>CM042022.1:55925000-57175000 GCA_023525975.1 Smallanthus sonchifolius | reverse complement strand
AAGTTCGCCTCTAATAGACTAGGCGAACTAGACAAGTTCGCCTTTAGCAGAACTTATACATAATTTTTTTATTTTTTTTATTTTTTATTATTTTTTTAAAGAACACTAGCGAACTAGATAAGTTCGCCTGAAATTAGTTCGCCTGATACTGCCTGAGCGAACTTAATAAGTTCGCCTGAACTTCACTGAGAAAATAAGACCACAAGCGAACTTGATAAGTTCGCCTAATCAATATGTTCACCTGAACTGAGTGAAGCGAACTTGATATGTTCGCTTGCTTTAGCTGTATCAAACTCAGGAAGAAAACTTCAACCCAAACACGAACTAATCAGCACCAAAAATCATCATTTCTAACAGATTAGAAGGAATTTGAAGAAATTGGAACGTAGGATTTAGTATTTTATGAATTAGAACACTTCTATCGGATTAATTTCACCAAAATCCACTTCAAATCCACGAATTCAGCTGCAAAATCAATTTCAAGAACTTGAAAACTCCATTGATTCAAAAACTTCTAAAAATTATCAATTTCTTGCAGAGTGTATACAAAATCGTCTCTAATCACCAAGAATCAAACACAAATTACGAGCAAAAGCTCTAATACCACTTGTAGGTACACATGCTCATCTACAGATCGATCTCATGACAGGAAGTCTCGATAACACGAAGTACGGAATCCTTCGTGTTAACGTATGTATACGAATTGACAATAGAAACAGTAGGTAAATAAACTTTCTCTTTGTATTCCACTAAACACAGAGTTTACAGAATACAATCATTCAGTCAATATACTCCCCAAACAGAATCTGTAAACTCCTATTTCTAGACACAAACTCTGCAATAGGCGAACTTATCAAGTTCGCCTCAAATAGATTAGACGAATTAGCAAATTCGCCACACATGAGACTAGGTGAACCTAACAAGTTCGCCTCTAATAGACTAGGCGAACTACACAAGTTCGCCTTTAGCAGAACTTATACATAATTTTTTTATTTTTTTTTGTTTTTATTATTTTTATAAAGATCACTAGCCAACTAAAAAAGTTTGCCTGAAATTAGTTCGCTTGATACTGCCTGAGCGAACTTAATAAGTTCGCCTGAACTTCATTGAGCAAATAAGACCACAAGCGAACTTGATAAGTTCGCCTAATCAATATGTTCACCTAAACTGAGTTAAGCGAACTTGATAAGTTCGCTTAAATTGAGTGAAGCGAACTTGATAAGTTCGCCTGTAATAGAATCTCAGCAAGTTCGCCTGCTTCAGCTGTAACAAACTCAGGAAGAAAACTTCAACCCAAACACGAACTAATCAGCACCTAAAATCATCATTTCTCACAGATTAGAAGGAATTTGAAGAAATTGGACCGTAGGATTTAGTATTTTATGAATAAGAACACTTCTATCGGATTAATTTCACCAAAATCAACTTCAAATCCACGAATTCAGCTGCAAAATCAACTTCAAGAACTTAAAAACTACGTGGATTTAAAAACTTCTAAAAATGATCAATTTCTTGTCAAAGTGTATACAAAATCGTCTTTAATCACCAAGAATCAAACACAAATCACGAGCAAAAGCTCTGATGCCACTTGTAGGTCCACATGACTCATCTACAGATCGATCTCGTGACAAGACGTCTCGATAACACGGAGTGCGGAATCCTTCGTGTTAACGTATGTATGCGAATTGACAATAGAAACAGTAGGTAAATAAACTTTTTCTTTGTATTCCACGAAACATAGAGTTTACAGAATACAATCATTCAGTGAATATGCTCCCTAAACAGAATCTGTAAACTCCTATTTATAGACACAAACTCTGCAAAAGGCAAACTTAACATGTTCGCCTTTAGATAGACTAGGCAAACATAGCAAGTTCGCCTCACATGAGACTAGGCGAACTTAACAAGTTCGCCTCTAATAGACTAGGCGAACTAGACAAGTTCGCCTTTAGCAGAACTTATACATAATTTTTTTAATATTTTATTATTTTTTTAAAGAACACTAGCGAACTAGATAAGTTCGCCTGAAATTAGTTTGTCTGATACTGCCTGAGCGAACTTAATAAGTTCGCCTGAACTTCACTGAGCAAATAAGACCACTAGCGAACTTGATAAGTTCACCTAATCAATATGTTCACCTGAACTGAGTGAAGCGAACTTGATAAGTTCGCTTAAACTGAGTGAAGCGAACTTGATAAGTTTGCCTAATCAATACGTTCACCTGAACTGAGTGAAGCGAACTTGATAAGTTCGCCTGCAACAGAATCTCAGCAAGTTCGCCTGCTTCAGCTGTATTAAACTCAGGAAGAAAACTTCAACCCAAAACACGAACTAATTAGCACCAAAAATCATCATTTCTAACAGATTAGAAGGAATTTGAAGAAATTGGACTGTAGGATTTAGTATTTTATGAATTAGAACACTTCTATCGGATTAATTTCACCAAAATCCATATCAAATCCACGAATTCTGCTGCAAAATAAATTTCAAGAACTTGAAAGCTCCATGGATTCAAAAACTTCTAAAAATGATCAATTTCTTGCAAAGTGTATACAAAATCGTCTCTAATCACCAAGAATCAAACACAAATCACGAGCAAAAGCTCTGATACCACGTGTAGGTCAACATGACTCATCTACAGATCGATCTCGTGACAGGACGTCTCGATAACACGGAGTGCGGAATCCTTTGTGTTAACGTATGTATACGAATTGACAATAGAAACAGTTGGTAAATAAAATTTCTCTTTGTATTCCATGAAACACAGAGTTTACAGAATACAATCCTTCAGTCAATATGCTCCCCAAACAGAATCTGTAAACTCCTATTTATAGACACAAACTCTGTAAAAGGCGAACTTGTGAGAGACTAGGCGAACTTAGCAAGTTCGCCTCACATGAGACTAGGCGAACTTAACAAGTTCGCCTCTAATAGACTAAGGGAACTAGACAAGTTCGCCTTTAGCAGAACTTATACATAATTTTTTTATTTTTTTTATTTTTTATTATTTTTTTAAAGAACACTAGCGAACTAGATAAGTTCGCCTGAAATTAGTTCGCCTGATACTGCCTGAGCGAACTTAATAAGTTCGCCTGAACTTCACTGATCAAATAAGACCACAAGCGAACTTGATAAGTTCGCCTAATCAATATGTTCACATGAACTGAGTGAAGCGAACTTGATAAGTTCGCCTGCAACAGAATCTCAGCAAGTTCGCCTGCTTCAGCTGTATCAAACTCAGGAAGAAAACTTCAACCCAAACACGAACTAATCAGCACCAAAAATCATCATTTCTAACATATTAGAAGGAATTTAAAGAAATTGGACCGTAGGATTTAGTATTTTATGAATTAGAACACTTCTATCGGATTAATTTCACCAAAATCAACTTCAAATCCACGAATTCAGCTGCAAAATCAATTTCAAGAACTTGAAAACTCCATGGATTCAAAAACTTCTAAAAATGATCAATTTCTTGCAAAGTGTATACAAAATCGTCTCTAATCACCAAGAATCAAACACAAATCACGAGCAAAAGCTCTGATACCACTTGTAGGTCCACATGACTCATCTACAAATCGATCTCGTGACAGGACGTCTCGATAACACGGAGTGCGGAATCCTTCGTGTTAACGTATGTATACGAATTGACAATAGAAACAGTAGGTAAATAAACTTTCTCTTTGTATTCCACGAAACACAGAGTTTACAGAATACAATCATTCAGTCAATATGCTCCCCAAACAGAATCTATAAACTCCTATTTATAGACACAAACTCTGCAAAAGTCGAACTTAACAAGTTCGCCTCAGATAAGTTCGCCTCACATGAGACTAGGCGAACTTAACAAGTTCGCCTCTAATAGACTAGGCGAACTAGACAAGTTCGCCTTTAGCAGAACTTATACATAATTTTTTTATTTTTTTTATTTTTTATTATTTTTTTAAAGAACACTAGCGAACTAGATAAGTTCGCCTGAAATTAGTTCGCCCGATACTGCCTGAGCGAACTTAATAAGTTCGCCTGAACTTCACTGAGCAAGTAAGACCACAAGCGAACTTGATAAGTTCGCCTAATCAATATGTTCACCTGAACTGAGTGAAGCGAACTTGATAAGTTCCCTTGCTTTAGCTGTATCAAACTCAGGAAGAAAACTTCAACCCAAACACGAACTAATCAGCACCAAAAATCATCATTTCTAACAGATTAGAAGGAATTTGAAGAAATTGGAACGTAGGATTTAGTATTTTATGAATTAGAACACTTCTATCGGATTAATTTCACCAAAATCCACTTCAAATCCACGAATTCAGCTGAAAATCAATTTCAAGAACTTGAAAACTCCATTGATTCAAAAACTTCTAAAAATTATCAATTTCTTGCAGAGTGTTTACAAAATCGTCTCTAATCACCAAGAATCAAACACAAATTACGAGCAAAAGCTCTAATACCACTTGTAGGTCCACATGACTCATCTACAGATCGATCTCGTGACAGGACGTCTCGATAACACGGAGTGCGAAATCCTTCGTGTTAACGTATGTATACGAATTGACAATAGAAACAGTAGGTAAATAAACTTTCTCTTTGTATTCCACGAAACACAGAGTTTACAGAATACAATCATTCAATCAATATGCTCCCCAAACAGAATCTGTAAACTCCTATTTATAGACACAAACTCTGTAGATAGACTAGGCGAACTAGCAAGTTCGCCTCACATGAGACTAGACGAAGTTAACAAGTTCGCCTCTAATAGACTAGGCGAACTAGATAAGTTCGCCTTTAGCAGAACTTATACATAATATATCTATTTTTTTATTTTTTATTATTTTTTAAAGAACACTAGCGAACTAGATAAGTTCGCCTGAAATTTGTTCGCCTGATATTGCCTGAGCGAACTTAATAAGTTCGCCTGAACTTCACTGAGCAAATAAGACCACAAGCGAACTTGATAAGTTCGCTTAAACTGAGTGAAGCGAACTTGATAAGTTTGCCTGCAATAGAATCTCAGCAAGTTTGCCTGCTTCAGCGGTAACAAACTCAGGAAGAAAACTTCAACCCAGACACGAACTAATCAGCACCAAAAATCATCATTTCTAACAGATTAGAAGGAATTTGAAGAAATTGGACCGTAAGATTTAGTATTTTATGAATTAGAACACTTCTATAGGATTAATTTCACCAAAATCCACTTCAAATCCACAAATTCAGCTGCAAAATCAATTTCAAGAACTTGAAAACTCCATGGATTCAAAAACTTCTAAAAATGATCAATTTCTTGTCTAAGTGTATACAAAATCGTCTCTAATCACCAAGAATCAAACACAAATCACGAGTAAAAGCTCTAATACCACTTGTAGGTCCACATGACTCATCTACAGATCGATCTCGTGACAGGACGTCTCGATAACACGGAGTGCGGAATCCTTCGTGTTAACGTATGTATACGAATTGACAATAGAAACAGTAGGTAAATAAACTTTCTCTTTGTATTCCACTAAACACAGAGTTTACTGAATACAATCATTCAGTCAATATGCTCCCCAAACAGAATCTGTAAACTCCTATTTATAGACACAAACTCTGCAATAGGCGAACTTAACAAGATCGCCTCAAATAGACTAGGCGAACTTAACAAGATCGCCTCAAATAGAATAGGCGAACTTAACAAGTTCGCCTCACATGAGACTAGGCGAACTTAACAAGTTCGCCTCTAATAGACTAGGCGAACTAGCAGATTAGAAGGAATTTGAAGAAATTGGAACGTAGGATTTAGTATTTTATTAATTATAACACTTTTATCGGATTAATTTCACTAAAATCCACTTCAAATACACGAATTAAGCAGCAAAATCAACTTCAAGGAATTGAAAATTCCATGGATACAAAAACTTCAAAAAAGATCAATTTCTTGTCAAAGTGTACACAAAATCGTCTCTAATCACCAATAATCAAACACAAATCACGAGCAAAAGCTCTGATACCACTTGTAGGTCTACATGACTCATCTACAGATCGATCTCGTGACATAACGTCTTGATATCACGGAGTGCGGAATTCTTCGTGTTAACTTATGTATACGAATTAACAATTGAAACAATAGGTAAATAAACTTTTTCTTTGTATTCCACAAAACACAGAGTTTACAGAATACGATCATTCAGTCAATATGCTCCCCAAACTGAATCTGTAAACTCCTATTTATAGACACAAATTCTGTAATAGGCGAACTTAACAAGTTCGCCTAAAAAATACTAAGCGAAGTTAACAAATCCGCCTCACATGAGACTAGGCGACCTTAACAGGTTCGCCTCTAATAGACTAGGCGAACTAGACCAGTTCGCCTCTAGAAGAACTTATATAGAAATTTTTTTTATTTTTTATTATTTATTTTAAGAACACTAGCGAACTAGATAAGTTCGCTTGAAATTAGTTCGCCTGATACTACCTGAGCGAACTTAATAAGTTTGCCAGAACTTCACTGAGCAAATAAGACCTCAAGCGAACTTGATAAGTTCGCCTAAACAATATGTTCGCCTAAACTGAGTGAAGCGAACTTAATAAGTTCCCTTAAACTGAGTGAAGCGAACTTGATAAGTTCGCCTCTAATAGACTAGGCGAACTAGACAAGTTCGCCTCTAGCAGAACATATACATAATTTTTTAATTTTTTTAATTTTTTTATTTTTTTTAAAGAACAATAGCAAACTAGATTAATTCGCCTGATACTGCCTGAGAAAACTTAATAAGTTCGCCTGAACTTCACTGAGCAAATAAGACCACAAGCGAACTTAATAAGTTCGCCTAATCATTATGTTCGCCTAAACTGAGTGAAGCGAACTTGATAAGTTCGCTTAAACTGAGTGAAGCGAACTTGATAAGTTTGCCTGCTAAGTTCACCTGCAACAGAATCTCAGCAAGTTCGCCTGCTTCAGCTGTAAAAAACTCACGAAGAAAACTTCAACCCAAACACGAGCTAATCAGCACCGAAAATCATCATTTCTCACAAATTACAAGGAATTTGAAGAAGTTGGACTGTAGGATTTAGTATTTTATGAATAAGAACACTTTTGTCGGATTAATTTCACCAAAATCAACTTCAAATCCGCGAATTCAGCAGCAAAATCAACTTCAAGAACTTGAAAACTCCATGGATACGAAAACTTCTAAAAGTGATCAATTTCTTGTTAAAATGTATACAAAATAGTCTCTAATCACCAAGAATTAAACACAAATCACGAGCAAAAGCTCTAATACCACTTGTAGGTTCACATGACTCTTCTACAGATCGATCTCGTGATAGGACGTCTCGATAACACGGAGTGCGGAATCCTTCGTGTTAACGTATGTATACGAATTGACAATAGAAACAGTAGGTAAATAAACTTTCTCTTTGTATTCCACTAAACATAGAGTTTTACCGAATACAATCATTCAGTCAATATGCTCCCCAAACAGAATCTGTAAACTGCTATTTATAGAAACAAACTCTACAACAGGCGAACTTGTTAAGTTCGCCTCAAATAGACTAGGCGAACTTACATGAGACTAGGCGAACTTAACAAGTTCGACTCTAATAGACTAGGCGAACTAGACAAGTTCGCCTCTAGCGGAACTTATATAGATTTTTTTTTTTTAAGAACACTAGCGAACTAGATAAGTTCGCTTGAAATTAGTTCGCCTGATACTGCCTGAGCGAACTTAACAAGTTCGCCTAAACTTCACTGAGCAAATAAGACCACAAGCGAACTTGATATGTTCGCCTAATCAATATGTTCGCCTAAAATGACTGAAGCGAACTTGATTATTTCGCTTAAACTGAGTGAAGCGAACTTGATAAGTTCGCCTGCTAAGTTCGCCTCTAATAGAGTAGGCGAACTAGATAAGTTCGCCTCTAGCAGAACTTATACATAATTTTTTTAAGAACACTAGCGAACTAGATAAGTTCGCCTAAAATTAGTTCGTCTGATGCTGCCTGAGAGAACTTAGTAAGTTTGTCTGAACTTCACTTAGCAAATAAAACCACAAGCGAACTCGATAAGTTCGCCTAATCAATATGTTCTCCTAAACCGAGTAAAGCGAACTTGATAAGTTCGCCTAAACTGAGTGAAGCGAACTTGATAAGTTCGACTGCTAAGTTCGCCTCTAGTAGACTAGGCGAACTAGACAAGTTCACCTCTAACAGAACATAAACATATATTTTTATTTTTTTATTTTCTTTTTTTAAGAACACTAGCGAACTAGATAAGTTCGCCAGAAATTAGTTCACCTAATATTGCCTGAGCGAACTTAATAAGTTCTCCTGAACTTCACTGAGCAAATAAGACCATAAGCGAACTTGATAAGTTCGCCTAATCAATATGTTCGCCTAAACTGAGTGAAGCGAACTTGATAAGTTCATTTAAACTGAGTGAACCAAACTTGATAAGTTCGCCTGCAACAGAATCTCAGCAAGTTCGCCTGCTTCAGCTGTAACAAACTCAGGAAGAAAACTTCAACCCAAACACAAACTAATCAGCACCGAAAATCATCATTTCTCACAGATTAGAAGGTAGGATTTAGTATTTTATGAATTAGAACACTTTTATCGGATTAGTTTTCACCAAAATCCACTTCAAAACCACGAATTCAGCTGCAAAATCAACTTCAAGAACTTGAAAACTCCGTGGATACAAAAACTTCTAAAAATGATCAATTTCTTGTCAAAGTGTATACAAAATCGCCTCTAATCACCAAGAATCAAACAAAAATCACGAGCAAAAGCTCTGATATTGTAGGTCCACATGACTCATCTATAGATCGATCTCGTGACAGGACGTCTCGATAACACGGAGTGCGGAATCCTTCGTCTTAAAGTATGTATACGAATTGACAATAGAAACAGTAGGTAAATAAACTTTCTCTTTGTATTCCACTAAACACAGAGTTTACAGAATACAATCATTCAGTCAATATGCTCTCCAAACAGAATCTGTAAACTCCTATTTATAGACACAAACTCTGCAATAGGCGAACTTAACAAGATCGCCTCAAATAGACTAGGCGAACTTAACAAGTTCGCCTCACATGAGACTAGGCGGACTTAACAAGTTCGCCTCTAATAGACTAGGCGAACTAGACAAGTTCGCCTCTAGCTGAACTTATACATAATTTTTTTATGTTTTATGATTTTTTTAAGAAAAAAATAGCGAACTAGATAAGTTCGCCTGAACTTCACTGAGCAAATAAGACCACAAGCGAACTTGATAAGTTCGCCTAATCAATATGTTCACCTAAACTGAGTGAAGCGAACTTGATAAGTTCGCTTAAATTGAGTGAAGCGAACTTGATAAGTTCGCATGCAACAGAATCTCAGCAAGTTCGCCTGCTTCAGCTGTAACAAACTCAGGAAGAAAACATCAACCCAAACACGAACTAATAGCACTGAAAATCATCATTTCTCACAGATAAGAAGGAATTTGAAGAAATTGGACCATAAGATTTTGTATTTTATAAATTAGAACACTTCTATCGGATTAATTTCACCAAAAATCCACTTCAAATACAGGAATTCAGCAGCAAAATCAACTTCAAGAACTTGAAAACTTCATGGATACAAAAACTTCTATAAATGATCAATTTCTTGTCAAAGTGTATACAAAATCGTCTCTAATCACCAAGAATCAAACACAAATCACGAGCAAAAGCTCTCATACCACTTGTAGGTCCACATGACTCATCTACAGATAGATCTCGTGATAGGAGGTCTCGATAACACGGAGTGCGAAATCCTTCGTGTTAACGTATGTATACGAATTGACAATAGAAATAATAGGTTATAAACTTTCTCTTTGTATTCCACTAAACACAATGTTTACAGAATACAATCATTCAGTCAATATGCTCCCCAAACTTAATCTGTAAACTCCTATTTACAGAACATATTGATTAACGAGTTCGCCTCAAATAGACTAGGCAAACTTACATGAGACTAGGAGAACTTAACAAGTTCGACTCTAATAGACTAGGCGAACTAGACAAGTTCGCCTCTTGCAGAACTTATATAGACTATTTTTTTTTAAGAACACTATTGAACTAGATAAGTTCGCCTGATACTTCCTGAGCGAACTTAATAAGTTCGCCTGAACTTCACTGAGCAAATAAGACCACAAGCGAACTTGATAAGTTCGCCTAATCAATATGTTCGCCTAAACTGAGTGAAACGAACTTGATTAGTTCGCTTAAACTGAGTGAAGCGAACTTGATAAATTCGCCTGCTAAGTTCGTATCTAATAGACTAGGCGAACTAGACAAGTTCGCCTCTAGCAGAACTTATACATAATTTTTTTTAAGAATACTAGCGAACTAGACAAGTTCGCCTGAAATTAGTTCGTCTGATGCTGCCTGAGAGAACTTAATAAGATCGCCTGAACTTCACTAAGCAAATAAAACCACAAGCGAACTTGATAAGTTCGCATAATCAATATGTTCGCCTAAACTGATTGAAGCGAACTTGATAAGTTCCCTTAAACTGAGTGAACCGAACTTGATAAGTCCGCCTGCAACAGAATCTCAGCAAGTTCGCCTGCTTCAGCTGTAACAAACTCAGGAAGAAAACTTCAACCCAAACACAAACTAATCAGCACCGAAAATCATCATTTCTCACAGATTAGAAGGAATTTGAAGAAATTGGACCATAGGATTTAGTATTTTATGAATTAGAACACTTCTATCGGATTAATTTTCACCAAAATCCACTTCAAAACCACGAATTCAGCTGCAAAATCAACTTCTAGAACTTGAAAACTCCATGGATACAAAAACTTTTAAAAATGATCAATTTCTTGTCAAAGTGTATACAAAATCGTCTCTAATCACCAAGAATCAAACACAAATCACGAGCAAAAGCTCTGATACCACTTGTAGGTCCACATGACTCATCTACAGATCGATCTCGTGACAGGACATCTCGATAACACGTAGTGTGGAATCCTTCGTGTTAACGTATGTATACGAATTGACAATAGAAACAGTAGGTAAATAAACTTTCTCTTTGTATTCCACTAAACACAGAGTTTAAAGAATACAATCATTCAGTCAATATGCTCCCCAAACATAATCTGTAAACTCCTATTTATAGACACAAACTCTGCAATAGGCGAACTTAACAAGTTCGCCTCACATGAGACTAGTCGAACTTAACAAGTTCGCCTCTAATAGACTAGGTGAACTAGACAAGTTCGCCTCTAGCAGAACTTATTCATAATTTTTTTACTTTTTATTATTATTTTTAAGAACACTAGCGAATTAGATAAGTTCGCCTGAAATTAGTTCGCCTGATACTGCCTGAGCGAACTTAATAAGTTCGCCTGAACTTCACTGAGCAAATAAGATCACAAGCGAACTTGATAAGTTCGCCTAATCAATATGTTCACCTAAACTGAGTTTAACGAACTTGATAAGTTCGCTTAAAATGAGTGAACCGAACTTGATAAGTTCGCCTGCAACAGAATCTCAGCAAGTTCACCTGCTTCAGCTGCAACAAACTCACGAAGAAAACTTCAACCCAAACACGAACTAATCAGCACCGAAAATCATCATTTCTCACAGATTAGAAGGAATTTGAAGAAATTGGATCGTAGGATTTAGTATTTTATGAATTAGAACACTTCTATCGGATTAATTTTCACCAAAATCCACTTCAAAACTGCGAATTCATCTGCAAAATCAACTTCAAGAACTTGAAAACTCCATGGATACAAAAACTTCTAAAAATGATCAATTTTTTGTCAAAGTGTATACAAAGTGGTCTCTAATCACCAAGAATCAAACACAAATTACGAGCAAAAGCTCTGATACCACTTGTAGGTCCACATGACTCATCTACAGATCAATCTCGTGACAGGACGTCTCGATAACACGTAGTTCGGAATCCTTCGTGTTAACGTATGTATACGAATTGACAATAGAAACAGTAGGTAAATAAACTTTCTCTTTGTATTCCACTAAACACAGAGTTTAAAGAATACAATCATTCAGTTTATATGCACCCCACACATAATCTGTAAACTCCTATTTATAGACACAAACTCTGCAATAGGCGAACTTAACAAGTTCGCCTCAAATAGACTAGGCGAACTTAACAAGTTCGCCTCACATGAGACTAGGCGAACTTAACAAGTTCGCCTCTAATAGACTAGCCGAACTTGACAAGTTCGCCTCTAGCAGAACTTATACATAATTTATTTATTTATTTTTATTTTTTATTATTTTTTTTAATAACACTAGCGAACTAGATAAGTTCGTCTGAAAATTAGTTCGCCTGATACTGCCTGAGCGAACTTAATAAGTTCGCCTGAACTTCACAGAGCAAATAGGACCACAAGCGAACTTGATAAGTTCGCCTAATCAATATGTTCACATAAACTGAGTGAAGCGAACTTGATAAGTTCGCTTAAACTGAGTGAAGCGAACTTGATAAGTTCGCCTGCAACAGAATCTCAGCAAGTTCGCCTGCTTCAGCTGTACAAACTCAGGGAGAAAACGTCAACCCAAACACGAACTAGTAGCACTAAAAATCATCATTTCTCACAGATTAGAAGGAATTTGATGAAATTGGACCGTAGGATTTAGTATTTCATGAATTAGAACACTTCTATCGGATTAATTTCACCAAAATCCACTTCAAATACATGAATTCAGCAGCAAAATCAACTTCAAGAACGTGAAAACTCCATGGATACAAAAACTTTTAAAAATGATCAATTTCTTGTCAAAGTGTATACAAAATCGTCTCTAATCACCAAAAATCCAACACAAATCACGAGCAAAATCTCTGATACCACTTGTAGGTCCACATGACTCATCTACAGACCGATCTCATGACAGGACGTCTCGATAACACAGAGTGCGGAATCCTTCGTGTTAACGTATGTATACGAATTGACAATAGAAACAGTAGGTAAATAAACTTTCTCTTTGTATTCCACTAAACACAGAGTTTACACAATACAATCATTCAGTCAATATACTTCCCAAACAGAATTTGTAAACTCCTATTTATAGACACAAACTCTGCAATAGGCGAACTTAACAAGTTCGCCTCAAATAGACTAGGCGAACTTAACAAGTTCGCCTCACATGAGACTAGGCGAACTTAACAAGTTCGCCTCTAATAGACTAGGTGAACTAGACAAGTTCGCCTCTCGCATAACTTATACATAATTTTTTTATTTATTTTTATTTTTTTTATTTTTTTAAGAACACTAGCGAACTAGAAATGTTCTCCTGAAATTAGTTCGCCTGATACTGCGAACTTAATAAGTTGGCCTGAACTTCACCGAGAAAATAAGATCACAAGCGAAGTTGATAAGTTCGCCTAATCAATATGTTCACCTAAACTGAGGGAATCGAACTTGATAAGTTCGCTTAAAATGAGTGAAACAAACTTGATAAATTCGCCTGCAACAGAATCTAAGCAAGTTCGCCTGCTTCAGCTGTAACAAACTCAGGAAGAAAACTTCAACCCAAATACGAACTAATCAGCACCGAAAATCATCATTTCTCACATATTAGAAGGAATTTGAAGAAATTGGACCGTAGGATTTAGTATTTTATGATATAGAACACTTCTATCGGATTAATTTCACCAAAATCCACTTCAAATCCACGAATTCAGCAGCAAAATAAACTTCAAGAACTTGAAAACTCCATGGATACAAAAACTTCTAAAAATGATAAATTTCTTGTCAAAGTATATACAAAATCGTCTCTAATCACCAAGAATCAAACACAAATCACAAGCAAAAGCTCTGATGCCACTTGTAGGTCCACATGACTCATCTACAGATCGATCTCGTGACAGGACGTCTCGATAACACGGAGTGTGGAATCCTTCGTGTCAACGTATGTATACGAATTGACAATAGAAACAGTAGGTAAATAAACTTTCTCTTTGTATTCCACTAAACACAGAGTTTACAGGATACAATCATTCAGTCAATATGCTCCCCAAACAGAATCTGTAAACTCCTATTTATAGACACAAACTCTGCAATAGGCGAACATAACAAGTTCTCCTCAAATAGACTTACATGAGACTAAGTTCGCCTCTAATAGACTAGGTGAAATAGACAAGTTCGCCTCTCGCAGAACTTATAAATAATTTTTTTATTTTTTTTACTTTTAATTATTTTTTTTAAGAACACTAGCGAATTAGATAAGTTCGCCTGAAATTAGTTCGCCTGATACTGCCTGAGCGAACTTAATAAGTTCGCCTGAACTTCACTGAGCAAATAAGATCACAAGCGAACTTGATAAGTTCGCCTAATCAATATGTTCACCTAAACTGAGTTTAACGAACTTGATAAGTTCGCTTAAAATGAGTGAACCGAACTTGATAAGTTCGCCTGCAACAGAATCTCAGCAAGTTCGCCTGCTTCAGCTGCAACAAACTCACGAAGAAAACTTCAACCCAAACACGAACTAATCAGCACCGAAAATCATCATTTCTCACAGATTAGAAGGAATTTGAAGAAATTGGATCGTAGGATTTAGTATTTTATGAATTAGAACACTTCTATCGGATTAATTTTCACCAAAATCCACTTCAAAACTACGAATTCATTTGCAAAATCAACTTCAAGAACTTGAAAACTCCATGGATACAAAAACTTCTAAAAATGATCAATTTTTTGTCAAAGTGTATACAAAGTCGTCTCTAATCACCAAGAATCAAACACAAATTACGAGCAAAAGCTCTGATACCACTTGTAGGTCCACATGACTCATCTACAGATCGATCTCGTGACAGGACGTCTCGATAACACGTAGTGCGGAATCCTTCGTGTTAACGTATGTATACGAATTGACAATAGAAACAGTAGGTAAATAAACTTTCTCTTTGTATTCCACTAAACACAGAGTTTAAAGAATACAATCATTCAGTTTATATGCTCCCCAAACATAATCTGTAAACTCCTATTTATAGACACAAACTCTGCAATAGGCGAACTTAACAAGTTCGCCTCAAATAGACTAGGCGAACTTAACAAGTTCGCCTCACAAGTTCGCCTCTAATAGACTAGCCGAACTAGACAAGTTCGCCTCTAGCAGAATTATACATAATTTATTTATTTATTTTTATTTTTTATTATTTTTTTTAAGAACACTAGCGAACTAGATAAGTTCGCCTGAAAATTAGTTCGCCTGATACTGCCTGAGCGAACTTAATAAGTTCGCCTGAACTTCACAGAGCAAATAAGACTACAAACGAACTCTATAAGTTCGCCTAATCAATATGTTCACATAAACTGAGTGAAGCGAACTAAGTTCGCTTAAACTGAGTGAAGCGAACCTGATAAGTTCGCCTGCAACAGAATCTCAGCAAGTTCGCCTGCTTCAGCTGTACAAACTCAAGGAGAAAACTTCAACCCAAACACGAACTAGTAGCACTGAAAATCATCATTTCTCACAGATTAGAAGGAATTTGAAGAAATTGGACCGTAGGATTTAGTATTTTATGAATTAGAACACTTCTATCGGAATAATTTCACCAAAATCCACTTCAAATACATGAATTCAGCAGCAAAATCAACTTCAAGAACATGAAAACTCCATGGATACAAAAACTTTTAAAAATGATCAATTTCTTGTCAAAGTGTATACAAAATCGTCTCTAATCACCAAAAATCCAACACAAATTACGAGCAAAAGCTCTGATACCACTTGTAGGTCCACATGACTCATCTACAGACCGATCTCATGACAGGACGTCTCGATAACACAGAGTGCGGAATCCTTCGTGTTAACGTATGTATACGAATTGACAATAGAAACAGTAGGTAAATAAACTTTCTCTTTGTATTCCACTAAACACAGAGTTTACAGAATACAATCATTCAGTCAATATGCTTCTCAAACATAATTTGTAAACTCCTATTTATAGACACAAACTCTGCAATAGGCGAACTTAACAAGTTCGCCTCAAATAGACTAGGCGAACTTAACAAGTTCGCCTCACATGAGACTAGGCGAACTTAACAAGTTCGCCTCTAATAGACTAAGTGAACTAGACAAGTTCGCCTCTCGCATAACTTATACATAATTTTTTTATTTTTTTTATTTTTTTTCTTTTTTTAAGAACACTAGCGAACTAGAAAAGTTCTCCTGAAATTTGTTCGCCTGATACTGCCTGAGCGAACTTAATAAGTTCGCCTGAACTTCACCGAGCAAATAAGATCACAAGCGAAGTTGATAAGTTCGCCTAATCAATATGTTCACCTATACTGAGGGAAGCGAACTTGATAAGTTCGCTTAAACTGAGTGAACCAAACTTGATAAATTCGCCTACAACAGAATCTTAGCAAGTTCGCCTGCTTCAGCTGTAACAAACTCAGGAAGAAAACTTCAACCCAAACACGAACTAATCAGCACCGAAAATCATCATTTCTCACATATTAGAAGGAATTTGAAGAAATTGGACCGTAGGATTTAGTATTTTATGATATAGAACACTTCTATCGGATTAATTTCACCAAAATCCACTTCAAATCCACGAATTCAGCAGCAAAATCAACTTCAAGAACTTGAAAACTCCATGGATACAAAAACTTCTAAAAATGATCAATTTCTTGTCAAAGTATATACAAAATCGTCTCTAATCACCAAGAATCAAACACAAATCAGGAGCAAAAGCTCTGATACCACTTGTAGGTCCACATGACTCATCTACAGATCGATTTCGTGACAGGACGTCTCGATAACACGGAGTGTGGAATCCTTCGTGTTAACGTATGTATACGAATTGACAATAGAAACAGTAGGTAAATAAACTTTCTCTTTGTATTCCACTAAACACAGATTTTAAAGAATACAATCATTCAGTTTATATGCTCCCCAAACATAATCTGTAAACTCCTATTTATAGACACAAACTCTGCAATAGGCGAACTTAACAAGTTCGCCTCAAATAGACAAGGCGAACATAACAAGTTCGTCTTACATGAGACTAAGTTCGCCTCTAATAGACTAGGTGAACTAGACAACTTCGCCTCTCGTAGAACTTATACATAATTTTTTTATTTTTTTACTTTTTATTATTTTTTTTAAGAACACTAGCGAATTAGATAAGTTCGCCTGAAATTAGTTCGCCTGATACTGCCTAAGCGAACTTAATAAGTTCGCCTGAACTTCACTGAGCAAATAAGATCACAAGCGAACTTGATAAGTTCGCCTAATCAATATGTTCACCTAAACTGAGTTTAACGAACTTGATAAGTTCGCTTAAAATGAGTGAACCGAACTTGATAAGTTCGCCTGCAACAGAATCTCAGCAAGTTCGCCTGCTTCAGCTGCAACAAACTTACGAAGAAAACTTCAACCCAAACACG
Organism: Smallanthus sonchifolius; assembly: GCA_023525975.1. Lineage (NCBI taxonomy): Eukaryota > Viridiplantae > Streptophyta > Magnoliopsida > Asterales > Asteraceae > Smallanthus > Smallanthus sonchifolius. Next base: position 57,157,629 of record CM042022.1, on the reverse strand, counting down.
AACTAATCAGCACCGAAAATCATCATTTCTCACAGATTAGAAGGAATTTGAAGAAATTGGATCGTAGGATTTAGTATTTTATGAATTAGAACACTTCTATCGGATTAATTTTCACCAAAATCCACTTCAAAACTACGAATTCATCTGCAAAATCAACTTCAAGAACTTGAAAACTCCATGGATACAAAAACTTCTAAAAATGATCAGTTTTTTGTCAAAGTGTATACAAAGTGGTCTCTAATCACCAAGAATCAAACACAAATTACGAGCAAAAGCTCTGATACCACTTGTTGGTCCACATGACTCATCTACAGATCGATCTCGTGACAGGACGTCTCGATAACACGTAGTGCGGAATCCTTCGTGTTAACGTATGTATACGAATTGACGATAGAAACAGTAGGTAAATAAACTTTCTCTTTGTATTCCACTAAACACAGAGTTTAAAGAATACAATCATTCAGTTTATATGCTCCCCAAACATAATCTGTAAACTCCTATTTATAGACACAAACTCTGCAATAGGCGAACTTAACAAGTTCGCCTCAAATAGAGTAGGCGAACTTAACAAGTTCGCCTCACATGAGACTAGGCGAACTTAACAAGTTCGCCTCTAATAGACTAGCCGAACTAGACAAGTTCGCCTCTAGCAGAACTTATACATAATTTATTTATTTATTTTTATTTTTTATTATTTTTTTTAAGAACACTAGCGAACTAGATAAGTTCGCCTGAAAATTAGTTCGTCTGATACTGCCTGAGCGAACTTAATAAGTTCGCCTGAACTTCACAGAGCAAATAAGACCACAAACGAACTTGATAAGTTCGCCTAATCAATATCTTCACATAAACTGAGTGAAGCGAACTTGATAAGTTCGCTTAAACTGAGTGAAGCGAACTTGATAAGTTCGCCTGCAACAGAATCTCAGCAAGTTCGCCTGCTTCAGCTGTACAAACTCAGGGAGAAAACTTGAACCCAAACACGAACTAGTAGCACTGAAAATCATCATTTCTCACAGATTAGAAGGAATTTGAAGAAATTGGACCGTAGGATTTAGTATTTTATGAATTAGAACACTTCTATCGGATTAATTTCACCAAAATCCACTTCAAATACATGAATTCAGCAGCAAAATCAACTTCAAGAACATGAAAACTCCATGGATACAAAAACTTTTAAAAATGATCAATTTCTTGTCAAAGTGTATACAAAATCGTCTCTAATCACCAAAAATCCAACACAAATCACGAGCAAAAGCTCTGATACCACTTGTAGGTCCACAAGACTCATCTACAGACCGATCTCATGACAGGACGTCTCGAGAACACAGAGTGCGGAATCCTTCGTGTTAACGTATGTATACGAATTGACAATAGAAACAGTAGGTAAATAAACTTTCTCTTTGTATTCCACTAAACACAGAGTTTACAGAATACAATCATTCAGTCAATATGCTTCCCAAACAGAATTTGTAAACTCCTATTTGTAGACACAAACTCTGCAATAGGCGAACTTAACAAGTTCGCCTCAAATAGATTAGGCGAACTTAACAAGTTCGCCTCACATGTTAAGTTCGCCTCTAATAAACGAGGTGAACTAGACAAGTTTGCCTCTCGCATAACTTATACATAATTTTTTTATTTTTTTTATTTTTTTAAGAACACTAGCGAACTAGAAAAGTTCTCCTGAAATTAGTTCGCCTGATACTACCTGAGCGAACTTAATAACTTCGCCTGAACTTCACCGAGCAAATAAGATCACAAGCAAAGTTGATAAGTTCGCCTAATCAATATGTTCACCTAAACTGAGTGAAACGAACTTGATAAGTTCGCTTAAACTGAGTGAACCAAACTTGATAGGTTTGCCTACAACAGAATCTCAGCAAGTTCGTCTGCTTCAGCTGTAACAAACTCAGGAAGAACATATTTGGCCGATGAAGTTAGGATTCTCCACAGCCAGAGAACAGGGACAAATGAGCAACTGAAGAATGTTATGGCACAGAACGAGCTGCTAATGAAAACCAATGAAATGATTCTAGGCCACAGAACTTCACTTGAGCTAAGGCTGGATTTACAGAGAAAAGAGCATGAAGCGATGGTCAAATTAGTTGAAGAACTGACCAAGAAGCTTGATGCTCAGGGGGAGAAAGAGAAAGAGAAAGAGAAGGAGAAAGAGAAAAAGAAAGAGAAAGAGAAAGAGAAAGAGAAAGAAAGTAAATCCACTGGTGCTGAGCCTTGTCATCCAGTCGACTTGACTAAGGATGATGATAAAGACAAGGATCCTGAAGCCGGTCCTAGTGGAGGTGAGCACCAAGCTTTGGCGATTGTGCCCATCTCTTCTATTCCAATGGCTGAAGGGGAGTCTACTCAGCAAGAGGGTGGTGATATCTCTGGTGGTGGTGGTGATAAAGGGAAGTCAGTGGCAGAAGTACTTAAGGACTTATCTGATGATGAGATCCTATATCTAGAGCCTGACTATTCTAAAGAAGAACAGATCGATGCTCTCTTCAATCTAGAAGAAGGAGAGATCGACTCTGGTGATGATTGGGATGACGATGATGAAGACGTGGTAATAGAGATTCCCAAGGGCGACGGGGAAGGAGAGTACGAGTTAGAGGATGGTGAGATCTTTAAAGTACCATCGCTCGAATCTCTGCTCGAAACAGGCTCAGTTGACATGGCAAGTAATGTTGAAGCTACAACTGAAGCCTCCCCAGTCGACCCTACACCTGTGGACCCCGAGGCACCAAAAGATAAAGACATGCCTTCTGCATCATCTAAGGGTCCAGCTCCCGTGTGGCAAAAGACGTCCATCACAGACAAGCACGGAGCTACAGGTATGATCTTGGCCATTAGGTTCGAGGAGGACAAGCAGCTGTTCGCCATCAAAAGATCTAGGGGGGTTCAATACTTGAAACCAACCAGTGAGGCGTTCAACTCTTTGCCCAAGTACGACCTTGTGAACCTCGCAAACCGTGACCTGCTGAGTCACTCGAGTCATGCAGTAGCAATGGGTTTGTGGGTAACACTACAGCGGCAAGCAAGATCAGGGAAATTTGAATACTTCAAGCCTCAAGTGCCCAGAAGAGTCAAGGATAAGCACGCTGTACATCCTGTGACTAAGAAGCACATAAAGAAATTGGTATACAAGCCAGTGCGATGTGAAACTAAGATTCCCATGAGCAAGTTATCTCAGGATATTCTTGGTGACATGTGGTACCGGTACGTAGATCAAAAAACGGGCGAGGCTGTGATCATGGGAAAGGTTCGTTCCGAGGGTGGGAACACAGTACCAAAAGAACTGATCAGAATCTTTGATGAAGTCTGCTTCATCAACTTTTCTGTGAAAGATCTGGAGGTACTAGCAGAACGCTACTGTGTCCACACGGACGAATGGACAAAGCTCCTTGCTTCTAAATATGACAAGGTTATTAAGTTCTGCCTTGATTACAAGAAGAAGATGGAAGCTAAGGAGCCAGTGCTGTGAAGACTGAAGATTGAAGGACGATGAAGATCCCGAGCTGTTGTCAAGGGGGAGTTTGTTGATGCACTTTCCTGTGACAACACTCTGGATAGAGTCTTAGTTTGTATTCTAATGTCTGTAAATTGTCTTTGTATGTAAGAGTCGTTATGTAATAGTTTATCGAGTTGTATTTACTTTTACATAATGTATGTTGCATTTCTTCTAAGTGTTTTGCGCACTTACATGTGCGCAGGAGAAAGCTCTTGCGTACTTGCCCATGCGTACTTGCTAAGTAAGCAAGAGCATTTGGTCCTGCGCACTTGCTAAGTGCGCAGGCATCAGGTCTGTATAAATAGGTTTGGTTCACAGAGGATAAGTATGCAAAACTCATATCTTAGACGAACTCAGTTTGTTAAGTACGCAATTTGTAATCTCTCTGTAACCGTCGAGTGTTTATAATAGAAAGAGCTTTTATTGTGACTCTCGTGTTTGGTTTACTTTGTTTTAGTTAGACTCTCCACCTAGTCACGGGTATTCCGCACCCGGTCCGACTAGTAGACTACTTGCATGCAACGATCCGACACACTCGAAGGGACCTACAAGAATGCCAGCAAGTTCGCCTGATTCAGCTGTAACAAACTCAGGAAGACAACTTCAACCCAAACACGAACTAATCAGCATCGAAAATCATCATTTCTCACAGATTAGAAAGAATTTGAAGAAATTGGACCATAGGATTTAGTATTTTATGAATTAAAACACTTCTATCAGATTAATTTCACCTAAATCCACTTCAAATCCATGAATTCAGCAGCAAAATTAACTTCAAGAACTTGAAAACTCCATCGATACAAAAACTTCTAAAAATGATCAATTTCTTGTCAAAGTGTATACAAAATCGTCTCTAATCACCAAGAATCAAACACAAATCACAAGCAAAAGCTCTGATACCACTTGTAGGTCCACATAACTCATCTACAGATCGATCTCGTGACAGGACGTCTCGATAACACGGAGTGCGGAATCCTTCGTGTTAACATATGTATACGAATTGACAATAGAAACAGTAGGTAAATAAACTTTCTCTTTGTATTCCACTAAACACAGAGTTTACAGAATACAATCATTCAGTCAATATGCTCCCCAAACAGAATCAGTAAACTCCTATTTATAGACACAAACTATGCAAAAATAGATTAAGTGAACTTAACAAGTTCGCCTCACATGAGACTAGGCGAACTTACCAAGTTCGCCTCTAATAGACTAGGCGAACTAGACATGTTCGACTCTAGCAGAACTTATACAGAAATTTTTTTTAAAGAACACTAGCGAACTAGATAAGTTCACCTGAAATTTGTTCGCTTGATACTGCTTGAGCGAACTTAATAACTTCACTAAGCAAATAAGACCACAAGCGAACTTGATAAGTTCGCCTAATCAATATGTTCACCTAAACTGAGTGAAGCGAACTTGATAAGTTCGCTTAAACTGAGTGAAACGAACTTGGTAAGTTCGCCTGCTAAGTTCGCCTCTAATAGACTAGGCGAACTAGACAAGTTCGCATCTAGCAGAACTTATACAATTTTTTTTTGTTTTAAGAACACTAGCGAACTAGATAAGTTCGCCTGATACTGCGTGAGCGAACTTAATAAGTTCGCCTGAACTTCACTAAGCAAATAAGACCACAAGCGAACTTGATAAGTTCGCCTAATCAATATGTTCACCAAAATTGAGTGAAGCAGTTAAACTGAGTAAAGCGAACTTGATAAGTTCGCCTGCAACAGAATGTCAGCAAGTTCGCCTGCTTCAGCTGTAACAAACTCAGGAAGAAAACATCAACCCAAACACGAACTAATCAGCATCGAAAATCATCATTTCTGCGAAGTTATCAAGTTCGCTTGTGGTCTTATTTGCTCAGTGAAGTTCAGGCGAACTAATTTCAGGCGAACTTATCTAGTTCGCTAGTGTTCTTAAAAAAATAAAAAATAAAATTGTATAAGTTTTGCTAGAGGCGAACTTGTCTAGTTCGCCTTGTCTATTAGAGGCGAACTTAGCAGGCGAACTTATCAAGTTCGCTTCACTCAGTTTAAGCGAACTTATCAAGTTCGCTTCACTCAGTTTAGGCGAACATATTGATTAGGTGAACTTATCAAGTTCGCTTGAAGTCTTATTTGCTCAGTGAAGTTCATGCTAACTTATTAAGTTCGCTCAGGCAGTATCAGACGAATTAATTTCAGGCGAACTTATCTAGTTCGCTAGTGTTCTTTAAAAAAAAAATTCCGTATAAGTTCTGCTAGAGGCGAACTTGTCTAGTTCGCCTAGTCTATTAGAGGCGAACTTAGTAGGCGAGCTTATCAAGTTCGCTTCACTCAGTTTAAGCAAACTTATCAAGTTCGCTTCACTCAGTTTAAGCAAACTTATCAAGTTCGCTTCACTCAGTTTAGGCGAACATATTGATTAGGCGAAGTTATCAAGTTCGCTTGTGGTCTTATTTGCTCAGTGAAGTTCAGGCGAACTTATCAAGTACGCTCAGGCGAACTAATTTTAGGCGAACTTATCTAGTTCGCTAGTGTTCTTAAAAAAAAATAAAAAAATAAAATTGTATAAGATTTGCTAGAGGCGAACTTGTCTAGTTCGCCTAGTCTATTAGAGGCGAACTTTGCAGGCGAACTTATCAAGTTCGCTTCACTCAGTTTAAGCGAACTTATCAACTTCGCTTCACTTAGTTTAGGCGAACACATTGATTAGGCGAACTTATTAATTTTGTTTGTGGTCTTATTTGATCAGCGAAGTTCAGGCAAACTTATTAAATTCGCTCAGGCAGTATGAGACGAACTAATTTCAGGCTAACTTATCTTGTTCGCTAGTGTCCTTAAAAAAATCTGTATAAGTTCTGCTAGAGGCGAACTTGTCTAGTTCGCCTAGTCTATTAGAGGCGAACTTGTTAAGTTCGCCTAGTCTATTTGAGACGAACTTGTTAAGTTCGCCCATTGCAGAGTTTGTGTCTATAAATAGGAGTTTACAGATTCTGTTTGGGGAGCATATTGACTGAATGAGTGTATTCTGTAAACTCTGTGTTTAGTGGAATACAAAGAGAAAGTTTATTTGCCTACTGTTTCTATTGTCAATTCATATACATACGTTAACACGAAGGATTCCGCACTACGTGTTATCTAGACGTCCTGTCACGAGATCGATCTGTAGTTGAGTCATGTGGACCTACAAGTGGTATCAGAGATTTTGCTTGTGATTTGTGTTTGATTCTTGGTGATTAGAGACGATTTTATATACACTTTGACAACAAATTGATCATTTTCAGAAGTTTTTGTGTCCATGGAGTTTTCAAGTTCTTGAAGTTGATTTTGCTGCTGAATTCATTGATTTGAAGTGGATTTTGGTGAAATTAATCCGATAGAAGTGTTCTAATTCATAAAATACTAAATCCTACAGTCCAATTTCTTCAAATTCCTTCTAATCTGTGAGAAATGATGATTTTCGGTGCTGATTAGTTCGTGTTTGAGTTGAAGTTTTCTTCCTGAGTTTGTTGCAGCTGAAGCAGGCGAACTTGCTGAGATTCTATTGCAGGCGAACTTATCATGTTCGCTTTTCACTCAGTTTAGGCGAACATATTGATTAGGCGAACTTATCAAGTTCGCTTGTGGTCTTATTTGCTCAGTGAAGTTCAGGCGAACTTATTAAGTTCGCTCAGGCAGTATCAGGCGAACTAATTTCAGGCGAATTTATCTACTTCGCTAGTTTTCTTAAAAAAAAATTTGTATAAGTTCTGCTAGAGGCGAACTTGTCTAGTTTGCCTAGTCTATTAGAGGCGAACTTGTTAAGTTCGCCTAGTCTCATGTGAGGCGAACTTGTTAAGTTCGCCTAGTCTATTTGAGGCGAACTTGTTAAGTTCGCCTATTGCAGAGTTTGTGTCTATAAATAGGAGTTTACAGATTCTGTTTGGGGAGCATATTGACTGAATGATTGTATTCTATAACTCTGTGTTTAGTGGAATACAAAGAGAAAGTTTATTTACCTACTGTTTCTATTGTCAATTCGTATACATACGTTAACACGAAGGATTTCAAACTCCGTGTTATCGAGACGTCCTATCACGATATCGATCTGTAGATGAGTCATGTGGACCTACAAGTGGTATCAGAGCTTTTGCTCGTGATTTGTGTTTGATTCGTGGTGATTAGACACGATTTTGTATACACTTTGACAAGAAATTGATCATTTTTAAAAGTTTTTGTATCCGTGGAATTTTCAAGTTCTTGAAGTTGATTTTGCTGTTGAATTCGTAGATTTGAACTGGATTTTTGTGTAATTAATCCGAATGAAGTGTTCTAATTCATAAAATACAAAATCCTACAGTCCAATTTCTTCAAATTCCTTCTAATCTGTGAGAAATGATGATTTTCGGTGTTGATTAGTTCGTGTTTAGGTTGATGTTTTCTTCCTGAGTTTGTTAAAGCTGAAGCAGGCGAACTTGCTGAGATTCTGTTGTAGGGGAACTTAGCAGGCACACTTAACAAGTTCGCTTCACTCAGTTTAAGCGAACTTATCAAGCTTGCTTCACTCAGCTTAAGCGAAATTATCAAGTTCGCTTCACTCAGTTTAGGCGAACATTTTTGATAAGGCGAACTTATCAAGTTCGCTTGTGGTCTTATTTGCTCAGTGAATTTCAGGCGAACTTATTATGTTCGCTCAGGCAGTATCAGGCGAACTAATTTCTGGTTCGCTAGTATTCTTAAAAAAAAATAAAAAATAAAAAAATTCTGCATAAGTTCTGCTAGAGGCGAACTTGTTAAGTTCGCCTAGTCTCATGTGAGGCGAACTTGTTAAGTTCGCTTAGTATATTTGAGGAGAACTTGTTAAGTTCGCCTATCGCAGAGTTTGTGTCTATAAATAGGAGTTTACAGATTCTGTTTGGGGAGCATATTGACTGAATGAGTATATTCTGTAAACTCTGTGTTTAGTGGAATACAAAGATAAAGTTTATTTACCTACTGTTTCTATTGCCAATTTGTATACATACGTTAACACGAAGGATTCCGCACTCCATGTTATCTGTAGATGAGTCATGTGGACCTACAAGTGGTATCAGAGCTTTTGCTCCTGATTTGTGTTTGATTCTTGGTGGTTAGAGACGATTTTGTATACACTTTGACAAGAAATTGATCATTTTTAGAAGTTTTTATATCCATGGAGTTTTCAAGTTCTTGAAGTTGATTTTGCTGCTGAATTCATGGATTTGAAGTGGATTTTGGTGAAATTAATCCGATAGAAGCGTTCTACTTCAAAAAATACTAAATCCTACGGTCCAATTTCTTCAAATTTCTTCTAATCTGTGAGAAATGATGATTTTCGGTGCTGATTAGTTCGTGTTTGGGTTAAAGTTTTATTCCTGAGTTTGGTACAGCTGAAGCCGGAGAACTTGCTGAGATTCTGTTATAGGCGAACTTAGCAGGCGAACTTATCAAGTTCGCTTTACTCAGTTTAGGCGAACTTATCAAGTTCGCTTCACTCAGTTTAGGAGAACATATTGATTAGGCGAACTTATCAAGTTCGCTTGTGGTCTTATTTGCTCAGTGAAGTTCATGCGATCTTATTAAGTTCGCTCAGGAAGTATCAGCCGAACTAATTTCAGGCGAACTTATCTAGTTCGCTAGTCTTCTTAAAAAAAATCGGTATAAGTTCTGCTAGAGGCGAACTTGTCTAGTTCGCCTAGTATATTAGAGGCGAACTCAGGAGGCGAACTTATCAAGTTCGCTTCACTCAGTTTAAGCGAACTTATCAAGTTCGCTTCACTCAGTTTAGGCGGACATATTGATTATGCGAACTTATCAAGTTCGCTTGTGGTCTTCTTTGCTCAGTGAAGTTCAGGCGAACTTATTAAGTTCGCTCAGGTAGTATCAGGCGAACTAATTTCAGGCGAACTTATCTAGTTCACTAGTGTTCTTTAAAAAAAAATTATGTATAAGTTCTGCTAGAGGCGAACTTGCCTCAACTAGTCTATTATTGGCGAACTTAAGTCTCATGTAAGGTCTATTTGAGGCGAACTTGTTAAGTTTGCCTATTACAGAGTTTGTGTCTATAAATAGGAGTTTACAGATTCTAATTGGGGAACATATTGACTGAATGATTGTATTCTGAAAACTCTATGTTTAGTGAAATAGAAAGAGAAAGTTTATTTACCTATTGTTTCTATTGTCAATTCGTATACATACGTTAACATGAAGGATTCCACATTCCGTGTTATCAAGACGTCCTGTCACGAGATCGATCTATAGATGAGTCATGTGGACCTACAAGTAGTATCAGAGCTTTTGCTCGTGATTTGTGTTTGATTCTTGGTGAATAGAGACGATTTTGTATACACTTTGACAAGAAATTGATCATTTTTAAAAGTTTTTGTATCCATGGATTTTTCAAGTTCTTGAAGTTGATTTTGCTGCTGAATTTATGGATTTGAAGTGGATTTTGGTGAAATTAATCCGATAGAAGTGTTCTAATTCATAAAATACTAAATCCTACGGTCCAATTTCTTCAAATTCCTTCTAATCTGTGAGAAATGATGATTTTCGTTGCTGATTAGTTCGTGTTTGGGTTGAAGTTTTCTTCCTGAGTTTGTTACAGCTGAAGCAGGCGAACTTGCTAAGATTTTGTTACAGGGGAACTTAGCAGGCAAACTTATCAAGTTCGCTTCACTCGGTTTAAGCGAACTTATCAAGCTTGCTTCACTCAGTTTAAGCGAACTTATCAAGTTCGCTTCACTCAGTTTAGACGAACATTTTTTATTAGGCGAACTTATCAAGTTCGCTTGTGGTCTTATTTGCTCAGTGAAGTTGAAGCGAACTTATTAAGTTTGCTCAGGCAATATCAAGCGAACTTTTCTAGTTCGCTAGTAATTTTAAAAAAAAAAATACAAAAAAAAGATTTGTACAAGTTCTGCTAGAGGCGAACTTGTCTAGTTCGCCTAGTCTATTAGAGGCGAACTTGTTAAGTTCGCCTATTGCAGAGTTTGTGTCTATGTATAGGAGTTTACACATTCTATTTGGGGAGCATATTGACAAAATGATTGTATTCTGTAAACTCTGTGGTTAGTGGAACAGAAAGAGTAAGTTTATTTACCTACTATTTCTATTGTCAATTCGTATACATACGTTAACACGAAGGATTCCGCACTCCGTGTTATAGTACTGTCAGGAGATCGATCTATAGATGAGTCATGTGGACCTACAAGTAGTATCAGAGCTTTTGCTCGTGATTTGTGTTTGATTCTGTTATAGGCGAACTTAGCAGGCGAACTTATCAAGTTCGCTTCACTCAGTTTAGGAGAACATATTGATTAGGCGAACTTATCAAGTTCAATTGTGGTCTTATTTGCTCAGTGAAGTTAATGCGAACTTATTAAGTTCGCTCAGGAAGTATCAGCCGAACTAATTTCAGGCGAACTTATCTAGTTCGCTAGTCTTCTTAAAAAAAAATCGGTATAAGTTCTGCAAGAGGCGAACTTGTCTAGTTCGCCTAGTCTATTAGAGGCGAACTTATCAAGTTCGCTTCACTCAGTTTAGGCGAACATATTGATTAGGCTTATCAAGTTCGCTTGTGGTCTTCTTTGCTCAGTGAAGTTCAGGCGAACTTATTAAGTTCGCTCAGGCAGTATCAGGCGAACTAATTTCAGGCGAACTTATCTAGTTCGCTAGTCTTCTTAAAAAAAAATCGGTATAAGTTCTGCAAGAGGCGAACTTGTCTAGTTCGCCTAGTCTATTAGAGGCGAACTTATCAAGTTCGCTTCACTCAGTTTAGGCGAACATATTGATTAGGCTTATCAAGTTCGCTTGTTGTCTTCTTTGCTCAGTGAAGTTCAGGCGAACTTATTAAGTTCGCTCAGGCAGTATCAGGCGAACTAATTTCAGGCGAACTTATGTAGTTCGCTAGTGTTCTTTAAAAAAAATTATGTATAAGTTCTGCTAGAGGCGAACTTGCCTCGACTAGTCTATTATTGGCGAACTTAAGTCTCATGTTTGGTCTATTTGAGGCGAACTTGTTAAGTTCGTCTATTACAGAGTTTGTGTCTATAAATAGGAGTTTACAGATTCTATTTGGGGAGCATATTGACTGAATGATTGTTTTCTGTAAACTCTATGTTTAGTGGAATAGAAAGAGAAAGTTTATTTACCTATTGTTTCTATTGTCAATTCGTATACATACGTTAACATGAAGGATTCCGCACTCCGTATTATCGAGACGTCCAGTCACGAGATCGATCGGTAGATGAGTCATGTGGACCTACAAGTAGTATCAGAGCTTTTGCTCGTGATTTGTGTTTGATTCTTGGTGATTAGAGTAGATTTTGTATACACTTTGACAAGAAATTGATCATTTTTAGAAGTTTTTGTATCCATGGAGTTTTCAAGTTCTTGAAGTTGATTTTGCTGTTGAATTCATGGATTTGATGCGGATTTTGGTGAAATTAATCCGATAGAAGTGTTCTAATTCATAAAATACAAAATCCTACGGTCCAATATCTTCAAATTCCTTCTAATATGTGAGAAATGATGATTTTCGGTGCTGATTAGTTCGTGTTTGAGTTGAAATTTTCTTCTTGACTTTCTTACAGCTGAAGCAGGCGAACTTGCTGAGATTATATTGCAGGCAAACTTAGCAGGCGAACTTATCATGTTCGCTTCACTCAGTTTAAGCGAACTTATCAAGTTCGCCTCACTCAGTTTAGGCGAACATATTGATTAGGCGAACTTTTAAGTTCGCTTGTGGTCTTATTTGCTCAGTGAAGTTCAGGCGAACTTATCTAGTTCGCTAGTATTCTTAAAAAAAAATTATGCATAGGTTCTGCTAGAGGCGAACTTGTTAAGTTCGCCTAGTCTCATGTGAGGCGAACTTGTTAAGTTCGCTTAGTATACTTGAGGGGAACTTGTTAAGTTCGCCTATCGCAGAATTTGTGTCTATAAATAGGAGTTTACAGATTCCGTTTGGGGAGCATATTGACTGAATGATTGTATTCTGTAACTCTGTGTTTAGTGGAATACAAAGAGAAAGTTTATTTACCTACTGTTTCTATTGTCAATTCGTATACATACGTTAACACGAAGGATTCCGCACTGTAGAAATAAAGACTGATGGCTACAAAATTCTCTAAGTACAAATGCTGCTGATCTCAGAGTTAGCTGCTGACCAACAATCTGCTGCGGATAAGCATATCTGCAGCGGATACTTGTTCTTCTGCTGAAGAACAAATCTGCTGCATATAGCCTTATCTGCTGAAGACCAGAGTTGCTGCGGATAGGCTTCTCACCAGCATCAACACTTGATGCTGCTGACAGGCAAATCATCAGTAGCTTTGGATGGTCACATCTTGCTGCTGGTCCTCATCAATGCTGCTGACAGACTTGTGCCTTGAAGATAAATCGTTGCAGCTGACTATCCATTCCAAGCGTCACTGACAACTTTCTATAAAAGCTACTGACACACTCAAAGCAGAAGGAACCTCAATGGTGGAACCAATGACGGACAAAAATGCTCTTCTCCAAGCATGCAAGTAATGATGCATAAAGAAGACTCTTCAATAAAGTTAGCTAGTTTAGACTAAACTAGTATTGTTAGCTTTATACAAAAGATCAACGGTCTGTGTTAGATCTGATCCTTAGAATCAAGGGTCTGTCTTGATTCTAAGTTAGTATAAATACTGTGTAAACACTTCATTGTATGTGTGCTTTTTGATTGAGTTTTCATTTGTAATTGTTTATTCACAAAAGCTTAATACAACAGTGTTGTTATTAGTATTCTTTTTGTTTACTCGATTATACTTCTGTAGTTGCTATTTTCCGCCAAATTCAACTAAGAACATAACCATCTTGTACTTTCACGATCCTACAAGTGGTATCAGAGCTTTGGCTCAGATTAAACAAACTCACACTTATTTAATCACTTCTGGTTCTATTCTTAACTCTCTCTTTAATCAAGTCACCTAAAATCACAAAAACATAGATGGCACATCAACCGAACACCAAGATTGGTATCTGGGGAAGACTATGACATGTGGAAGAATCGCATTGAAAGCTTTTTCTGTTAATAGGAGTACGGAATGTGGAAATCCATCAGGGATGGACCCTACACTCCCATGGTGGCCTCTCCTGATTCTGGAGGACCACTAGTTCCGAAGGAGCCCTCCAAGTACTCAAAAGAGGACATAAAGAAGATGCAGGTGGACTTCATGGCACTAGGAGCTATCCAAAAAAGAAGATGGAGGTGGACTTCAAGGCACTAAACCCACATCACTTTCTCTCAAGTCCTCACCACATTCAAAGCCCTTCATCCTTAAAACATTCAAAGCCTTCCATATTCTAAACCTTCAAACCTTCCCTCCAAATCAAACAGCAATGGCAGACATCAATAACCCTGACGATAAGTTCTCCCCATACCATAACCTTACAGCATACCTAACCAAGGGAAAGAAATCAGAAGGATTCAATGATATGATCGATTTCTTATGTCGATCAAAGATCCATTTTGCCCTCACAACCAACCCTACCATATATATCCCTCATATGGAGGATTTCTGGAGTACCGCCGTCTACTCTATCGAACAGGGGATTCCCCAAATTAAAGCCAAGGTAGACGGCAAGGATATCACCATCTCGAAAGCCACACTCAGCAAACATCTTAAGCTTCAAGATGAGGGATCAGCCATCTCATACTCAAAGGACGAGTATATGAGGACCTTTGTATCCATAGGGTACACTGGAAATCAAAATGAGTATACAATTGAGAAGACGCTGATGGGCCCTCCATGAAAGTATCTCTGCCACACTCTTCTCCAATGCATATTTTAGAAGAGAAGTGGATGGCATCAGGTGAGCTCCGTACTTGCCTCCGCCTTCCATGGTATGACCACTGGCCTAGGCTTCAAATTTGCACACCTCATCTTTGAGGGTTTGAGATATAACCTTCATGAGGGTGCAAAGCAACAATTTTTCATTTACCCAAGATTCTTGCAGGAGGTTTTCAATCAAGAACTAAAAGAACTTTCAAAACCTACAAGAATCTACATCATGCTGGGACATAAAAATAATATTTTTCAAAGCATGAGAACTGTTTCCAAAAAGTTCTCAGGGGTCAATGTTCCATTGTATCTACAATGCTGAACATACAAAGTACCCCGGGTGACAGTTCAGCAATCCCAGCTGATACTGATCCCACACCCTCCACCTTACATCATGAACAACAATCTGCTTCCTCCATTCGAACCCCTGTGCATACTACTAAGGATGCACAGGTACAAAAATTACTTACACCTGTTTTGGATGTTATCGTTCAACCAGAACACAGGGCCCCGGTTGCAATGACATATACGAGAAAAAGAGGCAAGAGAACTCCTTCTTCTCTTGCCTCCAAGGCCCAAACCCAACCTCTAAGCCCTCATTCAGAATCCCAACATTCTAATGAGAATATCAAAATGGATAGCCACAACACTAGAGAGACTTCCTTGGAAGCCTCTCTATTAGAATCAGGATCACATCCCGGATCCATAGAGCAACCCCCTGAGCCACTCCTCTCTCTTCTGAACTTAAGTGTTGAGGAACCTGATCAAGATGATGTACCTTCTCAAATTACCACTATCTCGGAGGTACTGATTGATCTTGCTTCCAACACACCCAACCCAAGTTCTTCTCCCCTGAAGGTCCACTCTAGGAGTTATGACAGAGTGGATGTGGAAGAGGCTGTCACTACTGTTGGTCCATCAAATGATTAGGAGGACAGTGACAACATCGCTAAGACCTCAACCACGGCAACTCACAGTGAAGATGCTTCCTTGGAAACTCCCCTCACTGAGAGGAATCCCAGGCGCCAAGAAACCATGGGTGATGGGGATGCAGAGGCTAGGCCTAAAGCCCCATCTAGATCCAAGGATTCCACAACTGTGGATGAGGACAGCCTGAAACTTCATAACTTGGAATTGACGGCCAGGGTGGCTATGCTAGAGGCTGAAGTGTCCAAACTAAGACACCAAGTCTCTATGCATGAAGCCCATCAATGCCCAACTATGCCTACTCCCTCTCTTGTATCTGTGGGCACCCAAACTGATGCTTATTTTTCCACTGATGCAACCAAAAAGGGGGAGATGGTCCCAATGGAAGAAGACTCAGACAGTCTTGATGACTGGATTCAAGAGCAGGCTGTATTTCAAAGTACACTTTTCAAGCCAGCTTTTGTACAGGTTCATGACTTGCCAGCTTCAGATGACGAAGAAGAAGAGACATCTGAAGACTGGAAGTTAGTCGTCATGGCTGTTGATGAGATGCTGACTGATGCTGAAGACATAGAACAAACATATACATCTTTCAGCATCATCCCTGAAGCAGCAGCCATCATAAGTCAATCCACTACCCCCCAATTTTCACTGACTTCAACACAGCTAGAGTTTGACACAATACTTGCTTGGGGTATGATGGAAAGTCTGAGAGGTTCTGGATTGGTTAGGAGTTTGGCGGAGTAGAAGAGCTAAACTGGGACTTTCTCAACAGCATCCAAGTCCTTCACCTATACCATCTACAATGCATCAACAACTCTATGGACCTCTCAGCAGAAATTGCTATTGGCAGGTTCTATAACTTGATGGAGGATAATCTACCCAACTTTGAAAGACAAATACAAGCAGCAAAAAGGGTAGCCTATCCTGAATTTTCAGCAGCAGCAGAAAGAAGACCGACTCCTAGAAGACTTGAAATAATAAGGAGCAGTCTTCTCGCTAAAGAAGAAGTTCTGTACTGGAGAAGATTCTTGTACATTAGAATGGTCAGGGATGTAGAAGTGCAAGGATGGATAAGCACTGACTCCCATGACTTCACCTTCTTCCTGAGCAATGGATCTTCTCTATCAATCAACATCAAAGAGATCTTGCTCCTACCTTCAGCCTTCCTGTACAAGGTCTTTGAGCTCAGATCACTCATCTTCAATGTCAACTCCTTAGAAAGTCAAGACATGATCAAAATCATCAAGGCTTCTCTTTATAAGGAGGCATCTGGATCTGACTCTGACGTATCCTTTCTCTCTTCTCCAACAGTCAGACTGAACACAGAAAAAGAATCAAAAAGAAGAGAAGAGGAAAAGATGAAAAATGCATAGAAAGATGTGGTAGGAATGGAATGGGAAGAAGATGAAGAAAGTTCCCCTCCCTTGTCCATTCCCCAAAATGCCAATGAAGCTGAGGCTAAGAATCCAACATGTCACACCCCCATATTTTATTTACTTACTAAATAAATACAGGTTGCAACGATTGGTTCATTACACGATAGCGGAAGCTGTAATAATGATTTCTAAGACTTGATTACATATACAATTACTAAAACTAAGAAATACTATGATCTAAGTTCTTCTAGATCAACAACAGACTTGAGACTTGATATTCTACGTCCTTCCAGCTACTAGGAATTGATCCAACATAGCTAGCCTATTCCAACCGCGCCATGGCTAGAGGTCACCTGAGAAACATACTTGAAAGTGTCAACACAAAGGTTGGTGAGTTCACAGAGTTAGTTATATTAGTGCTTATAGTTTTTCCCGAAAACATGTACATGACTTTACCGTCATAAAACTAAGTAGTTTTCATTTGAAAACTTTATCATGACTTAACCGTCATAAAATATGTTTAAACCTGATCGATTTAACTAATCAGAACCCTTTTGTATAAACATGATCACTTTATCCGGATCAAAACTCTTTTGTTTAAACCTGATCACTTTAACCTGATCAGAACCCTTTGTTTAAATTCAATTGTTCGTAAATAGTTTCAGGTGTATGTGATAAACAGAATAAGAATTGTTGATCCATTTGTAAACTAGCTAGGAATACAAATAATATGTTCATACATGGGGCGTAACCAAACCTTGACATGTGTACACGCCCCTAATTTCGTTATTCAGTTCTATGCGACCATAAATCCTCCAGATTGTGGTTAGCGCGACTAACCATGACCGGGAGACGTCACTCTCCATAGTACTATTCATAGGACCCTAGGCTACAGTTAATGGTTACTATGTTGTTCCAGGGGACTTTCGCGGCCTCCATTGTGTTGTTCTCATCCCATGTAAACATAAAGTCGTGTCTTATTCTCTTGTTATCCCATGAAATAGTTGCAAGTATGTTTTTCCCTTAAATCGTTGTGTTGTTCATCCGAACAATCGTTGTGTGTTGTTCATCCGAACAATCGTTGTGTGTACTTGTGTCCAGCTGTTTAGTTGAGAAAGTTTTCTCCCCGTTTGTTTAAAAACAATTTAAAAACAAGTAGTAAAAGTGGGGCTGGGAGACTCACAAGAAGTTAAACCAAAATGTTCATATTGTCAAACGTATAAACAATGTAATTCATGTTTTCAAAACATAATAAGTAAGTATGTTTCTCCCCCGATGTTTACAAAACAGTAAAGAGTTAAAAGGGGGCCGTGAACTCACCTTGTGTCCGATGAAATCCTAGCAAACCAACTTGTGCTAGTTCTTGTATATCCGTACCCTAATCACACAAGGGTACTAATGTGTTAAAGCTACCCGTCTTATACATAAGTTGTTCATCCGACTTAACATATCTGATTGCTTTTGTTTTAACTATCTTTTTAGTTTTTCCACAATTGTTTCGTTATAAAATAGTTCTAAGTTACTGCCCCATGGGACTGATGAATGGGTATCGAAACTACATAGTTTCGATTGAACAGAACAGATGTCGAAACTACCTAGTTTCGATTGAGTAAATTGGGTATCGAAACTTCATAGTTTCGATTGAGTAGTTGGGTATCGAAACTACCTAGTTTCGATTGAGTAGTTGGGTATCGAAACTACCAAGTTTCGATTGAACAACTAGTATCGAAACTCCTAGTTTCGATTGGGTAAATTGGTATCGAAACTCCTAGTTTCGATTGAATAGGTATCGAAACTCCTAGTTTCGATTGAATAACAGGTATCGAAACTCCTAGTTTCGATTGAACAGGTATCGAAACTCCTAGTTTCGATTACTGCACTTTGATTGACAAAATTCGTCCTGTATATTTTTATGTTCAAATCTTGAATTTGACACACTTTTCTTGTTATCTTACTTGCGATTGAACCTTTTGTAGACTTAGATACGGTTTTAAAGAAAATAAAGTGGATAATATCGAGTTTTTACCTTAAAACCGAGATGAAGATGATGAAAGAAAACAGAGAAGAGTCTTGAATCTTCTGTTAAACTTTCTTTAGAACACTTGAAATCTTCTTAAAATACCGAATTGTGGTGGATTTCTGCCTTAAACTGCACTTCGATTTGAAGGATAATTGGGAATTTGTCGTAAGAAAATGAGAAAGCTTGAAAGGGATTGTGAGATTTCGATTGAAGAGGTATGGTTCTTAATCTGAGATTGAGTGAACTTGCAAGTGGGGGAATGGCTCCCCTGACTTTCGGTCGAGAAAGTCAAGCAAGTGGGTTGGGATTTAAATAAATCAAACCATTTGATTTAAGTGTAATTTTAACCACTAGTGTTCGTATTTAGTCGGGTTATCCTGGTACGTGAACCGGTAACTCCTAGAATTACCAAAATATGAAATGAGACCATGTACGGTTTTTGTTAGGCCTTAATGTCCTTGTTTGTGAAATTAAGTAAATCACAAAAACAATTATAATGTAAACTTGTTTATAACATGTACGGATATTGACCTGAATTGTCGGGTGTCACATTCTCCCCATGTTAGAAGAATTTCGTCCCGAAATTCAATTTGTGTCCTCTTGAACTGTTGTATCCTTAAACAAGGATGGGTATTTTTGTTTTCATTTGATCCTCTCGTTCAAATGGTTCAACGTACCTAGGGTTAAGCTTGCCACGGTTGCCAAATCTTGCAACCCCTTTCCAATGTGAGACCTTTAACATGACTTTGTCTCCCACTTGGAATTCTAATGGTTTTCGTCTGTTGCTATCTCAACTCTCTTTCGTCTGTCTTGAGTGACTTTCAGACGATCTTTTATTTCGACGATTTTGTCAATGGTTCCCTAGTCAATATCATGACCAGTCAAAAGTTTTTCGCCAATCACCGCCCAACATAGCGATGAGTGACACTTACAACGATACAAAGCCTCAACGGAGCGGCTTTAATGTTGGTATGGTAGTTGGTATTATATGAAAACTCATCCAACGGCGGTGAGTATCCCTATTTCCTCTGAAATCGATTACACACACACGGAGCACATCTTTTAAATTTGGGATGGTCCTTTTACTTTGACCGTTCATCTGGGGATGATATGCAGTGGTCATGTAAAGGCGTGTGCCCAAGGCTTATTGTAAAGACTGCCAGGTTCTTGACATGAATCGACTGTCCCTTTTTGTGAAAATGGAAACTGGCATACCATGCCTAGCCTTAATTCCCTTAATATTTAGCCTTGCACGCTTCTTACTTTTATCTGTCTCCTTTATTGGTAGTGAATACGCGGATTTCGTCAAACGACTAACGATTATCATATAGTATTATAGTTGCTAGGTGTTTTGGGTAACTTTGTAATGAAATCCATTGAAATTTATTCCCATTTCCATTGAGGTATCTCGGGTTGTTATAACAATCCCGACGGTTTCTGATGTTCTGCCTTTACCTTTGAACATGTCAGGCATTTACCGATGTAAATAGCAATTTCTCTTTTCATGTTCGGCCACCAGTAGAGTTCTTTCAGATCCTTATACATTTTATCCGAACCTGGGTGAATGGGGTACCTGGACTTGTGGGCTTCGTCCATAACCAACTCCTGTAAGTTACCAAAACATGGCACCCAAATTCTATTTGCAAAGTATAAAGTATCATCTGATTTTGGCTCTAATTGTCTGATCATTCCTCGTATAGCTTCACTCTGAATGTTTTCTTCTTTGATTGCCTCCTGTTGTGCCATCCGGATTTGAATCGTGAGACTCGCATGAAATGTCAATCCTAGGGCACGAACACGGAGAGTTTTAACCCGTTCCTTACGACTCAAGGCATCTGCTACGACATTTGCCTTACCAGGGTGATACTTGATATCCCAGTCGTAATCATTCAGTAGTTCTACCCAACGAAGTTGACTCATGTTGAGTTCTTTCTGATTAAAGATGTACTGGAGACTCTTGTGGTTTGTAAAGATAGTACATTTTGTACCATATAAGAAATATCTCCAAATCTTGAGTGCAAACATGACAGCACCCAATTTCAGATCGTGAATCGTATAATTTTAATTTTTTTTTTTTTTTTTTTTTTTTTTTTTTTCTCATGTACTCTTAGCTGTCTGGATGCATACGCTATGACTTTTTCTCTTTGCATCAATACACATCCCAGACTTGGTGTGATGCGTCGCAGTACACGATGGAATTGTCAGTTCCTTCGGGAAGGGATATGATTGGTGCACTGCAAAGTTTTGCTTCAACAATTGAAACGCTGATTCTTGTTTATCAGTCCAATCAAACTTTTTGTCCTTCTCAGTCGGAGTTCTTGGTGCTTCCCAGTTTTTGATAGCTTCAATCTTGGTTGGGACTACGTGAATACCCTTCTTATTGATGACGTGTCCGAGAAAGTGAACCTCTTGAATCCAAAACTCACACTTAGAGAATTTGGCATAACGCTTCTCATTCCGGAGTAGTTCCAAGATTGATTTTAAATGATGTTCATGTTCCTCATTGGTTTGTGAATATATTGATATGTCATCGATAAATACAATCACGAATTTATTCAAGTATGGCTTGCACACGCGGTTCATTAGGTCCATGAAAACGGCCGGTGCATTAGTCAAGCCAAATGGCATAACTAGGAACTCGTAATGACCGTAACGAGTCCTAAAAGTCGTTTTTGGTATATCTTCTTCCTTAATTTTCAGTTGCTGATACCCTGATCATAAATCAATTTTTGAATAGGAACTGGAACCTTGAAGTTGATCAAACAAATCGTATATTCGAGGAAAATGGATACCGGTTTTTGATTGTCAGCTTGTTCAACTCCCGATAATTAATGCACATTCTAAAGGTTTCATCATTTTTCTTTACAAACGGGACCGGGACTCCCTATGGTGAGAAACTCGGTCTTATGAAAGAATTACTCAACGAGGTGTCCAAGTCTTTGTTTTATATTGGGTAGAAATGAAAGAGTATGAAAATGAAACTTTATGTTTGTCCCTCTTATGCTTTTCCAAAGCATTTTCCCGGACTAAAACTTTTCTCTTATTTCGGGTTTCATGTTTTCTAGGATTTTCCTCTCCATGTGCCTTCATGGAGCTAGGAATTGATGTTCCTTGGGAGCTCTTATTTGTGAACTTCGAGTCTAATTACCCCTTTACCCCTTTGCTTGCACTACCTTTCGAGGCAGACTAGCCTTTGGGTTGTAGCGTCCTGATATGTAAACTCATGTCTCGACTACCATACCTTCAAAGTATGTAAGCCATACGAAGTTCGATGTTTGTTTGGAATTTTCACATTCCGTCTAGCTGAGGGAATGAATAGTAATACTGTGAGAATGGTCTCATCAAATTAGTGTTTTCCCCAAAATGGGCTATGGGTTTGTCAACCCATTAAGTTGGCAGAAATGTTTTGGGAGTTTTACAATTGTCATCTTGTAGTTATTCAGTGTATCTGCACTTCCTTAGGGTTTGAATGGTACTTTGGGGACATACCATTACGTATTCCACTCATTCAAGTTATAGCCTCAATATCCTTAGCACAAAGATAAACTTGAGGTAATGAGTGTTGAACGTCGAGACTTTTGTATTCCAACTGAGTCTACTCTAAGAGATCATTTCTTAACAATAGATGCTCTAGAGCTTCCCAATTATAGAAAACTAGGAGTGAAAGATGCAATCACACCTCTTTTCTAGGCTAAATCTGGGATCCATCCATCAAGATGAACCTTGGGGAAGTGCGAGTACGAAAGAGTAATAAATTATTCTCCTCAACTCTTTGTGGACAGTGGCCTGTTGTGAATAGCTCGAGCTTACATCCCTTATGCATATCATGAACTAAGGAGATTAGCATGAAATTCCGCATTTGGGACTCCTTTAAGAGTTTTGCATGTCGTTTTGGTTAATGCGACAATAGTCGTTAGTCCACACTTAGGTTTCTTTGGCATTCGCTCGAGCATCAAACCCGGCTTATCCATTACCGAGAGAATAGTTAGACTTAAAGGTATATTGAATGTCAATGGCTGCGAGAGCAATCCTGTTTGACCGACATTCTGAAATGTCCGATTTCCTACTTGTCTCATGTTGAGCTTCCACAATATCCATAGGTGCCATGTGTATGCGGGTCAGAATAATATCCTTCCCCATTACTGAAGTTAGTGCATAACACTCTTGGCGTAACTTTCAATCAATTGTGAGATTGAACTGTATGATGGATCCTGAGATTATGCTATAATCTCCCACAATAGTTGTGCAATTACTGTAAGTGTTAGCTGTGGTAACGCTCAATTTGAAGCATTCCTGACAAGTAGAATCTCAAAGAATGAATGTGCGAATTTCTTCGTCGTTCAGGATTTACTAAGGATTGGTTGAATTCAATTTGAATTTCTCTCGTTCCTCCAAAACTAGGAGAATGCTTTGTGAGCACCTAATTGAGAAGTCTGATTTGTTGAGATCCAATCCTTAATCAAGTGATTGAGAACATGAGTTGATCATCAGCTTAGACAGCAAGATTCACTAAAGTTCCCATGCACTGCAAATTATGATTACGTGTGCACCCGTAATGATGATTTGCCTTGCCTGATCCCTATAGTGTTTCTTCTATCCCTAGCTTTTAATCAAAAGTGATTTGAAAAGATCATTAGATTGCGTTTGCACATTTGTACAGGAGTGTGTATTGTTTTATCGGATTACTCTTAATTATGTGTACCAATACTCATGAATCTGCCGAATATGGCAGTTGTCGGATGAGGCTAAGGGTAGAGAGGCACCACCAGTGTCTCTTAAAAAAAATGTGCATGGAGAAATTCAGGCACTATATGTGTTGGGCAGAGATCCTCAAACGAGTGTCGAGCAACTCATGCTCCAAGTCTGTATATATGCATGGATCCACATGATCCTGATGTATGTCTGGGTCTCCTGACCCTTGGAGTTCTCTCCCATTTAGTCCTGCTTATTCACCTTGAATTTGCTTCTGTCTGGGCAGTCATGCCTGCCATATATCATGGCGAGAGTCTAGGCATCCGATCCGACAACTTATGAATGAGAGTATTTATATCGCAAATACGTTAGAAAGATAGTTGCCTCCATGGCTGGAGTAGTTGTGGTGCAGGTATAGGTACAGATTCTGGTACGAGTTCAACCTGTTGTTATACCAAGATCGGTAACTGACGATCGTTGTCGTCGTAGTCCAAGCTCAGCTCGTAACTCGATCTTCTAATGTTGCAGTATGCTGAGTACCCGTTATTCTTGACTCGTAATCCGAACAGTAACATGTTGTAAGTGTTTATTATTTTCACATTATTGTATGTGTTTAAGTGTTCACTACATGTGCCATGTAATTGTATTAGTGTAGCTAATGGTACCCTAGTGTAACTCCATACACTAATAGTCTACACAAATTGTTCAGCAACGGTTGGAATTCCTATGCTCAAGTCTTGGGTGTTTTTAGTGTGATGCAAGTCTTAGAAATCTTGGTCCCTAAATGAGTCCGGTTAGAGCCTAGGTATCACTAAGGACACCTAATTCGCTAAAACCATTGCTCTGATACCAATCTGTCACACCCCCATATTTTATTTACTTACTAAATAAATACAGGTTGCAACGATTGGTTCATTACACGATAGCGGAAGCTGTAATAATGATTTCTAAGACTTGATTACATATACAATTACTAAAACTAAGAAATACTATGATCTAAGTTCTTCTAGATCAACAACAGACTTGAGACTTGATATTCTACGTCCTTCCAGCTACTAGGAATTGATCCAACATAGCTAGCCTATTCCAACCGCGCCATGGCTAGAGGTCACCTGAGAAACATACTTGAAAGTGTCAACACAAAGGTTGGTGAGTTCACAGAGTTAGTTATATTAGTGCTTATAGTTTTTCCCGAAAACATGTACATGACTTTACCGTCATAAAACTAAGTAGTTTTCATTTGAAAACTTTATCATGACTTAACCGTCATAAAATATGTTTAAACCTGATCGATTTAACTAATCAGAACCCTTTTGTATAAACATGATCACTTTATCCGGATCAAAACTCTTTTGTTTAAACCTGATCACTTTAACCTGATCAGAACCCTTTGTTTAAATTCAATTGTTCGTAAATAGTTTCAGGTGTATGTGATAAACAGAATAAGAATTGTTGATCCATTTGTAAACTAGCTAGGAATACAAATAATATGTTCATACATGGGGCGTAACCAAACCTTGACATGTGTACACGCCCCTAATTTCGTTATTCAGTTCTATGCGACCATAAATCCTCCAGATTGTGGTTAGCGCGACTAACCATGACCGGGAGACGTCACTCTCCATAGTACTATTCATAGGACCCTAGGCTACAGTTAATGGTTACTATGTTGTTCCAGGGGACTTTCGCGGCCTCCATTGTGTTGTTCTCATCCCATGTAAACATAAAGTCGTGTCTTATTCTCTTGTTATCCCATGAAATAGTTGCAAGTATGTTTTTCCCTTAAATCGTTGTGTTGTTCATCCGAACAATCGTTGTGTGTTGTTCATCCGAACAATCGTTGTGTGTACTTGTGTCCAGCTGTTTAGTTGAGAAAGTTTTCTCCCCGTTTGTTTAAAAACAATTTAAAAACAAGTAGTAAAAGTGGGGCTGGGAGACTCACAAGAAGTTAAACCAAAATGTTCATATTGTCAAACGTATAAACAATGTAATTCATGTTTTCAAAACATAATAAGTAAGTATGTTTCTCCCCCGATGTTTACAAAACAGTAAAGAGTTAAAAGGGGGCCGTGAACTCACCTTGTGTCCGATGAAATCCTAGCAAACCAACTTGTGCTAGTTCTTGTATATCCGTACCCTAATCACACAAGGGTACTAATGTGTTAAAGCTACCCGTCTTATACATAAGTTGTTCATCCGACTTAACAGATCTGATTGCTTTTGTTTTAACTATCTTTTTAGTTTTTCCACAATTGTTTCGTTATAAAATAGTTCTAAGTTACTGCCCCATGGGACTGATGAATGGGTATCGAAACTACATAGTTTCGATTGAACAGAACAGATGTCGAAACTACCTAGTTTCGATTGAGTAAATTGGGTATCGAAACTTCATAGTTTCGATTGAGTAGTTGGGTATCGAAACTACCTAGTTTCGATTGAGTAGTTGGGTATCGAAACTACCAAGTTTCGATTGAACAACTAGTATCGAAACTCCTAGTTTCGATTGGGTAAATTGGTATCGAAACTCCTAGTTTCGATTGAATAGGTATCGAAACTCCTAGTTTCGATTGAATAACAGGTATCGAAACTCCTAGTTTCGATTGAACAGGTATCGAAACTCCTAGTTTCGATTACTGCACTTTGATTGACAAAATTCGTCCTGTATATTTTTATGTTCAAATCTTGAATTTGACACACTTTTCTTGTTATCTTACTTGCGATTGAACCTTTTGTAGACTTAGATACGGTTTTAAAGAAAATAAAGTGGATAATATCGAGTTTTTACCTTAAAACCGAGATGAAGATGATGAAAGAAAACAGAGAAGAGTCTTGAATCTTCTGTTAAACTTTCTTTAGAACACTTGAAATCTTCTTAAAATACCGAATTGTGGTGGATTTCTGCCTTAAACTGCACTTCGATTTGAAGGATAATTGGGAATTTGCCGTAAGAAAATGAGAAAGCTTGAAAGGGATTGTGAGATTTCGATTGAAGAGGTATGGTTCTTAATCTGAGATTGAGTGAACTTGCAAGTGGGGGAATGGCTCCCCTGACTTTCGGTCGAGAAAGTCAAGCAAGTGGGTTGGGATTTAAATAAATCAAACCATTTGATTTAAGTGTAATTTTAACCACTAGTGTTCGTATTTAGTCGGGTTATCCTGGTACGTGAACCGGTAACTCCTAGAATTACCAAAATATGAAATGAGACCATGTACGGTTTTTGTTAGGCCTTAATGTCCTTGTTTGTGAAATTAAGTAAATCACAAAAACAATTATAATGTAAACTTGTTTATAACATGTACGGATATTGACCTGAATTGTCGGGTGTCACACAACAGCAGCACCATCATCTACTGTTGTGATCAGTGAAGCCAAAGCAGAGGCATCCAACAAAGATAAGGGAAAGGGAATTATGACCAAAGAAGATGAGGAGAGGTTGCTCAGAGAGAAAAGAGAGAAGGAAGAAAGAAGAAGAAGAAGAAGAAGAAGAAGAGAAGAAGAGGAGATGACTGAAATAAAGAAAGCTCAAGATAGACTCACAGCTATTCTCCTCAGAGAACAACAGATCCAGTTGTATGCAAAACAGCTGGATGATCTGAAAGTAAAGATTCCTGCAGTTTATCAAATTGAAGAAGATGAAGCTCTTGCCCTTCAACTGCAGAAACAATTTGATAAAGAAGAAGAGATTCAAAAGAAGAAGAAGAAAGAGGCTAAGTTCAGAATAACTGATTCTGAACTAGCCAAAGAAATGAGAGAGGAGTGGGTAAAGGCTCTGATTTCTCAAGGTGAGGATGTAGACTACCTTGAAAAACTATCCAATAAAGAAATCTACAGAGCCTTCATGTGTTAGCAGGGTCAATTGGCAAAGAAGAAAAAGGCTGAAGAAGAAGAAAAAGCCAAACAAAAGTCCAAAAAGACCATTGCCTTTAATCAAAGAACCCATGAAGAAAGGAAGATCATGATTGACTTCCTTAAGGCTAGAGGAGAAAGTGGAAAGAGGCTAGGTCCCGTGAATTTCATGAACCTGCAAGCCCTCTATTTTAAAGTTAAGAAGGATGAGGAAGAAAGATTGGAGAAGAAATGCTCCAAGAAAAGGGTAATCATTCAAGAAGAAGAAAGGAAAACAAAGAAAGCCAAGCCTTTTCTCTCACCCAACACTTCCTTAATCCAACAACCTTCCACTCTCCATCCTAGACCTCCCTCCTCTCCTCCCTCAAAGTCCAAATCCTCACACCCAGCTTCTACTCATCAACAACCTCCCAAAAAGAAAAAACAAACCCACTTCCAAACAGAAGACTCAAGAGAAATAATCAGATGGTCATACAGCCCTCAAGACCAATGGTTTGAAGTGTTCAGGGGGAGGACAGAAGCTAAAAGAACAATTTATACATCTGTTGATGAGGTACTACAGCTTCTAGATTCTGATCTAAGAAGAATGATGGAGCTGGGTGAAGCCAATGAGACTGAGAATGAAGGTGGGAGACATCTATTGCTGGTAATCAAACATTACTTCAACCACAGCAAAGATGAAATCATTGATGTCAAACGTCTCCAATCCCACTCTCCATTCCCACTCTCCATTCATCAGCTGGTCCTACAATGCTGACAAGTATGAATTCACACTGACAGATGTTAAAGGACAGAAGATGAGGTGTTCAAGCAAGGCTATCTTCAAAATGGCAAGCAAGAACATCAAGACTCTATCTGAGCTTTCTCTTAACAATCCCAGCAAGGACTAGAGAGGATATGAAGTTGAAAGAATAGTTAGCAACATGCAAAAGCTTCAGCAACAAAAGCAGTAAGAGAGTTTTGGTAGCATCAGTCTAGGGGGAGTTTGTAGAAATAAAGAATGATGGCTACACAATTCTCTAAGTACAAATGCTGCTGATATCAGAGTTCGCTGCTGACCAACAATCTGCTGCGGACAAGCTTATCTGCAGCGTATACTTGTTCTTCTGCTGAAGAACAAATCTGTTGCGGATAGCCTTATCTGCTGAAGACTAGAGTTGTTGCGGATAGGCTTCTCAGCAGCATCAACACTTGATGCTACTGATAGGCAAATCATCAGCAGCTTTGGATGGTCACATCTTGCTGCTGATCCTCATCAATGCTGCTGGCAGACTTGTGCCTTGAAGATAAATCATTGCAGCTGACTATCCATTCCAAGCGTCACTGAAAACTTTCTGCAAAATCTACTGACACACTCAAAGCAGAAGGAACCTCAATGGTGCAACCAATGACGGAAAACAATGCTCTTCTCCAAGCATGCAAGTAATGATGCATAAAGAAGACGCTTCAATAAAGTTAGCTAGTTTAAACTAAACTTGTATTGTTAGCTTTATATAAGAGATCGACGGTCTGTGTTAGATCTGATCCTTAGAATCAAGGGTCTGTCTTGATTCTAAGTTAGTATAAATACTGTGTAAACACTTCATTGTATGTGTGCTTTTTGATTGAGTTTTCATTTGTAATTGTTTATTCACAAAAGCTTAATACAACAGTGTTCTTATTAGTATTCTTTCTGTTTACACGATTATACTTGTGTAGTTGCTATTGTTTCCGCCAATTTTAACTAACAACAGAACCATCTAGTACTTTTACGATCCTACACGCACTCCGCGTTATCGAGACGTCCTGTCACGAGATCGATCTGTAGATGAGTCATGTGGACATATAAGTGGTATCAGAGCTTTTGCTCGTGATTTGTGTTTGATTCTTGGTGATTAGAGACGATTTTGTATACACTTTGACAAAAAATTGATCATTTTTAGAAGTTTTTGTATCCATGGAGTTTTCAAGTTCTTGAAGTTGATTTTGCTGCTGAATTCGTGTATTTGAAGTGGATTTTGGTGAAATTAATCCGATAGGAGTGTTCTAATTCATAAAATACTAAATCCTACGGTCCAATTTCTTCAAATTCCTTCTAATCTGTGAGAAATGATGATTTTCGGTGCTGATTAGTTCGTGTTTGGGTTGAAGTTTTCTTCCTGAATTTGTTACAGCTGAAGCAGGCGAACTTGCTGAGATTCTGTTGCAGGCGAACTTAGTAGGCGAACTTATCAAGTTTGCTTCCCTCAGTTTAAGCGAACTTATCAAGTTCGCTAATCTTCTTAAAAAAAATCCGTATGAGTTCGCTTCACTCAGTTTAGGCGAACATATTGATTAGGCAAACTTATCAAGTTTGCTTGTGGTCTTATTTGCTCAGTGAGTTCATGCGAACTTATTAAGTTCGCTCAGAAAGTATCAGCCAAACTAATTTCAGGCGAACTTATCTAGTTCGCTAATCTTCTTAAAAAAAATCCGTATGAGTTCGGCTAGAGGCGAACTTGTCTAGTTCACCTAGTCTATTAGAGGCGAACTTAGCAGGCGAACTTATCAAGTTCGCTTCACTCAGTTTAGGCGAACATATTGATTAGGCGAACTTATCAAGTTCGCTTGTGGTCTTATTAGCTCAGTGAAGTTCACGCGAAATTATTAAGTTCGCTGAGGCAATATCAGGCGAACTAATTTCAGGGGAACTTATCTAGTTCGCTGGTGTTCTTAAAAAAAAATTTTGTATAAGTTCTGCTAGTGGCAAACTTGTCTAGTTCGCCTAGTCTATTAGAGGCGAACTTAAGTCTCCTGTAAGGCGAACTTGTTAAGTTCGCCTAGTCTATTTGAGATGAACTTGTTAAGTTCGCCTATTGCAGAGTTTGTGTCTATAAATAGGAGTTTACAGATTCTGTTTGGGGAGCATATTGACTGAATGATTATATTCTGTAACTCTGTGTTTAGTGGAATACAAAGAGAAAGTTTATTTACCTACTGTTTGTATTTTCAATTCGTATACATACGTTAAAACGAAGGATTCCACACTCCGTGTTATCGAGACGTCATGTCACGAGATCGATCTGTAGATGAGTCATGTGGACCTACAAGTGGTATCAGAGCTTTTTCTCGTGATTTGTGTTTGATTCTTGGTGAGTAGAGACGATTTTCTATACACTTTGACAAGAAATTGATCATTTTTGGATGCTTTTGTATCCATTGAGTTTTCGACTTCTTGAAGTTGATTTTGTTGCTGAATTCATGGATTTGAAGTGGATTTTGGTGAAATTAATCCGATAGAAGTGTTCTAATTCATAAAATACTAAATTCTACGGTCCAATTTCTTCAATTTCCTTCTAATCTATGAGAAATGATGATTTTAGGTACTGATTAGTTCGTGTTTGGTTTGAAGTTTTCTTCCTGAGTTTGTTAAAGCTGAAGCAGGCGAACTTGCTGAGATTTTGTTGTAGGAGAACTTAGCAGGCGAACTTATCAAGTTCACTTCACTCAGTTTAAGCGAACTTATCAAGTTCGCTTCACTAAGTTTAGGCGAACATATTGATTAGGCGAACTTATCAAGTTCGCTTGTGGTTTTATTTGCTCAGTGAAGTTCAGGCGAACTAATTAAGTTCGCTCCGGCAGTATCAGACGAACTAATTTCAGGCGAACTTATCTAGTTCGCTAGTGTTCTTAAAAAAAAAATTTGTATAAGTTCTGCTAGAGGCGAACTTGTCTAGTTCGCCTAGTCTATTAGAGGCGAACTTAAGTCTCATGTAAGGCGAACTTGTTAAGTTCTCCTAGTCTATTTGAGACAAACTTGTTAAGTTCACCTATTGCAGAGTTTGTGTCTATATATAGGAGTTTACATATTCTGTTTGGGGAGCATATTGACTGAATGATTGTATTCTGTAAACTCTGTGTTTAATGTAATACAAAGACAAAGTTTATTTACCTACTTTTTCTATTGTCAATTCGTATACATACGTTAACACGAAGGATTCCGCACTCCGTGTTATCAAGACGTCCTGTCACGAGATCGATCTGTAAATGAGTCATGTGGACCTACAAGTGGTATCATAGCTTTTGCTCATGATTTGTGTTTGATTCTTGGTGATTACAGACGATTTTGTATAAACTTTGACAAGAAATTGATCATTTTTAAAGTTTTTGTATCCATGGGGTCTTCAAGTTCTTAAAGTTGAATTTGCTGCTGAATTCATGGATTTGAAGTGGATTTTGGTGAAATTAATCCGATAGAAGTGTTTTAATTCATAAAATACTAAATCCTATGGTCCAATTTCTACAAATTCCTTCTAATTTGTGAGAAATTATGATTTTCGGTGCTGATTAGTTCGTGTTTGGGTTGAAGTTTTCTTCCTGAGTTTGTTACAGCTGAAGCACGCGAACTTGCTAAGATTCTGTTGCAGGGGAACTTATCAAGTTCGCTTCACTCAGTTTAAGCGAACTTATGAAGTTCGCTTCACTCAGTTTAGGAGAACATATTGATTAGGCGAACTTATCAAGTTCGCTTGTGATCTTATTTGCTCAGTGAAGTTCAGGCGAACTTATTAAGTTCGCTCAGGCAGTATCAAGCGGACTAATTTGAGGCGAACTTATCTACTTCGCTAGTGTTCTTTAAAAAAAATAATAAATAAATAATTAAATAAAATTTTGTATATGTTCTGCTAGAGGCGAACTTGTCTAGTTCGTCTAGTCTATTAGAGGCGAACGTGTTAAGTTCGCCTAGTCTCATGAGAGGCGAACTTGTTAAGTTCGCTTAGTCTATTTGAAGCGAACTTGTTAAGTTCGCCATTGCAGAGTTTGTGTCTATAAATAGGAGTTTACAGATTCTGTTTGGGGAGCATATTGACTGAATGATTATATTCTGTAAACTCTGTGTTTAGTGGAATACAAAGAGAAAGTTTCTTTACCTACTGTTTCTATTGTTAATTCGTATACATACGTTAACACGGAGAATTACGCACTCCGTGTTATCTGTAGATGAGTCATGTGGACCTAAAAGTGGTATCAGAGCTTTTGCTCGTGATTTGTGTATTATTCTTGGTGATTAGAGACGATTTTGTATACACTTTGACAAGAAATTGATCATTTTTAGAAGTTTTTATATCCATGGAGTTTTCAAGTTCTTGAAGTTGATTTTGCTGCTGAATTCATGGATTTGAAATGGATTTTGGTGAAATTAATACGATAGAAGTGTTCTAATTCATAAAATACTAAATCCTATGGTCCAATTTATTCAAATTCCTTCTAATCTGTGAGAAATGATGATTTTCGGTGCTGATTAGTTCGTGTTTGGGTTGATGTTTTCTTCCTGAGTTTGTTACAGCTGAAGTAGGAGAACTTGCTGAGATTCTGTTGCAGGCGAACTTAGCAGGCGAACTTATCAATTCTGCTTCACTCAGTTTAGGCGAACACATTGATTAGGCGAACTTATCAAGTTCGCTTGTGATTTTATTTGCTCAGTGAAGTTCAGACGAACTTATTAAGTTCACTCAGGCAGTATCAGGCGAACCAATTTTGGCGAACTTATCTAGTTTGCTATTGTTCTTTAAAAAAAATAATAAATAAAAAAATAAAACTCTATATAAGTTCTGCTAGAAGCGAACTTGTCTAGTTTGCCTAGTCTATTAGAGGCGAACCTGTTAAGTTCGCCTAGTATCTTGTGAGGCGAACTTGTTAAGTTCGCTTAGTCTATTTTTGCCGAACTTGTTAAGTTCTTCTATTGCATAGATTGTGTCTATAAATAGGAGTTTACAGATTCTGTTTGGGTAGCATATTGACTGAATGAGTTTATTCTGTAAACTCTGTGTTTAGTGGAATACAAAGAGAAAGTTTATTTACCTACTGTTTCTATTGTCAATTCGTATACATACGTTAACACGAAGGATTCCGTACTTCGTGTTATCGAGACTTCCTGTCATGAGATCGATCTGTAGATGAGCATGTGGACCTACAAGTGGTATCAGAGCTTTTGCTCGTGATTTGTGTTTTATTCTTGATGATTAGAGACGATTTTGTATACACTTTGACAAGAAATTCATCATTTTTAGAAGTTTTTATATCCATGGAGTTTTCAAGTTCTTGAAGTTGATTTTGCTGCTGAATTCATGGATTTGAAATGGATTTTGGTGAAATTAATACGATAGAAGTGTTCTAATTCATAAAATACTAAATCCTATGGTCCAATTTCTTCAAATTCCTTCTAATCTGTGAGAAATGATGATTTTCGGTGCTGATTAGTTCGTGTTTGGGTTGATGTTTTCTTCCTGAGTTTGTTACAGCTGAAGCAGGAGAACTTGCTGAGATTCTGTTGCAGGCGAACTTAGCAGGCGAACTTATCAATTCTGCTTCACTCAGTTTAGGCGAACACATTGATTAGGCGAACTTATCAAGTTCGCTTGTGATCTTATTTGCTCAGTGAATTTCAGACGAACTTATTAAGTTCACTCAGGCAGTATCAGGCGAACCAATTTTGGCGAACTTATCTAGTTCGCTAGTGTTCTTTAAAAAAAATAATAAATAAAAAAATAAAATTCTATATAAGTTCTGCTAGAAGCGAACTTGTCTAGTTCGCCTAGTCAATTAGAGGCGAACCTGTTAAGTTCGCCTAGTCTCTTGTGAGGCGAACTTGTTAAGTTCGCTTAGTCTATTTTTGCCGAACTTGTTAAGTTCTTCTATTGCATAGATTGTGTCTATAAATAGGAGTTTACAGATTCTGTTTGGGTAGCATATTGACTGAATGAGTTTATTCTGTAAACTCTGTGTTTAGTGGAATACAAAGAGAAAGTTTATTTACCTACTGTTTCTATTGTCAATTCGTATACATACGTTAACACGAAGGATTCCGCACTCCGTGTTATCGAGACTTCCTGTCATGAGATCGATCTGTAGATGAGCATGTGGACCTACAAGTGGTATCAGAGCTTTTGCTTGTGATTTGTGTTAGATTCTTGGTGATTAGAGACGATTTTGTATACACTTTGATAAGAAATTGATTATTTTTAGAATTTTTTGTATCCATGGAGTTTTCAAGTTCTTGAAGTTGATTTTGCTGCTGAATTCATGGATTTGAAATGGATTTTGGTGAAATTAATACGATAGAAGTGTTCTAATTCATAAAATACTAAATCCTATGGTCCAATTTCTTCAAATTCCTTCTAATCTGTGAGAAATGATGATTTTCGGTGCTGATTAGTTCGTGTTTGGGTTGATGTTTTCTTCCTGAGTTTGTTACAGCTGAAGCAGGAGAACTTGCTGAGATTCTGTTGCAGGCGAACTTAGCAGGCGAACTTATCAATTCTGCTTCACTCAGTTTAGGCGAACACATTGATTAGGCGAACTTATCAAGTTCGCTTGTGATCTTATTTGCTCAGTGAATTTCAGACGAACTTATTAAGTTCACTCAGGCAGTATCAGGCGAACCAATTTTGGCGAACTTATCTAGTTCGCTAGTGTTCTTTAAAAAAAATAATAAATAAAAAAATAAAATTCTATATAAGTTCTGCTAGAAGCGAACTTGTCTAGTTCGCCTAGTCTATTAGAGGCGAACCTGTTAAGTTCGCCTAGTCTCTTGTGAGGCGAACTTGTTAAGTTCGCTTAGTCTATTTTTGCCGAACTTGTTAAGTTCTTCTATTGCATAGATTGTGTCTATAAATAGGAGTTTACAGATTCTGTTTGGGTAGCATATTGACTGAATGAGTTTATTCTGTAAACTCTGTGTTTAGTGGAATACAAAGAGAAAGTTTATTTACCTACTGTTTCTATTGTCAATTCGTATACATACGTTAACACGAAGGATTCCGCACTCCGTGTTATCGAGACTTCCTGTCATGAGATCGATCTGTAGATGAGCATGTGGACCTACAAGTGGTATCAGAGCTTTTGCTCGTGATTTGTGTTAGATTCTTGGTGATTAGAGACGATTTTGTATACACTTTGATAAGAAATTGATTATTTTTAGAAATTTTTGTATCCATGGAGTTTTCAAGTTCTTGAAGTTGATTTTGCTGCTGAATTCATGGATTTGAAATGGAATTTGGTGAAATTAATACGATAGAAGTGTTCTAATTCATAAAATACTAAATCCTATGGTCCAATTTCTTCAAATTCCTTCTAATCTGTGAGAAATGATGATTTTCGGTGCTGATTAGTTCGTGTTTGGGTTGATGTTTTCTTCCTGAGTTTGTTACAGCTGAAGCAGGAGAACTTGCTGAGATTCTGTTGCAGGCGAACTTAGCAGGCGAACTTATCAATTCTGCTTCACTCAGTTTAGGCGAACACATTGATTAGGCGAACTTATCAAGTTCGCTTGTGATCTTATTTGCTCAGTGAAGTTCAGACGAACTTATTAAGTTCACTCAGGCAGTATCAGGCGAACCAATTTTGGCGAACTTATCTAGTTTGCTAGTGTTCTTTAAAAAAAATAATAAATAAAAAAATAAAACTCTATATAAGTTCTGCTAGAAGCGAACTTGTCTAGTTTGCCTAGTCTATTAGAGGCGAACCTGTTAAGTTCGCCTAGTATCTTGTGAGGCGAACTTGTTAAGTTCGCTTAGTCTATTTTTGCCGAACTTGTAAAGTTCTTCTATTGCATAGATTGTGTCTATAAATAGGAGTTTACAGATTCTGTTTGGGTAGCATATTGACTGAATGAGTTTATTCTGTAAACTCTGTGTTTAGTGGAATACAAAGAGAAAGTTTATTTACCTACTGTTTCTATTGTCAATTCGTATACATACGTTAACACGAAGGATTCCGTACTTCGTGTTATCGAGACTTCCTGTCATGAGATCGATCTGTAGATGAGCATGTGGACCTACAAGTGGTATCAGAGCTTTTGCTCGTGATTTGTGTTTTATTCTTGATGATTAGAGACGATTTTGTATACACTTTGACAAGAAATTCATCATTTTTAGAAGTTTTTATATCCATGGAGTTTTCAAGTTCTTGAAGTTGATTTTGCTGCTGAATTCATGGATTTGAAATGGATTTTGGTGAAATTAATACGATAGAAGTGTTCTAATTCATAAAATACTAAATCCTATGGTCCAATTTCTTCAAATTCCTTCTAATCTGTGAGAAATGATGATTTTCGGTGCTGATTAGTTCGTGTTTGGGTTGATGTTTTCTTCCTGAGTTTGTTACAGCTGAAGCAGGAGAACTTGCTGAGATTCTGTTGCAGGCGAACTTAGCAGGCGAACTTATCAATTCTGCTTCACTCAGTTTAGGCGAACACATTGATTAGGCGAACTTATCAAGTTCGCTTGTGATCTTATTTGCTCAGTGAATTTCAGACGAACTTATTAAGTTCACTCAGGCAGTATCAGGCGAACCAATTTTGGCGAACTTATCTAGTTCGCTAGTGTTCTTTAAAAAAAAATAATAAATAAAAAAATAAAATTCTATATAAGTTCTGCTAGAAGCGAACTTGTCTAGTTCGCCTAGTCAATTAGAGGCGAACCTGTTAAGTTCGCCTAGTCTCTTGTGAGGCGAACTTGTTAAGTTCGCTTAGTCTATTTTTGCCGAACTTGTTAAGTTCTTCTATTGCATAGATTGTGTCTATAAATAGGAGTTTACAGATTCTGTTTGGGTAGCATATTGACTGAATGAGTTTATTCTGTAAACTCTGTGTTTAGTGGAATACAAAGAGTAAGTTTATTTACCTACTGTTTCTATTGTCAATTCGTATACATACGTTAACACGAAGGATTCCGCACTCCGTGTTATCGAGACTTCCTGTCATGAGATCGATCTGTAGATGAGCATGTGGACCTACAAGTGGTATCAGAGCTTTTGCTTGTGATTTGTGTTAGATTCTTGGTGATTAGAGACGATTTTGTATACACTTTGATAAGAAATTGATTATTTTTAGAAATTTTTGTATCCATGGAGTTTTCAAGTTCTTGAAGTTGATTTTGCTGCTGAATTCATGGATTTGAAATGGATTTTGGTGAAATTAATACGATAGAAGTGTTCTAATTCATAAAATACTAAATCCTATGGTCCAATTTCTTCAAATTCCTTCTAATCTGTGAGAAATGATGATTTTCGGTGCTGATTAGTTCGTGTTTGGGTTGATGTTTTCTTCCTGAGTTTGTTACAGCTGAAGCAGGAGAACTTGCTGAGATTCTGTTGCAGGCGAACTTAGCAGGCGAACTTATCAATTCTGCTTCACTCAGTTTAGGCGAACACATTGATTAGGCGAACTTATCAAGTTCGCTTGTGATCTTATTTGCTCAGTGAATTTCAGACGAACTTATTAAGTTCACTCAGGCAGTATCAGGCGAACCAATTTTGGCGAACTTATCTAGTTCGCTAGTGTTCTTTAAAAAAAATAATAAATAAAAAAATAAAATTCTATATAAGTTCTGCTAGAAGCGAACTTGTCTAGTTCGCCTAGTCTATTAGAGGCGAACCTGTTAAGTTCGCCTAGTCTCTTGTGAGGCGAACTTGTTAAGTTCGCTTAGTCTATTTTTGCCGAACTTGTTAAGTTCTTCTATTGCATAGATTGTGTCTATAAATAGGAGTTTACAGATTCTGTTTGGGTAGCATATTGACTGAATGAGTTTATTCTGTAAACTCTGTGTTTAGTGGAATACAAAGAGAAAGTTTATTTACCTACTGTTTCTATTGTCAATTCGTATACATACGTTAACACGAAGGATTCCGCACTCCGTGTTATCGAGACTTCCTGTCATGAGATCGATCTGTAGATGAGCATGTGGACCTACAAGTGGTATCAGAGCTTTTGCTCGTGATTTGTGTTAGATTCTTGGTGATT
Source organism: Smallanthus sonchifolius (assembly GCA_023525975.1). Taxonomy (NCBI): domain Eukaryota; kingdom Viridiplantae; phylum Streptophyta; class Magnoliopsida; order Asterales; family Asteraceae; genus Smallanthus; species Smallanthus sonchifolius. Next base: position 57,119,696 of record CM042022.1, on the reverse strand, counting down.
AGAGACGATTTTGTATACACTTTGATAAGAAATTGATTATTTTTAGAAATTTTTGTATCCATGGAGTTTTCAAGTTCTTGAAGTTGATTTTGCTGCTGAATTCATGGATTTGAAATGGAATTTGGTGAAATTAATACGATAGAAGTGTTCTAATTCATAAAATACTAAATCCTATGGTCCAATTTCTTCAAATTCCTTCTAATCTGTGAGAAATGATGATTTTCGGTGCTGATTAGTTCGTGTTTGGGTTGATGTTTTCTTCCTGAGTTTGTTACAGCTGAAGCAGGAGAACTTGCTGAGATTCTGTTGCAGGCGAACTTAGCAGGCGAACTTATCAATTCTGCTTCACTCAGTTTAGGCGAACACATTGATTAGGCGAACTTATCAAGTTCGCTTGTGATCTTATTTGCTCAGTGAAGTTCAGACGAACTTATTAAGTTCACTCAGGCAGTATCAGGCGAACCAATTTTGGCGAACTTATCTAGTTTGCTAGTGTTCTTTAAAAAAAATAATAAATAAAAAAATAAAACTCTATATAAGTTCTGCTAGAAGCGAACTTGTCTAGTTTGCCTAGTCTATTAGAGGCGAACCTGTTAAGTTCGCCTAGTATCTTGTGAGGCGAACTTGTTAAGTTCGCTTAGTCTATTTTTGCCGAACTTGTTAAGTTCTTCTATTGCATAGATTGTGTCTATAAATAGGAGTTTACAGATTCTGTTTGGGTAGCATATTGACTGAATGAGTTTATTCTGTAAACTCTGTGTTTAGTGGAATACAAAGAGAAAGTTTATTTACCTACTGTTTCTATTGTCAATTCGTATACATACGTTAACACGAAGGATTCCGTACTTCGTGTTATCGAGACTTCCTGTCATGAGATCGATCTGTAGATGAGCATGTGGACCTACAAGTGGTATCAGAGCTTTTGCTCGTGATTTGTGTTTTATTCTTGATGATTAGAGACGATTTTGTATACACTTTGACAAGAAATTCATCATTTTTAGAAGTTTTTATATCCATGGAGTTTTCAAGTTCTTGAAGTTGATTTTGCTGCTGAATTCATGGATTTGAAATGGATTTTGGTGAAATTAATACGATAGAAGTGTTCTAATTCATAAAATACTAAATCCTATGGTCCAATTTCTTCAAATTCCTTCTAATCTGTGAGAAATGATGATTTTCGGTGCTGATTAGTTCGTGTTTGGGTTGATGTTTTCTTCCTGAGTTTGTTACAGCTGAAGCAGGAGAACTTGCTGAGATTCTGTTGCAGGCGAACTTAGCAGGCGAACTTATCAATTCTGCTTCACTCAGTTTAGGCGAACACATTGATTAGGCGAACTTATCAAGTTCGCTTGTGATCTTATTTGCTCAGTGAATTTCAGACGAACTTATTAAGTTCACTCAGGCAGTATCAGGCGAACCAATTTTGGCGAACTTATCTAGTTCGCTAGTGTTCTTTAAAAAAAATAATAAATAAAAAAATAAAATTCTATATAAGTTCTGCTAGAAGCGAACTTGTCTAGTTCGCCTAGTCAATTAGAGGCGAACCTGTTAAGTTCGCCTAGTCTCTTGTGAGGCGAACTTGTTAAGTTCGCTTAGTCTATTTTTGCCGAACTTGTTAAGTTCTTCTATTGCATAGATTGTGTCTATAAATAGGAGTTTACAGATTCTGTTTGGGTAGCATATTGACTGAATGAGTTTATTCTGTAAACTCTGTGTTTAGTGGAATACAAAGAGTAAGTTTATTTACCTACTGTTTCTATTGTCAATTCGTATACATACGTTAACACGAAGGATTCCGCACTCCGTGTTATCGAGACTTCCTGTCATGAGATCGATCTGTAGATGAGCATGTGGACCTACAAGTGGTATCAGAGCTTTTGCTTGTGATTTGTGTTAGATTCTTGGTGATTAGAGACGATTTTGTATACACTTTGATAAGAAATTGATTATTTTTAGAAATTTTTGTATCCATGGAGTTTTCAAGTTCTTGAAGTTGATTTTGCTGCTGAATTCATGGATTTGAAATGGATTTTGGTGAAATTAATACGATAGAAGTGTTCTAATTCATAAAATACTAAATCCTATGGTCCAATTTCTTCAAATTCCTTCTAATCTGTGAGAAATGATGATTTTCGGTGCTGATTAGTTCGTGTTTGGGTTGATGTTTTCTTCCTGAGTTTGTTACAGCTGAAGCAGGAGAACTTGCTGAGATTCTGTTGCAGGCGAACTTAGCAGGCGAACTTATCAATTCTGCTTCACTCAGTTTAGGCGAACACATTGATTAGGCGAACTTATCAAGTTCGCTTGTGATCTTATTTGCTCAGTGAATTTCAGACGAACTTATTAAGTTCACTCAGGCAGTATCAGGCGAACCAATTTTGGCGAACTTATCTAGTTCGCTAGTGTTCTTTAAAAAAAATAATAAATAAAAAAATAAAATTCTATATAAGTTCTGCTAGAAGCGAACTTGTCTAGTTCGCCTAGTCTATTAGAGGCGAACCTGTTAAGTTCGCCTAGTCTCTTGTGAGGCGAACTTGTTAAGTTCGCTTAGTCTATTTTTGCCGAACTTGTTAAGTTCTTCTATTGCATAGATTGTGTCTATAAATAGGAGTTTACAGATTCTGTTTGGGTAGCATATTGACTGAATGAGTTTATTCTGTAAACTCTGTGTTTAGTGGAATACAAAGAGAAAGTTTATTTACCTACTGTTTCTATTGTCAATTCGTATACATACGTTAACACGAAGGATTCCGCACTCCGTGTTATCGAGACTTCCTGTCATGAGATCGATCTGTAGATGAGCATGTGGACCTACAAGTGGTATCAGAGCTTTTGCTCGTGATTTGTGTTAGATTCTTGGTGATTAGAGACGATTTTGTATACACTTTGATAAGAAATTGATTATTTTTAGAAATTTTTGTATCCATGGAGTTTTCAAGTTCTTGAAGTTGATTTTGCTGCTGAATTCATGGATTTGAAATGGAATTTGGTGAAATTAATACGATAGAAGTGTTCTAATTCATAAAATACTAAATCCTATGGTCCAATTTCTTCAAATTCCTTCTAATCTGTGAGAAATGATGATTTTCGGTGCTGATTAGTTCGTGTTTGGGTTGATGTTTTCTTCCTGAGTTTGTTACAGCTGAAGCAGGAGAACTTGCTGAGATTCTGTTGCAGGCGAACTTAGCAGGCGAACTTATCAATTCTGCTTCACTCAGTTTAGGCGAACACATTGATTAGGCGAACTTATCAAGTTCGCTTGTGATCTTATTTGCTCAGTGAATTTCAGACGAACTTATTAAGTTCACTCAGGCAGTATCAGGCGAACCAATTTTGGCGAACTTATCTAGTTCGCTAGTGTTCTTTAAAAAAAATAGTAAATAAAAAAATAAAATTCTATATAAGTTCTGCTAGAAGCGAACTTGTCTAGTTCGCCTAGTCTATTAGAGGCGAACCTGTTAAGTTCGCCTAGTCTCTTGTGAGGCGAACTTGTTAAGTTCGCTTAGTCTATTTTTGCCGAACTTGTTAAGTTCTTCTATTGCATAGATTGTGTCTATAAATAGGAGTTTACAGATTCTGTTTGGGTAGCATATTGACTGAATGAGTTTATTCTGTAAACTCTGTGTTTAGTGAAATACAAAGAGAAAGTTTATTTACCTACTGTTTCTATTGTCAATTCGTATACATACGTTAACACGAAGGATTCCGCACTCCGTGTTATCGAGACTTCCTGTCATGAGATCGATCTGTAGATGAGCATGTGGACCTACAAGTGGTATCAGAGCTTTTGCTCGTGATTTGTGTTAGATTCTTGGTGATTAGAGACGATTTTGTATACACTTTGATAAGAAATTGATTATTTTTAGAAATTTTTGTATCCATGGAGTTTTCAAGTTCTTGAAGTTGATTTTGTAGCTAAATTCATGGATTTGAAGTGGATTTTTGTGAAATTAATCCAATAGAAGTGTTCTAATTCATAAAATACTAAATCCAACGGTCCAATTTCTTCAAATTCCTTCTAATCTGTGAGAAATGATGATTTTCGGTGCTGATTAGTTCGTATTTGGGTTGAAGTTTTCTTCCCGGGTTTGTTACAGCTGAAGCATGCGAACTTGCTGAGATTCTGTTGCAGGCGAACTTATCAAGCTCGCTTCACTCAGTTTAAGCGAACTTATCATGTTCGCTTCACTCAGATTCGGCGAACATATTGATTAAGCGAACTTATCAAGTTCGCTTGTGGTCTTATTTGCTCAGTGAAGTTCAGGCGAACTAATTAAGTTCGTTCAGGCAGTATCAGGCGAACTAACTTCAGGCGAATTTATCTAGTTTTCTAGTGTTCTTAAAAAAAATAAAAAAAAATATGTATGAGTTCTACTAGAGGCGAACTTGTCTAGTTCGCCTAGTCTATTAGAGGTGAACTTAAGTCTCATGTAAGACGAACTTGTTAAGTTCTCCTAGTCTATTTGAGACAAACTTGTTAAGTTCACCTATTGCAGAGTTTGTGTCTATATATAGGAGTTTACATATTCAGTTTGGGGAGCATATTGACTGAATGATTGTATTCTGTAAACTCTGTGTTTAATGTAATACAAAGAGAAAGTTTATTTACCTACTTTTTCTATTGTCAATTCGTATACATACGTTAACAGGAAGGATTCCGCACTCCGTGTTATCAAGACGTCCTGTCACGAGATCGATCTGTAAATGAGTCATGTGGACCTACAAGTGGTGTCAGAGCTTTTGCTCGTGATTTGTGTTTGATTCTTGGCAATTACAGACGATTTTGTATACACTTTGACAAGATATTGATCATTTTCAAAGTTTTTGTATCCATGGGGTCTTCAAGTTCTTAAAGTTGATTTTGCTGCTGAATTCATGGATTTGAAGTGGATTTTGGTGAAATTAATCTGATAGAAGTGTTTTAATTCATAAAATACTAAATCCTATGGTCCAATTTCTACAAATTCCTTCTAATCTGTGAGAAATTATGATTTTCGGTGCTGATTAGTTCGTGTTTGGGTTGAAGTTTTCTTCCTGAGTTTGTTACAGCTGAAGCACGCGAACTAGCTAAGATTCTATTGCAGGGAAACTTATCAAGTTCGCTTCAATCAGTTTAAGCGAACTTATCAAGTTCGCTTCACTCAGTTTAGGAGAACATATTGATTAGGCGAACTTATCAAGTTCGCTTGTGATCTTATTTGCTCAGTGAAGTTCAGGCGAACTTATTAAGTTCACTCAGGCAGTATCAAGCGGACTAATTTGAGGCGAACTTATCTACTTCGCTAGTGTTCTTTAAAAAAAATAATAAATAAATAATTAAATAAGATTTTGTATATGTTCTGCTAGAGGCGAACTTGTCTAGTTCGTCTAGTCTATTAGAGGCGAACGTGTTAAGTCGCTTAGTCTATTTGAAGCGAACTTGTTAAGTTCGCCATTGCATAGTTTGTGTCTATAAATAGGAGTTTACAGATTCTGTTTGGGGAGCATATTGACTGAATGATTATATTCTGTAAACTCTGTGTTTAGTGGAATACAAAGAGAAAGTTTCTTTACCTACTGTTTCTATTGTCAATTCGTATACATACGTTAACACGAAGAATTACGCACTCCGTGTTATCTGTAGATGAGTCATGTGGACCTACAAGTGGTATCAGAGCTTACGTTAACACGAAGGATTCCGCACTCCGTGTTATCGAGACTTCCTGTCATGAGATCGATCTGTAGATGAGCATGTGGACCTACAAGTGGTATCAGAGCTTTTGCTCGTGATTTGTGTTAGATTCTTGGTGATTAGAGACGATTTTGTATACACTTTGATAAGAAATTGATTATTTTTAGAAATTTTTGTATCCATGGAGTTTTCAAGTTCTTGAAGTTGATTTTGTAGCTAAATTCATGGATTTGAAGTGGATTTTTGTGAAATTAATCCAATAGAAGTGTTCTAATTCATAAAATACTAAATCCAACGGTCCAATTTCTTCAAATTCCTTCTAATCTGTGAGAAATGATGATTTTCGGTGCTGATTAGTTCGTATTTGGGTTGAAGTTTTCTTCCCGAGTTTGTTACAGCTGAAGCATGCGAACTTGCTGAGATTCTGTTGCAGGCGAACTTATCAAGCTCGCTTCACTCAGTTTAAGCGAACTTATCATGTTCGCTTCACTCAGATTCGGCGAACATATTGATTAAGCGAACTTATCAAGTTCGCTTGTGGTCTTATTTGCTCAGTGAAGTTCATGCGAACTAATTAAGTTCGTTCAGGCAGTATCAGGCGAACTAACTTCAGGCGAATTTATCTAGTTTGCTAGTGTTCTTAAAAAAAATAAAAAAAAATATGTATGAGTTCTACTAGAGGCGAACTTGTCTAGTTCGCCTAGTCTATTAGAGGTGAACTTAAGTCTCATGTAAGACGAACTTGTTAAGTTCTCCTAGTCTATTTGAGACAAACTTGTTAAGTTCACCTATTGCAGAGTTTGTGTCTATATATAGGAGTTTACATATTCAGTTTGGGGAGCATATTGACTGAATGATTGTATTCTGTAAACTCTGTGTTTAATGTAATACAAAGAGAAAGTTTATTTACCTACTTTTTCTATTGTCAATTCGTATACATACGTTAACACGAAGGATTCCGCACTCCGTGTTATCAAGACGTCCTGTCACGAGATCGATCTGTAAATGAGTCATGTGGACCTACAAGTGGTGTCAGAGCTTTTGCTCGTGATTTGTGTTTGATTCTTGGCAATTACAGACGATTTTGTATACACTTTGACAAGATATTGATCATTTTCAAAGTTTTTGTATCCATGGGGTCTTCAAGTTCTTAAAGTTGATTTTGCTGCTGAATTCATGGATTTGAAGTGGATTTTGGTGAAATTAATCTGATAGAAGTGTTTTAATTCATAAAATACTAAATCCTATGGTCCAATTTCTACAAATTCCTTCTAATCTGTGAGAAATTATGATTTTCGGTGCTGATTAGTTCGTGTTTGGGTTGAAGTTTTCTTCCTGAGTTTGTTACAGCTGAAGCACGCAAACTAGCTAAGATTCTATTGCAGGGGAACTTATCAAGTTCGCTTCAATCAGTTTAAGCGAACTTATCAAGTTCGCTTCACTCAGTTTAGGAGAACATATTGATTAGGCGAACTTATCAAGTTCGCTTGTGATCTTATTTGCTCAGTGAAGTTCAGGCGAACTTATTAAGTTCACTCAGGCAGTATCAAGCGGACTAATTTGAAGCGAACTTATCTACTTCGCTAGTGTTCTTTAAAAAAAATAATAAATAAATAATTAAATAAGATTTTGTATATGTTCTGCTAGAGGCGAACTTGTCTAGTTCGTCTAGTCTATTAGAGGCGAACGTGTTAAGTCGCTTAGTCTATTTGAAGCGAACTTGTTAAGTTCGCCATTGCATAGTTTGTGTCTATAAATAGGAGTTTACAGATTCTGTTTGGGGATCATATTGACTGAATGATTATATTCTGTAAACTCTGTGTTTAGTGGAATACAAAGAGAAAGTTTCTTTACCTACTGTTTCTATTGTCAATTCGTATACATACGTTAACACGAAGAATTACGCACTCCGTGTTATCTGTAGATGAGTCATGTGGACCTACAAGTGGTATCAGAGCTTACGTTAACACGAAGGATTCCGCACTCCGTGTTATCGAGACTTCCTGTCATGAGATCGATCTGTAGATGAGCATGTGGACCTACAAGTGGTATCAGAGCTTTTGCTCGTGATTTGTGTTAGATTCTTGGTGATTAGAGACGATTTTGTATACACTTTGATAAGAAATTGATTATTTTTAGAAATTTTTGTATCCATGGAGTTTTCAAGTTCTTGAAGTTGATTTTGTAGCTAAATTCATGGATTTGAAGTGGATTTTTGTGAAATTAATCCAATAGAAGTGTTCTAATTCATAAAATACTAAATCCAACGGTCCAATTTCTTCAAATTCCTTCTAATCTGTGAGAAATGATGATTTTCGGTGCTGATTAGTTCGTATTTGGGTTGAAGTTTTCTTCCCGAGTTTGTTACAGCTGAAGCATGCGAACTTGCTGAGATTCTGTTGCAGGCGAACTTATCAAGCTCGCTTCACTCAGTTTAAGCGAACTTATCATGTTCGCTTCACTCAGATTCGGCGAACATATTGATTAAGCGAACTTATCAAGTTCGCTTGTGGTCTTATTTGCTCAGTGAAGTTCAGGCGAACTTATTAAGTTCGTTCAGGCAGTATCAGGCGAACTAACTTCAGGCGAACTTATCTAGTTTGCTAGTGTTCTTAAAAAAAATAAAAAAAAATATGTATGAGTTCTACTAGAGGCGAACTTGTCTAGTTCGCCTAGTCTATTAGAGGTGAACTTAAGTCTCATGTAAGACGAACTTGTTAAGTTCTCCTAGTCTATTTGAGACAAACTTGTTAAGTTCACCTATTGCAGAGTTTGTGTCTATATATAGGAGTTTACATATTCAGTTTGGGGAGCATATTGACTGAATGATTGTATTCTGTAAACTCTGTGTTTAATGTAATACAAAGAGAAAGTTTATTTACCTACTTTTTCTATTGTCAATTCGTATACATACGTTAACACGAAGGATTCCGCACTCCGTGTTATCAAGACGTCCTGTCACGAGATCGATCTGTAAATGAGTCATGTGGACCTACAAGTGGTATCAGAGCTTTTGCTCGTGATTTGTGTTTGATTCTTGGCAATTACAGACGATTTTGTATACACTTGGACAAGATATTGATCATTTTCAAAGTTTTTGTATCCATGGGGTCTTCAAGTTCTTAAAGTTGATTTTGCTGCTGAATTCATGGATTTGAAGTGGATTTTGGTGAAATTAATCTGATAGAAGTGTTTTAATTCATAAAATACTAAATCCTATGGTCCAATTTCTACAAATTCCTTCTAATCTGTGAGAAATTATGATTTTCGGTGCTGATTAGTTCGTGTTTGGGTTGAAGTTTTCTTCCTGAGTTTGTTACAGCTGAAGCACGCGAACTAGCTAAGATTCTATTGCAGGGGAACTTATCAAGTTCGCTTCAATCAGTTTAAGCGAACTTATCAAGTTCGCTTCACTCAGTTTAGGAGAACATATTGATTAGGCGAACTTATCAAGTTCGCTTGTGATCTTATTTGCTTAGTGAAGTTCAGGCGAACTTATTAAGTTCACTCAGGCAGTATCAAGCGGACTAATTTGAGGCGAACTTATCTACTTCGCTAGTGTTCTTTAAAAAAAATAATAAATAAATAATTAAATAAAATTTTGTATATGTTCTGCTAGAGGCGAACTTGTCTAGTTCGTCTAGTCTATTAGAGGCGAACGTGTTAAGTCGCTTAGTCTATTTGAAGCGAACTTGTTAAGTTCGCCATTGCATAGTTTGTGTCTATAAATAGGAGTTTACAGATTCTGTTTGGGGAGCATATTGACTGAATGATTATATTCTGTAAACTCTGTGTTTAGTGGAATACAAAGAGAAAGTTTCTTTACCTACTGTTTCTATTGTCAATTCGTATACATACGTTAACACGAAGAAATACGCACTCCGTGTTATCTGTAGATGAGTCATGTGGACCTACAAGTGGTATCAGAGCTTACGTTAACACGAAGGATTCCGTACTCCGTGTTATCGAGACTTCCTGTCATGAGATCGATCTGTAGATGAGTCATGTGGACCTACAAGTGGTATCAGAGCTTTTGCTCGTGATTTGTGTTTTATTCTTGGTGATTAGAGACGATTTTGTATACACTTTGACAAGAAATTGATCATTTTTAGAAGTTTTTATATCCATGGAGTTTTCAAGTTCTTGAAGTTGATTTTGCTGATGAATTCATGGATTTGAAATGGATTTTGGTGAAATTAATATGATAGAAGTGTTCTAATTGATAAAATACTAAATCCTATGGTCCAATTTCCTCAAATTCCTTCTAATCTGTGAGAAATGATGATTTTCGGTGCTGATTAGTTCGTGTTTGGGTTGATGTTTTCTTCCTGAGTTTGTTACAGCTGAAGCAGGAGAACTTGCTGAGATTCTGTTGCAGGCGAACTTAGCAGGCGAACTTATCAATTCTGCTTCACTCAGTTTAGGCGAACACATTGATTAGGCGAACTTATCAAGTTCGCTTGTGATCTTATTTGCTCAGTGAAGTTCAGGCGAACTTATTAAGTTCGCTCAGGCAGTATCAGGCGAACCAATTTTGGCGAACTTATCTAGTTCGCTAGTGTTTTTAAAAAAAAATAATAAATAAAAAAATAAAATTTTATATAAGTTCAGCTAGAAGCGAACTTGTCTAGTTCGCCTAGTCTATTTGAGGCGAACCTGTTAAGTTCGCCTAGTCTCATGTGAGGCGAACTTGTTAAGTTCGCCTAGTCTATTTGAGGCGAACTTGTTAAGTTCGCCTATTGCAGAGTTTGTGTCTATAAATAGGAGTTTACAGATTATGTTTGGGGAGCATATTGACTGAATGATTGTATTCTTTAAACTCTGAGTTTAGTGGAATACAAAGAGAAAGTTTATTTACCTACTGTTTCTTTTGTCAATTCGTATACATACGTTAACACGAAGGATTCCGAACTCCGTGTTATCGAGACTTCCTGTCATGAGATCGATCTGTAGATGAGCATGTGGACCTACAAGTGGTATCAGAGCTTTTGCTCGTGATTTGTGTTAGATTCTTGGTGATTAGAGACGATTTTGTATACACTTTGACAAGAAATTGATTATTTTTAGAAATTTTTGTATCCATGGAGTTTTCAAGTTCTTGAAGTTGATTTTGTAGCTAAATTCATGGATTTTAAGTGGATTTTTGTGAAATTAATCCAATAGAAGTGTTCTAATTCATAAAATACTAAATCCAACGGTCCAATTTCTTCAAATTCCTTCTAATCTGTGCGAAATGATGATTTTCGGTGCTGATTAGTTCGTCTTTGGGTTGAAGTTTTCTTCCCGAGTTTGTTACAGCTGAAGCATGCGAACTTGCTGAGATTCTGTTGCAGGCGAACTTATCAAGCTCGCTTCACTCAGTTTAAGCGAACTTATCAAGTTCGCTTCACTCAGATTCGGCGAACATATTGATTAAGCGAACTTATCAAGTTCGCTTGTGGTCTTATTTGCTCAGTGAAGTTCAGGCGAACTTATTAAGTTCGTTCAGGCAGTATCAGGCGAACTAACTTCAGGCGAACTTATCTAATTCGCTAGTGTTCTTAAAAAAAATAAAAAAAAAATCTATATAAGTTATGCTAGAGGCGAACTTGTCTAGTTCGCCTAGTCTATTAGAGGTGAACTTAAGTCTCATGTAAGGCGAACTTGTTAAGTTCTCCTAGTCTATTTGAGACAAACTTGTTAAGTTCACCTATTGCAGAGTTTGTGTCTATATATAGGAGTTTACATATTCTGTTTGGGGAGCATATTGACTAAATGATTGTATTTTTTAAACTCTGTGTTTATTGTAATACAAAGAGAAAGTTTATTTACCTACTTTTTCTATTTTCAATTCGTATACATACGTTAACACGAAGGATTCCGCACTCCGTGTTATCAAGACGTCATGTCACGAGATCGATCTGTAAATGAGTCATGTGGACCTACAAGTGGTATCAGAGCTTTTGCTCGTGATTTGTGTTTGATTCTTGGTTATTACAGACGATTTTGTATACACTTTGACAAGAAATTGATCATTTTTAAAGTTTTTGTATCCATGGGGTCTTCAAGTTCTTAAAGTTGATTTTGCTGCTGAATTCATGGATTTGAAGTGGATTTTGGTTAAATTAATCTGATAGAAGTGTTTTAATTCATAAAATACTAAATCCTACGGTCCAATTTCTTCAAATTCCTTCTAATCTGTGAGAAATGATGATTTTCGGCGCTGATTAGTTCGTGTTTGGGTTGAAGTTTTCTTCCTGAGTTTGTTAAAGCTGAAGCACGCGAACTTGCTAAGGTTCTGTTGCAGGGGAACTTATCAAGTTCGCTTCACTCAGTTTAAGCGAACTTATCAAGTTCGCTTCACTCAGTTTAGGCGAACATATTGATTAGGCGAACTTATCAAGTTCGCTTGTGATCTTATTTGCTTAGTGAAGTTCAGGCGAACTTATTAAGTTCACTCAGGCAGTATCAAGAGGGCTAATTTCAGGCGAACTTATCTACTTCTCTAGTGTTCTTTAAAAAAATTAATAAATAAATAATTAAATAAAATTTTGTATATGTTCTGCTAGAGGCGAACTTGTCTAGTTCGTCTAGTCTATTAGAGGCGAACGTGTTAAGTTCGCCTAGTCTCATGTGAGGCGAACTTGTTCAGTTCGCTTAGTCTATTTGAAGCGAACTTGTTAAGTTCGCCATTCCAGAGTTTGTGTCTTTAAAGAGGAGTTTATAGATTCTGTTTGGGGAGCATATTGACTGAATGATTATATTCTGTAACTCTGTGTTTAGTGGAATACAAAGAGAAAGTTTCTTTACCTACTGTTTCTATTATCAATTCGTATACATACGTTAACACGGAGAATTACGCACTCCGTGTTATCTGTAGATGAGTCATGTGGACCTACAAGTGGTATCAGAGCTTTTGCTCGTGATTTGTGTTTTATTCTTGGTGTTTAGAGACGATTTTGTATACACTTTGACAAGAAATTGATCATTTTTAGAAGTTTTTATATCCATGGAGTTTTCAAGTTCTTGAAGTTGATTTTGCTGCTGAATTCATGGATTTGAAATGGATTTTGGTGATAGAAGTGTTCTAATTCATAAAATACTAAATCCTAAGGTCCAATTTATTCAAATTCCTTCTAATGTGTGAGAAATGATGATTTTCGGTGCTGATTAGTTCGCGTTTGGGTTGATGTTTTTTTCCTGAGTTTGTTACAGCTGAAGCATGAGAACTTGCTGAGATTCTGTTGCAGGCGAACTTATCAATTATGCTTCACTCAGTTTAGGCGAACACATTGATTAGGCGAACTTATCAAGTTCGCTTGTGATCTTATTTGCTCAGTGAAGTTCAGGCGAACTTATTAAGTTCGCTCAGGCAGTATCAGGCGAACCAATTTTGGCGAACTTATCTAGTTCGCTAGTGTTCTTTAAAAAAAATAATAAATAAAAAAATAAAATTTTATATAAGTTCAGCTAGAAGCGAACTTGTCTAGTTCGCCTAGTCTATTAGAGGCGAACCTGTTAAGTTCGCCTAGTCTCATGTGAGGCGAACTTGTTAAGTTCGCCTAGTCTATTTGAGGCGAACTTGTTAAGTTCGCCTATTGCAGAGTTTGTGTCTATAAATAGGAGTTTACAGATTATGTTTGGGGAGCATATTGACTGAATGATTGTATTCTTTAAACTCTGTGTTTAGTGGAATACAAAGAGAAAGTTTATTTACCTACTGTTTCTATTGTCAATTCGTATACATATGTTAACACGAAGGATTCCGAACTCCGTGTTATCGAGACTTCCTGTCATGAGATCGATCTGTAGATGAGCATGTGGACCTACAAGTGGTATCAGAGCTTTTGCTCGTGATTTGTGTTAGATTCTTGGTGATTAGAGACGATTTTGTATACACTTTGACAAGAAATTGATTATTTTTAGAAATTTTTGTATCCAAGGAGTTTTCAAGTTCTTGAAGTTGATTTTGTTGCTAAATTCATGGATTTTAAGTGGATTTTTGTGAAATTAATCCAATAGAAGTGTTCTAATTCATAAAATACTAAATCCAACGGTCCAATTTCTTCAAATTCCTTCTAATCTGTGAGAAATGATGATTTTCGGTGCTGATTAGTTCGTATTTGGGTTGAAGTTTTCTTCCCGAGTTTGTTACAGCTGAAGCATGCGAACTTGCTGAGATTCTGTTGCAGGCGAACTTATCAAGCTCGCTTCACTCAGTTTAAGCGAACTTATCAAGTTCGCTTCACTCAGATTCGGCGAACATATTGATTAAGCGAACTTATCAAGTTCGCTTGTGGTCTTATTTGCTCAGTGAAGTTCAGGCGAACTTATTAAGTTCGTTCGGGCAGTATCAGGCGAACTAACTTCAGGCGAACTTATCTAATTCGCTAGTGTTCTTAAAAAAAATTAAAAAAAAATCTATATAAGTTCTGCTAGAGGAGAACTTGTCTAGTTCGCCTAGTCTATTAGAGGTGAACTTAAGTCTCATGTAAGGCGAACTTGTTAAGTTCTCCTAGTCTATTTGAGACAAACTTGTTAAGTTCACCTATTGCAGAGTTTGTGTCTATATATAGGAGTTTATATATTCTGTTTGGGGAGCATATTGACTGAATGATTGCATTTTGTAAACTCTGTGTTTAATGTAATACAAAGAGAAAGTTTATTTACCTACTTTTTCTATTTTCAATTCGTATACATACGTTAACACAGAGGATTCCGCACTCCGTGTTATCAAGACGTCATGTCACGAGATCGATCTGTAAATGAGTCATGTGGACCTACAAGTGGTATCAGATCTTTTACTCATGATTTGTGTTTGATTCTTGGTTATTACAGACGATTTTGTATACACTTTGACAAGAAATTGATCATTTTTAAAGTTTTTGTATCCATGGGGTCTTCAAGTTCTTAAAGTTGATTTTGCTGCTGAATTCATGGATTTGAAGTGGATTTTGGTAAAATTAATCTGATAGAAGTGTTTTAATTCATAAAATACTAAATCCTACGGTCCAATTTCTTCAAATTCCTTCTAATCTGTGAGAAATGATGATTTTCGGCGCTGATTAGTTCGTGTTTGGGTTGAAGTTTTCTTCCTGAGTTTGTTAAAGCTGAAGCACGCGAACTTGCTAAGGTTCTGTTGCAGGGGAACTTATCAAGTTCGCTTCACTCAGTTTAAGCGAACTTATCAAGTTCGCTTCACTCAGTTTAGGCGAACATATTGATTAGGCGAACTTATCAAGTTCGCTTGTGATCTTATTTGCTCAGTGAAGTTCAGGCGAACTTATTAAGTTCGCTCTGGCAGTATCAAGAGGGCTAATTTCAGGCGAACTTATCTACTTCTCTAGTGTTCTTTAAAAAAAATAATAAATAAATAATTAAATAAAATTTTGTATATGTTCTGCTAGAGGCGAACTTGTCTAGTTCGTATAGTCTATTAGAGGCGAACGTGTTAAGTTCGCCTAGTCTCATGTGAGGCGAACTTGTTCAGTTCGCTTAGTCTATTTGAAGCGAACTTGTTAAGTTCCTCATTCTAGAGTTTGTGTCTATAAAGAGGAGTTTACAGATTCTGTTTGGGGAGCATATTGACTGAATGATTATATTCTGTAAACTCTGTGTTTAGTGGAATACAAAGAGAAAGTTTCTTTACCTACTGTTTCTATTGTCAATTCGTATACATACGTTAACACGGAGAATTACGCACTCCGTGTTATCTGTAGTTGAGTCATGTGGACCTACAAGTGGTATCAGAGCTTTTGCTCGTGATTTGTGTTTTTATTCTTGGTGATTAGAGACGATTTTGTATACACTTTGACAAGAAATTGATCATTTTTAGAAGTTTTTATATCCATGGAGTTTTCAAGTTCTTGAAGTTGATTTTGCTGCTGAATTCCTGGATTTGAAATGGATTTTGGTGATAGAAGTGTTCTAATTCATAAAATACTAAATCCTAAGGTCCAATTTCTTCAAAATCCTTCTAATCTATGAGAAATGATGATTTTCGGTGCTGATTAGTTCGCGTTTGGGTTGATGTTTTCTTCCTGAGTTTGTTACAGCTGAAGCATGAGAACTTGCTGAGATTCTGTTGCACGCGAACTTAGCAGGCGAACTTATCAATTCTGCTTCACTCAGTTTAGGCGAACACATTGATTAGGCGAACTTATCAAGTTCGCTTGTGATCTTATTTGCTCAGTGAAGTTCAGGCGAACTTATTAAGTTCGCTAAGGCAGTATCAGGCGAACCAATTTTGGCGAACTTATCTAGTTCGCTAGTGTTCTTTAAAAAAATAATAAATAAAAAAATAAAATTTTATATAAGTTCAGCTAGAAGCGAACTTGTCTAGTCCTCCTAGTCTATTAGAGGCGAACCTGTTAAGTTCGCCTAGTCTCATGTGAGGCGAACTTGTTAAGTTCGCCTAGTCAATTTGAGGCGAACTTGTTAAGTTCGCCTATTGCAGAGTTTGTGTCTATAAATAGGAGTTTACAGATTATGTTTGGGGAGCATATTGACTGAATGATTGTATTCTTTAAACTCTGTGTTTAGTGGAATACAAAGAGAAAGTTTATTTACCTACTGTTTCTATTGTCAATTCGTATACATACGTTAACACGAAGGATTCCGAACTCCGTGTTATCGAGATTTCCTGTCATGAGATCGATCTGTAGATGAGCATGTGGACCTACAAGTGGTATCAGAGCTTTTGCTCGTGATTTGTGTTAGATTCTTGGTGATTAGAGACGATTTTGTATACACATTGACAAGAAATTGATTATTTTTAGAAATTTTTGTATCCATGGAGTTTTCAAGTTCTTGAAGTTGATTTTGTAGCTAAATTCATGGATTTGAAGTGGATTTTTGTGAAATTAATCCAATAGAAGTGTTCTATTTCATAAAATACTAAATCCAACGGTCCAATTTCTTTAAATTCCTTCTAATCTGTGAGAAATGATGATTTTCGGTGCTGATTAGTTCGTATTTGGGTTGAAGTTTTCTTCCCGAGTTTGTTACAGCTGAAGCATGCGAACTTGCTGAGATTCTGTTGCAGGCAAACTTATCAAGCTCGCTTCACTCAGTTTAAGCGAACTTATCAAGTTCGCTTCACTCAGATTCGGCGAACATATTGATTAGGCGAACTTATCAAGTTCGCTTGTGGTCTTATTTGCTCTGTGAAGTTCAGGCGAACTAATTAAGTTCGCTCGGGCAGTATCAGGCGAACTAATTTCAGGCGAACTTATCTACTTCGCTAGTGTTCTTAAAAAAAAATTCTGTATAAGTTCTGCTAGAGGCGAACTTGTCTAGTTGGCCTAGTCTATTAGTGGCGAACTTAAGTCTCATGTAAGGCAAACTTGTTAAGTTCGCCTAGTCTATTTGAGACGAACTTGTTAAGTTCACCTATTGGAGAGTTTGTGTCTATAAATAGGGGTTTACATATTCTGTTTGGGGAGCATATTGACTGAATGATTGTATTCTGTAAACTCCGTGTTTAACGGAATACAAAGAGAAAGTTTATTTACCTACTATTTCTATTGTCAATTCGTATACATTCGTTAACACGAAGGATTCTGCACTCCGTGTTATCAAGACGTCCTCTCACGAGATCGATCTGTAAATGAGTCATGTGGACCTACAAGTGGTATCAGAGCTTTTGCTCGTGATTTGTGTTTGATTCTTGGTGATTACAGGCGATTTTCTATACACTTTTACAAGAAATTGATCATTTTTAAAGTTTTTGTATCCATGGGGTCTTCAAGTTCTTAAAGTTGATTTTGCTGCTAAGTTGGATTTTGGTGAAATTAATCTGATAGAAGTGTTTTAATTCATAAAATACTAAATCCTACGGTCCAATTTCTACAAATTACTTCTAATCTGTGAGAAATGATGATTTTCGGTGCTGATTCGTTCGTGTTTGGGTTGAAGTTTTCTTCCTGAGTTTGTTACAGCTGAAGGAGGCGAACTTGCTAAGATTCTGTTGCAGGGGAACTTATCATGTTCGCTTCACTCAGTTTAAGCAAACTTATCAAGTTCGCTTGTGATCTTATTTGCTCAGTGAAGTTCAGGCGAACTTATTAAGTATAAGTTCGCTCAGGCAGTATCAGGCGAACTAATTTTAGGCTAACTTATCTACTTCGCTAGTGTTCTTTAAATAAAAATAATAAATAAATAACTAAATAAAATTTTGTATATGTTCTACTAGAGGCGAACTTGTCTAGTTCGTCTAGTCTATTAGAGGCGAACGTGTTAAGTTCGCCTAGTCTCATGTGAGGCGAACTTGTTAAGTTCGCTTAGTCTATTTGAGGCGAACTTGATAAGTTCGCCATTGCAGAGTTTGTGTCTATAAATAGGAGTTTACAGATTCTGTTTGGGGAGCATATTGACTGAATAATTATATTCTGTAAACTCTGTGTTTAGTGGAATACATAGAGAAAGTTTTTTTGCCTACTGTTTCTATTGTCAATTCGTATACATACGTTAACACGAAGAATTCCGCGCTCCGTGTTATCTGTAGATGAGTCATGTTGACCTATAAGTGGTATCAGAGCTTTTGCTCGTGATTTGTGTTTTATTCTTGGTGATTAGAGACGATTTTGTATACACTTTGACAAGAAATTGATCATTTTTAGAAGTTTTTATATCCATGGAGTTTTCAAGTTCTTGAAGTTGATTTTGCTGCTGAATTCATGGATTTGAAGTGGATTTTGGTGAAATTAATACGATAGAAGTGTTCTAATTCATAAAATACTAAATCCTAAGGTCCAATTTCTTTAAATTCCTTCTAATCTGGGAGAAATGATGATTTTCGGTGCTGATTAGTTCGTGTTTGGATTGAAGTTTTCTTCCTGAGTTTGTTACAGCTGAAGCAGGAGAACTTGCTGAGATTCTGTTGCAGGCGAACTTAGCAGGCGAACTTATCAAGTTCGCTTCACTTAGTTTAAGCGAACTTATCAATTCTGCTTCACTCAGTTTAGGCTAACATATTGATTAGGCGAACTTATCAAGTTCGCTTGTGGTCTTATTTGCTCAGTGAAGTTCAGGCGAACTTATTAAGTTCGCTCAGACAGTATCAGGCGAAATAATTTCAGGCGAACTTATCTAGTTCGCTAGTGTTGTTTAAAAAAAATAATAAATAAAAAAATAAAATTCTGTATAAGTTCTGCTAGAGGCGAACTTGTCTAGTTCGCCTAGTCTATTAGAGGCGAACCTGTTAAGTTCTCCTAGTCTCATGTGAGGCGAACTTGTTAAGTTCGCTTAGTCTATTTTTGGCGAATTTGTTCAGTTCGCCTATTGCATAGATTGTGTCTATAAATAGGAGTTTACAGATTCTGTTTGCGGAGCATATTGACTGAATGAGCGTATTCTGTAAACTCTGTGTTTAGTGGAATACAAATAGAAAGTTTATTTACCTACTGTTTCTATTGTCAATTCGTATACATACGTTAACACGAAGGATTCCGCACTCCGTTTTATCGAGACGTCCTGTCACGAGATCGATCTGTAGATGAGTCATGTGGACCTACAAGTGGTATCAGAGCTTTTGCTCGTGATTTGTGTTTGATTCTTGGTGATTAGAGACGATTTTGTATACCCTTTGACAAGAAATTGATTATTTGTAGAAGTTTTTGTATCCATGGAGTTTTCAAGTTCTTGAAGTTGATTTTGTAGCTAAATTCATAGATTTGAAGTGGATTTTTGTGAAATTAATCCAATAGAAGTGTTCTAATTCATAAAATACTAAATCCAACGGTCCAATTTCTTTAAATTCCTTCTAATCTGTGAGAAATGATGATTTTCGGTGCTGATTAGTTCGTATTTGGGTTGAAGTTTTCTTCCCGAGTCTGTTACAGCTGAAGCATGCGAACTTGCTGAGATTCTGTTGCAGGCAAACTTTTCAAGCTCGCTTCACTCAGTTTAAGCGAACTTATCAAGTTCGCTTCACTCAGATTCGGCGAACATATTGATTAGGCGAACTTATCAAGTTCGCTTGTGGTCTTATTTGCTCAGTGAAGTTCAGGCGAACTAATTAAGTTCGCTCGGGCAGTATCAGGCGAACTAATTTCAGGCGAACTTATCTACTTCGCTAGTGTTCTTAAAAAAAAATTCTGTATAAGTTCTGCTAGAGGCGAACTTGTCTAGTTGGCCTAGTCTATTAGTGGCGAACTTAAGTCTCATGTAAGGCAAACTTGTTAAGTTCGCCTAGTCTATTTGAGACGAACTTGTTAAGTTCACCTATTGGAGAGTTTGTGTCTATAAATAGGGGTTTACATATTCTGTTTGGGGAGCATATTGACTGAATGATTGTATTCTGTAAACTCCGTGTTTAACGGAATACAAAGAGAAAGTTTATTTACCTACTATTTCTATTGTCAATTCGTATACATTCGTTAACACGAAGGATTATGCACTCCGTGTTATCAAGACGTCCTCTCACGAGATCGATCTGTAAATGAGTCATGTGGACCTACAAGTGGTATCAGAGCTTTTGCTCGTGATTTGTGTTTGATTCTTGGTGATTACAGGCGATTTTCTATACACTTTTACAAGAAATTGATCATTTTTAAAGTTTTTGTATCCATGGGGTCTTCAAGTTCTTAAAGTTGATTTTGCTGCTAAGTTGGATTTTGGTGAAATTAATCTGATAGAAGTGTTTTAATTCATAAAATACTAAATCCTACGGTCCAATTTCTACAAATTACTTCTAATCTGTGAGAAATGATGATTTTCGGTGCTGATTCGTTCGTGTTTGGGTTGAAGTTTTCTTCCTGAGTTTGTTACAGCTGAAGCAGGCGAACTTGCTAAGATTCTGTTGCAGGGGAACTTATCATGTTCGCTTCACTCAGTTTAAGCAAACTTATCAAGTTCGCTTGTGATCTTATTTGCTCAGTGAAGTTCAGGCAAACTTATTAAGTATAAGTTCGCTCAGGCAGTATCAGGCGAACTAATTTTAGGCTAACTTATCTACTTCGCTAGTGTTCTTTAAATAAAAATAATAAATAAATAACTAAATAAAATTTTGTATATGTTCTACTAGAGGCGAACTTGTCTAGTTCGTCTAGTCTATTAGAGGCGAACGTGTTAAGTTCGCCTAGTCTCATGTGAGGCGAACTTGTTAAGTTCGCTTAGTCTATTTGAGGCGAACTTGATAAGTTCGCCATTGCAGAGTTTGTGTCTATAAATAGGAGTTTACAGATTCTGTTTGGGGAGCATATTGACTGAATGATTATATTCTGTAAACTCTGTGTTTAGTGGAATACATAGAGAAAGTTTTTTTGCCTACTGTTTCTATTGTCAATTCGTATACATACGTTAACACGAAGAATTCCGCGCTCCGTGTTATCTGTAGATGAGTCATGTGGACCTATAAGTGGTATCAGAGCTTTTGCTCGTGATTTGTGTTTTATTCTTGGTGATTAGAGACGATTTTGTATACACTTTGACAAGAAATTGATCATTTTTAGAAGTTTTTATATCCATGGAGTTTTCAAGTTCTTGAAGTTGATTTTGCTGCTGAATTCATGGATTTGAAGTGGATTTTGGTGAAATTAATACGATAGAAGTGTTCTAATTCATAAAATACTAAATCCTAAGGTCCAATTTCTTTAAATTCCTTCTAATCTGGGAGAAATGATGATTTTCGGTGCTGATTAGTTCGTGTTTGGATTGAAGTTTTCCTCCTGAGTTTGTTACAGCTGAAGCAGGAGAACTTGCTGAGATTCTGTTGCAGGCGAACTTAGCAGGCGAACTTATCAAGTTCGCTTCACTTAGTTTAAGCGAACTTATCAATTCTGCTTCACTCAGTTTAGGCTAACATATTGATTAGGTGAACTTATCAAGTTCGCTTGTGGTCTTATTTGCTCAGTGAAGTTCAGGCGAACTTATTAAGTTCGCTCAGACAGTATCAGGCGAAATAATTTCAGGCGAACTTATCTAGTTCGCTAGTGTTGTTTAAAAAAAATAATAAATAAAAAAATAAAATTCTGTATAAGTTCTGCTAGAGGCGAACTTGTCTAGTTCGCCTAGTCTATTAGAGGCGAACCTGTTAAGTTCTCCTAGTCTCATGTGAGGCGAACTTGTTAAGTTCGCTTAGTCTATTTTTGGCGAACTTGTTCAGTTCGCCTATTGCATAGATTGTGTCTATAAATAGGAGTTTACAGATTCTTTTTGCGGAGCATATTGACTGAATGAGTGTATTCTGTAAACTCTGTGTTTAGTGGAATACAAAGAGAAAGTTTATTTACCTACTGTTTCTATTGTCAATTCGTATACATACGTTAACACGAAGGATTCCGCACTCCGTGTTATCGAGACGTCCTGTCACGAGATCGATCTGTAGATGAGTCATGTGGACCTACAAGTGGTATCAGAGCTTTTGCTCGTGATTTGTGTTTGATTCTTGGTGATTAGAGACGATTTTGTATACCCTTTGACAAGAAATTGATTATTTGTAGAAGTTTTTGTATCCATGGAATTTTCAAGTTCTTGAAGTTGATTTTGTAGCTAAATTCATGGATTTGAAGTGGATTTTTGTGAAATTAATCCAATAGAAGTGTTCTAATTCATAAAATACTAAATCCAACGGTCAAATTTATTCAAATTCCTTCTAATCTGTGAGAAATGATGATTTTCGGTGCTGATTAGTTCGTATTTGGGTTGAAGTTTTCTTCCTGAGTTTGTTACAGCAGAAGCATGCGAACTTGCTGAGATTCTGTTGCATGCGAACTTATCAAGTTCGCTTCACTCAGTTTAAGCGAACTTATCAAGTTCGCTTCACTCAGTTTAGGCGAACATATTGATTAGGCGAACTTATCAAGTTCGCTTGTGGTCTTATTTGCTCAGTGAAGTTCAGGCGAACTTATTATGTTCGTTCAGGCAGTATCAGGAGAATTAACTTCTGGCGAACTTATCTAGTTCGCTAGTGTTCTTAAAAAAAGTAAATAAATAAAATTATGTATAAGTTCTGCTAGAGGCGAACTTGTCTAGTTCGCCTAGTCTATTAGAGGCGAACCTGTTAAGTTCGCCTAGTATCATGTGAGGCGAACTTGTTAAGTTCGCTTAGTCTTCGCCTATTGCAGAGCTTGTGTCTATAAATAGGAGTTTGCAGATTCTGTTTGGGGAGCATATTGACTGAATGATTATATTTTGTAAACTCTGTGTTTAGTGGAATACAAAGAGAAAGTTTATTTACCTACTGTTTCTATTGTCAATTTGTATACATACGTTAACACGAAGGATTTTGCACTCCGTGTTATCGAGACGTCCTGTCACGAGATTGTAGAAACAAAGACTGATGACTACAAAATTCTCTAAGTACAAATGCTACTGATCTCAGAGTTTGCTGCTGACCAACAAACTGCTGCAGACAAGCTTAACTGCTACGGATACTTGTTTCCCTGCTGAAGAACAAATCTGCTGCGGATAGCCTTATCTGCTGAAGACCAAAGTTGCTGCGGATAGGCTTCTCAGCAGCATCAACACTATATGCTGCTGACAGGCAAATCATCAGCAACTTTGGATGGTCACATCTTGCTGCTGATTCTCATCTTTGCTGCTGACAGCCGCGTGCCTTGAAGACAAATCGTTGCAGCTGACTACCCATGCCAAGCGTCACTGACAACTTTCTGCAAAAGCAACTGACACACTCAAAGCAGAAGGAACATCAATGGCACAACCAATGAAAGACGACAATGCTCTTTTCAAGCATGCAAGTAATAATGCACAAAGAAGACGCTTTAATAAAGTTAACTAGTTTTAGACTAAACGTGTAATAGTTAGCTATATACAACAGATCAACGGTCTGTGTTAGATCTGATCCTTAGAATCAAGGGTCTGTCTTGATTCTAAGTGAGTATAAATACTGTGTAAACACTTCATTGTAAGTGTGCTTTTTGATTGAGTTTCATTTGTAACCGTTTATCTGTAAAAGCTTAATACAACAGTGTTCTTATTAGTATTCTTTCTGTTTACTCGATTATACTTGTGTAGTTGCTATTGTTTCCGCCAATTTCAACTAAGAATAGAACCATCTTGTATTTTCACGATCCTACAAGTGGTATCAGAGCTTTGGCTCAAATAAAACAAACTCACACTTGTTTAATCACTTCTGGTTCTATTCTAAACTCTCTCTTTCATCAAGTCACCAAAAACAAAGATGGCACAGAGCAATGAATTTGAAGACATCGGCAGCATCAATCGACCACCAAGATTGGTATCTAGGGAAGACTACGACATGTGGAAGAATCTCATGGAAAGCTTTTTCTGTTATCAGGAGTACGGGATGTGGAAATCCATCAGGGATGGACCCTACACTCCCATGGTGGCCTCTGCTGACTCTTAAGGACCACCAGTTCCAAAGGAACCCTCCAAGTACTCAGAAGAGGACATAAAGAAGATGGAGGTGGACTTCAAGGCACTAGGAGCTATCCAAATGTGCCTTCCAAATGAAGTTTTTCATAACTTCAGAAGTTAGAAAACTACTAAAGAGCTCTGGGAGTCTCTTGAGAAGATGTTTGCTGGCTCTAAGAAAGTCAGAGAAAACAGAAGAGACATCCTGAAGCAGCAGTATGAAAACTTCGTCTGGAAGGAAGGGGAGTCTCTAACTGTTTTATACAACAGATTTACCTATCTTATAGGTGGGCTGCAGTGCTCAAAGGTGAAGCTAGAGAATGAAGATATTCTCAAGAAGTTCATCAGGTCTCTATCAAGCTGCTGGACACTTTACACAGTGTCAATCAGAAGAACTGAGAATCTGAAGACTCTCTAGATGACTGAGCTCTTTGGAATGCTAAAAACCTATGAGCTAGAGATGATTCAGGTAAAAGAAAGAAGCTCAAGCTACCAAAAAGCCTCAACATCCACCACCACCTCCTCTGCCCTCCATTCTGAGCACTCAGGTCCTAGTTCAAGCAACTATTATCCTCCCATCATCACTCATCCTCAAACTCCAATCTCCCAAACAAACCCATCTCCACTCTTCCTAGAAGCTCCTCCTCAAACATCAACCTCCGCTGCTTTTGTTTCTGAAAACTCAAGCAATATGTCCTTTATCAAGGAGGATCTGGAATGCTTTCATCCAGATGATTTAAAAGAAATGGACATGCAGCACCCGTATGCCATGCTCTTTATAAAAGCAAAAAGGTTCTACTCTAGAACCGGAAGATCCATTCCAAGTAACAACTCCAATGTCACACCCCGACCGATGGCGGAATCATCGGGGCGGGACATGTAGACTGTTCATAAGCACAAGGTTGACTAAATTGAAATATATTAAACTTCAAATTCCATTACAATCATTCAAACAAAAACCAAATCCAAGATAGAAACAATATTTCAAACACATAGACTTCTTTATTTAAATTAGCTAAGTCCAAAGCCTAAGTGTAGCACATCCTGATCAAACTCACACATTAGTACCTGAAACATGAATAAAATAAAGTCAACTAGAAAGTTGGTGAGTATAACACAGGTTTGTATATAGATAGCATATAGTTGTAAAACAAATCCTTACAAAACATGATAAATAAGACATTTATGGGGAGCTGCTATTGTGTAACTAAGTATAATCAAACCTTTGTAACTAGCATGCAAATTGTGTTGTCGGTATCAATCACCCCAATCTGGGTGGGTTTGTCAGACTCAATAGATCTATCATTGTTAACCGTCGGCTTGAATAGTTAATGATTGCACATAATCGCATACAAAAGTTAGCACAACTAGCACTCGGGCATAAAGCTCAAATTACACACATGAATGTAAATAGGATTTGTATTTGTGTTGTTTGTGTAAATGTAAACATGTAATTTGATAGAGTTCATGTTTCACCCCAAAAATGTAAAAGAGTAAAAGGGGGCTATGAAATACTCACTTGATTTGAAGGCGTAGCTAACAAAGATACTAGATAGAATAAGGATCCTTGAAATGCACGAGTTAACCTAGTGTGTAATGCGTATTGTATCAATAGTGTGCACAAAAGTTTAAGTTTAAAGTTGAATTTGAATTTGTGTATAAGGCCATTGATTTGTACTTAAAAGTATTGAATAAAATATAAAGTTTGAAAGAATATTTTTAGAATATTTTGATTAAGATTTGAGTTTGAATAATTAAATAAGTAATGTAAGTGATTATTGTTTATGAAAACATTGTAAGTATTAGTTATAATTTAATATAAATAATTAATTTTTTTGTGTAAATATAAATTAAATAAATAATCATTTCTTTATTTATTTATTTATAATATATGTAACATAAGCATTAAAATATTTTTTAAGGTTTAACAATAAATGTAAATTAAATTTTATAAACTTTAAATAAATAATTTTCTATTTATTCCAAGACTAAGTATTTGATCTTTCAATATAGAATTAAATGCATTTTTATAAAAAATAACTATTTTTATTTTGCAATTTAATCAGAATATTTATTGTTTAAAAAATATATAAAATTATAATTCTGCCAAAACTTTAACTCACACACGACCGTGCCTGGGAAGGGCACGATCGTGCTCGAACCACGGGCGCGACCATGCTAGTCAGGGCGCGACCGTGTTGATCAAACAGGTTGCACAATTGAGTTGTTCTCTAGGCACGATCGTGTCCTAGACAAGGCACGACCGTGTCTAGGGTTTTGAGGCATGACCAAGTCTAGCCAAAGGTATGACTGGGTCTGAGTGTGTGAGGCACGACCGCGCTGGTATCTGGCGCGACCGTGTCTCATGAAGCACGACCGCGCTATATGATTAGCGTGACCGTGTCTGTTCCAAAACAGATTCAATTTGACTAATTCTTATATTGTAAATGTTGGAATTCATGGGGCTTTCACCCATTAGATCATCACGAATCTTTTTGCATAGATTAATTGGATTTAAAACATGTCTAGAGTCGGATTCGATTAAATCATTTTTGAACGAAAACTAGATTCGGGTTTGAGATGATTTCCATATTAGAAGCCCAACTTAGGATGGGGCTTTTGATCTATAGACTAAACCGAATGAAAATATGGTTTCAATTACCCGGAAAGACGATGAATTGATAGCGTACGGTAGAGGAGAGTTCCAGATACGATGGGTTTGGCTTCTGGCGTCTTCTGATGTGATTTCGGCTATATAGACGTGTCCAGACGCTTTAGAGATGATTGAGTGATGCGTATGGAGGATTTGATTGAGAGAATTTCGAATTGAAATGCAGAATCGATGGTTTCAAGGATGTTTTGACGGTTTTGTGGTTTATTCGAATGATATTGAGTCAATTTCTGTAATTGATAGTCTTAATATTTTCGTTAATGGTAATGAAGTGAATATCCGTTACGAAATCAAACGAATCGGTGATTGAAACTGTATTTACGTTTCAACTGGTACTAGGCGCGACCGTGCCAAGGCACCGGGCGCGATCGTTCCAAAGCAAGTCGCGCGACCGTGCCAAAGCACTTGGCGCGACCGTGCCAAAACGAAGCGCGACCGTGCCTATTAGGGTTTCTTGCTATTTCTCAACATCAGACCTCGTAACTTTAGTCTTTTGCCCTGTTTCTATAATTAGATACTTATGTATTGTTTTAATAGGATATAACCGAGTAAAATATGCGGATTTTGCATTGAACTATAGTATTAAATTGATGGTACGAAAAGAAACAAAACGGTGCACTAGAATTGAGTTTGAAAATGTATTACATTGAATTGAAAATACGGATACTAAAAATCAGAAATGTTACAGTCTCCCCATGTTGAGGGAAGTTCGCCCCGAAATTTAGCTAGAGGAAACAACGGCATCAGTAAAAAGATGGGGGTACTTGAGTTTCATTTGGTCCTCTTGTTCCCAAGTAAACTCAGGACCACGTTTAGATTCCCAACGAACCTTGACAATAGGAATACGGCTTCGCTTGAGCTGCTTGATTTCACAATCCATGATTTCTACCGGTTTCTTAACGAAGTGCATCGTTTCATCAATGCGCACGTCATCAAGTGGTGTATGGAGATTCTCATCAGCGAGACATTTCTTCAGATTAGATACATGAAATGTAGGATGCACATTGCCGAGAGATGGAGGTAACTCGAGTTTGTAAGCCACTTTCCCAATCCTTTCAAGGATTTTGAATGGGCCAACATAGCGAGGTGCTAACTTGCCTTTCTTTCCAAAATGGATCACACCTTTCCACGGAGACACCTTAAGAAGAACAAGGTCACCGACTTTGAATTCCAAGGGTTTTCGTCGTTTATCGGCATAACTCTTTTGCCGACTTCTCGCTGTTCGGATGTTGTCACGGATTTGAATAATCTTGTCGGATGTTTCTTTAATTAGCTCGGGACCGGTGATTTGTGCTTCACCAATCTCGTTCCAACAGATAGGAGAACGACACTTGCGACCATAGAGAGCTTCAAATGGAGCCATGTTGATATTCTTGTGGTAGCTATTATTGTAGGAGAACTCAATTAGGGGTAAATGTGAATCCCAATTTCCACCAAAATCAATTACACAAGCTCTAAGCATGTCTTCAATAGTTTGTATTGTCCGCTCGGTTTGACCATCAGTTTGGGGATGATAAGCCGTGCTCAAATCCAATCGTGTACCAAGTGCAGTTTGGAGAGATTGCCCAAAGCGAGAGGTGATCCGAGCATCTCTATCGGAGATTATCTTTAAAGGAACGCCGTGACGGCTCACAATTTCATCAATGTATATTCGGGCTAGTTTCTCAACCCGATAGTCTTCACGGATGGGCAAGAAATGAGCAGATTTGGTGAGACGATCAATGATCACCCAAATGCTATCATAGCCACTCGAGGTGCGAGGAAGTTTGGTAATAAAATCCATGGCTAAGTTCTCCCATTTCCACACGGGAATTTCTGGTTGTTCAAGTAATCCGGAAGGACGTTGGTGTTCGGCTTTGACTTTGGAGCATGTTAGACATTTGGCAACATAGAGGGCAATGTCCTTTTTCATACCGGGCCACCAATATTGTTGGCGAATATCTTGGTACATCATATCCGCACCAGGATGAATAGAATAACGAGTCTTGTGAGCCTCGTTCATAAGAAATGTACGGAGATCATCACGATCGGGAACCCAAATACGGTTCAAGTAATAAAGTAGGACATTGGGTTTTGATTCAAGTTGAAGTTCAACACCACACGACATTTCCTCATACATGTTACCCTCGGTGACTGAGACGTGTTGAGCTTCTAAGATGCGGTTTTGAATGTCGGTTTGAATGCGGACACATTGAAGCATGACATGATCCTTTCGACTCAAAGCGTCGGCTACAACATTCGCTTTGCCGGGATGGTAACGAATCTCGCAGTCATAGTCGTTAAGGAGTTCGACCCAACGTCGTTGCCTCATATTGAGTTCCTTTTGGTTGAAGATGTGTTGAAGACTTTTGTGGTCGGTGAACACAACACATTTTGTGCCATAGAGGTAATGTCTCCAAATTTTCAATGAGAATACAACCGCACCCAACTCGAGATCGTGCGTCGTATAATTCTTCTCATGAATCTTAAGTTACCTTGATGCATAAGCGATTACTTTGCCTCGTTGCATGAGGACACAACTAAGACCTTGGTTAGAAGCATCACAGTAGACAACTAGATCATCATTCCCATCAGGGAGAGTCAAAATGGGAGCATTGCACAACTTTTGCTTAAGGGTTTGGAAAGCTTCTTCTTGTTGTGGTCCCCATTCATAAGTTTTACCCTTATGGGTCAAAGCGGTGAGAGGGACAACAATCTTTGAGAAGTTTGAGATGAAACGACGGTAATATCCCGCAAGACCAAGAAATGAACGAACTTCAGTGGGAGTCTTCGGGGCATTCCAATTCTTAACCGTTTCGATCTTAGCAGGGTCAACATGAATACCCTTGTCATTGACGATGTGACCAAGAAATTGTACTTCCTTTAGCCAAAATTCACATTTGGAGAATTTGGCATATAGTTGTTCTTTCTTCAAGAGGTCCAAAACCAATCTAAGGTGCTGCTCATGATCGGCTTTAGTCTTGGAATAGATTAAGATGTAATCGATGAAAACGATCACGAACTTATCAAGGTACGGTTTGCACACACGATTCATGAGGTCCATGAAAACTGCGGGTGCATTGGTTAGTCCAAAAGGCATAACCATGAACTCGTAATGACCATACCTTGTTCGGAAGGCAGTCTTTGGAATGTCGTCTTCTTGCACACAGAGTTGGTGATAACCAGATCGAAGATCAATCTTCGAGAAGCAAGTAGAACCTTGAAGTTGATCAAAGAGGTCATCAATTCTAGGTAAAGGATAACAGTTTTTTATAGTAAGCTTGTTGAGTTCGCGGTAGTCAATACACGTGCGAAATGATCCATCCTTCTTTTTGACGAATAAGACGGGTGCACCCCACGGTGAATGACTTGGAAGAATGAATCCCTTGTCGGGGAGCTCTTGGAGTTAACTTGCAAGTTCTTGCATTTCAGAAGGTGCAAGACGGTATGGAGCTCTAGCCACGGGGTTAGCTCCGGGCACAAGATCAATGCGAAATTCTACTTGACGAACGGGTAGAAGACCGGATAGATCTTCGGGGAACATTTCAGGAAAATCTCAGATAATGGGGATGTCTTGAATACTCTTCTTTTTGACATCTTTTTGAACGATATGGGCCAAAAAGGCCACGTACTTCTTTCGTAAGTACTTTTGAGCAGTAGTGCATGACATAATTTAAGCCCTTTACAAGGCTTTTCACCAAAGACTCTTAGTGTTTCTCCCGATGGTAGAGGTATTCGGATACACTTCTCGAAACAGATGACTTCGGCATGATGATTTGATAGCCAATCCATGCCTATGATGATATCAAAACTTCCTAATGGCATTGGTACAAGATTGATTGGGAATGTATGTTCATTTAGTTACAGAGAACAGTCATAGATAATAGACTCGATTGTAAGTGAATCACCATTTGCTATTCGACAGTGAAGGTTTTCTCTAATTGAGATCGTGTCTTGGCAAGTAAAGGTTCAAAGTTAAGTGACACAAAACTCTTATCGGCACCGGTATCAAATAAAATGGAGGCATATTGACTATTTACAAGGAACGTACCATTGACCACGTCATTGTTGGCTTGAGCTTCGTTGGCGTTTATGTTGAAAGCACGCCCACGAGTTCCACCTTGTCTAGCATTGGCAAATCTTGGGCATTGATCACCGAAATGGTTCGGGTTGCCATATTCGTAACATGCACGCCCATTTGCAATAGCTGGAGTACCTTGATTAGTCACTTGGGTGTTGGTTTGGTTTGGTGGGTTGACTTGGCCCGCCAGAGCTTTGGCCCTGCAAATTTTGACTATATGGCCATATCTCCCACAATGAGTACAAAGGCGACATGGGATGCTTTGGGGATGATGATAGTTGTAGGTGGCACAAAGTGGGTAGATTCCAACATATGGTTTTTTGGCCGGTGCTTGAACCATAGGTGCAGATTGGTTAACAGGAATAGCAGGAATGACCACAACAAAATTTCTAGCCTTTCTCTTCTTATTATGCCGGGAGGGTTCAGTTATGGCTTCTTTGTTGTGGGTGGAAGGAGTTGCCATGTCGAAAACTTTCTTGGTGCCCTTTTTAGTAAGAGTCCCGCTTTCACATGGTTATCGGTTAAGGTGGCAGATAAGCGGATGGCATCCTCAAGTGTTGCGGGATCCCTTCCTAGGACAGTATCTTGAATTTGCCTAGGTAGTCCCCTAATATACTTTTCAATACAGCGGGACAAAGAAGTGACCACGTGGAGCACAAGAAGACTCAACTCATGGAACCGAGTTGTATACGCCAAATTTTCACCACTATCTTGGGTAAGATCCCAAAATTCGGCTTCAAGTTTCTTCACTTCATTTCAAGGACAGAATTCTTCGGTCATTAGTCTTTTAACTTCATCCCAAGTTAAGGCCATTGCTACATCCACACCTCTATTTCTTTTCTCCCCATTCCACCACGTGAGTGCCCGTTTTTGTAGGACACTTGTGGCATGACGAACACGAAGGTTGTCGGGGCAGTCACTATTGAGGAAGGTATTCTCAATGACTTCGAACCATTGAAGGAGTCCAGTAGCTCCTTCGGTACCATAGAACTTGGGAGGATTACACGAGTTGAAATTTTTGAAAATGCATTGAGAGGGGTTGTTACCACCATTACCACCATTACCACTATTACTACCATTTCCACCATTGTTGCCATTGGTGGCACTATTAGCTTGTGTGAGTTGTGTCACGAGTTGTGCAAGAATAGCAGCAATGTCGGTATTGGTGTTGGCCACGGGAGCACGACGAGGAGGCATTCTACAGATTTTCACAAGACAAGAAAAGATGTAAAAACTTATGAGAATTGTTTGGATTTAATAGAATAAGATAGCAAAATAAATAGATAATCATAGTTTGGATTGTACTCAAATAGTGATACAATCACTCGAATACTATGACACATTAAGGTTAATTAAACTTATATAATTTTCAAGGAGACATGCTTTAGCCTATAAGTAAACACTCACCCCGGGAATTCCCAGGAAAGCATACGGGTCCCTCGGTTGATTGGGATTTATGCGAAATGCTTTCCTAGACAGAAAACCCAGAATACAGGTGTCACCCTTCCAGATTGCACGTGTCCTCAAATAATTAACCAAGTTTAAAAACCTTAACGAGGAAATAAAGAAATTTTATAGATTTAGCTTTATGAAGTTTCCACATGCTAAGAAAGGTATAGATAGAGAAGGAGATAAGAATATTTTGAGGTTATAGGATGTAGGAAAGGATATTGTTTATTTAATTTATCATTTAAGTATATACTAATAAGTCATGGATTTTTTTTTTTACAATTAAGTCATCAAATAAAATAATAACTAATCATAGTAAGCATGTAGCACATAGCATGTAACAAATAACATATAACATATAGCATGTAGCATAAAACATGTAATCATGAAACATAGCATAGGTAGGTGTCCTAAAGTTATAGTCTAGGTCAAGGTGTCTAATAACCTAATTCCCTATAACCAAGGCTCTGATACCAATCTGTCATACCCCGACCGATGGCGGAATCATCGGGGCGGGACATGTAGACTGTTCATAAGCACAAGGTTGACTAAATTGAAATATATTAAACTTCAAATTCCATTACAATCATTCAAACAAAAACCAAATCCAAGATAGAAAAAATATTTCAAAACATAGACTTCTTTATTTAAATTAGCTAAGTCCAAAGCCTAAGTGTAGCACATCTTGATCAAACTCACACATTAGTACCTGAAACATGAATAAAATAAAGTCAACTAGAAAGTTGGCGAGTATAACACAAGTTTGTATATAGATAGCATATAGTTGTAAATCAAATCCTTACATAACATGATAAATAAGGCATTTATGGGGAGCTGCTATTGTGTAACTAAGTACAATCAAACCTTTGTAACTAGCATGCAAATTGTGTTGTCGGTATCAATCACCCCAATCTGGGTGGGTTTGTCAGACTCAATAGATCTATCATTGTTAACCGTCGGCTTGAATAGTTAATGATTGCACATAATCGCATACAAAAGTTAGCACAACTTGCACTCGGGCATAAAGCTCAAATTGCACACATGAATGTAAATAGGATTTGTATTTGTGTTGTTTGTGTAAATGTAAACATGTAATTTGATAGAGTTCATGTTTCACCCCAAAAATGTAAAAGAGTAAAAGGGGCTATGAAATACTCACTTGGTTTGAAGACGTAGCTAACAAAGATACTAGATAGAATAAGGATCCTTGAAATGCACGAGTTAAGCTAGTGTGTAATGCGTATTGTATCAATAGTGTGCACAAAAGTTTAAGTTTAAAGTTGAATTTGAATTTGTGTATAAGGCCATTGATTTGTACTTAAAAGTATTGAATAAAATATAAAGTTTGAAAGAATATTTTTAGAATATTTTGATTAAGATTTGAGTTTGAATAATTAAATAAGTAATGTAAGTGATTATTGTTTATGAAAACATTGTAAGTATTAGTTATAATTTAGTATAAATAATTAATTGTTTTTACGTAAATATAAATTAAATAAATAATCATTTATTTATTTATATTATACGTAACATAAGCTTTAAAATACTTTTTAAGGTTTAACAATAAATGTAAATTAAATTTTATAAACGTTAAATAAATAATTTTCTATTTATTCCAAGACTAAGTATTTGATCTTTCTAAATAGAATTAAATGCATTTTTATAAAAATTAATTATTTTTATTTTGCAATTTAATCAGAATATTTATTGTTTGAAAAATATAAAATTATAATTCTGTCAAAAATTTAACTCACACACGACCGTGCCTTGGAAGGGCACGATCGTGCTCGAACCACGGGCGCGACCATGCTAGTCAGGGCGCAACCGTGTTGATCAAACAGATTGCACAATTGAGTTGTTCTCTAGGCACGATCGTATCCTGGACAGGGCACGACCGTGTCTAGGGTTTTGAGGCATGACCAAGTCTAGCCAAAGGTATGACTGGGTCTGAGTGTGTGAGGCACGACCGCGCTGGTATCTGGCGCGACCGCGTCTCATGAAGCACGGTCGCGCTATATGATTAGCGTGACCGTGTCTGTTCCAAAACAGATTCAATTTGACTAATTCTTATATTGTAAATGTTGGAATTCATAGGGCTTTCACCCATTAGATCATCACGAATCTTTTTGCATAGATTAATTGGATTTAAAACGTGTCTAGAGTCGGATTCGATTAAATCATTTTTGAACGAAAACTAGATTCGGGTTTGAGATGATTTCCACATTAGAAGCCGAAATTAGGATGGGGCTTTTGATCTATAGAATAAACCGAATGGAAATATGGTTTCAATTACCCAGAAAGACGATGAATCGATAGCGTACGGTTGAGGAGAGTTCCGGCGACGACGGGTTTGGCTTCCGGCGTCTTCTGATGCGATTCCGGCTATATCGACGTGTCCAGACGCTTTAGAGATGATCGAGTGATGCGAATGGAGGATATGATTGAGAGAATTTCGAATTGAAATGGAGAATCGGTGGTTTCAAGGATGTTTTTACGGTTATGTGGTTTAATCGAATGATGTTGAGTCAATTTCTGTAATTGATAGTCTTAATATTTTCGTTAATGGTAATGAAGTGAATATCCGTTACGAAATCAAACGAATCGGTGATTGAAACTGTATTTACGTTTCAACTGGTACTAGGCGCGACCGTGCCAAGGCACCAGGCGCGATCGTTCCAAAGCAAGTCGCGCGACCGTGCCAAAACGAGGCGCGACCGTGCCAATTAGGGCTTCTTGCTATTTCTCAAGATCAGACCTCGTAACTTTAGTCTTTTGCCATGTTTGTATAATTAGATACTTATGTATTGTTTTAATAGGATATAACAGAGTAAAATTTGCGGATTTTGCATTGAATAATAGTATTAAATTGATGGTACGAAAAGAAATAAAACGGTGCACTAGAATTGAGTTTGAAAATGTATTACATTGAATTGAAAATACGGATACTAAAAATCAGAAATGTTACATCCAACACCAGAGTTGGCTTGGATAAAAGCAAACTAAAATGTTACAATTGTAACCAACTGGGTCATTTTGCTAGAGAATGCAAGGCACCTAGGGCAAACCCAGCAGCTCACCAAGCCCAACCAAGACAACAACAGCAACAAGCTGCTCCTCCAGCTCAAACTGCAGCGTGTGCAGCTGTTGGAACATCTGACTTTGACTGGATCTTCCAATATGAAGATCTGCCTGCTAACAACCAAGCTCTTATGGCAGATACAACCGAGATACCGCCTCAGGTATATGAACATCTATGTTCCCAAGCC
This sequence comes from Smallanthus sonchifolius, assembly GCA_023525975.1. Lineage (NCBI taxonomy): Eukaryota > Viridiplantae > Streptophyta > Magnoliopsida > Asterales > Asteraceae > Smallanthus > Smallanthus sonchifolius. The sequence goes on along the minus strand of CM042022.1, from coordinate 57,084,264 downwards.
TGTATTGATAAGGTTTTAGGCTACAGAAAGCATAATCAAAACCTCATAGATCAAAATGAAGAGTTTCATCAAATGATATCTGAATTCAAAAAGGTCGAATACAGTTACAAAGAAAAAATTAACTGCCTATAGAAAGAGATTTCATCACTAAAACATGAACAAACCAATTTTGAAACTAAGATTGATGATCTACTGGACAAATTAAAAGCTACTAGAGCAGAATTGGCAGAACAGAAAGTTCATGTTGACAAATATGAATTTGCATCCAAAAAGCTGCAAAGACTTTTTGATGCTCAAATTCATGAAAAGGTAAAAACTGGTCTGGGGTATCATGCTGAACAATATCAAGCCGTTGCACCTCCTGCTGACTAGGTTACCATCCGTGAACCAAGCTTCAATCTCTCAAATCTTGAAAAGGCCAACCGAGATGTTGATCCTTCAAGACATGAATCACTGGTGCAAGAATACACTACCTCGTCAGAATCTGAGTCAACTTGCTCAGAGTCCAACAAAACTGGTGCAAGAATACACACTGCCAGCACCTACTTCTACTACCTTCAGCAGCAAAGAAACCTCAAGCAACATGCTTTTGAGAGGGCAAAGAAGAACAAATAGGTAAGAAGGTTTGAAGCCAAGACAACTCAATTCAGAAACTCTCTTTCTCCAACAAGGGAGCAGTTGTCAAAACCTCAACAATCTTGTATCATCTGTGGTGAATCAGATCACTTTACTGCAAATTGTAAGTTTAATCCTTTCAATAAGATTCTTCTTCTAACCCCAATTATACAAAAGCCTATCAGTAAGGTGAAGAATGATAGGCATACGTCTGTTCTTAAACCTTCAGTAGCCAACAAATCTGCTGCTGATCGAGTAAAGCCCAAGCAACCAAAAGGAAAGCCTTCAGCAGCAACAAAGTCTGCAGCTGCTCAAGTAAAACCATCAGCAGCAACAAAATCTGCTGCTGATAAGTCAAAGTCCTCAGATGCAGCTTCTGCTGCTGAGATGGCAAAGAGAGCTGGAAAACCACCAACTCAACAATGGAAGGCAAAGAAACCACCAAGCATCATCATTGGTTCAGTTTAATGCATCTATCCTTTGTTGTAAATGTGTCTGTCCTTTGTTGTAAATAAAAGTTATAAGTCAGCAGCATTTTTGTCTATCAGCTTCTGACAGGTTTAATCTTCAGCCGCAAAAGATTTGCAGCTGACTGCTTTAAGTTATCAGCATGAACAGGTTTCCTGCAGATTTCTTTAAGGATGTCAGCAACAACATCCTTGCTGCGGATTATTAAATCCATCAGTAGCAGATGAGTTTGCTGTTGACAGACTTAACCACCCGTAACAACCAAGGTTGCAGCGGACAGGCTTATTCATCCACAGCAACCAAGTTTGCTGCTGATGGGTAAATTTAAGTCCAAATTAACTTTTACCCGCTGTAAAAATTAACGTCAGTCTTTACCATGACTGCCTCGGTGTATTATAGCTGTAACAATGAAAAGTAAATTGGGTTGTACTGTACAACTAATTTTGCTTTTTCCCTCTTCTTCCGTTATAAGAACAAATCAAATTTCCTTACCAGCTCTTCACCTTCAATTTCACCCTAAACCCACATCACTTTCTCTCAAGTCCCCACCATATTCAAGCCCTTCATCTTTAAAACATTCAAAGCCTCCCATATTCTAACCTTCCCTCCAAATCAAACAACAATTGCAGACATCAATAACCCTGATGATAAGTTCTCCCCATACCACAACCTTACCGCATATCTTACCAAACGAAAGAAATCCGAAGGATTTAATGATATGATCGACTTCTTATGTCGATCAAAAACCTACTTTGCCCTCACAACCAACCCTACCATATATATCCCTCATATGAAGAATTTTTGGAGTACCACCGTCTACTCAACCGAACAGGGGATTCCCCAAATTAAAACCAAAGTAGACGGCAAGGATATCACCATCTTGGAAGCCACACTCAGAAAATATCTTAAGCTTCAAGATGAGGGAGCAGCCATCCCATACTCGAAGGACGAATACATGAGGACCTTTGTATACATTGGATACACCGGAATCAGACCGAGTATACGATCGAAAAGGCGCTGATGGGCCCTCCATGGAAGTATCTTTGCCACACTCTTCTCCAATGCATATCCCAGAAGAGGAGTGGATGGAATCAGGTGAGCTCCACACTTGCCTCAGCCTTCCATGGTATGGTAACTAACCAAGGCTTCAACTTTGCACACCTCATCTTTGAGGGTTTGAGATATAACCTTCAAGAGGGTGCAAAGCAACAATTTTTTATGTACCCAAGATTCTTGCAGGAAGTTTTCAATCAAGAACTAAAAGAACTTTCAAAACCTGCAAGAATCTACATCATGTTGGGACATAAAAATAATATTTTTCAAAGCATGAGAACTATTTCCAAAAAGTTCGCAGTGGTCAATGTTCCATTGTTATCTACAATGCTGAACATACAGAGTACCCCGGGTGATAGTTCAACAATCCCAGCAGATACTGATCCCACACCCTCCACCCCACATCCTGAACAACAGTCTACTTCTACCATTCGAACCCCTGTGCATACTACTAAGGATGCACAGGCACAAAAATCACTGACACCTCTTTTGGATGTTATCGTTCAACCGGAACACAGGGCCCCGGTTGCAACGACATATACTAGGAAAAGGGGCAAGAGAACTCCTTCTTCTCTTGCCTCTAAGGCCCAAACCCAACCTAACAGCCCTCACTCAGAATCACAACATTCTGATGAGAATATCATAAGGGACAGCCACATTATTAGGAAGACTCCTTTGGATGTCTCTCTATTAGTATCAGGATCACTTCCCGGATCCATAGAACAGCCCCCTGAGCCTTTCCTTTCTCTTCTGAACTTAAGTGTTGAGGAACCAGATCAAGATGATGTACCTTCTCCAACTACCACTATCTCGGAGGTACTGATTGATCTTGCTTCCAACTCACCCAACCCAACTTCTTCTACCCTAAAGGTCCACTCTAGGAGTTATGAAAGAGTGGATGTGGAAGAGGCTATCACTACTGCTGGTCCATCAAATGACCAGGAGGACAGTGACAACATTGCAAAGACCTCAACCACGGTAACTCACAGTGAGGATGCTTCCTTGGAAACTCCCCTCACTGAGAGGAATCCCAGGTGCCAAGAAACCATGGGTGATAGGGATGAAGAGGCTAGGCCTAAGGCCCCATCTGGTTCCAAGGATTCCACAAGTGTGGATGAGGATAGACTGAAACTTCATAACTTGGAATTGACGGCCAGGGTGGCTATGCTAGAGGCTGAAGTGTCCAAACTAAGAAACCAAGTCTCTATGCATGAGGCCTATAAATGCCCAACTATACCTACTCCCTCTTTTGTATCAGTGGGCACCCAAACTGATGCTTATTTGTCCACTGATGCAACCAAAAAGGGGGAGATGGTCCCAATGGAGGAAGACTCAGACAGTCTTGACGACTGGATTCAAGAGCAGGCTGTATTTCAAACCACATTATTCAAGCCGGCTTTTGTAAAGGTTAATGACTTGCCAGCTTCAGATAACGAAGAAGAAGAGACATCTGAAGACTGGAAGTTAGTCGTCAGGGCTGTTGATGAGATGCTGAATGATGTTGAAGACACAGAACAAACATATACATCTTTCAGCATCATCCTTGTAGCAGCAGCCATCATAAGTCACTCCACTGCCCCCCAATTTCCACTGACTTCAACACAACTACAGTTTGATACAATACTAGCTTGGGGGTATGATGGAAAGTCTTAGAGGTTGTGGATTGGTTGGGAGTTTGGCGGAGTAGAAGACCTAAACTGGGACTTTCTCAACATCATCCAAGTCCTTGACCTATACCATCTACAATGCATCAACAACTCAACGGACCTCTCAGCAGAACTTGCCATTGGCAGGTTCTATGACTTGATGGAGGATAATCTACCCAACTTTCAAAGACAAATACAAGCAGCAAAAAGGGTAGCCTATCCTGAATCTTCAACAACAGCAGAAAGAAGACTGTCTCCTAGAAAACTTGAAATAATAAGGAGCAGTCTTCTCACAAAAGAATAAGTTCTGTGCTGGAGAAGATTCTTGTACAATAGAATGGTCCGGGATGTCGAAGTGCAAGGATGGACAAGCACTAACTCCCATGACTTTACCTTCTTCCTGAGCAATGGATCTTCTCTAACAGTCAACATCAAGGAGATCTTGCTCCTACCTTCAGCCTTCCTACACAAGGTCTTTGAGCTCAGATCACTCATCTTCAATGTCAACTCCTTAGAAAGTCAAGAAATGATCAAGATCATCAAGGCCTCTTTGTATAAGGAGGAATCTGGATCTGACTCAGACCTATCCTTTCTCTCTTCTCCAACAGTCAGACTAAACACAGAAGAAGAATAAAAAAGAAGAGAAGAGGAAAAGATCAAAGAGGCATGGAAGGATGTGACAGGTATGGAATGGGAAGAAGATGAAGTCAGTTCCCCTCCCTTATCCATTCCCCAAATTGCCAACGAAGCTGAAGCTGAGATTCCAACAGTAGCACCATTATCTGCTATTGTGATCAGTGAAGCCGAAGCAGAGGCATCCAACAAAGATAAGGGAAAGGAAATTATGACCACAGAAGACGAAGAGAGGCTGCTAAGAGAAAAGAAAGTGAAAGAAGAAAGAAGAAAAAGAAGAGAAGAAGAGGAGATGGTTGAAACAAAGAAAGCTCAAGATAGACTCACAGCCATTCTCCTCAGAGAACAACAAATCCAGATGTATGCAAAACAGCTGGATGAGCTCAAAGTAAAGATTCCTGCAGTTTATCAGATTGAAGAAAATGAAGCTCTTTCTCTTTAACTGCAGGAACAATTTGACAAGGAAGAAGAAGAACTAAAGAAGAAGAAGAAGGAAGAGGCTAAGTTCAGAATAACTGATTCTGAACTAGCCAAAGAAATGAGAGAGGAGTGGGTAAAGGCTCTAGTTTCTCATGGTGAGGATGCAGACTACCTTGAGAAACTATCAAACAAAGAAATTTACAAAGCCTTCATGGGTCAGCAGGGTCAATTGGCAAAGAAGAAGAAGGCTGAAGAAGAAGAAAAAGCCAAACAAAAGGACCCATGAAGAAAGGAAGATCATGATTGACTTCCTTAAGGCTAGAGGAGAGAGTGGAAAGAGGCTAGGTCCCATGAATTTCATGAACCTGCAAGCCCTCTATTTTAGAGTAAGGAAGGATGAGGAAGAAAGATTGGAGAAGAAAGGTTCCAAGAAAAGGGTAAACACTCAAGAAGAAGAAAGGAAATCAAAGATATCCAAGCCTTCTCTCTCACCCAACACTTCCTCATTCCAACAACCTTCCACTCTCCTCCCTAGACCTCCCTCCTCTCCTCCCTCAAAGTCCAAATCCTCACACCCAGCTCCTACTCATCAACAACCTGCCAAAAAGAAAAACAAACCCACTTCCAAACCAGAAGACTCAAGAGAAATAAACAGATGGTCATACAGCTCTGAAGACCAATGGTTTGAAGTGTTCAGGAGGAGGACGGAAGCTAAAAGATCAATCTATACATCTGTTGATGAGGTACTGTAGCTTCCAGATTCTGATCTACAAAGAATGATGGAGTTGGGTGAATCCTCTGAGCCTGAGAATGAAGGTGGGAGACATCTATTGCTGGCAATCAGACATTACTTCAACCCCAACAAAGATGAAATCATTGATGCCAAACCTCTTCAATCCCACTCTCCATTCATCAGCTGGTCCTACAACGCTGAGAAGAATGAATTCACTCTGACAAATGTTAAAGGACAGAAGATGAGGTGTTCAAGCAAAGCTATCTTCAAAATGGCAAGAAAAGACATCAAGACTCTATCTGAGCTTCCTCTTAACAATCCCAACATGGACCAGAGAGGATATGAGGTTGAAAGGATAGTCAGAAACATGCAAAAGCTTCAGCAACAAAGGCATTAAGAGAATTTTGGTAGCATCAGTCTAGGGGGAGTTTGTAGAAACAAAGACTGATGGCTACAAAATTCTCTAAGTACAAATGCTGCTGATCTCAGAGTTTGCTGCTGACCAACAAACTGTTGCAGACAAGCTTAACTGCTGCGGATACTTGTTCCCCTGCTGAAGAACAAATCTGCTGCAGATAGCCTTATCTGCTGAAGACCAAAGTTGCTGCGGATAGGCTTCTCAGCAGCATCAAGACTATATGCTGCTGACAGGCAAATCATCAGCAGCTTTGGATGGTCACATCTTGCTGCTGATTCTCATCTTTGCTGCGGACAGCCGCGTGCCTTGAAGATAAATCGTTGCAGCTGACTTGTCACATCCCAACCGACAGCGGAATCATCAGGGCGGGACATGTAGACTGTTCATGAGCACAAGGTCGACTAAATTGAAATATATTAATCATCCAAATTCATTTCAAGTATTCAAAATATACCAAATCAATCCAAGTACATAAAATGAAATACAAAATCCTTTATTAAAATTATCTAGGTCCAAAACTTATGTGTAGCAAGTCTTGATCAAAATCACACATTAGTACCTGAAACATGAATAAAATAAGGTCAACTAAAAAGTTGGTGAGCATACACAAGTTTGTATATAGATAACATATATGTTGTAAATAAACAAATCCTTACATAACATGATAAAATAAGGCATTTATGGAGAGCAGCTATTGTGTAACCAAGTACAATCAAACCTTTGTAACTAGCATGCAAAATTGTGTTGTCGGTAACAATCACCCCAATCTGGGTGGGTTTGTCAGACTCAATAGATCTATCAATGTTTACAATCGGCTTGAATAGTTAATGATTGCACATAAATTTCACACAAAAGTTAGCACAACTAGCACTCAGGCATAAAACTCAAATTTGCACACATGAATGTAAAGAGGATTTGTACTTGTATAGTTTGTGTAAATGTAAGCAATAGATTGTATATTGTTCATGTTCCACCCCAAAAAGTGTAAAAGAGTAAAAGGGGCTATGTAATACTCACTTGATTCAAAATGCGTAGCTAACACGAGAGACTAGAAAGTAATACGAGGTCCTCGTAATGCACAACGTTAACCTAGAGTGTAATATGTATCAAATCAATAGTATGCACAATAGTCTATGTCTAAGTCTAAGGTTAAATTGGATGTGTGTATAAGGAATTTGAAGTCGTAGGTGTTAGTAGTTTGTACTTGGATGGTGTTGTATAAAATTAAGGTTTGAGTTTGGAATAACTAAATAATAAAACAATTTTTTTATTTATTAACTTAGTTATAAAAATAATGTTGGTATTAGGGGTAATTAAGTATAACCTAAATAAATAATTTTTGTTTAAATGTAAATTAAATAAATAATTGTTACTTTATTTATTTATTTATAAAATATGTAACTTAGTCATTTAGTAAAAAAAATGTATTGGATGTTTTATATTAAGTATAAATTTCTTTACTTTATTTTCATAAAGATGTGTAAATAAGTTGTGTAAATAATATTTAAGTGTAGGGTTTAATAATAAGTATAAATTTAATTTTGTAACTTTAAATAAATAACTTTTATTTATTTTAGGATTAAGAATTTGATCTTTTTAAGTAAGTTAATATAAATCTTTATAAAATCAGTTATTTTTATTTGAAAATTAATCTGAAATACTTATTGTTTTTAAAATATAAAAATAATTATTTTGCCAAGACTTTTCTCACACACACGACCGTGCCTGAGACAAGGCACAATCGTGCTAGGACCACGGGCGCAACCGTGCTAGTCAGGGATCTCTAATTCGGTGCGTGACGGATCTCTAGACTCGCGGTACGACACGATGATAACGTGCGGAATCCATGATCAACGTGCTCGTGTAACTCAATCAACAACAACAGTGTAAATAAACTCTTTGTATTTCCACCACAATATCAGGTTACAAGATTACAGAATCTGTCTACTCTGATATCATCTATTCTGTCTCACACTCTGTTCTGGTCTATTTATAAACTACTGTTCTGCACCAGGCGAAATTAACAAGTTCGCCTCACTGTGCTTAATAAGTTCGCCTCTAATAGGCTAAGCGAACTTATTAAGTTCGCCTCTGATAGACCAGGCGAACTTATTAAGTTCGCCTCTGATAAGTTCGCCTCTAGCGGAACTTACATAGAATTTTATCAACAGTTACAAAACATGTCCTAACAGACTCCCCTATAACTGTTGCTAACAATTCTATCAATTACAAGTCAAAGACTCTAAGACTAAGCCATAATATCTTCAAGCTCGTTGTCACCAGAATATGCTCCAACAGACTCCCCCTTGACAACAGCTTTAGAAGATTGTCATTAGTCTTCATATATCATCAAACTGACTGTAGTCTTCGTCTTGTTCATCTGCACACTCTCTCCTTATTTCTAGAAGAAAACTTGGGAGAAGGACCCCTTGTCAACTTCTGTCTGCAAAATTCAGTTTTTGCAAAGGAGAACAACCAAGAATAACCAACAATTAAGATTTCCATGGAAGCTGGAAAAATAAAATCTTTTTGGTTTTTCAAACATAAGAAACACAAAATCTTTTTGGTTTTTCTCTGTACAAACTGAAATGTAAAATACAAAATCACATCTTTTTGGTCGAACATCACGAGTAAGAAGATCATATCAGTAAAAACAATGCATCAATCACACATCTTGGATAAACAATCCATATAGTATCAAATGGTATCCTATCCAGATTCATCATTTCTTTATATCCGATAAGATCAAATCTTTTAAGCTTCAACCAAAACATATAATAGATCATATCAGTCTATATGATGAATCAATCACACATTTTGGATATAAAATCCATATAATATCAAATGGTATCCTATGTCATTCTTTCAAGCCTTGAGCAATAAAACGAATATCTTTTAAGATTATCACACTCTATCTTTTCAAGACTTTCATATTGCATGTTATGATACGCGATGAACATTCAAAGAAAATAGGATCAGGCTATGACACACAAATTTAAATTGTCAATATTATAAGATTTGAAACTAAAGCATCTTATTCCCACTTTCTTGTGAGTTAAGGTACCATTTAAGTATGAAATACAACGTGTACCCCACTAGTATGCCAACAGAAAGTAAATGCACTATCTTCAAGACATATAAGATTTTACTAAAGATTATCCGAATTACCAGAATGAGGAGACATCACTTAGCACATGAATAGCAGAATCCAAATTGGATTGTATAGGAATCAATGAGATTCAGAATCGAATGATTCAATGTTTTGGCTTATATATGTGGAATCATAAGATTCAGGTACGTGGATCCAACTATTATCTGGATTATGAATTCAATGGAATCAGTAAAGATGATTTATCAATATGATCCAAGGGCTAGTATATGTTTGACAAATGTTGTCAAGTACATATCTTGATTATACTTCAAATTGCATTCTTTTCGGGACATGGATACTGAAGCAAATCGAATGAATAGTGCTAAGAACATAACCCGAAACTGATCTCATAGGAAAATCTTTATTAAAAGCTAATATTCTTTATCTGATAGTGATCTTTTAACACACACACCCAAGCATAAAATGGGTTCAAATCACAGTTGTAACATATGAAATTATGTTTTCACACTACTAATGGTTCAGTGACGCTTTTAGTCTACTGACAATTCAAATTATATGCATACACAACACTATCATTTCTTATTTGTGTAGTCTCTGAAGTTTAGATCAAAACATATAATTCAGATATACTAACATAAAGCACCAACCAGTCACTCTAAGGTCATGTGTGAAAGAACATCTACTGATGTACTATCATCTCTTCTTTTACTTCAAGTAATGTCGATTTTATCTTTTTCAATTTGTTTGGCTTTTTCAAAATCTTTTTCAAAGAAAGTAAAACAAACGAAAATAAACTCTTCCATGAAAACATTTTAAGAAAAACATTTTACTTGGTTACTCAGGATTAAGCAAGTCAATCAATTAAAATCTCAAACCGATCAATTAAAATCTCAAACCGATGTAATCCTGTAATTGAATGTCTTTGCCTTTTGTCATCAACACAGTTCTGTACTCCCCCTGTCCTGTAGACTCCCCCTCAACTAGTCAAATGGTTGCATCAACGACTTTATGCTCACCATCATCATCCAAAGTTTCAGGTTATCTTTTGGACTTTGTAAAACTCTTTCCAAAAAATTGTGTGTGACATATTCTCCCCTTTGAGCATCAAGTCATTGAATCAAATATATTCTCAGTTATCAACAACTCGTTACTCTTGCAGATGTCATTCCCTGTCATGTGCTAAGAAGAACCACTATCAACAACCAAAATGGTATTAATAGTCCCTCTTGGTAAATCCTGCACATCTAACAAGAAACATTAATTTGAAATTGGGACCCAAGCCATGGTAGTCATGGGTCGTCCATCTGTATCAAAATAATATACCTCACTCCATTCACAATCGAATCTCTCATCGATTTTCGGAGATTGTTCCGACGAGTCAGAAACATAAAATTTAGATTTCCAAACATACTTCTTTTCATTAAGTTCTTTTTGCTTAAAATGTGAAGTGTTTGAACATTTTCTTTCATTTAAAAATTTATTTGATTGTGAAAACTCTTGTTGTTCTAAAAGTTTTCTCAATCTTCTGTTTCTCCTCCGTCTTTGAGGTCTAGAAAGCCTAACCTCAGTTGTTGAATTACCCTTTGGTGTAACATGAGGTTTAACCACATTTGGGTTAACATAAGGCTTACCATGAGTTCTTACCTTTTCTGGAGTAACATGTCGGTTACCTTTAGCGTTGTGAGGACAAGCAAGCCGAATATGACCAACAAGACCACAGTAAAAGCAAGATCTCGTCTCACGATAATCTCTCATATAAGGAATCTTCACACAATTAGATGCACTTGAAGAAGATTCTTCTACAGGAACTTATTTTGTAGTTTGAGACGGAACAAACTTTTTCTCAACAGGTTTTGATTCAGGCTTCACCTTCTCAGGAACTACATGCTTCTTTCCTTTATTTTTGTAAAGACAGGTCACCACAATGTGTCCTATCTCATTACAATGAAAACATGTATGCCAGTCTTTATACTCGCTGACACATGTAACTCTCCTTGAATTTGAGGAACTTCCAAATGTATAATTTCCAAATGAATTAGAATCAACATTTGAGCCTTCTTTCTTAATCTCTTTCGGTATCCCCTCTACTTTAGCTTCATCAAAATATTCATCATCACTCTCAGCAGAATACACCATATCTTCACCTGTGACTGGATTCACCTTCAACACAGTCTTAGGATCTAAATCTTCATCATTTATAATCTCAGGTGTAACGGAATAATTTCCGTTGAATGGTGGAGGAACATAGCCAATACCACTAGTTCCCTTCCCCTCTTCAGTATTTTCATGATAATAACCTAATAAGAATGATGAATTTCCAAAGCTTTCTAACTTTCTATGTAATCTAATCACCTCTGCTTTAGATTCAGCTAGGTCTTTATCTTTCTCAACAAGATTATTATTTCTTTTCTCAATTTCTGCAAAGGACATATCCAGGTGATATGCCTGCTCTTTGATCTTCAAAGTCAGAGAATTTATATCTCTCTTCAGTGATTCTATTCTCTCAATGCACACATTTTCATTATCTTTTAATTTCTGGTTTACCGTGTGCATCGATTTCATATCACAAATGAGGTTTACATTTTCATCCATAACCCTCATCATTTTATCCTTTACTGAAATACAGTTAGAACAAAACGTCTCAGAGTTAGAAAATACCTCAGGTTTTACTTCTGAAGAAGATGCACCAGGAGCCATGAAAACGTCATCATCAGCTTCACTCTTTTGTTCAACAATGACAGGCTCTGCATCAGTTTCTGATACACTCAGATCATCTTCAACTGTCTGGAAGCTTACTTCAGTCTCTACATCACTCTCGGTAGACTGAGTACTTTCACCAGATCTAACACTCTCACTATCACTTAACTCGGTAGATGAATCACATTCGGAAACACTCTGCTTTACTACTTCTTCTTTGATCAAGACCACAAACGCTTGAGTAGTAGCTTCACCCTTTTTCTTCAAAGTTTCCCATAGTTCTCTTGAAGTTGGACACTTTCCGAGACTATGAATGATTTCTTTTGGTAAAGACAACATTAAAGTTTCACGCGTTTTCATCTCTCGATCAAAATTCTGCTTTTTTTCTTTAGTAAGAGCTGTCACTGGTTTAGGAACATCATAATATCCCATATAGGCAAAAGTAGGATGAACATATCCTTCAAATATTGATGTCCAAAAGTTTTCGTCAGTGACTGATACGAACTGTTCGAACCAGACTTTCCAGCTACGAAAATCTGATATGCACAAAAGTCTCGGTGGCATAGTTCCAATCTCAATATTTTCACATGAAATTGACATTTTGAAATTTTTGCGAAAATATCCGGAAAAAATTTTCCCGCCAAAACTCTTTTTTAAAAAATTTCGAAAATTCAAAATTTCAAAAATGATTCAAAACGACCATATAAGCTTTCCGTAAAAAAATTGGACAAAAAGAATTTTCCCGCCAAAATACTTATTTTTTTAAGCTCGCCTGAAACTGACCCGAAGCGAACTTGACCCGGAGCGAACTTGTTAAGTTCGCCTGATTAAGTTCGCTTACCCAAGCGAACTTATTAAGTTCGCCTAAACAGCAAGTTCTCCTGGTTCAACAGATTCAAACTCAGAAACAGAGTCAGAACAAAATCGCGAACCAAGAAACCTCTGAATTCATCATTAATCGCTCAATTGATGGAATTAAACAAAATTGGATCGTAGGAATGTGTAATTTCACAATTAGAAACTTTCTATCGGATCAATTCCATCAAACGAATCCAAAATCAATCCAAATTTGTCAACAATTCGCCATTTTTATCAAGAACACAAAAAGATGAATAATCTTCAAAATCACAGAACTTTGATGTTGATTGGACACGAAAACACCACGGATCTTTTGCTAATCAAGAGCATAAGCTCTGATACCACTTGTAGGTCCCTAATTCGGTGCGTGACGGATCTCTAGACTCGCGGTACGACACGATGATAACGTGCGGAATCCATGATCAACGTGCTCGTGTAACTCAATCAACAACAACGGTGTAAATAAACTCTTTTTATTTCCACCACAATATCAGGTTACAAGATTACAGAATCTGTCTACTCTGATATCGTCTATTCTGTCTCACACTCTGTTCTGGTCTATTTATAAACTACTGTTCTGCACCAGGCGAACTTAACAAGTTCGCCTCACTGTGCTTAGGCGAGCTTATTAAGTTCGCCTCTAATAGGCTAAGCGAACTTATTAAGTTCGCCTCTGATAGACCAGGCGAACTTATTAAGTTCGCCTCTGATAGGCTAGGCGAACTGCTAAGTTCGCCTCTAGCAGAACTTACATAGAATTTTATCAACAGTTACAAAAAATGTCCTAACATTCAACACATGTTGCTGCTGATAGGCTTATCAGCAGCATTCAGCACTTGTTGCTACTGATAGGCTTATCAGCAGCATCATTCTCATTCTTGCTGCTGATAGCTATGTTCCTTGAAGACAAATCGTTGCAGCTGACTATCCATGCCAAGCGTCACTGACAACTTTCTGCAAAAGCAACTGACACACTCAAAGCAGAAGGAACCTTAATGGTGCAACCAATGACGGATGACAATGCTCTTCTCCGAGCATGCAAACAATGATGAATAAAGAAAACGCTTCAATACAGTTAGCTAGTTTAGCTTTAACGTGTAAAAATAGCTTTTGTATAAACGATCAACGGTCTGTGTTCGATCTGATCCTTAGAATCAAGGGTCTGTCTTGATTCTAAGTTAGTATAAATACTGTGTAAACACTTCATTGTAAGTGTGCTTTTGAATTAGAGTTTTCACTTGTAATCGTTTATTCACAAAGCTTAATACAACAGTGTTCTAATCAGTATTCTTTCTATCTACTCGATTGTAATTGTGTAGTTGTTATTGTTTCCGCCAATCTCAACTAAGAACAGAATCATCTTGTAATTTCACGATCCTACAAGTGGTATCAGAGCTTTGGCTCAGATTAAACAAACTCACACTTGTTTAATCACTTCTGGTTCTATTCTAAACTCTCTCTTTCATCAAGTCACCAAAAAACAAAGATGGCACAGAGCAATGGATTTGAAGACAACAAAAGAGATATCCTCCAGCATCAATATGAGAACTTTGTCTGGAGGGAAGGTGAGTCACTAACAGTTTTGTATAACAGGTACACGTACCTGGTGGGAGAACTGCAGTGCTCCAAAGTAAAGCTAGAGAATGAAGACATTCTCAAGAAGTTTATCAGATCTCTCCCAAGCTGCTGGACACTATATACAGTGTCTATTAGAAGAACTAAGAATCTGAAGACTCTCCAAATGACTGAGCTCTTCGGTATGCTGAAAACCTATGAGCTAGAGATGATTCAGGCAAAAGAACGAAGCTCAAGCTATCAAAATGCCTTAACATCCAACACCACCTCTACACTTCACTCTGACCACTCAAGTCCTAGTTCTAGCAACTACTATCCTCCCATTGTCACCCATCCACGAACTCCTCCAGCTCAAACTGCAGCTTGTGCAAATGTTGGAACTTCAGACTTTGACTGGAGCTTCCAGTATGAAGATCTGCCTACTAACAACCAAGCTCTTATGGCAGACACAACTGAGATACCGCCTCAGGTATATTAACATCTATGTTCCCAAGCCTGTATTGATAAGGTTTTAGGCTATAGAAAGCATAATCAAAACCTAATAGATCAAAATGAAGAGTTTCATCAAATGAAATCTGAATTCAAAAAGGTTGAAGACAGTTACAAAGAAAAAATTAACTGCCTAAAGAAAGAGATTTCATCATTAAAACATGAACAAACCAATCTTGAAACTCAGATTGATGATCTTCTTGTCAAATTAAAAGCTACCAGAGCAGAATTAGCAGAGCAGAAAGTTCACATTGACAAATATGAATTTGCATCCAAAAAGCTGCAAAGACTTCTGGATGCTCAAATTCATGATAAGGTAAAAACTGGTGTGGGGTATCATGCTGAACAATATCAAGCCGTTGCACCTCCTGCTGACTATGTTGCCATCCATGAACCAAGCTTCAATCTGGCAAATCTTGATATGGCCAACAGAAATCTTGATCCTTCTAAGGATGAACCATTGGTACAAGAATGCACTACCTCATCAGAGTCTGATTCAACTTACTCAGACTCCACTAAAACAAGTGAAGCTTCATCTCCTCCTGCCCCTCAAGTCACTCTGACTAAAGATGAAGTCCATTCAGCACAAGTACCAGCCATTTCAATACCAGTTCCTACACCATTCAAACAAATCAAAATTAGCTATCCTCCAGAAGGTAGGAAGCTAAATACTGAAAAGGGTCAGTCCTCATCTTCAGTCCAGCCAAGGAAGGTGTTTGACATATGTCATGCACCTGGAGAAAGGGTTCCATATGTTCAAAACACATTGGAAGAAGCTACTTTTGAGCACAACAAAGCTCACCCTTGGAATTTCAAAGACCTTTTCAAAAGAAAGGATTATGTGTATCTTTCAAGGGATAAAATGGCAAAATCATGTTTTATCTGTGGAAAATATAACCACACTGCCAGCACCTGCTTCTACTACATTCAGCAGCAAAGAAACCTCAAGCAAAATGCTTTTGAGAAGACAAAGAAAAACCAACAGGTAAGAGGTTTTGAAGCTAAGACAACTCAATTCAGAAAATCTCTTTCTCCACTAAGGGAACAGTTGTCAAAACCTCAACAATCTTGCATCATCTGTGAAGAATCAGACCACTCTGCAAATTGTAAGTCAAATCCTTTCAATCAGATTCTTCTTCCAACCCCAGTTATACAAAAGCCTATCGGCAAGGTGAAGAAGGATAAGCATACAGCTGTTTCTAAGCCAACAGCAGCCAAAATAATTGTTGCTGATCGAGTAAAGCCCAAGCAACCAAAAGGAAGGCCTTCAGCAGCAACAAAGTCTGCAGCTGCTCAAGTAAAACCATCAGCAGCAACAAAATCTGTTGCTGATAAGCCAAAATCCTCAGATACAATATCTGCTGCTGAAAAGACAAAGAGAGCTGGAAAACCACCAACTCAACAATGGAAGGTAAAGAAACCACCAAGCATCATCATCGGTTCAGTTGAGTGCGTCTATCCTTTGGTGTAAATATGTCTGTCTTATGTTGTAAATAAAAGTTATAACTCAGCAGCATCCTTTTGGCTGCTGACAAGTCTAATTCTCAGCAGCAAAGAATTTGCCCCTGACTGCCTTAAGTTATCAGTAGGAACAAGTTTCCTGCGGATAGCTTTAAAGCCATCAGCAACAACATCCTTGCTGCAGATCACTGAATCCATCAGCAACAATTGAGTTTGCTGCTGACAGACTTAACCTTCCGCAGCAACCAAGCTTGCAGCGGACAGGCTTATCCATCCACAGCAACCAAGTTTGCTGCTGATGGGTAAATTTAAGTCCAAATTAACTTTTACCCGCTGTAAAAGAAATGAACGGCAGTCTTTACCATGACTGCCTCGTTACATTACAGCTGTAACAATAAAAGGTAAATAAGGTTGTACTGTATAAGTCATTTTGCTTTTTCTCTCATCTGCCGTTATAAGACCAAATCAAATTTTCTTTACCACCTCTTCACATTTAATTCAACCCTAACCAACTATCACTTTCACCCTAAGTCCCCACCACATTCAAAGCTCTCCATATTCTCCATACTCTCAAGTCTCCACCATACTCAAACCATATTCAAATCATCCCTCCAGAATCAAACGGCTATGGCAAATATCGACAACCCAGATGACAAGTTTTCCACATACCATAACCTAACAGCATACCATACCAAAGGAAAGAAATCCGATGGTTTTGACGATATGATCGATTTCTTATGTCGATCAAAGATCTACTTTGCCCTGAGCCCTTCCTTTCTCTTCTGAACTTAAGTGTTGAGGAACCTGATCAAGATGATGTACCTTCTCCAACTACCACTATCTCGGAGGTACTGATTGATCTTGCTTCCAACACACCCAACCCAAGTTCATCTACCCTGAAGGTCCACTCTAGGAGTTATGAAAGAGTGGATGTGGAAGAGGCTGTCACTACTGCTGGTCCATCAAATGACCAGGAGAACAGTGACAACATTGTTAAGACCTCAACCACGGCAACTCACAGTGAGAATGTTTCCTTGGAAACTCCCTTCACTGAGAGGAATCCCAGGTGCCAAGAAACCATGGGTGATGGGGATGAAGAGGCTAGGCCTAAGGCCCCATCTGGGTCCAAGGATTCCACAACTATGGATGAGGGCAGACTGAAACTTCATAACTTGGAATTGACGGCCAGGGTGGCTATGCTAGAGGTTGAAGTGTCCAAACTAAGACACCAAGTCTCTATGCATGAAGCCCATTAATGCCCAACTTTAACCACTCCTTCTCTTGTATCAGTAGGCACCCAGTCTGATGCTTACTTGTCTACTGATGCAACCAAAAAGGGGGAGATGGTCTCAATGGAGGAAGACACGGACAGTCTTGATGACTGGATTCAAGAGCAGGTTGTAATTCAAAGCTCACTATTCACGCCGGCTTTGGTACAAGTTCATGACTTGCCTGTCTCAGATAACGAAGAAGAAGTGACATCTGAAGACTGGAAGTTGGTCGTCAGGGCTGTTGATTAAATGCTGAATGATGCTGAAGACACAGAACAAACAAATACATCATTCAGCATCCTTCCTGAAGCAGCAGCCATCATAAGTCAATCCATTATCCCCCAACTGTTTCAAACTACACAGAAGCTAGAATTTGACTCCATTCTAGCTTGGGGGTATGATGGATCAGCTGAGAGATTTTGGATTGGATGGGAGTTTAGTGGAGTAGAAGAGCTAAACTGGAACTCTCTCAATGCCTTCCAAGTCCTACAACTGTATTTAACTAACTGCATCAACACTTCATCAGATCTCTCAGAAGAACTTGCCATTGGCAGGTTCCATGACTTGATGGAGGATAATCTACCCCACTTCGAAAGACTAATACAAACAGCAAAACGGGTAGCTTATCCTGAATCTTCGGCAGCAGCAGAAAGAAGACTGACTCCTAGAAGACTTGACATTATAAGGAGCAGTCTTCTCACTACAGAAGAAATTTGCTGCTTAAGAAGATTTATGTACTCCTTCATTGTCAAAGACTTAGATGTGCTGGGATGGACAAGCACTAAGTCTCTTGACCACACCTTCTTACTAAGCAACGGCTCCTCTCTCACCATCAACCCCAGGAACATCTTGTCACTTCCTACAGACTTTCTCGACAAGATCTTTCAACCCAGGGCAAATATCTGCAATGTCAACTCACTTGAAAGCCAGGCAATGATAGCTACTGTCAAAGCCAAACTTGAACACATAGGAAGAATTACCGAGGAAATATATGTGTCAAACTCTGACACTGATACTGACTCAGCTTCCCCTCAAGTAGACATTTGTGCTGCAGCATGTGAGTCAAGATCAACAATCAAAGAAATGCTGAAAGAAGTCACAGGTCCTGAGTGCAAATCGGATGAAGCCATTGACCTTCCCTTGTTCACCTCTCAATGTACCAATGAAGCTGAAGCTGAGATCCCAATAGCAGCACCATCATCTGCTGTTGTGGTCAGTGAAGTCGAAGCAGAGGCATCCAATTTAAACAAGGGAAAGGGAATTATGATAGATGAAGATGAAGAGAGATTGCTAAAAGAGAAAAGAGAGAGGGAAGAGAAGAGAAGAAGAAGAAGAAGAAGAAGAAGAGAAGAAGAGGAGATGGCTGACATTAAAAAGGCTCAAGAAAGAAAAACAGCCATTCTCCTCAGAGAACAAACCATCCAGCTGTATGCTAGGCAGCTGGATGAACTGAAAAGAAAGATTCCTACAGTTGACCAGATTGAAGAAGATGCAGCTCTTGCTCTTCAACTGCAGGAACAATTTAACAGAGAAGAAGAATAATTGGAGAAGAAGAAGAAAGAAGAAGCTAAGTTCAGAATAACCGATTCTGAACTAGCCAAAGAAATGAGGGTGGAGTGGGTAAAGGCTCTAGTTTCTCAAAGTGAGGATTCAGACTACCTTGAGAAACTATCAAATAAAGAAGTCTACAGAGCCTTCATGGGTCAGCAAGGTCAATTGGCAAAGAAGAAACAGGCTGAAGAAGAATAAAAAGCCAAACAAAAGTCCAAGAAGACCATTGCCTTTAATAAACGGACTCATGAAGAAAGGAAGGTCATGATTGACTTTCTTAAGGCTAGAGGAGAGAGTGGACAGAGGCTAGGTCCCATGAACTTCATGAACCTGCAAGCCCTCTACTTCAAAGTCAAGAAGGATGAGGAAGAAAGTTTGGGGAAGAAGGGATCCAAGAAAAGGGTACCTATTCAGGAAGAAAAAGAAACAAAAGCAAAGAAAGCCAAGCCTTCTCCCTCACCTACATCTTCCTCAGTCCAACAACCTTCCACTCTCCTCCCCAAACCCTCCACTCCTCCACCCAAAAAGTCCAAACCATCCCACCCAGCTCCCACTCATCAACAGCCTCCCTTAAAGAAATCCAAACCCACACCTAAACCAGAAGACTCAAGAAACATAGTTGACTGGGTCTATAATCCACAAGATCAAAGGTTTGAGATCTTCAGGGGGAGAACTGAAAGAAGAAGATCTATCTACAGATCTGTTGATGAAGTTCTACAATTGCCAGATTCAGATCTTGACAGAATTTTGGAGCTGGGTGAAGCTCATGAGCCTGCAAATGAGGGTGGGAAACTTCTTGTGCTAGCCATCAAACACTACTTCAACCCTAGCAAAGATGTGATCATTGAAATCAAACCACTCAAGTCCCACTCTCCATTTGTAAGTTGGTCCAATAATGCTGATTTGGATGAGTTCACTTTAACTGATGTAAGGAAGCAGAAGATGATATGTTCAAGCAAAACAATCTACAAAATGCCACATAAAGACATCAAGACTCTGTCTGCACTTCCACTGAATAATCCCAGCAAGGATCCAAGAGGCTATGAAGTTGAAAGGATAGTCAGCCACATGCAAAAGCTTCAGCAGCAAAGTGATTAGAAAAATTTTGGTCTCATCAGTCTAGCGGGAGTTTGTAGAACCAAACACTGATGGCTTCTAAATTATTCTAAGTACAAATGCTGCTGATAGGCTTATCAGCAGCATTCAACACATGTTGCTGCTGATAGGCTTATAAGCAGCATTCAACACATGTTGCTGCTGATAGGCTTATCAGCAGCATTCAGTACTTGTTGCTACTGATAGGCTTATCAGCAGCATCATTCTCATTCTTGCTGCTGATAGCTATGTTCCTTGAAGACAAATCGTTGAAGCTGACTAACCATGCCAAGCGTCACTGACAACTTTCTGCAAAAGCAACTGACACACTCAAAGTAGAAGGAACCTCAATGGTGCAACCAATGACGGATGACAATGCTCTTCTCCGAGCATGCAAACAATGATGAATAAAGAAAACGCTTCATTAAAGTTAGCTATTTTAGCTTTAACGTGTAAAATTAGCATTTGTATAAACGATCAATGGTCTGTGTTCGATCTGATCCTTAGAATCAAGGGTCTGTCTTGATTCTAAGTTAGTATAAATACTGTGTAAACACTTCATTGTAAGTGTGCTTTTGAATTAGAGTTTTCACTTGTAATCGTTTATTCACAAAGCTTAATACAACAGTGTTCTAATCAGTATTCTTTCTGTCTACTCGATTGTAATTGTGTAGTTGTTATTGTTTCCGCCAATCTCAACTAAGAACAGAACCACCTTGTAATTTCATGATCCTACAATTTGTAATCGTTTATCTGTAAAAGCTTAATACAACAGTGTTCTTATTAGTATTCTTTCTGTTTACTCGATTATACTTGTGTAGTTGCTATTGTTTCCGCCAATTTCAACAAAGAACAGAACCATCTTGTACTTTCACGATCCTACAGAGATCGATCTGTAGATGAGTCATGTGGACCTACAAGTGGTATCAGAGCTTTTGCTCATGATTTGTGTTTGATTCTTGGTGATTAAAGACGATTTTGTATACACTTTGACACGAAATTGATCATTTTTAGAAGTTTTTGTATCCATGGAGTTTTCAAGTTCTTGAAGTTGATTTTGCGGCTGAATTCGTGGATTTGAAGTGGATTTTGGTGAAATTAATCCGATAGAAGTGTTCTAATTCATAAAATACTAAATCCTACGCTCTAATTTCTTCAAATTCCTTCTAATCTGTGAGAAATGATGATTTTCGGTGCTAATTAGTTCGTGTTTGGGTTGAAGTTTTCTTCCTGAGTTTGTTACAGCTGAAGCTGGCGAACTTGCTGAGATTCTGTTGCAGGCGAACTTAGCAGACAAACTTATCAAGTTCGCTTCACTCTGTTTAAGCGAACTTATTCACTCAGTTTAGGCGAACATATTGATTAAGCGAACTTATCAAGTTCGCTTGTGATCTTATTTGCTCAGTGAAGTTCAGGTGAACTTATTAAGTTCGCTCAGGAAGTATCAGGCAAACTAATTTCAGGCGAACTTATCTAGTTCCCTAGTGTTCTTAATAAAAAAGTAAATTCCATATAAGTTCTGCTTGAGGCGAACTTGTCTAGTTCGCCTAGTCTATTAGAGGCGAACTTAGCAGGCGAACTTATCAAGTTAACTTTACACGTTGATCTGTTGTATCTATTAGAGGCGAACTTAGCCCCTTGATTCTAAGGATCAGATCTAACACAGGCCGTTGATCTGTTGTATCTAGCTAACTATTACACGTTTTGTCTATATATAGTTAACTTTATTGAAGCGTCTTCTTTATGCATCATTACTTGCATGCTTAGAGAAGAGCATTGTTGTCCGTCATTGGTTGTGCCATTGAGGTTCCTTCTGCTTTGAGTGTGTCAGTTTCTTTTGTAGAAAGTTGTCAGTGACGCTTGGTATGGATAGTCAGCTGCAACGATTTGTCTTCAAGGCACAAGGCTGTCAGCAACAAAGATGTTGATTAGCAGCAAGATGTAACCATCCAAAGCTGCTGATGATTTGCCTGTCAGCAGCTTCAAGTGTTGATGCTGCTGAGAAGCCTATCCGTAGCAACTTTGGTCTTCAGCAGATAAGGCTATCCGCAGCAGATTTGTTCTTCAGTAGGAGAACAAGTATCCGCAGCAGATAAGCTTGTCCGCAGCAGTTTGTTGCTCAGCAGCAAACTCTGAGATCAGCAACATTTGTACTTAGAGAATTTTGTAGCCATCAGTCTTTGGTTCTACAAACTCCCCCTAGACTGATGCTACCAAAATTCTCTTACTGCCTTTGTTGCTGAAGCTTTTGCATATTGCTGACTATTCTTTCAACCTCATATCCTCTCTGGTCCACGCTTGGATTGTTAAGAGGAAGCTCAGATAGAGTCTTGATGTCTTTGCTTGCCATTTTAAAGATAGCTTTGCTTGAACACCTCATCTTCTGTCCTTTAACATTTGTCAGAGTGAATTCATTCTTCTCAGCATTGTAGGACCAGCTGATGAATGGAGTGTGGGATTGAAGAGGTTTGGCATCAATGATTTCATCTTTGCTGGGGTTGAAGTAATGTCTGATGGCCAGCAAAAGATGTCGCCCACCTTCATTCTCAGGTTCAGAGGATTCACCCAGCTCCATCATTCTTCTTAGATCAGAATCTGGAAGCTGTAGTACCTCATCAACAGAAGTATAGATTGATCTTTTAGCTTCTATCCTCCCCCTGAACACTTCAAACCATTGGTCTTCAGGGCTGTATGACCATCTGATTATTTCTCTTGAGTCTTTAGGTTTGGAAGTGGGTTTATTTTTCTTTTTGGGAGGTTGTTGATGAGTAGGAGATGGGTGTGTGGATTTGGACTTTGAGGGAGGTGAGGAGGGAGGTCTAGGAAGGAGAGTGGAAGGTTGTTGGATTGAGGAAGTGTTGGGTTTCTTTGATTTCCTTTCTTCTTCTTGAATGTTTACCCTTTTCTTGGAGCCTTTCTTCTCCAATCTTTCTTCCTCATCCTTCTTGACTTTAAAATAGAGGGCTTGCAGGTTCATGAAATTCATGGGACCTAGCCTCTTTCCACTCTCTCCTCTAGCCTTAAAGAAGTCAATCATGACTTTCCTTTCTTCATGGGTCCGTTTATTAAAGGCAATGGTCTTTTTGGACTTTTGTTTGGCTTTTTCTTCTTCTTCAGCCTGTTTCTTTTTTGCCAATTGACCTTGCTGACCCATGAAGGCTCTGTAGATTTCTTTATTTGATAGTTTCTCAAGATAGTCTGCATCCTCACCTTGAGAAACTAGAGCCTTTACCCACTCCTCTCTCATTTCTTTGGCTAGTTCAGAATCAGTTATTTTGAACTTAGCCTCTTCCTTCTTCTTCTTTTCTATTTCTTCTTCTTCTTTATCAAATTGTTCTTGCAGTTGAAGAGCAAGAGCTTCATCTTCTTCAATCTAATAAACTAAAGGACTCTTTACCTTCAAAGCATCCAACTGTTTTGCATACAGTTAGACCTGTTGTTCTCTGAGGAGAATGGCTGTGATTCTATCTTGAGCTTTCTTAGTTTCAGCCATCTCCTCTTCTTCTCTTCTTCTTCTTCTGTCTTCTTTATCTTTATTTTCTCTTTGTAACCTCTCTTCGTCTTCTTCGGTTATAATTCCCTTTCCCTTTTCTTTGTTGGATGCCTCTGCTTCAGCTTCACTGATCACAATAGCGGATGATTGTGCCGCTGTGGGAATCTCAGCCTCAGCTTCATTGGCAATTTGAGAGGTTGATAAGGGAAGGTCATTAGCTTTATTTGTTTTGCACTCAGGACTTGTAAGTTCTATCAGCATTTCTTTAACAGTGGATCTTGATTCATAAGCAGCAGCAAAGATGTCTACTCGAGTGGAAGCTGAGTCAGAATCAGTGTCAGAATTTGACACATATACCGCTTCAGCAATCCTTCCTTCATGTTCAAGATGTGCTCTGACAGTAGCCATCGTTGCATGGCTTTCGAGGGAGTTGACATTGCAGATATTTGCTCTGAGTTGAAAGATCTTGTAAAGAAAGTCTGTAGGCAGTAGCAGGATGTTCCTGGTGTTGATGGTGAGAGATGAGTCGTTGCTTAGCAGAAAGGTGTGGTCAAGAGACTTAGTGCTTACCCATCCCAGCACATCTAAGTCCTTGACAAAGGAGTTGTACAGAAATCTTCTTAAGCACAGAACTTCTTCTTCAGTGAGAAGACTGCTCCTTATTATTTCAAGTCTTCTAGGAGTCGGTCTTCTTTCTGCTGCTGTTGAAGATTCAGGATAGGCTACCCTTTTTGCTGCTTGCATTTATCTTTGAAAGTTGGGTAGATTATCCTCCATCAAGTCATAGAACCTGCCGATGGCAAGTTCTGCTGAGAAGTCCGTTGAGTTGTTGATGCATTGTAGATGGTATAGGTGAAGGACTTGGATGATGTTGAGAAAGTCCCAGTTTAGCTCTTCTACTCCGCTAAACTCCCAACCAATCCAGAACCTCTCAGATTTTCCATCATACCCCCAAGCTAGTATTGTATCAAACTCTAGCTGTGTTGAAGTCAGTGGAAATTGGGGGCAGTGGAGTGACTTATGATGGCTGCTGCTTCAGGGATGATGCTGAAAGATGTATATGTTTGTTCTGTGTCTTCAGCATCATTCATCAACTCATCAACAGCCCTGACGACTAACTTCCAGTCTTCAGATGTCTCTTCTTCTTCGTTATCTAAAGCTGGCAAGTCAAGAACCTATACAAAAGCTGGCTTGAAAAGTGTGCTTTGAAAAACAGCCTGCTCTTGAATCCAGTCATCAAGACTGTCTGTGTCTTCCTCCATTGGGACCATCTCCCCCTTTTTGGTTGCATCAGTGGACAAATAAGCATCAGTTTGGGTGCCCACTGATACAAGAGAGGGAGAAGGTACAGTTGGGCATTGATG
This sequence comes from Smallanthus sonchifolius, assembly GCA_023525975.1. Taxonomy (NCBI): domain Eukaryota; kingdom Viridiplantae; phylum Streptophyta; class Magnoliopsida; order Asterales; family Asteraceae; genus Smallanthus; species Smallanthus sonchifolius. Next base: position 57,059,312 of record CM042022.1, on the reverse strand, counting down.
GACTTCATGCATAGAGACTTGGTGTCCTAGTTTGGACATTTCAGCCTCTAGCATAGCCACCCTGGCCGTCAATTCCAAGTTTTGAAGTTTTAGTCTGTCCTCATCCACAGTTGTGGAATCCTTGGATCCAGATGGGGCCTTAGGCCTAGCCTCTTCATCCTCATCACCCATGGTTTCTTGGCACCTGGGATTCCTCTTAGTGAGGGGAGTATCCAAGGAAGCATCCTCACTGTGAGTTGCCGTGGTTGAGGTCTTAGCAATGTTGTCACTGTCCTCCTGGTTATTTGATGGACCAGCAGTAGTGACAGCCTCTTCCACATCCATTCTGTCATAGCTCCTAGAGTGGACCTTCAGGGTAGAAGAACTTGGGATGGGTGTGTTGGAAGCAAGATCAATCAGTACCTCCGAGATGGTGGTAGTTGGAGAAGGTACATCATCTTGATCAGGTTCCTCAACACTTAAGTTCAGAAGAGAAAGGAAAGGCTCAGGGGGCTGTTCTATAGATCCAGGAAGTGATCCTGATCCTAATAGAGAGACATCCAAAGGAGTCTCCCTAATAATGTGGCTTTCCCTTATGATATTCTCACCAGAATGTTGTGATTCTGAGTGAGGGCTGTTAGGTTGGGTTTGGGCCTTGGAGGCAAGAGAAGAAGGAGTTCTCTTGCCCCTTTTCCTAGTATATGTCGTTGCAACCAGGGCCCTGTGTTCTGGTTGAACGATAACATCCAAAACATGTGTAAGTAATTTTTGTGCCTGTGCATCCTTAGTAGTATGCACAGGGGTTCGAATAGTTGAAGCAGACTGTTGTTCAGGATGTGGGGTGGAGGGTGTGGGATCAGTATCAGCTGGGATTGCTGAACTGTCACCCGGGGTACTCTGTATGTTCAACATTATAGATAACAATGGAACATTGACCCCTGAGAACTTTTTGGAAACAGTTCTCATGCTTTGAAAATGATTATTTTTATATCCCAACATGATGTAGATTCTTGCAGGTTTTAAAAGTTCTTTTAGTTCTTGATTGACAACTTCCTGTAAGAATCTTGGGTACATAAAAAATTGCTGCTTTGCACCCTCTTGAAGGTTATATCTCAAACCCTCAAAGATTAGGTGTGCAAAGTTGAAGCCTTTGTTATTGACCATACCATGGAAGGCGGAGGCAAGTGAAGAGCTCACCTGATGCCATTCACTCCTCTTCTGAGATATGCATTGGAGAAGAGTGTGACAAAGATACTTCCATGGAGGGCCCATCAGCGCCTTCTCGATCATATACTCGGTTTGATTTCCATTGTATCCAATTGAGACAAAGGTCCTCATGTATTCGTCCTTCGAGTATGAGATGGCTGCTCCCTCATCTTGAAGCTGAAGATGTTTTCTGACTGTGGCTTCCAAGTTGGTGATATCCTTGCCGTCTACTTTGGCTTTAATTTGGGGAATTCCCTGTTCAGTTGAGTAGACGGCGGTACTCCAGAAATCCTCCATATTAGGGATATATATGGTAGGGTTGGTGGTGAGGGCAAAGTAGATCTTTGATCGACATAAGAAATCGATCATATCATCAAATCCTTTGGATTTCTTTCCTTTGATAAGATATGCTGTAAGGTTGTGGTATGGGGAGAACTTATCATCAGGGTTATTGATGTCTGCCATTGTTGTTTGATTTGTAGGGAAGGTCAGAACATGGGAGGCTTTGAATGTTTTAAATATGAAGGGCTTGAATATGGTGGGGAGTTGAGAGAAAGTGATGTGGGATTAGGGTGAAATTAAAGGTGAAGAGGTGGTAAGGAAATTTGATTCGTTCTTATAGCGGCAGAAGAGAGAAAAAGCAAAATGATTTGTATAGTACAACCCCGTTTACCTTTTATTGTTACAACTGTAATACACGAGGCAGTCATGGTAAAGACTGACGGGAATTTTTACAGCGGGTAAAAGTTAATTTGGACTTAAATTTACCCATCAACAGCAAACTTGATTTCTGTGGATGAGTGAGTCTGTCCGCAGCAACCTTGGTTGATGCGGAAGATTAAGTCTGTCATTAGCAAACTCAATTGCTGCTGATGGATGCAATGATCTGCAGCAAGGGAGTTGCTGCTGACAGCTTTAAAGTTATCTACAGGAAACTTGTTCCTGCTGATAAGTTAAAGCAGTTAGGGGCAAATTCTTTGCTGCATAAGATCAGACTTGTCAGCAACCAAAAAGGATACTGCTTACTTATAACTTTTATTTACAACATGGAACAGACACAATTACAGCAAAGGATAGACGCATTCAACTGAACCAATGATGATGCCTGGTGGTTTCTTTGCCTTCCATTGTTGAGTTGGTGGTTTTCCAGCTCTCTTTGCCTTTTCAGCAGCGGAAGCTGCATCTGAGGGCTTTGACTGATCAGAAGCAGATCTTGTTGCTGCTGATGGTTTTACTTGAGCAGCTCCAGACTTTGCTGCTGAAGGCTTTCCTTTTGGTTGCTTGGGCTTGACTCGATCAGCAGCAGTTTTGCTGGCTGCTGATGGTTTAAGACCAGACTTATGCCTATCCTTCTTCACCTTACTAATGGGCATTTGTATAATTTGGGGTGGAAGAAGAATCTGATTGAAAGGATTAAACTTACAATTTGCAGTAAAGTGATCTGATTCACCACAGATGATGCAAGATTGTAGAGGTTTTGACAACTGCTCCCTTGATGGAGAAAGAGAGTTTCTGAATTGAGTTGTCTTAGCTTCAAACCTTCTTACCTGTTTGTTCTTCTTTGTCTTCTCAAAAGCATGTTGCTTGAGGTTCTTTTGCTGCTGAAGGTAGTAGAAGAATGTGCTGGCAGTGTGATTGTATTTCCCACACACAAAGCATGATTTCGCAAGTTTGTCCCTTTCACAGTACATATAGTCCTTTCTTTTGAACAAGTCTTTGAAGTTCCAGGGGTGTGCTTTGTTATGCTCAAATGTGGCTTCTTCCAATGTCTTTTGATCATATGGAACCCTCTCTCCGGGCGCATGACATATGTAGAAGCATGTTTTGTAACTATAGATTAAATTCTATGTATCGTTGTACGTGGCTAGTACGTAGGAGGGTGTTCCTGAGTACTTAGCCCGCACACCAGTTTGGTCCTGCATACTTAGTAAGTACGCAAGGCTTTTGCCTTGCGTACTTGTCAAGTACGCACGACCAAACCCTGCGTACTTGTCAAGTACGCAGGTAGTGTTCCTGCCCCTATAAATAGAAGACTTGTCTTCATTTGTAGGTGGAACACTGGAACAAGTTGAGAGATGTCGGGGTCGGGAAGAGCTCTCCCGACCCCTGGACCGTGAGCTTAGATGAGAGATGTTTGCTCCTTCGGTATGTAGTCTGTAATACGGGATGACTTCTTTGTTAGGGATTACGTTTCGTTTCATTATCTTTTGTCTTTGTTCTTGTTTATCTTCTTCGTTCTCTTTGTTCCCACATAAATCACAGAACAGATCGTGTTATTTTCGCTGCGCGACGAGGCTCTAGGGACCTACAAGTGGTATCAGAGCCTCGGTGTTCGTTGATTTGTGTTCCAGTTTCGGGTTTTAGGGTTTTTTTAGCAGATCTGAGATATAAAAGTCGCTACTTTTTCTTGCAAAAATCCTTAAATCTGAGTTTGTTATCACTTCATTTGTTGTTTGGAAGGCCGAGGGTTTGTTAGATGATGTTTTCGAAGCTTTTGGAAGCATTAATTTCTCAGATCCGTCACTTTTCGAGCATTCTCCTCAAGATCTGTCAAGAACACTGTTGTACTGAACAAGTACGCAGAATCACCTTTTCTGCGTATTTGTTAAGTACGCATGGGTTAGCCCTGCGTACTTAGTAAGTACGCATGAGAGGTGACCTGCGTACTTAGCTAAGTACGCAAGAGCATTTCTCTGCACACTTAGCAAGTACGCATGAGTACTTGGCTTTGCGAACTTACTAAATACGCAGCAACACCCTACATATGCGTATTTACTAAGTACGCATGGACTAGCCTCTGGGTTTCAAAAAAAAAGTTTTTGGCAGGAAAACTTTTTTTGGCCAAAATTTTGTGTGATCATTTGTACGCGTGTTTCGGCCCATTCTTGAGAAGATAGTAATTTTGGTTTTTCCATACCAGAATTTGTATATGATGTGGCTTTGCAAAACACGAACGAGATTTTTGTTGGATGATACCACTTGTCATACATTGTTTAAGGGTACATACCTGAAAATGTAGGCTACGAGTATCCGGGATACTTATTTAATAGGGTATGAATGCAAAGGTCTCGTTCTATTTGTGAAGATGTGGCTGCTTTGGGTCTTTCGGAAAAAGAATCATCTTGTTTAGGTATTCAAACCTGAATATGTAGGCTACGAGTATCCGGGATACTTCTTTAATAGGGGATGAATACTGGAACAACTTGAACCCAAGGATTTGCTTTTTTGGATCTTTTCAAAGGAATAAAAGAATAAAATCCTGGACTTGGCTAGTTGTGCTTTTTGAGGATTTGAGTGAAGTGATGATGAAGCTGGTCATAGTTTACAGAGAAATGAGGGTGACAAAATCTAGTATTCATGAGACATTAAAGAGGTGGTGGAAAAGCCGTTGGTACTTCCTATATATATACCCCTTTGACGTAACATGGATCTCAACTATGATTTCTCGTGTAAACTATATTTTTCGTGTTTGATTCTATCGTGTGTTTTCAAGATGAAGCTGGATATTCGTTGGATTATTAGTTGAAGATGGAACCTTTTATCGTTGGCCGATGGGATAGGAAACATACCCTTGTTTCTGGTCTAGTCAGATGGAGCTTAACCTGAAAGGGGATATTGGAAATGAACATCTTCGGGAATTTGGTTGACTCGTGAAGATACATGATAGATTTGGACACATCTGGTTGAAGACTTAAGTTTATCTTACTGGAATTCCTATGGGAGCTGATTAGTTTGATGCAGGTTATTGGAAACTCAAACTCTCTATCATATGCCAGCTGATTTGGAGTTGTCTTAGTCTACTATTGTTACCTTGTTAGGAAGACATTGTCAGACTCAGAGTCCTAAGTCAGGGTGGAAGTTACTACTGCTAAGAGGATGAACTACAATGAGTTGTGTTGGGTTAGTTGGTTCTTATTGAAGCACTTGGTTTGGTCTATAATGAAAGCTACAATTATGAGGGAGTCGGGTTTGTCATCACTCGGCAACTGAAGACTGAAGTTTGAAGATCTCAAGTGGAATGATAGAATATCAAGTCTCGCCAGAAGACACATGATGTCATTAGTTTAAAGGGAGTCTGTTAGGACATTCTTTGTAAACTGATGTATATCAGTGTTAGAGATAGATAGAATTTGATGCTATAGTTAAGAGGGAGTTTATAGAAGCATGTTTTGTAAATATAGATTAAATTCTATGTATCGGTGTACGTGGCTAGTACGTAGGAAGGTGTTCCTGAGTACTTAGCCCGCACACCAGTTTGGTCCTGCGTACTTAGTAAGTACGCAAGGCTTTTGCCTTGCATACTTGTCAAGTACGCATGACCAAACCATGCGTACTTAGTAAGTACGCAAGGATTTTGCCTTGCGTACTTGTCAAGTACACAGGTAGTGTTCCTGCCCCTATAAATAGAAGACTTGTCTTCATTTGTAGGTGGAACTCTGGAATAAGTTGAGAGATGTCCGGGTCGGGAAGAGCTCTCCCGACCCCTGGACCGTGAGCTTAGATGAGAGATGTGTGCTCCTTCGGTATGTAGTCTGTAATACGGGATGACTTCTTTGTTATGGATTACGTTTCGTTTCATTATCTTTTGTCTTTGTTCTTTTTTATCTGCTTCGTTCTCTTTGTTCCCACACAAATCACAGAACAGATCGTGTTATTTCCGCTGCGCGACGAGGCTCCAGGGACCTACAACATATGTCAAACACCTTCTTTGGTTGGATTGAAGTTGAGGACTGCCCCTTTTCAATTTTTAGCTTCCTACCTTCTGGAGGATAACTAATTTTGATTTGTTTGAAAGGTGTAGAAACTGGTACTGAAATGGCTGGTACTGGTGCTGAATGGCTAATGGGGACTTCATCTTTAGTCAGAATAACTTGTGGTGCAGGAGGAGATGAAGCTTCACTTGTTTTAGAGGAGTCTGAGCAAATTGAATCAGACTCTGATGAGGTAGTGCATTCTTGCACCAAAGGTTCATCCTTAGAGGGATCAAGATTTCTGTTGGCCATATCAAGATTTGCAAGATTGAAGCTTGGTTCATGGATGGCAATGTAGTCAGCAGGAGGTGTAACGGCTTGATATTGTTCAGCATGATACCCCAGACCAGTTTTTACCTTTTCATGAATTTGAGCATCCAAAAGTCTTTGCAGCTTTTTGGATGCAAATTCATATTTGTCGACATGAACTTTCTGTTCATAGTGTGAGTAGTTTCAATTTTAGCATCTTTATTGAATTGAAGATTCTCATCATCAGTATCCATCTTTGACTCAGTTGTATCATCAGGCAGTGTGACGTCTTCAACAGAGTCCATAGAATCTGTTACTCCTTCATAAGTGAATTCAGGAATAACATCATCATGGATGAAGTTATAAGGCACTTTAAGACCATCACATCCTTCATAAGTAACACTATCTTTTTCTTTCTCTATTTCAATCTCTACTATTTCTCCTTCTTCTATCTCAGTATCTGACATATCATCTTCCATGTCATTGAATAAATCGCCAATGTCATCAAGACATTCAATCTTTTCAGCTTCCTCTTCTTCTGAATCTTGAAAGAATTCTAATAACAGAATTTCTTCGTCATTAGTGCCAGTAGTATCTTTGTTTCCTTCAAGTGATTGTGATGTTGACTCCCCCTGAACCTTTGATATAGGATTAGCGTCAGTGTATTGACGATCACCCTCAATATTTCCAGCAGGATCATTGTCTTCATCATCACGTCTTTGAATTGAATCTGTGTGACACGTATCAGGTATCCTCAACTCCCCCTGAGCGTCAAGACGCTGAACGAGTTTGGAAACTAATGCTTGCATATCAATAATCTGTTGAGCTTGAGTCTGAATCACCAGCTGCCGTTGTGAATCAGTAGACACAAGAGTGTTTACCTGTGTTTGTAGAGAATACACTTGAGATTCAAGGAAAGTAATTCTGTCAGAATCAGAAGGCTTTGACGGACCAGCTGTTGATTGTGGAATAGAAGGACTTGAAGTAGTAGGAATGACTGGAGGAACAGGAGTTTGAACTGGAGATGGATCCTTAGATCTTGGAGGAGTAATTATCAAAGAAGCAACAAAATTTGCATCCTCGACTCCTTGAGAAGATTTTGCAGCAGCAATTGACGCAGACATTAACTTTTGACGTGTAGGATCTGGATTAAAGTCACTATCAGTGTCAGAACTTTCATCGACCAAAGATCTTTTACTCAGTACTGATCCGGAAGGAGGATCCCGACCAAACTTTTGTCTTGGTCGTGTGGCTTGAGATTTAATGCGTTTTCTAGCATTAGCCAGTGGAATAGCAGCCAACCGTTCATAATGACCTGAGGAAAAATCCCTAGATTCATCAGAATCAGTGCTGTCATCATCAGATGATATCGTATCACTTGAGCTGGAACTAGCATCAGCATCTGTCACCACATTCCCTTTTGTTTCATGAATGGGCGAGTTCACAGCATCATCAACGAAATCATCCATATTCATTCCTAGATCGTGATCAAGGTCATGAACGACCTCTTCTTGAACTGGTTCCTGAATAGGTATATCAACATCAGCTTGTGGAATAGGAACTTGTTCAGGAATAGGAATTTGTGGTTGTATGGGAACTTGTTCTTGTAAGGGTTGTTGTGGTTGTTGCTGTTGTTGTTGTGGTTGTTGCTGTTGTTGCACATTGATGCCTTGAGCTTGAGCAAGTTCATCAGGATGAAACCAATTGTCATTAGGTGGTGCAACATAATCAGGATTGATTAAGTGCCCAAACAATGGAGTATTGACTGGAATCAATGCAGCATTCTGCTGTTTCACCTTCGTACAGTCGGTAAATATACGTTTTGACATTGGAGTCAACGTTAATCTTATTGGATGTTGTGGAAGATCAGGAAGAAGGTGATTGAGTATCATTTGAATAAAACAAGGATACATCAAGAAACCTTGACCTTCAGCTGGATTGATCTGTATTACCATATCTCGATATAAGTAAAGAGGAAAATTGAATCGTTTATTCAATGTTAAGGCCACCATAGCTGTTTGAAGAGCCATCTTCAATCCATCAGTACCAGCTTTGCGAGGAGAGATGCATTGAATAATCACATGCATAAAATACCTCCATTCACCAACTAATCCACCTTTCCGAGCTGGGTATCATTTTGTTTCCCACGATATCCCATCCGTTGAAAACAACCCATAATAAGAGTGCTAGGATAAGATATTGGATCGTCAGCATTTCCACCCAAATCAAGAGCAGCACGAATCGTCTCTTCAGAAATTGCAATCTAGGTATTGTTTACTGTTGCACGAAGTACATGCGGTTCCACGTCGATATCTTGATGCACAGTATCCCAAAATTGTTGTATGTACACGAGACTGATGTAAGGATCAGCAGACAGAGCAACGTGAAGACGTGATCTGTTCAAAAATCCTATTATGCCTTGAAAATTCACAGCCTCGGACATGTTCGGATCTAACAAAGCCACTTGATTATGTTTATATTCAACACGTCGAGCCATCTGAAACATTTGGATAAACAAACATATTAAAAAAAATAACGAGTACAAACAAAATAAAACAACAAAAAAAAAAAAATTTTAAAAATTTCAAACAAAAAAAATTTTCAACAAAAATTCACAAGTCCAAATCCTTACTGACCCCTAGGCGAACTTAATAAGTTCGCTTAGTAGTGCAAGAGGCGAACTTATTAAGTTCGCCTGACAAATTCGCTTGGAACAAGTTCCCCTGAACTGTGACGTTTCAAATTCAAACTCAGATAATCAAATGTCATCGAATCAAGATAAACTCATGGAATAAACGTTGAATAACAGTCGAATGACACTTTTTAACCAAATAGTATGATCAATTTTACAAGTCCGGTCAAAATCTACCGTTGAAACAGTCGACGTAAAACCGAGAAAAAAATAATCAAATACACACAATCTACCAGATGAAATTCAACGAAAGTACCTTAGTTGAATCCGCAATGCAATTTGGATTAAGATTCAACCAGTAAACAACTCCAACAACAACGTTTTAAAATTTTTGGAAAATCTGTCAAGTTCGCTTAAAAACGGAGGAAGACGATGAACTGACAAGTTCGCCTGATTAAACCCTTATTCAGATTAAGTTCGCTTGATTAGGCGAACTTGTTAAGTTCGCTTAACAAGCCTTCGGCGAACAAGATAAGTTCGCTTCATCCCTAAGTTCGCTTCACCCCAGACAGCAGATTAAGTTCGCTTCATTGTTTTAAGCGAACTTATTAAGTTCGCTTCACTGTACACAGGCGAACTTAATTGCTTTTCAACCTTTTTGCCTTGAACAAAAATTTTACCAACTTCATCCTGTCAAATCTTGAACTTCCGTCAGCAACACATATTCGATCCAATCCCGAACAATTTTAATAAAAGTTTAGAATTTTCATGAAAAATAAAAAACAAAATCTTTTTGAATTTTATCTATACAAACAGAATCACATATTTTTGAATTTTATCTGAATAAACCGAAATCACATATTTTTGGTTTTTATCTGTACAAACTAAAATCACATATTTTTTGTTTTTATCTGTACAAACTAAAATCACATATTTTTGGTTTTAACATCATGAGCAAGAAGATCATATCTGTATTCAATTAATTCATCACACATTGTAGCAATAACAAAGGGTAACCTATAGTATGAGACCATTCAACTCAATTTTGTGCATTTTGCACCTTTTTCATTTTGAAACTCATTCAATTTGAATAATGTTTGAAATGATACGCGATAAATTTCAAAGTAAATAAGATCAGGTTATAAAATGCTCTTTTATTTATACCGAATTTGAAATATAAAGCATGAATTCTTAAATTTGTCAATATTATATTATTTGAAACTATAAGCGTTTATTCTCCAAATTCATGTGATGAAAAACATTTAGATGAAAAACATCGTGTACCCCATATATATGCCAAATAGAAAGTAAATGCACTATCTTCAAGACATATAAGATTTTACTAAAGATTATCCGAATATTCAGAATGAGGAGACATCACTTAGCACATGAATAGCAGAATCCAAATTGGATTATATAGGAATCAATGAGATTCAGAATCGAATGATTCAATGTTTTGGCTTATATTTGTGGAATCATAAGATTCAGGTACGTGGATCCAACTGTTATCTAGATTATGAATTCAATGGAATCAGTAAAGATGATTTATCAATATGATCCAAGGGCTAGTATATGTTTGACAGAAGTTGTCAAGTACATATCTTGATTATACTTCAAATTGCATGCTTTTCGGGACATGGGCACTGAAGCAAATCGAATGAATAGTGCTAAGGACATAACCCGAAACTGATCTCATAAGAAAATCTTTATTAAAAGCTAATATTCTTTATCTGATAATGATCTTTTACACACACACCCAGGCATATAATGGATTTAAATCATATATGTAATCATATGCTATTTAATTTTCACACTACTATTAGTTTCAAAACGCTTTTAGCCTATTGACAATTCAAGTTTCAAATTTTATACACAAATTTTAAAACAATTATCAAGAATAGAGCATTCACAACACTATCATTTCTTATTTATGCAGACTTTGAAATTTAGATCAGATCAACTTATTTTAATCAATTATATATCAAGGTCTACTAAGGTCGTGTGAAATGAACTAATCACTGATGTACTATCATTTCTTCTCTAACCTCAACGATGTCCAATTTTATATTTTTCAATTTGTTTTGACTTTTTATAAATTAAAAACTTTTTGACTGAAAATGTAAATGCAGAAATGTAATAAAGCAATAAAAGAACAAAAAAAAACCAAAATTTTCCATGAAATTCTGATTTTGAAAATCTTTTATTCGGGATTGATCATACCAATCATTTTAATTAGGAATTCAAACCTGGTACGATCAAATGCCTTGGTAAACAAATCAGCAAAATTATCTTCAGTGTGTACCTTGACCAGCTCAATCAACCTTTTCTCTGCACAATCACGTATAAAATGATATCGAATTTCGATGTGCTTAGTTTTACTATGTTTAACAGGATTATTCGTTATGGACATAGTAGCATTGTTATCAATAAGCATAGGGGTTCCTGTGAAATTCAAACCGTAATCTCTCAATTGCTGTTGTATCCACAGGATCTGTGAACAACAACTTGCAGCATCGATGTATTCTGCTTCGCATGTTGAAATCGAGACTGTGGTTTGCTTTTTGCATTGCCAGGATACAAGTCGATTACCTAAGAACTGGCAACCACCTGTTGTAGATTTCCTGTCCAGACAACAACCACCAAAATCAGAATCAGTATAAGCATTGAAATCAAAGTTAGAACCATGAGGATACCATAGCCCTAAACGTTGTTTTCCTTTTAAATACCGAAAGATTCTTTTCACAGCAATTAAGTGAGATTCTTTTGGCTTTGCCTGAAATCTGGAACAGATACACACGGCGAACATTATATCCGGCCTTGAAGCGGTTAAGTACATGAGGGATCCAATCATAGCTCTGTAAAGTCAACAATCCACATCTTTTCCTTCCGGGTCAGAATGCAACTTATGATTGACCGGAATTGGAGTATCATATGGGGTACAGTCCTCCATCTTGAATCGGCTCAAGATGTCTTTGACATACTTGGACTGATGAATAAAGAAACCATCTTCCTTTTGATTTACTTGTAAACCTAAGAAAAACGATAACTCTCCCATAGCAGACATTTCAAATTTCGACTTCATAACACCCTCAAAGTTTTTTCATAACCCTTCATTTGTCGAGCCAAAAATAATATCATCCACATAAATCTGTACCAGTAGGTAATCTCCCCCTGATTTCTTTATGAATAAGGTCGAGTCTATCTTTCTACGAACAAAGTCATTCGCCAAAAGATGTGTGGATAAAGTCTCATACCACGCACGAGGAGCCTGATGAAGACCATAGAGAGCCTTATCAAGCTTGAAAACCATATTCGGATTCAGTGGATCTTCAAACCCCGGCGGCTGACACACATAGACTTCATCCTTGACCTTTCCATATAAAAATGCACTTTTAACGTCTAATTGAAACACCTTAAAACCTTTAAAGGAAGCAAAAGCTAGAAACAGCCTTATAGCTTCAAGCCTTGCAACCGGCGCATAAACCTCGGTGTAATCAATTCCTTCCTGTTGATTGAAGCCCTGGATAACTAATCTTGCCTTGTTGCGTACCACGACACCTCGATCGTCTTTCTTACATTTAAACACCCATTTTGTTCCTATCGGATACGCACCTTTCGAAAGATCATCCAGATTCCAAACTTAAGTTTGTCAAATTGAGCAAGTTCTTCCTGCATAGCTTCTATCCAGTTATTGTCATTTAAAGCCATCTCAACATTCTTGGGTTCAACCTATGAAATAAAGCATGAATGTGAGCAATCATCAAGAACACCAGAATCTTTAATGCAAGGATACAAACAAGTATTATCAACAAGAGAACATGTCTTCACTCCATCCTATAAATTTCCAATGATATTCGTCACCGGATGATCTTTGAGTTCCTTGATGGATGCGACCTCAGGAACCGGCAACACGTCAACTTGAGTAGATTCAGATTGATAAGAATAATCTTGATTAATTGGAATATCCGAGTCTAAATTTGTAGGAATCTCCCCCTGATCCTGTGTCGAAGCTAATGGATCATCACCCAACAACGGATCAGCAGACGAATCTTGAAAAATAGCATTATCCTCCTCACTCTCTGAATCTTGTGGACCGGAACAAGAAGCAACATTTGGGTCGGGAGCAAAAGTAGATGAAATCGATGAATTTGGAACTGCATTTGGTAGAAATCCATTGTGTTGTGCATCTTGACAAGAATCATAAAGAACAACAGCATCTTCATCAGAAATGTCAGAAGATAAATGAAAAGACTTGAATAAGTTTTCATAATCAAGTGCCCAATCCGGACCAATCGCCATTTTTGGTAAAGACCGATTTGAACTGTCAATATGGAACCATTCTTCAACTTGGCGTGTCTCTTTGTTATAAACCCTCTTGGTTGTCGAATTTGCCACATACCCTAGAAAAATCCCTTCAATAGCCTTCGCACTGAATTTTGTTGGGACATCTCGAAATTTCAATAGGGTGCAAGGATTACCAAAAGGTAGTAAATAATCCAGATTCGGCTTTCGATTATTCAGCAATTTATAGCAAGTCTTGTTATGTCGCTTGACGGTCAAGACCCTGTTCAAAACATGACACGCAGTATTCACAGCTTCAGCCCAAAAGGTGACTGATAGCTTAGAATCTGCAAGCATCGTGCGAGCTGTTTCGACCAACGTCCTGTTCTTTCATTCAGCGACACCGTTTTGTTGAGGAACATATGGCGCACTGAATTCATGATGAATTCCTTTTTGTAGACAGAATAAGCCTATTTTGCTATTCTTAAATTCGCTACCATTGTCACTCCTGATTCTTCTGACTTTCAGATTGAATAAATTTTCCAAACCCAGGATTAAGTATTGTACCAACTCAGTGGTTTCAGCTTTAGAGGAAAGAAACTTAACCCATGAAAATCTGGAGTAATCATCAGTTACGACCAAGCAGTATGATTTCCCACCAATGCTCCTGATACTGATAGGACCGAAAAAATCCATATGCAGCAACTCCAAAGGAGTTACTATAGAATTCGTCAATTTTGATTTGTGAGATTTCTTTCTTTGCTTCCCTTTCTTGCACGGAATACAATCATCAGGAACTGAGAATTTCATTTTTGGAATACCAAGCACTAGATCATTCCTAACAATGTAGTTCATCTTCCTGTAGTTAATGTGAGCTAGTTTCCTGTTCCACAATATTGAATCAGATTCCGACGCCTTGGAGAGTAAACATGTTGGAATTGAATCCGTTGTAGTGGCGACACTCATATCAAGGACATACGTGTCATTTCTCCTCGGAGCCTTCATGAGAATCCATTCATCAGGAATCACAAAACCCGGTTTCAGAATATAGCATTCATGATCGTTGAAATGGAACGAAAACTTCTTGTCACAGACTTGTGATACGCTTAAAAGATTGTGTTCCAGCTGCTCAACATAATTCACCTTTTCAAATTTGACTTTGTCATTCTTTAACGTTCCCTGGCCAGTTATGTACCCGCCTTTATTACCCACAAATGCGACATAACCTCCATCAATTTTAATCACATCTTCCAACAAACGAATATTCCCTGTCATATGTCGAGAGCAACCACTATCCACATACCATGTATTGTTGATAGTCCTCCTTGGTTGTCCCTACATAAACAAAGACAAATAGTTAGAAATGGGAACCCAAGCCATTGTGGTCTTGGGTCATTCAGATGGATCAAAATAAACAACTTCTAGCAACTCACAATCTACTTTATCATCAACCTTAGGCACATAAGATTCAGACTTAGACTTTCTCAAAGAAGACTCAGAATGATTAATTGGAAAAACATTGTTAGATATATGATTATCAGATTCAGATGTTTCCAAAAGTTTCTTTAGTTTTCTGTTGCGTCTTCTTCGTTGAGGTCTAGAAAGTTTAATTTTAGGTTGAGGCTCTTTTTAACTTCCAACATGTGGAATTTCAAACTTCTTTTGAATAACAGCAGGTTTAGAAATATTCTTATCATTTTGCTTAAATCCTGCTGATTTAGCAAAAGATTGATAAGATACATTCTTTACACCACTCAATGAAGACTTTTCCACATTCGGTCTTTTCAGAATTTTCACCACTCTTTGTTGTGGAATTTCACTCTTCAATTTTCCCTTATTCTTATATGGACAATGAATCACAATGTGACCGGCTTCATTACAATGAAAACAGACTCTTTTATCATGATGACTTCTGATATAAGGAGCTTTTGTGAAATTTGAAGAACTGTTGGACGAACACGATTCAGAAGATTTCACTGAACAGTTGACTGGCTTCTTTGGAACATAAACCTGTTTAGTCACTATTGATGAATTCTTATTTTGATAACCAGCAGCCACAAACCCACTAGATTGTAATACTTTTGACAAATTAGGTTGAACAGCTTTCACTTCATCAGGTTATGTTAGAATACACCTATCACGAGTAACATTCTTCACAACCTTTGGTTCATCAATATTCACTTCTTTCGGAATACCTTCAACCTTTGAATCATCAAAAACCTCATCCTCTGTATCAGAATCATACACCATGTCTTCACCCGTCACTGGATTCACTTTTAATACTGTCTTGGGATCAATTTCCTCTTCATGAATGATTTCAGGCTCAACCACATAATTTGCATTGAACGGTGGAGGAACAAACCCAATACCAGCAACTCTTTTGTGGGATCAGCATTAGCATTGAAATAATCCAAAACTACAGATGAATTCTCAAACTGTTCCAGCTTTCTATGTAATTTTATCACCTCAGATTCTTTATCAGAAATCTCCTTATTCTTTTGAGCAACAATTTCATTACGCTTTTCGATTTCAGCATAAGCCATATCTAGATGATAACCCTGTTTTTTGTATTTTAGCCCAAGTGAATTTAAGTCTCTTTTCAAAGACTCAATTCTATCAATGCACAGCTTATCATTATCTTTCAGTTTCTGATTAACTGAATGCATTAATTTCATGTCACAAATCAAGTTTGTGTTATCATCCATGACTTTTTGCAGTTTATCTTTAACAGAAATGCAATTAGAACAGTATATATGACAAACAGAGTCTTTTACCATAGACGGATCAGACATGTCTGCCATGAATACTTTGGCAATTGGAATATTCTCTGAGTCATCACCAACTGAAGCATTTTCTGTAAGAACAATATCCTCCTCAGCAACCCCTGTCACAGCATCAGAACCAATATTCTGCCCTTGTTCTTCCTCATCATCAACGCTTGGAACACTTTCACCATCACACGAATCATCACTAGAACTTTCATCATCAGTAGACTCCTCTGGTTTTTCTGAATGAATTTCTGCAACAAAAGCCTAACTCACAGCACCCACCAAATCTTCCAGATGAATGCCCCAGTCATAGTTTTCATCGTTTTGAGCAACCAAAGCTGATGATGCAGATGCATGATTTGTATTACCAGATGAACCATGTGACTGATTCCTATTATGCTGAAAGTTAGACTGCTTCTTTTGAGAATCAAATTCTACCTTCAGCTTCACACACTCCTTAGCAAAGTGACCATACTCTTGGCAATTGTAACACCTAACTTTGCTCTTATCAAAACCCATACGCGATCGACTATTTGAACCAATATATTTTCTGCCAGTTCTCTTTAAGAAATCTTTAGCTTGTCGCATTAACATAGCCATATTCCATTGGATATTCATTTCTTCCAGATCAACAGGGTCAATCTGTCTGAAATCTTCTTCTATAACCTCAGGATCATGTATTTTGCCTCCAATGAAATTTTCATATGATGCCATGAATGAAGAAAACATATCAAGATAATCATCAGCAACTTTCTGATTCACATGAGATCCAGATGATGTTGAAGCTGTAGTAGCAGAAAATCCAGAATGGCTTGAATGACCAGAATAATTTGGAACTCCAGAACACTGATCATTTGAAGACTCTTGAGCATGACCAGAAAAGAATGCCACTCCAGTACCAGATTTACTAGTAGATTTGGGAAAATACATTAAGGGATCCTGGATATGCTCCATATTAGTCTCTTTCTTTTTCATATTCATGTCATGCGACTGAATCTTTCCTAGAACTTCTTCAAGAGACATGGTTTTGTACTTAACATTCTCTTTGATTAAAACCGTATACACATCAAACTTTGATGGTACAGCCTCCAAGAATTTATCATTGACTTCCTTAGTCTCATATACCACAGATGCACTAGCCAGTTCACTAAGAAGATGATAGAATCTTGTAGCAAGATCATCCAACGATTCGTTTTGAAAATGTTTAAAGACTAATAACTGCTTCTTTAATAACTCCTTTCTACTATTCTTCACATCCAAACTCCCTTCACACCTTTTCTGTAATGCTTCCCACAATTGTTGAGAAGACTTGAACTGTTTAAAACTGTGATAAATTTCCTTTGGAAGAGACATCGAAATGCTAGCCATTGCTTTCTTTTCTAGATCAAATAACAACTTTTCTTCAGTAGTTAACGCTGATACTGGCTTCGGAACATCATCCTTTCCCATCCATGAATAAGTAGGATGCGTATATCCTTCCAAAATCGGAATCCACAAACTAGTATCGGTAAAAGATATGAACTGGTCAAACCGATCTTTCCAATTTGAATATTCAGCTAGATTCAACAATTTTGGAGGTTTCTGAGATGTACCAATCTCATTATCATAGTTGAACATATTTGTCACTTGCACCATATTTTCCATTTTAAAAAAAAATAATTTCTGAAAAAATTTCCAAGTGTTGAAGCTGAACACCCCTTAGGCGAAGATAATAAGTTCGCTTTAGTGAGTACCAAGCGAACGTGAGATCAAGCGAACAAGACAAGTTCGCTTAAGGAGGAAATCCGGTAAGTTCGCTTAAAATGTGAGAAGCGAACTTAATAAGTTCGCTTGCTAAGTTCGCTTGCACAGGAACTAGCAAGTTCGCTTGCACAGGAACTAGCAAGTTCGCTTAAACTGCTGTAACAGACTCAGAGGAATCTCTACCCAAACACGAACCAAGAACTTTAAAAATCATGATTTCTCAGCGAATTGATGGAATTTAAGGAAATTGAACCGTAGGATTATGAATTTTATCAAATAGAACACTTCTATCGGACTAATTTCGTCAAAATCACTTCCAAAAACACGAATTCAGCAGAGAAACGATCTTCAAGAACTTGAAAAACTCCATTGATGCAGAAATTTCAAAAATGTTGAATTTCTTGTCGAATTGTACACTAAACCGTCACTAATCACCAAGAATCGTACTTAATTCACGAGTATAGGCTCTGATACCACTTGTAGGTCCAGGTAACTCAACTACTGATCGGACTCGTAATATGACGTTGCTATAACACGAAGTGCGGAATCCTTCATGTTAACATTTGTATACTAACCGACAATTGAAACAACACGCGTAAATAAACTTCTCGTTATATTCCAAATTTCATAGAGTTTACAAGATAATCGCTTCTGCTCTGTTCTGTTTCTCTCTGCTCTGCTCTGCTATAATCTAGAAACAAAATGTAAACTCTATATTTATAAACACAAGTTCTGATATAAGCGAACTTATTAAGTTCGTCTCTAATAGCTTAAGCGAACTTAACAAGTTCGCCTCAGCTAGACCTAAGCGAACTTATTAAGTTCGCCTCTGATAGACCAGGCGAACTTAACATGTTCGCCTCTAGGCTCACTTGTAAAACACTTAATAACTTTAGACATTTACATAACAAAAACATAAAGACATAAAATCTAACTATTACAAGCTTTTGTCATTACAATCTATGTCCTAACAATAGAGTCTTAGTTTTGTACTTTCATTGTATGTATTTGTCTTTGTTTGTAAGCGTCTGTATGTATTAGTTATCGAGTTGTATTTACTAATGCATATTGATTGTTGCTAAAATCTCTAAGTGTTTTGCGCACTTAGTAAGTGCGCAGGAATTAGTTCCTGCGTACTTAGCAAGTACGCAAGAATACTCTGCGTACTTGCTAAGTACGCATGAGCAATTTGCGCTGCGCACTTGCTAAGTGCGCAGAGTTCAGGTCGTGTATAAATAGGATAGGTTGACAGTAGACAAGTACGCAGTCATATACGTAGACATTGTATACTCAGTATTTCTCTCTGTAACCTTCAAGTGTTTATAATAGACGAAAGTTTAAAGTGATTCTCTTGTCAGTTTACTTTGTGTTGTAAGACTCTCCACCTAGTCACGGGTATTCCGCACCCGGTCCGACTCAGGAACACACTTGCATGTGATGATCCGCCACACCCGAGGGACATACAAGTGGTATCAGATCATTGCTCTTGATTTCGAGTGTTGTGAGTGTGTTTGGAGAGTTTTCTACAAAGATTTTACAAGCAAAAGTGGGTATTTTTGTTGATTTTTGTGATAAAATAGGGGTAGCTCTTGAGCACTATTTTAGAAGCAAAAATACTCAAACAACCGACTTTTGTTGTGTATTTGAGTGTTTTGAGCAACAAAGGTTGGTTAGAAACAAGTTTCTGACACTTTGGCTCATTTTGTTTGTTCATCTGTCTGATTTTTGCCATCTCCGGTGAGATTCCAGTGACCAGAATAATTTGGTGAGAGTTGGTGAAAAGGTTATCTGCGTACTTACCATATCGGGCAAAAAGTTCAGTCTTGCTGCGTACTTATCAAGTACGCAAGACTAATCTTTTTGCGTACTTAAGTTAACTCCTGCGTATTTATCTTCTACTCCTGCGTACTTATCAAGTACGCAAGAGTAAATCATAAGTGCGCAGGACCATTTCTCTAAGTGCGCAAGGCCAGTATCAAGTGCGCAAGTGTCTTTGACCTTTCTGAAAGTTGACTAAGTGTTCACCATGTCGAATCTTCAGAACCTCGGTAACCTTTTGAACTATGACAACGAGATCGGAACACCTCAGAAACCGCCAAAGTTGCTAAATGTAAATGATTATTCTAACTGGAAAGCACACTTTGAGCGTTACATTTCTTATACCGATTCTTCATTATGGATACCAATTCTAGAGGGATATAAGCATCCCACACACATTTACCTTGATGAAGTAATGCCCAAGCCTATCTCTAAACTCGATGAAGAAGAAAAGAAAGTTTATGATCGAGAGAAGAAGGCTCAAGGTTCTATCACTATGGCCTTGACTAGCGAGTTATTCCACAGTTTCAGAGGATATGATAACTCTAAGGATCTTTGGAAGGCGTTACAGAAAATATTCGAGGGCAATAGTGACATCAAGAAAAGTAAACGGGATCTCCTCAGGAAGTAGTATGAGTGCTTCAGATTTCTGGAGAACGAATCTATAGACGAGCTCAGCTATAGATTCTATCATCTGCAGACCGAGTTGAAAGCTTTTGAGCTAAAGTATCCTGATGAAGAATTAGTTGAAAAGTTTCTGGATGCTTTGCCTCCCAAGTTTGAGATGTATACAACCCTGATGAGAGAGAATTCTAAGTTCTATGAGATGACAATTGATGAGGCAATTGGAAAGGTTCAAGCTCATGACATGAACCTAAAAAGGAAGGAGAGCTCAGGAAGACCTCAGATACAAGACCCTTCAATGTATCATGGGACGTCTTCTACAACCAAGTCATCAGGCTCTGGAATTGCCCTTTTCTCTGGAAACTCTCATGAGGAAGAAACTATGAAGGCTTGTGGTGGTCATGCATGCTATGCAGCATCCGGATCAGGTTCTGGATCTCATTAACAACATCCCTCAAGAAATCCTTCCGCTACATCTTCAGCTAACCAGTCAGCTATAGCCAAAATAGCTTAAGATCATGTAGCTTTATTTTTGTCGTGTATGCTTGCCTATGAGAACTTCATTGGTGTCAAGCTTATAGATCCTGAAACAATTGAAGAAGATTTTAATCAAGTGGATCCAGATGACATGGAGGACATGGATATTCAGTGGAATATGGCCATGATATTGAGGAGAGCCAAGCTTTTCCTGAACAGAACAGGAAGAAAGTTCATTGGCGGGCACTCTAATGCCAAGGTTGGTTTTGACAAATCCAAGGCCAAGTGCTACAAGTGTCTGAACTATAGACACTTTGCTCATGAATGTCAAAATAACAGAGCACCGGCTTCGGGTTTCACCAGACCTAGCCAAGGAAACAACCAAGGCTACAACAACTCAAACAACCACAATCAAAGCCAAAGTGGATCGTCCAATGCATTGGTAGCTCAACAGGACGAAATCTTTTATTGGGGTGTTCATCTGGAGGATGCCATTATTGCACAAACTCAGGTTGGTCTCATGGCTCAGATTATGGAGATGATGGAAGCTGAGGAACGGGAAGCTTCTGTGGCTGACCGAGAAGAGTGTACAACTGTTGTTGCCCTCATGGCTATCAAAGAGGCATCACATTCATCGAATGAGGTAGATTCTAATCGTTTTACTGTCATTTCTTGTTCCAAATTTCTAGGCTTAAAAATTGAAAACTCTAAGCTTCAAGACAAAGTCGAACCCCTTCGTATTGCAGCTTTAAGGTACAAAGAAAACGAAAAACGATTTAAAGATTCAATTGAAACGTTGAAGAAAGAAAAACGAGATTATTCACTTAAAATGAGCGATCAACATCTTCACTTGGATATTGCATACAAGGGGTTAGAGAAAGGGAACAATGAGATCAACAAGTTGCAAAATGAGATCTTGCAGTTGAAATGTACTAATGAGAAGTTAAAAAATTCTCGTTTTGTGGTGGAACACTACGAATCTGTAGTGAGAAATATGAATGGCTTAGGGCTGGGTACTAATGCCATTCCTCCACCAGTTAGCGGGAAATTTGTCAACGGCTTAGTAGACGTTGATCTAACTTGCCTTGATGAGTCCTCGGGTAAGGATGATTCCTCTAACAAGGATGATTCCTCAAGTAAGGCCAACTCCACATCTAATGAGGAGTTCTTTACTGCTTCTGATGATGGGTCAGTTAACACCTGCCCTGAAGGAGTAATATCTGAGGAGTTATTATCTGAACAGAAAGTCAAGAAAAACATTATCACTAATAGTGACAATTGTATTTTAACAGAACCCGATATCATTGATTCAAATGATAAATTAAAGGTAATGCTTTATGGGGGGTATAAAAATCTTAATCAAGTTAAGAAAGAAGCTTTTTCAGCTCACTATGGCTTGGTTATAAAGAAAATTTGCAAAAATACTATACTCCCAAAAACTAATCTATATCGGGTCAAACTCCTATTCACAAACCAACTCCTCCTGCTCATCATGCTGAGTCATCTAATGCCAGATCTAATGAGCCTTATAGGAGGACTTACACAGACAAGAGGACTTGCTTTCACTGTGGTATGGTTGGTCACATTATTGTGAACTGCCCTTCTAAGAACCATGGGAAATGCCAATTGTTTCACAACCGGCTGTCATCCCTAAGTCACCACAAGTGAGGCATCCCAAAAGTCCAAAGACAAATGTGGTGAAACCACCAACCGATGGCATAGCCAAAGATAACCTCTGAGGCTAAACCATATGTTTCAAGAAAGGGAAAGCAACCTGCTATACCTTGTGTATCTACCTCTGGTAGTACACCTACTGGTGAGAAATCTGTGGTGAAACTCTCTAAGCCATAGAGAAGGAGAAGGAACAAGAGGTTGAGAAAGCTTGAACAGCTGACTAAAATTCAATCAGGTGAAGTTTCCACTAGTTCACATGTGGCTGTTGAATCTAAGTCTGCTGTTCCAGTTAAGAAACAGAAGAGATCCTGGAGCAACAAAGATAAAAATTCTCAATCTCCTAGTCCCAATTCTTCTAAAGATTCATCCATTTTTAACAGTCACGACTGTGAGTTAATTGAGGTTGTTTACTATAAGAAAGACGGACGACCTAAGACCACTATGGCTTGGGTCTCCAAATATAATTAGTTCTTTTTGTGACTCATGCAGGGACATCCGAAGGGTACTATATCTAATCGTTGGTATGTAGATAGTGAATGCTCCCAGCACATGACAGGTAACAAGGCCCTGCTTCAAGATGTTAAACCGTTCAAAGGCGGCTATGTGGCCTTTGCTGGAGAGAAAGGCGGTAGTATCACGTGTCAAGGCGTGGTGTCAAATGGTTGTGTGAGCTTTGACAATGTCAACTACTGCGAGCAGCTGAAGCATAACTTGTTGAGTGTCTCCCAAATGTGCGACAAGGAGTACTCAGTGATGTTTGACAAGAATGAATGCTTGATACTCAAACCTGGTTTCGAAGTTCCTGAACACTGGATTCTGATAAGAGCGCCAAGGACAAACGACACATATCAGATTGATATGAGCGTGGCAACAACCACCTCATCAGTTGCTACCTGTTTTCTTACCAAAGCGATAGAACTTGACTCTATCTTGTGGCATAGGAAACTCGGACATATTTCTTATTGTAAAATGAATCATCTGGTCCGAAACGGTTTGGTAACCGGTGTTCCTAAGCTGATATTTACCGTTGCAGATGACTGTATGCCTTGTAAAAAGGGCAAACAGCAACGGAAGTCTCCCAAGCCCAAGCTCCAAAACTACATCGATACCCCTTTGGAGCTATTACATATGGATTTCTTTGGCCCCATAAGTATCAGGAGTATTAGAGGTAAGTCATTCTGTCTGGTTGTAACTGATGATTTCTCACGTTTTTCTTGGGTGCATTTTTTAGGTATGAAGGATGAAACTGCTGACATTCTTCAATACCTGATCCTGAGCTTGGAATCTCTGTGCAAGCCGAAGGTTAGAAGAATAAGGAGTGACAATGGAACTGAGTTCAAGAATAATTTGATGGAACTTTTCTGTCTCAGGAAGGATATCCGTCACGAATTTAGTGCCCCGCACACACCTCAGCAGAATGGAGTCGCAGAACAGAAGAACAGAACATTGATTGAGACTGCAAGGACAACGCTGTCAGATGCAAAGCTTTCTGTCACTTTCTGGGCAGAAGCAGTTAATACAGCTTGTCACATTTTGAACAGAGTTTTGGTTGTGAAGAGGCACAACAAGACTTGTTATGAGTTAATCAACAATCGACTTCCCAATCTTGATTACCTAGTTCCTTTTGGTAGTCCCTGTTCCTTGTTGCTACAGTACAAAGACGCAAGTCTAAGTTTCATACAAAAGCGGTGGAAGGCATCTTCTTAGGATACGTTGCCAACTCGCCTTGCAAAAGAGCGTACAACATAGGGACTCGTACTGTCAAAGAATGGTTTGAAGTGGAATGTAGTAAACACAACATTCCACCAGAACCAACTGGTCCAGCTTGGGGTTTTGATTATGATGCGCTATTCAAGTCATTCAATCTTCCTGATTTGTCTGCAGTTGATGCCGCAAATGTATATGAATTATTGGGTGGCAGCGATGACTCTAGTTTCTCAACTCGTGCTACTGTACCGATTGTAACTCCTTATTCTAATGTTGCATCTGCATCTGGAACTCTTAATGGTGATAACAGTGAAGATGTTCATGTTGACGGAAATGACGCTCAAGCTAATCCTAACACTAGTATAGGAAATGAAACTCCAACTGATCCAATTAACATTGAATCTTCTTCTTCTGGAACAAAGGATATGGGGGAGTTAAGCACGAACCTTGATTCAGAAATTCAGGAACCAAATGTACCAGAGACGAGAGTGCATAAGAATCATCCAATTGACAACATTATTGGTGATCCTCATGCCGTTGTTCAGACTCGTCATCGAACCATTACTGAGAACACTAGTCTCTACTCTGAGATACTTGATACTTGTGTCATGGAAACATGTCTGCATGCTGCATTCGTGTCCCAGTTAGAGCCGAAGAATGTGAAAGAGGCTCTCGCTGACAACTGCTGGATTGAGGCAATGCAAGACGAACTGTCTCAATTCCAAAAGTTGCATGTGTGGGATTTGGTTGACTTACCAAAAGTTGCATGTGTGGGATTTGGATGATCGTCATGTTGTGGTGAAGAACAAAGCAAGGTTGGTTGTTCAGGGTTTTTATCAACAAGAGGGCTTTGATTACATAGAAGTATATGCCCCAGTTGCTAGACTTGAAGCCATTCGACTGTTTCTGGCTTATGCCTCATATGTTCGCTTCAAGGTCTATCAACTTGATGTGAAGAGTGCTTTCCTGTATGGAAAAGTACATGAAGAGGTCTATGTCACTCAACCTCCCAGCTTTGAAGATCCGCATAATATCAATAAAGTGTACAAGCTCGACAAAGCACTTTATGGTCTTCATCCAGCGCCACAGGCATGGTATGAGACATTATCTAAACATCTACTGTCAAATGGTTTTGACCGTGGACAGATTGACTTGACCCTCTTCATTAGGAAAGCAGGAGGTGACATTCTTCTTGTATAAGTGTATGTCGATGACATTATCTTTGGGTCTACAAATGAATAGATGTGTAGGGAATTCGAACAGGTGATGAAGTCCGAGTTTGAAATGAGTAACATGGGTGAACTGTCGTTCTTCCTGGGTCTGCAAGTCAGTCAAAGAGAGGATGGCATTTATCTGCATCAAACTAAGTATGTGCAGGACATCTTGTCAAAATACAAGATGAATGATAGCAGTACTTATGGCACACCTATCCCAGTCAATCATGGTCTACATCCTGACAAAGATGGAAAAGAGGTGGATTGCAGATTGTACCATGGGATGATCGGATCTCTTATGTATCTCACAGCTTCAAGACCCGACATAATGTTTGCTGTGTGCTTGTGCTCAAGGTTTCAGTCACAACCGAAGGAGTCCCATATGATAGCTGTGAAGAGGATTTTTAGATACTTGAAAGGGAATCCCCGATTGGGTCTTTGGTACTCTAAGCAGCAGTCATTTGACTTCAAAGCCTACACTGATTTAGACTATGGCGGTTGTAACCTTGATAGAAAGTCAACTTCTGGTAGATGTCAATTCTTGGGAGACAGACTGGTTTCCTGGCAATGTAAGAAGCAGTCAACGGTTTCTGTCTCAACATGTGAAGCAGAATACATTGCTGCAGCGAGCGGTTGTTCTCAGATATTGTGGATTCAGCAGCAATTGAGAGACTATGGCTTAAACTTCACTGGAACTCCTCTATTCATTGACAACAATGCCACCATGTCCATCACAAATAACCCAGTGAAACATTCCAAAACTAAACATATAGAAATTCGCCATCATTTCATCCGTGATTGTGCTGAAAAGCATTTAATTGAACTTGTAAAGGTTCACACGGATGACAATCTTGCTGACCTTTTCACTAAGGCGTTTGACCGATCTCGTTTTGAGCATCTTGTCAACTTGATAGGAATGTTCAATCCTGAGTGAAAACTTGTTTTTCTTAAATCAATTCAATTCATGAAAGTTAAATTTTATTTTCCTTAAAATTTCTGTATAGTTCTTTTAATTTGCAAATATTTTACAAAACTTCAAACAAAATAGAAAATGGAGAAAATTTTCAAAGTAATCTTGAGAAAAGAGGAAATGATAGTACATCAGAAATGATCTAAACGCCATAGACTGCTCATATGGGAAATGATTGCGTCATGCTTACTTAATTGTTTAAATTGTTGTGTTTTTAATCTGCTTAATTACAAGTAATTTGAATTGTCAGTAGGCTGTAGGCATTTTTGAATCACTAGTAGTGTGGAAACTAAATCTAGACTACAACTGTGATTTGAACCCATGTATGCTAGTGTGTGTGCGTAAAAGAATGCAAAAGATCATTATTAGATAAAGGATGTTAGATTTTGGCAATAATTTTCTTCTGAGATCAGTTTCGGGTTATGTCTTTAGCACAATTAATGCGGTTCATCTCACTGCCCATACTCACAAGTATGCAATGAGAGATTGAATCAAGACATGTCTCTACATCAACCGTGGAGCGTGTATTCACCCTTGAATCACTCCTGATTCATTGAAATCAAATCCAGTTAAAAGTTGGATTCCCCTGCCCTAATACTCAAACACCATATTCATTATCCTAAATCATCATACGATATTCACTGAAGAAATCAAATGAAACCAAGACAAATGAATCACTCGATTCTAAATCTTATGATTCCTGATAATCCTTATGGATTCTGCTTGATTTTTCATGTGCTAATTGATGTAGGTAGCTTCATTCTGAAAATTTAGAAAATAATTAGGAAAATCTTAGATGCCTTGAGATAGTGCAACGTACATTACTGTACCATATCAGTGGGGTACACGTTGTATATCTTATAATTAATAACTTAACACACAAGAACGTGTACAAAGATGCTTATAGTTTCAAATCATATACTATTGTCAACTTGAATTACTTGTTTATGTGCTTATTACGTATGAATAAATAGTAATCCATGACATGATCCCATATTCTTTGATGTTTATATTGTATCATTTTTGCTATATGTTAGCCTGATATGATCCTCTGCTTGTGTATTTGATCAAAAATAGTTTGTGTGAATATGTGTATATTTCTATCTTGAAAAGATCAAAAAGATTTTAAGTTTGTGTATAGTTCAATTTTATTCAGAAAAGCCAAAAATATTTGTGTTTAACCTTCTTGAATTGATCTTGAATCCTCTTGATTGAATATTTTTTATCTTGTTCATTATTTGACTTGAAATCTTCATAATTTAAGCACACTGGGGTCTCTGCGTACTTGATAAGTGCGCATGAAGTAAACCCTGCGTACTTAACAAGTATGCAAGACTTAAGTCATGCGTACTTAGTAAGTACGCAGGAGTTAAGTCCTGCGCATTTAGCAAGTACGCAAGACCAATTTCGGGTGGGTATATATATAGGACTTTGAAAAATTTCAGAATTTTATCACATTCAAATTATTTTCGCCTGTTAAATTCCCTCTGCCACTTTTACTCAAAAAAAATTCAAGTGTTCTTAACCGGTTTTTCATCCCGTTTCTAGTTCCATCATCATATTACAATCACTTGATGAGAATCTAAGGACATTCCATCCACAAAATCGCGACTTCTGGACCGATTTAGACTTTAAAATAGTTAGGGTTGAATCTTGATTTTTGGACAATTTTTTGGTTGTTTTGGGAACACACTATAATTAAAACTTGCTTAGAATCAACAATCGATCCTTATTCAGTCCTTAATCGTCCTTAATGTCTATTGATTTTGACCTTGGTTTTGATTTTGACCGTCGGTTCGTTGGTCGTCATTTAGGTCAAAATGTGACTAATGTAGCGGGTAATTGATGTTGATATTGGTCCCATAAGCTAGAATCATGTATTTCGACCTGGTGGTGACCATATTCCACATCAATTTTGATCATCTGTTGAAAAAGTTGGATTTCTGAAAAACTGAACAAGTGCGTTTCTTGCGCACTTAACAAGTACGCAAGAAGTAAATCATGCGTACTTGTTATGTACGCAAGAACAAATCCCTGCGTACTTGCTAAGTACGCAGGACCAACACTTGTGAAATTTTCTAAGTCTGAAATTTCAGTTCAATGAGTAACTGCTATACTAAGTCATGTGTATTCAATTTCAATGAAACTTCTTGTTCTTATTATGTTTTCTGTGTGTTTTTTCAGTGATGGCTCGTGCGTTTACCAGTGAGTTCAATCTTCTAGCACATTCAGTTCAATGAGTAACTGCACTACAATACCGAGAGATAGTTGACTTCTTGAACCATTCAAGGATCAGCTATGCTATATCAGCAGACCCGATAGTATCAAGACCGTATCTGGAGCAGTTCTGGGAGAGCACGAAACATGACTGCATGGTAAACCCCAATGTTATACAGGCTACCGTGGTGGGTCATGACATCGCCTTTTCTGAGGACACAATTAGACGGGTCTTACAGTTCCGAGATCTCTCCACCGACCCAACAGCTTATCCTGACTACTTTGTGGATGGATGTTGGAGACAGCGTATGGGATACGTCGGTGTAAGAGATAATGCTTCATATAAGAAAATTTGGGTGCTCGATCAATGGAGATACTTTGCCCACGTCATGATTATGTGCATCTCTTCAAGAAAGGCAGGAAAGGATGCAATGGGTCATGATCTTGCAGCAGCCATGGTTGGCTTATCTCTCAACAGGAGTTACAACTTCTTAAGATACGTCTTCAAAGCCTTATATGATCAGATAAATACGACTGAGAGGTTTCGATTCCTGTTATACCCAAGGTTTGTGCAACTACTGATTGATGATGCGTTGCCAAATCTACCTGCTACTGGGGAGAGATTGCAAGTCAAGCGGGTGGACAAGAGGGTGTTTGCACAATTCTTAAAGCCAGGCAGTGTAGAACTACCCCTGAGCACACCGCACTCTTTGGCCACCTGATAAATGAAGCGTATGTGGCACCGGATGACTGGAGATGGTTTAGCCACGACTCGGAGCCAGAACAAAGT
Source organism: Smallanthus sonchifolius (assembly GCA_023525975.1). Classification (NCBI taxonomy): domain Eukaryota; kingdom Viridiplantae; phylum Streptophyta; class Magnoliopsida; order Asterales; family Asteraceae; genus Smallanthus; species Smallanthus sonchifolius. The sequence goes on along the minus strand of CM042022.1, from coordinate 57,030,212 downwards.
GAACATTCTGACGAACAACAAGAAGAGGAGGATGTTGAAAGTGTGGATGAAGCTTCTAAAAGTGGAGACGAAGAAGCAGGTAATAATGGTGCTGAAGGATCCGACTCCGAAGAGACAGAGTCTGATTCTTCTGATTCTGATGATGCACCATCACAGGCACACCCGAGAAGAACGACGAAGGTGACCCGTCCTGAGTCGTCTTCGAAGAGAAAGCGACAGTCAACAAGCAGTGAATACGATTCTGACTCTGACGCTGCTATTCAAAGACAAAGACGTGAAAGTGTAAACAAACGTGGGGGTTAGGCAGCAACATGCTATTTCTAGTGAGGTAGAGGTTAGTACTCAGCAGCAAGTACAAGTTTCGGATGGAAGTACTGATTCAGCATCTACCCCACCTTCACATCAACTATACCGGTAACAGCGAAGAAGGCCACAGGTACAACCTGATGTGGCAGTCACTTCTATCACAGAGGAGGTACCTGTGATAGTAACCCTCCCTGTATCATCTGACCTTGTGACGGTGACTACTCCGATTCTTACAGAGCTAGTCACCATCAAACCTTCCATCACTCCTACAACCATCATCACATCCACAATCCCTACTACCACCGTTGAACCTATCAGTCAACCCTACAACTATGGAGATTTTACTCATGGGTTTGACTTTGATACTATCTTCTCATCCCCACTTCATAATGTTGAAGCGTCTACATCCATACATCCTGATCCAAATGATGCAAGGATAGAAACTCTTGAAACGCAAGTCGCTGCTCTACTTGAAACCGTTCGGAAATCAAAGGAGGAGTCTGAGGCTCAACAGGCTCAGATAAATTCGTTGGTGGACGAGGTTACCATTCTGAGAAGCCAAAGGGCTGGGACGCAGGAGAGACTAGTTAATGTGATGGCCCAGAACGAGCTACTGATCAAGACAAACAACATGATTCTGGGACACAGGTCGTCTCTTGAGCTTCGGTTTGACTCGCAGCGAAAAGAGCATGAAATGATGGTCAAGTTAGTTGCTGATCTGACCAAGAAGCTTGATGCTCAGGGGGAGAAAGAGAAAGAGAAAGAGAATGAGAAGGAGAAGACATCCAAACCTATTGGTGATGAGCCTTGTCATCCTTTTGATTTGACAAAGGATGATGACAAAGTCAAGGATCCCGAAGTCGGTCCTAGTGGAAGTGAGCAATAAGCTTTGGCAATCGTGCCCATTTCTGCTATTCCAATGGCTGAGCGGGAGTCTACTCATCAGGAAGGTGGTGATAAAGGAAAGTCAGAGGCTGATGTTCTAAAGGATCTATCTGACGATGAGATCTTATACTTAGAGCCTGACTATTCCAAAGAAGCATAGATCGAGGCTCTCTACAATCTTGAAGAAGGAGAGATCGACTCTGGTGATGATTGGGATGAAGATGATGATGTAGTTATTGAAATTCCCAAGGGCGACGAGGAAGGCGAGTATGAGTTTGAAGATGGAGATACCTTTGAAGTTCCATCCTTTGATCCATCCTTTGAATCTCAGCTCGACACAGGTTCAGTCGAGACTGCTAGTAATGTTGACGCATCGACTGACGCCTCCCCAGTCGACCCTACACATGTGGATCCAGAGGCAGAGAAAGATAAAGATTTGCCTGCTAGTTCATCAAAGGATCCTGCTCCAGTCTGGAAAAAAACTTCTATAATAGACAAACATGGAGCAACAGGGATTATCTTAGCTGTGAGGTTCGAGGAAGATAAGCAGTTGTTCGCTATCAAGCGATCTGGGGGGGTTCAATACTTGAAACCAACCAGTGAAGCTTTCAACTCCTTACCTAGATACGACCTCGTGAACCTAGCAAACCGAGAGCTGCTGGGTCACTCAAATCACGCAGTAGCGATGGGTTTGTGGCAGGTTCTACAGCATGAAGCAAGATCTAGGAAATTTGAAGTGTTTAAGCCTCAAGTGCTCAAGCGAGTCAAGGATAAAAATGCTAGACATCTTGTGACTAAGAAACGCTTAAAGAAACTGGTATACAAGCCAGTGCTATGTGAAACCAAGATTCCCCTGAGCAAGTTATCTCAGGATATCCTCAGTAACATATGGTACTGATATGTAGATCCAAAAACGGGCGAGGCTGTGGTGATAGGAAAGGTATGGTCAGATAGTGGAAGCTTAGTGCCAAGGGAGCTGATCCGAGTATTTGATGAAGTCTGCTTCTTTAACTTCTATGTTAAAGATCTGGAGGCACTAGCGGACAGGTATTGCATGCATACGGATGGACGAAGTTCCTTACTTCTAAATATGACAAGGTGATCAAGTTTTGCCTTGACTACAAGAAGAAGATGGAAGCTAAAGATGCAGAGCTATGAGGACTGAAGATTGAAGACCGAAGATGATCCAGAGCTGTTGTTAAAGGGGAGTTTGTTGAAGCACTTTTGTGTGACAAACACTCTGGATAGAGTCTTAGTTTTGTACTTTCATTGTATGTACTTGTCTTTGTTTGTAACTGTCTGTATGTATTAGTTATCGAGTTGTATTTACTAATGCATATTGATTGTTGCTAAAATCTCTAAGTGTTTTGCGCACTTACGCAAGAATACTCTGCGTACTTGCTAAGTACGCATGAGCAATTTGCCCTGCGCACTTGCTAAGTGTGTAGAGTTCAGGTCGTGTAAAAATTGGAATGGTTGATGGTAGACAAGTATGCAGTCATATACGCAGACATTGTATACTCAGTATTTCTCTCTGTAACCTTCAAGTGTTTATAATAGACGAAAGTTTAAAGTGATTCTCTTGTCAGTTTACTTTGTGTTGTAAGACTCTCCACCTAGTCACGAGTATTCCGCACCTGGTCTGACTCAGGAACACACTTGCATGTGACGATCCGCCACAACCGAGGGACCTACAACATGCAAATAAACTTTCTTTTTATATATCACCAAAACATAGAGTTTACAGAATACAATCAATCAAGTCTTTCTACTTTTCTTACTGTTCTCTCTTCTTACAGAACAGATTCTGTAAACTCCTATTTATACGTACCACGAGTTTAGGAGATCCGTAGCTTACAAGGTGGGACCTACTAGTGTAGATATCTCTTCAAGAGTTTCGTTTTGAGGTCAATTTTGTTTGGCCTTTTTATGAAAATCGACGAATCCAACACTTTTCATCATAATCCATCCTCTCAATAGTAACCACCTCCTAATTGATTTAAGAATCTGACTCAGATAGCTCAGACATCTCTAAATCAACTGGCATAAGACAGAGAGTTTGAATTTCCAACAATCAGCATCAAACTAATCAATTTCCATAAAAACAAGAACCTCAGCTTGAAAAACAAAATGAACTCTAATATAGTATGCAAAAACCATTCTCTTCTTTGATCTTCATCTTCACTATATGTAACACCCTAATTTTCAAGGATATAATACTAGAGGGACTAAGGTTATAATTAAGTGAAAGTATAAGGGGTTAGAAAGTAAAAAAGTTTAAGTCCAGGGACTGAAAAATAAAAAAAATGAAAGTTGGACGATGTCGGACCGACATCGTGAAGGATAACGGTCCGCTATGTAGGCCACAAGGATTCATCCAGGAAAGGCCATGTGTCAGCTGACTAATCAGTGAAACCTGACACGTGTATAGTGGATAACGGACCGACATGAAGGCTAAAACGGTCCCCTTTTTGCCATAACGGACCGACACCTATGAACGTAGCGGTCCGCAATGTGCTCGCCAAGCCAATAAGCCCCCTCATATGGATGTCGGACCGACATCCATATGTATAACGGTCCGCTATGAACTCATCGAGCAGCCTATAAATATGTGGACCTAGAGCTTGTTTTTAGACACATTAACTCTCAACCCACACTCACAAAACACACACATTACCTCGGTAAGCATGCCCTGGAGCCCCGGTTCACATAGAGAAGTCCGGTTTCTAGCTTTTCGTCCACAATAGGCCGTAGATAGTTCTGAGGTAAGGTTCATGATTTAGCTTTCCATTTGGTATTAACGTCACAGTAATCAGAGGGTAACCTTCTGGCCAGTATGTAGTTATCTGACAAACAAGATGTTCTGTCTAAGGAAATAATGACGTATAAATCCTTCCTAGACCCGTCATTCTTTCCTGGGAACATTATTGTTGGAGGTACTACTTTGGAAAGATAATCACCCTAGGTTATAAAATGTGACAATTGGGATTATATTATTATAATCTAGGATTATGAGCTAAGTAATTGTGCAGTTATAGTCCAAGTAAGGATATTGCAGGAAGAGAGATAAACGCTAGAGGTGAGTTCTATGAAGTCCTCTTTTAAATATTTTAAATGTTTGGGTTGGTACACATGCTATGCAATGTTTTACATGAACACGACAATCCTCTAAATGATTTGGGATAGTGTCCGTGTTATTGCAAAAGATTTGAGAAGAATTTATATGAATACCATTAAGTCTTGATTTAAATAAATGGGACGGGTATCCATATTAATAGTAAGAAACAGTTTAACACTTAAACCCATATAACGGAGTATTCACGAAGTATCACAGGGGTGGTGGGTACGCCGCCGGTACACCCTATATATAAACCACTTTGGTAATTCGTGGAGAAACCGTTATAAGGATTTAGGTTAAGGGCTGGCTTAGGGCGAATAATTTGGGAACAAAAACATGTTTTGGCATGGATTTACCATAATAAACATTAAGAAGAGAATGGTTTTGACATACAAATCATTTTAGAACTAATAATGATTTATCATGATAAGAGATTAGAGAAATACGTATAAGACCTATTACTCCTGAATAGGTATGTTTACGGTGTATCAAATGAGTGGTGGATACGCCGCTGGTACTTCCTATATATAAGGTTATTTGATATATCGTAAACAAACCTATACAAGTGTTTAGTGTAAGGACTTGATTTTAAGTCTTGGTTTAAATACCTCGACAAAGAAGAAGTCTTAACAAATATTGTTTTGACATAGAAAGAGATGTTTTGACCACAACGGTCTGTAAGAGAAGATTTTTCCAAGTTTGGCTTAATGTCATAATTTAACTGGTAAACATACGGGTAAGAATTGTAGTCAGGACCCTAAGCCGTAAACAAACGAGTTATCGATGTATAGGATGAGTGGTGGATACGCCGCTGGTACTTCCTATATATAAGCTCATTATACACAACGTGAATAACCTTGATTATGATTTAGGGTAATGGCTATAATGTGAGACTAGATTCCTGATCTTATGGATGAAGTGTCATTCGGGAAAGATAAGAAAGAATGTTTTGTTTTAAAATCTTATCATGGTGTGCCCTGATAAGAAAAAGGGGGAAAGAGGATAGAAAGAGTAAATATTTTGAGAAATAAAATGTCTTAGAACGACCAGAGAGCGTGAATGGGAAAAGACGCAAGTAGATTGCGCCCTCCGTAGCACCAGTAGTGCAAAGGTATCACAAATACGCGCAAAGCGGGATAGATGTCCTGGTGTATCCTCGTCCTCAAGTCCGTGGAACTGAGTAGAGTTAGTAATGGTACTCATAACGTGCGATGGAATTTGCCAATTATTGGTGTTCGGCACGTTCGGGCGGGTGATAGATGACCTAGCCCCTGTGAATCCATCACAAGCTCTCTGGTGGACGGTACGTCTAGCAGGTGGATCGGCGTCACCCATATCAGCAATAGGAATAGGAATACGTACATGTCTCTCACAAAAGTCACTTAAACTCTCGCGAAACCTACGGCTGCGCTCGTGAAGTTCTCGCTCGGGCTCTAAAGAAGCAACAAAATGGGGTGATCCCTGCGAACGAGTATGTTGCATACACTGAAAGAAAAACAAAATAAAAAAGACTAAAGACAGAGGAAAAACTTCAACTACGACTCACAAATAGCAAACAAGACACAGAAAACAATTAAGAGCTAAGTTGAAAAGAAATAAACTACTAAACTAAACTAAACACAAAAGAGAAAAAAAAAACAAAAAACCAAATAAAGAACTAATCGAAGCTAATTTTGCTATTGCCAAGTTCCCCGGAAACGGCGCCAAAAACTTGATGTCTGTCATACGGTCTATAAAAACTATATAAAAGCTAACCTAGACACTCTAGTTAAACTCTTGAAATCCTATAAACTAGACCATAATGACAAGAAAGTGTACCTTACACTTGTAATACAACCTAATGGAAGTCTGGATATCGAGCCCACGATAGACTCCAACAAAGATATAAGATTATTTGGATTGGGGAGGGGGATTCTACAAACTAGGATTAACTAAATAAAAGTAAATGAAGAACTAATGACAACTAACTATCAATCAGGAGATTCAGATGATATCAAGAATGGAGAAAGCACTACCCATGTACGAATCCTATTTGTAAAACTCGGATTTCTCTAGAGTATGGTAACTATGATGGAACTGAGATTCTAAAGTATGACACCCTTAGACAACCTAGTGGATATCTGATCAATCTCCGGGTGTGACCAGAAGGAAACTCTAAAGAATGTATAACGCTCACTAGTTGGTTGGATTACCTTTCAGTCTCTCCAACGACACTATAGAACCCTACAGATAGATCACCTTTTCAGTCTCACTATCTCAATACATTCAAGGAATGCAAGGGGTAATCTCAGAACACTCGATAAGACAGGGACTAGCAAGGATACTAAGAAACCTAGGGGAAACCTCCTTTCAGAGTCTTTACACTTAGACACCTAACACCAAAGACTAACCGACTACCTCTCACCTTTCAGCTATCGAGATTGGTAGGATACGTAGCTCTAATAAACTCTCAATCAACGCTCCTATGGATTGCTTAACTCTAGCAAAACCATAAACTAATCACAAACACAGTAAGTAACCTAAATATGCAACTATAACTGAAAGACATTCAAAAAGAAGCATACGAAACAACGATCAATCATAAATCAGAACTAGCTATGCATACACATCAGATCAATTGCAATGAGATTGTTTACAATAGAGTCAAACCATCAATTATTACCAAAAACCAATAAAAACCCAAACTTTAGCAAATATTCATCAAAACCTAGGCAGCTACTAAGTGTTTAGCGAAGAAACATGATCAAACACAGCAAACCAGTAGCAAAGAACATGAACACAATATCAATTGAACTAGTCAAACACAAAATCATCAATAGCAATAACGAACGATTAATGTCTAACCAATAAAATCTCTAAAGCTTCAAACTTTGACTCCAATCTCTTCCTCTGCTCTTAAAATCGCCCAAAAGCTCCCCTCTAGCGGCTAAAAGTTAAACCCTTGATAATATGGCAATCAAATCTTTAAATTATCTAATTTTAGGGTTTTAGCCGGATTTTAGGATCTTCGCGTCTCACGAACATGGAAAAATGTTTCTTCGCATGGCGCGAAGGCCAAACTAGTCGGGCCCGGTTTCCTTTTCCTAGCGTGTGGCGAACTTCTGGGGCTTACTCTTCGCGTGGCGCGAAGTCTTACTTTTCCAACTCTTCTTCTTCTTTTCCATCCCTCTCCTCGTGTGCTCGATTTCTCAAGGATTTAACTTTGTTTTCCACTTCTTCTTCATATGAGTAACTGTAAACATGACCCAGACTAAGTACGAACCAAAAATGAACAAAAACGAATACAAAACTAATTAAAACGCACACAAAACAATAGTATAAATGCATGTGTTTTGCAATACATCAAACATCCCCACACTTAACCTTTTTTCGTCCTCGAAAAAACTCTGCAACGGAATCACAACTGGAAAACTAGCTTTCCCAATCTCATTAGTTCTTTAGTTATAATATACTCACGTGTTAATTGCAATCATTGGTATTTCTATCCGATTAAACCCAACCACCAACTAATCAAGCCCCCGATCGTGTTTTATTGTCATCACATTACAAAGCTATGATTCTATCTATGGGTCTCACACTCAGAAAGCTATAGCTTAACCTAATCCCATCTCAAGGTATGTCAAGGCCCGGGTTAAACCTTATAGATTTCCCTACGATAAACAAGAATTTATATGTTTCATGAATTGATTTAGATGGATAATAAATGAATGACATGAGCATTTATTAACAATTAAATTTAACATTACCTAATGGTGCTTCAATCAAGCTGTAACTCGACGTGTGGCACATAGGCTGCAGTTCTAGAAATGAAGTACTTGAGAATCTAACCCAATGGTGTTTCAATCAGGCTGGAACCCGACGTTTAACACGTAGACGAAACTCAATTTTCCAAATCAATTAAGCTCATAAAAATGGAATTTTGGAATTACGGCGCCACCAACTCTCGGATTTATTTTTATAACAAGATAGCGGTGTGCCAAGGAATTTTCAAAACATATAAATTTTTAAACCTAACGTGGTACCTATCATCCTATATTGACAATTTCGGCTTTACCATTTCCCCTAAGATGAGAACCCCCAAGATATCCTGATCTAATTACCAAACTAATTTATTTAACACTTTCAGGATGTTTAAGCTTTTCAAAGTCGGTTGGGTCAACCAATACATCACAAATTAAATGCGTTTTCTATCCTTATTTTATTATTATTCAACAAGCAGTTCCCATTTATACCTATTATTTTCCATGTATTTGCATTTAATTCGAAGGACATTTTTTTAAATGTAGAACGAAAGACGACTAAAATTAAAATAAAATAGAAGTACAAAAAAATAAACTGGAAAAGTCTTAGCTGGTTAATTTAGCAGTAATCCTGGCTAGCTTTGTTCCTCCAAGTCAAACTCGTACAACCGTATAGCATTTCATTCGCGGTTGCAACCAAAACTCATTAGGGTGCCCTTTGCATTTAGATCAAGCTCCGATCTTTATTGCTCGAATGGAGATTGAGTACGAATAAATCGATCCAAACCTGTGAAATTAAACTCAAGCTACCCCAAATAGCATCAAACAGAGTTAATGTACAAAAATATAAAACCAATAGTAAACAGACCAAATCAAAACAAAATCAAATGACTCAAAGACTCAAAACACACGACTCGTTTACAAACCTAACAGTAACTGACACGGCATAAACCAAAAGACACTAAGACATACACAATGTACCAAAAATCGGGAAACATACCTGATCGACGACAATCACATAGACATGAAAGCCGAAGAGGGTCAAAATCGAACGCGAACGTCCCTGAGGTGTCCCATGGTGGTTGTGGTGGTGCTGAAGGTTTGGTGAATGGTTGTGGAAGGTGATAGATGAATGGTAGGTGAAGGTGAGTGAAAATGGTGGTGAGTGGTGCCGTGGCCAATGGGAGAAAAGGGGTTTTTGGGAGAAATCAGTAAAAACTAATCTTTAAATGTTTATTACTTTAAACATTTATTCCTCGTAAATAATTATTTCACTAAATAATTAATTAGCTTAATCACCGATAAATATTTCTCTAAATATTAATCCGCTGTTTATTTAATCCGTCTTTCGTGAATTATAATATTTAACAATTAAATTTTATATATTTGCTCGTTGCCCAAAGTGTAACTCTTTGGATCATACCTTGCTAGTAACGTTGACTTGATTGACGATCGAACATCATATATCCAACGGTATGAATGTTTAGGACGGGGTCCTGTAGGAATTGGTGGTTATACATCTTGTGTGTGTATGAATGTTTAGGATGATGTCTAGTGTGTGACATCTCTATTGTAACAAGTGAGATGATCTCTCGTGTCTAGTGTGAGTAATGTGTCATTCTTAACCATTGGTACGGTCCGTATGCGGTACGACCATGTGAACTTTGTGTGAGTACATGATGAGGTGTGGTAGGGGCCACCATTGTGATGAATAGAAGATGGAGTTCAAGAGTTTGTGTGTCTACGATTGACAAGGTAGCGTCGTATACGCGTGGATTTACTCAGGTCTAGCTATTTGTGTGTGCACTTGGTGCGCGTTAGAGAGTTAGGTTACCGGTATGTACGTAGAACATTGTGTGTTTTAGTCATTATGTTATGTCGGTATGAGCCCTTGTAGTACACGATTGGTCGTGAGTAGGACGGGTGGTTTGTGTACTCACGTAGAGTACTTCTACCTTTGATGATTTTCTCGGCATTTGATGTATCGAGATGATGCGAGGTGTTTTGACATTTTTCTAGGCAATCGGTTAGGTGCTCTTATGAGATGCCTATGCTTATATCTCGAGAATTTGGAGCAAGAATCCAACGGGTGGAGTCGGGGGAGTTAATGCTCAAAGCGTTTATGCGGACGCCTGATCGGAGATATTTATGATGTGATCAAGATGACGACGCTGCAAATATCAGCACGGAGTGAACGAGGTGACGAATGGTCTTTATGGATACATCTCAGATGGGAGATCTATTCGATGTGAGATACAAGAGGAATGGGGATGTTCTCTCTAAACGAGATGACGGGTAGCTGAGGCTTATGCTAGGACGGACTTCATGTTTGTACTTGATGAATGAAACACGGTCGGTGATCGTGTGGTATGATTGAGCAACGATGAGGAAAGTGGAACAAAGGAAGGATAAGTGCAGGATGACACACAAGTTCTTGGGAATGAGATGTCTACACTGCTAAGCATATGACTAGTTTAAGGCGGGCTCCTATGGAGCATCAATTGAAACAAAAGTCTGGCTTATGCAACAGACCTGACGTTGGTAAGTGAACTTTTAGGGAACATCGAGAGCTGATGAAGATGACTCTAGTGTTGAGTGTGTGTGCTTATTTAAGGGGCGCGCAGGACCCATGATAACGAAGTAAAGAAGTATCTTGGTAGAGGCGTGTTGTGATTTTAGAAACCCGGCAATCTTTAATGGGCTGAAAGGGGGAGGAAAGAAGAAAGAATGTGAAGGGATGGGCGAACGATTATGGGCTTAGCCCATTATGACTTGATAAACCCTAAGAACCCTGGTTACAACCTCCATTCAGGTTTCCACCTTCATTTTCATAGAGAGAGAGAGTCTAGATAGAGAAAACTCAAAGAATATCCAAGTTGCACCAATCTGTTTCTCCATCTTTCAAGAAGAAGAATCCATGGAGTACCACTGCATTGAGACCTAAAACCTCTGATTTTCAGTTTAAATGGGTTTGGGGTAAAACTAGGGTTTTAAACTGAAAGCACCGATTTTTACATGTTAAATGATGAAATAAGCTCAGATCTAGCGTTGTGGAAGTTAAACAAATGATTTGAACGTAAAAAGTTGGAAACTTGGGTTGAAAATCGGCCTGTTGATGCAGATCTTCATGGGGTGACACTAATAGTGTCGCCATCTTCATCCAGCGACACTAATCGGGGACGAAGAAACACGTCTCCCAAGGTTCATCAATTATTGGGACACGTGTCATTTCATTTTGGTGACACTAAGTTGACGACACTAACTATGTTACCATGCATGCATACAGCACTAAAAGTAACGAAACTAAATCCAGAACGAAAGTTCTGATGACACTACCCATGGCGACACTGTCGCCAGGCGATACTGTCAGACGACATTAAGTGTTCAAACAATGCTAGTTCCCAGCGATACTAGCTATCGACACTAGTCTAGGCGACACTAGACATTTGTTAATAGTTTTCACTCGTTGATTTACTACAAATTTCTAGCATCCCGCCTATCCCGAATAGTTAAGGAACCGAATAGTAAGATCAGAATTGGTGAATTTCTATTGCCCATTTTCCCTTTAAAGTTTTGGGTTGAAGTGCATGCTTTGAATGAAAAGAAAGATTGATGTATTTACCAAACGTTTATTACAATTATGTGTTATTAACTTAGGTTATAATGTATGCAATTGTTTATAAATGTGTTAAAGTATTCTATTTGTGTGGTAGAATGTGAATTATGTGTGAATGACCATATGTGCATGTTACCCCGGGGCAAAAGAATGAAAGAAAAGTCTTGTGCAAGAAACAGCGGAGACTTGTCTTCGGACAAGCAAACAGATGAGTCTTATCTTTGTGATAATAAATAGAGGAGTCTTGTACACAAGCAAACAGAGGAGTCTTGTACACAAGCAAACAGAGGAGTCTTGCATTCATGGAAGCACAACATTCCAAGCCTCCGGGACATGGGATGGTTAAGACGCAATGATATGATTCGAGTGCTTGTTCACTTAATGATAAGAAATAATGAATGAAAGAATGAATTAATGAATGAAAAGGCTAGAATGAATGTTAATTGAATGTGAATGTTTTGAAAAGAAAGCTAGCATGAATGTTTCTAAAATTTTTATAGAATGAATGGATTACCACTTTGGAAACAGAATGATTTAATGAAAGAAAACGTTTTGAAAGATAAGCTTTTACCATTGATATGTATTTAAGCTATTTTGAAAATAAGTGATGAAGTGTTTAATTACTAAAGTAAAATACAACTCACTCAGTATATCTGACTTTTAACATGCACCTCAGGTAAATGAAGAAAAGTAATGAATGAATTCGCGAGGGCTTAGGATGCATGGACTTTTGCGGGCTGATATCTGCGAAGGCTGACATTCCTGATTTATGAACTATGAACAATTTGAATGATTTAATTTTTATGGATAATTGTAACGTTTAAGACTTCCGCTACAATGGTTATATTTATGTTTGCAATGATTCAAGGTTTAAGAACTATGTTTCCAACGTTTTGTGCCAACTATGAGACTACCCGGTTTAGGGCATTTCAAGTCGACTTTGGAACAAGAAGTCAGGGATGCTATAGTTGAGGAAGTGGCTGCAATTCTGAAAGCCACTTTACCGACAACTCTAATGGAAGCACTGAAAGAGGTTGGATTTGGGAAGAGTGAAACTCTAGAAGGAGAAGGCATGATAACTCGGACGATGAGTCAACGAACGGGTGTAACTACAAATCCTTTTGTGGTTGTGATCCCCCCAACTTTTGATGGCAAAAAGGATGTCATAGCAACCTACTACTGGATAGACCAGATGAGTGTGGTTATTAACATCAGTGAAAGCCAGGAGGATCAAGCTGTGAAATTTGCAGCTCACTCATTCGCCTTCGATGCACTAAGCTGGTGGGAGAATGTTGAGAAGGCCAGAACTTAAAGTGCAATTCAAAAGATGAAGTGGGAAGATTTTAAGCTACTAGTAATCCAAAATTTTTTGCTTCCAAAATGAAATCGACAAAATAGAGGCTGAGTTTGTGGAATTCCAGGTTGGTAATTTGACTCACAGGCAATACACCTTATTTGGTAAGCACTGAAGAAAGGAGGATCAAGCGCTATGTTTAGAAACTGCCTCCAAGAGTCCACATAATTGTGATGGCCAACACTCCCGACACTTATGAGGCGGTTGTAGCACTAAGTGGTAAGGTGTATGATGATGCATCTGATGAATGGCCTCTCCCTTCGGAGAATCCAAAGAAATGGCCTAGTTCAAACAAACGACAAGGTGAAGGGTGGTCTGAACAGAAAGGGAAGAAAGCACGGGTTGAGGGACCGAAGCAGTGGAGCAAGTGTGGGCAAAGTCACCCAGAGGAGTGCCACGTAGACACAAACCTATGTATCTGATGTGGTAAAATGGGGCTCTACTTCTGTGACTATTTCAGCATGACCCGATTCCACAAGTTCGGAGGTTTTGGGCACGCAGCCAAATATTATAAGAGGTCGGCACAAACTGAGCCGGGAAAAGAGAGGAATAATGGGGCCAAAGAAATTACAAACCAAGGGCCAGAACCATAGCCTATGCTATCACCATAGAGGAAACCCTTGGAAATCCTGACGTGGTGTCAGGGACGTTCCTAGCCAATAACACTTATGCATCAGTATTATTTGATTTTGGCCCTACTAAAAGTTTTATAGCTTCTACATTTTGCACTAAATTGAAATGCACCATTTCCAAGATAGAACGTGCCTTTAATATAGAAATTGTTGTGGGTAGAAACACAAAGGTAATAGAGGCCATAGAGAACTACTTTATAACCATACATTGCCATAGATTCCATCCTAGGTTACTTGTAATAACCTTAAGAGGATTTGACATATTGTTGGGAATGGATTAGCTTGCTCCTAGTGAAGCCTAGATTATATACAGACGAAATAGGATTCATCTTAAAGCTCCTGATGGCACTGAAGTCACAAATTATGGACATAAAGATATCTCATTGCCGAACATCATTTCGATGATTAAGGCTGAAAGTTTCATTAGGTGTGGATGCGAAGCTTACCTGGCCTATGTTATAGATGAAACATATAAAGTTACAGAGATGAAAGATGTGCCAATGGTGTGCAACTTTCCGAAGGTCTTCCCTGAGGACTTACCTGGAGTACCGTCTGATAGGGAGATTGTATTTCAGATTGATTTTATGCCAGGAGCCCAGCCTGTTGCCAAGCCACCTTACCGACTAGATCCATCGGAGATGAAGGAACTGGCGACTCGGTTGGAAGAGATTCTAGAGAAAGGCTTCCTCTAACCGAGCATCTGACCTTTGGGTGCTCCGATATTGTTTGTAAATAAGAAAGATGTCTCAATGCAGATGTGTATCGATTACAGAGAGTTGAACAAAAGAACGATAAGGAAACAAGTACCCACTACCGAGAATAGATGACCTTTTTAAGCAATTGCAAGGCGCAAGTTGGTTATCAAAGATCGATCTTAGGTCAGGGTACCATCAACTGAAAGTAAGGGAAGATGATGTGACAAAGACCGCATTTCGTACACGATATGAGCACTACGAATTCCTCATAATGTCATTCGGTTTGACGAACGCCCCTGTGACATTCATGGATTTAATGAACTGAGTGTGTCGTCCGATGTTGGATCGATCGGTAATAGTATTCATAAATGATATCCTTATCTACTCCAAAAACGAAGGCGATTATACCTGTCATCTAAAAGAGGTAGTGGAAACACTGAAGAAGGAAAAGTTATACACCAAGTTCACTAAATGCGCGTTCTAGATAAGGGAAATTCAATTCCTAGGCAACGTCATTAACGTGAATGACATTATGGTTGATCCAGAAAAGATTATGACGGTAAAAAATGGGACATCGCGAAGACGCCGACCGAAATACGTAGTTTTCTGGGATTGGTAGGCTACTATCGGAGGTTCATTCAGGACTTCTTGAAATTAGCCTCGACTTTAACAAAGCTTACTCGCTAGGAGGATAAATACGAATGGGGTCAGGCCCAAACTAATGCATTTGAGGAATTAAAGAAGAGATTAATCCAAGCTCAGGTATTGGCCCTTCCTGAGGGCAACGAAGACCTGATAGTATATTCTGATGCTTCGAGTCAAGGATTTGGTTACGTACTTATGCAACAGGGAAAAGTGGACACGTATGCATCATGACAACTGAAGACTCATGAAATTAACTACCCAACTCATGACCTTGAGCTCACGACAGTTGTCTTCGCACTAAAAATCTGGAGGCATTACCTCTCACGGGGTTAAATGCATAATTTACTTCATCAGAAGAGTCTGAAGTATTTATTCGAGCAAAAGGAGTTGAATATGAGATAGAGGCGGTGGTTGGAACTGTTAAAAGATTATGACCATGAAATCTTGTACCACCCGGGGAAGATGAACGTGGTAGTTGACGCCCTGAGCCAAAAGGAGACACCAACTCCTATTAGAGTGAAGGCATATCAACTGATAGTGACATCGGACCATATGACTGAAATAGAACATGCCCAAACTGAAGCTCTTAAGGATGAAAACATAAAACGGGAAAGAATGGTGGGTTAGCAGGAGAAGTTGGAAATAAACACACTGGGTGTAAAGACCCGATTTGGTCGTATTTGGGTACCCCAAGGGTGGTGAACTTAGATCCAAAATCCATGACGAGTCTAACAAGTCTCACTACTCTATCCATCCAGGTGCTACAAAGATGTATCAAGATTTAAAGAAGGGTTATTGGTGCCCGGGAATGAAAAACGACGTGACTTAGTATGTGGGCAAGTGTCTGACATGTCTACAAGTGAAGGAATAACATTAGAAACCTTGTGCTATGATGCAACCGTTGGAAATACCAGAGTGGAAATGGGAGCGAATTACCATTGATTGAAAAACTAAGCTTGCCGGAAATCGTTCACCGGTTTTAACATTCAAAACGTAACTTTATAAAATCAGATTTACAATGGAGGAAGCGTAAACAATAGCACACGATAATAAAGTTCAGAACTTTATCCGACAGTGATCCGATTACATGACGTTTAGACAATAATAAATATATAAAACAACACAAGCATAGGGTGTTAGGGTTTTATACCTTTGACGAATAACCGGGTTATAATACTCAGGTACAAAGAACGTCACGCTAGATGACTATACATGAACTCGTCACACGAAATCGTTTCATGAACACACCTAGTCTTGATTTGCTACCAATCGCAAAGGTTCGGATCGCGGAGGAAGACGGCAACGGGTTGCCCGGCTTCGGATGGCTGCGCAACAAGGGCAACGACAGACTGGCGGGAGCAGGCGGCAGCGAGAGCTGCACACGGTGGTGGTGGCAGGTCGGAAAACCGATGGGGGTTCCGGTTTACGATCGCAAGGAAGGAGGAGGCCACAAAAAATCATCTAGGGTTTTGATTTTAAACATATATTTATAGTAAATAAATTTACAAGTCAACCCCCGGGCTAATTAACTCTTAATTACACACTAATTAACTCTTAATCAGTTAGAGTTCCCATAGTTTATAATTATACTAATTATAAACAAATCTTGCGAACACGCTTTATATTTAACTATTAAATATAAAATCACGTATATATATATATATATATATATATCACTAATATATATAAAACCTGACTCCGTCTATCGTTAGTTTTGATTATTCTAAATAATTAAATATAACTTACAAATAAATATTTCTTTAAATATTTAATCCACCGAATCCGAAATTCGCGTTTCGTGAAATAACGTTTAACAATTAAACGTTATGATTTGTTCTTTGCCCAAAGTGTAACTCTTCGGATGGTACCTCGATAGCAATGTTGATATTAATGATGATCGGATATCTAATATCTAACAATCTCCCACTTGGACAATTCATCGATTAATCTGGTCAACGTACCAGTGGTGGACGCCTAGCTGCATCTCACTGCCCCTAGCAAGGTATGACGTATTAATAATCGTCAACTAATTCCTTGTGTTCAAGTAACCCTTACTTAACCAAGTATATTAGCCATGGTAAACATATCTATGTATCCTTTCTGTTTAGGTCATTCGTTGAATATGAGACATGGATACAAGTCACTTCTCATGGTTCAAATATTCTCGTTCTCGTTCTTTGATTTTAATTGGTCTAAACAAACTACTCTTAGTTTGTTCGTGGCCACGCGATTTATACCAGTTCGAATCAATAAGGGCGCTAGAATGTGAAACTCCTAATTAAAGGAGAACATAATTTCTTTGCCCACGTACAACTCCCACTTAACTTCAGAATAATTCCTAATCCTACCCTTATTACTGCCTATTAAGGTACAACGTTAGATAAGATTAAAGAACAAATTTTAGTCAGAGTTAGTTCTAGTATGTGCCTTGGGTCGAGGATCGATAGATTTTACCATATTCAAAACTTCTCAAGACCTTGATCCATGAAGATAGTTTTGAAATGAGTTACGTCCAATAATCATTCTCTAATGATTATCTGTGAATATGACCTCCAACTACTTGAACTTTCATTCGCAATGAACCAATCATCCGATTCACAATAGTCTTTCATTCATATTGATTCCCATGAATCTGATCAATTACGAACATTTAGAATTCAATATTCAAGGATTTCTAAAACGTGCAAAATGTCGAACATAGAGACATCTATTTATAATGCATTTAACCATTAAATCAATATAAAACACTAATGTTTCTATATATAGTTCAAAAGCACCCAATACTAACAAACAAATCAAACTCAAGTCTAACAAGTCTAAGACCTATCAACATGCTCCTAATATACAGATTGAGGTATAGGTTTAGCGAATGGGTCAGCTAGATATTGATTTGTGTGAATTTTGTTTAAAAATGATGTCTCTAAGTTTCATGATCTCATTAATAAAACTTATGATGGAAAAACCTCTTTTGGAACTCCTTTCCAACTATTAGAAGTTATCTGAACTCTTTCAGAACCATGTCTTCTAATGTTTCCAAGTCACAACATCTCATGTTGTGTTATTGTTACTGATGAAACTTTTCATTAGATAACACTGATATATCTTGTGGTGTATTCATTTAATCATCCTTAACGATCGTCCTTAACTCCTAAGATAGTATTGTTTGACTGATAAGTAGTGACAGCTCTTATGAACTTGTTATAAGAACCTTTTCTTGATAGTCAAAACTAGCATTTTAGTATCTTATCTGATAAGATAGTAGTATATCATCGTAACACTTTATTACTGTCACCAATTTATGCTTCTCAAGCATAATCCTGTGTCCTGTCACAGTTGAATTTAAAGTTCTTTCATCATATGAAGGTATTGAAATAGCTTATTATCTTTAGATGAAACCGCATGAACACTTTCATCTTCATCTTATCCTAATGTTATTAGGGATCGCAGATAATGTTAGCAATTTGTCTTTATAGATCTGTCACACAAAGCATTAAGACAATTTTACTAATGTCAATAGATTACTATGATTCTTACTTTAGAATCTTTCATTCATATATCTCATATATAGTTGCAATCAATGCAAGCTTTGAAGTTTATCTCTAAAGATACTTTATCTTTCAATGACATGTTTAAACTCGTAATTTTAGCAATGTATCACTATACATTCTATGATAACTCTTATCATCCCTTTTCGTGTGGTGTTCCATGTATCTCTATACACTCCTCTTAATAATGTGTCTTTACACATTTCATTGTTATAGGTACATACTCCCACTGGCCTTTGCATCTATCATATTGAATCTTCTTTGAATTGATCTTTATCAATTTAATGATTCAACAGTCTCAGACATATTCAGACTTTCATACTTTCCTTGAAGCTACTTTATTACAAGAACATCCTTGTATTCATAGTACATGTTCATTTTGATTAGTTTGTTCAACTGTTCAAAACTTATAATATTTTTCCCCTTAAAGAAACTCGGAATGTAATTCCTATGTTATCAACTTTTGATAATATGTCAGGCTTCTAGTATGAGCGATCCATTTGTTGTTTTCAAAAACAACTTCTACATCTTGATGAATCTCATTCATGTTGTAGTCTCATCAAATCTTATTTGTCATAGTATGGATTGTTGTCTAGGTTATCATTGAGTGATTTACTATAGAATCTCATTCTTTCATCACATGATTTCAAATGTATATTCTAAAAGATCTCATCTTTTGCTTATAAAAAACTTTCATATATCTTTAAGGATCTCATCCTTGCGTGTATATATGAATTTAGTATTTATGCAATTTGAATAATACTATTTATTCAGAACTTTAAACAACATTTACTTCTTATTCAAGAACCAGGTATATTACGGTCATGAACTGTTTCAATCTTATGATAAAGTTTGAAGACTTATTAAGGTGGTACACGAAACTCTTTCATGTAGGAGTTCATAACATCCTATCCTTAATTATTCATAGGATTCATCCTATATTTTCATATCTCATATGAGTCATTATACCTGTTCTGGATGAACCTCACAGTTCAAGGCTAGTGATTTAGATTATGTCATTTAGGGTAGCTGCATACTCATGACTAACCACTTAGTCTTGAAGTAGTAAAAACTTTTATCGCTACTTTATATCTTATCTTATCAGATTGTTTCTAGATAAACTTTATTGAAACTCTTTAAATTTATTAAGGCATGCGTAAAACATTATATCTTATATAACCCTTTTATAAGACTTAATTAATTTGTTTCACGGTATCTATTAGATCTAATCTAATGTAATATCTATTAGACTTGAATGACATGTCTCACATGTTTCATATTTCATGTCACATAGATGGCATTTGAATTCTCAATTCATAGTTTAGGCAACAATATAATGCATGAACCTTTTAAACAATAAGTCATACTTAAAATAATCAAGCAATATTCAAAAGAAAAATAAATCCGGAATTTAAATTTGTTCAAGAACAAAATAAACGTAACATCATCCAATGGTGTAATCAAAACTTGAAAATAATCTTCAAGCTTTGTCTGTCTTCCTTTTCTTCTTTCTTTCCTTCTTTTCTTTTATCTCTGCAGAATAGCAAGTTTTGCGCATGTTAAAAGTCTAACTTTTAAGTGATAAAGAAACAATGAAAAATTGCCAAGATACCTGGAGTATATGCATTGAAGCATTCTCTAGCAACAGTAGCTTCGGAAATCTCTTTCACACGGCATCTGGGTTTAGAGAGGTGCATCTTGGTCTCACCAACAACTTTACCCTTATCCACCCAGTCTTGACAGTGTCATCCGGTACCTCTTTGCTTGTGAAGGAAAAATGAAGGTCATCATTGAATATAGCTCGAATGATATTATCACTAGGGTAAACCTCGGTCCTCTCAAGCTGGTCAATAAAGCATGTCATACTTAAAGCATCCTCAGGTTCCACCTTGGCGTACCAAGAGATGAAATCCCTAACCTCGTCATAATAATTTAGTAGACGCTTTTCCCATTTATAGTCGTCAAATACGTCATCAGTAGTAATATCTATGACCAAGTGATCGTCTATGGGAATGCATGCTCTCTTGACGTCTGCCACTTTCTCCATCATGATCATAGCACGTCTCGGATTCTCCAAAGCAACGTCTCTAATGTGTGACATTAAAGAGTGAGAATGATCTTTGTTGTAATCTTGATGGTATCTTTCCTTAAAGTTACGGATCATGTCATAAGCAGTCAAGCGCTGGAGCGATCCTCTAATCTCGGGGCTAACGGATGCAAGCACAAGGTTTGATATAGCATTAGTATCATCCTTAAGTTTGTTCCAGGCATTTAGAACAAACTCACTAGCATCCTCAGGTGGCTACTTAGGTAAGGGGAACTTAAGAACATGTAATTTCTTGTTGAATCTAAGGATGTTCTTCAGATTGTAGTACCAGGTCAAGAAATTTGTTCCATCGAGTTTAACATTAAGGATGTTGTTAAGACGCTCTAGAATAACCACATCAGCTGATTGAGACATCTACAAAATTAAAATACGGTTTAGTATTTTCATACTTAAATTTCCTAATTAAATTATAGACCCAAGGGAAAAAAATATATATAATTAGGAATGAGATCCCGGTTCACCATGTCTTAGTGAATGGCTAAGCACTCTCCATTCGCATAGCTAGGTAGGTAGGTATGAAAATACCAATTGTGTCGACTACACAATTCTCGGTTTGAGGGGCATGACGAGAATGGTCAAGGCTTGGATACGTTTTCCCTTAACTACGCCCACTTATACGACTTAAGTGATATTTGTCCTTCAATCGTGACTGTAGACCCAGCCTAAGTGACTCAGGAATCGCGGTTCTACCTTCAACCAAAACCGTAGGGCCGGATGCATGGTAATTCACTAACACCGGGGTTTCAGATAGATCTGTAGAAGTGTCACAATTTAGGGTGGCGCAGAAATATCGATTTTAATTGAGATACCGGTTAAGGGTCAAAAACATTTTGGACGACGAGGAGCATGAGCCAAGTCGTGCAATTTTAGTAAACCAATTTACTATATAAGTTCGTGAAACGCTTTCAACACTCGACACGGTACAATTTTAAATACCTTATTGATGATCTAAATTGGTCGTTAGTCGTGAACTTTAATTTTAAACTAATTAACATTTAATTAATTTAAATATGTTTTTAAATAAAACAATTAAATTTAAAAACCCGTTTTACTATTAAATAAAAACTCTTTTATTTAATTACCTTTTCGAGGAGTTTTAAATCCTTTTAATATTCTCGTCGTTTTATAAAATCGTGTTAAACGTTTTATAAAATATTTACAGTTTAAATTATTATCCTAAATAATTGTAGCAACCACAAAATATAAACCAACCATTGAGCCACTAGTAAGGTTGTCCGGTTTCGTTCGAGTCATCAAACGAAAACCGAATCGGTCTAAGGGACAACACATAATAAATAAACTTGTCGTCTCCCACTTAGTCCAAGATCTCTATCTTCAAATCCCGTCTTTGTCAATCTCCGGTCTTCGAGTCTTCGTCTTGTTAGGTTTACAACATTTATACTTTTGCAGTAAAAATAAATAAATAAAATAAACCTAACTATTACATCGGGTTCCAAATAACCTAAAATTAAATACAAAGAATATAAAACCAAAACATGACAAACACAACCACGGGTCCCTAGGGCTCGATGTACCAAACACAATCACAACCAAAACTATAAAGGTTCAATCTTTTGTTAACCAAAAGTGTTAACAAATAAAATGGAGATCGAAAAACAAATATGTCTAAACGCGCGTAAAGGTGCCTCTGATACCACTGTTGGAAATCGTGCATCGGTTTTAACATTTAAAACGTAACTTTATAAAATCAAATTTACAATGGCGGAAGCGTAAACAATAGCACACGATAATAAAGTTCGGAACTTTATCCGACACTGATCCGATTACACGACGTTTAGACAATCATAAATATATAAAACAACACAACCATAGGGCGTTAGGATTTTATACCTTTGATGAATAACCAGGTTGTAACACTCCGGTACAAAGAATGTCATGCTAGATAACTATACACGAACTCGTAACATGAACTCGTTTCACGAACACACCTAGTCTTGATTTGCTACCAATCGCAAACCCGATTCATGGCTTCTTTCCGGTTCGACTCGCGGAGGAAGACGACAACGGCTAGCCAGGCTTCGGATGGTTGTGAAACAAGGGCAGCGGCGGACTGGCGGGAGCATGCGGCAGCGAGAGCTGCACACGGTGGTGGTGGCCGGTCGGAAAACCGAAGGGGGGTTCCGGTTTACGATCGCAAGGAAGGAGGAGGCCACAAAAAAATCATCTAGGTTTTTGACGTTAAACATATATTTATAGTAAATAAATTTACAAGTCAACCCCGGCTAATTAACTCTTAATTACCCACTAATTAACCCTTAATTAGTTATAGTCCCCGTAGTTTATAATTATACTAATTATAAACAAATCTTGAGAACACGTTTAATATTTAACTATTAAATATAAAATCCCATATATATCTGACCTATATAATAAACAAGTAAAATTTGGGACACTTGTCACCTCTACAATACCCCTCAAGTTAATTTTCCCACCCAAATCACAATACAGCCCGTATCTCATTTACGCGGATCTTAATCAGATCCATCTAATAGGTGCCGGATCCTATAAGTGCCTTTAAACCCAAAACAATCTCATGAAACCCTAATGTCTGCCCTCTTCAGCGATCCAACGCCTCATCTCCAACACCACCCTCTTCAATCGCCAGACACCATCATCAATCGTCAGACACTATCGTCAATCGTCTTTTGTTCATTGATTGTACTGGTTGCACCGGCTCCAGTGGACATTACTGGTGTGCCAATTTTCTCTGAAGTTGTGATCACCGAGAATCATAATCATGTGCCATAAGAAGATGAGTGATTGGATCAGGGGTTTCAAATAACACATCTTAAGAAACACTATCAGCAAAAACAATCTATGGGGTTTGATATGACTTCCCCATATTCAGTTTCAAGGTACACAAAAACTCTATCTTTTTACTTCTTTGCAATGTATGCCAGGTGTTTGATAAAATGACTGAGTGAAAAATATATGTGATGTTGTCCTCGATGAAGTTGTATTGTTATGATTGCAGTGATGGTAGTGTAACAAATCCCCTATCAATAGGAATCCCCTAGGTTCATCGTAGAGTTTGGTATGATTGCACTATTGCAGTGATGGTATTATATATGAAGTCCTTCGTTAATGTTCTCTTTTATTTCGCGATATTTGGCTATAGCAGCTTCAATCTACTTATACCACTTTTCACAAGCAATTGCATACAAAAGAAAAAAATATAGCATTTTATGTTTGTGTTGCTTTTATCCATTCTATGAATTGCTTTCATCTATGTTTGTGTTCAACTGAATATTCAGTTCATTTTAACATGTTTGGGTCCACTTATTGGAGCCCTTACCCATTGAAAATATCTTATAATCACATAATACCTACTTTAACTTTAAAAGTCTCTAAAGGAGTTCATCTAATCACCTCAGATTTCAAACGGTAAATGTAGAACCAAAGACTGATTGCAACAAAATTCTTCTAAGTACAAATGCTGCTGATAGGCTTATCAGCAGCATTCAACACTTGTTGCTGCTGATAGGCTTATCAGCAGCGTTCAATAGATCAGTCTTGATGTTGATCCTCATCCTTGCTGCTGACAGCCTTGTGCCTTGAAGATAAATCGTTGCAGCTGAGTATCCATGCCAAGCGTCACTGACAACTTTTTACAAAAGCTACTGACACACTCAAAGCAGAAGGAACCTCAATGGTGCAACCGATAACGGACAACAATGATCTTCTCCAAACATGCAAGTAATGATGTATAAAGAAGACGCTTCAATAAAGTTAGCTAGTTTAGACTAAACTTGTATTATTAGCTTTGTACAAAAGATCAACGGTCTGTGTTAGATCTGATCCTTAGAATCAAGGGTCTGTCTTGATTCTAAGTTAGTATAAATACTGTGTAAACTCTTCATTGTAAGTGTGCTTCTTGATAGAGTTTTCATTTATAATCGTTTATTCAAGGCACTAGGAGCTATCCAAATGTGCCTTCCAAATGAAGTTTTTCATAACTTTAGAAGTTACAAAACTGCTAAGGTGCTCTGGGAGGCTCTTGAGAAGATGTTTGCTGGCTCAGAGGAAGTCAAAGAAAATAGAAGGGACATCCTAAAGCAGCAGTACGAAAACTTCGTCTGGAAGGAAGGTGAGTCACTAACCGTTTTGTATAACAGGTACACGTACCTGGTGGGAGAACTGCAGTGCTCCAAAGTAAAGCTAGAGAACGAAGATATTCTCAAAAAGTTTATCAGATCTCTCCCGAGCTGCTGGACACTATATACAGTGTCTATAAGAAGAACGGAGAATTTAAAAACTCTCCAGATGACAGAATCTTTGGCATGCTGAAAACATATGAGTTAGAAATGATTCAAGCCAAGGAAAGGAGCTCCAATCATCAATCAGCCTCTACTTCCTCCACCATCTCATCTGCGCTTCACTCTGATCACTCCGGTCCTAGTGCAAGCAATTACTATCCCCCCGTCGTCACTCATCCTCAAACACCAACTGCTTCACAATCCAACTCATCATCACTTCTTCTTGAAGCCCCTCCTCAACAGTCAACCTCTATTGCTTTTGTCTCTGACAACTCAAGCAGCATGTACTTCATAAAAAAGGATCTGGAATGCCTTCATCCAGATATTCAGCACTCATATGCCATGCTCTCCCTCAGAGCAAAAAGGTTCTATTCTAGAACCCGGAGATCTGTTCCAAGCAACAACTCAAACACCAGAGTGGGGTTGGATAAAAGCAAGATCCGGTGTTATAACTGTAACCAATTGGGTCACTTTGCTAGGGAGTGCAAGGTGCCAAAAGCCAATCCAGGTGTCAGCCATCAAAGACAAGGCTACCAAGGTCAGCCCAGGCAACAACAGCAGCAACAGCAGGGAACTCCTCCAGCTCAAACTGCAGCTTGTGCAAATGTTGGAACTTCATACTTTGACTGGAGTTTTCAATATGAAGATGTTCCTACCACCAACCAAGCTCTTATGGCAGACACTGCATAGATACCACCTCAGGTATTTGAACATCTTTGCTCTCAAGCTTGTATTGATAAAGTTTTAGGTTATAGAAAGCATAACCAAAACCTTATAGATCAAAATGAAGAGTTTCATCAGATGAAATCTGAGTTCAAAAAGGTTGAAAATACTTATAAAGAAAAGATTAACTGCCTTAAGAAAGAGATTTCATTGTTAAAACATGAACAAACTAATCTTGAAACTCAGATTGATGATCTACTGGTCAAACTAAAAGCTACCAGAGCTGAACTGGCAGAACAGAAAGTTCATGTTGAAAAATATGAATTTTCCTCCAAAAAGTTACAAAGACTTTTAGATATTCAAGTCCATGAGATGGTAAAGACTGGACTTGGGTATGACAATGATCAGTGCAAATCTGTTCCTCCTCCTGCTGACTATATTGCCATTCACGAACCAAGCTTCAATGTTGCATATCTTGACACTGCAAACCGAAATCTTGATCCTTCAACGGATGAACCTTTCGTCGAAGACTGCACTACCTCATCGGATTCTGAGTCAACCTTCTCAGACCATGATGAAACCAGTGCAGCCCCCTCTGAAGCTGTTCTAAATAGAGCTGAGGTTCCTGCTGTTATTCCAGCTATTCCAGCCCCTGTCCCATTCAAACAGATCAACATTAGCTATCCTCCAGATGGAAGAAAGCTAAACATTGAAAAGGGAGAGACATCAGGATCCACTAACCCCAAGCCTCAGTCAAAGCCGATCACAAAGAGGAAGGTGTTTGATATATGTCATACGCCTGGAGAAAAAGTTCCATATGTTCAAAAGACCCTAGAAGAAGCCACTTTTGAACATAACAAAGCTCATCCATGGAACTTCAAGGATCCGTTCCAAAGAAAGGACTATGTCTACCTTTCAAGAGACAAACTGGTCAGATCATGCTTTGTGTGTGGCAGATATAATCACACTGTCAGCACCTTCTTTCATTACCTGGAATACCAAAGAAATTCAAAGCATCATGTCTTTGAAAAGACTAACAGAAACAAGAAGGTAAGAAGCTACGAGGCCAAAGAAGCTAAGTTCAGGTAGTCTCTATCTCCCCCAAGAGTGAAGGTGTCAAGACCTCAACAAACCTGTATCATTTGTGGTGAAACCAACCACTTTACTGCCAAATGAAAATTTAATCCCTTCAACCAGATTGCAAACTGCTCATCTAGATTTACACCATCAGCAGTAAACAAAACAGCTGCTGATCTTGAAAAGTCTGGAAAAACAAAAGTTAAGCCTTTAGCAGCAAAAATGTCTACTGCATATAAAGGGAAATCAAAGGCAAAGCCATCAGCAGCAAGAGTGTCCACTACTGATAAGGCAAAATCCAAGGCAAAGCCTTTAGCAGCCAAAAATGCTGCCACTCCAGCAAAGCCATCAGCAGCAGAATCTACTGTTGATAAGCTAGAAACATCAGTAGCAAAATCCGCTGCTGACAATGTGAGGAAAACTAGAAAATCACCAACAAAGCAATGGAAAGCCAAACCATCTCCAAGCATTATCATTGGTTCCATTGACTGCAAACATACTAAAAAGGATAAACTAACAACCATCTTTTTCAAGTCTGCAGACTCTTGGATTCCTCCCACTAATTAGATATCTATCATGTGCAGGGACAGCCAGGTCACAAGAATAACACCTGGGTGGTAGACAGTGGTTGTTCCAGGCACATGACAGGAAACAGATCCATCCTCTCCAACTTTAGACACTTCAATGGAGGATATGTTGCCTTTGGAAGTGACTCAAAGGGAGGATCCATTACTAGACAAGGAACTGTGTCCAACGAAAGAATGAGCATTGATAAGGTCAACTATGTCTAAGAATTGGATTTCAATCTCATGAGTGTTTCCCAGGTCTGTGACCAAAAGCAATGGATGCTCTTCACAGATAAAGAATGCTTTGTATAGTCTCCAGGCTTATCCATACATCCTCCAGAAAAGATTTTATTAACTGCTCAGAGAAAAGAAAATCTCTATGTACTGGACATGAATGAAGTCTCTCCATCTGGGAGTGTTTCCTATTTTCTATCAAAAGCCACAGTTGATGAATCAGCTCTCTGGCACAGGAGATTAAGTCATGTTAATATCAAAACTATTAACAAACTGGTGAAGGATAATCTTGTCAAAGGGCTTCCTGACAAAGAATTCCAGCTAGAAGACCACTGCATTGCTTGCCTAAAGGGGAAGCAACACAAGAGTTCTCACAAGCCCAAGACCATGAATACAAATGACACTCCACTACAACTGCTGCATATGGATCTCTTCGGTCCTACAAATGTCATGTCAATGGGCAAAACATCATACTGTCTAGTGATAATTGATGACTACACCAGATTCTCATAGGTATACTTCTTGAGAACTAAAGATGAAACTGCTGAAATTCTCAAATCCTACATTCTGAGGGTAGAAAATCAAAGCAATCAAAAGGTGAAGATCATAAGGTGTGATCAGGGCACAGAGTTCAAAAACCACACTTTGAACTGTTTCTGTGAAAGCAAGGGGATAGAAAGACAATACAGTGCTCCAAGAACTCCTCAACAAAATGGAGTTGCTAAAAGGAGACACAGAACTCTAATTGATTCAGCAAGATCTATGTTGGCTGACTCAAAACTGCCTCTCACATTCTGGGCAGAAGCAATTAGCACAGCCTGCTATGTGCAAAATAGAGTTCTCATTGTCAAACCCCTCAACAAGACACCTTATGAACTTTGGTTTCATAGAGTTCCCTACATTGGGTTTCTAAAGCCTTTTGGGTGTCCATGCACCATTCTCATCACACATGGGGTTCTTCCTAAGTTTGGTGCCAAATCTGATGAAGGATATTTTGTGGGCTATTCCTCTCAATCAAAGGCCTACAGAGTATTCAATTCAAGAACAAGAATTGTGGAAGAATCAGCAAATGTGGAATGTAGATTACACATTTTCTGTGAGCAGGGAAAAGGCCCAAACTGGCTCTTTGACATAGACTTCTTCTCCCAAATATTTGAGCCTCTCACCTTCTCAAATATGGAGTCTACGTCTACACAAACACCTACCTCCACTTCATCCACTGACTACAGACTGGATTTTCCCAAATCTTCTATCTGTCTGAGAAGACCATCGATTGATCATCCATCAGTTGTGGACGCAATTGAAGCAAGTGAAGCCGGAACAAGACTCTCCAATGTCACCAGCAGCAGCCTGTCTGAAACTGAAAATCTAAATGAAGACTCTTCGGTAAATGTTGTAGATGCTGCTGATGCTATTGCTGAAAATATTGATGTGGCTAATGATGTTGAAGACTCTTCTACCATGAATGAAGAGACCCCTGATCAAAATCAAAGCAATCTGGAGCAAGGGATACAACTGGAGGTGGTACCAGCACAGAAGATCCACAAAGAACATCCTCATGAAAATATTATTGGCCAAGTCCACCAAGGAGTTCTCACAAGAAGCAAATCTCACGAGGCCAATATATTCTTGTTTTCATGTTTTCTATCTCAGGTGGAACCCAAGAAGATAGATGAAGCACTCAAACACAACAGCTGGATTGAGGCAATGCAGGAAGAATTGCTGTAATTCAAGAGGCAGGATGTCTGGAAACTTATTGATCTTCCACCAGGTAAATATGCTATTGGCACACGATGGGTTTTCAGGAACAAGCAAGATGAGAGAGGTATTGTAGTCAAGAACAAAGCCAGACTTGTCGCTCAAGGCTACACTCAGGAAGAAGGAATTGACTATGATGAAGTCTTTGCTCCTGTTGCCAAGCTGGAGGCCATCAGAATCTTCCTGGCATATGCTGCATCCAAGAATTTCACTATCTATCAAATGGATGTAAAAAGTGATTTATGTATGGGAAGATTGGTGAGGAAGTATACGTCAAACAACCTCCAGGCTTTGTAGATCCTGCACATCCTACTCAAGTGTTCAAACTAGACAAAGCTCTGTATGGCCTACATCAATCACCAAGAGCCTGGTATGAAACCTTGTCAGGATATCTACTAAGCAACAACTTCAGAAGAGGTGCTATTGACCAGACCTTGTTTATCAAAGATGAAGGGGGAGAAATCTTACTAGTTCAAATCTATGTTGATGATATCATCTTTGAATCAACAAGGAAAAAGCTGTGCAAAGACTTTGAGATTCTGATGCACTCAAAGTTTGAAATGAGTTCAATGGGTGAACTAAATTTCTTTTTGGGTCTACAAGTCAAACAAGTCCCAAATGGAATCTTCATCAGCCAATCCAAATATGTAAAGAGCAATTTGGAAAGATCAAGATGGCTGACTGCTCTGCTGCAAGAACCCCTATGCAAGTGCATCATCAGCTGACTCCAGACAAAGATGGCCAAGACACTGATCAACATCAGTACCGTGCAATGATAGGGTCTCTCATGTATCTCACTGCTTTAAGGCCGGATATCATGTTTGCAGTATGTCTCTGTGCAAGATTTCAAGCAGCTCCAAAGATTTCACATCTTCAAGTTGTCAAGAGCATCTTTAGATACCTAAAGGGAGCCCCAAGACTTGATCTATGGTACTCTAAAAATGACAAGTTTAATCTGTATGCATACACTGACAGTGACTATGGGGGATGCAACTTGGACAAAAAGTCCACTTCAGGGAGATGTCAGTTTCTGGGAGGGAGACTGATTTCATGGCAGTGCAAGAAGCAAACATGTGTTTCAACTTCTACAGCTGAAGCAGAATGCATTGCAGCTTCAAGTTGCTGTGCACAAGTCATCTGGATACAAAATCAAATGCTGGATTATGGGATGACTTTCATGGCAACTCCAATTCACATTGACAACATGAGTGCTATATCAATCACAAACAATCCGGTGCAGCACTCCAAGACAAAGCACATTGACATCAGGTATCATTTCATAAGAGATCAAGCTGAGAAAAAGAGGATTATTTTAACCAAAGTTCATACAAATGAGCAATATGCTGATTTGTTTACAAAACCTTTTGACGAAGCTAGATTTAGATATTTAGTTTAATCCATTGGTATGATGAACTTTGATTAAAATTTATCTCTAAAATTCTGTTTTAAAAATGTGTTTTTGTCTTTTGTTGTAAATAAAAGTTATGAATCAGCAGCACTTTTGTCCTTCAGCTGCTGACAGGTTTAATCTTCAACAGCAAAAGATTTGCCACTGACTGCTTTGAGTTATCAGCAGGAACAGATTTCCTGCGGATAGCTTTAAGATTGTCAGCAGCAACATCCTTGCTGCAGATCATTGAATCCATCAGCAGCAATTGAGTTTGCTGCTGACAGACTTAACCTTCCGCAGCAACCAAGCTTGCAGCGGACAGGCTTATTCATCCATAGCAACCAAGTTTGTTGCTGATGGGTAAATTTAAGTCCAAATTAACTTTTACCCGCTGTAAAAATTAACGTCAGTCTTGACCATGACTGCCTCGGTGAATTACAGCTGTACAGTAAAAAGTGAATAAGGTTGTACTGTACAAGTCATTTTGCTTTTTCCCTCCTCTACCGTTATAAGAACAAATCAAATTTCCTTACCACCTCTTCACATTCAATTTCACCCAAAACCCACATCACCTTCTCTCAAGTCCCCACCACATTCAAAGCCTTCCATCCACAAAACATTCAAAGCCTTCCACACTCTTAACCTTCAAACCTTCCCTCCAAAATCAAACAACAATGGCATACATCAATAACCCTGACGATAAGTTCTCCCCGTACCATAACCTTACATCGTACTTAACCAAGGGAAAGAAATCCGAAGGATTCGATAATATGATCGACTTCCTATGCCGATCAAAGATCCATTTTGCCCTCTCAACCAACCCTACCATATATATCCCTCATTAGGAGGATTTCTAGAAAACCGCCGTCTACTCTACCGAACAGGGGATTCCCAAAATTAAAGCCAAGGTAGACGGCAAGGACATCACCATCTCGGAAGCCACACTCCGAAAACATCTTAAGCTTCAAGATGAGGGAGCATCCATCTCATACTCAAAGGACGAGTACATGAGGACCTTTGTATCCATAGGGTACACTGGAAATCAAAATGAGTATACAATAGAGAAGGCACTGATGGGCCCTCCATGGAAGTATCTCTACCACACTCTTCTCTAATGCATATCTCAGAAGAGAAGTGGATGGCATCAAGTGAGCTCCGCACTTGCCTCTGCTTTCCATGGTATGATTACTGGCCTAGGTTTTAACTTTCCACACCTCATCTTTGAGGGTTTGAGATATAACCTCCAAGAGGGTGCAAAGCAACAATTTTTTATGTACCCAAGATTCTTCTAGGAGGTTTTCAACCAGGAACTAAAAGAACTTTCAAAACCTACAAGAATCTACATCATGTTGGGACATAAAAATAAATTTTTTCAAAGCATGAGAACTGTTTCCAAAAGGTTCTTAGGGGTCAATGTTCACTTGTTATCTACAATGATGAACATGCAAAGCACCCAGGGTGACAGTTCAGCAAACCCAGCTGGTACTGATCCCACACCCTCCACCTCACTTCCTGAATCACAAACAACTGCTTCCCTTGATTGAATCCCTGTGCATTCTACTGAAGATGCATAGGCACATACACTTCTAACACCCAGTTTGATTGCTCAACCGAAACACAGGGCCCCCGTTGCAGCCAAGTATACCAGAAAAAGGGGCAAGAGAACTCCTTCTTCTCTTGCCTCCAAGGCCCAAACCCAACCTAACAACCCTCACTCAGAATCACAACATTCTGGTGAGAATATCATAAGGGACAGCCACATTGTTAGGGAGACTCCTTCGGATGTCTCTCTATTAGGATCAGGATCACTTTCCAGATCCATAGAACAGCCCCTTGAGCCACTCCTCTCTCTTCTGAACATAAGTGTTGAGGAACCTGATCAAGAAGATGTACCTGCTCCAACTGCCACTATCTCGGAGGCACTGATTGATCTTGCTTCCAACACACCCAACCCAAGTTCTACTCCCCTGAAGGTCCACTCTAGGAGTTATGACATAGTGGATGTGGAAGAGGCTGTCACTACTGCTGGTCCATCAAATGACCTGGAGGACAGTGACAGCATCACTAAGACCTCAACCACGGCAACTCACAGTGAGGATGTTTCCTTGGAAACTCCCCTCACTGAGAGGAATCCCAGGCGCCAAGAAACCGTGGATGATGGGGATACTGAGGCTAGGCCTACAGCCCCATCTGGGTCCAAGGATTCCACAAATATGGATGAGGACAGTATGCAACTTAAAAATCAGGAATTGACGGCCAGGGTGGCTATGCTTGAGGCTGAGGTGTCAAAACTACAACACCAGATCCTTCTGCATGAAGCCCATCAATGCCCCGCCATGGCTTCTCCCTCCCTTGTCTTAGTGGGCACCCAAACTGATGCAACCAAAAACGGGGAGATAGTCCCAATGGAAGAAGACTCAGACAGTCTTAACGACTGGATTCAAGAGCATGCTGCATTTCAAAGTACACTATCCAAGCCAGCTTTTGTACAGGTTCATGACTTGCCAGCTTCAGATGAGGAAGAAGAAGAGACTTCTGAAGACTGGAAGTTAGTCTTCAGGGTTGTTGATGAGGTGCTGACTGATGTTGAAGACAAAGAACAAACATATACATCTTTCAGCATCATCCCTGAAGCAGCAACCATCATAAGTCAATCCACTGCCCCCCAATTTCCACTGACTTCAACACAGCTAGAGTTTGACACAATACTAGCTTGGGGGTATGATGGAAAGTCTGAGAGGTTCTGGATTGGTTGGGAGTTTAGCGGAGTAGAAGAGCTAAACTGGGACTTTCTCAACAGCATCCAAGTCCTTAACCTATACCATCTACAATGCATCAACAACTCTACGGATCTCTCAGCAGAACTTGCCATTAGCAGGTTCTATGACTTGATGGAGGATAATCTACCCAAGTTCGAAAGACAAATACAAGCAGCAAAAAGGGTAGCATATCCTGAATCTTCAGCAGCAGCAGAAAGAAGACTGACTCCTAGAAGACTTGAAATAATAAGGAGCAGTCTTCTCACTTAAGAAGAAGTTCTGTGCTTAAGAAGATTTATGTACAACTCCATTGTCAAGGACTTAGATGTGCTAGGATGGGTAAGAACTAAGTCTCTTGACCACACCTTACTACTAAGCAACGGCTCCTCTCTCATTGTAAGTGTGTCTTGATTTGATCCTTAGAATCAAGGGTCTGTCTTGATTCTAAGTTATTATAAATACTGTGTAAACACTTCATTGTAAGTGTGCTTCTTGATAGAGTTTTTATTTGTAATCGTTTATTCACAAAAGCTTAATACAACAGTGTTCTTATTAGTATTCTTTCTGTTTACTCGATTATACTTGTGTAGTTGCTATTGTTTCCGCCAATTTCAACTAAGAACAGAACCATCTTTTACTTTCACGATCTAACAGTAAAATCTCGACTGTCTCATACCGTAAAACTGATTCGAAAATGAAGGTTTGATTTTGTTGTTTCAAATGATAAATTGCAAATAATATTTTTTGATTATATTCTTCGTTGATTAGCAGCCAAATGATGAACTGAATCATCAAACCAATAATAAAAACTTAGCTTAATTAGTATCATTATATATCATCAAAAATGTTTTTATTTCACTGTTTTATAAACCTCTACCTGCATCGATCTTTGTGGCTAACCCAAGTATGATAATTGATGTGCAAAATCAATTTTGTCTAGGTTTTAGTTTTTTATTTGTCCAGCAACCCATCAATTGTCAATTTAAGTGTTCTATTGCTACCATTTGATTATATTATTTTTGATCTGACCAAACCAAAATTAAAGTTCAACTTAAGTATTCAGTTTCATCAGTTTAATCGTAACTTTTCCATAATTATCTCCTTCATTTTCAATCATTACACATGTTACCGATCTTTGAAACTAATTTTTATTATATACCTTTTTTTCATATTAATCGATCAAATCATCTGTGTGCAGAGCATGGAGACATATTTTGGGAGGAAAAGTTTAAGGTAAAGAGATTCTTCTATTTCTTTGTTGATCAATAAATTGTTCTTAGAAATTTAGGGGGTGTTCCGATCATTGTGACTTGAAATAACAAAATTAGATAATCATTTTACTGATGCTAAAGAACCTAAGAGTGGGTAGAAATAGGTATGCATCAAAAATAGACTTGGGCGACTTTCAACCTGTTTGCTAATGGGGTTGGGTCGAAACAGGTCACA
The DNA here is from genome assembly GCA_023525975.1 of Smallanthus sonchifolius. NCBI lineage: Eukaryota > Viridiplantae > Streptophyta > Magnoliopsida > Asterales > Asteraceae > Smallanthus > Smallanthus sonchifolius. The sequence goes on along the minus strand of CM042022.1, from coordinate 56,995,399 downwards.
ATAGGTTACGTTGTGTTGACCTGCGAACATTTTTATAAAATAAGTAAGGCGTTAATTATGATTATAAAAATAGTTTTATTGTATGCATCAAAAATAGACTTGGTAGACTTTCAACCTATTTGACCCGTTCCCCTGCTTATTTGATGTGCATATTTACGCACTATAAAAACCAATATTGCAAATTGTATTCTGATAACGACATTCAGATTGCATACAGTTTAGACTGCAGGTTCCACTCTGCACGTCGGATAACGACATTCAGATTGCATACAGTTTAGACTGCAGGTTCCACTCTGCATGTCACTTTTACTGTTAACAGGTAACGACTCAAGTTGCATGCTACATTTTGCTTTTTTATCAATAATCATATTTACTAATATAGATTGCCCATATTGCTCCTAAAATGTTCATTTCTGACTGCATAATATACATGTCCTTTGTATTACAGGTTATTTTTTTTTATAGAAAACGGGCTAAATTGGAAGAACAAGTCAGCTTGCAACCTATATTTTGTTGTTAACAGGTAGTCTTTTAAGCTGCTACTTTATTAATCTTCAATTACATTAGATGTGATTGCAACATTGGCAATGATACCGTCATGTCGTAAGGATGTATAAAGTTCTGTCTTTTAATTCTATTCACTTGTGTTCCAAAAAGAGGACACTGACTTTTGAAAGTCAAACAAGCATTTTGTAATGCCATTCATATTCAGAATTTTGGGGAATTTGTTAACAACTTGACTGTGAGATTAGCATATCTTTGACCTTAAAGTCAACGATTACAACCAACTAAAGTTTCAGGAAGTTGTCTGTTTTTTTTTAATATGTAGCTGATACATTTTTTACATCCTTGATGGGGTATTTTCACCTAAATTAGTAAAGCTTCCTTACCTCCGGGCCATGTAGGTCCTCTTTTAAACACACGGTTACCTTAAAATGGTAAACTTTTTAAATAATCAAGATTTAATAAAACTGAATGCAGGAAGTTGAAGTGAGTCTGGTCATTACAGACTATTATATCCCTGGAATGAATGACTATGATTTGTTCAAGAAAGTTAAGGTATGGTTCCTTTTCATTTATTTAAATATGATTTGGTTGATTGAGGTTTGATTTTATGATTTAAATTGAAAATTAAACCCTTAGTCAATGAATATGGTCATAATTCTTTTTTCTCTTTCTTTAGATGTTATCATAGCCAATGCACCAAGAACTTTGGTCAAATAGTGGAACCAAATATGGTTTATATTCCGCTAATCCAATCACAGTAAGTTTTCTTTCGGTTATAATGGCGTTTTGTAACTAAATTAGAGTATTTTATGTAGGTTATGTTTTATTCCAAATGGTTCATATCAAAAGGTTTTGCTAAAAATAATACGGTTCAAATGAGTCAAATACTTGCCATTTCTCATGTAACATTTACTTTTAAGTTGAAACTAAAGCCATCGTTAAACACAAATCTATTTTTATGCATATTTTCACGCCACATTATAATGTTAATTTGCAGAGTATTTCTATCAAAGATCAAACATTGTTTATTGACCCGTCAACTTTTAAAATATCAAACAACCAAGGTGGAACCATAATTGATTTAGGAGCAACTCCTTCATTCCTTGCTGATGGTGCTTTTAAACCGTTCCTGGACGATGTAAGTACAACAGGTCAAAAGTAAAAAATTCTCTTTTTTCGAAGTTTTGTGAAATTGCATGTGTTAGTAGTGGTTGCAAAATACTTATAATAAAAGGTTATGAGTTGACTAAGATGTTGGTTCTTAAATGTTTTGAATGACAGTGTGTATTGGGTGACTTTTCATAGTACATATGACTTTGGTTATTTGTTGAAAAGTTTTGAATTGCAAGAATCTGCCATATACATAAACTGTGGTCTTTAGTTTAATCAATATGCATTTCCCAGCCATATATGACTTTAGGCATTTGATCAAGTTTTATAACAGTCTTCATGGAGGATTAAACAATTTTGCTCAGCTGTTGGAAGTTTAAAGAATCAAGATTTGTCATTAGACGTGTCAGACTGTGTAATACACTGGTTTAAAACTAATATATATATATATATATATATATAAAACCTCACTCCGTGTATTGTTTGTTTTAATTATTCTAAATAATTAAATATAAGAGTAAATTACATGAAAGGTCCCTGTGGTATGTCAATATTTAGGATTGTCTCCCCAAGTATGAAAAACTACATGTTTGCTCCCCATGGTATGGCAGTACGTAACATAATAGGTCCTTATGATGGATGTCTTATAAATTTTCTTTCAAACTTTTTTGAAAATGACAAAATTACCCTTATGTTAAAAATAAAATATATATATATATATTAAAAATAAAATAGTCTTAGAATTGTGGGACCCACCAAACCCTAACCACCTAGTCCTCTCCCCTCACTTTCTGGCAAGAACTCTTCAACACCCTCTCCGGTCATCTTCTCCGGAAACGGTCGTCTTCTCCGGCAATCTCTGTGAAGCACTCGGTTTTTCTACATGTATTAACACTTTCTCTGGTCCCGTTATAAATGTCGTGTATCAATTGGCAAAGGCATTGAGGATCCTAAACATAACCATTCTTTCACTCTTGAATCAAAAACAAAATGAATAAAAATCCTCATAAAAGGCTATCTGAAAATAAATTAAAAGGATAAAAGCCACTGATGCAAGTAATGATTCTGAACATGAAAAATTTTGATATATACGATATCATCGACCACCGGCGACTATTTATCTCTATAATCCTTCAAATCCTCCGCCGTGAAAGTATGTCATAAATGATTAGCTTCGCTTTCGGTTAGAAAGGCGTTCTGGTCACTGAATTACCATTATAATCCGCCGCCTTTTCAATGCTAGCTCTGATCTCGTTATCATCACCTTTCGACAGCAGCCGGTCTCTGTCACGACCAACAGGAATGAAGGATGGTGATGGTTTTGGAGGTGGTGGCTAACGGGAATAAAGGAGGGGGAGGAAGCCAACGAGAATGAAGTTGGGAGCAGAAGATGGAGGGTGTGGGGATTAGGGTTTTGAAAAAGGGTGGCCCATAGATGATATAATATTTATTATTAATCTTATTTTTGTTTCTTTTATAATGTTGAGGGATAACTTGGTCATTTTGTCCACACTTAACTGAAAATTTAACAGACATCCATCATTAGGACCTATTATGTTACGTAATGGCATACCATGGGGAGCAAACATGTAGTTTTACATACTTGGAGAGCCAATCCAAAATATTAACATACCACAGGGACCTTTCGTGTAATTTACTCTAAATATAACATAGAAATAAATATTTCTTTAAATATTTAATCCACCGAATCCGAAATTCACACTTTGTGAAATAACGGTTAACAATTAAACGCTATGATTTGTTCTTTGCCCAAAGTGTAACTCTTCGGATCGTACCTCGATAGCAACGTTGATATTAACGATGATCAGACATCTAATATCCAACAAAGCTACCGCGTATAACAAATGGTAATGACGCCATTTGGGTAATCTTGGATCACTTGACGAAAAATGCTCACTTATTACCTATCCGTGAGACTTTTACGTCCGAAAGGTTAGCCGAAATGTTTATCAATGAAATAGTGGCTCGTCATAGAAAGCCATTGTCATTTGTATCCGACCGGGACAAGTGATTCACATCGAGGTTCTGGAAGCGATTCCATGAGGCGATGGGCACCCAATTGAACATTAGCACAGCATAACGCCCTCAGACGGATGGTCAGTCCGAAAGGACCATCCAAACCCTTGAGGACATGCTTCGTGCATACATTATAGACTTTGGCGGGAACTGGGACAGTCATCTCCCATTGGCGGAATTCTCTTATAACAATATTATCATGCAACTATTGGTATGCCTCCATGAGAGTTGTTATACTGCAGGAGGTGTAGAATGCCGTTGTGTTGGGGTGAGATTGGTCAGAAAGAACTAGGAAGCCTTGAAGTTGTTAAGACTACTTCCGAAAAGTTCGACTAGATCAAAGCCCGAATGAAAGCTGCCCAGGACAGACAGAAATCATATGCGGATAAGAGGCGTAGGCCTATCGAGTTCAATGTTAGAGATAAAGTAATGCTAAAAGTGTCTCCTTGGAAGGGATAATCTATTTTAGAAAAAGACGGAACTTAAGTCCGAGATTTATTAGATCCTTAAGAATATTTGCTCGAGTAGGGGAAGTTGCCTATATACTGAATTTATCGCACGAACTAAGTGGAATCCGCCCTACTTTCCACGTGTTGCACTTGCGAAAGTGTTTAGCTAATGAATCAATACACGTGCCAGTTATGGATATTGAGGTAGATAACAGTTTGAACTACATTGATGAATCGGTGGCGATACTGGATAGAAAAGAGAAACACTTACGAAATAAGGTAATCGAACTGGTTAAAGTACAGTGGAGGCATAGAAATGGTTCAGAGGCTACCTAGGAGAGTGAAGAGGAAATAAAGTGTCGTACCCGCAACTGTTTAACTTGTGACAAGTTTCGAGGATGAAACCTCTTATAAGGTGGGTAGACTTGTAACACCCGAAAACCCAACAAATATATATATATATATATATATATATATATATTAGTAAAGAAAGAAAATTGAAGATCGTGGACTAAACGTGAATAAACGAAAGTTGGGAGGTAAGGGAGGAGTGTGTATAACCCTAGCCGCCTCACCTTGCTCCTCATTCCAGCATTTCACACTTACAACAGAAAGAAATCGTTTAGAGAGATAGTGGAATTCTAGAGATAGAAATGTCACACCCCAACCGACGGCGGAATACGTCGGGGCGGGACATGTAGACTGTTCAAAAGCTCAAGGTTTACTAAAGTTTAAATAATTAAACAATCAATTTCATAACGTAAATAAATGTAAATCCAACAATACAAGGAAAAATAAAAATACATAAATAGTCTCTTTAAATTAAATTCTAGGTCATTAGTCCTAAGTGAAGCAGCTTGTACTTATTCTCAAGCGTTAGTACCTGAAACATGATGAAAACAAGGTTAACTAAAAAGTTGGTGAGCATACATAGGTTTTGACACATAACCAAGTTTAAAGTGTTTTATACAATTCATACGATACACGTGTATATGGCAATTATGGAGAATCTATAGTTAAACTAAGTGTGTACAATCAAACCTTGTGACTGAGGCATAACACGCAGGTTACCCTAATGTAAAGTCGGTAACAAACACCCTAACCGGGTGGGTTTGTCAGACACAATAGATCTATCAATGTTAACCGTTGGCTTGTACGGAGTTAATGATTGTACTAAAGTCATGTACATGTAGTCTTCATTCATAGCATTCAAGCATAAAGCACATAACACATAATATCATATTATTGAATTGTATTTTAAGTATATGCAAAAAGTTTCAAAAGTAAATCATGTTTCACCCCAAAAGTACAAAATAAAAAGTGGGGCTATGTAAACTCACTTGAATCAAGAGTGTAGCTAGCACGCGAGTCTAGGTGGCAAAATGATCCTTGTAACTCACCACGTTAACCTAGTGTATAATGTGTATTGAGTTAATAATATGTACAAAAGTCTATGTCTAAGTCTAGGGTTCAACGGGTTTTGATGTGTGTGGGTTGGTACGAATAGGTTTGTGTTTCTCCATGTAAAGGCGTACTATGTTTGTATACGAATTTAATGTGTATTATGAGTTCAAGATATATATGTTTGAACTTAATAGTCACCGACGTAGGGTTGGAGTTAAATAAAATGATTAATTTTATTTATTTAATTGTGAAAAATATGCTAACATATATATAGAGTGTGAATATATATATATATGTTTAGAAATAAGATTTCTACTTATGTGAATAGTGTTTAATTTAAATAAATAAAATAAATAATTTCATTTATGTAAATGAATAATTTTTTAAATAAAAATTAAATAAATAATTTCTACTTTATTTATTTATAATAATATGTAAATGGTGTTAATATATGAAATTAATAGTAATTATATACTTTTAGTGTAGATTAAAATAAATAAATTTATTTGTCTATTTATCATTTTAAAATAAGAATTTAATTGTTCTAAATAAAGTTACAATTTTATAATTTTATAAATTTGGTTTTTAGAATGGGAGATATTTTATAAAGTAAATACCTCATTTGATAATTAATTTCTTTTAATTATTTAAAATTCTAAATTCTTGTTTTAACTAATTAATATATAATTTTAACACTAAAATTTATAATAAAAATGAATTTATGTTGGAAATTGAAAATTTTGGTTTTATTCTGTTCAACATGTTGTAAAATTTATAAAAATAATTTTTATATAATTTTTTTGAGTTATAAAAACGGTTTAAAAATATAAACAGACCTGGGGACTCGAACCCGGGTCTGTGTTGTACAAGTCAGGGAACCAAACCACTGGTTCAGACTGTGGTTCTTTGATAGGGGTCCGATATTAATCGTTTTAACGTGTTACTGAGAGGAGCCGGGTTTGATGTTAAGGACAGGTGCAAAAAGGGCGACTGGATACGGGCCGTGGGTTTCGAACCCACGCCACCCGGCTCAATGGTGCAGTGTCTTAACCAGTTGAGCCGGGTGGTTCGCTGGTCTAAATGGGAACAAGAAAAATTAACTACGCTAAGTTGATTAACCCAAATTCCCCCAAATCAGATTTCGAGCAAATCGATCAAGAACCCTAATTCCAATTGATTTCGATAGATTATGATAGCTCGAATTGATAAGGGGCTATTGTTCAGGGCTCGATTACAAAGCTAATGATCTAAAACTTACTTGATGAAATTGGGCAACGAGTGCAGTCGGCTACGACTTCAGGCCCGATGATCTTGATACTCGATGAACTTACAGAGAGGTAATGCGAGTCAATTGATTACTCTGGAAGTTAGTAATAAGTCAGGCGAGGGTGAGGGAGTGTTTTAATTGGATTGGTTACATCTAATTTACGCGATTTGGTTTCGATTCGGCCGTAACGCCCGAAGGGACGGATTACGCGTTAATTTGCTCAATTGGGGATGAATCGAGTCACATTTGAGGCCTGAATACATTCAAGGTAAATCAAAGCGTGATTTGTGGACTCTTAAACGCGTTAATCGCACAATTAATGCTTGATCGATACGGGTTTGACTCTCTGGAGTCAAACATTTTCGAATTTGAATTAGCCCGCGCAAAGCGATTGAATTGAGGTTCCAATTTGGCCTAGGGATGGTGTATGATCAAATATTTGTGAATGGGGAGTCCAATTACATAATTTGGACCCGAGGCAGCCCTGGATTGTGATGTTCTTGGGTTGCGTTGACTTCCAAAGTCAACCGGATCGTGGAAGGTCAAATTTTATGCTTTAAAAGTCAAAATTGAAAGTGTAGGCATGATTGCTTGAGAGTTCAAATGTTTAGGGTTCAATCAAATGTAAAATTCTTGTAATTTGGGTGTAAATGTATATATACACATGTATGTCTAACTATATATATATATATATATATATATATATATATATATATATGGGGATTTTAAAACAAACTCGGGGTGGAATTTGTGAATCTGCATTTGATAAATATAACCATTTCACTAAGACTGGAATTCATACATGATTTATTGTACTTGAATGAAGACATGAAAATTAGAAAGGTTACAGTATCCCCATGTTGAGGGAATTTCGTCCCGAAATTTAGCTAGTTGAGGCGATTGTATCAGCAAAGAGGTGAGGGTACTTGAGCTTCATTTGGTCCTCACGTTCCCAAGTGAATTCAGGTCCACACTTAGATTCCCATCTTACTTTGACAATAGGGATACGGCTTCTCTTGAGTTGCTTGATCTCGCGACCCATGATCTCCACCGGTCTCTCCACGAAGTGCATCGTTTCGTCAATGCGCACATCGTCGAGAGGTATATGGAGATTCTCATCAGCAAGACATTTCTTTAGGTTGGACATGTGGAATGTAGGATGTACATTAGCAAGTGATGGAGGTAATTCGAGTTTGTAAGCCACTTTCCCGATCCTTTCGAGGATCTTAAATGGACCCACATAGCTAGGTGCTAGTTTACCCTTCTTCCCGAAGCGAATCACCCCCTTCCAAGGAGATACCTTTAGAAGTACAAGATCACCGACTTGAAATTCCAAGGGTTTACGTCTCTTGTCGGCATAGCTCTTTTGCCGACTCCTTGCTACTTGAATGTTGTTGCGGATCTGTAGGATCTTGTCGGACGTTTCTTGGATTAATTCAGGACCGGTGATTTGTGCTTCACCAATCTCGTTCCAACAGATAGGAGAGCGACACTTCCGACCATAGAGAGCTTCAAATGGAGCCATGTTGATGATTGTGTGGTAGCTATTGTTGTAAGAGAACTCAATGAGGGATAGATGTGAATCCCAATTGCCACCAAAATCAATTACACAAGCTCTAAGCATGTCCTCGAGCGTCTGGATTGTTCGCTCGGTCTGACCATCAGTTTGGGGATGGTAAGCCGTGCTTAAATCCAAGCGTGTACCAAGAGCAGTTTGGAGGGATTTCCAAAAGCGGGAGGTGAAACGAGCATCCCTATCAGATATTATGTTAAGTGGGACCCCGTGACGACTCACAATTTCGTCAATGTAGATTCGGGCTAGTTTCTCTACCCGATAGTCTTCTCGGATGGGTAGGAAGTGAGCTGATTTGGTGAGACGGTCAATGATCACCCAAATACTATCGTACCCTCTAGAAGTACGAGGGAGTTTGGTAATGAAATCCATGGCTAGATTTTCCCATTTCCACACTAGAATTTCCGGTTGTTCAAGTAAACCCGAAGGACGTTGATGTTCAGCTTTGACTTTGGAGCAAGTTAGACATTTTGCGACATATAGTGCTATGTCTTTCTTCATCCCGGGCCACCAGTATTGTTGGTGAAGACCCCTGTACATTTTATTAGCCCCGGGATGTACGGAGTAACGACTTTTGTGTGCCTCGTTCATAAGGACTGCTCGAAGGTCATCACGATCGGGGACCCAGATACGATTCAAGTAATAGAGTAGGCCATTAGGTTTGGTTTCTAATAGGAGTTCAACACCACATGACATTTCGTTATACAGATTACCCTCGGTGACCGAGACGTGTTGAGCTTCTAAGATGTGATTTTGAATATCGGTTTGAATCCTAACACAATGAAGCATAACATGGTCCTTACGACTCAAGGCATCGACCACAACATTCGCTTTACCGGGATGGTACTGAATCTCGCAGTCGTAGTTGTTAAGGAGCTCGACCCAACGTCGTTGCCTCATGTTGAGTTCTTTCTGATTGAAGATGTGTTGGAGACTTTTGTGATCAGTGAACACCACACATTTCGTGCCATAGAGATAATGTCTCCAAATCTTTAATGCGAAGACGACCGCACCCAACTCAAGATCGTGCGTCGTATAATTCTTTTCGTGAATTTTAAGTTGTCTTGATGCATAAGCGATCACCTTGCCCCGTTGCATGAGAACACAACCGAGACCTTGGTTTGATGCATCGCAGTAGACCACCAGATCATCGTTGCCATCAGGAAGAGTGAGGATAGGAGGATTGCACAATTTTTGCTTGAGGAGTTGGAAGGCGTCCTCTTGTTTTGGTCCCCACTCATAGTGTTTACCTTTATGGGTCAAGGCCGTAAGAGGGACCGCAATCTTGGAAAAGTTTGAGATGAAACGACGGTAATAACCAGCAAGACCAAGAAATGAACGAACTTCGGTAGGGGTCTTAGGGGTACTCCAATTCTTAACGGCTCTGATCTTTGCGGGATCAACATGAATCCCCTTTTTGTTGACAATATGACCCAAAAATTGAACTTCCTTTAGCTAAAATTCACACTTGGAGAACTTAGCATATAGTTGTTCTTTTCTTAAAAGGTCTAAAACCAACTTAAGGTGTTGCTCATGATCTGGTTTGGTCTTGGAGTAGACCAATATGTCGTCAATGAAAACGATCACGAATTTATCTAGGTATGGTTTGCATACGCGATTCATGAGATCCATGAAAACCGCGGGGTCATTGGTTAGCCCAAAAGGCATAACCATAAATTCGTATTGACCGTATCTTGTACGAAAGGCAGTCTTTGGAACATCCTCCTCTTGTACACGAAGTTGGTGATATCCGGATCGAAGATCAATCTTCGAGAAGTAAGTGGAACCTTGGAGTTGATCAAAGAGATCATCAATCCTAGGCAAAGGATAACGGTTCTTGATGGTAAGTTTGTTGAGTTCGCAGTAGTCAATACACATTCGGAATGAGCCATCTTTCTTCTTCACGAATAGGACGGGTGCAGCCCATGGTGAATGACTGGGACGAATGAAACCTTTATCGGAAAGTTCTTGAAGCTGACTTGCAAGTTCTTGCATTTTAGAAGGTGCTAGGCGGTATGGAGCTTTAGCCACAGGATTAGCTCCAGGTACAAGGTCGATACGAAACTCTACTTGACGAACGGATGGAAGACCGAATAGATCTTCAGGAAATACTTTAGGAAAGTCACAAATGATGGGGATGTCTTGAATACTCTTCTCTTGGTCCTTCTTTTGAACGATATGGGCTAGAAAGGCCACATACTTCTTCCGTAAGTACTTTCGGGCCGTAGTGCACGACATGAGCTTAAGCCCACTACATGGTTTCTCACCAAAAACCTTTAATGTATCACCCGAGGGGAGAGGAATTCGGATGCACTTCTCGAAACAAACGACCTTGGTATGGTGACTAGATAGCCAATCCATACCCATGATGATATCAAAGCTTCCCAGTTGCATAGGTATGAGGTTGACGGGAAAGGAATATTCATTAAGTTTGATGACACAATCGCGGATAATGGAGTCAATGATGATGGGGTTTCCATCCGCTACTTCAACGGTAAACATTTTCTCTAACTTAGTTCGGTTTTTAGCAAGCAAAGGTTCAAAATTAAGTGAAACAAAACTCTTATCGGCACCGGTATCAAATAGTATGGAAGCATACTGGTTATTAACGAGGAACGTACCGTTGACCACATCATTGTTGGCCTGGGCCTCATTAGCATTTATGTTGAAAGCACGACCTCTAGCTCCACCTTGATTAGGGTTGGTAAGTTTTGGGCATCGGTTTCGGAAGTTGTTTGGGTTACCACATTCAAAGCAAGCATTCCCATTAGTGATAGTTGGAACCCCTTTGTTTCCCTGGTTAGCTGTATTGCCGTGTGGTTTGACCCTGCAGGTGTTGGCTAAATGCCCATATCTTCCACAGCTGGCACATATCCGACACGGTATATTTGGGAAATGATGGTAATTGCACGTGTTGCACAAAGGGCTGTTGCCCACATAATGTTTCTTGGCTGAATTCTGAGTCATAGGAGCAACGTGATTGACTGGGGCAGCTGGGGTAACGACAGCAAAATTCCTAGTCTTTTGTTTCTTGTTATTGGAGAAAGGTTCGAGTTTGGCCCCTTTGGAGGGCTCAGAAGGTGTTGCCGTGTCTAGGACCTTCTTAGTACCCTTCCTTGTTAGCGTACCCGCCTTCACATGGTTATCGGTTAATGTGGCGGATAGGCGGATGGCATCTTCAATGGTAGCTGGGTTCCTCCCTAAAACTGTGTCTTGAATCTTCATCGGCAGACCACCGATGTACTTTTCAATACCCCGAGCCAAAGGTGTGACCATATGAGGTACCAGAAGACTTAGCTCATGGAAACGGGTGGTGTAGGCTAAACTTTCACCACTATCTTGGGAAAGATCCCAAAATTCGGCCTCTAAATTCTTCATTTTATTGCGAGGACAGAACTCCTCGGTCATGAGCCGTTTGACCTCATCCCATGGCAAGGCCATTGCCACATCCATGCCTATATTCCTCTTTTCACCATTCCACCAAGTGAGTGCTCGTTTGTGGAAAACGCTGGTGGCATAGCGGACCCGGAGGTTGTCGGGACAATCGCTGTTGAGAAAAGTGCTTTCAATGCTCTCGAACCGTTGCAAGAGACCCATGGCTCCTTCAGTGCCATAAAACTTAGTGGGGTTGCACGAGTTAAAATGATTGAAAGTGCATTGCGGTGGGTTGGCACCACCACCACCATTAGTCCCATGGTTACCGTTTGTAGCACCATTAACTTGAGTGAGTTGAGTTACCAGTTGTGCAAGGATAGCAGCAATATCAGTGTTGTTGTTGGCCACGGTAGCACGACGGGGAGGCATTCTACAGATTTGCACAACACAAGAAGAGATGTAAGAATTTTATGAAGGTTGATTGAGTTCAAAAGATAAGATAACAATTAAAATAGTAAATCATAGTTTGGATTGTACTCAAATAATGATATAATCATTCGAATACTGTGACACATTAAGGTTAATTAAACTCATATAATTTTTCAAGGAGACATGCTTTAGCCTATAAGTAAACACTCATCCCGGGAATTCCCAGAAAAGCATACGGGTCCCTCGGTTGATTGGGATTTATACGAAATGCTTTCCTAGACAGAAAACCCAGAATACAGGTGTCACCCTTCCAGATTGCACGTGTCCTCTAATAATTAACAAAGTTTAAAACCTTAACGAGGAAGTAAAGAAATTCTATAGATTTAAATTCATGAAGTTTCCACATGCTATGATGATGATGATTGAGAAGTAGGCAAGAAGGTTATGAGGCTTAGGGTATGGGTAGGGATATTGTTTATTTAATTTATTATTTAAGTATAGTCTAATAATTCATAAATTTTAACAAATAAGATATCAAAATATAATAAGCAAGTAACACATAGCATGTAGTATATCATATAATCATAGAGCATGGCAATTGTGGGTGTCATAAGGTTATAGTCTAGGTCAAAGGTGTCTAATAACCTAATTCCCTATAACCAAGGCTCTGATACCAATCTGTCACACCCCAACCGACGGCGGAATACGTCGGGGCGGGACATGTAGATTGTTCAAAAGCTCAAGGTTTACTAAAGTTTAAATAATTAAACAATCAATTTCATAACGTAAATAAACGTAAATCCAACAATACAAGGAAAAATAAAAATACATAAATAGTCTCTTTAAATTAAATTCTAGGTCATCAATCCTAAGTGAAGCAGCTTGTACTTATTCTCAAGCGTTAGTACCTGAAACATGATGAAACAAGGTCAACTAAAAAGTTGGTGAACATACATAGGTTTTGACACATAACCAAGTTTAAAGTGTTTTATACAATTCATACGATACACGTGTATAAGGTAGTTATGGAGAATCTATAGTTAAACTAAGTGTGTACAATCAAACCTTGTGACTGAGGCATAACACGCAGGTTACCCTAATGTAAAGTCGGTAACAAACACCCTAACCGAGTGGGTTTGTCAGACACAATAGATCTATCAATGTTAACCGTTGGCTTGTACGGAGTTAATGATTGTACTAAAGTCATGTACATGTAGTCTTCACTCATAGCATTCAAGCATAAAGCACATAACACATAATATCATATTATTGAATTGTATTTTAAGTCTATGCAAAAAGTTTCAAAAGTAAATCATGTTTCACCCCAAAAGTACAAAATAAAAAGGGGGGCTATGTAAACTCACTTGAATCAAGAGTGTAGCTAGCACGCGAGTCTAGGTGGCAAAATGATCCTTGTAACTCACCACGTTAACCTAGTGTATAATGTGTATTGAGTTAATAGTATGTACAAAAGTCTATGTCTAAGTCTAGGGTTCAACGGGTTTTGATGTGTGTGGGTTGGTACGAATAGTTTTGTGTTTCTCCATGTAAAGGCGTACTATGCTTGTATACGAATTTAATGTGTATTATGAGTTCAAGATATATATGTATGAACTTAATAGTCACCGACGTAGAGTTGGAGTTAAATAAAATGATTACTTTTATTTATTTAATTGTGAAAAATATGCTAACATATATATAGAGTGTGAATATATATATATGTTTAGAAAAAAGATTTATACTTATGTGAATAGTGTTTAATTTAAATAAATAATTTTATTTATTTAAATAAATTAAATGAATAATTTTTTAAATAAAAATTAAATAAATAATTTCTACTTTATTTATTTATTTATTTATAAAGATATGTAAATGGTGTTAATATATGAAATTAATAGTAATTATATATTTTTAGTGTAGATTAAAATAAATAAATTTATTTGTCTATTTATCATTTTAAAATAAGAATTTGATTGTTCTAAATAAAGTTACAATTTTATAACTTTATAAATTTGGTTTTTAGAATGGGAGATATTTTATAAAGTAAATACCTCATTTGATAATTAATTTCCTTTAATTATTTAAAAATCTAAATTCTTGTTTTAACTAATTAATATATAATTTTAACACTAAAATTTATAATAAAAATGAATTTATGTTGCAAATTGGAAATTTTGGTTTTATTCTGTTCAACATGTTGTAAAATTTATAAAAATAATTTTTATATAATTTTTTTGAGTTATAAAAACGGTTTAAAAATATAAACAGACCTGGGGACTCGAACCCGGGTCTGTGTTGTACAAGTCAGGGAACCAAACCACTGGGTCAGACTGTGGTTCTTTGATAAGGGTCCGGTATTAATCGTTTTAACGTGTTACTGAGAGGAGTCGGGTTTGATGTTAAGGACAGGTGCAAAAAGGGCGACTGGATACGGGCCGTGGGTTTCGAACCCACGCCACCCGGTTCAATGGTGCATTGTCTTAACCAGTTGAGCCGGGTGGTTCCCTGGTCTAAATGGGAACAAGAAAAATTAACTACGCTAAGTTGATTAACCCAAATTCCCCCAAATCAGATTTCGAGCAAATCGATCAAGAACCCTAATTCCAATTGATTTCGATAGATTATGATAGCTTGAATTGATAAGGGGCTATTGTTCAGGGCTCGATTACAAAGCTAATGATCTAAAACTTACTTGATGAAATTGGGCAACGAGTGCAGTCGACTACGACTTCAGGCCCGATGATCTTGATACTCGATGAACTTACAGAGAGGTAATGCGAGTCAATTGATTACTCTGGAAGTTAGTAATAGGTCATGCGAGGGTGAGGGAGTGTTTTAATTGGATGGTTTCATCTAATTTACGCGATTTGGTTTCGATTCGGCCGTAACGCCTGAAGGGACGGATTACGCGTTAATTTGCTCAATTGGGGATGAATCGAGTCACGTTTGAGGCCTGAATACATTCAAGGTAAATCAAAGCGTGATTTGTGGACTCTTAAACGCGTTAATCGCATAATTAATGCTTGATCGATACGGGTTTGACTCTCTAGATTCAAACATTTTCGAATTAGAATTAGCCCGCGCAAAGCGATTGAATTGAGGTTCCAATTGGGCCTAGGGATGGTGTATGATCAAATATTTGCGAATGGGGAGTCCAATTACATAATTTGGACCCGAGGCAGTCCTGGATTGTGATGTTCTTGGGTTGCGTTGACTTCCAAAGTCAACCGGATCGTGGAATGTCAAATTTTATGCTTTAAAAGTCAAAATTGAAAGTGTAGGCATGATTGCTTGAGAGTTCAAATGTTTAGGGTTCAATCAAATGTAAAATTCTTGTAATTTGGGTGTAAATGTATATACACATGTATGTCTAACTATATATATATATATACATATATATATATGGGGATTTTAAAACAAACGCGGGGTGGAATTTGTGAATCTGCATTTGATAAATATAACCATTTCACTAAGACTGGAATTCATACATGCTTTATTGTACTAGAATGAAGACATGAAAATCAGAAAGGTTACAAGAAAGACCAAGAAAAAACTCTAGATTGCTCAAGATCAGTTTCAATCTTCTTCTCCACTGATAGAGAGCAAGAAAACACGAAGTATCATCATCTTTGAGGTATGGATCGAACCTAAATCTTTGTTTTTGTTTAAAAATGGGTGTTTGGGGTAAAACTAGGGGTTTCATCTCAAAGGTTAAGTTTTTACATGTAAAATGATGAATAAAACAAGGATCTAGCTTCATGGAAGCTAGATAAACGATTTGAACAAAAAAGTTATGATCTTGGATAAAAAATGAAGTTGTTAGGGTTTCTGTTCTTCCAACGTCACTCTTTGGGCGACACTGTTGTTTTTCGCTGACACTAGTCGGAGAAGAATGGCGAGGATCCCGAGGTCTGCCAACGATTGGGACATGTGTAATTCCTTGCTACACTAAGAGTGTCGCCACAGCTAGCGACACTAAATGAACGACACTAAGAGTGTCGCAACAGATATCTAGCGACACTGAGTCATCGACACTAATTGAATGACACTAAGTCTAGAATGCAAGTTCTGGCGGCATTAATAGTGTGCCTGGCGAAACTGATCATGTGCCAGGTGACACTGGCCAGGCGACACTAATCACTGTCTAGGCGAACCTAGTATATTGATAAAACTCGCGTGTTGACGTGAATGCAGATCGATTAGCACGCTATCCTTATTAGCCATCCGAGTAAGGTTTACTTAAAGATCACCAGGTGATTTCTACGTCCCCCTTGTCTGAAACTTTTAGGGCTGGGGTGCATACTCGTAGGATGAACGTTATGATATGGCTAAACGTGCTAAGTATAGAGACGAATAATAGAGAATGAAATAGGTTAAATGCAATTATGTGCCTATATGAATGATGATGTATTATGTGGCTAAATGTGTAACCGTGCCACATAGATAATACAGTATAAAGGGCTATACATGCAAACGTGCCACCATAGATGATAAATGTAGGTCCTGAGCAGATCCGCAAACACAGATTTGCGGAGAAATCCATCAAATAGTCCGGATCGAGAGACGGAATCTCTGGATCCGGTATCACTCTCGAATAGAGACGGGTGCGGGAATCACATACACGAACAGAAATATATAAAAGTGAAAAGAACAGATAATTTTAGCATAAAACGTATGATTCTTTGATTGATATGAAAAATAAAAAGCTCCTCACACACTCTACAATTAGTTTCACCCTAGGGTGAGCTCCCCCTGGGGTGGTGATTCCCTCTAAAGAAACACACTCCTCCTATGAGATAATCTGCTATTTATAGGAGGTCAAGCACATATGCCTTATTTTCCAAGACACCGCCCAACGGGCCTGAAAAACAGGTATCGAAACTACCTAGTTTCGATTGAACAAATGTTCAACCGAAACTAGTAGTTTCGATACTATAGTTTCTATTGACAGCATCAGTCTAAATTTTATACCCAACAATCTCCCCCTAGACTGATGCTATCAATTCTTGTCCGACACTGTCTTTCGTCTTCATAGATTGACTGATGATCCAATGCCTTTCTTTGTGATTCTCCCCCTCAAGTGTAGACCCTCCTATCTTGTAGGCAATTGATAAAGGTTTGAATCCCAAGTATTTAGCAGTAAATAACCATCTTTCTATAAAGATTCTTGACATTCTCAAACACTTGATCAACTTGCCTTCTCTCCCCCTAAAAAAAGGTCAATTTTAAGCGGAGGCTCACTTTGTCTTGCATCTTCATAACTCTGGTGATAATTTAAAGTCTTTTGTGGAGATTCTCCCCCTGAAGTGTAGAACCTCCTATTTCTAGGCAAAAGATAAGGGATCGAATCACCATGTAATCAACAACCAATGATCCAGTTCGTCACAAATACGCTTGACTTTTTTACCTACTGCTCAAACTTGAACTTTAAATAAAGGAATTACGGCTGGCTCAGGCAGAACATCATATATATTGCCGAAGAAATGAAATTTTCAGCCAAAACTCCCCTCCATCTATGCAATATCCTGTGACTCGATAGGCTATACTTCAGTCGAAACAAGGCTAGATTCGGTAGAGACAGTACCGAAACAAGAAGTTTCGATAGGGAGATTCTTCAACCGAAACTAAGAGTTTCGATAGGAGATTCTTCAACCGAAACTAGTAGTTTCGATACCCTCTAGTTTTGATAGCCTAGTTTCGACAGCCTAGTTTCGATGGTTTCTACTTCTGATTTAGGGCTTCATCAGTAGTTTCGATAGAACATGTTCAGCCTCCACCTAGTTTCGACCAAAATCTTCAGCCTCCAACTAGTTTTGATAGAACATCTTCAGCCTTTAGCTACTTCGATACCCCTAATCCAGGTCTGAAAAATGCTTCAGAAAGCCTTAGATCTTCAATTTTTGACAGTGTGAGCAGATCCTAGACATCTTTTTAGTTTATGAAACTGATTCACAACCTGTATATCATATAAGGTTAGGATACTCCAACGAGTTTAGAATTCGACAGTTATGCTCTAGCAGATTTTCTGCTAAAACCAACATGTTTTGGAAACATGCATAACTTTAAACATAGCTATGATGTTCACTGCTGAGATCAATAAACGGTCTTAAGATAACTAATCATGAGATAATCAGCATGCATTATGAATACATGCTTAAAGGGTAACACATCTAATCATAAATTGTCTATTGGATGTTACCGGATAAAGGTATAAATGACAAATGTACTTTAAATCAATATGAATTATGTTTTCATTTCATAAAGTAGTTATCAAAGGAGATGTGTGGAGGTAAGTGGGAGCTTAGATCCTTCGAGGCTAAGTATGTGATTGACATACTAAGTATAGTCGAAATTCAAGATTTGGATCTTGGAATATATATTACTTCTCAAATGACATCAGATGTGATAAATAAAGGAACACATATCTAGGAGATAGATAGAGAATCACAAACAAACTTAAAGGACCTTTTGCATAAAGGAAACATCGGATGTTTAATATGAACATAGGGTTGGTTCATACGGAAGCTACCATAGTGGTTGCTTGTGCAAAGACGAAAGGGTTCTTTCTAGATCATTACAGTATGAAGAGTCATATTGATGCACTATAAGATAACGGTTTTAAATCTCATGTAATTATGAATTACATATTGGATAGTTTGTTTGAACAATCATATATCTATGAGAGACATATAAATATTAACAAAGGTTATTAATAGGATTGTTCAAGGAGTGATAAGACATCAAGGAGTTGATGAATATCAATCACCTAAACTATTGCAGAGTTTGATTATATGATAATCAATGAAAACCCAGAAGCCTTGATCTATAATTTAAGTTCTATACCATCTTGTACGCTTTGGAAGCATTCTTGAAGGAAAGCATTCATTATGATGTAGAAAGAGTATAACTGTGAAGAGTAACATTATACAAGCTTCAATTGTTCAAAAGTTTTTTTTTGACATAAGAAGCGTAAAGTAATTAAATAATACATAGTATATTATAAATGTAACTGCTTGAAAGAGTTCAATTATAAACAATTACAAACTACTTGAAAGAGTGCAAGGTAGTAACAAACTACTTAAAAGATTTGAAGCTAGTAATGATTACTTTAAAACACATTATTTGAATTTGAGAAGACATAAGTGAGTAAAAGAAAGAGTTATTTTAAAATCACTTTAGGTAAGATCACAAAGAAGATAAAACTGAATGAAAAAGTTCATTGCAAAATCAGCAAATGATGTTAGACATCAGAAATTTATTGAATTATCTAAAACAAAGTTGAACATAGATCAAATCTAAATTACCCAAGAAAGCTTGAACTTTAGATACTTATTAGATAAGAATAGCATGCAAAATGTTCAACCTAGCTAGAAGGAATCTTAATCTATGCCTTGGTATTTGGGTGGTACTGAATGGTACAACAACATTCTATCTAATCTTGTAAATAACGATTAATTCCTGATCATTAGTGATTGCTCAGTTCAAATGTTTTATTACGGTTAATCCCTGAATGAAAGTTAATCTAAATATCCGTAGTCGTTTGGATTTATGGGAATAAATCTAAGGTAAGAATTTTGTGAATCGTTGGCTTCTTCATTATTATGAATGAACTGATTCATTCATAATATGAAAGTTCAAGGAGTTAATGGCCAAGTTCACAGATATTCATTAAAGAATGGATATTGGACGTAGCCCGTTTCAGAACTACTTCATGGATCGTTGTCATAAGTAGGTTTTGAAAATGGTATTGTCACTATATCCTCAGACCTGAGATATATACTACAACTTGATTATGTAGAAGGTTGTTTCTTGACATAAGGGCAATTGTTGGAAACTAATCTGAGACTTATTGAGAGTTGTACATAGTCAAGATGGAATTATGTCCACTTACTATTGTAGGTGAAAGATATCTCTAGGCCCCTCATTGATCCAAACTAGTATAATTGCACGACCATGCTCAGACTGTGTGTCTGAAAGAACCACTTTGAATCTCGATTGAGTAAAGAGAATGTTTGAACAGTATATGAGAATAAATGAGATTCATGTCTCATGTTCAAACGGGATATCTCGAACGGATATGATAACTGATCAGAAATACCATAACTCCTACGAACAGTTAAGTAAGAGTAATTAGCCTAATCGAGAATGGCTGACTTCTGGATAAAGTGTCATACCTTGATAGGGGCAGTGAGATGTAGCTAGACGTCCACCGCTGTCTGTATTGATAAATGGTCAGGACTCCTGCAAGTGGGAGTCTGTTAGACTAGTATATCCGAGTAACCACATTTGCCAATACTGCTAATGAGGTAAGATCCAAAGGGTTACACTTCGAGCAACGATTACGATCAGTGGATATATTAACGGTTAATATAGTCCATTACACGAATATAACGAAAGGCGAGATAATTACTTGGGAAATAAATTATCTGGACGAACGAATGGTTGGAAGTGATAATTGTTTGTGAAATAATTATCATCATTATTACTTGGATTAATAATGAACCATTGAAAATATGTTTAGAACATATTTATTAATTACGATATTATTTAATTACAATTATAATTATATTGAATATAATTATATTTAATTAACTAATTGTTAGTTGATTAACAATTAAATAGATAAAATCCATAAACGTAATTAAATAGTAATTGCAAGGATCTAATTGTAATTACGGAATCCATAAAACCCTAACTTGGTGACTAAGTTGGAGGCTTATAAGTAGGGATTAAATGGAGGCTAGAGATATAGAGAAATCAGGTTTTAACAGCTAGAAATCCTCTTGTGCCGCCACGAGTCCACCGTCGCCGGCCTCCATGCGCCGTGCTACACCGCTAGCTGCGACCCCAGAAGCCGCCGGCCGCCACCTAAAGTGTCGCCGCCGTCATCCGGAAGGCCGCCACCGCTTGCTGTCGTGTGTGGCTTTGTTGTCGCCGTCCTACCACCGTCACGCCACCACCGGGTTATTCTAGCTTGATCTGGTTTTGTTAGTTTCGGGTATTATTACTCGGTTATTGTCAAGTTCCAGTTTTGCAGGTGATTTGGAAGTAATCTGAAAGGTTTCATAAGATCCATGAACACCGCGGGTGCGTTGGTCAAACCGAATGGCATAACTAAAAACTCGTAGTGTCCATAACGGGTTCGGAATGCCGTCTTGGGTATGTCTTCCTCTTAGATTCTCAGCTGATGATAACCCGACCGTAAATCGATCTTGGAATAATAACTCGATCCTTGGAGTTGGTCGAACAAATCGTCAATTCTGGGTAGGGGATACCAGTTCTTAATGGTTACTTTGTCCAGCTCCCTATAGTAGATGCACATATGAAACGATCCATCTTTCTTTTGATAAATAAGGAAGGCGCTCCTCATGGCGAATGACTTGGTCAGATGAATCCTTCTAGTAACTCCCGTAGTTGGTTTGATAATTCTTGCAATTCCGACGGCACTAGTCGGTACGGTGACCATGCTATCGGTGTAGCTCCAAGGGTAAGGTCGATTCGAAACTTGACTTGTCGTTGCGGTGGGAGTTCGGGCAAATTTTCGGGGAATACTTCGGGAAAATCATGGACAACTGGTATGTCCGCGACCTTCCTTTCTTCTGTCCGATTTTCTATTACATGAGCTAAAATGGCATGGTTGCCCTTTCGTAGATACTTCTAGGCTTTTATACACGAGATGTAATTCAGAATCCCGCCCTTTTCTCCTTGAACTGCAAGTGTTTCTCCATTTGGTAGGGGAAGTCTGACAATATTTTCGCGGCATACAATCTCCGCTCCATTCTTGCCAGGCCATACCGATAATCACGTCGAAACTTCCTAGTTTAACGAGTAGTAGATCTATTTCGAAGGAGTGATTAGCTAGTTATAGGACATAGCTTGGAATAATGTGGTTGGTTTTGATTAATTTACCGTCAGCTAGTTCTATGGTATACTCATTATCTAGCACAATAGGTTCGACACCAAGTAATGGACTAAATTCACTAGATACGAAACTTCTTTCAGCACTAGTATCAAACAACATAGATGCGTAATGGTTGTTTAGAAGGAATGTACCCGTGATGGTGTCGGGGTTCTGTTTGGCTTCACCTGCTCCAATCACAAAAGCATTCCCCCTGCGTTGTTGTTGTTGTTTTTGGGTTTCCTGTTTCTTGGGTAGTCCTTTATAAAATACCCATTTTACCCACAATTATAACAAGTACGGTTTGCTCCAGTGTTCGGACCTGGTCCGCTCATTCTACATTCCTTGGCCGCATGGCCAATTCTCTTGCACTTTTGGCACCTTGTCTCTTCGCACGTGCCATTGTGGTGAAAATTGCATCAGTTGCACTTTGGTAGGATTCCCGTATAGACTTTCCTTTTCTTGTTGTCAACTTGGCTTGTGATATAGGCTCTGGTAGTCTCTAGCCTTTTCGGTGGTGGTGGTGGATTGGATTGTTTTGAAGAACTACCTTCCCAGTTCCTTTTATTATCAGCAGGTTAGTCGAAAAGTCCCTGGCGGACAGCCTGGGACGTCAGGTTGTGAGCCAATCCGATTGCCTTCTGAATTGTTGTGGGTTTGGAAGATGATACCAAACCCTGAACTTGCGGGGCCAGTCCCCACAAATACGCTCAATACGCTTCTCTTCAGGTGTCACCATGTGGGGACACAATCCTGCTAGGTTATGAAATTTTGATGTGTAATCCACAACGTCTGGTCCGTTCATTTTCAGGTTCCAAAACCTTTCCTCGAGATTCTGGATCTCATTCTGTGGACAGTATTCATCCTTCAATAGCCTTATGAAATCTGCCCAAGGCATTGCATTGGCCGCTTCCAAACCCAATGCTTGGACGTTGGATTTCCACCAAGTGAGGGCTTGTCCCTCAAACGTTCCAGTAGCGAATTTCACCTTTGAGTTATCTGGACAGTTACACATCTCGAAAGTAGATTCCACTTTCTCAATCCATCGTACCAAGTTGACTGCTCCATCCCGCCCACTAAAGGTGAGCGGTTTGTAGTCGAAAAAGAGCTTATAGGTACACACTGGAGGATTTGGTCCTTGTCCTCCGCCCATTCCATCTGCATTCGGATTGTTTTGGAGGGCTGCGACAGCTGCAGCTACCCTCTATTTATCAAGGCTTCCATCTATGCTGCAGTCATTGGCGCTTGTCGGGGCGGCATATCTCTTCATATCATAATGTTAGCAAGAGTTAGATTATATGTAACATACAACCAACACATGTATACAAAATAACACATCACATTCA
Organism: Smallanthus sonchifolius; assembly: GCA_023525975.1. NCBI lineage: Eukaryota > Viridiplantae > Streptophyta > Magnoliopsida > Asterales > Asteraceae > Smallanthus > Smallanthus sonchifolius. The sequence goes on along the minus strand of CM042022.1, from coordinate 56,972,004 downwards.
CCAATCAACCACGAAATATAAAAAAGATAATAAACTTGATAAAATAGATTGTATGAAGTACAAAATATTCTTGGAGTTTTCGCTCACAAAAGAGAACAATTTTAAAGCTTCAAATATTCCGTGGGCATAGCCCGCCCACATTAAGCTGAATTGGAAATCTAAGAAAACCATCCCACAAGAAGGGAAAATGCATCTAGCATCGTGTTAACGATGGTGAGAGCTGCAAATGAATCCAAACGCTCGTTGGTCTGCGCATTTCGTTGTCCCACTACAATGGCTCCCTACTCCACCGCTGCCAGTCGTGTCTCTCCCATGGTAACTCGTCCTTGCAGTCTCCCCAATGCTGAGCCATTAAGGCCCACTTCACCCTGGAGTCGAACCAAGTGATCAACAAGTGCTTCTATGATAGCGTCTGAATCCTTGCTGGTGTCCTCACTCTGCTGTGCTCCTGGGTCGGGTTGTGGCTTGCTCATCTCAATGCTAGGTGGTATGATCTGCTCAATAGGCCCCACTTCCTATGGCCTAACCGATGGGAAGATTCCCCAACCTCTCACTGACTCGAAAGGCAGTGTCTATTTGGGAACGGTTCGGTGTCAGGCGAAGAAAGAGTCCGCTTCTTGGGCGGCAGTATGGTCTTGCGAGCTTTGCTATGGCGTGCAAGTCCCATGAAGTTAACCCAATCGCTGCGTAGTGGTGCAGGGCTAGGGACCGAGGAGGGGAAGGTGTAGGTCGTCTCACCTCCTCGTTGCTAGTGCCCTCCCAGTGAATAACCGAGTATGGTACAGTCTCCCTTGAGTCAGTGTTAGAGTTCACTGCTTTCGTATCTCCCACTTATTCCTCTTCTGACTCTTCCTTAGGCTTCGATTCCTAGACTTGGTCTGACTCCTTTTGAACGTCTTTGTCATCTGAGACAACGGGCTGCAATGGTGCGGGTGGTTGCGGAATCTGATTTTCCTCCTGTGGCAAAGCTGGGGGTAAGGGTGCGTGCGGACGACATGCTCCTGTGACTAGTCAACCACCAATTTCTATCTTACGTGAATATTATAAGTGTATATGAGGATACTAAGTGTGCGTGCGGAAGTTAAATGCAAATGAGACATCGGTTACAGTCTAAGTTCACTACGTGCAACCTAGTTCGCTACAACCAATGTCTCTTTGTGCCTTGCACATGAATTAATTAGGTCAAGAATGTACCCGTTCGACCTCCGGTCTAAGTTAGCGCTACTAACCCAGGTGTAACGAACCAAATTCTAAATTTGGATACTTCATGTGGACCCTTTAATATTATATTTAACTAAATTTTAAGGGGTTAAAGTTGGAAGAATTGAAAATAAGGTTTAAAGCCTTAAAACTTGAATTTTGATTTTTAGGGTTTAAATGGTCAAAGAAGTGCAGGGGGTTTATGTATGTATTTGGGAAAGTTAAAAATTCTGGAATTATGTGGGGGTGGGGGTCACGTAACACAAACATGGTGAGTGTGTGTGTGTGTTCTTGGTGGTGAAGAGCAAAGAAAAAGGGGGAAGAAGAACCCAACTTAATTTCTCGAAATTGGAGGTGAAAGATCATAGATTTGAAGATGTTTGAGGCTTAAGCAGCACTCACGTAAGTTCATCTTCTTCGTCTCCATCTCCTTCACCTCCATTAATTGGTTTTGGTGGGTTTTGATAGAAAACCTTAAATTGATAAATTGGTGGGATGTTTTGGATTAAATCTTGTTTATAAGTGTTAATATAGTGTTGTTGATGTTGGAGAATTTGGATGATTTCAAAATCAGGGTTCTTGAGGTGAAAATTAGGGGTTTATGATTTGGGGATATTTAAATGGTGAATTGAGTATTAGTAAATGTTTATGGTGTTAATAGACATAATATTTAGTAGAAACCTAAATCAAATTGGTGAATTGTGTAATTTGGGATTTTGGGTGAAAGATGAGTTTTACCCAAATGTGTCAAATGGGTGATTTCATTGATCTTTGATCAATAATGGTGATTATGGGAGGTTAAGGTTTGTATTAAGTTGTATTGACCATTCTTGGGCATAGGTGATGAGCTTTTGTTTATAACATGGGTGTTTGACCCAATTGGTGTTTGTAGGATTTTTAGATTACTAAACAATAAGTGTAATTGTTTAGGTAACCGGAGTGCTAAGGTTGAAGATCAACCGGATTCGTCTAGCATAAAAGGTAAGTGTTTTTACACTTATTTAGTAATTGGCATTGGTTAGTTCATACTTGTCATTATATGACTAATTGCCTTGTTGACTTTAAGTTGATGCATTACACATGATGGAGTGTTAATTACATGTTATTTGGTGTGCTTGGTGAATTGATGTTTTCGTGTGTGTTTGCAAACAAAATGGTGAATGTGAAGTCATATTCCGCATGGGTGTTTTTGAGGATGTGATCTTCATGGGTGATATATGAATTCATAATCCTCATGGGTGTTTTGAGGTTATGAGATTCATGGGTGATATGTGGAGTCATGATCCTCATGGGTGTATTGAGGACATGAACTCCATGGGTGTAGAAGGAGACATGATTCTCATGGGAGTTTTGAGATCATGAACTTCTTGGTTGCTAAGTGAAATCATGGTTCTCATGGGTGTTTTGAGATCATGAACTTCACGGGTGTTAATTTGGAAGTCTCGTACTTCACATTTGGTGTATAACCTCCTTGGAACTTATGTTGAATATTGTAAACAAGTTGGTATATTTTAAATACTTGTTATATGCAAGAGTTTATAACAATGGTGAGAATGGGATGTTGATTCATGGGTGTTATACAAACTTTATTAAGGTTCAAATATGTCTTAAAAACATGTCGGAATCAAACCAAATGTGTTAGATATGTTAAAAATGGGTTTTTGGAGTGTATGAGGTGATTTGAGCATATCATACGCCAGATGAGCATATCATACGCTGGGTGAGTATGATACGCCCAAAAGCTTCTAATAGACGTTGGTTTGGGTTTTTGGCCATTTTTCTCGGTTGTTAACTTGGGGGTTGTTCCAAGGGTTATAGGTCATTACTAATATGTTTTATGGGGTGTTTAGTTGTAGGTAAAGCTCCGGTATAAGCCTCGGGATGTCAAGATGCTCGATTTGGATCTCTCCTTCCTTGTTTAATTGTTGTTTTTTAATTAACAAATGATTTGTTTTGGGGTATCTTTTGTCTAATCCTTCTTAGGAAGACTCTAATTAATGTTTGTGCAAGATAAATGATGTTAACACTATTTTTTTGGGTTTCATGTCATTCGTGACATGTCATGTGTGGTGATAGTTTCTATGTCACTTTGGAAACTTCTAAAAAAGTGTGTTTTGGAACACGTACTTTTGGGACCATCTTCCGCTTGTTTTCTTGTTTTGAAAGTTAAATTTTGGTATGAAAACTTGGGTGTTACAACTTGGTATCAGAGCATAGGTTTGAGAGAATTGGTTGTGCGAAACACCAAACTCAAACCATAATGCTCTTGATAAAGGGGGAATGAGAATCCAATCGAGACTTAACCGTGGCTTGGAGCTTACTTGATGAAGGTTAGTAATGAATTGTGTAATTATTTTCTAATGTGTTATTTGTGTTGAAAATTGTTAAGTGAATTGTAATATGGAGATGACAATAACAGTTAGGCATATTAGGTTTCTAATCATGCCTGGCCAGTATGATTATTAATGTAATATGTGTAAGTGGGATTGTGATAACCATATAACGATGAGCATTAACAAGGATTAGGTGAATGTGGCTATACGTGTATATGTACGTATTATATGTATGTATAGGTGTGATTACACGGGGTGATTATATATACACTTTTTTGGGGATAATGCCTTAATTAGTATGAGTAGAGGCCTATAAGTTGGTAGAACACCTACAACTTAACTAGAACACAGTCAGGGAATGACTGACGGGGTCAGATGTTAGTGGGTGGAAATTTTAGATGCGAGTTGTCTTAAGGACTCATGTACGAACGAGTCTATGAGAGTATCACCTCGGTGATGATGAGAAGCATGAATTAGTTGGGCGAATTGAAAACAACATCTAGCGGAGGGCGGCTAAAAGTTTTCTATTTTTGCGTGCCAATCTTCTTCAAGGGAGATTGGAGTCAAAGGGGTGATTCTTTGGAGGAACCGTATGAAGCCCAAAGGCGGGATTTGGTGACTCAAGTAGGAATGAAACCTTGTTTTCACAAAGGGTTTGCGGTGTGTGAACCAAAGGATTAAACTAGTGGGGTGTATTCGTTGGTTAGTCAATGATGCATCACTAAAATGGTATTGGTTTGTAAAGCAATCTATTGTGATCGGCGGGTGGAGTACTACTCATGGTGAGTCAACTCCGGGACGTAACGGAGGATTGATCAGAGTTTCTTCTTTAGAAGAAAGTCTTAAAGGCGTGAAGGCAATGTAACAGGTTGAATTCAAGAGGTGTTCTTGAAATGTTCTAACCATAAGCTGCAATAGACCGTGTATCCGGGGTGTTCCTTCATGTATGGTTGGCTGGTGAATAAATATCAAGAGTATGGGCACGTCATTTGACTAAGCGAAGCCTTGCCCAAATCTTGGAGTATGGTAGTGAATGAAGATAAATAGGCTTTCTCGATGCTATCGGTTAGCTCTAGAGAGTGAATTCTCCCTCTTGGTGTACAACTCAGGTGGAGTTGATTTTAAAAGTTGCAAAGGGAGACCGAACTCAGGAGACAAGTGGGGTGTTAGGAGGAATTAAGGGTGGCTATGAGAAAGCCTAACATTCTAGTTGAGCTAGAAACCCTTGGGAAGACAATACTTCCTATTGTCGTATGAGTGGTGATGTGTGTCCAGACGGTCTATAAAAACTAACTATAAAACCTAACCTAGACACTCTAGCTTTAAATTTATAAATCTAGACTCAACCTAATACTAGACCACACAACCGGCAAGTGTACCGACCAATGTAGCAAAGTTAAATGAAGTTCGGATATCGAACCCACGAGACACTAGCGACAACTCTATCTAGACTCTGATTCAACTAAATAAACTGATTTAAAAAGGGGGATTTTGTGTTGTGAACTATAACTAATGGAATTTCTAACTATCGATACCAAATATAAAGCAAGAGACTTTAGACAACTCACAAATGGGGAAAGCACTACCTAGACCTTGAATCCTATGCATGTACCTTGGAAATCTCTCGGATACGGAAACTATGATGGAACCGGGCTCTTAGAATACGACACACTTAGACAACCTAGTGGATCCCAGATCATTCTCCGGGTGTGACCTAAAAGGAAACCTAATGGACGTGTGAAACTCACCAGTTAGTTGGATCACCTCTCAACTATCTCCAACAACACTTAAGTACTTGCTAAACAGATTACCTCTCAGTCTCACTATCTCAATACACCTTTCAATGCATGGAGTAACTTGAATTCACTTGACAAGACACGGAATAACAACGACGCTAAGGAACCCTAGGACACCCTCCTTTCAGAGAAATTGACCTAAAAACCCTAACACCCAAGATTAACCGACAACTTCGCACCTCTCAGCTATTGAAGCAGGCAGAATACTCAATCCTAATAAACTCTCAATCGTTGTTCCTCTGGATACGACGTTAATCAACCATAAACAAATCACATGCAAACAGCTAGCGACCTAATATGCAACCATACATGAAAGACATTCACAAAGTAGCATATGGAAGATTCAACAGATTATCAATCAAGATCAAATACGCATAAACATCCAATCAACCAAAACCAAGTTCTTTACTTTAACGTTAACCCATCAACAAATATCCGAAATCCAAAATCAAACCAATTAACAAAACATAATCATCAAAATCTAGGTAGTTCAAGAAATGTAGCCTCTACCATCATCAAAACATAAACACAAAGTCTATTATTCAGATTTATGATAAAAGATAGATGAATCAAAAAGAAAAAGATAAGAAACATAAACCAAAAAGATGATAATCCAATCGATCCACGCATCCAACGCTTCAATTCTTGATCCCTTGAGACTTCTCCCACTCAAAATCGCCAAAAAGCTCTCAACTTTACGTCTGGAATCGTCTCTCTAACCCTAGAAACTAACTTAAGCTTTTATACCTTGAAAATAGCCAAAAAACTGTAATTTAGTTCTCCCGCATACCGCGAGGCCCAGGAGTGAAGTCTCTCGCGTACCGCGAGAGACAAGATAGTCGCGCATGTTTTCCTGAATTCACACCCCTCGCGTACCGCGAGAGGGAAGGCTCTCATGTCTCGCGTACCGCGAGGCACCCACTTTCACAGAAAGTTTCCTTGTTTTCTCCTTTTTCCTCGTTCCTTCACCATACTTGCTCGTTTAAGCTCCAAACTCACCCGATTACCTACAAAACATGGCACAAATCAATACTAACTATAAACGACTCAATATGACTCGAAAACTATACAAAAACGACACAAAATAGGATGGAAATGCATGTGTGCTTTGCAACACATCAAACATCCAACACATCAAGACCTCTGCAATGGAATCACAACTGGAACTAAAGCTTTAACAATCTTATAAATTCATTAGCACAGATATAATCACGCGATAAAATGCAACAAGTGATATTTCGATCCGATTAAACCAACACCAACTATCAAGCCCCCGATTTATGTTCTAAATTCAATTTATAAAGCACATCAATCCATCTTGGGTCCCATACTCAAGAGCTGCATTTCCACATAATCTCGTCTCACGGTCATGTCTAGGCATGGGTTAAACCATATAAATTTCTCCCACCACGTTAAACTAAAATTTACAGGTTTTAGAAATTCAGTGAAACATGAATGAATTGCAGTGAGCATTAATTCAAGCAAATGAACCTTCGTCTAGAGGCGTTTCAACCAAGTCGCTATCCCGGAAGGTAACACATAGACTAAGTCATATCAATTTAAGCACATAAGAATCACATACAGACGTTTTCTCCAAGTGGTCATCCCAGAGGGTAACACATAAGCAAAACTCGGTATTCTAACCAATAAGCTCATGAATTATGGAAATATGGATGCGGGCGCCACCAAACTCGGATTTATTCTCATAAAAAGAGAGTCGTGTGCCAAGAAATTTCAAAAAAACTCTAAATTCTAGCTTAACGTGGTACCTATCACCCTATGTTGACAGTTTCAGTTTTACCGACACCCTAAGATGAATACCCACAAGATTTTATGATTTAAGTTCAATTAATTATCCTAATTAACACGCACAGGATATTTAAGCTATCAAATCGGCTGGATCTACCAAAACATCACAGATTATACGCTTTTTCTATCATTATTTTCCTTTAAACTCACAAGCATTCCCAGTTATACCTATCATCTTCCATTTTGCTTGCAAAAACTCTAATTCGAACGACATTTTTGAATATTTTTTAATTTTTTTGTATTTTTCACTTTTTATAAAAGAAAAACAAACCTAAACAAACTAGACTCAAGACGTTTCCCATCCCCACACTTGAACGACACCATGTCCTCAATGTGAACCAAGAAACAACTAAACATAAAAATAACGACTCAAAATAATAATAATAATAAAAAAATTAGTAAAGTGGAAATGACTTAGCTGGTAATGATAGCATGATTCTGTCCAGCTTCGTTCTTCCACTTGTGCAACCGTATAGCATTTCATTCGCGGCTTGTACAAACACTCTGTCGGGTTCCCTTTACATGAACAAAAGATTTGAATCGACTCCGTCCGAATGGAGATTGAGTACGGACGGTGTGATCTATACCTGCAACATTAAACTCATAGCAAACCCAAAACAGTATCAAACAGACTCAAAATAAAACCAAAACTTATACAAACTATACACTCGGGTTCTAACCCGAGAAACAAACCTAATCAGGAGGCTTCTCCTTTATTCCGCCCTCGTCCGGCCCGTTTAGCGTAATTGGTCTACCACCAATTTGACAAACTCTGATGGCAGACCTTAAATTGGTTTTGAAAAATCTAAACGGGTCGGTCCACCAATATTTAAACTTACCTAGACCAAAACCTGATACGCGATGTATAGTGAAGGAGACGGTCCGCTTTATCCTGTGATAGAACATTTAGCAGCTCCTGTGGCTGTCCCTTCACTCCTGAGTTGGCCTTGTGCCCAGTCTTCCTTTCTCTTTCCCATGGTGCCTTTGGTTCCTGTGGCAAACTGCCATCGGCTTCATCCACGGCCATTTCTTTCTTGCTCTGTCGGGTGCAATGTGGTGGGTCTGACACTAGCTCCCTCACTTGCACCTCCTCTTCTATCCCCACACTTGGCTCTTGATATAATAGATCTTCAAGGAGCCTTAGATCGCCAAGTGGGTCGAACTTTTCTTCACTAGGAGTTGGCAGGCCCCCCAACTCGTCTCCAAATTCACTTTCCCACGATGGGACCTGCTCTTCTTCTAACTCCTCCTCTTGCTCATCCAACTCTGGTAGACCCTCTTCGTTGCACTCGTCTTCGCTCTCTAAATCCTGCATCAAATTATTCTCAAAGAGCAAGCGTAAAGTATCAAGCACATTAGAAGAGTCGAGCTCGTCACCCGGGAAATTAAATGACTCAAGATTATCACAATTATATTTAGTCAAATCAGGTTCCGAATACTTACCTGGACCATCACCCATAGTGTCATCCGAGGACTCTACTATCTCCATCTCATCATCACTAAAGAAACCGTCCTCGATAGGCTCTAGCTCCTAATTCTGGGGTGTAGGAACCGGAAGTGGATTTGGCATAAAGTGTTGTACACTTTTGACTTGCGCCTTTTCCGTTAAAGTCTCCGTTTTTCTATATAGCTTCAGACTTGCTAGTTCGTCCGTAAGCTTACCATTTTCTTCTAGGAAGAACAGCTGCTCGGCCTTACTTAAACGGGTCCATTGAGTGCTCATTATCTCATGCACTTTCCTTTGCTTGTCCTGGAGTGTTTCTTCGATATGTATTTCCTACACTGACTCAATCTAGCAAGACAAGTTTAAAGATTTATACTGAAATATGTGATCTTGTATAGGATCTGGTGAATAAAGGTCGTCACAATCGACAGTAGAGTCAGACAACTTACCTGGATGTGGGACTTGTGTGGAACTGCGTGGAGTAGAAAAAAACACATCGTCTTCTTCATCCCTAGTCAGCTTCATGTTGCAAGACGAACTCTCCCCTCGATAATTAGCACACATATCCTGATATTCAGCTTCAAGTGCATCTATTCTATGGAGTTTCTCCTCTAGTTCCCTACGCTCTTCTTCTTCGATCCTTCTTCGTTCCTCCTCAATTCTTGTATTCTCCATCATTTGAGCAAGCATGTCATTCTATTGTTGAAGCAACTCTTCCCAGAGTGGGGTCTTCCCAGCTTGAGCTCTCTTTCTCTCTTCATTCTCCTCTGTTGATGCACTTTCCTGTGACAACACTCTGGATAGAGTCTAGGTTTGTATGTCTAATGTCTGTATTTTGTCTTTGTATGTAAGAGTCATTATGTAAAAGTTTATCGAGTTGTATTTACTTTTACTTAATGTTTTGTTGATTTCTTCCAAGTGTTTTGCGCACTTGTATGTGCGCAGGAGAATGCTCCTGCATACTTAGTAAGTACGCAGGAATACCTATGCGTACTTGTTAAGTACGCAGGAGTAATTGGTCCTGCGCACTTGCTAAGTGCGCAGGCATCAGGTCAGTATAAATAGGATAGGTTCACAGAAGCTAAGTACGCAGAACCATTTGTTCAGACAAACTCAGTTTTGCTAAGTACGCAACTTGTATTCTCTCTGTAACCGTCGAGTGTTTATAATACAAAGAACGTTTATTGTGACTCTCGTGTTTGGTTTACTTTGTTTATTAAGACTCTCCACCTAGTCACGGGTATTCCGCAACCCGGTTTGACTAGTAGACCACTTGCATGTGACGATCCGACACACACGAAGGGACCTACAAGTGGTATCAGAGCATAGCTCTTGAATTCGAGTGTTGTAAGTGAGTTTGGAGACGTTTTACTGAGTTTTACAAGCAAAAAGAGGTATTTTTGTTGATTTTTGTTATAAAAAAGGTTAGCTCTTGAGCACTTTTTTAGAAGCAAAAATCTCTCAAAAACCGATTTTTGTTGTGTATTTGTGTGGTTTAAGCATCAAAGGTTTGTTAGAAACTTGTTTCTGATCCTTTGGCTCGATTGCATTGATCATCAGCCAATTTTTCACCATCTCCGGCGATTTTCAGGTGACCGGAAAAGTTTGGTGAGAGTTGCTGAAAAGGTGTCCTGCGTACTTACCATTTTTGGTAAAAAGGACAATTTTCTACGTACTTACTAACTACGCAAGAGTTATCTCCTGCGTACTTACAAGTGCGCAAGACTGAACTTGTGCGAACTTAAGTTATATCCTGCGTACTTAATATTACCTCCTGCGTACTTACAAGTACGCAAGAGTAAGTCTTAACTACGCAAGACCATTTCTTAAGTGCGCAAGGCCAAAAACAAGTGCGCAACAGTGTCTGACTTTTCTGATTTTTTTTGACCAAGTAATCACTATGTCGAACCTTCAGAATCTTGGAAACATGTTAAACTATGATAATGAGATCGGTACACCTCAGAAACCGCCTAAACTATTAAATGTAAACGATTATTCCAATTGGAAGGCACGTTTTGAGCACTACATTTCATACACCGACTCATCATTATGGATACCAATCCTTGAGGGATATAAGCATCCCACACACATCTATCTTGATGAAGAGGTTCCAAAGCCGATCTCTAAGCTTGATGAAGAACAAAAGAAAGCTTATGATCGGGAAAAGAAGGCTCTTGGCTCAATCACTATGTCATTAACTCGGGAATTGTTTCACAGCTTCCGAGGGTATGACACCTCCAAGGATCTTTGGAAAGCACTTCAGAAAAGATTTGAGGGGAACAGTGACATTAAGAAAAGTAAGCGGGATCTTCTCCGGAAGCAGTATGAATGCTTCAATTTTATGGAAAATGAATCGTTAGATGATCTCATCTCTAGATTCTATCATTTGCAAACGGAGTTGAAAGCTTTTGAACTGAAATATCCCGATGAAGAACTGGTGGAAAAATTTCTTGATGCTTTGCCACCAAAGTTTGAGATGTATACAACCCTGATGAGGGAAAATCCTAAATTCTATGAGTTAACAGTAGATGAGGCTATTGGTAAGATTCAAGCTCATAACATGAATCTTATGAAGAAGGAGAGCTCGGGAAGACCTCAGATACAGGACCCTTCCATGTATCATGGGCTGACTTCCACTTCAAAATCATCGGGCTCTGGAATTGCCCTCTTTACTGGACACTCCAATGAAGAAGACCACTCAAATGGGTGCGGTGGTCATGCTTGTTATGCATCCGGATCAGGGTTGGGAACTAATCATCAACACACCTCAAGAAATCCCCCAGCTACGTCTTCAGCTAACCATTCAGCAATAGTCAAAATAGCTGAAGATCATGTAGCATTGTTTTCATCATGTATGCTTGCGTATGAGAATTTCATAGGCGGCAAGCTAACGGATCCTGAAACTATTGAAGAAGACTTTAACCAAGTGGATCCTGATGATATTGAAGACATGGATATTCAATGGAATATGGCCATGCTTTTGAGGAGGGCCAAGCGTTTCCTGAACAGAACAGGAAGAAAGTTCATTGGTGGACATTCTAATGCCAAGGTTGGATTTGATAAATCCAAGGCCAAATGTTACAAGTGTCTGAACTATGGACACTTTGCTCGTGAGTGTCAAAAAGACCGAGCACCGGCCTCTGGTTTCACCAGACCTAGCCAGGGAAACAGCAACGGCCACAACAACACTAGCCACCACAATCAACACCAAGGTGGTTCGTCAAATGCACTGGTAGCTCAGCATGACGAAAACTTTGATTGGGGTGTTCATCTAGAGGATGCCATCATTGCTCAAACCCAGGTTGGTCTCATGGCTGAGATCATGGAGCTGATGGAGGCTGAGAGAAAAGAAGCTGAGGAGAAGGAAGCTTCTATAGCTGTTGAAAAGGAGTCTACCACTACCGTTGCTCTCATGGCCATTGGAGAAGCACAGAGTTCATCTTCTGAGGTAGATTCTAACCCTTTCTTTGTTATTTCTTGTTCTAAATGTCTAGAGCTAAAGCATGAAATTTCTAAGCTCCAAGACAAAATCGAACCCCTAACTATGGCAGCTCATATTTACAAAGCAAACGAAAAACGTTTTAAAGAATCTGTTGAAACATTAAAAAAGGAAAAATGTGAATATTCTTTACAAATAAGTGAGCAACAAGTTCACTTGGATATTGCGTATAGGGGGTTAGAAAAACGGAACAATGAAATCAACAAACTGCAAAATGATATCCTGCAGTTAAAATGTACAAATGAGAAGTTGAAAAACTCTCGCTTTGTGGTGGAGCACTACGAATCAGTAGTGAGGAAAATGAAGGGTATAGGTCTTGGTACCAATGCCATTCCTCCACCAATAAGTGGGAAGTTTGTCAATAGCTTGATAGACATTGATCTCACTTATCTAGATGAGTCCTCTGATAAGGATGATTCCCCTAAAAAGGATGAATCCTCAAGTAAGGCTAACTCCACATCTAGTGAGGAGTATGTTACTGCCTCTGAAGATGGGTCGGTTGACACTTGCCCTGAAGGAGTAGTCTCTGATGAGTTGCTGACTGAACAGAAAGTCCACAAAAACATTATCACTAATGGTGATAACTGCATTTTAACTGAACATGATATTATTGAAACAAATGATAAACTTAAGGTAATGCTTTACGGGGGTTATAAAAATATTAACCAAGTTAAGAAAGAGGCTTTTTCAGCTCATTATGGGCTTGGTTACAAAGAGAATTTGCAAAAGTATTATACCCCCAAAAACCAAACTGAAAAGGGTCAGACTTCTGTTCATAAACCAACTCCTCCTGCTCATAATTGAGAGTTATCTAAGGCCAGATCTAATGAGCCTTACAAGAGAACTTATGTAGACAAGAGGAACTGTTTTCACTGTGGCTTGGTTGGTCACATTGTTGTGAACTGTCCTTCTAAGAACCAAGGGAGACAGCAGGTTGCTTCACAGCCCGCTGTTATCCCCAGGTCGCCACCAGTGAAACCATCTCCCAAAAGTCCAAAGCAGAATGTGGTGAAACCACCAGTACAACCCATGGGAAAACATAAGATTAAATCTGAGGCCAAACCATCTGTTGCAAGAAAGGTAAAGCAACCTGTTGTACCTCGTGTGTCTACATCTGGTAGTACATGCACTGGTGAGAAATCTGTGGCTAGACTCTCTAAGCCACAAAGAAGAAGAAGGAATAAGAGGTTGAGAAAGCTGGAACAGCTGACTAAGACTCAATCAGGTGAAGCTTCCACAAGTTCACCGGTTGTGGTTGAGCCAAAGTCTACTGCTCTGGTTAAGAATCAAAAGAGATCCTGGAACAAGAAAGTTAAAAGTTCTCAACCTCCTGCTCCATTTTCATCCAAAGATTCACCAATCTTGAACAGTCATCATGACTGTGAGTTGAAAGAAGTAGTTTATTTTGAGAAGGATGGACGACCCAAGACCACAATGGCTTGGGTCTCCAAATCTAACTAATTCTTTTGTTACTCGTGCAGGGACGTCCGAATGGTACTATCTCTAATCGTTGGTATGTAGATAGTGGATGCTCCCGGCACATGACAGGAAACATGGCCTTGCTTCAAGACGTTAAACCATTCAGAGGCGGCTATGTGGCCTTTGCCGGAGAAAAAGGCGGCAGTATCACATGTCAAGGCGTGGTTTCAAACGGTTGTGTCAGCTTTGACAATGTCAACTTCTGTGAGTAGCTGAAGCATAACATGTTGAGTGTCTCCCAAATGTGTGACAAGGAGTACTCGGTGATGTTTGACAAGTCAGAATGTCTGATTCTCAAACCCGGTTTTGAGGTTCCCGAAGACTGGATTCTGATGAGAGCACCAAGATCAAACGACACTTATCAGATCGATATGAGCGTGGCAAAAACCACCTCATCAGTTGCTACTTGTTTGCTTACAAAAGCGACAGAACTTGACTCCATCTTGTGGCATAGGAAACTCGGACATATTTCTTATCGTAAAATGAATCATCTTGTCCGAAACGGTTTGGTAACCGGGGTTCCTAAGTTGAGGTTTACCGTTGCAGATGACTGTATGCCGTGTAAAAAGGGCAAACAGCAACGGAAGTCTCACAAGACCAAGCTCCACAACTCTATCGATACCCCTTTGGAGCTATTACACATGGATCTGTTTGGCCCCATAAGTATCAGGAGTATTGGAGGTAAGTCATTCTGTCTAGTTGTAACTGATGATTTCTCACGTTTTTCTTGGGTGCTTTTTTTTAGGTACAAAAGCCGAGACTGCTGATATTCTTCAATACCTGATCCTGAGCTTGGAATCTCTTTGCAAGCTGAAAGTTAGAAGAATAAAAAGTGACAACGGAACTGAGTTCAAGAATAATTTGATGGAACTTTTCTGTCTCAAGAAAGGGATCCGTCACGAATTCAGCGCGCCGTACACACCTCAGCAGAATGGAGTTGCTGAACGGAAGAACAGAACACTGATCGAGACTGCAAGGACTATGCTGTCTGATGCAAAGCTTCCTGTCACTTTCTGGGCAGAGGCAGTTAATACAGCTTGTCACGTCTTAAACAGGGTTCTGGTTGTGAAAAGGCACAACAAGACATGTTATGAGTTGATCAACAATCGACTTCCCAATCTTGATTACCTAGTTCCTTTTGGTAGTCCTTGTTCCTTGTTGCTACAGTATAAAGACCTTCAGTCTAAATTTCATGCGAAAGCGGTGGAAGGCATCTTCTTAGGATATGTTGCCAATTCGCCCTGCAAGAGAGTGTACAACATAGGAACTCGTACTGTCGAGGAATGGTTTGAAGTGGACTGTAGTAATCACAGCACTCCACCAGAACCAAAAGGTCCAGCTTGGGGTTTTGATTATGATGCGTTATTCAAGTCTTTCAATCTTCCTGATTTATCTGCAGAAGACGCCGCAAATGTCTATGATTTATTGCGTGACGACAATGACTCCAGTTTTACTACTCGTGCTACTGTACCAATTATAACTCCTGATTCCAATGCTGCATCTGTATCTGGAACTCATTACAGTGATAACAGCGAAGGTGTTCATATTGTTGGGGATGACGCTCAAGCCAATCCTAACACAACTGTAGGAAATGAAGCTCCAGCTGATCCAATAAACATTGAATCTTCTTCCTCTGGATCACCAGAAATGGGGGAGTTAAGCACGAATCTAGATCCAGAAATTCAAGAACCGATTGTACCGGAGACGAGGGTGCATAGGAATCATCCAATCGACAACATTATTGGTAATCCTTATGCCGGTGTTCAGACTCGTCATAGAACCATCACTGAGAACACCAGTCTTTACACAGAGATATTCGACACGGGTGTCATGGAAACATGTCTGCATGCTGCATTTGTGTCCCAGTTAGAGCCGAAGAATGTGAAGGAGGCTCTCACTGACAACTGCTGGATTGAGGCGATGCAAGATGAACTGTCTCAATTTCAAAAGTTGCACGTGTGGGATTTAGTTGACTTGCCAAAAGGCTTCCAGCCAATTGGTACCAGATGGGTGTTCAAATGCAAGACGGACGATCGTCATGTTGTTGTAAAGAACAAAGCAAGATTGGTTGTTCAGGGTTTTTATCAACAAGAGGTCTTGGATTACAATGAGGTATATGCCCCAGTTGCTAGAATTGAGGCCATTCGACTGTTCTTGGCTTATGCCACATATGTCGGCTTCAAGGTCTATCAACTTGATATGAAGAGTGCTTTCCTTTATGGTAAGGTGCATGAAGAAGTCTATGTCACTCAACCTCCCAGTTTTGAAGATCCGCATAATATCAATAAAGTGTCCAAGCTCGACAAAGCACTTTATGGTCTTCATCAAGCACCGCGGGCATGGTATGAGACATTATCTAAGCATTTACTGTCTAATGGATTTGACCGTGGACAGATTGACTCGACTCTCTTCATACGGAAAGCACGAGGTGACATTCTTCTTGTGCATGTATATGTCGACGACATTATCTTTGGGTCGACCAATGAAGGGATGTGTAGGGAATTCGAGAAGGTGATGAAGTCCAAGTTTGAAATGAGCAATATGGGTGAACTGTCGTTCTTCCTGGGTCTGCAAGTCAGTCAAAGAGAGGATGGCATTTATCTACATCAAACTAAGTACGTGCAAGACATCCTGTCAAAATACAAGATGAGTGATAGCACTACTTATGGCACACCAATCCCAGTCAATCATGGTTTGCATCCTGACAAAGATGGGAAGGATGTAGACAGCAGGTTGTACCGTGGGATGATCGGATCACTTATGTATCTCACAGCTTCAAGACCCGATATTATGTTTGCTGTATGCTTGTGCTCAAGGTTTCAGTCTCAACCGAAGGAGTCACATATGATAGCCGTGAAGAGGATTTTCAGATACCTGAAAGGGAAACCCCGATTGGGTCTTTGGTACTCTAAGCAGCAGTCATTCGACTTCAAAGCCTACACTGATTCAGATTATGGCGGTTGTAACCTTGACAGAAAGTCAACTTCTGGCGGATGTCAATTCTTGGGAGACAGACTGGTCTCCTGGCAGTGCAAGAAGCAGTCAACGGTTTCTGTCTCAACTTGTGAAGCAGAATACATTGCTGCAGCTAGCGGTTGTTCTCAGATATTGTGGATTCAGCAGCAATTGCGAGACTACGGCTTGAACTTCACTGGAACTCCTTTATTCATTGACAACAATGCCACCATGTCCATCACAAATAACCCGGTGAAACATTCCAAAACTAAGCATATTGAAATTCGCCATCATTTCATCCGTGATTGTGCTGAAAAGCATTTAATTGAACTTGTAAAGGTTCACAAGGATGACAATCTTGCTGACCTTTTCACAAAGGCATTTGATCGGTCCCGTTTTGAGCATCTTGTCAACTTGATAGGAATGTTCAATCCTGAGTGAAAAATTAATTTTCTTAAATCAATTCAATTCATGGAAGTTAAATTTTATTTCTTTTAAATTTTTTTGTATAGTTCTGTTAGTTCAAAAAAAAATAAATAAATAAAAAAAAAAAAAAATGGAGAAAAATTTCAAAAAGTTCACTTGAGAAACGAGGAAATGATAGTACATCTGAAATGATCTAACCATCATAGACTGCTCATGGGAAATGATTGTGTCATGTTTACTTAATTGTTTAAATTATTATGTTTTTAATCTGTTTACTTACAAGTAATTTGCATTGTCAGTAGGCTGTATGCGTCTTTGAATCACTAGTAGTGTGGAAACTAAATCTAAATTACAACTGTGATTTGAACCCATATTTGCAAGTGTGTGTGTGTAAAAGAATATAAAAGATCATTATCAGATAAAGGATGTTAGATTTTGGCAATAATTTTCTTTTGAGATCAGTTTCGGGTTATGTTGTTAGCACAATTAATGCGGTTCATCTCACTGCCCATACTCACAAGTATGCAAGGAGAGATTGAATCAAGACATGTCTCTACATCAACCGTTGAGCATGTATTCACCCTTGAATCATTCCTAGTTCATTGAAATCAAATCCAGATAAAAGTTGGATCCCGTTACCTTATAATCAAACACCATGTTCCTTATCCCGAATCATCATACCGATATTCAAAGAAGAAAATCACATGAAACCAAGACAATTGAATCACTCGATTCTGAATCTTATGATTCTTGATAATCCTCATGGATTCTGCTTGATTTTTCTGTGCTAATTGATGTAACTTCATTCTGAAAATTAAGAATATCATTGGAAAAATCTTAGATGCCTTGAGATAGTGCAAAATATCATAGCATTTAAGTGGGGTACACGTTGTATATTTTATAATTAATAACTTAATACACAAGAACATGATACAAAGATGCATATAGTTTCAAATCTTATAATATTGTCAACTTGAATTACTTGTTTATTTGCTTATTGAGTAAGAATAAAGAGTAATACATGACATGATCCCATATTCTTTGATGTTTATATTGTATCGTTTTTGCTATAAGTTAGCCTGATATGATCCTCTGCTCGTTTCTTTGATCAAAAATAGCTTGTGTGAATACTTGTACATATCTATTTTGAAAAGAACAAAAAGATTTTAAGTTTATGCATTGTTTAAGTTTAATTCAAAAAAGGCCAAAAATATTTTATGTTTAACCTTCATGAATTGTATTTGAATCCTCCCGATTGAATATTTTTATCTTGTTCGTTATTTGACTTGAAAATCTTCATAATTCTGAGTTGAAAATTGCGCACTTAAAGTTTCTGCGCACTTGTCAAGTACGTACGAAGTAAGACTTGCGCACTTAGCAAGTACGCAAGAGTTAATTCCTGCGTACTTGTTAAGTACGCAAGAGTTAATTCGTGCGCACTTGGCAAGTACGCACGAACATTATCAGTGGGGTATAAGTTCAACACTTAGAAAAATTTTCAGGTTAAGCTTTCAAACCGAAATTTTTCCCCCTGCAATTTTCTCTCAAAATCGAGTGTGTTCAAACCCGTTTTTCATCCCTTCCACATTATCATCTTCGTATTTCATCTCCTTGGTGTGATTTTAGACCGATTTCATCCGTAAATTCGTGAAATTTTGGACCGATTTTTGACTTAGAATTTTTAGGTTAAATCCGTAGAATTTTTGGGGTAAAATGGGTTGTTTGGGTAACTAATGTCACTAACAAGCTATTAGATTGCCTAATCGATCATACATTTTCCCTTTGGTCATCGATTGATCCGACGGGTTGAAGTCGAACCGTCAATGGGTCGATCACTGACCTAGGTCAGAATTTGATCGTGTCGTAGTGGTTAATGGTGTTGATCATGGTACCATAGGTTCGAATCCCTGATTCCGACCTAGTGGCTACCTAATCAACCCGCTTTTTGAACGAACTTAAATCTTTGAAATTTTTTGCTAAGGGTTGTTCTTGCGCACTTAGCAAGTACGCAAGAAGTAATTCCTGCGTACTTGTTAAGTACGCAAGAGTAAAATCCTGCGCACTTGCTAAGTGCGCAGGACCAACACTTAGAAAATTTTTCAAAGTCTGAAATTTTTTACAAAGTGTAACTACTATTCTATGTCATGTGAGTCTACTTCCATTGTTATTAATTGATCTAATTATGTTTTCTGTGTGTGTTTGCAGATAATGGCTCGTGCATTCACTGACGAATTCAATCTGTTGGCGCACACTGAACCAGAATGGAAAGGGGCAGCCTTACAATATAGAGAGATTGTGGACTTCCTGAACAGATCTAAAATAAGTTATGCAATCTCGGCTAATCCAACAGTCTCAAGACCTTACTTAGAGCAATTCTGGGAGACAGCAGAGCACGATTGCACGGTATCTCCAAATGTCATAAGGGCTACCGTTGACGGTCAGGCTATTGCCATCTCTGAGGATACAATAAGGAGAGTACTGCAGTTTGGAGACCTTCCCACCGACCCGACATCCTATCCAGATTACTACGTGGATGGGTGTTGGAGGCAGAGAATGGGATATGTCGGGGAAAGGGACTATGCTTCATACAAGAAAATGTGGGTTCTAGATCAATGGCGTTACTTTGCCCACATCATGATCATGTGCATCTCATCAAGGAAAGCAGGGAAGGATGCCATGGATCATGACCTTGCCGCAGCCATGGTGGGCTTGTCTCTCAATCGGGGCTACAACTTCTCCCGCTTTATTTTCAAAGCAATCTATGACCAGATAAATACGGCGGAGAGGTTTAGGTTCCTTTTATACCCGAGGTTTGTGCAACTTTTGATCGATGATGCGTTGCCAAACCTGCGTGCGATCGGGGAGAGACTGCAAGTGAAGAGAGTGGCCAAGAGAGTCTTTGCACAGTTTTTAAAGCCAGGCCGTGTAGAACCTACCCCTGAGCATACTGAACTCTTCGGCCACCTGATTAATGAAGCATACGTCGCTCCGGAGGACTGGAACTGGTATAGTCCCAACTCGGGACCAGAGATGAGTGATCACTCTGATGAAGAACAAGATGAAGAGAATGAGGATGATGAAGGTAATGATGAAGGTAATGATGAGGGTGATGATGAAGGTGGTGTTGGTGGTGCTGAGGAATCCGATTCGGAGGCTACAGAATCAGATTCTTCAGATTCCGATGATGCACCATCACAGGCACATCCGAGGAGACTGACACAGGTAACCCAGCCTGCGTCGTCTTCAAAAAGAAAGAGACAAAGCTCCAGCAGCGAATATAAGCCGGATTCCGACTCTGACGCTGCTCTACAAAGACAGAGACAAGAGAGCACCAACAAGAAAAGGGGCGATAGGCAAGAGATTGCCATCCCTAGGGTTGAAGAGATTCCAACTGTGCAACCAGTACAAGTTGAAGTTGCCATTCCAGGATCTACCCAACCAGCACGGCAACTGTTTAGTAGGAGGAGAAGGCCACTGGTACAAGCAGATGTGGCGGTCACGGCGGTCACAGAGGTGATTCCTGTGACGGTGACCCTCCCTATTCCAACCGTCCAGGTGATGGTGACTGCTCCACTTCTCACGGAGTCAGTCACAGTCACCCCAACAATAACACCCACTCACATCATACCATCCCCAACCCCAACACCCACCAAAGAGCCGTCAGGTCAACCCTTCAACTACGGTGATTTCTCACAGGGGTTCGACTTTGACACAATCTTCTCTTCCCCCATCCACAACGCCGAAGCCTCATCATCTAGGCATCCGGATCCAAATGAAGCTAGGATCGATGTGCTAGAAACCCAAGTTGCTGGCTTGTTGAAGACTATTCAAACGTCAAAGGAGGAGTCTGATGCTCAACAAGCACATATAAACTCTCTGGCAGATGAAGTTAGGATTCTGCGTAGCCAGAGAACGGGGACTGATGAACGGCTGAAGAATGTGATGGCGCAGAATGAACTATTAATGAAGACGAATGAAATGATTCTGGCCCACAGAACTTCAATTGAGCTAAGGATGGATGCTCAAAGGCAGGAGCACGCTACTATGGTCAAATTGATTGCAGAACTGACCGAGAAGCTAGGTGCTCAGGGGGAGAAGGAAAAAGAAAAATCCACCGGTGCAGAGGTTTGTCATCCAGTCGATTTGACTAAGGATGATGACAAAGACAAGGATCCTGAAGTCGGTCCTAGTGGAGGTGAGCACCAAGCTTCGGTAATTGTGCCCATCTCTACTACGTCAATGGCTGAGGGGGAGTCTACTACGCAAGAGGGTGGTGATACCTCAGGAGGTGGTGGTGGCGGTGATAAAGGGAAGTCAGTGGCTGACAAGATTCTATGTCTCGAGCCTGACTATTCTAAAGAAGCACAGATCGATGCTCTCCTTAATCTGGAAGAAGGAGAGATCGACTCTGGTGATGATTGGAACGATGATGATGATGATGTGATAATCGAGATTCCCAAGGGCGACGGGGATCTAGAGTATGAGTTAGAGGATGGTGAGATCTTTGAAATACCATCGCTCGAATCTCTGCTCGAAACAGACACAGGCTCAGTTGATACAGCAAGTAATGTTGAAGCTACAACTGATGCCCCCCCGGTCGACCCTATACCTGTGGACCCCGAGGCATAAAAAGAGAAAGACATGCCTTCTGCATCTACAAAAGGTCCAGCTCCAGTGTGGCAAAAGACGTCTATCAATGACAAGTATGGAGCGACAGGTATGATCTTAGCTGTCAGGTTTGAGGAGGACAAGCAGTTGTTCTCCATCAAAAGATCTGGAGGGGTTCAATACTTGAAACCAACCAGTGAGGCGTTCAACTCTTTGCCCAGGTACGACCTAGTTAACCTTGCAAACCGCGACCTGCTGAATCATTCGAATCATGCAGTAGCAATGGGTTTGTGGAGTATACTACAGCGTGAAGCAAGATCGGGAAAGTTTGAGTATCTCAAGCCTCAGGTGCCCAGAAGAGTCAAGGATAAGCACGCTGTGCATCCTGTGACTAAGAAGCCGTTAAAGAGATTGGTATACAAGCCAGTGCGATGTGAAACCAAGATTCCCCTGAGCAAGTTACCTCAGGATATCCTTGGTGACATGTGGTACTGGTACGTTGATCCAAAAACGGGCGAGGCTGTGATCATGGGTAAAGGTAAGTCAGATAGTGGAAACACAGTGCCAAAGGAAGTGATCAGGGTTTTTGATGAAGTCTGCTTCATCAATTTCTCTGTGAACGATCTAGAGGTACTAGCAGACAAATTCTGCATCCACACTGACGAATGGACAAAGCTTCTCTCGGCCAAATACGACAAGTTAATCAAGTTCTGTCTTGATTACAAAAAGAAGATGGAAGCTAAGGAAGCAGTGCAGTGAAGACTGAAGATTGAAGACTGAAGACGATGAAGATCCTGAGCTGTTGTCAAGGGGGAGTTTGTTGATGCACTTTCCTGTGACAACACTCTGGATAGAGTCTATGTTTGTATGTCTAATGTCTGTATTTTGTCTTTGTATGTAAGAGTCATTATGTAAAAGTTTATCGAGTTGTATTTACTTTTACTTAATGTTTTGTTGATTTCTTCCAAGTGTTTTGCGCACTTGTATGTGCGCAGGAGAATGCTCCTGCGTACTTAGTAAGTACGCAGGAATACCTATGCGTACTTGTTAAGTACGCAGGAGTAATTGGTCCTGCGCACTTGCTAAGTGCGCAGGCATCAGGTCAGTATAAATAGGATAGGTTCACAGAAGCTAAGTACGCAGAACCATTTGTTCAGACGAACTCAGTTTTGCTAAGTACGCAGCTTGTATTCTCTCTGTAACCGTCGAGTGTTTATAATACAAAGAACGTTTATTGTGACTCTCGTGTTTGGTTTACTTTGTTTATTAAGACTCTCCACCTAGTCACGGGTATTCCGCAACCCGATTTGACTAGTAGACCACTTGCATGTGACGATCCGACACACACGAAGGGACCTACATCCTCCATCCATTTATTAAAAGTCTCACATAGGGCGTTGTGGCTTTCAATCAAGGACGGGCTTACCTCTCGTTCAGAACTCTCATATGACTATGGATGCGGATGAGGATTACCATAGTAGTCTGTGGTTTACCCCGATGAATTAGAGCAATCATGAGTGTAGTGGGGACCTCCACAAACCTCGCACCACATATTCACGTATTGATCCCCTTGAGTATAATAACGTCCTTGGTAGTTCGTGTAATAATGCTCCATAGTAATTAACTTCAATGGACACTCAAACAAAAAGATCACGGGCACCAGATACAAAAAAAATAAAAAAATATTAAAAAACAAAAATATTTACGACGACACACTAAAAATAAAGAAAGAGACGGACAACTAGACACTCTACGACTCAAAACAAAAATAAGACCAATTAGTCAGTTAAGTTCAATCAAAGTTAGATACGCTATCGCCCTAGTGTCCCCGGTAACGGTGCCAAAAACTTAATGTGTGTCCAGACGGTCTATAAAAACTAACTATAAAACCTAACCTAGACACTCTAGCTCTAAATTTATAAATCTAGACTCAACCTAATACAACACCATACAACCGACCATTGTACCGACCAATGTAGCAAAGTTAAGTGAAGTCCGGATATCGAACCCACGAGACACTAGCGACAACTCTATCTAGACTCTGATTCAACTAAATAAATTGATTTAAAAAGGGGGATTTTGTGTTGTGAACTATAAATAATGGAATTTCTAACTATCGATACCAAATATAAAGCAAGAGACTTTAGACAACTCACAATTGGGGAAAGCACTACCTAGACCTTGAATCCTATGCATGTACCTTGGAAATCTCTCAGATACGGAAACTATGATGGAACCGGGCTCTTAGAATACGACACACTTAGACAACCTAGTAGATCCCAAATCATTCTTCGGGTGTGACCTAAAAGGAAACCTAATGGACGTGTGAAACTCACCAGTTAGTTGGATCACCTCTCAGCTATCTCTAACAACACTAAAGTACTCGCTAGATGATGTTTTAGTATTTACACATCTTTTTGGCACAAAACTTCTCTCATTTAACGATCAATTCTTGGTTATATTCAACGTTTAGACACTTATTTGCTTCATTTCCTATTTTGTAGGTTTTTGTGAAGCTTGTTGAACAAACAAGAAGATTCCAGGATAAAAAAGTGAAGTTTCAGGGTTTCTGTGATGGAGGCACGGTCGTGCCAAGCTTGCAAATCCTAGGCACGGTCGCGCCCACTTCTTGCACGACCGCGCCAAGCCAAAATCCACTTCTTGCACGGTCGCGCCCTCATTCAAGAGTTCATAATCCAGGGAGAAAAACCTACTGTTCCATCTTGTATCTTCCTTGTTCCAGCCATATTTCAAGCTTTTTGGAGAGGATACAACATCAAGAGGATCACCATACATCAACAACAACATCTAGGCTTGGAGGAGTGGTTTGATTCTTGTTTTCATATCATGTTTCTCACTATTTTTTCCTGCTTATTTGTAATTTTGGTGCTCATGATGAGCTAAAACTCTTGTTCACTTTGGTTTAGATGAAGTGGCAATTATTGTGTTAATGTTATGACAACCGTATGATTATTCTTTGATGAAATTATGTATTCAAGTATTTTGAGTTGTTTACAAAACTTGTATTTGTGTATGCCATATTATGTTGGAAAACTTGTGGTTTATGCTTATATTCATGGATTGGTGCATGTATTCATACTAGTTTATGGCATTTGACTAGGAATGGTGAATGAAGTCTTGTTTATGAGTCATTATATTTGTATGTGCTTATGCTTATGTTCGGAAAGACAAAGTAGAAATAAAGACTGATGGCTACAAAATTCTCTAAGTACAAATGCTGCTGATCTTAGAGATTGCTGCTAACCAACAAACTGCTGCGGACAAGCTTATCTGCAGTGGATACTTGTTCTTCTGCTGAAGAACAAATCTGCTGCGGATAGCCTTATCTGCTGAAGACCAGAGTTGCTGCGGATAGGCTTCTCAGCAGCATCAACACTTGATGCTGCTGATAGGCAAATCATCAGCAGCTTTGGATGGTCACATCTTGCTGCTGATCCTCATCCTTGCTGCTGATAGCCTTATGCCTTGAAGATAAATCATTGCAGCTGACTATCCATGCCAAGCGTCACTGACAACTTTCTGCAAAAGCTACTGACACACTCAAAGCAGAAGGAACCTCAATGGTGCAACCAATGACGGACGACAATGCTCTTCTCCAAGCATGCAAGAAATAATGCATAAAGAATACGCTTCAATAAAGTTAGCTAGTTTAGACTAAACTTGTAATTGTTAGCTTTATACAAAAGATCAACGGTCTGTGTTTGATCTGATCCTTAAAATCAAGGGTATGTCTTGATTCTAAGTTAGTATAAATACTGTGTAAACACTTCATTGTAGGTGTGCTTTTTGATTGACTTTTCATTTGTAATCGTTTATTTGCAAAAGCTTAATACAACAGTGTTCTTATAAGTATTCTTTCTGTTTACTCGATTATACTTGTGTAGTTGCTATTGTTTCCGCCAATTTCAACTAAGAACAGAACCATCTTGTACTTTCACGATCCTACAAGTGGTATCAGTGCTTTGGCTCAGATTAAACAAATTCACACTTGTTTAATCACCTCTGGTTCTATTCTAAACTCTCTCTTTAATCAAGTCACCCAAAATCACAAAGACAAAGATGGCATAGAGCAATGGATTTGAAGACATCGGCAGCATCAACCGACCACCAAGATTGGTATCTTGGGAAGACTACGACATGTGGAAGAATCGCATGGAAAGCTTTTTCTGTTATCAGGAGTACGGAATGTGGAAATCCATCAGGGATGGACCCTACACTCCCATGGTGTCCTCTGCTGATTCTGGAGGACCACTATTTCCAAAGGAGCCCTCCAGGTACTCACAAGAGGACATAAAGAAGATGGAGGTGGACTTCAAGGCACTAGGAGCTATCCAAATGTGCCTTCCAAATGATGTTTTTCATAACTTAGAAGAAATGGACATACAACACTCGTATGACATGCTCTCTATAAGAGCAAAAAGGTTCTACTCTAGAACCGAAAGACCCATTCCAAGTAACAACTCCAACACCAGAGTTAGATTGGATAAAAGCAAACTAAGATGCTACAACTGTAACCTACCGGGTCACTTTGCTAGAGAATGCAAGGCACCAAGAGCAAATCTGGCTACTCCTCAGTCAAGACAGACCAACCAAGCCCAACCCAGACAACAACAACAAGCTACTCCTCCAGTTCAAACTATAGCTTGTGCTACTGTTGGAACTTCTGACTTGGACTGGAGCTTCCAGTATGAAGAGCTGCCTGCCAACAACCAAGCTCTTATGGCTGACACTGCAGAGATACCATCTCAGGTATTCGAACATCTTTGCTCTCAAGCTTGTATTGATAAAGTTTTGGGTTATAGAAAGCATAACCAAAACCTTATAGATCACAATGAAGAGTTTCATCAGATGAAATCTGAGTTCTAAAAGGTTGAAAATACTTATAAAGAAAAGATTAACTGCCTTAAAAAGGAGATTTCATTGTTAAAACACGAACAAACTAATCTTGAAACTCAGATTGATGATCTACTAGTCAAACTAAAAGCTACCAGAGTTGAACTGGCAGAACAGAAAGTTCATGTTGAAAAATATGAATTTTCCTCCAAAAAATTACAAAGACTTTTAGATATTCAAGTCCATGAGAAGGTAAAGACTGGACTTGGGTATAATAATGATCAGTACAAATCTGTTCCTCCTCCTGCTGACTATATTGCCATTCACGAACCGAGCTTCAATGTTGCAAATCTTGACAATGCAAACCGAAACCTTGATCCTTCAACGGATGAACCTTTCGTCGAAGACTGCACTACCTCATCGGAATCTGAGTCAACCTGCTCAGACCACGATGAAACCAGTGCAGCCCCATCTGAAGCAACTCTGAATAGAGTTGAAGTTCCTGCTGTTATTCCAGCTATTCCAGCCCCTGTCCCATTCAAACAGATCAAGATCAGCTATCCTCCAGATGGAAGAAAGCTAAACATTGAAAAGGGAGAGACATCATGATCCACTAACCCCAAGCCTCAGTCAAAGCCGATCACAAAGAGGAAGGTGTTTGATATATGTCATACGCCTGGAGAAAAAGTTCCATATGTTCAAAAGACCCTAGAAGAAGCCACTTTTGAACATAACAAAGCTCATCCATGGAACTTCAAGGATCTATTCCAAAGAAAGGACTATGTCTACCTTTCAAGAGACAAACTTGCCAGATCATGCTTTGTGTGTGGCAGATATAATCACATTATCAGCACCTTCTTTCATTACCTGGAATACCAAAGAAATTCAAAGCAGCATGTCTTTGAAAAGACTAACAGAAACAAGAAGGTAAGAAGCTACGAGACCAAAGCAACTAAGTTCAGGGAGTCTCTATCTCCCCCAAGAGTGAAGGTGTCAAGACCTCAACAAACCTATATCATTTGTGGTGAAACCAACCACTTTGCTGCCAAATGCAAATCTAATCCCTTCAACCAGATTGCAAACTGCTCATCTAGATTTACACCATCAGCAGTAAACAAAACAGCTGCTGATCTTGAAAAGTCTGGAAAATCAAAGGCAAAGCCATTAGCGGCAAGAGTGTCCACTACTGATAAGGCAAAATCCAAGGCAAAGCCTTCAGCAGCCAAAAATGCTGCCACTCCAGCAAAGCCATCAGCAGCAGAATCTACTGTTGATAAGCCAGAAAAATCAGTAGCAAAATCCGCTGCTGATAATGTGAGGAAAACTAGAAAATCACCAACACAGCAATGGAAAGCCAAACCATCTCCAAGCATTATCATTGGTTCCATTGACTGCAAACATACTGAAAAGGATAAACTAACAACCATCTTTTTCAAGTCTACAGACTCTTGGGTTCCTCCCACTAATTAGAAATCTATCATGTGTAGGGACAGCCAGGTCACAAGAATAACACTTAGATGGTAGACAGAGGTTGTTCCAGGCACATGACAGGCAACAGATCCATCCTCTCCAACTTCAGACATTTTAATGGAGGATATGTTGCCTTTGGAAGTGACTCAAAGGGAGGATCCATTACTCGACAAGGAACTGTGTCCAACGAAAGAATGAGAATTGATAAGGTCAACTATGTCAAAGAATTGGACTTCAATCTCATGAGTGTTTCCCAGGTCTGTGACCAAAAGCATTGGATGCTCTTCACAGATAAAGAATGCTCTGTACTGTCTCCAGGCTTATCCATACCTCCTCCAGAAAGCATTTTATTAACTGCTCAGAGAAAAGAAAATCTCTATGTACTGGACATGAATGAAGTCACTCCATCTGGGAGTGTTTCCTGTTTTTTTATCAAAAGCCTCAGTTGATGAATCAGCTCTCTGGCACAGGAGATTAAGCCATGTTAATATCAAAACTATTAACAAATTGGTGAAGAATAATATTGTCAGAGCGATTCCTGACAAAGAATTTCAGCTAGAAGACCACTGCATTGCGTACTTAAAGGGGAAGCACCACAAGAGTTCTCACAAGCCCAAGACCTTGATAACAAATGACACTCCACTACAAATGCTGCATATGGATCTCTTTGGTCCTACAGATGTCATGTCAATGGGCAAAAAGTCATACTGTCTGGTGATAACTGATGACTACACCATATTCTCTTGGGTATACTTCTTGAGAACTAAAGATGAAACTACTGAAATTCTCAAATCCTACATTCTGAGGGTAGAAAATCAAAGCAATCAAAAGGTGAAAATCATAAGGTGTGATCAGGGCACAGAGTTCAAAAACCACACTTTAAACTGTTTTTGTGAAAGCAAGGGGATAAAAAGACAATACAGTGCTCCAAGAACTCCTCAACAAAATGGAGTTGCTGAAAGAAGAAACAGAACTCTTATTGAGTCAGCAAGATCTATGTTGGCTGACTCAAAACTGCCACTCACATTCTGGGAAGAAGCAGTTAGCACAACCTGTTAAGTGCAAAATAGTGTTCTAATTGTCAAACTCTAAACAAGACACCTTATGAACTTTGGTTTCAAAGAGTTCCCTACATTGGGTTTCTAAAACCTTTTGGGTGTCCATGCACCATTCTCATCACACATGGGGTTCTTCATAAGTTTGGTGCCAAATATGATGAAGGATATTTTGTGGGCTATTCCTCTCAATCAAAGGCCTATAGAGTATTCAATTCAAGAACAAGAATTATGGAAGAATCAGCAAATGTGTAATGTAGAGAACACATAGTCTGTGAGCAGGGAAATGGTCCAAACTGGCTCTTTGACATAGACTCCTTCTCCCAAATATTTGAGCCTCTCACCTTCTCAAATATGGAGTCTACGTCTACACAAACACCTGCCTCCACTTCATCCACTGACTACAGACTGGAGTTTCCTAAATCTTCTATCAGTCTGAGAAGACCATCAATTGATCCTCCATCAGTTGTGGAAGCAATTGAAGCAAGTGAAGCCGGAACAAGACTGTCTAATGTAACCAACAACAGCCTGCCTGAAACTGAAAATCTAAATGAAGACTTTTCGGTAAATGCTGCAAATGCTGATGATTTTATTGCTAAAAATATTGATGTGACTAATGATGTTGAAGACTCTTCCACCATGAATGAAGAGACCCCTAATCAAAGCAATCTGGAGCCAGGGATACAGCTGGAGGTGGTACCAGCACAGAGGATCCACAAAGAACATCCTCATGAAAATATTATTGGCCAAGTCCACCAAAGAGTTCTCACAAGAAGCAAATCTCACGAGGCCAATAATGCTTGTTTTCATGTTTCCTATCTCAGGTGGAACCCAAGAAGATAGATGAAGCACTCAAACACAGCAGCTGGATTGAGGCAATGTAGGAAGAATTGCTGCAATTCAAGAGGCAGGATGTATGGAAACTTGTTGATCTTCCACCAGGTAAATAAGCTATTGGCACACGATGGGTTTTCAGGAACAAGCAAGACGAGAGAGGTATTGTAGTCAAGAACAAAGCCAGACTTGTAGCTCAAGGCTACACTCAGGAAGAAGGAATTGACTATGATGACGTCTTTACCCCTGTTGCTAGGCTGGAGGCCATTAGAATATTCCTGGCATATGCTGCATCCAAGAATTTCACTGTCTATCAAATGGACGTAAAAAGTGCCTTTCTGTATGGGAAGATTGGTGAGGAAGTATACGTCAAACAGCCTCTAGGCTATATAGATCCTGCATATCCTACTCATGTGTTCAAACTAGACAAAGCTCTGTATGGCCTACATCTAGCACCAAGAGCCTGGTATGAAACCTTGTCAGGATATCTACTAAGCAACAACTTCAGAAGAGGTGCCATTGACCAGACCTTGTTTATCAAAGATGAAGGGGGAGAAATCTTACTAGTTCAAATTTATATTGATGACATCATCTTTGGATCAACAAGGAAACAGCTGTGCAAAGACTTTGAGACTCTGATGCACTCAAAGTTTGAAATGAGTTCAATGGGTGAACTAAATTTCTTTTTGGGTCTACAAGTCAAATAGGTCCCAAATGGAATCTTCATCAGCCAATCCAAATATGTAAAGTGCATTTTTGAAAGATTCAAAATGGCTGGCTGCTCTGCTGCAAGAACCCCTATGCAAGTGCATCAGCAGCTGACTCCAAACAAAGATGGCCAAGACACTGGTCAACATCAGTACCATGCAATGATAGGGTCTATCATGTATCTCACTGCCTCAAGGCCAGATATCATGTTTGTAGTATGTCTCTGTGCAAGATTTCAAGCAGCTCCAAAAATTTCACATCTTGTTAGGACATAGTTTTTAATGACAAAAGCTTGTAATAGTTTAGATCTTATGTCTTTACGTTTTTGTTATGTAAAAGTCACTAAGTGTTTATGCAAGTTTACCTAGAGGCGAACTTGTTAAGTTCGCCTGGTCTAACAGAGGCGAACTTAATAAGTTCGCTTAAGTCTATCTGAGGTGAACTTGTTAAGTTCGCTTAATCTGTTAGAGGCGAACTTAATAAGTTCGCCTATATCAGGTCAGTCGTCTATAAATATAGAATAGTAAAGAACAGAACACAGAACAGAGAATTATTGAATTAGTCTGATTGAGTCTGTAAACTCTACTGTGATTTGGAATACAATTGTGAAGGTTATTTACTTGATTGTCTACATTGTCTTTTGTGCGTATAAACGTTGATTCGTTGGATTTCGCACTCCTAGTTAACGTCACGTCTTATCACGAGAACGATATGTAGAAGTGCCATGGGGACCTACAAGTGGTATCAAAGCTATTGCTCGTGATTCTAGTTGATTCTAGACGGTTTTATATGCAAATTGACATGAAATTCGTCATTTTTTAGTTTTTCATTTCCATGGAGTTTTTCAAGATTGATTCAGATCTGATTTTGTGTTTTTGAAGAGGATTTTGATGAAATTGATTCGATAGAAAGCTTCTAATTGATAAATTATACAATCCTACGGTCCAATTTTGTTTAATTCCTTCAAATCAGTGATTAATGATGATTTCAGTATGTTTCTTGTTCGCGAATTTGGTCTGAAGTGTTCTTGATCTTGATTCTGTTACTGCAAGCGAACTTGCTGATTAGTGTGCAGGCGAACTTAGCAGGAAAACTTGTCAAGTTCGCTTCTCACAGGTTTAAGCGAACTTATTTTAGGCGAACTTAATCAGATTATTGGATTCTGATTTAAGTGAACTTATTAAGTTCGCTTCACATTAAGTTCGCTTCGGTGTCTCTGAGGCGAACTTATTATCTTCGACTAAGGGTAAAGGGAGTTCAACACTTGGAAATTTTTTAGGAAAAATGGCAAATATGGTTCAAGTAATGAATATGTTCAATTATGACAATGAGATCGGTACATCTAAAAAACCTCCGAAGTTGTTGAATCTTGCTGATTACTCAAATTGGAAAGATCGGTTCGACCAGTTCGTATCTTTTACCGATACCAGTCTGTGGATTCCGATTTTAGAAGGATATACGCATCCGACTTATTCGTGGATGGGACAGGATGATGTTCCAAAGCCGGTGTCAGCGTTAACGACTGAAGAGAAGTTTCTATTTGACAGGGAAAAGAAAGCGATGGCTAGTATTTCGATGTCTCTTCTGAAGGAAATATATCACAGTTTCAAACAGTTCAAGTCTTCTCAACAACTGTGGGAAGCATTATAGAAAAGGTGTGAAGGAAGTTTGGATGTGAAGAAGAGTAGAAAGGAGATACTGAAGAAGCAGTTCTTGGTCTTTAAACATTTTCAAAATGAATCCTTGGATGATCTTTCTACAAGATTCTATCATCTTCTTAGTGAACTGGCAAGTGCATCTGTGGTGTATGAGACTAAGGAAATCAATGATAAAAGCTTGGAGGCTTTACCATCAAAATTTGATGTGTACACGGTTTTAATCAAAGAGAATATTAAGTACAAAACCATGTCTCTTGAAGAAGTTCTAGGGAAGATTCAGTCGTATGACATGAATATGAAGAAGAAAGAGACTAACTTGGAGCATATCCAGGATCCCTCAATATATTTTGCCAAATCTACTGGTAAAACTGGTACTGGAGTGGCATTCTTTTCTGGTGATGCTCAAGATTCTTCAAATGATCAGTGTTCTAGAGTTCCGATTCATTCTGGTCATTCAAGCCATTCTGGATTTTCCACGACTACAGCTTCTACTTCATCTGGATCTCATTTGAATCAGAAGGTTGCTGATGATTATCTTGCTATGTTTTCCTCATTCATGGCTTCATATGAGAATTTTATTGGAGGTAAAATACATGATTCTGAGGTTATAGAAGAAGATTTTAGACAGATTGACCATGTTGATCTGGAAGAAATGAATATCCAATGGAATATGGCAATGTTGATGCGTCAAGCTAAAGATTTCTTGAAAAAAACTGGCAGAAAATATATTGGCTCAAATAGTCGATCTCGCATGGGTTTTGATAAAAGCAATGTTCGGTGTTACAACTGTCAAGAATATGGTCACTTTGCTAAGGAATATGTGAAACCAAAGGTCGAGTTTGATTCTCAAAAGAAGCAGCCTAATTTTTAGCATAATAGGAATCAGTCACAGGGTTCATCTGGTAATACAAATCATGCATATGCTTCATCGGCATTGGTTGCTCAGAACGACGAAAACTATGACTGGGGCATTCATCTGGAAGACTTGGTGGGTGCTGTGAGTCAGGCTTTTGTAGCAGAAATTCATTCTAAAAAACCAGATAAGTCGACTGATGATGAAAGTTCTAGTGATGATTCTTGTGATGGTGACAGTGTTCCGAGCGTTGATGAAGAAATAGAACAAGTGCAGAATATTGATTCTGATGCTGCATCAGGTGTTGCTGAGGAGGATATTGTTCTTACTCACAATGCTTCTGATGGTGCTTATTCAGAAAATATTCCCATTGCCAAAGTATTCATGGCAGACATGTCTGATCTGTCTAAGGTAAAAGTCTCTGTTTATCATATTTTCTGTTCTAACTGCATTTCTGTTAAAGATAAATTGCAAAAGGTCATGGATGATAACACAAACTTGATTTGTGACATGAAATCGATGCATACTGTTAATCAGAAACTGAAAGGTAATGATAAATTGTGCATCGATAGAATTGAGTCTTTGAAAAGAGACCTAAATTCTCTGGGGTTGAAATATAAAGAGCAATGTTATCATTTAGATATGGTTTATGCTGAGATAGATAAACGTAATGAAGTTGTTGCTCAAAAGAATAAAGAAATATCTGACAAAGAATCTGAAGTGATTAAACTTCATAGAAAGATGGAAAAATTTGAAAATTCTTCGGTTGTTTTGGATTATTTTAACTCAAATGCTGATCCTACTAAGCGTGTTGATGGTATTGGATTCATTCCACCACCATTTAATGCAAATTATGTGGTTGAACCTGAAATCATTCATGAAGAGGAGATAGATCCAAAAGCTGTGTTAAAAGTGAATCCGGTAACTGGGGAGGATATGGTTTATGAGTCAGATTCTGAGGATGAGGAATTTGATGAGAAAAAGGTGGAAGGTATTCCGAAAGAGGTAAAACTTGATGAACCAACTGTTGCAAAAGTTGTTACCCGTGATAGATGCATTCTGATTGAACCTGATGAGGTGAAGGTTGTTACCCCTAAGCTTTCTCCAATTTTACAGTCAAGTGGGTTTGTCGTTGCTGGTCATCAAAATTCATCAAAGGTGCCTACACAGGTTTATGTTCCAAAGAAGACAGCAAAATTTTCTGAAAAATCTTCTGAAGCTTATTCATCTGATGGCTCCTCAAATTCAAAGAATTCTTCTTACTTTAGAACTTTTAAAGAGAGAAGAGTTTGCTTTCATTGCAACGAGGCTGGTCACATTCTGATCAATTGTCCTTATAAGAACAAGGGCAAATTGAAGACTGTTCCTTCACAACCGAAAGTGGTGAAGATTCTGAAAAGAAAAGATAAGAGAAAGTCGTCTTCTAGCTTGGAGAAAAATTTGCCTGGTCGATCTTTTGTTAAATCCTCTGGATTTAAACAACAGGATAAATTGAATTCTAAATCTTTTGTATGCAAAGAGAAACTTGAGATTCCTAATGTTGGAATTTCAAAAGATTCTCAGCAGAAAGTTAAATTGTCTAGTCCTCAAAGGAGAAGAAGAAACAGAAAATTGAAGAAAATTTTGGAAACATCCGAATCTGAAAATAATATATCAAATAATGTTTTTCAAAAAAATCAAAAGTTGTCTCCTTTGAAAAAGTCTGTTGGTCAAACTTCAGTTCCAAAAGTGAATGATAAGATTGATTGTGAATTACTAGAAGTTGTTTATTTTGATCAATCTGGACAACCCAAGATCACAATGGCTTGGGTTCCTATTTCTAACTGATTTTCTTTGTTTATGTAGGGACAACCAAGGAGGACTATCAACAATACATGGTATGTGGATAGTGGTTGCTCTAGACATATGACAGGGAATATCAAACTGCTTGAGGATGTTAAACAAATTGATGGCGGTTATGTCGCTTTTGCGGGTAATAAAGGCGGGTACATAACTGGACATGGAACTTTAAAGAATGATAAGTTAAATTTGAAAAGGTGAATTACGTGGAGCAACTTGAGCACAATCTTTTGAGTGTATCACAAGTTTGTGACAAGAAGTTTTTGTTCCATTTCAACGATGCTGAGTGTTATATTCTGAAACCTGGTTTTGTTATTCCTGACGAATGGATTCTTATGAAGGCCCCGAGGAGAAATGACACGTATGTCCTCGACATGAGTGTCGCTACTACAACGGATTCAATTCCTACATGTTTACTCTCCAAGGCGTCGGAATCTGATTCAATATTGTGGCACAGGAAGCTAGCTCACATTAACTATAGGAAGATGAACTACATTGTTAGGAATGATCTAGTTCTTGGTATTCCGAAAATGAAATTCTCAGTTCCTGATGATTGTATTCCGTGCAAGAAGGGGAAACAACGGAAGAAATCACACAAATCTAAATCGACGAATTCTATCGTAACTCCTTTGGAGTTGGTGCATATGGATTTGTTCAGTCCTATCAGTATCAGGAGCATTGGGGGGAAATCATATTGCTTGGTAGTAACTGATGATTACTCCATATTTTCATGGGTTAAGTTTCTTTTCTCTAAATCTGAAACCACTGAGTTGGTACAATACTTAATCCTGGGTTTGGAGAATTTATTCAATCTGAAAGTCAGAAGAATAAGGAGTGATAATGGCAGCGAATTTAAGAATAGCAAACTGGGCTTATTCTGTCTACAAAAAGGAATTCATCATGAATTCAGTGCGCCATATGTTCCTCAACAAAATGGTGTCGCTGAACGAAAGAACAGGACGTTGGTTGAAACGGCTCGCACGATGCTTGCAGATTCTAAGCTTCCAGTTACTTTTTGGGCTGAAGCTGTGAATACTGCGTGTCAAATTTTGAACAGGGTCTTGACCGTCAAGCGACATAACAAGACTTGCTATGAATTGCTGAATAATCGAAAGCCAAATCTGGATTATTTACTACCTTTTGGTAATCCTTGCACCCTGTTGAAAGTTCGAGATGTCCCAACAAAATTCAGTGCGAAGGCTATTGAAGGGATTTTTCTAGGGTATGTTGCTAATTCGACTACCAAGAGGGTTTAGAACAAAGAGATGCGCCAAGTTGAAGAATGGTTTCATATTGATTGTTCAAATCGGTCTTTACCATAATGGCAATTGGTTCGGATTGGGCATTTGATTATGAAAACTTATTCAAGTCTTTTCATTTATCTTCTGATATTTCTGTTGAAGATGCTGATATTCTCTATGATTCATGTCAGGATGCACAGCACAATGGATTTCTACCAAATGTAGTTCCAAATTCATCGGTTCCATCTACTTGTGCTCCCGATCCTAATGTTGCTTCTTGCTCAGGTCCACAAGATTCAGAGAGTGAGGAAGATAATGCCATTTTTCAAGATTCTTCTACTGATCCGTTGTTGGGTGATGATCCATTACCTTCGACACAGGCTCAGGGAGATATTCCTACAAATTTAGACTCGGAAATTCCTTTTAATCAAGATTATTCTTATCAATCTGAATCTACTCAAGTTGACATGTTGCCGGTTCCTGAGGTTGCATCCATCAAGGAACTCAAAGCTCATCCGGTGACAAATATAATTGGAAATTTACAGGATGGAGTGAAAACACATTCTCTTGTTGACAATACTTGTTTGTATACCTGTATTAAAGATTCTGGTGTTCTTGATGATTGCTCACATTCATGTTTTATATCTCAGGTTGAACCTAAAAATGTTGAGATGGCTTTAAATGACAACAATTGGATAGAATCTATGCAGGAAGAACTTGCTCAATTTGTCAAACTTAAGGATTGGAATCTTGTTGATCTTCCGAAGGGTGCGTATCCGATAGGAACAAAATGGGTGTTTAAATGTAAGAAAGACGATTGAGGTGTCGTGGTATGCAACAAGGCAAGATTAGTGGTCTAGGGCTTCAATCAACAAGAAGGAATTGATTACACCGAGGTTTATGCGCATCTTGCGAGGCTCGAAGCTATACGGCTGTTTCTAGCGTTTGCTTCCTTTAAAGATTTTAAGGTGTTTCAATTAGATGTGAAAAGTGCGTTTTTATATGGAAAGGTCAAGGAGGAAGACTATGTTTGTCAGTCTCCGGGGTTTGAAGATCCACTGAATCCGAATATGGTTTTCAAGCTTGATAAGGCCCTCTATGGTCTTCATCAGGCTCCTCGTGCGTGGTATGAAACATTATCCACACATCTTTTAGCAAATGACTTTGTTCGTGGAAAGATAAACTCGACCTTATTCATAAAGAAATCAGGGGGAGATTACCTACTGGTGCAGATTTATGTGGACGATATTATTTTTGGCTCAACAAACGAAGGGTTATGCAAAGATTTTGAGGGTGTTATGAAGTCGAAATTTGAAATGTCAGCTATAGGAGAGTTATCATTTTTCTTAGGTTTACAAGTAAACCAAAAGGAAGATAGTTTCTTTATTCATCAGTCCAAATATGTCAAAGACATCTTGAGCCGTTTCAAGATGGAGGACTGTACCCCATATGATACTCCAATTCAGGTCAATCATAAGTTGAATTCTGACCCGGATGGAAAAGATGTGGATTGTCAACTTTACAGAGCTATGATTGGATCCCTCATGTACTTAACCGCTTCAAGGCCGGATATAATGTTCGTTGTGTGCATCTGTTCCAGATTCCAGGCAAAACCAAAGGAATCTCACTTAATAGTTGTGAAAAGAATCTTTCGTTATTTGAAAGGACAAAAAAGATTGGGGCTATGGTATCCTCATGGTTCTAACTTTGATTTCAATGCTTATACTGATTCTGATTTTGGTGGTTGTTGTTTGGACAGGAAATCTACAACAGGTGGTTGCCAGTTCTTAGGTAATCGGCTTGTGTCCTCGCAATGCAAAAAACAAACCAAAGTCTCCATTTCTACATGCGAAGCAGAATACATCGCTGCTGCAAGTTGTTGTTCACAAATCCTATGGATACAACAGCAATTGAGAGATTACGGTTTGAATTTCACAAGAACCCCTATGCTTATTGATAATAATGCTACTATGTCCATAACTAATAATCCTATTAAACATAGTAAAACTAAGCACATTGAGATTCGATATCATTTTATTCATGATTGTGCAGAGAAATGGTTGATTGAGCTGGTCAAGGTACACACTTACGATAATTTTGCTGATTTGTTTACCAAGGCATTTGATCATACTAGGTTTCAATTCCTAATTAAAATGATTGGTATGATCAATCCCAAATAAAAGCTTTTCAAAATCAGAATTTCATAAAAAAAATTTTAAATTTCTTTTATTTCTTTATTACATTTCTGCATTTACATTTCAGTCAAAAAGTTTTTAGTTTATAAAAAGTCAAAACAAATTGAAAAATATAAAATTTGACATCATTAGAGGTTAGAGAAGAAATGATAGTACATCAGTGATTAGTTCATTTCACATGACCTTAGTAGACCTTTGATATATGATTGATTAGACTGAGTTGATTTGATCTAAATTTCAAAGTCTGTATAAATGAGAAATGATAGTGTTGTGAATGCTCTCATCTTGATAATCTGTTTTTAAATTTGTGTATGAGTTTTGAAACTTGAATTGCCAATAGACTAGAAGCGTTTTGAAACTAATAGTAGTGTGAAAATTAAATATAATATGATTACATCTGTGATTTGAATCCATTATATGCCTGGGTGTGTGTGTAAAAGATCATTATCTGATAAAGAATATATGGTTTTAAAGAATTTCATGTGACCAATATCGAATTATATCTTTAGCACAAATTTATTTCAGTTCATTTCACTACCTAAGCCCCGAAAAACATGCAAGGTGTTGTTGAACTAAGATATGCTTTCAAAATCTGTTGAAACATATATTCGCCCTTGGATCAGTTAGATACATCATCTAGTCTGACTCCATTGAATTTTATCCAGATAATTGTTGGATTCTCATACCTGGATCTATTGATTCTCACTATTCAGCTAATTCATTAGAATCTTCTGATTCTGAATCATCATGATTCTTTTATCCTTTGGGATCTGCTTCTATACTTGTGCTAAATGAGATAATTTCATCTTGGAAATTAATCTAATCTTAAAATAAACTGTATATGTCTTGAAGATAGCGCAAATTATATTTCTGTTTGGCATATATGTGGGGTACACGATGTGTTTCATCAAAATGGTACTAAATCACATGAATTTGGAGAATAAACGCTTATAGTTTCAAATCATATAATATTGACAAATTTAAGAATTCATGCTTTATATTTCAAATTCGGTATAAATAAAAGAGCATTTCATAACCTGATCTTATTTACTTTGAAATTTATCACGTATCATTTCAAATATTATTCAAATTGAATGAGTTACATATACTGGAAAAGATACATAAGTACAATATGAGTTAGATTGTTTCATATCATAGGTTACCCTTGGTTTTTGCTAAAATATGTGATGAACTACTCGGATACTGATATGATCTTCTTACTCATGATGTTCATTCAAAAATATGTGATTTCAATTTATTCAGATAAAAATTCAAAAATATGTGATTCCGTTTGTACAGATAAAAATCCAAAAATATGTGTTTCCGTTTGTATAGATACAATTCAAAAAGATTTTGTTTTTTATTTTCCATGAAAATTCTAAACTTTTATTAAAATTTCGGGATTGGATCGGATACATGATGCTGACGGAAGTTCAAGACTAGAAAGGTTGAAGTTGGTAAAATTTTGTTCAAGGCAAAAGTGAATAGATGTTATGTTCGCCTGTGTACAGTGAAGCGAACTTAATATGTTCGCCCGAGAACAGTGAAGCGAACTTAATATGTTTGCCTGAGGATGGTGAAGCGAACTTAGCATGTTCGCCGAAGGCTTGTTAAGCGAACTTAACAAGTTCGCCTAAATAAGCGAACTTAATGTGTATAAGGCTCTTGGCCAAGCGAACTTATCAGTCATCGTCTTCATTGAACAAGCGAACTTATCTGAAATTTTTTCGACATTTTTAATCTGTGTTGTTGGAGTTGTTTGCCGATTCCATTATATTCGAAATTGAATTGCGATTCTTTCCAAGGTAATTTTGATGTTTTTCATCCGTTAAATCGTGCGTATTTTGAAGTTTTATTCTCGGATTTCATCGTGATTTTGAATCGACTGTTTTGACCTAATTTTTTATTGGAAATATAAAATTGATCATTATAATTGGTTGCTAAGTGATAATCAACCGATGTACATTGCTTATTTCATGATTTTAACTCGATTTGCCGAATTTGAAATTCTGTCTTTGGTATTTGAAACGTCACAAGTTCAGGCGAACTTGTCCATGCGAACTTAATAAGTTCGCCTCTTGCAACACTAAGCGAACTTATTAAGTTCGCCTAGGGGTCAGAGGGTATTTGGACTTGTGAATTTTTTTGTGTGTTAGAAAAAAAAAATTTTTAATTTTTTTATTGTTCGTGTTTGTAATTTTTTTAATGTGATTGTTGTCCGAATGTTTTCAGATGGCTCGACGTGTAGAATATAAACATAACCAGGTGGCATTGTTAGATTCTAACATGCCAGAGGCCGTCAATTTTCAAGGAATAATCAGATTTCTGAACCGTTCGTGTCTCCATACTGCTTTATCTGTTGATCCTTACATCAGTCTGGTTTACATATAGCAATTTTGGGATACAGTTCATCAGGATACAGATGTAGAACCTCATGTTCTTCGTGCCACTGTAAATAATACTGAAATTGCCATATCTAAAGAAACAATTCATGCTGCTCTTGCTTTGGGTGGTAATGCTGAAGATCCGTTGTCATATCCGGGCACTCTTATTATGGGTTGTTTTCAAAGAATGGGTTATCGTTGGAGACAGAATGATACACAAGCTCGTAAAGGTGGCTTAGTCGGTGAATGGAGATACTTCATGCATGTAATTATTCAATGCATCTCTCCTCGTAAAGCTGGAACTGATGGCTTAAAGATGGCTCTTCAAACTGCAATGGTGGCTTTAACGTTGAATAAGCAATTCAATTTTGCCCTTTACTTCTATCGGGAGATGGTCATGCAGATTAATCCTGCTGAAGGTCAAGGATTTTTTTATGTATCCTCGCTTT
Source organism: Smallanthus sonchifolius (assembly GCA_023525975.1). Lineage (NCBI taxonomy): Eukaryota > Viridiplantae > Streptophyta > Magnoliopsida > Asterales > Asteraceae > Smallanthus > Smallanthus sonchifolius. The sequence continues at coordinate 56,930,915 of CM042022.1, read as the reverse complement.
ATTCAAATGATTCTAAATCATCTTATTCTGGATCTTCCACAACATCCTATAAGATTAACTTTGACTCCGATGTCAAAGCGTATCTTTACTGATTGCACGAAGGTGAAACAGCAGAATGCCGCATTGATACCGGTTAATACTCCTTTATTTGGTCACTTAATCAATCCTGATTATGTTGCACCACCAAATGACAACTGGTTTCATCCTGATGAAATTGCTCAGATGCAAGGTCCAAATGTTCAACAACAGCAACCACAACAACAAGAAGTTCAAGTTCCTGTACAAAAACAAATTCAAGTTCCTGTACAACCACAAATTCCTATTCCTGAACAAGTTCAAATTCCACAAGCTGAGGTTGAAATACCTATTCATGAACCAGTTCAAGAAGAGGTCGTTCATGCACATGAACAAGATCTAGGAATGAACATGGATGATTTCGTTGATGACGCTGTGAACTCGTTCATTCATGAAGCTGAAGGGAATGTGGTGACAGATGATGAATCTAGTTCAAGCTCAAGTGATACGATCTTACCCGTTACTGAAAGCACTGACTCTGATGCATCTATGGATTTTTCCTCAGATCATTATGAGTGGTTAGCTGCTATTCCACTTACTAATGCTGGAAAACGCATTAAATCTCAAGCCAGACGACCAAGAAGAAAGTCTGTTCGGGATCCTCCTTCCGGATCAGTACTTGGAAAATGATCCTTGGTTGATGAGAGTATTGATTCTGATAGTGACTTCAATCCAGATCCAAAGACTCAAAAGTTAATGTCTGCTTCTATAGCTGTTGCTCAATCTTCGCAGGGAGTAGAGGATGCTAATTTTGTTGCTTCCTTGATTATTACTCCTCCAAGATCTAAAGATACATCTCCGGTTATAACTCCTGTTCCTCCAGTTATTACTCCTACTGCAAGTCCTTCAGTTCCACAATCGTCAGCTGGCCCGTCAAAGCCTTCTGATTCTGAAAGGATTACTTTCCTTGAATCTCAAGTGCTTACACTACAAACACAGGTGAATACTCTTGTTTCTACTGATTCCCAATGACAGCTAGTGATTCAGACTCAAGCTCAACAGATAGCTAACATGCAAGCATTGGTGTCTAAACTCGTTCAGCGTCTTGACGCTCAGGGGGAGTTGAGGATACACGATACTTGTCACACAGAGTCTATTCAAAGACGTGATGATGAAGAGAATGATCCTTCTGGTAATATTGAGGGTGATCGTCAATACGCTGACGTGAATCCAATATCTAGAGTTCTGGGGGAGTCGACGTCATAATCTATTGAAGGAAACAAAGATACTTCTGGAGCTAATGAAGAAGAAATTTTATTATTGGAGTTCTTTGTAGATTCTGAAGAAGAAGAAGCTAAAAAGATAGCATGTCTTGATGACTTTGATGAGTTATTCAATGACAAAGAAGATGATATGTCAGATAATGAAATAGAAGAAGGAGAGATAGTGGAGATAGAGATAGAGAAAGGTCAAGAGAAAGTGACTTATGAAGGCTGTGATGGTTTTAATGTTCCTTATAACTTCATCCAAGATGATGTTATTCCTGAGTTCACTTATGAAGGAATAACTGATTCTATGGACTCTTTTGAAGACATCACACTGCCTGAAGATACTGCTGATTCTAAGATTGATACTGATGAAGAAAATATTCAATCTAAGAAAGATACTGAAGCTGATACTTCTCACACTGAGTCTCCAAAGATGAATGAAGAACCTGTGATGTACAGAAATTCATGTATGACCAGAGAACAGTGGAGAGAAGTAGTGAATAGTTGGATAAAGGTGCTACCCAAGTCTCAAGCACAACCTCCTCAGAAAGAGAAATATGTGAATAAAGAGAGGTGTGTTGGAAGAATCATAAGTTGGTTTTATGATAATGACATAAAGTTATTTGTTGTTAAAAGATCTGATGGTGTTCAGTACTTAAAGCCGAGGATCAAGTATTTCAATACCTTGCCAAGGTGTGAAATGAATGGTCTAGCTTCAAAACCGCTTATTAATAGATCCAAAAATGGTTTAGCTGATGTAATAGCAAATCTGATCAAGAGAGAAGGTGGTTCGGGAAAGTATGAAAGGTTGAAACCTCAGACAGGAAAGAGAGTGAAGAACTTAGATAAGAAGACTGGGAAAGTGACCGGGAATTATAAGTATAAACCAGTACATGCTGTACACAAGATACCATTGAAGACGATTCCTCAAGATTTCCTTGGGAATATGAAATGGTGGTATGTCGATGTTAATACTGGTGAAGCAAGGATTGAAGATAAAGACAATAAGGTCATCGTGTGTTTCTATGACGCAATGAATCTTATCAGTTTTTCAAAGAAAGATCAGAGGATGTTGAAAAAGAATAAGATAATGTTCACTGATGAATGGAAAGAACAAGGATTACAGTACAAGAGAATTTTGGAGATATGCAGAAGATATGGAGTGCATGCAGGAAGCACACTACCGAATAATTGGAAGAGCTCATCATAAAGACAGAAGACTGAAGATCAAGCTATTGTCAAGGGGGAGTCTGTTAGGACATAGTTTGTAATGACAAAAGCTTGTAATAGTTTAGATCTTATGTCTTTATGTTTTTGTTATGTAAAAGTCACTAAGTGTTTATGCAAGTTTACCTAGAGGCGAACTTAACGGTCTAACAGAGGCGAACTTGTTAAGTTCGCTTAATCTGTTAGAGGCGAACTTAATAAGTTCGCCTATATCAGGTCAGTCGTCTATAAATATAGAACAGTAGAGAACAGAACACAGAACAGAGAATTATCGAATTAGTCTGATTGAGTCTGTAAACTCTACTGTGATTTGGAATACAATTGTGAAGGTTATTTACTTGATTGTCTACATTGTCTTTTGTGCGTATAAACGTTGATTCGTTGGATTCCGCAGTCCGAGTTAACGTCACGTCTTATCACGAGAACGATCTATAGATATGCCATGGGGACCTACACATCTTCAAGCCGTCAAGAGAATCTTTAGATACCTAAAGGGATCCTCAAAACTTGGGCTACGGTACTCTAAAAATGACATGTTTAATCTGTATGCATACACTGACAGTGACTATAGGGGATGTAACTTGGACAAAAAGTCCACTTCAGGGGGATGTCAGTTTCTGGGAGGGAGACTGATTTCAAGGCAGTGCAAGAAGCAAACATGTGTTTCAACTTCTACAGCTGAAGCAGAATACATTGCAGCTTCAAGTTGCTGTGCACAAGTCATCTGGATACAAAATCAAATGATGAATTATGGGATGACTTTCATGGCAACTCCAATTCACATTGACAACATGAGTGCTATATCAATCACGAACAATCTGGTGCAGCACTCCAAAACAAAGCACATTGACATCAGGTATCATTTCATAAGAGATCAAGCTGAGAAAAAGAGGATTATTTTAACCAAAGTTCATACGAATGAGCAATATGCTGATTTGTTTACAAAACCTTTTGATGAAGCTAGATTTAGATATTTAGTTGAATCCATTGGTATGATGAACTTTGATTAAAATCTATCTCTAAAATTCTATTTTAAAATGGGCTTTGTCTTTTTGTTGTAAATAAAAGTTATAAGTCAGCATCATTTTTGTCCTTTAGCTGCTGACAGGTTTAATCTTCAGCAGCAAAAGATTTGCAACCGACTGCTTTAAGTTATCAGTAGGAACAGGTTTTCTGCAGATAACTTTAAGACTGTCAGCAACAACATCTTGATGTGGATTATTAAATCCATCAGCAGCAGATGGGTTTGCTGCTGATAGACTTAACCTTCCGCAGCAACCAAGTTTGCAGCGGACAGGCTTATTCATCCACAGCAACCAAGTTTCCTGCTGATGGGTAAATTTAAGTCTAAATTAACTTTTACCCGCTGTAAAAATTAATGTCAGTCTTTACCATGACTGCCTCGGTGTATTACAGCTGTAACAGTAAAAGGTGAATAAGGTTGTACTGTACAAGTCATTTTGCTTTTTCACTCCTCTGTCATTATAAGAACAAATCAAATTTTCTTACCACCTCTTCACCTTCAATTTCACCCTAAACCCACTGTAGGTCCCTTCGTGTGTGTCGGATCGTTGCATGCAAGTGGTCTACTAGTCGGACCGGGTGCGGAATACCCGTGACTAGGCGGAGAGTCTAACTAAAACAAAGTAAACCAACACGAGAGTCACAATAAAAGCTCTTTCTATTATAAACACTCGACGGTTACAGAGAGAATACAAATTGCGTACTTAACAAACTGAGTTCGTCTAAGATATGAGTTCTGCGTACTTATCCTCTGTGAACCAAACCTATTTATACAGACCCGATGCTCGCGCAGGACCAAATGCTCTTGCGTACTTAGCAAGTACGCATGGGTCTTCCTGCGTACTTGCTAAGTACGCAGGAGCTTTCTCCTGCGCATATGTAAGTGCGCAAAACACTTAGAAGAAATGCAACATACACTATGTAAAAGTAAATACAACTCGATAAACTATTACATAACGACTCTTACATACAAAGACAAATTACAGACATTAGAAGTACAAACTAAGACTCTATCCAGAGTGTTGTCACAGGAAAGTGCATCAACACCCACATCACTTTCTCTCAAGTCCCCACCACATTCAAAGCCCTTCATCCTTAAAACATTCAAACCCTTCCATATTCTAAACCTTCAAACCTTCCCTCCAAATCAAACAACAATGGCAGACATCAATAACCCTGACGATAAGTTCTCCCCATACCATAACCTTACAGCATACCTAACCAAGGGAAAGAAATTAGAAGGATTCAATGATATGATCGACTTCTTATGTAGATCAAAGATCCATTTTCCCTCACAACCAACCCTACCATATATATTCCTCATGTGGAGGATTTCAGGAGTACCGCCGTCTACTCTACCGAACAGGGATTCCCCAAATTAAAGCCAAGGTAGACGGCAAGGATATCACCATCTCGGAAGCCACACTCAAAAAACATCTTAAGCTTCAAGATGAGGGAGCAGCCATCTCATACTCAAAGGACGAGTACATGAGGACCTTTGTATCCATAGGGTACACTGGAAATCAAAATGAATATACAATTGAGAAGGCGCTGATGGGCCCTCCATGCAAGTATCTCTGCCACACTCTTCTCCAATGCATATCTCAGAAGAGAAGTGGATGGTATCAGGTGAGCTCCGCACGTGCCTCCACCTTCCATGGTATGATCACTAGCCTAGGCTTCAACTTTGCACTCCTCATCTTTGAGGGTTTGAGATATAACCTTCAAGAGGGTGCAAAGCAACAATTTTTTATGTACCCAAGATTCTTGTAGGAGGTTTTCAATCAAGAACTAAAAGAACTTTCAAAACCTGCAAGAATCTACATCATGCTAGGACATAAAAATAATATTTTTCAAAGCATGGGAACTGTTTCCAAAAAGTTCGTCAATGTTCCATTGTTATCTACAATGCTGAACATACAAAGTACCCCGGGTGACAGTTCAACAATCCCAGCTGATACTGATCCCACACCCTCCACCTCACATCCTGAACAAGTATCCGCTTCCACCATTCGAACCCATGTGCATACTACTAAGGATGCACAGGTATAAAAATTACTTACACCTGTTTTTTATGTTATCGTTCAACCGGAACACAGGGTCCCGGTTGCAACTACATATACCAGGAAAAGGGACACCCTCCACCTCACATCCTGAACAAGTATCCGCTTCCACCATTCGAACCCATGTGCATACTAGTAAGGATGCACAGGTACAAAAATTACTTACACCTGTTTTTTATGTTATCGTTCAACCGGAACACAGGGCCCCGGTTGCAACTACATATACCAGGAAAAGGGGCAAGAGAACTCCTTCTTCTCTTGCCTCCAAGGCCCAAACCCAATCTCTAAGCCCTCATTCAGAATCCCAACATTCTGATGAGAATATCAAAAGGGATAGCCACAACACTAGAGAGACTTCTTTGGAAGCCTCTCTATTAGGATCAGGATCACATCCCGGATCCATAGAGCAACCCCCTGAGCCACTCCTCTCTCTTCTGAACTTAAGTGTTGAGGAACCTGATCAAGATGATGTACCTTCTCCAACTACCACTATCTCGGAGGTACTGATTGATCTTGCTTCCAACACACCCAACCCAAGTTCTCCTACCCTGAAAGTCCACTCTAGGAATTATGACAGAGTGGATGTGGAATAGGCTGTCACTACTGCTGGTCCATCAAATGACTAGGAGGACAGTGACAACATCGCTAAGACCTCAACAACGGCAACTCACAGTGAGGATGCTTCCTTGGAAACTCCCCTCACTGAGAGGAATCTCAGGCGCCAAGAAACCATGGGTGATGGGGATGCAGAGGCTTGGCCTAAGGCCCCATCTAGATCCAAGGATTCCACAATTATGGATTAGGACAGACTGAAACTTCATAACTTGGAATTGACGGCCAGGGTGGCTATGCTAGAGGCTGAAGTGTCCAAACTAAGACACCAAGTCTCTATGCATGAAGCCCATCAATGCCCAACTGTGCCTACTCCCTCTCTTGTATCAGTGGGCACCCAAACTGATGCTTATTTGTTCGCTGATGCAACCAAAAAGGGGGAGATGGTCCCAATGGAAGAAGAATCAGACAATCTTGACTTGCCAGCTTTTGTACTGGTTCATGACTTCACCAGCTTCAAGAGTAGGCTGTATTTCAAAGCACACTATTCAAGACAGCTTTTGTACAGGTTCATGACTTGCCAGCTTCAGATGACGAAGAAGAAGAGACATCTGAAGACTGGAAGTTAGTCGTCAGGGCTGTTGATGAGATGCTGACTGATGCTGAAGACATAGAATAAACATATACATCTCTCAGCATCATCCCTAAAGCAGCAGCCATCATAATTCAATCCACTGCCCCCCCAATTTTCCATTGACTTCAACACAGCTAGAGTTTGACACAATACTAGCTTGGGGGTATGATGGAAAGTCTGAGAGGTTCTGGATTGGTTGGGAGTTTGGCGGAGTAGAAGAGCTAAACTGGGACTTTCTCAACCGCATCCAAGTCCTTCACCTATACCATCTACAATGCATCAACAACTCTACAGACCTCTAGAACTTGCTATTGGCAGGTTCTATGACTTGATGGAGGATAATCTACCCAACTTCGAAAGACAAATACAAGCAGCAAAACGGGTAGCCTATCCTGAATCTTCAGCAGCAGCAAAAAAAAGACTGACTCCTAGAAGACTTGAAATAATAAGGAGCAGTCTTCTCACTGAAGAAGAAGTTCTATGCTGGAGAAGATTCCTATACAACAGAATGGTCAGGGATGTAGAAGTGCAATGATGGATAAGCACTGACTCCCATGACTTCACCTTCTTCCTGAGCAATGGATCTTCTCTATCGATCAACATCAAAGAGATCTTGCTCCTACCATCAGCCTTCCTGCACAAGGTCTTTGAGCTCAGATCACTTATCTTCAATGTCAACTCCTTAGAAAGTCAAGAAATGATCAAAATCATCAAGGCTTCTCTTTATAAGGATGAATCTGGATCTGACTCAGACCTATCCTTTCTCTCTTCTCCAACAGTCAGATTGAACACAGAAGAAGAATCAAAAAGAAGAGAAGAGGAAAAGATGAAAGAGGCATGGAAGGATGTGACAGGTATGGAATGGGAAGAAGATGAAGAAAGTTCCCCTCCCTTGTCCATTCCCCAAAATGCCAATGAAGCTGAGGCTGAGATTCCAACAGCAGCACAATCATCTGCTGTTGTGATCAGTGAAGCCGAAGCAGAGGCGTCCAACAAAGATAAGGGAAAGGGAATTATGACCAAAGAAGATGAAGAGAGGTTGCTCAGAGAGAAGAGAGAGAAGGAAGAAAGAAGAAGAAGAAGAAGAAGAAGAAGAAGAAGAAGAAGAAGAAGAGAAGAAGAAGAGGAGATGGCTAAAATAAAGAAAGCTCAAGATAGACTCACAGCCATTCTCCTCAGAGAACAACAGATCCAGCTATATGCAAAACAGCTGGATGATCTGAAAGTAAAGATTCCTGCAGTTTATCAAATTGAAGAAGTTGAAGCTCTTGCTTTTCAACTACAGGAACAATTCGATAGAGAAGAAGAAGAGATTCAGAAGAAGTAGAAGAAAGAGGCTAAGTTCAGAATAACTGATTCTGAACTAGCTAAATAAATGAGAGAGGAATGGGTAAAGGCTCTGATTTCTCAAGGTGAGGATGTAGACTACCTTGAGAAACTATCCAATAAAGAAATCTACAGAGCCTTCATGGGTCAGCAGGGTCAATTGGCAAAGAAGAAAAAGGCTGAAGAAGAAGAAAAACCAAACAAAAGTCCAAAAAGACCATTACCTTTAATCATAGAACCCATGAAGAAAGGAAGATCATGATTGACTTCCTTAAGGCTAGAGGAGAGAGTGGAAAGAGGCTAGGTCCCATGAATTTCATGAACCTACAAGCCCTCTATTTTAAAGTCAAGAAGGATGAGGAATAAAGATTGGAGAAGAAAGGCTCCAAGAAAAGGGTAATCATTCAAGAAGAAGACAGGAAAACAAAGAAACCCAAGCCTTCTCTCTCACCCAACACTTTCTCAATCCAACAACCTTCCACTCTCCATCCTAGACCTCCCTCCTCTCCTCCCTCAAAGTCCAAATCCTCACACCCAGCTCCTATTCATCAACATCCACCCAAAAAGAAAAACAAACCCACTTCCAAACCAGAAGACTCAAGAGAAATAATCAGATGGTCATACAGCCCTCAAGACCAATGGTTTGAAGTGTTCAGGGGAGGACAGAAGTTAAAAGTTCAATTTATACATCCATTGATGAGGTACTACAGCTTCCAGATTCTGATCTAAGAAGAACGATGGAGCTGGGTGAAGCCAATGAGCCTGAGAATGAAGGTGGGAGACATCTATTGCTCGTAATCAAACATTACTTCAACCCCAGCAAAGATGAAATCATTGATGTCAAACCTCTCGAATCCCACTCTCCATTCATCAGCTGGTCCTACAATGCTCAAAAGGATGAATTCACACTGACAGATGTTAAAGGACAGAAGATGAGGTGTTCAAGCAAGGCTATATTTAAAATGGCAAGCAAAGACATCAAGACTCTATCTGAGCTTTCTCTTAGTAATCCCAACATGGACCAGAGTGGATATGTGGTTGAAAGAATAGTCAGCAACATGCAAAAGCTTCAGCAACAAAAGCAGTAAGAGAGTTTTGGTAGCATCAGTCTAGGGGAGTTTGTAGAAATAAAGACTGATGGCTACAAAATTCTCTAAGTACAAATGCTGCTGATCTCAGAGATTGCTGCTGACCAACAAACTGCAGCGGACAAGCTTATCTGCAGCGGATACTTGTTCTTCTGCTGAAGAACAAATCTGCTGCGGATAGCCTTATCTGCTGAAGACCAGAGTTGCTGCTGATAGGCAAATCATCAGCAGCTTTGGATGGTCACATCTTGCTGCTGATCCTCATCCTTGCTGCTGACAGCCTTGTGCCTTGAAGATAAATCATTGCAGCTGACTATCCATGCCAAGCGTCACTGACAACTTTCTGCAAAAGCTACTGACACACTCAAAGCAGAAGGAACCTCAATGGTGCAACCAATGACGGACGACAATGCTCTTCTCCAAGCATGCAAGTAATAATGCATAAAGAAGACGCTTCAATAAAGTTAGCTAGTTTAGACTAAACTTGTAATTGTTAGCTTTATACAAAAGATCAACGGTCTGTGTTAGATCTGATCCTTAGAATAAAGGTTCTGTCTTGATTCTAAGTTAGTATAAATACTGTGTAAACACTTCATTGTAGGTGTGCTTTTTGATTGAGTTTTCATTTGTAATCGTTTATTTGCAAAAGCTTAATACAACAGTGTTCTTATAAGTATTCTTTCTGTTTACTCGATTATACTTGTGTAGTTGCTATTGTTTTCGCCAATTTCAACTAAGAACAGAACCATATTGTACTTTCACGATCCTACAGACAAAGTGTTTGTTATGATGTGTCATATTTAGTATTATGTTTATCTAGGAATTGTTGACACATCCTCCTAATTTATATAACCTTTATGTGAACATTGTATGTTAAAGAAATGCATATTGTTGTCTAATTTAATCAACTTGAGGTGGGTAGTGTGTTGTTCATATTATCTTTCCAACTAGTTATTGGATTAGTGTTCCTTAATCGGAAGCTAGTTCAATCTTTATAAACATTGACATGATTATTAAACACGTGAGCTTCATTGTATGACTTTAGGTGGTTGGTTTGTGTAATTCATGCTAGCTTTCCGAATGGTCATTTGATTAAATATCTTTGACGAGAATTTAGTCAATTTATGTTTCATGTATTTGCCATGTTTCTATGAGTGTATTGAATGTATTATAGATGGATTCGACACCGAAGTGATATTTTCTCCTTGATTGTTTGATTTGTGATTTTAGCTTAGTTTATATATTTGCATGCTAGTTAATTAAAACAAACTCTTCAAAACATCTTTTACCCTTACTTGATTGAATCTTAGTTCCGGTTAATTATTGCATTCCACCGTGTCCACGGATTGATATCCGGTTCTTACCTTTACTATATTGCTATCCGACGGGTACACTGCCCGGTGTGTGTATGATTAGTATTTGGTGAAAACCCTTTTTAAAACTAATTATGTAAAAATCTTTATAATATATATATATATATATATATATATATATATATATATATATATTCACCGCACATCAAGTTTTTGGCGCCGTTGCCGGGGACACGGTTTTGCGAAAATGATTGGAATTAATTTTTAGTCATTTAGTATATATATTTGTGTGAATATCGTGTTTGTTATTTTGCAACTTTTTTGTGTATAAATATTTTGCATTTGTTATTTTTGGCTTCATTTGTGTATATATACATTTCAGTTTTTATTCCGTTTTATTTTTTTTATTTTATTTTTCATTTTTTGTTCTTTTTATTTTTATTTCTAATTTTTTATTTTCATTTATTTTATTTTTTTGTTTTTGTCTGACTTGTGTTTTCTTTGTCCTAGGTTCGCGTATTTAAATCTAACTTGTCGTGCAGATCGTGTATGTTCTCAACTCCCGTCGAGGAGGTTCCTGAGCCGTCTTCCTAGCCAGAGCGTGATCTTCATCGGAGATTGCGAGCCCGTTCCCGATTTGTGGCCCGGTTACTCGAGTTTGACGAGGTTGTTGCTGACGAGGTTGTTGTTGACGAGGTAGAGGAGATGGCGAACGAGGATGCGGGTCGGACGCTTTCGGATTTGGCAAACCGACACTTGAGGGTTTGGAGTCGAGCATCAATAGGCCGACGGTTGGAGCACATCAGTTCGAGATCAAATCCAGCATTATACAGATGGTGCAGAACATGTGTCAGTTCGATGGCAAGGATCACGAGGATCCTAATACTCATCTGGCCGGTTTCTTAGAAATTTGCGCCACTTTCAAAATTCATGACGCTACCGACGATGCTATTCGGCTCCGGTTGTTCCCGTTTTCCTTACGGGATCGAGCCAAGGCTTGGTTACTGTCACTTCCCCTTAGGTCCATTAGTACTTGGGACCAGATGGCTGCTAAATTCTTAGAAAAGTACTTCCCTCCGGAGAAAACATCAAAGTTGAGGGCAAGGATTCTTTCTCTCCAGCAGGACGACGGGGAGACGATTTATGAGGCGTGGGAGAGATTTAAGGAACTGATGAGGAAGGTTCCCCACCATGGATTGTTGAAGTGGCAGCAGTGTGAGAACTTCTACAATGGCCTAGAGATGACAGAGAAGCAGTTGATCGACGCATACGCGGGTGGAGACATTGGAACAAAGACACCCCAGGAGGCGTATGACTTGCTAGAGAAGGTGGCATCGAAGAGCTACACTCAGCATACTTCCCGAGCGAGAACTCAGAGGCAGGGTGTCCATCACGTGGATGGAATTACCTCTTTAGCTGCCCAGGTGGAAGCACTTTCCACCAATACTGATCAGATGCACGTCCACAAGGGCCGGTCCTTGTGTGAGTTTTGTGGTGGGGCGCATCCCACGAGTGCTTGTCAGGTTGGGGATCAAGGGGCCCACGAGCAGGTTGATTTCATGTCCAACCAGAATTGTCCCCAGAATAATCCCTACAGCAACACATATAATCCGGGGTGGAGGAATCACCCGAATTTCAGTTGGAAGTCTGGCAACAATAGCCAGCAACCACCCGGATTCACTCAGCGTCCACCATTCCAGCATCAGTCCCACCAGTCTCAGGGACAGATTTCCCATTTTCAACCTCAACAGGGCCAGTTTCAAGGACAAGGTTCTAGCAGCGGTCCACCACCCGCACCTAAAGGTAAATCCAGTTTGGAGGACATGGTTGCACGACTACTTGCCAACTCAGAGAGTCAGAATCAGTTGGCAGAGAAGCAAAACCATTATATGGAGGAGCGTTTTCACACGCAAGAGACTGAGTTAAGGAATCAGAGAGCTTCGATCCAGACCATAGAGAACCAGGTCGAGCAGACCGCGAAGCTTCTTTCTGAGAGACCGCCAGGTGGCCTGCCTAGCAACACTGAGCCCAATCCCAAGGCCCATGTGAAGGCCATCACTTTGAGGAGCGGTAGAGACACAGGACCGGATCCACAGGTTCCTATGCATGAGTCATCTGAGGAGGAGGTTACGATTGACATTCCTGATGAGACACCGCCGAGGGGTAAACCGGCGAGCACATCACACCCTCGCGAGCCTGTGAGAGATTACACTCCCGCCATTCCATACCCATGCAGATTGAAGAAGCAGAAGATGGAGGAGCAGTATGGTAAGTTTCTAGGGTTGTTTAAGCAGTTACATATCAACTTGCTATTTGTGGAGGCTCTAGCTCAGATGCCTAAGTATGCGAGATTCTTGAAGGATATCCTCACGAATAAGAGGAAATTGGAGGAGTTATCTCAGGTGACGCTGAATGAGGAGTGTTCGGCGTTGATTCAGAACAAGCTACCAGAGAAAAGACGAGATCCGGGGAGTTTTACCATCCCCTGCTTGATAGGTAGCTTGTCGGTTAGCAACGCCTTAGCTGACCTTGGTGCTAGCATTAACCTCATGCCATATGCGGTCTTTGCTAAGCTTGAGTTGGGAGAACCTACACCGACACGCATGAGTATGCAGCTGGCCGATCGCTCGGTCAAGTATCCGCGAGGGATAGTGGAGAATATGTTGGTTAAAGTTGATCGTTTTGTGTTTCCTGTAGACTTTGTGATTCTGGACATGGATGAGAACAAGAATGTCCCTATTATCCTAGGTCGACCGTTCCTGGCCACCGCCAAGGCCTTCATTGATGTGTATTCGGGGAGGCTTACATTGAGGGTGGATGAAGAGGAAGTGACCTTTGATGTGGGGAGATCTATGCAGCACACCCAGAATCAGGATGATTCACTTTACTTTGTTGAGGCTATTTATTCTTGTGTGAGTGATCATCTCCAAGACACAGCTGAGGAGGAGTCCCTGGACACCCAGATTGTAGGAGGGGAGACATTTGATCCGGTTGGTGAGGATCAGTTTGATGAGCGATTTCATAGCCAGGAGAGCTATGAGTTTCCTAGTGTTCAGCGGTTTTTGCGATGGTTGATAGAGAGTCTGAGCCGATTGAGTGGCCTTCTATTGAGGACCCACCACCGGTTGAGCTTAAGGAGCTCCCGAGCCATTTGGAGTATGCCTTTTTAGATGGTGAGTCTCGATTACCTGTCATTATCACCTTTGATTTGACGAGTGATGAGAAGGAGAGGCTACTGGAGGTGCTGAAGTAGCACAAGCAGCCTATTGCTTGGAGGATTATGGACATTAAGGGAATTAATCCCTCTTTCTATACCCATAAGATCCTTATGGAGGATAACTACCAGCCCGCTGTGCAGCACCAGAGGAGGTTGAACCCAAGCATGTAGGAGGTAGTGAAGAAGGAGGTGATTAAGTTACTTGATGCTGGTTTGATTTATGCAATCTCCGATTCACCTTGGGTTAGACCGGTTCAGGTTGTCCCTAAAAAGGGAGGCATGATTTTCATCACCAACGAGAGGAATGAGCTAATTCCTACTCGTACAGTCACAGGTTGGAGAGTTTGCATCGATTACCGCAAACTCAATGATGCTACTCGGAAAGACCATTTTCCCCTTTCGTTCATTGATCAGGTGTTGGAGAGATTAGCGGGGAAGATGTTCTATTGTTTCCTGTATGGCTTCTCTGGCTACTTCCAGATCCCGATTGCTCCTGAGGACCAGGAGAAGACGACATTCACATGTCCCAATGGCACATTTGCTTATCGGCGGATGCCCTTTGGATTGTGTAATACTCCGGCCACTTTCCAGCGTTGCATGGTGGCCATTTTCCATGATATGATTGAGGAATCCATGGAGGTTTTCATGGATGACTTTTCTGTATTTAGGAGTTCCTTTGATCATTGCCTCAAGAATCTGGAGAGGATGTTGGCCAGGTGCAAAGAGGCCAATCTAGTGTTGAACTGGGAGAAATGCCACTTCATGGTGAAGGAAGGCATTATGCTTGGGCACAGGGTTTCACGCGCGGGGATTGAGGTTGATAGAGTTAAGATTGACACCATATCTAAGCTGCCCCCGCCGACTTCTGTGAAATCTATTCGGAGCTTCCTAGGTCACGCGGGCTTTTATAGGCGCTTTATTACAGATTTTTCTACGATTGCCCGACCGATGACCCAGCTTCTTGAGAAGGAAGCCCAGTTCGTGTTCTCCGACGAGTGCCTCAGTGCATTCGATTTGTTGAAGGAGAAGTTGGTGAATGCCCCTATCATGGTGGCTCCTGATTGGAAGCTTCCATTTGAGATCATGTGTGACGCGAGTGACTTCGCTGTTGGGGAAGTCTTAGGATAGAGGAGAGAGAAGCAGTTTCACCCGATTTATTATGCGAGCAAGACGCTCAATGACGCACAGGAGCATTACACCATGACAGATAAAGAGCTCCTAGCCGTTGTCTTCGCTTTCGATAAATTTCGGTCTTATCTCGTCCTATCAAAGACCATTGTATTCACCGATCATGCAGCCCTTCAGCACCTATTCAGCAAAAAGGATGCCAAACCCCCAGCTAATCCGGTGGGTTTTGCTGCTTCAGGAGTTTAACATTGAGATCCGCGATAAGAAGGGCGCGGAGAATGTCGCAGCGGACCACTTATCACGTCTTGAGTGCTCAGCTTCATCTGAACTTGTGGGGTCATCCATAAATGACAATTTTCCCCACGAGTTTGTCATGCACATACAGACACAGGATGAGGAGTGTCCATGGTTTGCTGATTTTGCAAACTTTCTTGCTTGTGGGATTGTGATTAAGGGCTTAACGCATCAGCAGAAGCAAAAGTTCTTTGCAGATGTGAAGCACTATCTTTGGGAGGATCCCTATTTGTTTCGAGTCGGGGCTGATCAGATCGTGCGCAGGTGTGTGTTTGGAGATGAGGCACGTCAGGTGCTTAGACACTGCCACGAGGGCCCGATAGGTGGACATCATGGAGCTACCTTGACCGCGAAGAAGGTCTTTGACGCCGGTTTCTTCTGGCCTACCATCTTCTGGGATGCTCATGAGATGATCCGAGCTTATGACGCTTGCCAGAGGGCGAGCAACATTTCGTCTAGGAATGAGATGCCCCAGAACAGCATCCAGATTTGTGAGATTTTTTATGTCTGGGGTATTGACTTTATGTGACATTTCCCAGTTTCTCGTGGAAATCGGTATATCCTAGTCGCTGTTGACTACGTTTCTAAGTGGGCCGAGGCTCAAGCCTTGCCTACTAATGATGCTAGGGTGGTTGTTCAATTTCTGAAGAAGCTGTTCTCTCGCTTTGGTGTCCCCAAAGCCCTTATTAGTGACCGTGGGACCCACTTCTGCATCTCCCAGTTGGAGAAGGCTTCCACAGCCTACCACCCACAGACCAGTGGACAGGTAGAGGTCACAAACTGGGGCATAAAGCGGATTCTTGAGAAGACGGTTGGTCAGAACCATAAGGATTGGTCAGATAGGTTAGATGATGCACTTTGGGCCTTTCGGACTGCGTTTAAGACGCCTATTGGTACCATACCTTTTAGGTTGATCTATGGAAAGGCGTGCCATCTTCCGGTGGAGTTGGAGCATAACACTTATTGGGCATTGAAGGCGGTGAATCTTGACTTGGTGAGCGCGGGTGAGAACCGGTTCACTCAGATTTATGAGCTTGATGAGTTGAGGAATCAAGCCTATGCAAACTCCACGATCTACAAGGAGCGCACTAGAAGTTTACATGACCGACGCTTGAAGGACAAGAAGGAATTCCGAGTGGGTGGTCGTGTGTTGCTTTACAACTCTAGGTTGCGATTGTTTCCCGGGAAGTTGAAGTCCCGATGGACGGGTCCCTACACGGTTAAGGAGGTGTTTCCTTATGGGACCGTCAAGAATGAGCACGAAGATGAGAGGATCTTCAAGGTCAACGGTCATCGTCTTAAGCCATACATTGACAGACCGGTTGACCCGGCATTGGAGGTGGTTGACCTCCACCCCAAGGAAAAATGAATTCGGGGACTTGAGTCTAGCTAACGACTCGAACTTAGCTTGTTTCGGTATCATCTTTGGTAACAATTCTTAGATTTTGTTTCTATGTTTATCTTCTTATTTTTATTTTTATTTTTTTTGGATTTTATCATTTATTTTTGAGTTTAGGTGATCGGAACGTGTTTGGGATCAAGCGGACTTTGGTTAGTGATTGGGATATCTCAGGTATGTTTTCTGAATTTTTAGAAATTTTATAGAATCGTAGTCGGGTTGGGTACAACCTGCATAAAAATCAGGTTTTCTGTCTGCTGGGGAAGAGACACGGTAGTGCCTCACTAAAGGCGCGGTCGTGCCTCTAACCCAAAGCGCGGTCATGCCTAAGCACTTGGCGCGGTCGTTCCTTAGCATTTGGGGGCATGTATAAACTGATTTTAGATCTCCAAATGCTCAGACACTTCCCCCAAACATAGTCCGACCCTCCCCATTGCGATATACCTTTATCTTCCGGCATTTGTTCCCCACTTCCATGATTTTTAGGTACGTTCTAACCTGTTACTCGCTTTTATTCTTGTTTAAACCTAGGACGGTATTCCATTTGTGTTTAAAAACTTAGGTTTTTATTATTTTTAGGGTTTTCTCCAATTTTCCCGTCTCTTGGTTGTTTGTAGCTTGTAAATGCCTAGAATCATTGTATTAACATCCTAGAATATCATGGTTGCAAAAGACCCTTCATAAACGTAAGAAAAATGGTTCAATTTTGCCTCTGAAAACCCTAAAATGGGTTGAGCACGGTCGCGCTCATGACCAGGCGCGGTCGTGCTCGGCTTTTATAGTTTCCAGGAAGTAGTTTTTGGTTGAGCGTGGTCGTGTCTCCTACTAGGCGCGGTCGTGTCAACTTGGGTTTGTTCTAGATGCGGCCGTGTGTCTCCCTAGCGCGGCCTTGGTCTTCATTTTTTACCTAGGCGTGGTCGTGCCCTAACCTGGCGCAACCGTGTCTCTGGGTTGGGACTGTCCGTGGTCGGCCACAGCGCGACCGTGGGCTTGGATTTTGGCCTAGGCGCGGTCGTGCCCCTTCCCAAGTGTGACCGTGCCCCTTCATAAGTTGGGTCAGAAACTTCATAAATTCAGTCTAGCATCTTCATAACTGTTCTGATTTCATTTTTGTTGTCTTACAGATGGTAGGCAACAGGGACCACCCGTACCTTGAGTTTGACTTGAACGAGCATGAGTACGAGGCTCGTCTGGATGTTTTGTGGCCACGCAGAGGCCGAATTTTAGCCGCTCGTCATTTAGAGCCGGCCGCTATAGACGCCATCGGTCAGCGGGTCTGGTGGAACGATCTTGTCACCGCCCCCTGGCGCCGTTTGTTCAGGCTCCTTGCCATACAGTACGTAGAGCTTGTGATGGATTTCTTCTCCACTTATGAGTTTGATTATCCTTGCGCGGACCTAAAGCAGCCCGAGACGATTAGGTTTAGGCTAGGCGGGGAGTGGCGAGTGATGTCTGTCGCCAGGTTTGGGAGACTATTGGGTCTGTATACGAGGTAGGAGCTCTAGACTGAGATACTCACCGATGGTATCACCGAGTTCCCGACAGAGGAGGATAAGGATCAGTTCTGGCAAGAGTTTGGATTTGGGATGTACGATCCGAGTCTGACCAAGGCTTCGAGCCTTCGGGATCCGCTGCACCGTGTTCTTCATCGCTGTATTGTTTATTCAATTTCTGGGAGAGGTCAGGGGGAGACAATAGTGAACCTTAGGGAGCTGTTTTACCTGTTTTTCCTTGTACGCCTGCGCACCTGCAATCTTGCGCATTCTATCGCGGGGTACTTGGTGAACAGCTCAGAGCGCGATGTTACCAACGCTATTTGTGGAGGTCACTTCGTGACCAAGCTGGCGAGGCACTTTCAGTTACTGACCGATGACTTGATAGGGGACCTGACCCTGTGGCAGACACCGTCGTGATGAACGTGCAGACGCTGAGAAACATGCACGTAGCTCGTCTTGGCACAGGAGGGATTAGATTGGTAGAAAGATGGGGACGGACGTGGGATCCAGACCGTCCGGGTCCCGATCCAGATCTTGTACAGGCCGAGGCCGCACCGCCTCCCGTCAAGCACACGCCGCTCAGCAGGAGTAGGGGCACGAGCATGATGAGCCAGACCAGCCGCCTCCTCCGCCTCCGCCACCACCACCGCCTGCGGTTGTCATTCCGCATGACCTGTTCATATGTTACTGGACCTGGCAGTATGAGGTCCAGTGCGCCGCTGCTACTGCTGGCGGGGCACCATACGTGGTTCCCCTCCCATTCTTTATGCAGCCAGAGCAGCAGCCCGAGCAGCCACCACCATCTCCACCGCATCATCAGTCACCACCACCAACTCCACTGCACCATCAGTCACCACCACCATCACCACCAACAGCAGGAGGCGAGGGAGGCGGGGCCGCCGGCATCAACATCGAGGGCATGCAGTGGGAGTAGTACCTCCCACTGCCTCTTGGTATCATTTTTGTGAGTTATACTTTTTTGTATGTTGTACAAACTCTTTTATCGCGCTTCGGCGTTTCTGTTGTACTTTTGTTTCCTTGTACTGTTATCCATATTTGTCTTTACATTTCTGTTTATATTTTGGCTTGATGTTACTGATCTGTGTTTGATGTTGTTAGTCTTGATTAGATCTTGGAATCGTGGAACCACTTGGAACATCATTGTTGTGGGTGGGCTTTTTGCGTGTACCATGATCGACACGAGGGAAGTTTCAGTTCTCCCTTCACACTTCATTGCATTTTGCTTTGCATGTTTTTTTTTGTATACATTGAGGGCGATGTATGTTTCTAAGTGTGGGGTGGGGTGTTTATTCTTTGCTTTACATTATTTTTGTTGTACATTGAGGGCAATGTACGATTCTAAGTGTAGGGTGGGAATTTATTCACGCGATGTTTGTCCTTTTGAGCATTTTATCACTTCAATTTTTTTTTTGCAAAATCTTCCTTTATAATTTTTATTGACACTAAATCAGTTTTATAAAAATTTAAAAAAAAAACAAAAATATAATAAAAGTTAACCGTTTAGCATTCACAACATTTTTGTAAATAATAGAGGTTTGATTTTTCGAAAGCAATTGAGATAGAAATTCCATCGAGTCAAACCCAATTTTTTTTGTGATAACCATGAGTTTTAGTGGGCTAAACGAATGAATTGCAAGTAACATTTTGCTTATACCCATTCCTTTCCGTTTCCGTGAGTTTATTTTTTAGCCTTGATAGCTTTAGACATTGTTTGCTCTCGTTTTTGTTGGTTTGAGTGTGCCGGATGTTTCATGCTTATTAGAACTTGCTTTTAGTATACATTTCAAAATCATGAACATAAATATTGCATAAAAATGATTGAGCCATTAGGATAAACCTCTTTGTTAGCCTTTTATTTTTAATTTTCCCCTTCATCCGAACACATCCAATAGTTAGCCACGTTGAGCATATCCCATGTTTTTCTTTTATTACCCACATTATACCGCCATTAACCCTTCATTAGCCTTATTTTTCATTTATTTTATTTTTCACCCGTGTTAGAAATCCGGTCGGCTAATGTTAATTTTATAGCTTTTATTTTGTTGTAATCTTCAAATTCTTGAGAAGTTTTTAGCTAAGGAAAGATGCATATTAACTTAGTTCCCTTCAAAAGAAAAGAAATAGTGTACATGTAAAAAAAATCACCAAAATGAGGTGAATTATAGCCAATTAGAGCAATTTTGTGAGCAAAGATGGAAAGAATTCGGTTGTTAGCTCTTATCTATACGAAAGTATTAGTTAGTTTATTTTTCTTATTAGAAGTTGTTTCAGTTTTTGAGTTAGCATAGCCGCCGGATTTTTAACCATTTAGCCACTTTAAAATCCCACTTCCTTACCCTTAGCCACTGCCAAGTTACAACCCGTTTAAAGCCCTCTTGATTTGTGCTTTGTTTCATATTAGTTGGTAGAGATTTGATCTTTTAGCAAGCTTATGATTTATGCATGATTCATTGTCTTATCATTTGAGTGTTCTATACATACTCCATTACTTGTATGATTATATATATTCCCGAGTGTGTGTGTGAACATTGTGAGAATCAAAAAGTTGCATGCTAATGATTTCCTAGGCATATTCATTTGCTCATTCGGTTGTCACTTCATTGGGCTCATTGGGTTTCATTTAGTTAATTTTACATTTCTTGAAAATCTTTTCAAACCCTTATAAGTTTATTAATGCTTACGGTTTTCCGATTTGATCCATAGTTGTTAGGACATAGATTTGTAATGACAAAAGCTTGTAATAGTTAGATTTTATGTCTTTGTGTTTTTGGTATGTAAATGTATAAAGTTGCTAAGTGTCTTTACTAGTGAGCCTAGAGGCGAACTTGTTAAGTTCGCCTGGTCTACTAGAGGCGAACTTAATAAGTTCGCTTAGGTCTAACTGAGGCGAACTTGTTAAGTTCGCTTAGTCTGTTTCAGGCGAACTTAATAATTTCGCTTACAGCAGGTTAGTTTCTATATATATATGTGTTTACAGAGTCATTAGAAAAAAGGAACAGAACAGAGAGAACTAGAATTGTCTGATTGAGTCTGTAAACCATTGTGAATCTGAATATAACGAGAAGTTTATTTACGCGTGTTGTTTGAATTGTCGGTTAGTATGCAAATGTTAACATGAAGGATTCCGCACTTCCTGTTATAGCAACGTCATATCACGAGTTCGATCAGTAGTTGAGTTACCTGGACCTACAAGTGGTATCAGAGCTATTGCTCGTGAATTAAGTACGATTCTCGGTGATTAGTCACGGTTTTTGTGTACAATTCGACAAGAAATTCAACATTTTTGAATTTTCTGCAACAATGGAGTTTTTCAAGTTCTTGAAGATCGTTTCTCTGCTGAATTCGTGTTTTTGGAAGTGTTTTTGACGAAATTAGTCCGATAGAACTGTTCTATTTGATAAATTTCATAATCCTACGGTTCAATTTCCTTAAATTCCATCAATTCGCTGAGAAATCATGATTTTTGAAGTTCTTGGTTCGTGTTTGAGAAAAGATTCCTCTGAGTTTGTTACAGCAGTTTAAGCGAACTTGCTGAGTTCCTGTGCAGGAGAACTTAGCAAGCGAAGTTATTAAATTCGCTTCTCACATTTTAAGCGAACTTAGCTGTTAAGCGAACTTACCGGATTTCCTCCTTAAGCGAACTTGTCTTGTTCGCCTGATCTCAAGTTCGCTTAGTACTCACTAAAGCGAACTTATTAAGTTCACCTGAGGGTAAGACTACTCAATACTTGGAAAAATTTTTAGAAATTTTTTTTTTAACATGGCAAATATGGTTCAAGTCACAAACATGTTCAATTATGACAATGAGATTGGTACATCTCTAAAACCTCCGAAGTTGCTGAATCTAGCTGATTATTCAAATTGGAAAGATCGGTTTGACCAGTTCGTATCTTTTACCGATACTAGTTTGTGGATTCCGATTTTGGAAGGATATACACATCCTACTTATTCATGGATGGGAAAGGATGATGTTCCGAAACCAGTGTCAGCTTTAACTACTGAAGAGAAGCTGTTATTTGATCGAGAAAAGAAAGCAATGGCTAGCATTTCGATGTCTCTACCAAAGGAAATTTATCACAGTTTTAAACAATTCAAGTCTTCTCAACAACTGTGGGAAGCATTACAGAAAAGATGTGAAGGGAGTTTAGATGTGAAGAAGAGTAGAAAGGAGTTACTAAAGAAGCAGTTCCTAGTCTTTAAACATTTTTAAAATGAATCTTTGGATAATCTTGCTACAAGATTCTATCATCTTCTTAGTGAACTGGCTAGTGCATCTGTGGTATATGAGACTGAGGAAATCAATGATAAATTCTTGGAGGCTTTACCATCAAAGTTTGATGTGTATACGGTTTTGATCAAAGAAAATGTTAAGTACAAAACCATGTCTCTTGAAGAAGTTCTAGGGAAGATTCAGTCACATGACATGAATATGAAGAAGAAAGAGACTAATATGGAGCATATCCAAGATCCCTCAATGTATTTTGCCAAATCTACTGGTAAATCTGGTACTTGAGTGGCATTCTTTTCTTGTGATGCTCAAGAGTCTTCAAATGATCAGTGTTCTGGAGTTCCAATTTATTCTGGTCATTCAAGTCATTCTGGATTTTCTGCTACTACTACTTCAACATCATCTGGATCTCATGTGAATCAGAAAGTTGCTGATGATTATCTTGCTATGTTTTCTTCATTCATGGCATCATATGAAAATTTCATTGGAGGTAAAATACATGATCGTGAGGTTATAGAAGAAGATTTCAGACAGATTGACCCTGTTGATCTGGAAGAAATGAATATCTAATGGAATATGGCCATGTTAATGCGACAAGCTAAAGATTTCTTGAAGAGAACTGGGAGAAAATATATTGGTTCAAATAGTCGATCGCGTATGGGTTTTGATAAGAGCAAAGTTAGGTGTTACAACTGCCAAGAGTATGGTCATTTTGCTAAGGAGTGTGTGAAGCCAAAGGTAGAATTTGATTCTCAAAAGAAGCAATCTAACTTTCAGCAGAATAGGAATCAGTCACATGGTTCATCTGGTAATCAAAACCATGGTCCTTCTGGTAATACAAATCATGCATCTGCATGATCAGCTTTAGTTGCTCAAAACGACGAAAACTATGATTGGGGCATTCATCTGGAAGATTTGGTGGGTGCTGTGAGTCAGGCTTTTGTTGCAGAAATTCATTCAGAAAAACCAGAAGAGTCTACTGATGATGAAAGTTCTAGTGATGATTCGTGTGATGGTGATAGTGTTCCAAGTGTTGATGATGAGGAAGAAAGAGAGCAAAGTATTGATTCTGATGCAGTGTCAGGGGTTGCTGAGGAAGAAATTGTTCTTACAGAAAATGCTTCAGTTGGTGATGATTCAGAGAATATTCCAATTGCTAAAGTATTCATGGCAGACATGTCTGATCCGACTAAGGTAAAAGACTCTGTTTGTCATATATACTGTTCTAATTGCATTTCTGTTAAAGATAAACTGCAAAAAGTCATGGATGATAACACAAACTTGATTTGTGACATGAAATCAATGCATTCAGTTAATCAGAAACTGAAAGATAATGATAAACTATGCATTGATAGAATTGAGTCTTTGAAAAGAGACTTAAATTCTCTTGGGTTAAAATACAAAGAGCAGGGTTATCATCTAGATATGGCTTATGCTGAAATCGAAAAACGAAATGAAGTTGTTGCCCAAAAGAACAAGGAGATTTCAGAAAAAGAATCTGAGGTGATAAAATTACATAGAAAACTGGAACAGTTTGAAAACTCATCTGTAGTTCTGGATTATTTCAATGCTAATGCTGATCCCACAAAAAGGGTTGCTGGTATTGGGTTTGTTCCTCCACTGTTCAATGCGAATTATGTGGTTGCGCCTGAAATCATTAATGAAGAGGAAATTGATCCCAAGACTGTATTAAAAGTGAATCCAGTGACGGGTGAAGACATGGTGTATGATTCTGATACAGAGGATGAGGTGTTTGTTGATTCAAAGGTTGAAGGCATTCCGAGAGAAGTGAAAATTGAGGAACCAAAGTTTGTGAAGAATGTTACTCGGGATAGGTGCATTTTGACTGAACCTGAAGAGGTGAAAGTGGTTCCAACTAAACTTTCTCCAATCTTACAGTCAAGTGGGTTTGTGGCGGCTGGTTTTCAAAAGGTGAATTCTTCAAAGGTGCCAAAACAGACTTATGTTCCTAAGAAGCCGATAAATTGTTCTGGGCATTCCTCCGAAGCTTATTCTTCTGATGGTTCTTCAAATTCAAAGAAAACATCTTATTTCAGAAGTTATCAAGAAAGAAGAGTGTGTTTTCATTGCAATGAGGCTGGTCATATTTTGATTAATTGTCCATACAAGAACCAGGGTAAAATGAAGACTGTTTCTTCACAACCGAAAGTGGTGAAGATTCTGAAAAGAAAAGATGAGGGAAAATCGTCTTCTAGTTTGGAGAAAGATATGACTGGACAATCTTTTGTTAAATCCCCTGGATTTAAACAACAGGATATATTGAATGCTAAATCCTTTGTATGCAAAGAGAAACTTGAGATTCCAAAAGTTAGGATTTCAAAAGATACTTTTCAGGAGGTTAAATTGTCTAGACCTAAAAGAAGAAGAAGAAACAGAAAATTAAAGAAAATTTTGGAAACATCTGAATCTGACAATAATAAATCAAATATTGTTTTTCAAAATAATAAAAATGGTTCTTCTTTGAAAAGGTCTGATTGTCAAACTTCTGTTGCAAAAGTGAATGATAAAATTGATTGTAAATTACAAGAAGTTGTTTATTTTGATCAATCCGGACAACCCAAGACCACGATGGCTTGGGTTCCACTTTCTAACTGATTCTCGTTGTTTATGTAGGGACAACCAAGGAGGACTATCAACAATACATGGTATGTGGATAGTGGTTGCTCTCGACATATGACAGGGAATATGAGATTCCTTGAGGATGTGATTAAAATTGATGGTGGTTATGTCGCTTTTGCGGGTAATAAAGGCGGGTACATAACAGGCCAGGGAACGTTAAAGAATGACAAAGTAAAATTTGAAAAAGTGAATTATGTTGAGCAGCTGGAACACAATCTGTTAAGCGTATCACAAGTCTGTGACAAGAAGTTTTCGTTCCATTTCAACGATCATGAATGCTATATTCTGAAACCGGGTTTTGTGATTCCTGGTGAATGGATTCTCATGAAGGCTCCAAGGAGAAATGACACGTATGTCCTTGACATGAGTGTCGCCACTACAACGGATTCAATTCCAACTTGTTTACTCTCCAAGGCGTCGGAATCTGATTCAATATTGTGGCACAGGAAGTTAGCTCACATTAACTACAGGAAGATGAACTACATTGTTAGGAATGATCTTGTGCTTGGTATTCCGAAAATGAAATTCTCAGTTCCTGATGATTGTATTCCATGCAAGAAAGGGAAGCAAAGAAAGAAATCTCACAAATCGAAATCGACGAATTCTATCGTAACTCCTTTGGAGTTGCTGCATATGGATTTGTTCGGTCCTATCAGTATTAGGAGCATTGGTGGGAAATCGTACTGCTTGGTCGTAACTGATGATTACTCCAGATTTTCATGGGTTAAGTTTCTTTCTTCTAAAGCTGAAACCACTGAGTTGGTACAATACTTAATCCTGGGTTTGGAGAATTTATTCAATCTGAAAGTCAGAAGAATCAGGAGTGACAATGGCAGCGAATTTAAGAATAGCAAAATGGGCTTATTCTGTCTACAAAAAGGAATTCATCATGAATTCAGTGCGCCATATGTTCCTCAACAAAACGGTGTCGCTGAACGAAAGAACAGGACGTTGGTCGAAACAGCTCGCACGATGCTTGCAGATTCTAAGCTTCCAGTCACCTTTTGGGCTGAAGCTGTGAATACTGCATGTCATGTTTTGAACAGGGTTTTGACCGTCAAGCGACATAACAAGACTTGCTATGAATTTTTGAATAATCGAAAGCCGAATCTGGAATACTTACTACCTTTTGGTAATCCGTGTACCCTACTGAAGGTTCGAGATGTCCCAACAAAATTTAGTGCAAAGGCTATTGAAGGGATTTTTCTAGGGTATGTGGCAAATTCAACAACCAAGAGGGTTTATAACAAAGAGACACGCCAAGTTGAAGAATGGTTCCATATTGACTGTTCAAATCGGTCTTTACCAAAAATGGCGATTGGTCCGGATTGGGCATTTGATTATGACAACTTATTCAAGTCTTTTCATTTACCGTCTGATATTTCTGATGAAGATGCTGCTGTTCTTTATGATTCTTGTCAAGATACACAGCACAATGGATTTCTACCAAATGCAGTTCCAAATTCATCGATTCCATCTACTTCTGCTCCCGATCCTAATGTTGCTTCTTGTTCTGGTCCACAAGATTCAGAGAGTGAGGAGGATAATGCTATTTTTTAGGATTCGTCTGCTGATCCGTTGTTGGGAGATGATCCATTACCTTCGACACAGGATCAGGGGGAGATTCCTTCAAATTTAGACTCGGAAATTCCAATTCCTCAAGATTATTCTTATCAATCTGCATCTACTCAAGTTGAAGTGTTGCCAGTTCCTGAGGTCGCATCCATCAAGGAACACAAAGATCATCCAGTAACAAATATAATTGGAAATTTACAGGATGGAGTGAAAACCCGTTCTCTTGTTGATAATAATTTTTTGTATACTTACATTAAAGATTCTGGTGTTCTTGATGATTGCTCACATTCATGCTTTATTTCGCAGGTTGAACCCAAGAATGTCGAGATGGCTTTAAATGACAATAACTGGATAGAAGCTATGCAGGAAGAACTTGCTCAATTTGACAAACTGAAGGTTTGGAATCTTGTTGATCTACCGGAAGGTGCATATCCGATAGGAACAAAATGGGTGTTTAAATGAAAAAAAGACGATCGAGGTGTCGTGGTACGCAACAAGGCAAGATTAGTTGTCCAGGGCTTCAATCAACAAGAAGGTATTGATTACACCGAGGTTTATGCGCCAGTTGCACGGCTCGAAGCTATAAGGTTGTTTCTAGCTTTTGCTTCTTTTAAAGGTTTTAAGGTGTTTCAATTAGATGTCAAGAGTGCATTTTTATATGGAAAGGTCAAGGAGGAAGTCTATGTGTGTCAGCCGCCGGGGTTTGAAGATCCACTGAATCCGAACATGGTTTTCAAGCTTGATAAGGCCCTCTATGGTCTTCATCAGGCTCCTCGTGCGTGGTATGAAACATTATCCACACATCTTTTGGCGAATGACTTTGTTCGTGGAAAAATAGACTCGACCTTATTCATAAAGAAATCAGGGGGAGATTACCTACTGGTACAGATTTATGTGGATGATATTATTTTTGGCTCGACAAATGAAGGGTTATGCAAAGACTTTAAGGGTGTTATGAAGTCGAAATTTGAAATGTCTGCTATGGGAGAGTTATCGTTTTTCTTAGGTTTACAAGTAAATCAAAAGGAAGATGGTTTCTTTATTCATCAGTCCAAGTATGTCAAAGACATCTTGAGCCAGTTCAAGATGGAGGACTGTACCCCATACGATACTCCAATTCCGGTCAATCATAAGCTGCATACTGACTCGGAAGGAAAAGATGTGGATTGTCGACTTTTTAGAGCTATGATTGGATCCCTCATGTACTTAACCGCTTCAAGGCCGGATATAATGTTCGCCGTGTGTATCTGTTCCAGATTTCAGGCAAAACCAAAAGAATCTCACTTAAATGCTGTGAAAAGAATCTTTCGGTATTTAAAAGGAAAACAACATTTAGGGCTATGTTATCCTCATGGTTCTAACTTTGATTTCAACGCTTATACTGATTCTGATTTTGGTGGTTGTTGTCTGGACAGGAAATCTACAACAGGTGGTTGCCAGTTCTTAGGAAATCGACTTGTATCTTGGCAATGCAAAAAGCAAACCACAGTCTCGATTTCAACATGCGAAGCAGAATACATTGTTGCTGCAAGTTGCTGTTCAAAGATCCTGTGAATACAACAACAATTGAGAGATTACGGTTTGAATTTCACAGGAACCCTCATGCTTATTGATAACAATGCTACTATGTCCATAACGAATAATCCTGTTAAACATAGTAAAACAAAGCACATCGAAATTCGATATCATTTTATACGTGATTGTGCAGAGAAAAGGTTGATTGAGCTGGTCAAGGTACACACTGAAGATAATTTTGCCGACTTGTTTACCAAAGCATTTGATCGTACCAGGTTTGAATTCCTAATTAAAATGATTGGTATGATCAATCCCGAATAAAAGATTTTCAAAATCAGAGTTTCATGGAAAATTTTCTTTTAAGTTCTTTTATTGCTTTATTACATTTCTGCATTTACATTTTCAGTCAAAAAGCTTAAGTTATAAAAGGTAAAAACAAATTGAAAATATAAAATTTGACATCATTTGAGGTTTGAGAAGAAATGATAGTACATCAGTGATTAATTCATTTCACACGACCTTAGTAGACCTTGATATATGATTGATTAAAATAAGTTGATCTGATCTAAATTTCAAAGTCTGCATAAATCAGAAATGATAGTGTTGTGAATGCTCTATTCTTAATAATTTGTTTTAAAATTTGTGTATAAAGTTTGAAACTTGAATTGTCAATAGGCTAAAAGCGTTTTGAAACTAATAGTAGTGTGAAAATTAAATATAATATGATTACACATGTGATTTAAATCCATTATATGCCTGGGTGTGTGTGTAAAAGATCATTATCAGATAAAGAATATTAGCTTTTAATAAGGATTTTCCTATGAGATCAGTTTTGGGTTATGTCCTTAGCACTATTCAATCGATTTGCTTCACTGCCCATGTCCCGAAAAGCATGCAATTTGAAGTATAATCAAGATATGTACTTGACAACATCTGTCAAACATATACTAGCCCTTAGATCATATTGATAAATCATCTTTACTGATTCCATTGAATTCATAATCCAGATAACAGTTGGATCCACGTACCTGAATTCTATGATTCCACAAATATAAGCCAAAACATTGAATCATTCGATTCTGAATCTCATTGATTCCTTTACAATCCAATTTGGATTCTGCTATTCATGTGCTAAGTGATGTCTCCTCATTCTGAATATTCGGATAATCTTTAGTAAAATCTTATATATGTCTTGAAGATAGTGCTTTATTTTCTATTTGGCATATATGTGGGGTACACGATGTTTATCATCTAAATAGTACTAAATCACATGAATTTGGAGAATAAACGCTTATAGTTTCAAATAATATAATATTGACAAATTTAAGAATTCAGGTTTTATATTTCAAATTCGGTATAAATAAAAGAGCATTTTATAACCTGATCTTATTTACTTTGAAATTTATCGCGTATCATTTCAAATATTATTCAAATTGAAGGAATGTCAAAATGACAAAGATGCAAAATGCACAAAATTGAGTTGCATAGATTTCATACTATAGGTCACCATTTGTTATTGATAATATGTGTGATGAATTAATTGAATACTGATATGATCTTCTTGCTCATGTTGTTAAAATCAAAAATATGTGATTTCGGTTTATTCAGATAAAAATCCAAAAATATGTGATTCTGTTTGTATAGATAAAATCCAAAACTATGTGTTTCTGTCTGTATAGATAAAACTCAAAAAGATTTTGATTTTTATTTTCCATGAAAATTCTAATCTTTTATTAAAATTGTTCGGGATTGGATCAAATATGTGTCGCTGACGGAAGTTCAAGATTTGACAGGTTGAAGTTGGTAAAATTTGTGTTCAAGGCAAAAAGGTTGACAAAGTAATTAAGTTCGCCTGTGTACAGTGAAGCGAACTTAATAAGTTCGCTTAAATCAGTGAAGCGAACTTAATCTACAGTCTGGGGTGAAGCGCTTATCTTGTTCGTCGAAGGAATGTTAAGCGAACTTAACAAGTTCGCTTAATCAAGCGAACTTAATCTGAATAAGGGTTGAATCAGGCGAACTTGTCATTTTCATCGTCTTCCTCATAATTAAGCGAACTTGCCCAAAATTCTCAAAACTTTAAATCTGTGTTGTGAGAGTTATTTTCTGGTTGAATCCTAATCAAAATTGAATTGCGAATCTAACAAAGGTATTTTCGTTGGATTTCATCAGGTCAATTGTGTGTATTTGACGATTTTTGTCTCGGTTCTACGTCACACTGTTCAAAGGCAGAATTTGACCTAATTTTTGAATGAAATATAAAATTAATCATCATCTTTGGTTGTAAATTGGTCTTCGACTGTTGTTCAAAGCTTATTTCATGATTTCTATCGATTTGGCAAAGTTTTGAAAATTTGTGTTTGAATTTGAAACGTCTCAGGTTCAGGCGAACTTGTTCCAAGCGAACTTTGCACTACTAAGCAAACTTATTAAGTTCGCCTAGGGGTCAGAAGTGAAATGGACTTGTGAATTTTTTTTGTTTTTGTTGAAATTTTTTTTGTTTGAAAATTTTTTAAATTTTTTTTAATTTCTTTTTTGTTTGTGTGTATTATTAAATGTGTGTTTCATATATGTGTAAGTGTACTAATGTTTGTTGTGTTGTCCGATATTTTCACAGATGGCTCGTCGTGTCGAATATAAGCATAATCAAGTGGCGTTGTTAGATCCCAATATGCCAGAAGCAGTCCATTTTCTAGGCATCATAAATTTTCTGAATCGATCAAGACTGCATGTTGCTTTATCTGCAGATCCCTATATCAGCTTGGTGTACATACAGCAATTCTGGGATACGGTACATCAAGATACTGACGTGGAACCGCATGTACTTCGTGCAACAGTAAATAACACTGAGATTGCAATTTCTGAAGCGACGATTCGCGCTGCTCTTGATTTAGGTGGAAATGCTGACGATCCAATATCTTATCCTAACACTCTTATTATGGGTTGTTTTCAACGGATGGGTTATCGTGGACGACAGAATGATACCCAAGCTCGAAAAGGTGGGTTAGTTGGTGAATGGAGGTATTTTATGCACTGTTTGGGCACTTAATCAATCCTGATTATGTTGCACCACCTAATGACAACTGGTTTCATCCTAATGAACTTGCTCAAGCTCAAGGCGTTAATGTTCAACCACAACAACAACAGCAACAACCCACACAACAACAACAGATACCAGTTCCTGTATAACCACAAATTCCTATTCCTGAACAAGTTCCTATTCCACAAGCTAATGTTGATATACCTATTCAGGTACCAGTTCAAGAAGAGGTCGTTCATGATCCTAATCAAGATCTAGGAATGAACATGGATGATTTTGTTGATGATGCTGTGAACTCGCCAATTCCAGAAGCTGAAGGGAATGTGGTGACAGATGCTGATTCTAGTTCCAGCTCAAGTGATACTATATCATCTGATGATGACAGCACTGATTCTGATGAATCTAGGGATTTTTCCTCAGGTCATTATGAACGGTTGGCTGCTATTCCACTGGCTAATGCTGGAAAACGCATTAAATCTCAAGCCAGACGACCACGACGCAAGTCTGTTCGGGATCCTCCTTCCGGATCAGTACTTGGTAAAAGATCTTTAGTAGATGAGAGTTCTGACACTGACAGTGACTTTAATCTAGATCCTACACGTCCAAAGTTAATGTCTGCGCCGATTGCTGCTGCAATATCATCTCAAGGAGTTGAGGATGCTAATTTTGTTGCTTCTCTAATCACTACTCCTCCAAGATCTAAGGATCCATCTCCAGTTCAATCTCCTGTTCCTCCAGTCATTCCTACTACTTCAAGTCCTTCTATTCCATAATCAACAGCTGGTCCATCAAAGCCTTTTGATTCTGACAGGATTACTTTCCTTGAATCTCAAGTGCTGTCTCTACAAACACAAGTTAATTCTCTTGTATCTATTGATTCACAACGGCAGCTGGTGATTCAGACTCAAGCTCAACAGATTGCTGATATGCAAGCATTAGTTTCCAAACTCGTTCAGCGTCTTGACGCTCAGGGGGAGTTGAGGATACCTGATACTTGTCACACAGAGTCAATTCAAAGACGTGATGATGAAGACAATGATCATGCTGGAAATATTGAGGGTGGTCGTCAATACACTGACGCTAATCCTATATCTAGAGTTCAGGGGGAGTCGACATCACAATCAACTGAAGGAAACAAAGACAAAGATATTTCTGGTACTAAAGACGAAGAAATTCTGTTATTATAATTCTTTCAAGATTCAGAAGAAGAGGAAGCTGAAAAGATTGAATGTCTTGATGACATTGACGATTTATTCAATGGCATGGACGAGGATATGTCAGATACTGAGATAGAAGAAGGAGAAATAGTAGAGATTGAAATAGAGAAAGATAAAGATAGTGTCACATATGAAGGCTGTGATGGTCTTAAGGTGACATATAACTTCATCCAAGAGGATGTTGTTCCTGAGTTCTCTTGTGACGGAATAACTGACTCTATGGACTCTATTGAAGACGTCACACTTCCTGATGATACAGCTGAGTCAAAGATGGATATTGATGATGAGAATCTTCAATTCAATAAGGGTGCTGAAACTAAAACTACTCACACTGAGTCTCCGAAGATTAATGAAGAACCTGTGATGTATAGAGATACAGGGATGACACGAGAACAGTGGAGAGAAGTTGTAAACAGTTGGATGATGGTGCTAC
The DNA here is from genome assembly GCA_023525975.1 of Smallanthus sonchifolius. NCBI lineage: Eukaryota > Viridiplantae > Streptophyta > Magnoliopsida > Asterales > Asteraceae > Smallanthus > Smallanthus sonchifolius. The sequence continues at coordinate 56,898,203 of CM042022.1, read as the reverse complement.
CCAAGTCTCCAGCACAACCTGCTCAGAAAGAGAAATATGTGAATAAAGAGCAGTGTGTAGGAAGGATCATAAGTTGGTTCTATGATGGTGAATCAAAATTATTTGTAATCAAACGATCTGACGGTGTTCAATACTTAAAGCCGAGGATCAAATATTTCAATACCTTGCCGAGGTGTGAAATAAATGGTCTAGCTTCAAATCCACTAATAAATAGATCGAAGAATGGTTTGGCTGATGTGATAGCAAACCTGATAAAGAAATAAGGTAGTTCGGGTTAGTATGAACGGCTGAAACCACAGAAGGGAAAGAGAGTGAAGAACACAGATCCTAAGACTAGGAAAGTAACCTGGAGATACAAGTATAGACCAGTGCGTGCTATTCATAAGATACCATTAAAGAATATTCCTCAAGACTTTCTTGGGAATATGAAATGGTGGTATGTTGATGTTAATACTGGTGAAGCAAGGATTGAAGATAAAGATAATAAGGTCATTGTGTGTTTCTATGACGCAATGAATCTTATTAATTTTTCAAAGAAAGATCAGAGGACGCTGCGAAAGAATGAGATCATGTATACTGATGAATGGAGAGAACAAGGTCTACGGTATAAAAGAGTTTTGGAGATATGGAGTGCATGCTGGCAGCAGACTACCGGACAACTGGAAGAGTTCAAGATACAGACTGAAGACAGAAGATCAAGCTATTGTCAAGGGGGAGTCTGTTAGGACATAGATTTGTAATGACAAAAGCTTGTAATAGTTAGATTTTATGTCTTTGTGTTTTTGATATGTAAATGTATAAAGTTGCTAAGTGTCTTTACTAGTGAGCCTAGAGGCGAACTTGTTAAGTTCGCCTGGTCTACTAGAGGCGAACTTAATAAGTTCGCTTAGGTCTAACTGAGGCGAACTTGTTAAGTTCGCTTAGTCTGTTTCTGGCGAACTTAATAAATTCGCTTACAGCAGGTTAGTTTCTATATATATGTGTTTACAGAGTCATTAGAAAAAAGGAACAGAACAGAGAGAACTAGAATTGTCTGATTGAGTCTGTAAACCATTGTGAATCTGAATATAACGAGAAGTTTATTTACGCGTGTTGTTTGAATTGTCGGTTAGTATGCAAATGTTAACATGAAGGATTCTGCACTTCCTGTTATAGCAACGTCATATCACGAGTTCGATCAGTAGTTGAGTTACCTGGACCTATAATAGTGTCATTGGAAGTTTTGTTTCATTTTGATTTCTTGCTTAAGGACAAGCAATGTTCAAGTGTGGGGTTGTTTGATGTGTTAGTATTTACACATCTTTTTGGCACAAAACTTCTCTCATTTAACGATCAATTCTTGGTTATATTCAACGTTTAGACACTTATTTGCTTCATTTCCTGTTTTGTAGGTTTTTATGAAGCTTGTTGAACAAACAAGAAGATTCCAGGATAAAAAAGTGAAGTTTTAGGATTTCTATGATGGAGGCACAGTCGTGCCCCTATTTGGCACGGTCGTGCCAAGCTTGTAAACCCTAGGCACGGTCGCGCCCACTTCTTGCACGACCGCGCCAAGCCAAAATCCAAGGCACAACCGTTCCTTGGCTCCCCACGGTCACGTGTCACCTCGTGAGTCTGAACAGCTGTGTGTCCTCGATCAGTGGTACCCAATGGAAGCTACGGATCAGTCAACCCTCTGTCACACGGTCGTGTTAAGACCTAGACACGACCGCGCCTTTATACCAGGCACGGTCGTGCCTTCTCTCTTGGCACGGTCGTGCCTCCCCTTTTCTATTTAAACAGAACTTAAACTCTCATTCAGGAGTTCAGCATCCATGGAGAAAAACCTACTGTTCCATCTCGTATCTTCCTTGTTCCAGCCATATTTCAAGCTTTTTGGAGAGGATACAACATCAAGAGGATCACCATACATCAACAACAACATCTAGGCTTGGAGGAGTGGTTTGATTCTTGTTTTCATATCATGTTTCTCACTATTTTTCCCTGCTTATTTGTAATTTTGGTGCTCATGATGAGCTAAAACTCTTGTTCACTTTGGTTTAGATGAAGTTTAGATACATTTGACAACATTCATGGATTATTGGCAATTATTGTGTTAATGTTATGACAATCGTATGATTATTCTTTGATGAAATTATGTATTCAAGTATTTTGAGTTGTTTACAAGACTTGTATTTGTGTATGCCATATTATGTTGGAAAACTTGTGGTTTATGCTTATATTCATGGATTGGTGTATGTATTCATACTAGTTTATGGCATTTGACTAGGAATGGTGAATGTAGTCTTGTTTATGAATCATTATATTTGTATGTGTAACCTTATGCTTATGTTTGGAAAGACAAAGTGTTTGTTATGATGTGTCATATTTAGTATTATGTTTATCTAGGAATTGTTGACACATCCTCCTAATTTATATAACCTTTATGTGAACATTGTATGTTGAAGAAATGCATATTGTTGTCTAATTTAGTCAACTTGAGGTGGGTAGTGTGTTGTTCATATTATCTTTCCAACTAGTTGTTGGATTAGTGTACCTTAATCGAAAGCTGGTTCAATCTTTATAAACATTGACATGATTATTAAACACATGAGCTTCATTGTATGACTTTAGGTTGTTGGTTTGTGTAATTCATGCTAGCTTTCCGAATGGTCATTTGATTAAATATCTTTGACGAGAATTTAGTCAATTTATGTTTCGTGTATTTGCCATGTTTCTATGAGTGTATTGAATGTATTCTAGATAGATTCAACACCGAAGTGATATTTTCTCCTTGATTGTTTGATTTGTGATTTTAGCTTAGTTTATATATTTGTATGCTAGTTAATTAAAACAAACTCTTCAAAACATCTTTTACCCTTACTTGATTGAATCTTAGTTCCGGTTAATTATTGCATTCCACCGTGTCCACGGATTGATATCCGTTTCTTACCTTTACTATATTGCTATCCGACGGGTACATTGCCCGGTGTGTGTGTGATTAGTATTTGGTGAAAACCCTTTTTAAAACTAATTGTGTAAAAATCTTTATAAAAATATATAATATTCACAGCACATCACTAGACACATTACCTCTCAGTCTCACTATCTCAATACACCTTTCAGTGCAAGGAGTAACTTGAATTCACTTGACAAGACACGGAATAACAACGACGCTAAGGAACCCTAGGACACCCTCATTTCAGAGCAATTGACCTAAAAACCCTAACACCCATGATTAACTGACAACTTCGCACCTCTCAGCTATTGAAGCAGGCAGAATACTCAATCCTAATAAACTCCCAATCGATGTTCCTATGGATACGATGTTAATCAACCATAAACAAATCACATGCACACAGCTAGCGACCTAATACGGAACCATACATGAAAGATATTCACAAAGTAGCATATGGAACATTCAACAGATTATCAATCAAGATCAAATACCCATAAACGTCCAATCAAACAAAACCAAGTTCTTGACTTTAACGTTAACCCATCAACAAATATCCGAAATCCAAAATCAAACCAATTAACAAAACATAATCAACAAAATCTAGGTAGTTCAAGAAATCTAGCCTGCTACCATCATCAAAACATAAACACAAAGTCTATTATTCAGATTTATGATAAAAGATAGATGAATCAAAAAGCAAAAGATAAGAAACATAAACTGAAAAGATGATAATCCAGTTGATCCACGCATCCAACGCTTCAATTATTGATCCCTTGAAACTTCTCCCACTCAAAATCGCCAAAAAGCTCTCAACTTTACGTCTGGAATCATCTCCCTAACCCTAGACAAGATAGTCGCGCGCATTTTCCTGAATTCACACCCCTCGCGTACCGCGAGGGGGAAGGCTCTCATGTCTCGCGTACCGCGAGGCAACCACTTTCACAGAAAGTTTCCTTGTTTTCTCGTTTTTCCTCGTTCGCTCGTTCCTTCACCATACTTGCTCGTTTAAGCTCCAAACTCACCTGATTACCTACAAAACATGGCACAAATCAATACTAACTATAAACCACTCAATATGACTCGAAAACTATACAAAAACGACATGAAATAGGACGGAAATACATGTGTGCTTTGCAACACCTCAAGTGGAAAGTAACTCATTGGTGAATATATTTTCTAATTGCATATTTTGTTGCAATGTGGAGTGAAAGGGCACATTGTCCCAAGGTGTTTAAGCCCTATGAACTTGTGATATAGCTTCTACAACCAGGGCACATTCGGAATGAATGCCCGAGTTAAAGCATAAGGGTAGAGAAAGGGGGGAGAAAACATTAGATTCCAAGGCCTGAACCGAGCACTTCTATTCACCACGGGTGAAACTGATGTCATTTTGTGATGATGCCAGGTGAAAAGCTTTGTAGGCCATTGGATGTGGGGGTAATCAACATTAAGGGATTTATAATGTAGTTGACTATATAATTCGATAATTGGATGTTGTGGACGAAACAATCACATGGACTTGAGTCCTATGATTGTAATGGGATTGTTTGGTTACGTAGTAACCGTTTCAATGTCGTGAATGATTAAAGGGTGACGTGTTGAGTTGTTCTCATATAGAGACGGCGAAACACATGGGCCAGGAATTGGTGTATTCATGGCTTATGTCATCGACACCAACCGGGGTATAATGGAATTTTTGATGTTCGAGTTGTGATGGAGTTTGTGGGGATTATTATAAATAAGTGGTCAGGGATTTTATCCGATAAGGGAACGGAACTAGAATTGATTTAGTTCTGGGAGTTAAGTCGGATGTTAAAGCATCATATCGGTTGACACCGCTTGAATCAATGGAGCTAATGTTTCAATTTCTATAGTTACTCAATAAGGGTTTTGTACCTGAGTATCTCTTCTTGGAATGTACCCATTCTTTTGTGGAAGTAAGGAATGGGAGAATACTGTAACATCCATGATTTTTACGGCCTAAAATTCTAGTTCATTTCATAATCCATTTCAATTCCATATCGGTTCCACATAATATGTCACGTTAATCATTACCTTAACACATATCACCTTAGGTTTTCAACTTTGCACATTATACATATTACTTTCTATTAATTTATAATATAGCAGGTATGTTTATATATATATAAATGTATCTTGAATAAATATATGATTATATATTGGATTTGTAAACAATTCATTTACACAAATTAGCACTTTATAAAAAAAAATGGAAATTTTAAAATGTTAAACCCTTTGGAATCAAGATTGAACCCCTCTCCTATACTTGAACCTTTGAACCCTCACAATTGACCTTTGAAACCCAAGGTTTACCCACATGATAATCTATTTTGACTTTTAAAGTCAAACTTTACAATCCCTTGCAAATTCAAGGCCAAATTCAACCAAAACTGAATGGATTGGACTTGCCACTAACGCTAGAACAATTACCGACCTGTTCCAAGCCCAATCATCCTGCCAATTCAACCGCTACGCGGCCTAAACTCGCACCCAAACAGTTTGACTACGCAGAGTCAAACCGAGTCAAATTCGGTTTCAAATCTTGAATTTTAAAACACGTTAATGGCCGCTAAGCGCAGAGAATGCTCGCATGTTTTCAAGCTGAAATCGTGACCAAATTCATCACGAAATAAACGGATTGATTTGAAAAATCTAATCCCATAACCGCTTAGTCAATGCCAAATCAAATTAACGCGTTCAAATGCAATTAACACATAGAATCTATTCTTACATCCTCGCGACACATTTTACTTACATTTTAAACTCTCAAACCTGCATAAACCCACCTCTGAATCATCATATTTGGCCGACGAACTCGAACCCGCACACCTCAGTCGTCCTCCTTCGTTGTGGGGCCATTCCAGGTAATTCTTGTAACTCTAACTCCGTTTTGATTCAAAGATCAAAAGCCCCATGGTTTGGGGGAATGATCTCTGCTGTTTGCATTCAATTTAAGGGCTAGGGTTGTCGGAATCAATTTGGGGAAGAAGGTGGTTTGGGTATTGTGTTTATTGATTAAACGGATTGGTATCTAACCAAGGCTGGAGCCCTGGTCCAACGGTTCACGTGTCTCTCCCCCTTAGATCACACCCGGGTTCGAAACCAACAACCCGGGCCTCCCTTTTTGCTCGCCTACCTGAATCAAACCCAGCCTCCTTTCAGGATCGTGTTATCATATTAACGAACCCTTTCAATAACATGGGTTGTACCCCTGGTCCGGTGGTAAATCGTTGGTGCCACACAGAATCCACCCGGGTTCGAACCGGGTGGCACTCTTTTTATTTAAAACCATTTTTAAATCATTATTAATTTATTATTTTATGAACCTAACATTATTTAGATCCAACTAAAACAACAATTTGCAATTTTTAACATAAAACAACTATTTTTATAATACAATTATAAACAAATTCCTTTTGTTATATATTAGGGTTTAAACACTATAAACAAATATATTTTTTTTACATATACTTGCGTTTTCATGTTTTAAAAGAACACACCATTATAAATAAATAAAATAAATTTATTTATTTAAATCAATTTCCTTTTTACATTAGTAACTCCATTTAGGGTTGAAATCACATTTAGTACAAATCCTTATATATATGTATATATATATACACACTAATAAGTATTTACACTACGTTTTGACACGCCTTCATAAATAAATAAATAAAATAAATTATTTATTTAAATTATAATCCACAATAAAGAAATTAAATGTTTGATTTTATACAAAATATATATATATATATATATATATATTATATACACAACTTTATATTTACAAATCTTTAAAGTAGAAATTATTTATTTAATTTATACTTGACATAATTCACGCTATTTTTATAACTAAATAAATAAATAACAACTATTTAATTTTATAGATTATTTATTTAGTATTTAAACTCAAACCTTGATCAGAATATTCTAAAAATATCTATTTCAAACCTTTCATTTTATGCCATACCTTTCGAGAACAAACCGCTAACTTTATACACACGTCCAATTCACCCTAGACTTAGACATAGACTATTGTGCACACTATTAATTCAATATACCTTCAAATCTAGGTTAACGTTGTGCATTACAAGGATCATATTACTATCTAGTCTCTCGCGTTAGCTACGCCTTTTGAATCAGGTGAGTTTTACATAGCCCCTTTTTCCACTATTTTACATTTTGGGGTGAAACATGATCACAACATTACAATGACTTACACAAACTACACAATACAGATCCACTTTACAATTTGTGTGCAATTTGAGCTTTATGTTTGAATGCTAGGTGTGTTAACTGTTTGTGTGCTATTACATGTACAATCATTAACTATACAAGCTGACAGTTAACAATGATAGATCTATTGAGTCTGACAAACCCACCTAGATCGGGGTGATTGTTACCGACAACACAATTTTGTATGCTACTTACAAAGGTTTGATTGTACTCTTGGTTACACAATAGTAACTCCCCATAAATGCCTTATTAATCATGACTTGTATGGATTTGTTTACACACAACACTTTGATGCTATCTAGAGTCAAAACCTATGTATGCTCACCAACTTTTTAGTTGACCTCGTTTTCATCATGTTTCAGGTACAAAAGTTTGAGTTGATCAAGTTGCTACACTTAGGTTGTGGACCTAGTTAATTGAAACAAATGAATATGTTTCGTATTTCCAATATTCTTGTATTGTTGTATTTGGAAATTGTGAATGGAAATGTAACGTTTTAATATATAAAATTTTAGTCAACCATGTGCTCATGAACAGTCTACATGTCCCGCCCGTGTGACAAATACGTTTGTCTAGTGTTTATCGGGGGTTGAACAAATGGACTTATGGACCGGGCTTCAACAAATAAAGGTAAAGGAGGATGATATCCCAATAGTGATTTAAATATCCGCCATGGATATTATGGGATTGTGGTTGTGCCTTTGGCTTAACAAAAGTCATACGGCTTTATGAACCTTACTTGTAGGATGTGCAGGCATGCACATGTTCGTCCGGTGGTCGTTTTATCGGTGATAGTCGTTTCTATCTTTGAGATGAGGTCGATACATTCAGTATCTTTGTGATCTTCTTGAAAAATCTTAGAAGGAGAGGTCGTTCAACGAATTGTCTGGGTGTGCCTCTTGGGCTTTGGGGAAATCCATTTTTGGATTATGTGGTGAATTCTGAAGGGATCCATATTGACCCTTCCAAGGTTAAGGAAATTAAAATGGGTAATTGGCATTCTTGAAGTCTTTTGACTCCATAGGTGTTTTCTTGAAGTATAAACTTCATAATTGGTGTTTAATTTGAAGCCTTAAAATGTAACACCCCAATTTTTCAAGTATAGAATACTATAGGGACTAAAATTGTAATTAAGTAATAGTAGAAGGGGTTAACTTGGAATAGATTCAAAGTCCAGGGGCTAAAAATGAAAAATGGTGAAAGTAGACAGATGTCGGACCGACATCTGTGGAGATATTGATCCGACTTGTAGGGAGCAAGGAATCACTTGGGAGATGACACGTGTCGGGTGACTAAGCATTGAAGTCTGACGCATGGAGGGTCGATAACAGACCGACATGAAGGCTAGAACGGTCTGCTATGCCCATTACGCCCATTACGAACCGACATCATGAACATAGCATCCTCTATGTATGCACCAAGGCAATTAAGCCGCCTCAATGGATGTCGGACCGACATCCATATGCAAAACGGTTCGACTTGGACCCGACGGCAGCCTATAAATAAATGGAGCTTGTGACGTTTTTAGACCATCTCACACACACAAACACCTTTCTATACACACATTTAGCCTAGGGATCCATGCCAGCGAGCCGGTACGCGTTTAGAAGTCAGATTTCCAGCCTTACGCGTTCAGATAGCCGTAGATAGTTCCAAGGTAAGGTTCCGATGACTGGGTTATTTACTATTAAGCTTGATTATATAATATTAAGTTGATTATAGATCTTAATATTAGTAGTTAAATATACGTTGAGGTGCTGTCTGAAGTATTTAACATATTATCAATACATATAAACAGAGATACTGCCCAGGTGAGTTCCTCTGAACTTAGTGTGTATTGTTACACAGATGTTATTTGAAAGAGTCACCCTATTCCATGTATATATAATGCGTAATAAGTACTTTATACATTCTGTAGTGGGATGGAACCTACGGGTGATTTATCTCATCTTACTGGTGTGGGAGGACTAGTAGGGTGGGATGGTTTATTTATACTGGTGTGGGAGAACCAATCATAGAAAGGTTGCCAATTATATATATACAAAAAAGCTCACAAGAAATGTGGCATGTGGGTGGGATGTGGGAATACTGATAATTAAATAATAACCATTTGTGGTAAAGGTTCATGAACTCACCAACTTCTAGACCCGTCGTTCTTTCCTGGGAACATATCTGTTGGAGGTACTACTCTGGTTACACGATTGTCCTGTGTTACAGGTGTGACAAGTTGGTATCAGAGCATCAGTTTAATGGATTTAGATATTAATAAGAGGTTAGTATCTAGACTTAAACTAGGGTTCTGTAAGGTAGCTGGAATACCATAGGTTGAGATGTTGATTTTCATTATGAATATAGCAGGTAATGTCGAGGAAACAGATAATTAAATGCATTTTTGGCAAATGTCTTTAATTTCTAATTTTCTGGATAATTACTAGTTATACGAATTATAATATCATACATCTATATGTAGGTACAAATGGCTGGAAGAGGTAGAGGACGAGGAAGTGGTAGAGGTTGGACACCAAATACTAGGTCTCATACCTGTGACACAACAAACACAAACCCTGATCCAAATGAGAACTTAAATACTAATGCTAAACCCGAGCAACCGGTAGAAGAAGTTATTATGACTGAAGCTGAATTCCAAGGAGCGGTGGCATCTGAGGTCACCCGTGTTCTTCAAACAACTTTACCTGGACTACTTGACGATGCTCTTAGAAGAAGAGAAAATCACAACAGTCTGGGCAACCGAAACGAAGGCACAAGTGGTGCCATGCCCCGAACAGAAGACACCCTTCATACTACTCCTATAGGAAATAATATAGGAACCTCCCGAACTCATGAGACAGTAGGAATGATGATCAAAGCACATGAGTTCATGGACAAGGATGAAACTATAAGAACTTCAGTGACTGTCATCCTAAGCCTTTCAATGGAAAGAAAAATGCCATTGCAGCATTGCAATGGATCACGTCTATGGAAGTAGTAACTAAGATGAGCGAATATAGGGCTGATCAAGCTGTGAAATTTGCCGCACATTCTTTTGAAGAAGAACCCTTGACTGGTGGGAAGAAGTTGTGATGGAGAGGATGACTTCGGATGATCTCAAGTCTTTGATTGTGAAGAGATACTGTCCACAAAATGTTGTGGATAAAATTAAAGCTGAGTTTCTACGGTTCGAAGCAGGAACGACGACTCATCAAGAGTATACAACCAAATTCAATGAAATGGTCAAGCTAGTGCCACATCTAGTGACTCCTGAATGTAGGAGGATTAAGTGCTATATGCAGGGACTACCCCCTAAAGTTCGTACCTTAGTAAAGACTACTGCACCTGAAACTATGGATTCAGCGGTACAACTTAGTGTAATAATGTATGATGAAATAGAAGCTCAGGAAATGGCCAAAAAGAGAAGCTTGGAAAACACAATTTACAAACCCACAGATAATAAAATCCCAGGAAGAGAAAAAGATAATCTAGGAAAATGTGTACAAGGGATTACATGCAACAACTGCCAACAAGTGGGACACTTCATAAGAAATTGCCCAAATATCAAATGTCATAATTGTAACGAATTCGAGCATTTTAAAAGTAATTATCCAAAAACACCTCAAGGTGGATCCAAAGGACGTTTATTTATTTTAGGAGGAAGGAAAGAGGGAGAAGAATAGGTACGTCTGTTATAAAATATTATGTGTTTTAGAGATAAGCCACCCTAGTTATAAATTATACCCTAAGTAGAGTCATCGGTTAAAGAAGTATTTCCAAATTTCGATGACGAAATTTCCTAAAGGAGGGGAGATTTGTAACACCCTAATTTTTTAGGTATAGAACACTAGAGGGACTAAAATTGTAATTAAGTAATAGTAGAAGGGGTTAACTTGGAATAGATTCAAAGTCCAGAGGCTAAAAATGAAAAATGGTGAAAGTAGACAGATGTCGGACTGACATCTGTGGAGATATCGGTCCGACTTGTAGGGAGCAAGGAATCACTCGGGAGATAACACGTGTCGAGTAACTAGGCATTGAAGTCTGACACGTGGAGGGTCGATAACATACCGAATGAAGGATAGAATGGTCCGCTATGCCAATTACGCTGATTACGGACCGAAATCATGAACATAGCGGTCCGCTATGCATGCACCAAGGCAATTAAGCCGCCTCAATGGATGTCGGACCGACATCCATATGCAAAACGGTCCGACTTGGACCCGACGGGCAGCCTATAAATAGATGGAGGTTGTGAACATTTTTAGACCATCTCACACACACAAACACCTTTCTATACACACACTTAGCCTAAGGAACCGTGCATGCGAGCCGGTACGTGTTTTGAAGTCTGATTTCCAGCCTTACGCCTTCAGATAGCCGTAGATAGTTCCAAGGTAAGGTTCCGACGACTGGGTTACTTACTATTAAGCTTGATTATATAATATTAAGTTGAATATAGATCTTAGTATTAGCAGTTAAATAAACGTTGAGGTGTTGTCCGAAGTATTTAACATATTATCAATACAAATAAACAGAGATACTGCCCAGGTGACTTCCTCTGAACTTAATGTGTATTTTGTTACACAGTTGTTATTTAAAATAATCTCACCTATTCCATGTATATATAATGCATAATAAGTACTTTATACGTTCTATAGTGGGATGGAACCTATGGGTGAATTATCTCATCTTACTGGTGTGGGAGGACTAGTAGGGTGGGATAGTTTATTTATACTGGTGTGGGAGGACCAGTCGTAGAAAGGTTGCCAATTATATATATACCAAAAAGCTCACAAGCAATGTGGCATGTGGGTGGGATGTGGGAATGGTGATGATTAAATAACAACCATTTGTGGCAAAGGTTCATGAACTCGCCAACTTATGTTGACTCGGTTACTTTTAAAGATGTTGCAGGTGGATCTATTAGGGGCATTCCAGGTAGCTAATAGATGCAGATAGTCGTCTGGTTAATCAGAGAATTGTGATGGCTGGAGGCATGTTGAGTAGAGATGTCTTGTGGATATTTTGAGTTCCGTGACAGGAACTGACGTTTGTTGGTTTGGTTAGTTTGGAATAGAATTTTATTTTATAATGTAAAACAATTTAGTTATTAATAAATGAGGTTTATGACATAGCTTCCGCTGGGTGTTTTTGGTATCAACTTCACAGTGACTAGATGGCGACCTTCTGGCCGGTATGTAGTTATCTGACAAACAGAATATTCTGTCTAAGGAAAGAGCAGTGTATAAATCTCTTCTAGACCCGTCGTTCTTTCCTGGGAACATATCTGTTAGAGGTACTACTCTGGTTAGACGACTATCCTATGTTACGGGTGTGACAAGTTGGTATCAGAGCATCAGTTTAAGGGATTTAGATATTAATAAGACGTTAGTATCTAGACTTAAACTAGGGTTCTGTAAGGTAGCTGGAATGCCATAGGTTGAGATGTTGATTTTCATTATGTAGGTCCCTCGGGTGTGGCGGATCGTCACGTGCAAGTGGGTCTACTAATCGGACCGGGTGCGGAAATACCCGTGACCAGGTGGAGAGTCTTACAACACAAAGTAAACCGATAAGAGAATCACTTTAAACTTTCGTCTATTATAAACACTTGAAGGTTACAGAGAGAAATACTGAGATTACAAGTTCTGCGTATTTGCTACTGTGAATGCGTCTGAGATTGCGTACTTATCTACTGTCAACCATTCCTATTTATACACGACATGATGCATGGGAACTTAGCAAGTGCGCAGGGCAATTTGCTGATGCGTACTTAGCAAGTACGCAAAGGTATTCTTGCGTACTTGCTAAGTACGCAGGAACTACCTCCTGCGCACATACAAGTGCGCAAAACACTTAGAGAAATCTGCAACAGTCAATATGTAAAAGTAAATACAACTCGATAACTAATACATACAGACACTTACAAACAAAGACAAATACATTCATGAAAGTACAAAACTAAGACTCTATCTATCCAGAGTGTTTATCATAGGAAAGTGCTTCAACAAACTCCCCCTTGACAACAGCTTTGGATCATCTTCGATCTTTAGTCTTCAGTCTTCACAGTTATGCATCTTTAGCTTCCATCTTCTTCTTATAGTCAAGGCAGAACTTGATCACCTTGTCATATTTAGAAGCAAGGAATTTCGTCCATTCGTCTGTATGCATGCAATACCTGTCTGCTAGTGACTCCAGATCTTTCACAGAGAAGTTAATGAAGCAGACTTCATCAAATACTCTGATTAGTTCCCTCAGCACTAAGCATCCACTTTCTGACCTCACCTTTCCAATCACCACAGCCTCGCCCGTCTTTGGATCTACGTACCAGTACCACATGTCACCGAGGATATCCTGAGATAACTTGCTCAGGGGAATCTTGGTTTCACATAGCACTGGCTTGTATACCAATTTCTTTAAGAATTTCTTAGTCACAGGATGTCTTGCTGTCTTATCCTTGACTCTCTTAGGCACTTGAGGCTTGAACACATCAAACTTCCCAGATCTTGCTTCCCGCTGTAGAACCACCCACAAACCCATCGCCACTACGTGATTAGAATGACCCAGCAGCTCGGTTTGCTAGGTTCACAAGGTCGTATTTGGGTAAGGAGTTGAACGCTTCACTGGTTGGTTTCAAGTATTGAACCCCCTAGATCTTTTGATTGCAAAAAACGCTTATCCTCCTCGAACCTTACAGCCAAGATCATCCCTGTTACCCCTTGTTTGTCTATGATAGACGTCTTCTGCCAAACAGGAGCTGCACCATTAGATGAAGTAGAAGGCATATCTTTTTCTTTCGGTGCCTTCGGATCCACATGTGTAGGGTTAACTGTGGAGGCTTCAGTCGAGGCTTCAAAATTACTAGCATGCTCGACTGAACCTGTGTCAAGCTGAGATTCAAAGGATGGAACTTCAAAGATCTGTCCATCTTCTAACTCATACTCTCCTTCCCCGTCGCCCTTGGGAACTTCTATCACTACATCCTCATGATCTTCATCCCAATCATCACCAGAGTCGATCTCTCCTTCTTCTAGGTTGTAGAGAGCATCGATCTGTGCTTCCTTGGAATAGTCAGGCTCTAAGTATAAGATCTCATCGTCAAATAGATCCTTAAGCACATCAGCCGCTGACTTCCCTTTGTCACCACCACCACCAGAAGTATCACCACCCTCATGATGAGAAGACTCCCCCTGAGCCATTGGAATAGTAGAGATGGGCACAATTGCTAAAGCTTGGTGCTCACCTCCACTAGGACCGACTTCGGGATCCTTGTCTTTGTCATCATCCTTTGTCAAGTCGACAGGATGACAAGGCTCATCACCAGTAGGTGTCTTTTCTTTCTTTTTCTCCTTCTCCTTATCTTTCTCCCCCTGAGCATCAAGCTTCTTGGTCAGATCAGCAATTAGTTTGACCATTAACTCATGCTCCTTCTTCTGCATATCAAACCTCAGCTCGAGAGACGACCTGTACCCCAGAATCATGTTGTTTGTCTTGATTAGAAGCTCATTCTGGGCCATTATGTTCTTCAGTCTCTCACCTGTCCCCGTTCTCTAGCTTCGTAGAATTCTAACTTCGTCCACCAACGAATTAATCTGTGCTTGTTGAGCATCAGATTCCTCCTTTGACTTCTGAATAGTTTCCAACAAACCAGTAACTTGGGTTTCCAGAATTGCTATCATATCTTCATTAGGATCAGGATGTCTGGAGGTAGATGCTTCAGCATTGTGAATTGGGGAGGAGAAGATAGTATTGAAGTCAAACCCTTGAGTATATTCTCCGTAGTTGAAGGGTTGACTTATCGATTCAATGGTGGTTGTTGGGATTGAGGATGTGATAACGGTTGTAGGTGTTATGGAAGGGTGGTGATGACTGACTCCGTGAGAATTGGAGTAATCACCGCCACCTGGACATATGAGACAGGGAGGGTCACTATCATAGGAACCTCCTTTGTGATTGAAGTGACTGCCACCTCAGGTTGTACCTGTGGCCTCCTCCGATGTCTTTGGTATAATTGCTGTGAAGGTGGGGTAGAGGCTGAGTCGGTACTTGCCGCTGGAACTTGTACTTGTTGCAGAGTAGTAACCTCCACCTCACTGGGAATAGCAAGTTGCTGCCTATCCCCTCTGTTCTTGGTAACACTTTCACGCCTCTGTCTCTGTATAGCAGCGTCAGAGTCAGAATCTGGCTCATATTCGCTGCTTGAAGCTTGTCGCTTTCTCTTTGAGGACGACTCAGGTAGGGTTAACTTCGTCATTCTCCTCGGGTGAGCCTGCGATGGTGCATCATCGGAATCAGAAGAATCAGACTTTGTCTCTTCAGAGTCGGATCCCTCAGCACCATCATGACCTTCTTCTTCGTCTCCATTTTCCGACGATCCATCTACAATTTCAACTTCCTCCTCTTGTTGTTGTTGTTGTTCATCTGAATGTTCACTCAACTCTGGCTCCGAATCGTGGCTATACCATCTCCAGTCAGCCGGTGCCACATATGCTTCGTTTAGTAGGTGGCCAAAAAGTGTTGTATGCTCAGGGGTAGGATCTACACTGCCTGGCTTTAAAAACTGTGCAAACACTCTTTTGTCCACCCTTTTAACTTGCAATCTCTCGATACTAAAGTGTTGCACCCTTCCATTCAGGTTGATTATGAGCTAGAAGATTGAACTCATTCTTAAACGCACGAGCCATAATCTGCAAAAACACACAGAAAACATAATCAGAACAACAAGTTTCATGGGAATTGAATAAACATGACTCAGTATAGCAGTTACTCTTTGAATTGAATTTCCAGACTTAGAAATTTTTCCCAAGTGTTGGTCCTGCGTACTTAGCAAGTACGCAGGAATTTCATCTTGCGTACTTAACAAGTACGCAAGAATTTTCTTGCGTACTTGTTAAGTGCGCAAGAAACGTACTTGTTCAAAATTCTAGAAGTCTAAGAAATCCACTAATTCTCAAGAATTGGGTAGATTAGGTCACCACAAGGTCGGAATCAGTGATTACGACCCATGGAACCAACATCAACACCAACTCACTGCTACATTGGTCCAATTTTGACCTAAACGACGACCACTCGAACCAACGGTCAAATCCAGGCCCAAAGTCAAAATCAAAGGATTAAACGGATGATTAAGGGTCGATTAATGATTCTAAGCAAGTTTTAGTTATCATGAATTAACAAAACAACCAATAATTTGTCTAAAATCACGTATTAAACCCTAAAATTCTTTAAGTTTCTGAATCGATCCATAATCGCGATTTTGCGGATGGATTGAGTCTAGATTCTCACCAACGGATTGTAGTACAAAGATGATACTAGTAACGGGACGAAAAATCAGTTGGAACACTCGGAATTTTTGAGGAAATTTGCGGAGGGAATTGAACAGGCGCTAGAGTTTGAATGATAAAAGTCTGAAAATTTTCTAACTGCCATATTTATACCCAACACAAAACGGTCTTGCGTACTTGCTAAGTGCGCAAGCTTTAACTCCTACGTACTTACAAGTGCGCAAGAGTTAACTCTTGTGTACTTGTTAAGTACGCAGGGCTTACTTCATGCGCACTTGTCAAGTACGCAGAAACCCTTAAGTGCGCAAACTTTCAACTCAAATTATGAAGGTTTTTCAAGTCAAATAACGAACAATATAAACAACATTCAATCAAGAGGATTCAAACTCAATTCAGGAAGGTTAAATACAAATATTTTTGGTTTTTCTGATTAAGATTGAACTGTTCATAAACTTAAAATATTTTTGATCTTTTCTAGATAGAAATATACATGTATTTACACAAACTATTTTTTATCAAAGACACGAGCAGAGGATCATATCAAGCTAACTTATAGCAAAAACGATACAATATAAACATCAAAGAATATGGGATCATGTCATGGATTACTATTTATTCATACATAATAAGCACATAAACAAGTAATTCAAGTTGACAATATTATAAGATTTGAAACTATAAGCATCTTTGTATCACGTTCTTGTGTATTAAGGTATTAATTATAAGATATACAACGTGTACCCCACTGATATGCTACAATAATGTAAATTGCACTATCTCAAGGCATCTAAGATTTTCCCAATGATTTTCTAAATTTTCATAATGAAGCTACATCAATTAGCACAGGAAAAATCAAGCAGAATCCATAAGGATTATCAGGAATCATAAGATTCAGAATCGAGTGATTCATTTGTCTTGGTTTCATTTGATTTCTTCATTGAATATCGGTATGATGATTCGGGATAATGGATATGGTGTTTGAATAAGGTAAGAGAATCCAACGTTTATCTGGATTTGATTTCAATGAATCAGGAGTGATTCAAGGGTGAATACATGCTCAACGGTTGATGTAGAGACATGTCTTGATTCAAACTCTCCTTGCATACTTGTGAGTATGGGCAATGAGATGAACCGCATTAATTGTGCTAACGACATAACCTGAAACTGACCTCAAAAGAAAATTATTGCCAAAATCTAACATCTTATATCTGATAATGATCTTTTCTATTCTTTTACGCACACACTAGCAAACATGGGTTCAAATCACAGTTGTAATTTTAGATTAAGTTTCCACACTACTAGTGATTCAAAGATGCATACAGCCTACTGACAATTCAAATTACTTGTAAATAAGCAGATTAAAACCATAAAAATTTACACAATTAAGTAAGCATGACGCAATAATTTCCCATATGAGCAGTCTGTGACGTTTAGATCATTTCTGATGTACTATCATTTCCTCTTTTCTCATGTTAACTTTGAAATTTTCTCCATTTTCTATTTTGTTTTTGATTTTGTAAAATGTTTTTGAAAGTTAAAAGAACTATACAGAAAACTTAAAAGAAAATAAAAAATTAACTTTCATGAATTGAATTGATTTAAGAAAAATAAGTTTTCACTCAGGATTGAACATTACTATCAAGTTGACAAGATGCTCAAAACGGGGTCGATCAAATGCCTTTGTGAAAAGGTCAGCAAGATTGTCATCCGTGTAAACTTTAACAAGTTCAATTAAATGCTTTTCAGCACAATCACGGATGAAATGATGGCGAATTTCTATATGTTTAGTTTTGGAATGTTTCACCGGGTTATTTGTGATGGACATGGTGGCATTGTTGTCAATGAATAAAGGAGTTCTAGTGAAGTTTAAGCCGTAGTCTCTCAATTGCTGTTGAATCCACAATATCTGAGAACAACCGCTCGCGGCAGCAATGTATTCTGCTTCACAAGTTGAGACAGAAACCGTTGACTGCTTCTTACACTGCCAGGAAACCAATCTGTCTCCTAAGAATTGACATCCACCAGAAGTTGACTTTCTGACAAGGTTACAACCGCCATAGTCTGAATCAGTGTAGGCTTTGAAGTCGAATTACTGCTGCTTAGAGTACCAACTACCCAATCGAGGTTTCCCCTTCAAGTATCTGAAAATTCTCTTCACGGCTATCATATGTGACTCCTTCGGTTGAGACTGAAACCTTGAGCACAAGCACACAGCAAACATTATATCGGGTCTTGAAGCTGTGAGATACATAAGTGATCCGATCATCCCACGATACAATCTGCAATCCACATCCTTTCCATCTCTGTCAGGATGCAGACCATGATTGACTGGGGTAGGTGTGCCATAAGTACTGCTATCATTCATCTTGTATTTTGTCAAGATGTCATGCGCATACTTTGTTTGATGTAGATAAATGCCATCCTCTCTTTGACTGACTTGCAGACCCAGGAAGAACGACAATTCACCCATGTTACTCATTTCAAACTTGGACTTCATCACCTGCTCGAATTCCCTACATATCCCTTCATTTGTAGATCAAAAAATAATGTCGTCGACATATACGTGTACAAGAAGAATGTCACCTCCTGCTTTCCTAATGAAGAGGGTCGAGTCAATCTGTCCACGGTCGAAACCATTAGACAATATATGCTTAGATAATGTCTCATACCATGCCTGCGGTGCTTGATGAAGACCATAAAGTGCTTTGTCAAGCTTATACACTTTATTGATATTATGCGGATCTTCAAAGCCGGGAGGTTGAGTGGCATAGACCTCTTCATGTACTTTTCCATATAGGAAAGCACTCTTCACATCAAGTTGATTGACCTTGAAGCCGACATATGTGGCATAAGCCAAGAACAGTCGAATGGCCTCAATTCTAGCAATTGGGGCATATACTTCCGTGTAATCCAAGCCCTCTTGTTGATAAAAACCCTGAACAACCAATCTTGCTTTGTTCTTCACAACCACATGATGATCATCCGTCTTGCATTTGAAAACCCATCTGGTGCCAATTGGTTGTACCCCCTTTGGCAAGTCAACTAAATCCCACACGTGCAACTTTTGGAATTGAGACAATTCATCTTGCATCGCCTCAATCCAGCAGTTGTCCGTGAGAGCCTCCTTCACATTCTTCGGCTCTAACTGGGACACAAATGCAGCATGCAGACATGTTTCCATGACCCTAGTGTCAAGTATCTCCGAGTAAAGACTGGTGTTCTCTGTAATGGTTCGATGACGAGTCTGAACACCGGCATGAGGATCACCAATAATGTTGTCGATTGGATGATTCTTATGCACTCTCGTCTCTGGTACATTCGGTTCCTGAATTTCTGAATCGAGATTCGTGCTTAACTCCCCCATTTCCTGTGTTCCAGAAGAAGAAGATTCAGTGTTAATTGGATCAGCTGGAGCTTCATTTCCTACAGTTGTGTTAGGATTAGCTTGAGTGTCATCTCCATCAACATGAACATCTTCACTGTTATCACTGTCATGATTTCCATATGCAGATGCAGCATTGGAATCAGGAGTTACAATCGGTACAGTAGCACGAGTAGAGAAACTGGAGTCATCGCCGCCACCCAATAATTCATAAACATTTGCAGCGTCAACTGCAGATAGATCAGGAAGATTGAATGACTTGAATAGCGCATCATAATCAAAACCCCAAGCTGGACCTGTTGGTTCTGGTGGAATGTTGTGTTTACTGCAATCCACTTCAAACCATTCCTCGACAGTACGAGTTTCTATATTGTACACTCTCTTGCAAGGCGAGTTGGCAACGTATCCTAAGAAGATGCCTTCCACCGCTTTTGCATGAAACTTAGACTGGCGGTCTTTGTATTGTAGCAATAAGGAACAGGGACTACCAAAAGGAACTAGGTAATCAAGATTGGGAAGTCGATTGTTGATCAACTCGTAACAAGTCTTGTTGTGCCTCTTCACAACCAGAACTCTGTTTAAGACGTGACAAGCTGTATTAACTGCTTCTGCCCAGAAAGTGACAGAAAGCTTTGCATCCGACAGCATAGTCCTTGCAGTCTCAATTAATGTTCTGTTCTTTAGTTCTGCAACTCCATTCTGCTGAGGTGTGTACGGGGCGCTGAATTCGTGACGGATCCCCTTCTTGAGACAGAAAAGTTCCATCAAATTATTCTTGAACTCAGTTCCGTTGTCACTCCTTATTCTTCTAACCTTCAGCTTACAAAGAGATTCCAAGCTCAGGATCAGGTATTGAAGAATATCAGCAGTCTCGTCCTTAGTACCTAAAAAATGCACCCAAGAAAAACGTGAGAAATCATCAGTTACAACCAGACAGAACGACTTACCTCCAATACTCCTGATACTTATGGAGCCAAACAGATCCATGTGTAATAGCTCCAAAAGGGTATCAATGGAGTTTTGGAGCTTGGGCTTGTGAGACTTCCGCTGCTGTTTGCCCTTTTTACAAGGCATACAGTCATCTGCAACGGTAAATCTCAGCTTAGGAACCCCGGTTACCAAACCGTTTTGGATCAGATGATTCATTTTACGATAAGAAATATGTCCGAGTTTCCTATGCCACAAGAAAGAGTCAAGCTCTGTCGCTTTGGTAAGCAAACAAGTAGCAACTGATGAGGTGGTTGTTACCACGCTCATATCAATCTAATAGGTGTCGTTTGTCCTTGGCGCTCTCATCAGAATCCAGTCTTCAGGAACTTCAAAACCAGGCTTGAGAATCAAGCATTCATTTTTATCAAACATCACCGAGTACTCCTTGTCGCACATTTGGGAGACACTTAGCATGTTATGCTTCAGCTGCACGCAAAAGTTGACATTGTCAAAACTGACACAACCATTTGATACCACGCCTTGACACGTGATACTGCCGCCTTTCTCTCCAGCAAAGGCCACATAGCCGCCTCTGAATGGTTTCACGTCTTGAAGCAAGGCCATGTTTCCTGTCATGTGCAGGGAGCATCCACTATCTACATACCAGCGGTTAGAGATAGTACCCTTCGGACGTCCCTGCACGAGTCACAAAAAGAATTAGTTAGATTTGGAGACCCAAGCCATAGTGGTCTTGGGTCGTCCATCCCTTTCAAAATAAACTAACTCTTTTAACTCACAGTCGTGATGACTGTTCAAAATGGATGAATCTTTAAAAGAATTAGGACTAGGAGATTGAGAACTTTTAGATTTGATAGTACAGGACCTCTTCTTTTTCTTAACCGGAACAGTAGACTTATGTTCAACAACAGCAGGTGAACTAGTGGAAGCTTCACCTGATTGAACTCCAGTCAGCTGTTCTAGCTTTCTCAACCTCTTATTCTTTCTCCTTCTCTGTGTCTTAGAGAGTTTCACCACAGGTTTCTCACTAGTACGTGTACTACCAGAGGTAGATACACAAGGTACAGCAGGTTGCTTTACCTTTCTTGAAACAGATGGTTTGGCCTCAGATTTGATCTTTGGCTTTGCCATCGGTTTAACTGGTGGTTTCACCACATTTTGTTTTGGACATTTGGGAGGTTTCACTGATGGCGACTTAGGGATAACAGCCGGTTGTGAAACAATAGGCCGTTTCCCTTGGTTCTTTGAAGGACAGTTCACAAAAATGTGACCAACCAAGCCACAGTGAAAGCAAGTCCTCTTGTCTGTGTAAGTCCTCCTATAAGGTTCATTAGATCTAGCATTAGATGACTCAGCATTATGAGCAGGAGGGGTTGGTTTGTCAACAGGAGTTTGACCCGATACAGATTGGTTCTTGGGAGTATAGTATTTTTGCAAATTTTCTTTGTAACCAAGCCCAAAGTGAGCTGAAAAAGCCTCTTTCTTTACTTGATTAAGATTTTTATATCCCCCATAAAGCATTACCTTTAATTTATCATTAGATTCAATGATATCGGGTTCAGTTAAAATACAGTTATCACTATTAGTGATAATAATGTTTTTCTTGACTTTCTGTTCAGATAACAACTCCTCAGATACTACTCCTTCAGGGCAAGTATTAACCGACCCATCATCAGAAGCAGTAAAGAACTCCTCATTAGATGTGGAGTTAGCCATACTTGAGGAATCATCCTTTTTAGAGGAATCATCCTTTCCTGAGGACTCATCGAGACAAGTTAGATCAATGTCTACTAAGATGTTGACAAACTTCCCGCTAACTGGTGGAGGAATGGCATTAGTACCCAACCCTAAGCCATTCATTTTCCTCACTACAAATTCGTAGTGTTCCACCACAAAACGAGAGTTTTTCAACTTCTCATTAGAACATTTCAACTGCAAGATTTCATTTTACAGCTTGTTAATTTCATTGTTCCTTTTCTCTAACCCCTTGTATGCAATATCCAAGTGAAGCTGTTGATAGCTCATTTTTAGTGAATACTCACGTTTTTCCTTTTTCAATGTTTCAATTGAATCTTTAAAACGTTTTTCGTTTTCTTTATAACTTAGGGCTGCAATACGAAGGGGTTCGACCTTGTCTTGAAGCTTAGAATTTTCAAGTTTTAAGCCTAGACATTTAGAACAAGAAATAACAGAGAAAGGATTAGAATCTACCTCAGTTGATGAACTTGTTGCGTCTCCAATAGCCATGAGAGCAACAACAGTAGTAGATTCCTCTTGATCAGCTACAGAAGCTTCCTTTTCTTCAGCTTCCTTCTCCTCAGCTTCCTTTTTCTTAGCTTCCATCAACTCCATGATCTCAGCCATGAGACCAACCTAAGTTTGTGCAATGATGGCATCTTCCAGATGAACACCCCAATCAAAGTTGTCGTCCTGTTGAGCTACCAGTGCATTGGACGAACCACTGTGGCTTTGATTGTGGTTGTTTGTGTTGTTGTAGCCAAGGCTGTTTCCTTGGCTAGGTCTGGTGAAACCCGAAGCTGGTGCTCTGTCTTTCTGACATTCACGAGCAAAGTGTCCAAAGTTTAGACACTTATAGCATTTGGCCTTGGATTTGTCAAAACCAACCTTGGCATTAGAACGCCCGCCAATGAACTTTCTTCCTGTTCTGTTCAGGAAACGCTTGGCTCTCCTCAAGATCATGGCCATATTCCATTGAATATCCATGTCCTCCATGTCATCAGGATCCACTTGATTAAAATCTTCTTCAATTGTCTCGGGATCTGTAAGCTTGCCACCTATGAAGTTCTCGTAGGCCAGCATACAAGATGAAAATAGTGCTACATGATCTTCAGCTATTTTGGCTATAGCTGATTGGTTAGCTGAAGTTGTAACAGGAGGATTTCTTGAGGTGTGTTGTTGATGAGATCCAGAACCTGATCCAGATGCATAGCATGCATGACCACGACAACCATTTGAGTGGTCTTCTTCAGTAGAGTTTCCAGAGAAAAGGGCAATTCCAGAGCCCGACGATTTGGTTGTAGAAGACGTCCCATGATACATAGAAGGGTCTTGTATCTGAGGTCTTCCTAAGGTCTCCTTCCTTCTAAGGTTCATGTTATGAGCTTGAACCTTTCCAATTGCCTCCACCACTGTTATTTCATAGAATTTTGGATTCTCTCTCATCAGGGTTGTATACATTTCAAACTTGGGAGGCAAAGCATCCAAAAACTTTTCCACCAACTCTTCATCGGG
Organism: Smallanthus sonchifolius; assembly: GCA_023525975.1. NCBI lineage: Eukaryota > Viridiplantae > Streptophyta > Magnoliopsida > Asterales > Asteraceae > Smallanthus > Smallanthus sonchifolius. Next base: position 56,874,151 of record CM042022.1, on the reverse strand, counting down.
ATACTTGAGCTCAAAAGCTTTCAATTCTGTCTGCAGATGATAGAATCTAGAGATGAGATCATCTAAAGACTCATTCTCCAAAAATCTGAAGCATTCATACTGCTTCCTTAGTATATCCCGCTTACTCTTCTTGATATCACTATTCCCCTCGAATCTTTTTTGTAGCGCCTTCCAAAGATCCTTAGAGTTGTCATTACCTCTGAAGTTATGGAACAACTCCCGAGTCAATGCCATAGTGATAGAACCGTGAGCCTTCTTCTCTCGATCATAAGCTTTCTTTTCTTCTTCATCGATTTTAGAGATAAGCTTAGGCAGTTCATCATCAAGATAGATGTGTGTGGGATGCTTATATCCTTCCAGGATTGGTATCCATAACGAAGAATCGGTGTATGAAATGTAATGCTCAAAGCGTGCCTTCCAGTTAGAATAATCATTTACATTTAGCAGCTTTGGCGGTTTCTGAGGAGTACCGATCTCATTGTCATAGTTTAAAAGGTTTCCTAGGTTCTGAAGATTCGACATGGTGAACACTTAGTCAAATTTCAGAAAAATCAGAGACACTTGCGCACTTGATATTGGCCTTGCGCACTTAGAGGAATGGTCTTGCGTATTTAAGATTTGCTCTTGCGTACTTGATAAGTACGCATGAGTAAATGATAAGTACGCAGGATATAACTTAAGTACGCACAAGATTAGTCTTGCGTATTTAGTAAGTACGCAAGAGATTAGTCTTGCGTATTTAGTAAGTACGCAGCAAGACTGTATTTTTTGCCAGATATGGTAAGTACGCAGAACAGCTTTTCACCAACTCTCACCAAACTATTACGGTCACTGGAAACACACCGGAGATGGCAAAAATCGAACGGATGAACAATCAAAATAAGCCAAAGGGTCAGAAACTTGTTCCTAACCAACCTTTGATGCTCAAAACACTCAAAATACACAACAAAAGTCGGTTTTTGAGAGATTTTTGCTTCTAAAATAGTGCTCAAGAGCTACCCCTATTTTATCACAAAAATCAACAAAAACACCTCCTTTTGCTTGTAAAACTCTGTAGAAAACTCTCCAAACTCACTCACAACACTCGAAATCAAGAGTGCTCTGATACCAATTGCAAGTGGGTCTACTAGCCGGACCGGGTGCGGAATACCCTTGACCAGGTGGAGAGTCTTACAACACAAAGTAAACCGACAAGAGAATCACTTTAAACTTTCGTCTATTATAAAAACTTGAAGGTTACAAAGAGAAATACTAAGATTACAAGTTCTGCGTATTTGCTACTGTGAATGCGTCTAAGATTGCGTACTTATCTACTGTCAACCATTCCTATTTATACACGACCTGATGCCTGCACACTTAGCAAGTGCGCATGGCAATTTGCTCATGCGTACTTAGCAAGTACGCAAAGGTATTCTTGCGTACTTGTAAGTACGTAGGAACTATCTCCTGCGCACATACAAGTGCGCAAAACACTTCGAGAAATCTGCAACAGTCAATATGTAAAAGTAAATACAACTCGATAACTAATGCATACAGACACTTACAAACAAAGACAAATACATTCATGAAAGTACAAAACTAAGACTGTATCTATCCAGAGTGTTTGTCACAAGAAAGTGCTTCAACACATTATAAATATAGCAGGTAATGTCGAGGAAACAGATAATTAAATGCATTTTTGGCTAAATGTCTTTAATTTCTGATTTTCTGGATTATTACTCGTTATACGAATTCTGATATCATACATCTATATGTAGGTACAAATGGCTGGAAGAGGTAGAGGATGAGGAAGTGGTAGAGGTAGGATACCAAATACTAGGTCTCATACCCGCGACACAACAAACACAAACCCTGATCCAAATGAGAACTTAAATACGAATGCTGAACCCGAGCAACCGGTAGAAGAAGTTATTATGACTGAAGCTCAATTCCAAGGAGCGGTGGCATCTGAGGTCACCCTTGTTCTTCAAACAACTCTACCTGGACTACTTGACGATGCTCTTAGAAGAAGAGAAAATCACAACAGTCTAGGCAACCGAAACGAAGGCACAAGTGGTGCCATGCCCCGATTAGAAGACACCCTTCATACTACTCCTATAGGAAATAATATAGGAACCACCCGAACTCATGAGACAGTAGGAATGACGAATCAAAGCACATGAGTTCATGGACAAGGATGCAACTATAAGAACTTCAGCGACTGTCATCCAAAGCCTTTCAATGGAAAGAAAAATGCAATTCCAGCATTGCAATGGATCACGTCTATGGAAGTAGTAATTAAGATGAGCCCTTGACTGGTGGGAATCAGTCAAACAAATAAAAGGAGAAGTTGTGATTGAGAGGATGACTTAGGAAGATCTCAAGTCTTTGATTGTGAAGAGATATTGTCCACAAAATGTTGTGGATAAAATTGAAGTTGAGTTTCTACGGTTTGACGCAGGAACCATGACTCATCGGGAGTATACAACCAAATTCATTGAAATGGCCAAGTTGGTGCCACATCTAGTGACTCCTGAATCTAGGAGGATTAAGTGCTATATGCAGGGACTACCCCCTAAAGTCCGTACCTTAGTAAAGATTACGGCACCTAAAACTTTGGATTCAGCGGTACAACTTAGTGCAGTAATGTATGATTAAATAGAAGCTCAGGAAATGGCCAACAAAAGCTTGGAAAAGACAATTTACAAACCCACAGATAACAAAATCCCTAGAAGAGAAAAAGATAATCTAGGAAGAGGTGTACAAGGGATTACATGCCACAACTGCCAACAAGTGGGACACTACATAAGAAATTGCCCAAATTTCAAATGTCATAATTGTAACGAATTCGGGCATTTTAAAAGTAATTGTCCAAAAACACCTCAAGCAAAGACAGGTGGATCCAAAGGACGCATATTTATTTTAGAAAGAAGGAAAGAGGGAGAAGAATAGTAAGTCTGTTATAAAATATTATGTGTTTTAGAGATAAGAAAAGAGATAAGCCACTCTAGTTATAAATTATACCCTAAGTAGAGCCATTGGTTAAAGAAGTATTTCCAAATTTCGAGGGCGAAATTTCCTAAAGGTGGGGAGAGAGATTTGTAACACCCAAATTTTTCAGGTGTAGAATACTAGAGGGACTAAAATTGTAAATAAGTAATAGTAGAATGGGTTAAGATGGAATATATTCAAAGTCCAGGGGCTAAAAATGAAAAATTGTGAAAGTAGACAGATGTCGGACCGGCATCTAATGCAGATATCGGTCCGACTTGTAGGGAGCAAGGAGTCACTCGGGAGATGACACGTGTCGGGTGACTAAGCATTGAAGTCTGACGTGTGGAGGGTTGATAACGGACCAACATGAATGGTAGAATGGTCCGTTGTGCCAATTACGCCCATTACGGACCGACATCATGAACATAGCGGACCGCTATGTTTGCACCAAGGCAATTAAGCCGCCTCAATGGATGTCGGACCGACATCCATATGCAAAACGGTACGACTTGGACCCGAAGGGCAGCCTATAAATAGATGGAGCTTGTGAATGTTTTTAGACCATCTCAGACACACAAAAACCTTTCTAAACACACACTTAGCCTAGGGATCCATGCCAGCGAGCCGGTACGCGTTTATAAGTCCGATTTCCAGCCTTACGCCTTCAGATAGCCGTAGATAGTTCCAAGGTAAGCTTCCGATGACTGGGTTACTTACTATTAAGCTTGATTATATAATATTAACTTGATTATAGATCTTAATATTAGCAGTTAAATATACGTTGAGGTGCTGTCCGAAGTATTTAACATATTATCAATACAAATAAACAAGGATACTGTCCAAGTGAGTTCCTCTGAACTTAATGTGTATTGTTACACAGTTGTTATTTGAAATAGTCACCCTATTCCGTGTATATATAATGCGTAATAAGTACTTTATACGTTCTGTTGTCGGATTGAACCTATGGGTGAATTATCTCATCTTACTAGTGTGGAAGGTCTAGTAGGGTGGGATAGTTTATTTATACTAGTGTGGGAGGACCAGACGTAGAAAGGTTACCAATTATATATATACCAAAAAGCTCACAAGCAATGTGGCATGTGGGTGGGATGTGGGAATGCTGATGATTAAATAACAACCATTTATGGTAAGGTTCATGAACTCAACAACTTATGTTGACTCGGTTACTTTTAATGATGTTGCAAGTGGATCTATTAGGGCATTCCAGGTAGCTAATAGATGCGGATAGTCGTCTGGTTGGTCAGAGAATTGTGATGGCTGGAGGCATGTTGAGTAGAGATGTCTTGTGGATGTTTTGAGTTCCGTGACAGGAACTGACATTTAGTTTGGAATAGAAGTTTGTTTTATAATGTAAAACAATTTAGTTATTAATAAATGAGGTTTATGACTTGGCTTTCACTGTGTGTTTTTGGTATCAACGTCACAGTGACTAGAAGGCGACCTTATGGCCGGTATGTAGTTATCTGACAAATGGAATGTTCTGTCTAAGGAAAGAGCGGTGTATAAATCTCTTCTAGACCCGTCGTTCTTTCTTGGGAACATATCGGTTGGAGGTACTACTCTGGTTAGACGACTGTCCTGTGTTACGGGTGTGACAAGTTGGTATCAGAGCATCAGTTTAAGGGATTTAGATATTAATAAGAGGTTAGTATCTAGACTTAAACTAGGGTTTTGTAAGGTAGCTGGAATGCCATAGGTTGAGATGTTGATTTTCATTATGAATATAGCAGGTAATGTCGAGGAAACAAATAATTAAATGCATTTTTGGCCAAATGTCTTTAATTTCTGATTTTCTGGATTATTACTAGTTATACGAATTCTGATATCGTACATCTATATGTAGGTACAAATGGCTGTAAGAGATAGAGGACGAGGAAGTGGTAGAGGTAGGACACCGAATACTAACAAACACAAACCCGGATCCAAATGAGAACTTAAATACGAATGTTGAACCCGAGCAACCGGTAGAAGAAGTTATTATGACTGAAGCTCAATTCCAAGGAGCGGTGGCATCTGAGGTCACCCGTGTTCTTCAAACAACTCTACCTGGACTACTTCACGGTGCTCTTAGAAGAAGAGAAAATCACAACAGTCTGGGCAACCGAAACGAAGGCACAAGTGGTGCCATGCCCTGACCAGAAGACACCCTTCATAGTACTCCTATTAGAAATAATATAGGAACCACCCGAACTCATGAGACAGTATGAATGACGAATCAAAGTAGAGGAGTTCGTGGACAAGGATGCAACTATAAGAACTTCAGTGACTGTCATCCCAAGCCCTTCAGTGGAAAGAAAAATGCCATTGTAGCATTGCAATGGATCACGTTTATGGAATCAGTAATTAAGATGAGCCCTTGACTGGTGGGAATCAGTCAAACAAATAAAAGGAGAAGTTGTGATTGAGAGGATGACTTAGGAAGATCTCAAGTCTTTGATTGTGAAGAGATATTGTCCACAAAATGTTGTGGATAAAATTGAAGCTGAGTTTCTACGGTTCGACGCAGGAACCATGACTCATCGGGAGTATACAACCAAATTCAATGAAATGGCCAAGCTGGTGCCACATCTAGTGACTCCTGAATCTAGGAGGATTAAGTGATATATGCAGGGACTACCCCCTAAAGTCTGTACCTTAGTAAAGACTACGGCACCTAAAACTATGGATTCAGCAGTACAACTTAGTGCAGTAATGTATGATTAAATAGAAGCTCAGAAAATGGCCAACAAAAGCTTGGAAAAGACAATTTACAAACCCACAGATAACAAAATCCCAAGAAGAGAAAAAGATAATCTAGGAGAAGGTGTACAAGGGATTACATGCCACAACTGCCAACAAGTGGGACACTTCATAAGAAATTGCCCAAATTTCAAATGTCATAATTGTAACGAATTCGGGCATTTTAAAAGTAATTGTCCAAAAACACCTCAAGCAAAGACAGGTGGATCCAAAGGACGCATATTTATTTTAGGAAGAAGGAAAGAGGGAGAAGAATAGTACGTCTGTTATAAAATATTATGTGTTTTAGAGATAAGAAAAGAGATAAGCCACTCTAGTTATAAATTACAACCTAAGTAGAGCCATTGGTTAAAGAAGTATTTCCAAATTTCGAGGACGAAATTTCCTAAAGGTGGGGAGAGAGATTTGTAACACCCAATTTTTTCAGGTGTAGAATACTAGAGGGACTAAAATTGTAAATAAGTAATAGTAGAAGGGTATTCAAAGTCCAGGGGCTAAAAATGAAAAATTGTGAAAGTAGACAGATGTCGGACCGGCATCTAATGCAGATATCGGTCCGACTTGTAGGGAGCAAGGAGTCACTCGGGAGATGACACGTGTCGGGTGACTAAGCATTGAAGTCTGACGTGTGGAGGGTCGATAACGGACCAACATGAAGGATAGAATGGTCCGCTGTGCCAATTACGCCCATTACGGACCGACATCATGAACATAGCGGACCGCTATGTTTGAACCAAGGCAATTAAGCCGCCTCAATGGATGTCGGACCGACATCCATATGTAAAACGGTCCGACTTGGACCCGAAGTGCAGCCTATAAATAGATGGAGCTTGTGAACGTTTTTAGACCATCTAAGACACACAAACACCTATCTATACACACACTTAGCCTAGGGATCCATGCCAGCGAGCCGATACGCGTTTATAAGTTCGATTTCCAGCCTTACGCCTTCAGATAACCGTAGATAGTTCCAAGGTAAGCTTCCGATGACTGGGTTACTTACTATTAAGCTTGATTATATAATATTAACTTGATTATAGATCTTAATATTAGCAGTTAAATATACGTTGAGGTGTTGTCCGAAGTATTTAACATATTATCAATACAAATAAACAAGGATACTGCCCAGGTGAGTTCCTCTGAACTTAATGTGTATTGTTACACATTTGTTATTTGAAATAGTCACCCTATTCCGTGTATATATAATGCGTAATAAGTACTTTATACGTTCTGTTGTCGGATGGAACCTATGGGTGAATTATCTCATCTTACTGGTGTGGAAGGTCTAGTAGGGTGGGATAGTTTATTTATACTGGTGTGGGAGGACCAGTCGTAGAAAGGTTGCCAATTATATATATACCAAAAAGCTCACAAGCAATGTGGCATGTGGGTGGGATGTGGGAATGCTGATGATTAAATAACAACCATTTGTGGTAAAGGTTCATGAACTCAACAACTTATGTTGACTCGGTTACTTTTAATTATGTTGCAAGTGAATCTATTAGGGGCATTCCAGGTAGCTAATAGATGCGGATAGTCGTCTGGTTGGTCAGAGAATTGTGATGGCTGGAGGCATGTTGAGTAGAGATGTCTTGATTTCCGTGACAGGAACTGACATTTGTTGGTTTGGTTAGTTTGGAATAGAAGTTTGTTTATAATGTAAAACAATTTAGTTGTTAATAAATGAGGTTTATAACTTAGCTTCCGCTGTGTGTTTTTGGTATCAATGTCACAGTGACTAGAAGGCGGCCTTCTGGCCGGTATGTAGTTATCTGACAAATGGAATGTTCTGTCTAAGGAAAGAGCGGTGTATAAATCTCTTCTAGACCCATCGTTCTTTCCTGGGAACATATCTGTTGGAGGTACTACTCTGGTTAGACCACTGTCCTGTGTTACGGGTGTGACAAGTTGGTATCAGAGCATCAGTTTAAGGGATTTAGATATTAATAAGAGGTTAGTATCTAGACTTAAACTAGGGTTCTGTAAGGTAGCTGGAATGCCATAGGTTGAGATGTTGATTTTCAATATGAATATAGCGGGTAATGTCGAGGAAACAAATAATTAAATGCATTTTTGGCCAAATGTCTTTAATTTCTGATTTTCTGGATTATTACTAGATATACGAACTCAGATATCATATATCTATATGTACGTACAAATGGCTAGAAGAGGTAGAGGATGAGGAAGTGGTAGAGGTAGGACACCGAATACTAGGTCTCATACCCGCGACACAACAAACACAAACCCGGATCCAAATGAGAACTTAAATACGAATGTTGAACCCGAGCAACCGGTAGAAGAAGTTATTATGACTGAAGCTCAATTCCAAGGAGCGGTGGCATCTGAGGTCACTCGTGTTCTTCAAACAACTCTACCTGGACTACTTCACGATGCTCTTAGAAGAAGAAAAATCACAACCGTCTGGGCAACCGAAACGAAGGCACAAGTGGTGCCATGCCCCAAACAGAAGACACCCTTCATACTACTCCTATAGGAAATAATATAGGAACCACCCGAACTCATGAGACAGTAGGAATGACGAATCAAAGCACAGGAGTTCATAGACAAGGATGCAACTATAAGAACTTCAACGACTGTCATCCAAAGCCTATGTTCCCGCTCTATGAACGTCCCTTACCCATGATCACAGCCTCGCCCGTCTTTGGATCTACGTACCAGTACCACATGTCACCAAGAATATCCTGAGATAACTTGCTAGGGGAATCTTAGTTTCACATCGCACTAGCTTGTATACCAATTTCTTTAAGTGCTTGTTAGTCACAGGATGTATAGCATGCTTATCCTTGACTCTCTTGGGCACTTGAGGCTTGAACATCTCAAATTTCCCAGATCTCGCTTCTCGCTACAGAACCACCCACAAACCCATCGCCACTGCATGATTGGAATGACCCAGCAGCTCTCGGTTTGCTAGGTTCACAAGGTCGTATTTAGGTAAGGAGCTGAACGCTTCACTGGTGGGTTTCAAGTATTGAACCCCGCCAGATCGTTTGATTGCGAACAGCTGCTTATCCTCCTCGAACCTTATAGCCAAGATCATCCCTGTTGCTCCGTGTTTGTCTATTATAGACGTCTTTTGCCACACAGGAGCTGGACCCTTTGATGAAGTAGAAGGCATGTCTGTTTCTTTCGGTGCCTCTGGGTCCACAGGTGCAGGGTTAACTGGGGAGGCTTCAGTCGAGGCTTCCACATTACCAGCATGCTCGACTGAACCTGTGTCGAGCGGAGCTTCGAAAGATGGAAATTCAAAGATTTCTATCTTCTAACTCGTACTCTCCTTCCCCGTCACCCTTGGGAATTTCGATCACAACATCCTCATCATCATCATCCCAATCGTCACCAGAGTCGATCTCTCCTTCTTCTAGATTGAAGAGAGCATCGATCTGTGCTTCTTTGGAATAGTCAGGCTCTAGATATAGGATCTCATCATCAGATAAGTCCTTAAGTACTTCAGCCACTGACTTTCCTTTGTCACCACCACCACCACCAGAGGTATCACCACCCTCTTGACTAGTAGACTCCCCCTGAGCCATTGGAACAGCAGAGATGGGCACGATTGCTAAAGCTTGGTGCTCACCTCCACTAGGACCGGCTTCAGGATCCTTGTCCTTGTCGTCATCCTTAGTCAAGTCGACAGGATGACACGCCTCATCACCAGTAGTCGTCTTTTCCTTCTCTTTCTCTTTTTCTTTGTCCTTCTCCCCCTGAGCATCAAGCTTCTTGGTCAGATCAGCAACCAGCATGACCATCAGCTCATGCTCCTTCCTTTGAGTGTCAAACCTCAGCTCCAAGGACGACCCGTGACCCAGAAGCATTTCATTTGTCTTGATTAGGAGCTCGTTCTGGGCCATGATGTTCTTTAGTCTTTCCTCAGTCCCCGTTCTCTGGCTACGAAGGATTCTGACTTCGTCTACCAAAGAATTGATCTGTGCTTGTTGAGCGTCAAACTCCTCCTTTGATTTCTGAATAGTCTCCAGTAGGTCAGCAACTTGGGTTTCCAGAACATCTATCCTTGCATCATTCGGATCAGGATGTCTGGATGAGGACGCCTCGGCATTATGAGTAGGGGAGGAGAATATGGTATCAAAGTCAAACCATTGTGTGAAGTCTCCATAGTTGAAGGGTTGACTTAAAGGCTCAGTGGTGGTGGTTGGGATTGAGGATGTGATGAGTGTTGTAGGGATAATGGTAGGGGTGATGGTGACTGACTCCGTGAGAATTGGAGTAGTCACCGCCACCTGAACAGTTGTGGTAGGGAGGGTCACTAACACAGGAAGCACCTATGTGATTGTAGTGACGGCCACTTCACGTTGCACTTGTGACCTCCTCCTCCTACGGTAAAGCTACTGTGAAGGTGGGGTGGAGGCTGAATAAGGACTAGCAGCTGACACTTGTACTTGCTGCTGAGCCTCCACCACACTAGGGATAGCTACTGTTGGTCCTGCGTACTTAGCAAGTACGCAGGAGTTTCCTCTTGCGTACTTAACAAGTACGCATGAAGTGCTTCTTGCGTACTTGTTAAGTGCGTAGGAAACGCACTTGGTGAAAAATTCCAGAAGTTTGAACTTCAATTGATTTGCAAAAATCGGTGTGTAATGGGTCGCCACCAGGTCGGAATCGTAGATTCTACTTTATGGGACCAATATCAACACCAAGACACTGCTAACCTTGACCGATTTTGACCTAACCGTCGAACGAAGCAACTGACGGTTCAAATTCGAGTCCAAGGTCAAAATCAGATACTCGAATGGACGATTAAGGTTCGATTAGTGATCGATTAAAGATTTTTAACAAGTTTTAATTATTAGGTTTTACCCAAACAACCCAAAAAATTGTCTAAAAATCTCTAACAAAAAAAAATGAATCGGTCCAAAATCATGAGTTTCCTGGATGGATTAAGCCTAAAATCTCACCAAATCGATGTTGTACGATGATGAAACTTGTAATGGGACGAAAATATGGTTTAGGAACACTTGGATTTTGAGTAAAAATTTGCAGAGGGAAAAGTTTCAGTTTGAATGTAATGAAAGACTCAGAAATTTTCTAAGTCCTATATTTATACCCCACACCAAAAGGTCGTGCGTACTTAGCAAGTGCGCACATTTTAACTCGTGCGTACTTACAAGTGCGCAAGCTATAACTCTTGCGTACTTGTTAAGTACGCAGGGCTTACTTCATGCGCACTTACAAGTACGCATAAACCCTTAAGTGCGCAAACTTTCAACTCAAAATTTATGAAGTTTTTCAAGTCAAATAACGAACAAGTTAAAAATATTCAACCAGGAGGATTCAAATACAATTCAGGAAGGTTAAACACAAATATTTTTTGTTTTTCTGAATAAAATTGAACTATGCATAAACTTAAAATCTTTTTGATCTTTTCTAATAAAAATATACAAGTATTCACAAAAACTATTTTAGATCAAAGACACGAGCAGAGGATCATATCAGGCTACCTTTTAGCAAAAATGATACAATATAAACATCAAAGAATATGGGATCATGTCATGGGTTACTATTTATTCATACGTAATAAGCAGATAAACAAGTAATTCAAGTTGACAATATTATAAGATTTGAAACCATAAGCATCTTTGTATCAAGTTCTTGTGTATTAAGGTATTAATTATAAGATATACAACATGTACCCCACTGATATGCTACAATAATGTAAATTGCATTATCTCAAGGCATCTAAGATTTTCCCAATAATTTTCTAAATTTTTCAGAATGAAGTTACATCTGTTAGCACAGGAAAAATCAAGCAGAATCCATAAGGATTATCAGGAATCATAAGATTCAGAATCGAGTGATTCATTTGTCTTGGTTTCATTTGATTTTCTTCATTGAATATTGGTATGATGATTCAAGATAATGAGTATGGTGTTTGAATAAGGTAAGGGGATCCAACTTTTATATGGATTTGATTTCAATGAATCAGGAGTGATTCAAGGGTGAATACATGCTCAACGGTTGATGTAGAGACATGTCTTAATTCAATCCCTCCTTGCATACTTGTGAGTATGGGCAGTGAGATGAACCACATTAATTGTGCTAACGACATAACCCGAAACTGACCTCAAAAGAAAATTATTGCCAAAATCTAACATCCTTTATCTGATAATGATCTTTTCTATTCTTTTACGCACACACACTTGCAAACATGGGTTCAAATCACGGTTGTAATTTAGATTTAGTTTCCACACTACTAGTGATTCAAAGACGCATACATCCTACTGACAATTCAAATTACTTGTAAATAATCAGATTAAAAAAACAATAATTTAAACAATTAAGTAAGCATGACGCAATCATTTCCCATATGAGCAGTCTGTGACGTTTAGATCATTTCTGATGTACTATCATTTCCTCTTTTCTCAAGTTAACTTTGAAATTTTCTTCATTTTCTATTTTTTTTTTGATTTTGTAAAATATTTTGAAAATTAAAAGAACTAAACAGAAAATTTAAAAGAAATAAAGTTTAACTTCCATGAATTGAATTAATTTAAGAAAAATTAATTTTCACTCGGGATTGAACATTCCTATCAAGTTGACAAGATGCTCAAAACGGGATCGATCAAATGCCTTTGTGAAAAGGTCAGCAAGATTGTCATCCATGTAAACTTTTACAAGTTCAATTAAATGCTTTTCAGCACAATCACGGATGAAATGATGGCGAATCTCTATATGTTTAGTTTTGGAATGTTTCACCGGGTTATTTGTGATGGACATGGTGGCATTGTTGTCAATGAATAGAGGAGTTCCAGTGAAGTTCAAGCCGTAGTCTCTCAATTGCTGCTGAATCCACAATATCTGAGAACAACCGCTCGCTGCAGCAATGTATTCTGCTTCACAAGTTGAGACAGAAACCGTTGACTGTTTCTTGCATTGCCAGGAGACTAGTCTGTCTCCTAAGAATTGACATCCACCAGAAGTTGACTTTCTATCAAGGTTACAACCGCCATAATCTGAATCAGTGTAAGCTTTGAAGTCGAATGACTGTTGCTTAGAGTACCAAAGACCTAATCGGGGTTTCCTTTCAGGTATCTGAAAATTCTCTTCACGGCTATCATATGTGACTCCTTCGGTTGTGACTGAAACCTTGAGCACAAGCACACAGCAAACATTATATCGGGTCTTGAAGCTGTGAGATACATAAGTGATCCGATCATCCCATGGTACAATCTGCTATCTACATCCTTTCCATCTTTGTCAGGATGCAGACCATGATTGACTGGGATAGGTGTGCCATAAGTACTGCTATCATTCATCTTGTATTTTGACAAGATGTCATGCACATACTTGGTTTGATGTAGATAAATGCCATCATCTCTTTGACTAACTTGCAGACCCATGAAGAACGACAATTCACCCATATTACTCACTTCAAACTTGGACTTCATCACCTGCTCGAATTCCCTACACATCCCTTCATTGGTAGATCCAAAGATGATGTCGTCGACGTATACTTGTACAAGAAGAATGTCACCTCCTACTTTCCTAATGAAGAGAGTCGAGTCAATCTGTCCACGGTCGAAACCATTAGACAGTAAATGTTTAGATAATGTTTCATACCATGCCCGCGGTGCTTGATGAAGACCATAAAGTGCTTTGTCGAGCTTATACACTTTATTGATATTATGCGGATCTTCAAAGCCGGGAGGTTGAGTGACATAGACCTTTTCATGAACTTTACCCTAAAGGAAAGCACTATTCACATCAAGTTGATAGACTTTGAAGCCGACATATGTGGCATAAGCCAAGAACAGTCGAATGACCTCAATTCTAGCAACTGGGGCATATACTTCCGTGTAATCCAAGCCCTCTTGCTGATAAAAACCCTGAACAACCAATCTTGCTTTGTTCTTCACAACAACATGACGATCATCCGTCTTGCATTTGAACACCCATATGGTTTCAATTGGCTGAAAGCCTTTTGGCAAGTCAACCAAATCCCACACGTGCAACTTTTGGAATTGAGACAATTCATCTTGCATCGCCTCAATCCAGCAGTTGTCAGTGAGAGCCTCCTTCACATTCTTCGGCTCTAACTGGGACACGAATGCAGCATGCAGACATGTTTCCATGACACCAGTGTCAAGTATCTCTGTGTAAAGACTGGTGTTCTTAGTGATGGTTCGATGACGAGTCTGAACACCGGCATTAGGATCACCAATAATGTTGTCGACTGGATGATCACATTCGAAAATCGTTATTTCTAAAACGTTCTTTTAAGTTTAAAAGCACTTTCTATAACATAAAACGTATACCGCTCTCCCCTCCTACTTGTTCATACCCCCCCTAAAAAAAAAATTAAACTTGTCATTTTATCAAAAATCATTATTTCTAAAACCGTTTTTTTAGTTTAAAAGCACTTTCTATAACATAATACGTATACCCCTCCCCCTCCTACTGGTTGTACCCCCTGAACGGAATTGTAAATTCAGTTTCGTTTCGGTTAACAGATATATATATTTTTGAATTCGGTTTATTCTTTTTACCGAATAAACCGAATAATTGATAACTATATATATTGAATTCGGTTTATACAATTTTTTGAATTCAATTTATTCGGTTGAATTTGGTTCGGTTAGACAAATTCACAATACAGTTCTGCTTGATTAACGAATAGGTCTAAAAAATCGATTAAACCGAACGAAAAAAGCCGAAAACCGAACCGATGAACACCTCTATCGCCGCTAACCTCCACTAGAAGCCCGACCCGCCACAACCATTAGCCACATCCGATAAAATAAATTAAGACTTATTTAAAAACTCTTTTTTCTAATTAGTATTTTTTTTCATAAAACATTTTTAAAAAATAATTGTATGAAGTTTTTTTTATAAAAACTATAAAATGTGTTTTTTAAAAAGTTGGTGTTATGTATTCAACCCATAATTAATACTTATAATAAAGTCAGTTAATTAAAGTTTTCTTAAACATTTAAAAGACAACAAAAATGTTAAAACTGTATTTATAGGGAATTTAAGAGAGGAGGTACGACAAGTAAAATTCAAATTAAGGGATACGTATAGCACAACCCATATAAAATTACAAAGTTTTTGAAATTTTAAAATTTTGGATGGATACACATTAATTCAAAAAGAGTAGGAGGAGACGCAACTCTTACGATGTGTTCCCGAGTCTTATTTAAGGAGAGAAAAAAAGGGAAGAGAAAAAAAAGAGAAGTAATTTCTTGTTTCAGAGTTTTTTTTAAATAAGGAAAAGAAAGAAAATAGAAGAAATGATGTTTCAGAGATTTTTTTTAAGCAGAGAAATAGAAGAAAATAAAAGACTTATATTTATTCTTTTAAAATAAAAAAATTTGAAGAAAAAAAAAAAGAAGCAAAATGAAAACAAAGAAAATGAATTCTTACTAAATTTTAGGAGTATTTCATAGATGACATCATTTACCGTCGACGTCCTCCGACTGTTTTAACATTCTAGAGAGAAAATGATTCTGACTCGGCCATGCCGGCCACACGTCTATAGAGAGAGAGAGAGAGAGAGAGAGAGAGAGAGAGGATATCTATCCATCTGTCGCTCAAGTGTCTGAACAACCAAACTGTTTGGTTTGATTCTTATCCATAAAAAAAAGTTATTTGGATTAGTCATCAAAACCCTAATATTTAGATTTTCATCCAAATCAGCTTTAATTTGATTGAATTTCATTTCATTTCAGTTTGATGTTATGATTTCGATTAACAGATGAACTTCGCTGGAACTGAAATCGATTGGATATACTAAGTTAGATTGGATGGGAGGCATTTGTGGTAAGCCTCATGCCATCGATGATGATGGTGGCCGGGGGAGTTGGAGGGTTTCACGGTCAAAGAGGTTAGAAAGTTTCAGGGTGAAGAATAGAGGTGAGGTAAGAAGTGGATCCACTGACAAGAGGTTGAATTCTTCACGACGCGTTAGGGATGATCAGTATGAGAAGGAGAGAGCGGTTTCTCAAGTGTTTATTGCTGCTAATATTCCCAAAGCTTTAGAAGGCCAACAGGTTGTCGCTGGCTGGCCTTCTTGGCTTGCTGCTGTAGCTGGTGAAGCAGTCAATGGATGGTTACCTAGGCGGGCGGATTCATTTCAGAAGTTAGATAAGGTATATTTATGCAAATTTGTGATTAGTATGTGTTTCTTTTTTCCTTTCAGTATTGCTGCACTTCTAGGTAATTGTTGACTTTCAACCATTGTACTTGGATTTTTCGTTGGCAACAAACCATGATTCTGAAAAAAACTAATCTTGCATTCTTAGTTAATTTGTTTGAATTCAGCATGTGGTTGACCTTTTGAACCGATGTAAGCCCACTATTTAATTTTGGACAACAGTTGTCTTTATTCCATTTAACTTTTCATAATTTATTCCAACCATGTTGTTTTTATGGAGTTTTTCAAGAGCGCTGGTTAGTTTTCTGCAAAATGCAAAGTACTAAGATTCAAAAAGTCTGCTGATCGAGTCTCAAGTGTATTATTTTTGCTGCAAAAAAAAAAACAACAAGTAAAATGGTGCACAAATGTTGATTTATACCTTTTTCCCGAAGGATTGAAAGGCATAAATGTTTGTCGAGGATTGTGACGGTGTTCTTACTGTATTTTTTAAAACTTTTAAGAAACTGGATATGCACATGGCTTGTGATGTTAGTAATAATAAACTTGTTGGTGTATATGATAGGCAGTATGCATCAAAGTTCTGATATGATAGATTTGTTTCTGATGTTTATTATACCTTCCAAGTCATGTTCATGCAGATTGGGCAAGGAACATATAGCAGTGTCTGCAAGGCTCGTGATCTGACTAATGATAAAGTTGTTGCTTTAAAAAGAGTGCGTTTTGATAATATGGATCCTGAGAGTGTCAAATTTATGGCTAGAGAAATCCTTATTTTGCGAAGGCTTGATCATCAAAATATAATTAAGCTGGAAGGATTGGTCACCTCACGTACTTCATGTACTTTGTATCTGGTTTTTGAATACATGGAACATGATCTTAAAGGAATTGCATCACTACCCGGGGTCAAGTTCACAGAGCCACAGGTAATATCTTTATTGCTATGTTTGATATTCATACTTGTTCTTTATCTTTTACATACACTCAACCCAATATATGTTAGGATCAAACACGCAACACACAAAATGAAAAATAAAACACACAAGATTTACGTAGTTCAGTCAATGTGACCTAAATCCACGGGAGCAACTAGGGTTTTCGTTTTATTGAGCGATAATGAATTACAAGTACAAGATATTAATTTATAGGCATAAATTTGGGTTAGAACCATAGTCACATGGTTCGCTGATATACCCACGATTTTCGATCTGGTTTGTCCGTACCGAATTGCGGTACGATCGCGTACCCGGAACCGGAACGCTTGGGATTGCGATTTATGTCTTCAAATTGGCGTTCCCGATTTCATGGAGATAGTGGATTGAAGAATAACGGTGGTAATTGGTCATCCATGCCGGCGATGAACCCATGACGACTTTCTCCAGCGATGAGAGCTCTTGGCACAACAAAACCCTAATATCATAAGGGGGCCGATGCGTAATTTTATGGTAAATTGTATCCTGGTTGGGATCCGCATATTTTTCTATCTCTTCCGGATTTATTTAATGTGGCTAATGGATTTAATTCATCAAATGGGCTTAACTCAAGTGTAGTCAAATATCTTTGGTTCATCAAAATCCCTTTGGTCCGTGTCTCTAAATTAGCCTATATTAATAGCACAAAGTTTAATCATTGTTGTAAAAATTGGGATTAATCGGTAATCGGTGGATTACCTTGTAAATTTGGGCTAGTCGGATAGTTAATCGGTAATCGGGATTAATCGGCCCTAATCGGACCTAGTCGGGATTAATCGGCCCCAATCGGACCTAGTCGGGATTAATCAACGCTTATCGGACCTAATCGGAATTAATCGGCCCAAATTGAAATGTGGGTTTTAAACAGAATTAAGCCCAAATAACGACCCGATCCATGGATCCATGGGTTTTTATTTAACCTAATCGCAAAACTAAAGGCCGTTCTCCACCTCCGACCTGTTCTTGCTGCTATTTTAACCTAATCGCTACCTGCTGCATCAAATCAACGACCACCCGTGCTAATACGGACAAGAATAGTGGTCGTATTTTGAAGTATTTAATATTAGAAGTATTTGATTTTTGAAGTATTTGAACTATTTTATCTTTGAAGTATTTAAACTATTTGATCTTTGAAGTATTTGAGATTTGAACTAATATAATAATATGTTAATGTTTGTATTTGTATATATATATACAAGTTTGAAAAATTACTTATAAATTCCAATCCAATTAATCCCTAGTCGGTACCCCACCGCCCGACTAGCGCCTAGCGATTTTTACAACACTGAGTTTAATTGGTTCTAACCATAGTCACATGGTTCGCGGTACGCTCCGGTACGGGAACGTGGAACGGGTACGCAATTTGCAAAGTCCCTAAAATTCGGTACAAGGGGGGTCAACCCAAAACATTTCTGCATGTATATTGTTTTAAGTTCTTTCAGTATAGCAATTACGAGCTCGAGCTTGTTATGCATTTTAATACTTTGGATGACTCTCAACCTGTTTGATCTTTTTGGTTAATTCCTTTTGAGTAACTCCTTTGACCCGTTAGAGATGATAGATAACCAAATTCTACCCACACGTATCCAAATTGCCACCTCTAATATTTAGAAGTGCTCCCTTCATGCACTACTAGTTCTATTTTGACTTTTAAGGCCAACCAACTACTTAAATTTTAAAGCTTAACTAGATTATGTTTCATGCACTACTAGTTCTACTTTGACTTTTAAGGCCAAACAACTACTTAAATTTTAAAGCTTAATTAGATTAGGTTTGATTATTGTGGGGGAATGAAATCTTATAAATACAAAAAGAATCTGTGTTAAAACCATTGGGAGATAAATAGAAAATTTGAGTATGATAAATACGAGTTTCACATTGGAAGTCAATGCATCAAATTTTTGATAGAGAGAACGTAGTGTTAGGTATTAGAGTCAGAGTTGGTTCCAATGGAAGCAATCAAACACACACACACACACACACTCTCAATAGACAGAAAAATAAAGACACGAGATTTATAGTGGTTCGGTCAAGGTGACTTACATCCACCGTTGCAACTAGGGTTTTTCTTATTAGGTGCTCAAGATTACAATTACATCATTCAGGTATATATAATACTAAGATTAGGGTTAATTAAATTAGGCAACCACTAACTAAGCAAACTAGGGCCGGCTGCCCCTTTTCTTGTGTTATAGCCGTAACAGGCCCAAAAGGGGTCCAACCCAACCGGCCCAAAAGCCTTCAACCCACACGTAGGGCTGATGGTCGCCCATTCTTTGTCATTTGACCTATGACTTCTATCTTGTAGGTTGAGCAATTGCATAAAATATTCAAGCTTTGTCGTTCACCATCTGAAGATTATTGGAGAAAGTCAAACTTACGGCACTTGACGCTGTTCAAACCTACACAGCCTTATAGACGACGCATTGAAGAAACTTTCAAAGATGTTCCTTCTGTTGCTATCAGCCTTATGGAATCCTTACTTGCAATAGATCCTTCACAAAGAGGGACTGCATCCTCTGCACTAAAGAGTGAGGTATCCATCTTGTTAAGTGCTTCTATTTGTTCAAACAGTTTTCCAGATGGTCAAGTCTATCTGGTTGGATACTTGGTTTAAAAAAGCGCTAGGCGAGGCGAGGCCTTTTGAGTAATTTTCACAAAACTTGCAAGAAAAACAACCTAAAAAACTGATTTAAGTAAAGAGGAACTAAAATTGGAACTCAAATTCATAAAAAAACAGTGAAAAAAAGGCAAAAATACATGAAGCGCGCCTCACCTCGCCTCGCCCCTCAAGCCTGAGGCGGCGCCTCAGGGCGCTTCATGTATATGGGGCGCCTCACCCATTTGAGGCGTTTTGTTCAGCGCCTCACGTGCCTCACGCTTTATGCAGCGCCTCATGGCGCTTTTTTAAACCAAGGTTGGATAACAGATCAAACTGGTTTAAGAGCCTAAACAGATCTAAAACAAGTTTTCTTACATTTATTTTTGAAAATGTAAATATGACTACAAAGCTTTATTACAAAATAACAATCTAACTATTTTGAATACAAAGTTTTTAGAAGGTTTTATGCATTTTGAATACAAGGGTGACTTTCGACTCGCGCCCATTTTGCTACGTACGGCCCGGATTGACCCATTTACTCATAAATGGGTCGAGATTGCCACCTCTAGTTTTCGTGTAGTGTTTGTTTTGTGGGTCTTCTATTTATTTTTCTTCTCGAGTCCAGAAGTTATATCTTCAGTATTCTTGCACCATATCAGTGAAATATTTGAAGGTATTTCACAAAGTTATTGGAAGTAATGAAGGGCAGTGCATATTAAACTGAATAATGAAGGCCATTAGTCAGCAAGTTGAACTTATATGCTGTTTAATGGCCCGCTTATCATATTTGAACTGTTAAATGTGATTTGATAATCCTTTGTCGTATGAATAATACCATAACATTTGATTCAATGCTAAATATAACCGGTTGTCTCCAAATTAAAATTATGCTGCTGCATTTATAAGTCAACTGCTTACGTTACACCTTGATTTTATCATTTTTTGTCATCTTTATCAAAAAGATTAACATGAGATGACTTGTCTATATATTTTTTATTTCTTTCAGTTCTTCACGACCAAACCACATGCCTGTGATCCTTCAAGTGTGCCAAAATATCCTCCCAGCAAAGAGATTGATGCGAAACTGAGGGAGGAAGAAGCTAGAAGGTATGTGCATATTTGTTGACAATGTTTTACTGTTTCTTTATTTAGCATTTATGAAACCACGCTTTTACTTCCATCCACTATCCTTAAAAGGGCCAAGGAGGTGAATGGGGTTCACCCTTTTGCTAAAAGCAAGGTTTAAAAGAACGGAATCGCGCCTCGAGGCGTTTTCCCTTCGCCTCACGAGGCGTAAGCCTCGAGGCGAAACGAGGCGTAAGCCCGAGGCGGAATTAAAAAATAAATATAAAAATTATATATCTTATAAAAAATAAAATACTAAATGTTTGGAATTGACACATAAAGTCTAGAACATAAAAAAACACACATCAAAAACACACATGAAGTTTGTAATCAAATTTAAACAACACAAAAATGAATCTGAACACAAATGAAAATTAATACAAATGAATTCAATTAATACAAAATTAACTATAAATCCAGAATGAAACTGATTAACTGAACACAAAAGAAAACTGAAAGCAGTCATGAAGTCAAACAAATAAATACAGGTCGGAGATGTAAATTAAAAAAAAAGACCAGCAGCGATGGTTTATATGCTGTCAGCAGCTTCGCAAGAGACAGGAGAAGAGATGACAGCAGCGATGGGGAGAAGAGAAGACAGCAGCGATGGGGAGAAAATGAGAGATACGTGTGTGTGTCTGATAAAGTTGCCCTAAAAGGAGAGAGAGAGAACGGCGCTTATTTTTTTCTCCCTCCTGGCTTATTTTCCCGCCCAAAAGTTGCCCTTTTTTTCGAACCGCCTCGGAGCTAGAGGCGTACGTGTTAAAACCCCAACTGAGGCGTCGCCTCAGGTACGATTTTCTACCGCCTCGCCTCGAGGCGTACGCCTCGGCCGTTTTTTTAAACCATGGCTAAAAGAACAAACATTTGAATTAAATAAAATTCTCAATGCTTATCTTATTTGATTAGATAGTTAATAGCAGTATGGCACACATAGAATATGTACACCATAAGTTGGTTTCTTAACTAGATCAAATTTATTCCATTGTTTGTTACCTAACCTCTTTGTATCATTATCGTTCTTGATGCTTTGGTTTGACTTAGGCCTGGCAATCTCAGCCCAAACCTATCCATGTGGGTCAATTTGGACTTTTTAAAATATAGCAATGGGTTATTTTGGGTTATTTAATAGCTTGAATGGGTCAAAATGGGTAGGTGTGAAAATAAAAAGGGGAATGGGTGGGTCAGGATGGGCCAAAGGATAAAAGAGGATGGGTCCTGACTCCTGACCAGCTTTGTTTCTTACTCCTTTTCTTCATCGATCCCCAATTTCTCTCCCCCCCCCTAAATCAAAATTTTCTGCCTCCACTAGTCCTCTACACCATCATTCTCCATATTTTCTTTTACTTCTTGATTCAACAATGTCAATCATCATCTTCATCCCGCTCTCACTTCTTCACAGATTCTCCGATCGCCACCAACCACCCTTTCCGTCTTGTTCCGTTTCATTTGAAGGTTGTGAGAGCTAGGGTTTTCGCATAAGCTATCGGAAAAGGTTGTCGGAGTTGGGCTCATCAACGCGGAAGAGTGAGGATGGCGACGATAAGTATATGAACAGCTCTCAATCAGGGTACGATTCATCAAAGTATCTGAGTACAATTGAGGCCTTTAACGTCTCATCAAAGTACGATTCATCTCAAGGTTTTTCTAGATATGCTTAGTAACATACGTGTTCAGTTATTTCTTTTGAAATTAGTATCTAATTTAGGGATAGTGCTATAATTTTAATATGAAAATGGTTATTTTCAATCGAAAATTGTTCTTCGTTTTATTTTTATATTGGGACCTAGACAGACACGATTTCATTATTGCTGCCAAAATGATCATTAGAATGGCCCATTTCCGTTCAAAAAAAAAAAAGAATGGCCCATTTCCGTTCAAAAAAAAAAAATGGCCCATTTTGACCCGTAATTATTTTTGTCAAAACCCGTTCTGACCCGAACCATATTGACCCATTTTTAAAATGGCCCGTTCTGACCGAACCCATCCTAACCCGAACCCGTTCTGACCCGTTACCCAGCCCGACCCGCCCCGCCAATTTTGCCAGGTCTAGTTTGACTATTGAAACTGAAAGTAATTTGATTGACTTTCAGAGTCAAAGTATGAACTATAAGCATGCAACGTGTTACTAACCGAAGTAGTTGTAGACAGAGCAGGAGGTAAGGGCCAAAAGATTGACAACGAAAGCCGAGGATCAAGAGAACACCGGGCAGTTCCAGCTCTTGAAGCTAATGCTGAGCTAGTTGCATTAATGCAGGTAACCCCTCAACCCCAATTTCATATTGATTATTTGGTAGCACAAGTTTTGAATTTTCATAAATCACTCAAGTCGCTATTTAACTCATGTATGTGAAAATGGGTCTATCTGGGTTATATATTAGTGATAACTGACCAAATGGAATAAGAAACAAGTTTAGAAGTCAACCCGCATATACTTTTATGTTTACTACCTCCTAAGTACTATACAAAGTAAAAATGAATCACTAGTTTTGTAACAGTTCACATAATATTGATTTATAGATTGGTTTTTCATTAGATTAAGTTTTTTACATCTGGTGTAAACTTACATCAGGTATAAAAACTTACACCAGGTGTAAACGCCCCTAGACTTGCGAATTTACAAAAATGCAAAAAAGAACATAACGTTGTATTGGTGTAATAATGTTATTTAATTTTTTTTTTGATTTGGATCGATTTTTTTTTTATTTGGATCGATTTTGACAGAGTTCGATGCCGGGTCTAGTTTTGGAAACACCGGAAAATTGATTTACAAATCTGTATGTTTTAAGAAACCAAAATCTGTTTACATAGTTTCTTAAACGGCAACTATATATTGCCTGTTTGGTTTTTATCTTTTCATCGTTTGAAAAGATAAGTGTTGACTATTTGACTTTGATCCGCTGAGCTGTCAAACACAGCGAAACCCAGTTTCTAAAATTTCATCGATTTTCTTTTTTCAGAAAGTGAACGGTCTTACAAACTAACTTTTGATTTTGTTAAAACCTACTTTTTTTTTCAGATAATGGTTATTAGTCATCACAATTACTTGCAACTTTTTTGCATGGAATCCCATTGTGGTTTTGATATAGTATATAATTATAACCCTTATACAAAAACGAATGTTGTAAACAGTTATACTCAACCATTGGTTCACGTGGCCACTGTCATGTTTTTTTTATTTCTAATTTTTCTTTTAACCCCTTCTACTATATATAATATACGATTTTAACCCGTTTGATTTTCTATTAATTTCATTTTTCTATAGTAGCTTACGTTCGTTAACTTTTTTAAAAATGGAATGCGCGGCTGATTTTAGTTTTTTTTGTGAATGTTCCGGTATATTTTTTTTAAACGGAGTTGTATTGAAAAGCGAGTATATTTTTTTTGTATCAGCTATAGCGAGCGATTTTAACGTTGCGTAGCCGTGACAAACCCAACCGCTTATGAGCGAACAACATCATTTGCCGGTATTTTGGTATTATTGTAACCGATATCGATGCTCGCTTTTATGGTTTTCGACGAGCCAAACCGATAACGACCAAACTCCTCCCGCGTAATGCGGGGAAAAAACTACGACGCTCCCGCCGCGAAGCGCAGGTACAATTAGTAGTTATAAAACTATACAAAATTTGTGGTTTCTATACATGTGTACTTGTATGTACGTGTAATATGTGCATTAGAGGCAGCAAAATTTGACGCATTTATTTTATTTATTTATTAATGCTTCGAGTTGGGTTATGCTCACAGCTTAAAGTAGAGCAGGTCAAATGTGGTGAACGAGTCAAATGAGCTGTAATAATACAACCTCCTAAATCAGTTTTCTCAAAATTTAAATTATAGCATTTTACACATTTATTATTTATAACCCAACATTCCAAAATTAGCCGTCATCCATTTCACCACCCAACCCGTCATTACAAATTTTGTGATCGTGATAATATTAATAACACGATGAATTTTTTACAGAGAAGACATGATAGGGAAAATTCCAAGAGTAGAAGCGAGTATTTTAACCGAAAAAAGGGTGGCGGTGTTCTTCAATTTTATGTTCACAAAAATAAAACTTGGACACCGTATCTAAAATTAAAGAACACCGTGCTTTTTATAATTTTTAGGTAAAATCTAATTTTTAGTATAACCCACCCCTGTATATAAGAGGGAGGGAGGGAGAGAGAGATCATCGCTTATATGACA
Source organism: Smallanthus sonchifolius (assembly GCA_023525975.1). Taxonomy (NCBI): domain Eukaryota; kingdom Viridiplantae; phylum Streptophyta; class Magnoliopsida; order Asterales; family Asteraceae; genus Smallanthus; species Smallanthus sonchifolius. The sequence continues at coordinate 56,849,400 of CM042022.1, read as the reverse complement.
TTGTACATGGCAATTATATACCGAAATTCTCTTTATTTTTAGAATTTGTGTGGGAATATAGGCCAGTGTAAATTTTAAAGCAGAATCTAGGTTTTCTTTAGCATCTAAAGGTTTTATTATGTGCTCAAATTGGTCATTTTAAACCGCAATTAGTAAAACCATCTCCAACGGGACTCCCATGAGGCGCTTGTGAAGTGATGTGGAAGAGCGTGGAGAGCCGCTTATTCACTCTATTTTTGATTTTTGGGTCATAATCATTATGCAGGAGAGATGGCCGAGTGGTTGAAAGCGTAGCATTGGAACTGCTATGTAGGCTTTTGCTTGCCGAGGGTTCGAATCCCTCTTTTTCCTTACCTTCACCTAATTTACCGATCTTACTAACCATAATAGATCAAATAGCAATGGATACGACTATTCCAACAGTTAGACCTTTCTTTGATATGGATTCTCTATTTCTAATGGTCGTGGTACGGAAAATACTGTTAGCACATGTGGTGAGGTGAGGTGGAAGAGAGAGGGTAGGGGCTGCCCGTGCGGAAGGGACGTACGTTACCCGGGGAGGAGAGAAGGCGTGGGTGCCCATGGAGAGGATGGCCTCTCATGAAAGCCGAGGTAGCGCTGACATGGAGGTGTCACCAACTAAGATGAAATCAAGAGATGAGAAGAATATCACCTAGGTCGGACTCCTACTTGCAAAGCATAACTTCTATCGGTTATGGAAACTATAATGGATCTGGGTTTCAAATGAAACAACTCTAGACAGCCTAGTGGATCCCTAATCACTCTCAGGGTGTCACCAACTAAGAAACCTACAGATGTAATAACTCACCAGATGTTGGATCACTTCTCAGGTATTTCCAACTAAGACCAAGTACCCTAATAGACAGATTACCTCTAAGTCTCCACCAATACACTCAGAATGCACGGGGTAATCTCAAGATAAAAACTATGACACGAATAGCAACAACCAAGACACCTAATACCGACTTCCTCTCAGACAGCTGACACTCGGATTCCTAATGACAAAGACTAAACGACTAATTCTCACATCTCAGGTATTGAACTAGGATTCACATTCAATTCTAATCAGCAATCAAAGACAATTCCTATGGCTACTATGTCTAGCAAACCACCCTAATCACAAACCCTAAGATCTATGACCAAATACGCTAGTATAACTGGCAGACAACCACAATCAACGCATAGAATTGAAGTTAAACACTAGATCAGATCTAAACATGCAATAACATCACAATAATTAACTCAAGATCTTTAACAAAATCATAAACCCATTAATTAAATCCAAAACCGATAAAAACTGAAACTTTAACAAGTATTCATCAATTGACCTAGGCAATATATAAGTTTTAGCCTAAAATCATTCTCAAAACATTCAAACAGAAGTAATAAGAACAAAACATGGTTTCAAACACAGAATTTAAACCCAAAGATCGAATCTTGAAAACCTAGAACGCTAATATAACGAACCCGGAATCCAAAGCTTGAACCTTTGGCTTCAAATCCCTTCTCCAGCCTCAAAATCGCCTCTAAGAACTCTTCCAGAAGGCTATCAATCGAACTCTTCAAAGAATAGGCATAAAAATCTATTTAAAATCGAAATCTAGGGTTTTGCGGAAATTAGGTCCCTCGTGTACCGCAAAACATTTGGGTTGGGTTCCTCGCGTACCGCGAGGAACAAAATAGTCGCGGCCGGTTTTCCTTTCCATCGCGTACCGCGAGAGAATAATCTGGACTTCTCGCATACCGCGAGGAACTGAATTTCAACATTTTTTTCATTTTGAACCCTGGACTTTCTTCCGGCTTCGTTCTCTTGCTCGGTTTCTTCATGTATTCCCTTGTAATTCATACGAGCACATGCAAACATAACAAAGACTCAATAGTATACAAAAACGACTCAAAACAATGATAAAACTATCTAAAAACGCACTAAAACAACTGAATACAGATGTGTGTTTTGCACCATATCAAATATCCCCACACTTAACCTTTTTTTCGTCCTCGAAAAAGCTGCAAATGGAATCATAACTGGCATCTACTAACTAACATCATTTACCAATTAGCAAAACATACTCACGCGTTAAAAAACAATAATCAGTATTTCTGTCTGATTAAACCCAACAACAACTTTCAAGCCCCCGTACAGTGTTTTAATTCATTTTATACAACTATCAATCAATCTATGTTACTCACACTTAAAAGTTACAGCTCTATCTAGTCCCATCTCACGGTCATGTTTAGGCACGGATCAAACCATATACATTTACCCTACCATGTTAAACTAAAATTTACAAGTTTTTAGAAATAATGATGATCAATGAATGAATGGATGAAATATGAAAATTATTAAGCAAATTAACTTTCGTCTAGAGGCGTTTCAACCAAGTCACTATCCCGGAAGGTAACACATAGACTAAGTCATATCAATGAAGCACATAAGAATCTAAACCAGAGTGTTTCAATCAGGCTGGAACCTGACGTGTGACACGTAGGCGAAACTTAGATTTAAATCAAATAAGCTCAAGAATTATGGAGTTATGGATGTGGGCGCCACCGAAACTCGGATTTATTCTCATAAAAAGAGAGCGGTGTGCCATGAAATTTCAAAAACCTCTAAATTTTAACTTAACGTGGTACCTATCACCCTATGTTGACAGTTCCAGTATTACCGTTTACCCTAAGATGAGTACCCACAAGATATCATGAATTATTTCATCTAATAATCTTATTCAACATAAATAGGCTATTTAAGCTCTACTAGTTGACTGGTTCTACCAAAACAACACTAATTAGACACGTTTTTCAATTATTTAATCATTTAAACTCAACAAAGATCCAGTTGTACTATCATTTTCCAAGTATATGCAATTATTTTCAAGGACATTTTTTTTCAAAAATTTTAGTTTTTTGTGTTTTTTTTTTAATTTTTATAAACACGACAAACTAGACTCAACTAAACACTCACATCCCCACACTTGAAAGACACATTGTCCTCAATATGAAGCAAAACACAACTAAAAATAAAATTGCAAAAATAAAACAAAACAGGAAGCGACTTAGTTGGTAATGTAGCAGTGAATATATCCAGCTTCCTTCATCCTTATGTGCACCGTATATTATTTCGGTCGCGGTTGCACAAACTGCTGTTTGGTTGCCTTTACAAACTGTGTATAAGTGATAATCGATCCCGCCCGAATGAAGATTGACTACGAGCGGAGCGATAAACCTGTAAAATAAACCTCACAACAAACCTACAACATTAAACTAACTCAAATTAAAAATTAAAAGACTCAAGATAGATAGATATGCAGAGCAATGTACTCGATGTGTGGCAAACACATAGACATGAATGCCACAACAAGGTAGGTCATCGGTCACGAACGGTTTCAAATTCCCCATGGTAATGGTGAATAATGTTGATTATGATAGAGGATGGATGGATGATGATAATGGATGAATGAATGATGGATAATGGATGGTGATGGTGGAAGTGGAAGTGGAAAACAAGGGAACAAGGCAAAACCAGTGGGTCCCCGCGTACCGCGAAAAAACAAGCGGCCACTCCTCGCATACCGCGAGGGAGTGGCATTTAAGCCGGCCCTTATTTCTATCTGTCGCCTACCACGAGGAACAGGGGCATAATCTCTCGCGTATCGCGAGGGGCCCTTTGTGACAGAAAGTTTTGAGGGTTTTTGTACTTAGAAAATTTTTGACCCCTCAAATCTTTTTCACCTAAATTCTATAAAAACCTATTCCCAGCATAAAAACAAATGTAAAAATACCTGGAACTTCATTCTCGATGATTTTCCTCAACAAATCAATCGCGAATCCTTGCAAAACATGACACAAACAAAACACGCCTACCGAAGACACATAAATGTGTGTCTCTGTTAGATATAATTGAAACCGGCACTCAGTGTTGTAAAAATCGCGCCTAGGCGCTCGGCTAAGGAGGAATTTTGGGCCTAGGCGGTCCTAGGCGCCCAGATTCCGGTGAACATTCCGGCGAAAACCTGAAATTTCCGGCGAAACCCTGAACTTTCCGGCCAAATTCCGGCGAAAACCTTTGGTGTGGTTTAAAAATGAACATTTTTATAAAAATTACATATAAAAATGTGTGTATATATATAAAAAACTGAAAATTACATATAAAAATTATAATCCGATTAATCGCGCCTAGGCCCCGATTAATCCCGCCTAGGCCTAGGCCCTACCCCACCGCCCGACTAGCGCCTAGCGATTTTTACAACACTGCCGGCACTCCATGTCGTGAAACAGTTTCTTTGATAAATGCCTCTGCTAACCTTTCTAAAGAGTAAGTCTGATGTATAGGTAAGAAGTGAGCACTCTTAGTTAGCCTATCAACTATCACCCATATGGTATCATAACCTTTAGTTGTTCTTGGTAGCTTTGTTATGAGGTCCATAGTGATATGTTCCCATTTCCATTCTGGAATATCTAGTGGCTATAATCTGCCATAAGGCTTTTGATGCTTTGCTTTGACTTGTGAACAAGTTAAGCATTTAGCCACATATTTCATGATATCAAATTTTATACCGGGCCACCAATAATCTTGACGCAGATCTTGGTACATTTTTGTAGTACCCGGATGAATAGAATATCGTGACTTGTGAGCTTCATCCAGAATTTCTAACTCTGAATTCAGCTCTATGTGGTAGCCACATACGGCCAAATCAAGTTTTAACTCTATACTCGTTTTCTTCCAAATATTTCTCCTGTCTAGCCTTTTTTTTCTTTCTTAACATTTTCTACTTTCAAAGCTTTATCTTGACATTTCTGAGCTGAGTCATAAAGTCAGGAGTTATAACTACTTATATGACTTCACCCGGATGAGAGGATGCTCTTCCTTACGGATTGGAGCATCTGCCACCACATTGGCTTTCCTTGGGTGATATAGGATTTCACAATCATAATCCTTTATCAGCTCTAGCCATCTTCGCTGCCTCATATTCAGATCTTTTTGCTTAAAAGAAGTACTTTAAGCTTTTATGATCCATGTAGATTGTGCACTTAACTCCATATAAATAATCTCTCTATATTTTAAGTGCAAATACTACAGCAGCTAATTCCAAATCATGAGTTGGGTAGTTAGCTTCATGTGGTTTAAGTTGCCGTGAAGCACATGCTATAACCTTGCCTCTCTACATAAGTAGACACCCCAGCCCCTGATATGAAGCATCAGAGTAAATTACCAGATCCTCATTTCCTTCCGGTAAGGATAATACCAGAGTCTGAGTTAGTTTCTCTTTAAGCTTTTGAAAAGCACTCTCTTGCTCTTCACCCAACACAAACTTTGTCTCCTTCTTTGTGAGTTATGTCAATGAGGTAGCAATTTTGGAGAAATCTTGAATGAATCCCTTATAGTAACCTACCAATCCTAAGAAACTACGAATTTTTGTAGGTGTATTTGGTGGGTTCCATTTGATCACCGTCTCTATCTTTTTTGAAGGATCTACAAGAATTCCTTCTGCGTTTATCACATGGCCCAAGAACTGAACTTCTCGGAGCCAAAACGCACATTTAGAAAACTTTGCATATAACCTCTCTTTTCTAAGTGTCTCTAGCACTTCCTTGAGATGACATGCATGATCTCCCTCATTGTTTGAATAGATTAGAATGTCATCAATGACGAAGATCACAGATCGATCCAACATTGGTCGACATACCCTATTCATGAGATCCATGAATCCAGGATGGGCTTTAGTCAAACCAAATGACATTACTAAGAACTCATAATCTCCATATCTCGTATGGAAGGCTGCTTTCGAAATGTCTTCATCTCTAACCTTCAATTTTATGATAACCTGACCTTAGATCGATTTTAGAGAATCAGTTCGCTCCTTATAATTGATCGAAAAATCATCGATCCTAGGTAACGGGTGTTTATTTTTTATGGTCAGTTTATTCAGATCCAGGCAGTGTATGCATGTACGCATACTACCATCTTTCTTTACAAAAAGCATTGGAGCACCCTAAGGCAAGATACTCGGTCTAATAAAACCTCTGTCCAACAACTCTTGCAGTTCTGACATTAGTTATTTCATTTTCGACGGAGCTAATCGATAAGGTGCCTTAGTTACTGGCTTAGCACCAGGCACTAAATCGATTCTGAACTCTACCTCTCTTTCAGGTGGTATCCCGGATAATTCTTCTTGAAATACATCTAGAAAGTCACATACTACTGGCACATCTTTTAATTCCTTAGTTTTCACTTTGGAATCAATAACGTATGCCAAATAGGTTTCACTGCCTCGATTCATAAACTTCGTAGCTTTCATCATAGAGATGATTGTAACTGCGGTTTTTATTCTATCACTATAGATTGTAATCCAATTGCCGTCTCGGGTATGTATCTAGACTACTTTCTTATTGCAAATGATCTGGGCATCGTTTGATGCCAACCGGTCCATTCCCTAGACTACATTAAATCCCTCGAGGATCGTAGGGTATAGTCTAATGGGAAATCTGTGTCCTTCAAGATTGATGAAACAATCTTGAATGACTTCTACCACCTTTATCGTTTTTTCGATAGTCGTTTCAACTTCAAAGGTTTCATCTAATCTTATGGTAGATCTAGCCAGTAATGGATAGAAGTCTATGGAAACGAAACTCCTACTAGCTCCCGAGTCGAACAACACAGTAGCAGGTACGCTATTAATAAGAAATGTACCTGATACTACATCAGGCAATGCTTTGGCTTCTTCTCTCGTTAATGTATAGGCCCTACTTTTGGCCTTTGAAGTATCCTTCTCATGTCCATCCTTAACTTGCAGCGGTGCTGAACTTTTAAGGTTAAGTGTCGGGCATTCTATTATTCGATGTCTAAGTTCTCCACATTTAAAGAACCTCAATCCTGACTTGCTAGGGCAATTGGTGGCTATATGCCCCGACTTACCACAACTGTAGCAAGTGTTGGTCCCAAACTTGCATTCTTCATAATGTGGTTTGCCACATTTATTGCATAAGCGGGAGCCACTGATAATTGCTTTCTTCTTTCCTCCTCCATTTTTCTTGTTTTGATTTTTAGAATAATCAGACCACTTCCTTTTTGATTCCACACGGCGGGAATTATAAACTTCATCGTAGATAATCGTAGCAAGTTGTATGGCTGATCGATACTTCTTTAGATCAGAAGTCTTCACTAACCTTCGTATCTGATATGTGTACGTACCGCTTGATGCGTACCGATTCAGGAGTCACCAAGTGAGGTACTAGACGAGCCATTTTGTTGAACTTGGTAGTGTACTCACGGTGATTCATGCTACCAGCTTCCAACTTAAGAAAATCTCTTTCGAGTTTGTCCATTTCGTTTTCTGGACAAAACTCCTCTATCAGTAATCTTTTCAGCTCTTCCCAAGACATTCAGTTAATAGCTTTCTTCCCCATAGCTATGACCATATTCTCCCACCAACACAGTGCCTCTGATACGCATGAGTGAGCGGCTTATTTTACCTTCTAGTCGTCTTTACATTCATTAATCTTGATTACCGCTTCAATTTCTCGAATCCACTGATGAGTGACCGTGGCATCCTTCGTACCGTCAAACTAAGTAGGATTACCGTCCTTGAATGCCTTGTAAGGACATCCCTTCTTTCCTTTCTTCACCGGTCTCACTTCATAAGAATCGTCAGATTCGTATTTGTAGAGCTCATCGTCGTCTAAATTCTTACCAACCTTTTCCGTTTCATTCTACTTCTTACTTTCCTCTAGACTAGCCAATAAGATAGGTAAACCAGTATCTAAGGCTTTAGCCACAACAATATCTATTGCATTCTGCATTTGTGGGTCTACTACTGGTTCTTCTACATGCTCGTTTCCGTCTACATGTTCTATCTCAAGTTCGGCATTTGCGGTAGATCGCGTCTGCCTTCTAGTAGTAGGATTAGTCATTCCTCCTCTCCTGCCTCTACCTCTACCGGCCATTTCTCTACAAAAGATATAGAGTAATTTAGTATTCGCATGATTGTTTGATAACTCAGAACACAAGTGTATTGTAAATCATTAATAACATTGGCCACAACGAAACTAATCATTTACGCCACTTTCGGTGATCTAGTTATTTCTCAATTATGTTACTTTACCAGATACCCATACCTTTTCTTTACCCTTGGCATCAGGCCTAGTTTAAGTCTAGATACTTGGACAAGTATCTAAATCTTTTAAACAATAGCTCTGATACCAACTTGTGACACCCAATGTCACACCCTGATCCACAGCGGTTTCCCGCGGAGCGTGCCTGTCAAGGATCATCGATGCTGGTTATTTCGAACAACCTCTAAATGGTTTTCGAAAAGTCATTCCATTTAAATATCATTCAAAATAATATAAGTTTAACAGAGTTTGAAAATGCGGAATGAAATGTGCGAAAGTAAATGAATTGTTCAAAATATAGAAGCAGAAATGTTTTAAGTTCTCAAAAACCCATGCTTCTAATGTATGCATGTGACTCCAAGTGAGTGCAAGCCTAGTCCATATGCATAAGTCAACGACCTGAAAAAACATGCTTAAACGGGTTAACATATTGTTGGTGAGTTCACAAGTTTGTAAGTAATAGTAAAGTAATGTAATAGTCCATATATCTACTCATGATTCGATTGTTGATTAGACAATATAACAAAAATATGATAAGCATTCATCGAAACCGAAGCTCAACATAAATGATGCAGAAACTTGCATTTTGCCTCTTGCGTGCCTAACAGGTAATTGATTAGGTCAATTATGCACCTGTTTAACCTCAGTCAAAGTTAGCGCGACTAAGCGGGGCAGGGGTGGTTAAACCCAATAGTACTATTCATGAATTACCTCGCTATGTAACATAATTACCAGTTCGATAATGAGATTGCCGTGTGCGAAATTGCACCCCTTATATATTCATGTGAAATCAAGTAGTGTAACATACGACTAACGAAAATAGTAATTTAGCATGTATCTCCCCCAAAAGTAAAAGTAATTAAAATGGGGCCGTGATACTCACCTGAGAATGCGGCTAGACTAATGTGTAATGCAAACACGTAACTCTAGCAAAAGTCCAAAATGAAACCGACCTACTCGAGCCCTAGGAATATTAAGGCTATAAGGTCCATGAAATGTGAATGTGGTTTATGTAACTATGTACATCCAAACGACTCAATGTTGAAACGTGACATTAATGTTTTGAAAAGATTTGAGCAAGTTTGACTAAGTTTGACCAAATGTGACACGATGACCCATTGGTGATATGTTAAGGTTTTGAATGTATATTTATGATAACACGTATACAAGAACATCATGACATGTTATACTATAGTCAAGTAGCCACATACACTCATGTCATAACTAGTGAACATACATAACTCACACACTTCATGTATTAGGGTTTCGTGCTATGAAATCAAACCAAGTAGTATGAACCAAACAATTGTTCTAAACATTTAGTAATATCATGTTAAGCATACTAGAACATTCAAAGATAATTTAAGACTTGAAACTCGGTTTTTGAAACACAAAAGTTTCCTTATTTGGAAAGTTAGGGTTTTGATACCAATATAGCAACATTTAACAACTAGCAAATACTTATGAACTTATCATGTCGAAACACTACTAACATGTCCTAACTCATCAATATTACATATAGAGCAAACATGTGGTTTTTAATCTAATAAAGTTTTCTTTTATAGTAAGGTATCTCCAAAACATGAAACATGGGCTTCCAACTATTTATTGTCATGCAAGACACTTAACCAAGTACTACTAACATCATTAAACCTATATTTAACATCCATAGTATACAAACACAACTTTGAATCAAATAAAGTTTCCTTTTATGGAAACTTTCCATACGACAATATTCAAGGGTTTAGCATCTAACAAGCATATATACCTCTTTATTAAGCATAACTAAAGCACTGAATCATGTCAAATCAAATTATAACTCAAAATTGAAACCAGTAAAGTTTCTATTTATAGAAAGGTGCTAAATGATGCAACACAAAGATTTAAACAACAAAACTCATGTTTTCACCGATTCCATGACTACTATAACAATACAACTCATCAAAGATCCATAATGAACATTTTTACAACTATGAACACAACAAAGTTTCCTTTAATAGAAACGTCATACCACACAACAAATAGACTAACTTCTACCATCAATATATACCAAAAATGCATTAAAAACACTTTATCTTGTAAAACCATTGTTTAGATTCAGATTAAAGACTCAAAATATCAATTTGTTTGGATGGTTAGCTCATACAACCATAAGGATGGAAACTTACAAAACCAGAATATGATAATGAAATGGATGTGTCTTAGCTTGTAACACCTCAAGGCCACTTGAAATCACCTTAGAAGAGCTTGGATTGGAAGAACAAGTTTTGAAATGGTGGTGGCTAGGGGGGGTGGCGCCGAATGCAAGAGGAAGAGAGGGAGAGAGTAGGGTTAGGGTTTATGGTGAAAAGGGAGGAGGCTTGTGAGAATGATATGTATTTATAGTGAAATCTTAGGGTTTTTTCTTGCAAAAGTGGGCTTTTTATCTAAGAAATGGGCTTTTAAAATTAAAATAACTTAAAAAGCTGAATATTATGTCTTTCTGAAGAAGATGCACTAGGAGCCATGAATACGTCATCATCAGCTTCACTCTTTTGATCAACAATGACAGGCTCTACATCAGTTTCAGATACACTCAAATCATCTTCAACTGTCTGGAAGCTTACTTCAGTCTCTACATCACTCTCGGTAGACTGAGTACTTTCACCAGATCGAATACTCTCACTATCACTTAACTCAGTAGACGAATCACTTTGAGAATCACTCTTCTTCTGTAATACTTCGTTGATCAAGACTACAAACGCTTGAGATGTTGCTTCACCCTTTTTCTTTAATGCTTCCCATAGATCTCTTGAAGTTGGACACTTCCCGAGACTATGAATGATATCTTTTGATAAAGACAACGTTAAAGTTTCACGCGTAGTCATTTCTCGATCAAAATTATGCTTTTCTACTTTAGTAAGAGCTGTCACTGGTTTAGGAACATCATAATATCCCATATAGTCAAAAGTAGGATGAACATATCCTTCAAATATGGATGTCCAAAAGTTTTTATCAGTGACTGATACGAACTGTTCGAACCGGACTTTCCAGCTACGAAAATCTGATATGCACAAAAGTCTCGGTGGCATAGTTCCAATATCATTATCATCACATGAAATTGATATTTTGAAATTTTAGCGAAAATATTCGGAAAAAATTTTCCCGCCAAAATACTCTTTTTTAAAAATTTTGAAAATTCAAAATTTCAAAAATGATTCAAAACAACCATATAAACTTTCCCTAAAAAATTTGAAAATTCATCTTTTTTTTTTTTTTTTTTTTTTTCGCCGACTAAGTTCGCCGACCTGAGCGAACTTGACCCGGAGCGAACTTGTTAAGTTCGCCTGATTAAGTTCGCTTACCCTGCACCAAGCGAACTTATTAAGTTCGCCTAAAATTAAGTTCGCTTAAACAGCAAGTTCGCCTGGTTCAACAGATTCAAACTCAGAAACAGAGTCAGAACAAAATCGCGAACCAAGAAACCTCTGAATTCATCATAAATCGCTCAATTGATGGAATTAAACAAAATTGGATCGTAGGAATGTGTAATTTCTCAATTAGAAACTTTCTATCGGATCAATTCCATCAAACGAATCCAAAATCAATCCAAATTTGTCAACAATTCGCCATTTTTATCAAGAACACAAAAAGATGAATAATCTTCAAAATCACAGAACTTTGATGTTGATTGGACACGAAAACACCACGAATCTTTTGCTAATCAAGAGCATAAGCTCTGATACCACTTGTAGGTCCCTAATTCGTTGCGTGACGGATCTCTAGACTCGCGGTACGACACGGTGATAACGTGCGGAATCCATGATCAACGTGCTCGTGTAACTCAATCAACAACAACGGTGTAAATAAACGCTCTTTTTATATTTCCACCACGATATCAGTTTTCACAATTACAGAATTCACAGTCCCTCCTAATATCGTCCAAGTCTGTCTCGTCTATATATATAAGCTACTGTTCTGCACCAAGTTCGCCTCAATGTGCTTAGGCGAACTTATTAAGTTCGCCTCTAATAGGCTAAGCGAACTTATTAAGTTCGCCTCTGATAGACCAAGTTCGCCTCTTATAGGAAGTTCGCCTCTAGCAGAACTTACACAGAATTTTATCAACAGTTACAAAACATGTCCTAACACTTTTCCTTCTTCAGAGCTTCCAACACCTCCTTTAAGTGACATGCGTGATCACCCTCATTCTTGGAGTAGATGAGGATATCATCGATGAACACAACTACCGATCGGTCCAGCATCGGTCGACACACCTTATTCATCAAATCCATCAACGCTGTTGGGGCGTTCGTCAATCCGAAAGACATTACGCGGAACTCGAAATGTCCATAACGCGTGCGAAATGCAGTTTTCGGTATGTCTTCTTCCCTCACCTTCAACTGATGGTACCCGGATCGAAGGTCGATTTTTGAGAACCAACTTGCGCCTTGCAATTGATCGAACTGGTCGTCGATCCTTGGCAAAGGGTACTTGTTCTTCACCGTTCGTTTGTTCAACTCGCGATAATCAATACACATTCTCATCGAACCATCCTTCTTCTTCACAAACAACACCGGAGCACCCCAAGGCGAGATGCTCAGTTGTATAAATCCCTTCTCAAGTAGTTCGTCTAATTGTGACATAAGTTCTTTCATCTCCACCGGTGCTAGTCGATATGGAGCCTTAGCCACAGGCTGGGCATCTGGTACTAAGTCGATTCGGAACTCAATCTCTCTGTCGGGTGGTATCCCAGGCAAATCCTCTGGAAACACCTCCGGGTACTCGCGTACCACGGGCACATCGTCTAGTTCCTTCACTTCCTTACACTTGTCAATCACGTACACCAGATAAGCCTCGCATCCGCGCCTCAGGTAATCTGCTGCCTTGATCATTGAGAAGAAGTTAGGCATCGGGGCGTCACGATCTCCAAAAACCTCGACTTCGCTACCATCCGGAGCCTTGAGTCGGATTATCTTTCGTTTGCATATAATTTGCGCTTCATTGGTTGTTAGCCAATCCATACCTAATACGACATCGAACCCACCCAAAACCATAACAAACAACCTGACAGGGAACCTATGACCTTCTATTTTTATCGTGAAGTTGTCAACTACATCGGTCACTCTCGCAGTTCTACCCTAAGCGGTTTCTACGCTAAAGGCCCTTTCTAGCTTACGCACAGTGTACTTCACTCGTCTCACATTGTACCCACACAAAACCATAACAAACAACCTGACAGGGAACCTATAAAACTGTTACTGGCACCCGAATCAAATAACACAGAAACAAAAGTGTTGTCAAGGATGAACGTACCTGACGCCACATCAGGTCTGCCCGGCTTGTTCTTGCGTCAGTGCGTACGCATGAATCTTTGCTCGGGGCCTTTCTTTTTTCTTCTCGGGCCTTTCCCTTTTCCCGCTTCACCCATTCTTGGTTTGGTGCATTCCCGGCTCATGTGGCCGCTTTCATCACAATTAAAGCATTTAATGCCTTGCATGCATTCACGAGAGTAGTGCCCAGTCTTGCCACATTTGTAGCACAGATTTGTCCCTAGCCGACATTCACCCGCATGTCTTACCCCACATTTTCCATAGACTTCCGTCTCGCCTACCCTGGCCTGTTTATCCCGAGCCCCAAACAACTTCCCAGCCGATCGTTTAGCGGGGAAACTCAGCTTCTTCTTAGGCTCTTCAATAGCAACAACATTCAGCCCCAGATCATAAAATACCACGCCGCTCAGTTCTACTGCCGAATCATAGGTAGTAGGGGCGTTTGCCTTAACATAGGTGCGTACCTGGTCCGACAGCCTTTGAATGTAACAGGCAATCTTTCTTTCCTCAGTCGTGACAAGATGTGGCACTAGACGTGCCAGTTCATTGAACCGTGTGGTGTACTGCCGGTGCGTCATGCTCTCGGCCTTAATCCCCATAAATTCTCTTTCTACCTTTTCGATCTCATTCCTTGGACATAAATTCTTGATCATCAAAGTTTTCAAATCAGTCCACATCATCGCATCCACAGCCTCGTCCCCCTTGGCTTGACGTACATCTTCCCACCAATGGGATGCTTCCTCTCTCAAGGAGTTAGCAGCGAATTTCACAACTTGATTCGCTCGACACTCGCTCAGACGAATGGCAGCTTCCATACGGATCACCCAATCAAACGTAGCCACAACGTCTTTCTTTACAGTGAGAATCGGCGGATCACATGCCTTAAAGGACTTATAGTCGCAACCACGGTTAAGCGGTGCATTGATTGCCTCAATGTTCGGGGTACCAACCGCCGTGTTAGACCCACCCGTCTCATTAGCCTTCTTTAACGCTTCTGCCAACAGTCCTGGCAAAGAAACCTTCATCAACTCAGTGAACTCGCGTGCCAGAGCCGCTCTCACTTCAGGTTCAAAAGTGAATTGTTTTTCTTCGACATGAGTCGGCTCAGTCCCGTGTATACTAACTTCTGGCTCAGTGTGAACACTTCCTTCTTTACTGTACTCTTGGCACGCAGGGGTTCTGCTGCGCCCACCGTTACGACCACCGGTACGACCCCCACCACGCCTTCCATTTCCTCTCCTTTCCATTTCGTTCTATAAGACAAGGAATCCAATGTAATCACGCTAGTTAACAAATAGAATTCAACAAGTACTGTAAGATGTTGATATACAATGGCCATCTGCAATTAACCATTACACTACCTTTCGATTTCTATTTGACCACCTTTGTGATTCCATCAGAACACAAGTCCTTACCTAACCCTTTCTAAGGCATACTATACATGTAAATATATACTACCTTCATACCTAATGCTATGGCTCGACTTACCCGTATTGGCATCCGCTTTCGGTCCCATTCACAGTTTAAGTTCAGACACTGGGAGTGTCCGAATCTCTCAAACTATTGCTCTGATACCAACTTGTAAGGCCCCAAACCCAGGAGGCCTCACTTGTTGGATTTACTCATTCACAAACAGTTCTTAGACTTGAATATTAAAATAACGCAGCGGAAAATTTCATTAAAACATAATCAAAACATTGTTCAACATGCGGAAGCGTAACATAGTCTAATATATAAACATAACATAACTAATCATAACGGGATGCCAGTCTTCATATCATCCGGGTAACTCTTCTCGCTTGCCAAGCATCACCGTCCATCATCATAACCTGCCCTTAACCTGAATGTGCATACTAAAATGTCAGCTACGCTGGTGAGTTCTAACTTTACATAAAACCTTAACATAAACATTTTGCCAAAAACATAACATACATTTGTTTAACAAAAGCGTACGTAAAACATGCAATAACTTAACATCATCCAAACATCATCATAACATAGGTCAACATGAACCGAATCTGCATCTTCTCGTAACCGTCAATTCCATACATCGCATACCAGCGGATGAACTTAAGGCTCGTTACCTCTAAGTCATCCGTCACCAGGTCTCCTAAGGCTCGTTACCTCTACGTGGACCAAACATATGTCTCCTAAGGCTCGTTACCTCTAGGAAGACAGAACATAACATAGGCACTATTTCCCCGTAAGGAATAGTACCTTCCATCAGGAACCCGGTAATCCCATGGGTGACCGTTGTCACCCCATCATCAACCAGTTGTACAACCGTTAGCCAGCCACAAAGGCCCCCCGTAAGGGTGAGGCCAATACATACATACCTTAGCTCCCGTAGGAACTCGTGGCAGATTCGTTCATTCGTGACTTTCATAAAACCTTTACCTCATATTAGTTAAAACATTCGTACGTTTTATTAAACAAACATCATCTCTTTTGTAAACCTTTCGTAAACTTCATTTGGCAAAACATTTCATAAACATCATCTCGTAAACATCATTTCCTAAACATCATATCGTAAACATCGTTTCGTAAACATCATTTCGTAAACATCATTTCGTAAACCTTGTTTCGTAAACCTCATTTCAAAACATCATTCCGTATGTATGCACACCAGTCCAAAAACATTTAATTAAAACATTTAAAGAAGGGCTTCTAGAACTCACCTGATAAGCTAATCTGGGTTGTCCTAAATAAAGGTCCCACAACGTCACTTCCGATCTGAATTGATTAGTTAAATACACATTAGACCTAATCCCGACTCTAACGGTTTAACCATTCAGATTTAGGCGACTATATTGACTTCACTAACCAGTCTCATGCCTGCGCACTTAGCAAGTGCGCAAACTTTGCTTCATGCGTACTTGATAAGTGCGCAAACTTTGCTTCATGCGTACTTGATAAGTACGCAGGACCCTCTTCATGTGTACTTGATAAGTACGCAGGATCTGTTTCCCCGCAAAAACCCTAACTTTCGCATTCGGGTCTGATCACGTCAAGATCCCGAACTTGTTTACATTCAAAATGTTTGCTTTTCATTAAGGAAATCAAATCTATGTTTTTCTTCCAGTTTTATCCGTAAAAACGTTACCTTTTCATCCAAAACCCGAAAAACCCCAAAACGAACAAAAACTCAGATCTATGCTAGATCGTTACGTGTATCGAGCTTCTGATCCGGAGGTTCTTCTCACGAGCTTTGGAGCAACACTTGGCTGGAATCTCGGGTCGAACCGCCAACTTTCTCTCTCTATGGTTTCTCTCTCTAGATGTTGCAAATGAGAGAAAAGGGTGGTGACTTAGGCTATTTATAGGGGAGGCTCCCTTATGTTCGCCCCCTTCTAGCCCGTCATGCCTCGTTCATTTATTCCGTTCGTTCTCGCATTCTAACCCGTTACTATAACTGTTGTTTTATTTTTGGGATGTTACAGATATCAACGATTCAAGACGAATGATTTGATTTATTTTTAAGTGTTTTTTGGTTGGTTATTATTGCTAATAAGTTGCTGTGTGACAGGTCGGTATTACTTTCCTGTCAAAAATCAAAGTTTTATCAAGAAAACTTTGATAGTTTGCCGTTGTGAAGAAGAGTTCCTAAAAAAAGTTGTCAATTCTGCTTTGTGTTCTTCGGGTTATCTTGCTACTGTGAAGAATCATTCTTCGTGTTCATTGGAGTCAAAGTTGGAATTCAAAATTTGAATTCCATATTTTGCGAGATTATTTTTGGAATTAAGAATCAAGTCAAAGCTTGATTCAAGGCTAGAATCACAGAAAGTTGGAATAGATCTGAGTTCTCGGGTAACTTCATGGCAAAGTTACTCGGGTTCAGGTTCACGGCTCTCTTACTAAGGGTCAAGTTCACGGCATTTCTACTCGGGTTAGAGTCACAGCTACAGGATTCATGGGAAATATACTTCAGGCTTTAGAGCTAGCTTACATGGGATTCTGTGTTCACGGCTTCTATAAGATCACGATATTTTTTTTTGGTTCACATCTGAGACAGGTTCACAGGAACAGTCTGGTTCACGGAAACAGTGTGGTTCACGGCTATACTCAAGTTCACAGGTGAAAGTTGTTTCTCGGGTTCTTCTTTTAATTAATTTTCAGGTTTGATCAAGGACCTCATACTCTGATAAGATGAACTCTCAGCAACATACCATGAATCTAAACAACTTGTTAGATTTGCAAATTAGAACAAGCACCAAACCACCTAGACTTACTTCTGTTGAAGATTATGTGGATTGGAAGTTTAGGTGTCAAAATCATGTACTATTGTTTGAGGCAAAGATGTGGAGAAGCATACTCAAGGGACCACAGATCCCTATGTATGACAAGGAGGACGGAACTAAAGCACCAAAACAGATAGAAAATTACACAGATGAAGACTTTGATCTGGTTGAAAAAGATTTAAAGGCGTTGGCATCTCTGACTATGGCTTTATCACCTGATATAGCTCATAACTTTAAAGAATGCACTTCTGCTAAACAGCTTTGGGAATCACTTGCTAAAGCTTTTGAAGGAAATGATGATATGAAGGCTAGTAGAAAAGATATGATTCTACAAAAGTTCAACATGTTCAACCATATTCTAGGGGAATCTCTGGAAGTTCAATTGCAGAGATTTACTAAGCTAGTGTCTGAAATGAGGGGAACATAGGTTGTGGTTAGTGATGGTGACCAGAATAGAAAACTTCTAAACAGTTTACCACAAAGCTGGGACTGGAATGTTGCTTTGATAAAAAGGACTAAATAGTTGAATTCAATCCAATTGATTGATTTGATTTCAATCATCAACTCGTATGATCTGGATGATCAGTAGAGAAAGGTTAATCATGTGAACACAATTAATTTTGCTGGGGAACAGAGTAGCAATAGTGCATATCTATCTAGCGTAACACAAGGAGGATCTGGAACTGGAGATGGAAACGTTGGTACTACTGCAAAAGCTACAACTCCTGCATCTGAACAAGCATATTCTGCACAACAGGCTAAACTGATTGAAGTAAATACTTCCTTGTGTACCGGAATTACGAATTGCTATGCAGCATTTGCTTCAGGCAATCTGTCACCTTCAGAAGTACTCACTGCTGAGCTCAATCAAATTCACCCAGATGATGTGGAGGAGTTAGATATTTCTTGGCAGTTAGTCATGGCTGTGTTCAGAGCAAAACTTTTCATCAACAAGACTGGAAATTTCATATAGAGTGAAGATACAAGGAAGAAGATTGGTTTTAACAAGTCAAACCTTCGCTGCTACAACTGTCATGAACTAGGTCATTTTGCCAGGGAATGCACCAAACCAAGGGAGCAAATGGGTAATGAAACTGGAACATCTGCAGGAGGAAAGAATTCTGACAACTCCAAAGCATTAATCAGCCAACAAACTGGTGGATATGACTGGGGAGATCAACTCAAGGAATTAAAACTGAACCATGCTTTCATGGTCAATATATTTGAAGGATCTTCTGCCTCCTCGTCCTCTACTACTCCACATGAGGTAACTGCTAATCTATGCTCTCAGTTATGCATCGATTAAGTAGAACTTTATAGAAAACATAATGCTGATCTTGTTTTTGAAATGGATAATCTAAAATATCACAAAAGGAAATTTCTTAAATCTGAAAAGGATTATAAAGAAGCAATTGAAGCAAGTAAAAAGGATGTTTCATTACTAAAATTGCAACTAAGTACTAAATGTTGTTTGCTTACCGATGCTAAGCAAGAAATTGCTAGATTGACCACTGAATTAGAAAAGACTAAAAAAATTTTTGCCGATGCTAAATTCAAAGTAGAATTCTTTGGTCAGTCTAGTAAGGTAGTTGATATTCTTGAAACTCAACTGCACAAACCGGTTAATGGAAGCAAGGGACTTGGGTATAATAATGTGCCTCCTCCGTTCAACGGAAACTGTACCACTGTTCCTCCTCTTGTTGAGGAACAAGTAAAGGAGTTTAACTCGTTAACGTGTGATAACAAGTCATGCACTGATGGATCCAAATCATCACCCTTGACTTCAGATGTTAAATGTGTGAATAGTTCTAATGCTTTTACCTCATGTGCAGAACAAGTAGAAATACATTACTTGTCAAGTGAGGATGATGAAGTTGATGAGTCACAAGTTTGCAGTTTGAATTTAAATTCTAAAACAATTAAAAACAATGTTTATGTTATTCCTGTTTTGAAAAACACCGAACCTTATGTGCGTGATTTTATTGGTTTGAATGCCTCTAATTTTAAATCATCTGTTTCAAAGAATGTTCATATGCACAAAGGTACAGTTTTTGTAAACCATTAGCTAACGGACAAACTGAAAGGCATATTTTCTAGAAAAAACAAACCTGTGACTAAGCAAAAAGTTTCTGGTCAAACCTCAGATACTTTAGCAAAGCATTTCACAAAGAATCAATTTTATGATAAATATGATCATCAACATTTGAGGATTTAACAAAAACATTCTCAACAACACAGGAAACCCAAACATGTTTACAAGCAGGTTGATACACATCATCTGTGGTCCGACAAGTTTGGATTTGCTCCATATGCAAAGAAACAATCATGCTATACTTGTGGAAAGTCTGGTCATCTAGCAAGAAATTGTGTCCGTCATCCTTATGTTCCTTATTATGAGCAGAGTCAGAAGACTACACATAAGAAAGACGTGAATTCCAAGCCAATGAAGGCTACTCAGCCTAAGGCAATGAAGAATCAATCTTCTTATGTTAAGCCTTCTGATGGAGACTGGAATGTGGCCAAGTGAAACAGACAGGCTTACTATGAAAGGCAAAAGGTTAAATAGATTAAACAAAAGGAGAAATCCAAACCTTATGTTTTTAAAGAAAAGAAAATATCTGTTTCTTCTAAACCCGTCTGGAAAGCTAAGAATAAAGCTGAATTCAATCCCAAAGTTGAGTCAAATAATGATGTGTGCTTACAGGAAGTGTCATATATTGATGCTAAGGGCATACCCAGAACTACTATGGCATGGGTACCAATTACTAACTAATCTCGCATATCGTGCAGGAACAACCAAGGAGGACTGTCAATGACCGTTGGCTCGTTGATAGTGGTTGTTCCATGCACATGATAGGAGACATATCTCTACTTCACGACTTAAAAATTTTTGATGGAGGTTATGTGTCCTTTGCGGGAGGTAAAGGTGGTAAAATCAGCAAGAAATGTACTGTGGTTAGTTGTTCTTTAAGCTTTCATGATGTTAGTTTTGTTTATGAGTTAAATCATAGTTTGCTCAGTGTTTCCCAAAATTATGATAAAGATTTTTCAACACATTTCACAAACAAGGAATGTTTGATTTTAAAACTGGGCTTCGTGGTGCCCGAGGAATGGATTTTATTAAGGACACCCCGTAAGGGAAATTCATATGTTATTGACATGAACAGTAAACCTGTTTATGAAAATACTTGTCTTTTGTCAAAAACCTGCTGAATTTGATGCTATGTTTTGGCATCGTCGTCTTGGCCATGTTAATTTGAAAAATCTCAATCGTATTGCAAAAGGTAATCATGTATGTGATCTACCTATAAAAGAATTCTTTTCTATCGAGAAATGTGTTGCATGTGCCAAAGGTAAATAGCATAGGAAGCCCTATAAGTCAAACTTGTTTAATTCAATTGACCGTATTCTTCATCTGCTTCATATGGATCTTTTTGGTCCTGTGAATGTGATGAGCATTGGACAGAAGTCATACAGTTTGGTTATAACTGATGATTACTCACGTTTTTCATGGGTTTTCTTTTTGGCTAACAAAAGTGAGACTGCAGAGCTGATTAAGAATTTTATCATTCTGGTTGAAAATCAAAGGGATGTGAAAGTAAAGGCTATCATGTGCGACAACGGAACGAAGTTCAAGAATGTAGTCTTGAATCAATTCTGCACTAAAAAGGGGATAGCCAGGCAATACAGTGCAGCACGTACACCCCAACAAAATGGTGTGACAGAGCAAAAGAACGGAACCCTTATTGAGGCTACTAGAACGATGCTCTCTGAATCCAAGCTGCCTTTATTCTTTTGGGCTGAGGCTGTTAACACAGCTTGTTACGTGCTGAATCGGGTTCTTCTCAACAAACATCTGCAAATGACTCCTATGAGATTCTTACATTGAGAAACCCACAGTTGGGTACTTTTGAGTCTTTGGATGTCCGTGCACTATCCTACACACGGAATGTACTCCAAAGTTCAATGAGAAGGTTGATGAATGCTTTTTAATGGGTTATGGTTCTAACACCACCGCCTACAGAGTTTACAACAAGGTTACCAAAGAGAACAAGGAGTCAACATATGTTGATTGGCAAGAGAAGAATCCTATTGATGCAGAATGCGGTCCAGCATGGTTGTTTGACTATCATTCACTTTTTAAATCATTTAATGTTTCCCCTGATGTGATTGCAGGAATTGAGCATGATTACTCTGAGTTAAGTGACAACGATGACAGGCCATACACCGGACCATTGTTAACTGTTGATCCACCAGAAGTTCTACGGCAACAAAATCCAGCTGTTTCTTCTTCTACTAAGGAGCCGATTCCCGATGTAACAAATGTCTCTGAGTATTCACCATTCGTTGAAGAGGATACTACATCTGTTGTCAATGAAGGTACTTCTACACCTGAGACTTCGGATGCCTCTAAATTCCCGGAGCCGATTCCTGATGAAAGTATAGTCGAAAAGCCGTTTTTCGATAATACTGAAGAGTCTAGTGAGGAGACACATGAAAATGTTACAAATCTTCCTATCACTTTTCCGATTCCTGAAACTCCATCTCATCGAATTAATAAGTATCATCCGGTGGATAGCATTATTAATTGAACCGAAGAATATAAAAATGGATCTACTTGAGCCTAGCTGGGTTGATGCAATGCATGAGGAGCTGAATCAATTTGCAAATCTCAAGGTTTGGGAGCTAGTGCCATTCCCACCAGGCAAGAAAGCTATTGGCACTCATTGGGTTTTCAGAAATAAACAGGATGAAAGCAAAGTGATTATTCGAAACAAAGCTCGTCTGGTTGTGCAAGGATTCTATCAGCAAGAGGGAATTGATTACGAGGAGGTGTTTGCACTAGTCGCTGGTCTAGACGCAATCAGGATTTTCTTGGCATATGCATCATTTATGAATTTTATTGTTTATCAAATGGATGTTAAGACCGCATTTCTATATGGGAATGTTAAAGAGGAGATTTATGTCTGTCAGCCTCCAGGATTTGAAGATTGTGATCATCCATAGTATGTGTATAAACTGGATAAGGCTCTGTATGGCTTACATCAGGCACCTCGTGCTTGGTATGCCACTCTGACAGATCATTTGTTGGCTCATGGCTACACTTGTGGTGCAATTGATCAAACGTTGTTCGTTCGAAAGGTAGATGGTGATCTAATTCTAGTGCAAATTTATGTGGACGATATCATCTTCGGGTCCACAAATGAGGACTTATGCATGAAATTCAGGAAGATTATGGAAAAGAAGTTTGAAATGAGTGCTTTGGGTGAAATGACATTCTTTCTCGGGTTGCAAGTTCAACAAACAGGTGACGGTACTCTCATTCATCAGGGAAAATATGTGGATGGCATACTAGATAAGTTCAAGTTTACTGATGCTCAAGCTACATCCACACCCATGGCTGCTCGGCCAGTTCTGGATGCTGATCTAAATGGGGTTTCTATTGATAAAAAACAATATCGATCTATGATCGGCTCTTTGACGTACTTAACGGCAAGTCGTCCAGACATAATGTTTGTCGTGTGTCAGTGTGCTCGTTATCAAGCCAATCCCAAGATGTCCCACCTAACTGCTGTTAAATGTATCTTTCGGTACCTTAAGGGCAAGCCCAGGCTTGGCCTTTGGTACCCCAAAGATTCTAATTATGATTTGTATGCTTTTTCTGACAGTGATTATGGAGGTTGTCAACTTGACAGGAAATCTACAACCGGGGGACGCCAATTTTTGGGAGAGAGGCTAATTTCATGGCAGTGTAAGAAGCAACATACAGTCTCCACCTCCACCGCTGATGCTGAGTACGTTGCTGCATCGGCTTGTTGTTCACAAGTCATCTGGATGCAACATCAATTGTTGGATTACGGTTTGACCTTTCTAAATACTGTTTTTTTCGATGATAACGAGGCTGTTGTGCTTATTGTGAAAAACCCGATCCAACATTCCAAAACCAATCATATTGATATCGAGGTGCATTTTATCCAGGACTGCTTTGAGAGAAATCTCATCTGTCTTGAACGTGTTGATTTTGACAACAATGTTGTCGATATCTTCAAAAAAGCATTTGATACATCTCGATTTAATGTGCTTGTAGAGTCCCTGAAAATGATTGGTTTTAAAGATTGAACAGTTCACAAAAAAAATTTCTTTATAGTTTAAATTTGTACAGTTTAATTTCTATTTTCTAAAAATTAACTAGGTCCACAACCTAAGTGTAGCAACTTGATCAACTCAAACTTTTGTACCTGAAACATGATGAAAACGAGGTCAACTAAAAAGTTGGTGAGCATACATAGGATTTGACTCTAAATAGTATCAAAGTATTGTGTGTAAACAAATCCATACAAGTCATGATTAACAAGGCATTTATGGGGAGTTACTATTGTGTAACCAGGTAGTACAATCAAACATTTGTAACTAGCATGCAAAAATTTTGTTGTCGGTAACGATCACCCCAATCTGGGTGGGTTTGTCAGACTTAATAGATCTATCATTGTTAACCGTCGGCTTGATTAGTTAATGATTGTACATGTAATTGCAAATAAGTAGTTAACACACCTAGCACTCAAACATAAAGCTCAAATTGCACACAAATTGTAAAGTGGATTTGTATTGTGTAGTTTCTGTAAATCATTGTAAGTTGTGATCATGTTTCATCCCAAAATGTAAAAATAGTGAAAAAAGAGCTATGTAAAACTCACCTTGAATAACTAGAGGATTGGACTTGTAACTTGTATCAACGAAATTTAAGGATGCCCTAAGTTAAATAAGATATGTTATTTAATATATAAATGGTTAAGGGAAACGACAATGGTATGATTTGGGATTTAGGGTTTTGGAACCAACGAACGAACGTGGAAATTAAAGATACGAACTTTGACGGCACTAAGATAAATAAAGTGATAATGAAATGAAGTTTTATAAATTTTATTTATAAGAGGAAACTCTGTGTCAACAATAAATATTATTTGTAAATATATGAAATATCTAAATTTGTGTTTGTAATATCATGTCAAAAAGGTGATTAAAATTTAGGTTGTTAAATAAAATCATCATTCTTAAATATTATTATTTGTAAATCTACTAATAGGACATAGCCATTAACGATCAAAAACCAAATTATTAATAACTACTCATCGCGTTTTAACATTTATATTTGTAGATAAAGCACTAGCCGATCTTCAAGGGATAAGATTGTGTCGTTTTGGAGATGTAGGCAAAATATATATATATACATAACCCTTCCGTTTACATAAATTTTATGACGTTAAAACACTCGATCATTTTATAATTTTAAAAGTTATTTATAAGATAATAGGATTTAAATACAATAACGTTTGTCATGTTTTTAAAATATATATAGTTGTAACAAAATAATACACTCTTAATAATAACGCTCATATTCTTTATGTTATACGTTTGTGGTAATCAAAAAGTTTTTAGAAAATAAATCAAACATATGTATATATATGTTTACTTTTATTTAAAAAGATAAAAAAAAAACTCTCAAAGTTTATAAAAGAAAGAGTTGGTTATAAAAAGAATTAGTTTTTTAACCATAGTTTGATGATAATAGTTGATAATTATATAAATGTGTGTGTGAGTATGTAAACTTGTGTGTGTAAAATCATCACAAAAGGAAAAGAAACAAAAATGAAACGAAACGGCGGTCACTAGGTTTGAACCCGTGACCAGCCTTCTGTTGGGAAAGGGGTTTAACCACTAGACCAGTCCTTCAGATTGTTTAGCAGCTTAGATAGAAAGTTTAAATGGTAGGGAAAGCTGTTCTTTTTCTTCCCCAAATACAGACTCAAGCACCAGCCCTTACAACCCTAAATCGACATCGATTTTGCTTAAAGGAAGCAGTTAAGTGGTGCGCGATTAACAAGGGAGAGAGCTTACCTGGGGCTGAACCTTGAGTCGATGCCGATTGAGAGGCCTCCACCCTGCTCCGATCGTAAGCTGAGAGAATAGAATACGGGTTTGAGTCGTGATGTAGGGATTTGCGAGTGTAATCAGTAATTATAGGATGATATTTACAATGTGAACGTGTTAATCAGTAGTAAACCGAACGAGATCAATGAGATTAGCTTGATTTTAGGCTTGAATTACGGGTTTGAAACCCATAACCGAAAATTTTAAAAGGGGTCTTAAAAACCTTGATTTTTCAATTAATTCGCATGATTATGAGTTTCCACGTTTGCAAATGTGTTGATAATGGTTTAGGGAAATCAAAGTCTCGAGATTTCAGTGATTTGATTTTTTAATAGTTTGACTTTGGATAGTCAAACTCAACAGATGTGGTTAATTTGCTTGTCTAGGATTCGATTTATACGTCCAGGGCCTACGATTTTGATTGTAATAAGTTTCTGGATGATCGACTAGGCACAAATACATGTAAGTCACTGATTCGAATAACGAATTTTGGGTCTGATTGATTTTCTTGAGTCAAAACTGTTGGGCGAGTGTTCTTGTTGACTTTTCTGAAGTCAAATTTGGTGGAAGGGTTCAAAGGTCCAAATAGAAGGGTCCAAATGGGGTTTGGGGTTCAACTCGAAATCAGGGGGGTTCTTGGCTATTAAAAGGGTTCAATGTTAATTTCTTTGTTTTAATTCTCCATTATATATATATATATATATATATATATATATATGAAAATACGTATATATTTATTTAAAGGATTGTAATTGCATTTTTAAAGCCCGCAAGATTTATATATGTAGGTGTATTTTATATTTATATGTATATATAAAAGAGTGGTAGGTTACAAAATTAGAGTCTTTGTGTTTTTTTTTAATTGGACTAGTAAAATATGTATATGTATGCATGTGTGTGTTTGTTAAAGCTCTAAAACGTGCAATGGCATGAATAAAATTTGAGAAAGGATCAATTGTAATCATGGTTTCTGTAACACATTAGGAATGGAAATTGAGGTGTTTACTAAGCAAGGCATACACAAATCATGGATGTTACAGTATCCCCTTGTTGTGGGAATTTCGTCCCGAAATTCAACTAGTTGAGTCTTCTAGATCAGCAAAGAGATGGGATTGGATTCTCAACGGACTTTTATTGTCGGGTTGAGGAGTTTAACTGATGACATGGTTCAGGTCTGACTCAAGGTCAGGCATGAATGGTGATAGTGGATTTAGGTTGAAGAGAATCGAGGAGGAAACTGTCGAATAATATTTTGGACTTCAAAGATGGAATGCATCACTTGAAATGAGAACGATGCGAATTTGATGATTAAGGTTTGTTTAGGATGTAGTCTAATGTGCTCAAAAATTGTCAGTGGATAAGAGATTTCACAAACATTGGCCCTTCAAACAACATAAAACTTTACGTGAAACGAATAACGCTACTTCTGATAATATGACAGGAACACTTATATATAGGAAGTACCAGCGGCGTATCCACCATGACCTTGTCATATCTCATTAGTTTCGTTGTTATACATCACGATAGGTTTTAGGTCACAACACACAACAAAATTTACTATGTTTTCTATGCGCTGATTTTTATAATTCCGTGTGCACCCGTAATTACTCAAATCATCGTATGGTCCGTATAGATCCTTCCATTGTGTGCGGGTCAAGAGGGGGCACAAATTCACTTAGTTCATGTATATTGCTTTCACATATGAGTTGCTAATAAGTAACTATATCCTTAAATAGGCAAGTCAGTTAACAACTAAAGGATAATAAAGTAGTGTTACCTAAGGCCCCATAGTTTACTTGTGTTTGAACAAGAATACGTCAAACCCCGAGTTGTCTTAATGTGTTAGGATTTTCAAGTTTGGTGAACAAGGTGTATGACCATACTTCATGTATATTGTGATCAATCAATTGTAATAATTGTAAGCAACTTAGTTTCATGTTTAATGTAAACACACAAGTCTCATGTATGATCTAGCGTCATGTAGCTTGTAATCAAATAGGTTTTATGTGTAACGTAAACCACTTAGCATCATGTATAAGCTATCATGTGTAATGTAAGCAACATAGTGTCATGTGTATTGTAAGAAATGAATTTCATGTATGGCGTTTAATAACTCAGTATCATATAGTATCATGTACTTGGTAACCAGAATAAGTTTCACGTTCAATATGATCCATTAAGTATTGTATATTAAACAATCAATTGTTATGTATCATGTGATCAATTTAGTGCATATTGCGAACAACTTTGCTTCATGTATTCTGTAATCAATCCAGCAGGGCGTGTATTGTAAATAATCAAGTTGCCTGTATTATGTAGTCAGTGTAGTATTGGATACATTGAAAATAACTAAGTTTCATGTATTATGTGATCGTGTTGTATATCTTGTGAATGTGTATACGTAAGTTATTGGATTTTGTGCGTAACATATACTAACGAGTTTTGTATGTGATCGAGTGTTGTGGAGAAGCGTGTTGTTTAGCGTTCATGTATAATGTGGTAGTCAGGTTTTAGCCCTTTAAATCTTGTTGAGGTTTGTTAGGATGGTTAACGTCTACGCGGTATGGATCATCTCTTGAAGCGGCAAGTGAAAGGTAACGAGGAGGCTCTGCAAGTATTCTGAGTAATGTGTTTACGAATAACTGATTTTGGTTTGTATGTAGGTGATTGTAATTTGTTCTTATTTGTAGATAAATAAAGTAGTGAAACTAATGGGTTGAATAATCTAAATAATTGGACAATCTATAAAAAAAAAAGAAAAACTTTTTTTTAATTAAAATTTTCAATTATTATAAGGAGAATGTTTTTAGAAGGAATTAATGGTCAAACAAGTAGTTGTATATTAATTTAGCCAAGATTTAGAAATGATTACTTTAATGCGGAGATAATATCTTTATAAAATAGGTTGTGTTAAGTTCTCTTACCAGTGAAAATGTCTATGGAAAAATTTATAATTCTGATACTCTCTAAAAGTTTGATAAACGTTTGGTTTGAACAAAAATAATGAGCTTGTTTAAATCCAATAATAGGATGATTCGTTTACGAATGAGATTGCCGGTAGTGTACTAAATCGTATTGAATGAATAAGGTGATACTTGGAAAATTTTGATGAAAATATGATGGGTGTAATTCACACTAAACATGTCAAATCAATGAATAATAACTTTAGAGTTGGAATATATAAAATTTATTAAATGCTGTAATGTTAAACATTACTCAAAACATAGGGAAATGGTTCTTGAACTGAAAATTTAAAGACAGTAAATAAAATTTTCTGTTAACGTCTCTGGTAGCTTTCCACTAGAAGGAAGATAATTCCCAAGACGAGCACCGCTATGGTCACTCGGGTTGCCGATCTGGCTTCAGCTCTAGCTGTTTCTGTGCGATTCTCCAGTATTTCTTTTCCGAGGATGGAGATTAACTCCTTTTGGTACCCTAATTGGTTTGCTAGGCTATCCATTCTTTGTCCTTTCAAGTCGTGTATTATCTCTTGTTCCATCCTTTGCCTCTCGCATTCTGAGGTCCTTACATATTGGTGAATGTCGTTGGTTGGGATTCCCATAACACTAGTGGGTGCCGTGGTATGCCTTACCCAAGGGCTAGGATGGTACGGGTCGGGAATTAGATATGGGTCTCTTAGTGGGGGTGGTAACTGATTGTGGAGATGGGGTGTCTGATACGGGTTGTTGGGTGCGGATGATCCAGGTGGTCGAAGCCTTAGGTCGGTGTTCCAATCTGTCCTTACATCAAACCTTGGTCTAGCAGTTGGGGGTGTTGATGACCGATACACGGGTGTCCCGATGTCTTCTTCCCAATCAGACTCTCCTCCGGGACGGTATACCGGGGAGGGAGGAGAGTAGGAGTCCATGTCTAGCAGAAAACAAAAAAAGGTTGTAAGTGATAATGAAATATGGAGTGTTAGACATAGGAGTTCTCATAAGTTTAGAGTTTGACTAGTCATAACACCAAGCCTTCACAATAGTATTTTAGAAATACACTTTACCTATAAGCAATGTATCCTTGAGGAGAATTCCCAGGAAAGAGGGGTGGGTCACTAGGACACACTTAAGTACCTTATCTTTCCTTAGCCAGAATCCCTCATGGGCCTACACACTCTTCCAGCCATTATGTATTAATAACACTATTGTTGGGCTCATGGTCATGATGAGAATTGTTGTGGACTGGGCTTTGAGGCTCGAAAGTGAGGCTTATATGTTGTAGTAGGCTTGTTCTTCTTGGAGGGTAAGTGAGCTTCTTGTTTATTATTAATGGGCATTGGTCCCAATAGTTTAGATTTAGATCACAAGAGATGGTGACGTTATATGTGTGAGTTTAAGGGTGCATGGAAGGCTAAGTGTGTATAAGTGTGTGTTAAAACTTAGGATAGCCCTTAAATGAATGAAATATATAGCATGAATATAGCATAAAAGTTATCAGGCAGTGTGACACATACTTTATTAAATATTGTATCATGTAGGGTAATTACTTATGATAGCATGTAGGAATATTCACATAAGAAGTAATCATATAGCATATAGTAGCATGACATAGTATGGGTGCCCTAAGGTTATAGTCTAGGTCAAGAGTGTCTAATAACCTAATTCTCTATAACCAAGGCTCCGATACCAATCTGTCACACCCCAACCGACGGCGGAAACGTCGGGGCGGGACATGTAGATTGTTCATGAGCACATGGTTGACTAAAATTCAATATATTAAAACGTTACATTTCCATTCACAATTTCCAAATACGACAATAAAAGAATACTTGAATTTACATAACATGTCCATTTATTTCAATTAACTAGGTCCACAACCTAAGTGTAGCAACTTGATCAACTCAAACTTTGTACCTGAAACATGATGAAAACGAGGTCAACTAAAAAGTTGGTGAGCATACATAGGATTTGACTCTAAATAGTATCAAAGTATTGTGTGTAAACAAATCCATACAAGTGTCACACCCCGCCAAGGCGGAAACGCGAGGCGTAACGTTCATGGTTTCCAAAGCATATGATTATTGCAAACGCATACATGCAAACTGGATACATAAATTAAGTTTAAGGTTTTACAGCCCAAAATATTATTTGAGCTTACAAAAATTAAGATTTTGCAAATATGACCCGAACATTATGGGTTATACAAGAAAAATCTTCAAAAGTTATATCCACCATGTATGCATGAACCCTACGTAGTATTACCCTTGCTATCGCGTTCAGTTTCCTGAAAAACATACTTGAAAATGTCAACACTAGGTTGGTGAGTTCACAGGTTTTATATAAGAATACAATGAGCAAACCAATTGCATGGAAATGATTTTACGTATATGATAAACAAAACAAGTAATGTTTGACCCATTTGTAAACTAGCTAGGTATACAAATAATATGTACATACATGAGGCATAACCAATCCAAGACCAGGTGTTTTGCCCCTCACTCGTACCTCACGCGCAATTATTGAACACTATGCGGTCATTTGGCCAGAGGGACCCATGGTTAGCGCGACTAACCATGACCGGGGGTGTCAAACCCAATAGTACTATCCATAGAATCCTAGGCTAATCCATAGCTAATGGTTATAAATATGATTATCAGGGGTCTTTATGAGCTCCAAATGTATTAAGTTATGCAAACATAAAGGTCGGGTCTTGTTTACTTTTTATCATATAAAAGTAGTTATAAGTATGTTCTTCCCACAAGGTATGCAAAATAGTAAAAATGGGCCGTGAAACTCACCTTGGCAAGTCAGGTGAAAATAATCTGTAAGTAGCAAAGTCCAAATGATACGTGTCGACCTACTCGTGCCCTAAAACAATTAAGACACACTAAGGTCTAAACAATGTTTCTAATGTGTAAGTTGATCGTGTATACGATTTACCCAACTAGACACGACATGAGTACTAGTTTATGTTTCTGACAGTTCTGACATGACAACCGTTGGTGACACATTTTGTTTCCCAAAAGTTATATTTATTTACAATAAATATAAATAATGTTACGCATCAAAATGCTCATGGTTCCTTAAGTATTTTGTGTCATGTTTAGTTTCGAGTCATAAAATGAATATTTGATTTAACGCGAGTCGTAACTCGCTACGTACGGTAAGTAAATATATAATATATATTTATCAAAGATTAATGTTTCCAAAATACCTCACGTATTCAAGTGAAAATAATACTTATTATCTTTCAACAAAAATAACCTTGAAAATACAATACTTAAAAATGAACGTTGGTTTCGTTTTACGACCATATAAAATATATATGTAGTTTGACAACATACAAAAATTCATAACAATCATCAGGAAAAACTTTATATTTCAAATAAATATATATATATAACTACGTATTTATAAAAATAAATAAGAAAACTAGGATTTTTACAGAATTGTTTTAAAATACTAAATTTTAAAGTTACCACAACATGAACTAAATTTTACATGTGTCATAAAATGTACAAAAATCGCTATTTTATAAAATATATAGTTTTAACTCAAATAATGTGTCTAGAGTTTTGAACCATCTTTTTTTTTTATACAAAATGACACCATTAAATATAATTATTTCAAATCCATGTTTAAACTCAACTTTTGTATCTATTAGTAAAATAACCAAATTATTGACATGAATCACCATCATATACATTTATTTAAACTCTAATAATCATCATTATGTTTCACCAGGTGTGTTTAACCAAAAATCATGTTTATAAGATGTTAGTTTCCAAAATCTCCAACTTTTAACCAAAACAATTTCCTTGGGTGAAAATGTTATCACAACAACTTGTAGGTTGTAAATATATATATATATATATATATATATATAAATTTTAGTAGGGTAGAAGCTCACTTAATCAAGCAAGGAAAGGTGTAGGAGACGGATGTGAGAAGCTTGAAACACCAAAAGACTTTTTGATCTTCTCTTGAATATTTGAAATAATACTTTTGAAATAAAGCTTGAAAGATGGAAAGTTTGTGTGTGTGGCTTTCTTGCCGTGAACAAAAATAGAGAGCATGAGGATTTGTGTGGTGGATTTGCATATGGAAAGAAAAGGTGTTGTCAAATAATAATGAAAGATTGGGATTTGATTTGTACCAACTAAGAAGTCAAAGCATGGAGGGGTGGTTGGGGTTGGTTCGGCCATAGAGGAGTTTAGGGGCAGGGATAGGCGCATGGAGTAAGGGGTGATGTATGGGTGTGGTGATGGTAGTGGTTCAACTGGTACACTACCCGCAAATAATACCCGCTACATTCTCGGTTTTAACATATAATTTTGAGACCGTAAATCATGAATAAAAAAAATGTGTCGGGTATATAAAATATATATGTATATATATATTTGTGTGTGTGTGTGTGTGTTTTTACACTCAAAGTTTAGACGCGTTAAATGTATCCTGTATGTATTAAAAATTTAAAATAGCGTTAGCGAACCCAAATGATAACCAAATATATATTTACATATATATTTATATGATTAAACATAGAATAATGAAATAGAATGTTGTCCTATCATTTGATATTTGTCACCAACGTACGTGCGTGTCAGGTTAACCGGTGTGTGACCCGGTAATTTCTAAAATTACCAAATGCAAGATGTGACATGAATGGACTTTGCTATGCATGAAATGACCTAATTAAACCAAGTTAAGTCTATCATACAAATGGTTCATGTAAATGTGACTAGGGTTTGTACGGATAATGACCTGGAATTTCGTCAGTTGTCACATTCTCCCCATGTTAAAGAAATTTCGTCCCGAAATTTAATTCGTGCCATCTTGAACTGGTGCATTCTTGAACAGGGAGGGGTACTTGTTCTTCATTTGATCCTCCCTTTCCCATGTATACTCGGGACCACGCTTTGAATTCCATCGTACCTTCACCAGTTTGACACGACTACGTCTTGTCTTTTGTACTTTCCAATCTGTGACCTCAATTGGTTCCTCGACGAAATGAAGTTTGTCATTGACATGAATTTCATCAGGTGGTATAATCAATGTCTCGTTTGCCAAGCACTTCTTCAGATTCGATACGAGAAATGTGTCATGTACGTTGTTTAGTTCTTGCAGTAGTTTGAGCTTGTTAGCTACAGGGCCAACCCTAACCAGAATTTCAAACGGTCCAATGTATCAAGGGTTGAGCTTACCAAGGTTACCAAACCTTGTAACGCCTTTCCATGGTGAGACTTTTAACATTACTCGGTCACCAATTTGAAATTCTAATGGTTTCCGTCTGTTATCAGCATAGCTCTTTTGTCTGTCTTGGGCTGCTTTCAGACGGTCCTTAATTTTGAAGATCTTATCAGTGGTTTCCTGGACAGTCTCAGGACCTGTCAAATGTTTTTCACTGACCTCCGCCCAACATAGCGGTGAACGACATTTACGACCATATAAAGCTTCAAACGGAGCTGCCTTAATACTGGTGTGGTAGCTGTTATTATAGGAAAACTCCGCCAACGGTAAATGAGTATCCCAATTTCCTCCAAAATCAATTACACACGCACGGAGCATATCTTCTAATGTGTGGATAGTCCTTTCACTTTGACCATCTGTTTATGGATGATAGGTTGTGCTCATGTCTAAGCGCGTGCCTAGGGCTTCTTGTAACGACCTCCAAATCCTTGACACGAAACGACTATCCCTATAAGAGATAATAGAAACTGGCACTCCGTGTCTTGCCACAATTTCTTTAACGTAGAGTCTTGTAAGTTTCTCTGTCTTGTCGGTTTCTTTAATTGGCAGAAAGTGAGCAAATTTCGTTAAACGATCAACAATTACCCACATGGTATCATAACCACTGGACGTATTGGGTAATTTCGTGATGAAATCCATAGAAATCTGTTCCCATTTCCATTGGGGAATTTCGGGTTGTTGTAACAAGCCAGACGGTTTCTGAGATTCGGCCTTTACTTTTGAACACGTTAAGCATTTACTGACATATGTGGCAATATCTCCTTTCATATTGGGCCACCAATAGAATTCTTTTAGATCCTTATACATCTTATCCGAACCTGGGTGAATGGAGTACCTGGACTTGTGGGCTTCATCCATAACCAACCCACGTAAGTTACCGTTACTCGGCACCCAAATTCTGTCCATGAAGTAAAACGTATCATCTGACTTAGACTCCACTTGTTTGATCATTCCACGTAGTGCCTCATTTTGGATGTTCTTTTCTTTAAGTGCCTCTTGCTGTGCCATTCGAATTTGAGTAGTAAGACTCGTATGAATTGTTAACCCTAGGGCACGAACACGAAGAGTTTTAACTCGTTCTTTGCGACTTAAGGCGTCTGCTACAACATTGGCTTTCCCGGGATGGTACTTGATATCACAATCATAGTCGTTTAGTAGTTCTACCCAACGACGTTGTCTCATGTTAAGTTCCTTTTGATCGAAGATATGTTGGAGTCTCTTGTGATCAGTAAAAATAGTGCATCTTGTACCGTAAAGATAATGTCTCCAAATCTTGAGCGCAAACACAACTGCGCCCAACTCCAAGTCGTGGGTCGTATAATTCTTTTCATGCACTTTTAGTTGTCGTGAGGCATATGCGATGACTTTGTCTCTTTGCATTAATACACAACCAATTCCTTGGTGTGATGCATCGCAGTATACGACAAAGTTATCGATTCCCCCAGGAAGGGATAAGATCGGTGCACTACACAGCTTCTGCTTCAGTAATTGAAAAGCTGACTCTTTCTTGTCACTCCAATCAAACTTCTTTTCTTTCTGGGTTAATGTGGTTAAAGGCAGGGCTATTTTTGAAAAATTCTCGATGAATCGTCTATAATAGCCGGCCAAACCCAAAAATTGACGCACTTCAGTCGGAGTCTTTGGTGCTTCCCAGTTTTTGATCGCTTCTATTTTAGATGGATCAACATGAATGCCTTCCTTATTGATGACATGTCCAAGGAAATGCACTTCTCGGATCCAAAACTCACACTTAGAAAATTTAGCGTAAAGTTTCTCGTTTCTGAGTAGTTCCAAAATTAACTTCAGATGATGTTCATGATCCTCCTTGGTTCGTGAATATATTAATATATCATCAATAAATACTATCACGAATTTATCCAAGTATGGCTTGCACACTCGGTTCATGAGATCCATAAAAACTGCTGGTGCATTCATCAAACCAAACGGCATAACTAGGAATTCGTAGTGGCCATAACGAGTCCTAAATGCCATCTTTGGTACATCTTCTTCTTGGATTCTTAGTTGATGATACCCTGAACGTAGATCGATCTTAGAGTAGAAGCTAGAACCTTGTAGTTGATCAAACAAATCATCTATTCGAGGGAGTGGATATCGGTTTTTGATTGTAAGCTTGTTTAATTCCCAGTAATCAATACACATCCTAAAGGTTCCATCCTTTTTCTTTACGAATAGGACCGGAGCTCCCCAAGGTGAGAAACTTGGTCTTATGAAGCCCTTATCAAGCAAATCCTGTAGTTGATTTGATAATTCCTGCATTTCAGAAGGTGCTAATCGATATGGCGATCGCACAACCGGTGCAACTCCTGGTACCAAATCGATTCGGAATTCGACTTGCCTCGGTGGTGGTAACCCAGGTAAGTCTTCGGGAAAAACTTCAGGGTAATCCTTAACGATTGGTATATCCTCAAGTCGACGTTCCTCGGGTTTCTTCCCGACGATGTGAGCCAGGAACACGCAATAGCCTTTACGTAGGTACTTACGAGCTTTCATGCAGTTTATCATCCTCAATGTCACTCCACTCTTCTCACCTTGAATCGAAAGAACTTCTCCGTTTGGGAGTGGAATATGAACAATCTTCTCAAAACAGACAATCTCAGCGTGATTCTTCGAAAACCAATCCATGCCAATAACAACGTCAAAACTTCCCAGGTCAACAGGTAGCAGGTCTATACTAAATGTGTGGTTTTTTAAACATAGAGTACAACCCTGAATGACTTCTCCGGTTTTAATTAATTTCCCGTTTGCTAATTCAATTGTATAACTTTGGTCTAGTTTGTTGGCCTTAATACCGAGTAGGGACTTAAAGTCATTTGACACAAAACTCATATCAGCACCCGTATCGAAAAGTACAGAGGCATAGTGATTATTTATCGGGAACGTACCAGTGACAATGTTGGGATCCTGTCATGCGTCCCCAGCCCCCATCACAAACGCCCTTCCCGAGCCTGATTAATGTTCTGATTCTTCAACTTGGGGCAATCTTTTCGGTAGTGCTTTGGATCTCCACACTCATAGCAGCCTTGCTTAATTTTGTCAGAGGGAGTGGCATTGAGTCGGCACGTCTGCGCTCGATGTCCAAACTTTCTACACCTTTCGCATTGTGTGCATTTCCCCACATGGTGATACCCGCACTTATCACACCTCGGTTGGGGGCCAGCATAACCCTTTTTCTCCACAGTGTTAGCAGCAAAAACTTTCACAGTCTCCTGTCTCTTATATGCTTGATTCCTGAATTGGTTATTTGGTTTTCCCGCCCATTTCCTCTTTTCTCCTAACTTTCTTTCCTCGGATTCTTTTTTCCCGAACAAACCATTACGAACAGCATCATCCCTCAGTTTGTAGGCTAAGACTATGGCACTCTTGGCGTCCATGGGGTTCGACGAAGTCACCATACTACGAATTTGGGGTGCAAGACCCCATAGGTACCTTTCAACCCTTTTGTATTCCGGTGTGACCATGTGTGGCACTAGGATCGCCAGTTCATTGAATCGGTCGGTATAACCCACCACGTCATCTCCTATCATTTGCAGATTCCACAATTCAGTTTCGATTTTCTACAGCTCATTTCGAGGACAGTACTCCTCGATCATCATGGCTTTCAATTCATCCCATGATAGCTGATAAACGGTTTGCCTTCCCACAATTTTCATATGAGAATTCCACCAAGTTAATGCCTTGTTAGTAAGCGTGCAGGTGGCATACTTTACCATACAGTCAGCTGTGCATTCACTGATATCAATCACGGATTCCATCTTCTCAATCCACCTCATCAGGCCTACTGCACCCTCGGTGCCATTGAAGTTGCGAGGGTTGCAGGATAGAAATGCCTTATAGGTGCACTTCTTGTTCGAAGCATCTCCAGAACCTCCAGCGGTGCCACTGCCTCCTGCACCTCCTCTGCCGATACCACTACCATTTCCTCCGCCGTTATTCCGATTGGCTTCGTACTGCTCCAAGGCGGCGGCTAGACGCTGTGATATGAGTTGCTCCACTTCTGCGGAAATCGTCGTGTTGTTTTCACCAGTGGTGTCACGCGGTGCCCTTCTTTTGGGTGCCATGGGTCTGAAGTCGAAATGGGGTTAGTGTGTGATGATATTCAATGTCTACGATATCCGTACAATATGATGATAAGTTATGAAATGCATATGGAATGAAAAACGTCTCAGTGAGTCATTTAAATTATAGACTAGGTTCGATTTTTAGACTCCTAGTTCGCTATAAAAAACCTGGCTCTGATACCAATCTGTCACACCCCGCCAAGGCGGAAACGCGAGGCGTAACGTTCATGGTTTCCAAAGCATATGATTATTGCAAACGCATACATGCAAACTGGATACATAAATTAAGTTTAAGGTTTTACAGCCCAAAATATTATTTGAGCTTACAAAAATTAAGATTTTGCAAATATGACCCGAACATTATGGGTTATACAAGAAAAATCTTCAAAAGTTATATCCACCATGTATGCATGAACCCTACGTAGTATTACCCTTGCTATCGCGTTCAGTTTCCTGAAAAACATACTTGAAAATGTCAACACTAGGTTGGTGAGTTCACAGGTTTTATATATGAATACAATGAGCAAACCAATTGCATGGAAATGATTTTACGTATATGATAAACAAAACAAGTAATGTTTGACCCATTTGTAAACTAGCTAGGTATACAAATAATATGTACATACATGAGGCATAACCAATCCAAGACTAGGTGTTTTGCCCCTCACTCGTACCTCACGAGCAATTATTGAACACTATGCGGTCATTTGGCCAGAGGGACCCATGGTTAGCGCGACTAACCATGACCGGGGGTGTCAAACCCAATAGTACTATCCATAGAATCTTAGGCTAATCCATAGCTAATGGTTATAAATATGATGGTCAGGGGTCTTTATAAGCTCCAAATGTATTAACTCATGCAAACATAAAGGTCGGGTCTTGTTTTCTTTTTATCATATAAAAGTAGTTATAAGTATGTTCTTCCCCTAAGGTATGCAAAACAGTAAAAAGGTGCCATCGAACTCACCTTAGCAAGTCAGGTGAAAATAATCCGTAAGTAGCAAAGTCCAAATGATACGTGTCGACCTACTCGTGCCCTAAAACAATTAAGACACACTAAGGTCTAAACAATGTTTCTAATGTGTAAGTTGATCGTGTATACGATTTACCCAACTAGACACGACATGAGTACTAGTTTATGTTTCTGACAGTTCTGACATGACAACCGTTGGTGACACATTTTGTTTCCCAAAAGTTATATTTATTTACAATAAATATAAATAATGTTACGCATCAAAATGCTCATGGTTCCTTAAGTATTTTGTGTCATGTTTAGTTTCGAGTCATAAAATGAATATTTGATTTAACGCG
Source organism: Smallanthus sonchifolius (assembly GCA_023525975.1). NCBI lineage: Eukaryota > Viridiplantae > Streptophyta > Magnoliopsida > Asterales > Asteraceae > Smallanthus > Smallanthus sonchifolius. Next base: position 56,810,212 of record CM042022.1, on the reverse strand, counting down.
AGTCGTAACTCGCTACGTACGGTAAGTAAATATATAATATATATTTATCAAAGAATAATGTTTCCAAAATACCTCACGTATTCAAGTGAAAATAATACTTATTATCTTTCAACAAAAATAACCTTGAAAATACCATACTTAAAAATGAACGTTGGTTTCGTTTTACGACCATATAAAATATATATGTAGTTTGACTACATACAAAAATTCATAACAATCATCAGGAAAAACTTTATAATTCAAATAAATAAATATATATCTACGTATTTATAAAAATAAATAAGAAAACTAGGATTTTTACAGAATTGTTTTAATATACTATCTTTTAAAGTTACCATAACATGAACTAATTTTTACATGTGTCATAAAATGTACAAAAATCGCTATTTTATAAAATATATAGTTTTAACTCAAATAATGTGTCTAGAGTTTTGAACCATCTTTTTTTTATACAAAATGACACCATTAAATATAATTATTTCAAATCCATGTTTAAACTCAACTTTTGTATCTATTAGTAAAATAACCAAATTATTGACATGAATCACCATCATATACATTTATTTAAACTCTAGTAACCATCATTATGTTTCACCAGGTGTGTTTAACCAAAAATCATGTTTATAAGATGTTAGTTTCCAAAATCTCCAACTTTTAACCAAAACAATTTCCTTGGGTGAAAATGTTATCACAACAACTTGTAGGTTGTAAAAATATATATATTTAAATAAATTTTAGTAGGGTAGAAGCTCACTTAATCAAGCAAGGAAAGGTGTAGGAGACGGATGTGAGAAGCTTGAAACACCAAAAGACTTTTTAATCTTCTCTTGAATATTTGAAATAATACTTGAATTTTGAAATAAAGCTTGAAAGATGGAAAGTTTGTGTGTGTGGCTTTCTTGCCGTGAACAAAAATAGAGAGCATGAGGATTTGTGTGGTGGATTTGCAAATGGAAAGAAAAGGTGTTGTTAAATAATAATGAAAGATTGGGATTTGATTTGTACCAACTAAGAAGTCAAAGCATGGAGGGGTGGTTGGGGTTGGTTCGGCCATAGAGGAGTTTAGGGGCAGGGTAGGCGCATGGAGTAAGGGGTGATGTATGGGTGTGGTGATGGTAGTGGTTCAACTGGTACACTACCCGCAAATAATAGCCGCTACATTCTCGGTTTTAACATATAATTTTGAGACCGTAAATCATGAATAAAAAAAATGTGTCGGGTATATAAAATATATATGTATATATATATATATGTGTGTGTGTGTGTGTGTGTTTACACTCAAAGTTTAGACGCGTTAAATGTATCCTGTATGTATTAAAATTTAAAATAGCATTAGCGAACCCAAATGATAACCAAATATATATTTACATATATATTTATATGATTAAACATAGAATAATGAAATAGAATGTAGTCCTATCATTTGATATTTGTCACCAACGTACGTGCGTGTCAGGTTAACCGGTGTGTGACCCGGTAATTTCTAAAATTACCAAATGCAAGATGTGACATGAATGGACTTTGCTATGCATGAAATGACCTAATTAAACCAAGTTAAGTCTATCATACAAATGGTTCATGTAAATGTGACTAGGGTTTGTACGTATAATGACCTGGAATTTCGTCAGTTGTCACAACAAGTCATGATTAACAAGGCATTTATGGGGAGTTACTATTGTGTAACCAGGTAGTACAATCAAACCTTTGTAACTAGCATGCAAAAATTGTGTTGTCGGTAACAATCACCCCAATCTGGGTGGGTTTGTAAGACTTAATAGATCTATCACTGTTAACCGTCAGCTTGATTAGTTAATGATTGTACATGTAATTGCAAATAAGTAGTTAACACACCTAGCACTCAAACATAAAGCTCAAATTGCACACAAATTGTAAAGTGAATGATCATGTTTCACTCCAAAATGTAAAAATAGTGAAAAATGGGCTATGTAAAACTCACCTTGAATAACTAGAGGATTGGACTTGTAACTTGTATCAACGAGATTTAAGGATGTTCTAAGTTAAATAAGATATGTTATTTAATATATAAATGGTTATGGGAAACGGCAATGGTATGATTTGGGATTTAGGGTTTTGGAACGAACGTGGAAATTAAAGATACGAACTTTAACGGTACTAAGATAAATAAAGTGATAATGAAATGAAGTTTTATAAATTTTATTTATAAGAGGAAACTCTGTGTCAACAATAAATATTATTTGTAAATATATTAAATATCTAAATTTGTGTTTGTAATATCATGTCAAAAAGGTGATTAACATTTAGGTTGTTAAATAAAATCATCATTCTTAAATATTATTATTTGTAAATCTACTAATAGGACATAGCCATTAACGATCAAAAACCAAATTATTAATAACTAATCATCGCGTTTTAACATTTATATTTGTAGATAAAACACTAGCCGATCTTCAAGGGATAAGATTGTGTCGTTTTGGAGATGTAGGCAAAATATATATATATACATAACCCTTCCGTTTACATAAATTTCATGACGTTAAAACACCCGATCATTTTATAATTTTAAAAGTAATTTATAAGATAATAGGGTTTAAATACAATAACGTTTGTCACGTTTTTGAAATATATATAGTTGTAACAAAATAATACACTCTTAATAATAACGCTCATATTCTTTATGTTATACGTTTGTGGTAATCAAAAAGTTTTTAGAAAATAAATCAAACATATGTATATATATGTTTACTTTTATTTAAAAAGATAAAAAAAAACTCTCGAAGTTTATAAAAGAAAGAGTTGGTTATAAAAAGAATTAGTTTCTTAACCATAGTATGATGATAATAGTTGATAATTATATAAATGTGTGTGTGAGTATGTAAACTTGTGTGTGTAAAATCATCACAAAAGGAAAAGAAACAAAAATGAAACGAAACGGCGGTCACTAGGTTTGAACAAGTGACCAGCCTTCTGTTGGGAAAGGGGTTTAACCACTAGACCAGTCCTTCAGATTGTTTAGCAGCTTAGATAGAAAATTTAAAAGGTAGGGAAAGCTGTTCTATTTCTTCCCCAAATACAGACTCAAGCACCAGCCCTTACAACCCTAAATCGACATCGATTTTGCTTAAAGGAAGCAGTTAAATGGTGCGCGATTAACAAGGGAGAGAGCTTACCTGGGACTGAACCTTGAGTCGATGTCGATTGAGAGGCCACCACCCTGCTCCGATCGTAAGCCGAGAGAAAAGAATACGGGTTTGAGTCGTGATGTAGGGATTTGCGAGTGTAATCAGTAATTATAGGATGATATTTACAATGTGAACGTGTTAATCAGTAGTAAACCGAACGAGATCAATGAGATTAGCTTGATTTGAGGCTTGACTTACGGGTTTGAAACCCATAACCGAAAATTTTAAAAGGGGTCTTAAAAACCTTGATTTTTCAATTATGAGTTTCCACGTTTGCAAATGTGTTGATAATGGTTTAGGGAAATCAAAGTCTCGAGATTTCAGTGATTTGATTTTTTAATAGTTTGACTTTGGATAGTCAAACTCAACGGATGTGGTTAATTTGCTTGTCTAGGATTCGATTTATACGTCCAGGGCCTACGATTTTGATTGTAATAAGTTTCTGGATGATCGACTAGGCACAAATACATGTAAGTCACTGATTCGAATAACGAATTTTGGGTCTGATTGATTTTCTTGAGTCAAAACTGTTGGGGGAGTGTTCTTGTTGACTTTTCTGAAGTCAAATTTGGTGGAAGGGTTCAAAGTCCAAATAGAAGGGTCCAAATGGGGTTTGGGGTTCAACTCGAAATCAGGGGAGGTTCTTGGCTATTAAAAGGGTTCAATGTTAATTTCTTTGTTTTAATTCTCCATTATATATATATATATATATGAAACATTAGATTTTATAAAACTAGCTCGTTATTTCTAAATTGTCTAAAAGCATTTTATTGTAAAATCATATCTATATATAAATACGTATATATTTATTTAAAGGATTGTAATTGCATTTTTAAAGCCCGCAAGATTTATATATGTAGGTGTATTTTATATTTATATGTATATATAAAAGAGTGGTAGGTTACAAAATTAGAGTCTTTGAGTTTTTTTTTTAATTGGACTAGTAAAATATGTATATGTATGCATGTGTGTGTTTGTTGAAGCTCTAAAACGTGCAATGGCATGAATAAAATTTGAGAAAGGATCAATTGTAATCATGGTTTCTGTAACACATTAGGAATGGAAATTGAGGTGTTTACTAAGCAAGGCATACACAAATCATGGATGTTACAACATCCTTTAGATCATTTATCAACTCTACATATCTATGATATTGTTCAGTCAAAGATTCTCCTTCTGCGCGTGCAAAGACTTGATATCTTTTCTTTAGTTGATCTTTCAAGAATTCCCTCCTTTTTTTAACTACCTCAATTTTTCATAATCAGCGCCAAACATAGCTTCAAACATCCACCAAAAATTTTGACCAAGAAAAATTTTCCCGTAAAAAAACTCCTTTTTTTTTACTCAGGCATACTTTTCGATCAAAAACTTTTTCGGACAAGCCTTTTCGGTCGAAAAGTCATATTTTGATCAGGAGATATCGGACAAAACTTTTCGGACCAAACTGGAGATTTCGATCGAAAACACTTTTCGATCGAAAAGAGATTTCGACTTCTTCAATCAAAGATTTAGGACGATTCAACTGAAACTCGTAAAATCTCGACCTGCAACTCCCGAACGTCAAATTAAGCCCCGAAAATCATCCCAAACTCCATCTCCACTGTTGTACATGCTAAATACTAAAAAATGGCACTGGAAACGATCCAATTTGATGTCTTTTGAATCTTGAAAAGTTGAAAACTTTAACAAACTTTGAAACTTGCTTGAATCTGCTTGAATCTCCCAAAACCGAGCACCAAAAGCTATTATACCAATTGTGATTCATGTTATTCGTAGCAGATTCAATACACCGATACAAGACTTATGGAAGGAGGTTGAATCAGAAACACATAGTTAAAGGTGTAATATTAAGTCTTTATTGATACTTGCAAATGAATTCCCTTACAAAAGTCAAACTACACAAGTATTTATACTAAGAAGACAAATAAATACTTCGTCCGAAATACGTTTCGGTCGAAATGTATTTCGTCCGAAAAAGATTTCGGTCGAAATCTTTTAACTTCAAAGAATTCTTCCGAATTCAGACTGTTTTATATGCATTGGCCTACAATTAGTTCCAACAAGTATCGCATATACGAGTAAAGAAGGACAGATGTCCTCGTGCATCCTCATCCTCAAGTCCATGGAACTGACTAGAGTTAGTGATGGTGGTCATAACGTGAGATGGAATTTGCCAATTATTAGTGTTTTGCACAGTAGGGCGGGTGATAGAAGACCTAGCCCCTATAAACCCATCACAAGCTCTCTGGTGACCGGTACGTCTAGCAAGTGGATCAGTATTACCCATATCAGTAATAGGAACAAGAATTCATACCTGTTTCTCACATAAATCACTCAAACGCTCGCAAAACTTACGGCTGCGCTCGTGAAGATATCGCTCGGGCTCTGAAGAAGCAGCAAAATGGGGTGATCCCTGTGAACGAGTATGTGGCATAAACTAGAAAGGAAAATAAAGGAAGAATAACTAAGAACACAGCAAACAGACACTGAACTACAACACACACAAATAGTAAACAGGACAAAGAAAATAATTAAGACCTAAGACAGAAATAAATAAAATACTAAACTAAACTAGACACAAAAGAGAAAATAAAACAAACAACCAAATAAAGAACTAATCGAAGCTAACTTTGCAATTGCCAAATGTCCCCGGCAACGGCGCCAAAAACTTGATGTGCTCGGTATGGTCTATAAAAACTAAGCAAAAACTAACCTAGACACTCTAGTTAAACTCCAGAAAACCCTTAAACTAGACCACAATGATATGAAAGTGTACCTATCAATTGTAATACAACCTAATGGATGTCCGGATATCGAACCCACGAGGCACTAGAATAACTAAGACTAGACTCCGACACGTAACTAATATTTGGTTTGGGAGGAATTCTGTCACACCCCGACCGATGGCGGAATCATCGAGGCGGACAATGTGATGATTGTTCAAAAGCACATGATAGCTAAAGGTTGCATAATTCATTAATTTAATTTAAAAACAACAAGATCCAAATACAATACATTCCAAATAACCTAGTCTAGTTCAAAACATTGATTTATTTAACTAGGTCCATGTTCCTTAAGTGGAGAAACCTTCGGCAAGTAGTCACATATCAAAACCTGAAACATTATTTAAATCAAGTGTCAACTAAAAAGTTGGTGAGTACATAGGTTTAGTAAATCCAGTAAATAGTAGTGTAAATCGTTTTGCAACTCATTGTTTATCTTGTTAAACATAGCATAGGATGTAACATTTATTTAATCACAATTCAAACCGAGTTTGACGCGCTTGAACAGAGCACAACAGCTAAGTCCGGTATGCTTGAATATAGTTACCCACTATATCCGGTATGATTGAATATAACACGCGGTTATATCCGAGTATGCAGTAATAAACACCCTAACCGGGTGGGCTGGTCAGGCACAATAGATCTATCAATATTACAGTTGGTTGTCTTGTGTTTAAATGTATGTACATCCAAAGAATAAACATATAGTCTCATGTATAACACGTACAAACAATGTGAGTAGCATGTATAATGTTTCACCCCAAAACGTATAAAAATGTAAAAATAGGGGCTATGTAACTCACCTTGCAAGCGGGTATTTTTCCACGCGTGTAGGTGATAAGTATGTGGAAGCCTAAGCACGTTGATACCCTATGTAGACAAATGGGTATTATTGTATGCGTATAGGTGTGTATTTGTATTTAATGTATATAGGCTCTAATATAATTTTCTTTAATATTTATTTGTATAAAGTATAGAAATAGAATGATAATGGGTTTTTTTTTTATAAAACTTTAACTTATAAGGATATATATATATGTATTGTTTTAAACAAGTATTATATTCAATGTATTTATATAATAATAACAAAATAAAAGAAAAGTCTTTATTTATTTAAACAAGTTCATAAAAAAATATAATGCTAGGTTCATATAAAAATAATGAGACATTTTATATATTTAATGTATTTTAATAAGTTTATAAAAAATGTTACAAGATTTATAAAAATAAAGGACATTTTATATATTAAATGTATTTTAATAATTTTATAAAAAATGTTACAAGATTTATAAAAATAAAGGACATTTTATATATTAAATGTATTTTAATAATTTTATAAAAAATGTTACAAGATTTATAAAAATAAAGGACATTTTATATATATTAAATGTATTTTAATAATTTTATAAAAAAAAATGTTACAAGATTTATAAAAATAAAGGACATTTTATATATTAAATGTATTTTAATAATTTTTTTTTTTATAAAAATATTATATATAAAAGGATGGGATGGTTTATAAAAAAAAATATATAGTTTAATCGATTCGAACACGTAAACCAACTCGTTTTTGTATTTATTGTATCAAAATGGTATTAAAATAAGTTAATATAATTAAATAAAATAAAAAAAATGAAAACAGAATAAAAATGGGGTTGGGCCGGAGGCCAGCAGGCTCGAACCCGCGACCACTAGATCAAACACACACACGCATAACCAGCCGGGCCACAGCCCATCGCTGGTTATGTGTGTGTTAATTAATTGATATACACGACTTAGAAATTGGTCGCTGGTCCTCGGCAATCCGGCAATCGCGTCCGAGGACTCGAGTTTGCTCGGCAATCCTCGTGCGAATGCCGCGATTTTGAGTTGGATTGATTACCAGGGAGTAATAGAAGGCAGTGGACTTGTTTTGAGACTCGAACCAAGTCGAAACGGGTCTGGTTGGCACGGTCTTTGAACTCGAATATGTCACAAGTGGAATTCGATTTCTGTGTGGAATTGGCTCCTGAAATCCTGGTCGTAGCTTCACTCAGGGTCGACGAAGGTGTTGGAGTCCTCAATTTGGAGTGTGAGTGTGTGGAAGGAGGGTAACCAGTTCGTGCAGGGCCGACCATGGCCATTTATAGTCGGGCTTGATCCTGATAATGAGACAAGCAATTGAGCATGCCTGAACATTCGTCTGGACGAGACGAAGCTAACCAGACCATCGACAGGCGTGGAGGTGGCCTGTCGGGCCTGAATTCGGGCGTGGGTTCTCGGCCACCAACAGGATCAGACAATCCGTGTGATGGGGAGACCAATTGGTCGAGGGGTCTAGTTCGCGTGGGGGAGACGAAGTCGGGGAAACTTTTGTCGGGCGTTGAGGTGCAGGGAACAGCCCTGTCGGGGTGTTCGCCGGAGAAAGCTTCGGACCGCCGGACCAAGGTTGGGGGTGACCGGAAACGCGAATAGGAAAATGGCAGGTTTAGTCCCTGTGGTTTGATTTAATTCGAAACAACCCTTAAAATAATTACGGATGGATCCTTGTGGTTTCATTTGTCCAGAAATAGTCCCTCAAACGATTTTAGTTTTAAAACCTTCTAGTTTAGTTAATTACAAAACGAACCCTAAACTTTTTATTAAATAAATTAATTTAATTTCTTTTAAATCAATTTACTTTAACATTATATTTTAAATGTTTTTATAAACTTACTTATTATTATTATTATAAATAATTTTTATAAGGTTATTCATCTTATTCAAATGGGTTATTTTATTAAATATGTAACTTCTTTTTTTTTTTTTTTTTTTACTTAGATTTTTATATAAAATTTTATATTAGTTTTAAAATTTATAAATTTCTAATTAGTTTAAATCCATAAAATAAGATACCTATTTGTATAAAACCAAATAAAACTTAAGCATATAGAATTTTATAAAACTTATGTTTTTATTTAAAATCAATCATTTTGAATGGTTAATAAAATTGAAAACCATTGATTTATTTATATAAATTATCTAATTTGATAACATGATTTATATAGTTTATAACCTTCAAATATATATATATATATTTTTTTAAATTAAAAATATCTAAATTGAAATTTGCCAATACACCGATTTGTATAAATTTGATTAAATATACGTGTATATGTTTTGAAATAAAATGTTAATATTTACACGATAAATTTCGCAACGAAAATCTTTGAAATGTCACAGTCTCCCCAAGTTGAAGGAATTTCGTCCCGAAATTCGATTAGCGAAGGTTATGGGAACGGGAAAAGGGGTGCCAATAGACTTAGAATGGAATTACTTCACAAGAGAAAGATTCAGCGGGGAAATATCGTATGATAACGGATGACGATGCTAATTCGAGTCGAGTTGTCAATTAGTTGATCTAATAGTATAATGAGATTTATGCATACAATTGTTCGTACAATGCATGAATGTAAACTACTAGAACCCAGATTTAACAATATTGGTGCCAATCACTTTGTGACATGGCATTTTCCTTTAAAACTCCACCCCACGGGTGTTCATATTTTCAAATTTTGCAAAAACATTTTCTAAAACCGGTCCTCCTCTTAGTACTTATGCACGGTTTATACTCGTTATATCAAGTGGGTTTATGTATAAGGTGTACCAGCGGCTAACCCACCACCCCTTTGATATACCGGGGATTCCCCGCGCATAATTACTAGGATTTGGAACTTCAACAATTTAGGTAAACTTTAACAGAGCTAGCAAGTTGTATGACCGAGTTTAAACCTAATAGGTTTGTCTCACAAAAGTATAGGAATGAGATGAATGGTGATAGCATAGCTGTTATATGCAATTACGGGTTATAAAACTCATAGCAATGGATTTCCCATCCGCTATTTCCATGATATACGAGTTATCAAGATTGATTGATGGTTTAGCAAACAGTTGGTTAAAAGCAAGAGACACAATTTTTCTATTGGCATGAATATTGAATAAATCGGATGTATAAAAATAGTGTACAAAGGAACGTACCGTTAACAGTGTCGTCATTGGCCGGAGTCTCGTTAGCATTTATATTAAAGGCTCGTCCACGAGGACCACCTTGATTTTGAAGTCTTGGACATTGGTTCCGAAAGTGGTTTGGGTCTCCACATTCGTAACAGGCCCGTCCATAGGTGACAGTGAGAGGCATTGAATGATTGCCTTGAGTAGCTTGATTAACGATAGTGCGAGCACGGCAAGTAGTAACAACGTGCCCATAGCGTCCACACTTTGAGCATAGACGGCATGCAGCATGCGGGGCATGGTGATACTTGCAAGTAGGGCATTGGGGAAATGAACCTACATAGTTTCTCGGAATTTGACCCGTAGGAGTAACTTGGGTCATAGGTATGGCAGGAATGATGGCCGCAAAGTTTTGGGCCTTGCGCTTCCTATCATGATGGGAAGATTTGAGCTCTTCGTTTTTGTCGGACACAGAAGTAGCAGCTTTGTCGACCACCTTCTTGGTACTCTTCCTAGATAAGGTACCCGCTTTGACGTGATTGTCAGTCAATACAGCAGATAAACGGATAGCGTCCCCGAGAGTGGAGGGATCACTTCCCGATACGGTGTCTTGGATTGGCATAGGCAGTCCACCTATGTATTTCTCAATTCTCCGTGCTAAGGGAGTAACCATGTGGGGCACGAGCAGACTTAGTTCTTGAAAACGAGTGGTGTAAGCCAAATTTTCTCCGCTATCTTGGGTGAGATCCCAAAACTCAGCTTCGAGCTTCCTCATTTCGTTGCGAGGACAGAACTCGTCAGTCATAAGTCGTCTCATTTCGTCCCAAGACAAGGACATAGCAGATTCGTTGCCTCGAGTACGCTTCCCACCGTTCCACCAGGTGAGTGCTCGTTTTTGGAAGACGCTGGCAGCATAACGGACTTTGAGGACGTCGGGACAACCGCTGTTTAGGAAAGTACTCTCCATACTTTCAAACCATTGAAGAAGGCTAGTAGCACCTTCCGTCCCGAAGAATTTGGTGGGGTTGCAAGAATTGAAATGCTTGAATGTGCAGTATGGTGGGTTTGCACCCTTCCCTTGCGTATTAGACCCATTACCATTGTTGTTAGCTTGGATCATTTGGCCTACTAGTTGAGTAAGTAGTGCAGCAAGGTCAACGTTGGAGTTGCTAGAGTTAGCATGTCGAGGAGGCATTCTAACACCATAAGAAAAGACAATGATATTTTAGATAAGATGGATATATATGAGTTATAGCGGGAAATAATGTAAGCAGAAAAACGGGATTCATCATGACGCGTGCCAGTGCATGTGTATTTATTCTAGGTTGATGGGGGAAACTAAGTCATCTATTCCGGATAGAACATGATGTTATAGGTCATTATTCGCGTAATAGGAATTGCCGGGACTTGCATGCACTACAAATTGTTATTACGTGTGCACCCGTAATAATGATTTGTTTTGCATGTTCGTCTAGTTTTTCCTATTTTGCTATAATGTCCCCAGATTTTGAGTTTAAGTTCGGATTGTATCCTTGCGAATACATTGACTTATCAACGTTAAATAATTCCTCAAAACTTTCAAAGAGACATGCTTTAGCCTATAGGTAAACACTCACGTCAGGAATTCCCAGGAAAGCATACGGGTCCGTTTATTTGGATTTATACGAAATGCTTTCCTAGACAGAAAACCCAATGTACAGGTGTCACCCTTCCAGATTGCACGTGTCCTTTACTGGTTTCAAGAAATTAAGTTGTTGACGAGATTTTAAGATTTTAGTAGAATTGAGAGTTTATGTGTATAAAATGTGTAGAAATGTTGCAATTTATATGGATGAGGAGAGAGTATGGACAAGGATTTGTAGTGTATTTGTTTGCATAAGTGTGTTGATCAAATGTGTATGTAAAGTATGTATCATGTATCAAAGTCTTGTATGTATGTGTATAAGTCTCATGTACCAAACTTGGGAAAATTCAAATAATACCTAACTACAAATAATTCACATAGCAATTAATTATTTAGCACATAACACATAAAAGGGAGTCCTAGGGTTATAGTCTAGGTCATTGTGTCTAATAACCTAATTCCCTATAACCATGGCTCTGATACCAATCTGTCACACCCCGACCGATGGCGGAATCATCGAGGCGGACAATGTGATGATTGTTCAAAAGCACATGATAGCTAAAGGTTGCATAATTCATTAATTTAATTTAAAAACAACAAGATCCAAATACAATACATTCCAAATAACCTAGTCTAGTTCAAAACATTGATTTATTTAACTAGGTCCATGTTCCTTAAGTGGAGAAACCTTCGGCAAGTAGTCACATATCCAAACCTGAAACATTATTTAAATCAAGTGTCAACTAAAAAGTTGGTGAGTACATAGGTTTAGTAAATCCAGTAAATAGTAGTGTAAATCGTTTTGCAACTCATTGTTTATCTTGTTAAACATAGCATAGGATGTAACATTTATTTAATCACAATTCAAACCGAGTTTGACGCGCTTGAACAGAGCACAACAGCTAAGTCCGGTATGCTTGAATATAGTTACCCACTATATCCGGTATGATTGAATATAACACGCGGTTATATCCGAGTATGCAGTAATAAACACCCTAACCGGGTGGGCTGGTCAGGCACAATAGATCTATCAATATTACAGTTGGTTGTCTTGTGTTTAAATGTATGTACATCCAAAGAATAAACATATAGTCTCATGTATAACACGTACAAACAATGTGAGTAGCATGTATAATGTTTCACCCCAAAACGTATAAAAATGTAAAAATAGGGGCTATGTAACTCACCTTGCAAGCGGGTATTTTTCCACGCGTGTAGGTGATAAGTATGTGGAAGCCTAAGCACGTTGATACCCTATGTAGACAAATGGGTATTATTGTATGCGTATAGGTGTGTATTTGTATTTAATGTATATAGGCTCTAATATAATTTTCTTTAATATTTATTTGTATAAAGTATAGAAATAGAATGATAATGGGTTTTTTTTTTATAAAACTTTAACTTATAAGGATATATATATATGTATTGTTTTAAACAAGTATTATATTCAATGTATTTATATAATAATAACAAAATAAAAGAAAAGTCTTTATTTATTTAAACAAGTTCATAAAAAAATATAATGCTAGGTTCATATAAAAATAATGAGACATTTTATATATTTAATGTATTTTAGTAAGTTTATAAAAAATGTTACAAGATTTATAAAAATAAAGGACATTTTATATATTAAATGTATTTTAATAATTTTATAAAAAATGTTACAAGATTTATAAAAATAAAGGACATTTTATATATTAAATGTATTTTAATAATTTTATAAAAAATGTTACAAGATTTATAAAAATAAAGGACATTTTATATATATTAAATGTATTTTAATAATTTTATAAAAAAAAATGTTACAAGATTTATAAAAATAAAGGACATTTTATATATTAAATGTATTTTAATAATTTTTTTTTTTATAAAAATATTATATATAAAAGGATGGGATGGTTTATAAAAAAAAATATATAGTTTAATCGATTCGAACACGTAAACCAACTCGTTTTTGTATTTATTGTATCAAAATGGTATTAAAATAAGTTAATATAATTAAATAAAATAAAAAAAATGAAAACAGAATAAAAATGGGGTTGGGCCGGAGGCCAGCAGGCTCGAACCCGCGACCACTAGATCAAACACACACACGCATAACCAGCCGGGCCACAGCCCATCGCTGGTTATGTGTGTGTTAATTAATTGATATACACGACTTAGAAATTGGTCGCTGGTCCTCGGCAATCCGGCAATCGCGTCCGAGGACTCGAGTTTGCTCGGCAATCCTCGTGCGAATGCCGCGATTTTGAGTTGGATTGATTACCAGGGAGTAATAGAAGGCAGTGGACTTGTTTTGAGACTCGAACCAAGTCGAAACGGGTCTGGTTGGCACGGTCTTTGAACTCGAATATGTCACAAGTGGAATTCGATTTCTGTGTGGAATTGGCTCCTGAAATCCTGGTCGTAGCTTCACTCAGGGTCGACGAAGGTGTTGGAGTCCTCAATTTGGAGTGTGAGTGTGTGGAAGGAGGGTAACCAGTTCGTGCAGGGCCGACCATGGCCATTTATAGTCGGGCTTGATCCTGATAATGAGACAAGCAATTGAGCATGCCTGAACATTCGTCTGGACGAGACGAAGCTAACCAGACCATCGACAGGCGTGGAGGTGGCCTGTCGGGTCTGAATTCGGGCGTGGGTTCTCGGCCACCAACAGGATCAGACAATCCGTGTGATGGGGAGACCAATTGGTCGAGGGGTCTAGTTCGCGTGGGGGAGACGAAGTCGGGGAAACTTTTGTCGGGCGTTGAGGTGCAGGGAACAGCCCTGTCGGGGTGTTCGCCGGAGAAAGCTTCGGACCGCCGGACCAAGGTTGGGGGTGACCGGAAACGCGAATAGGAAAATGGCAGGTTTAGTCCCTGTGGTTTGATTTAATTCGAAACAACCCTTAAAATAATTACGGATGGATCCTTGTGGTTTCATTTGTCCAGAAATAGTCCCTCAAACGATTTTAGTTTTAAAACCTTCTAGTTTAGTTAATTACAAAACGAACCCTAAACTTTTTATTAAATAAATTAATTTAATTTCTTTTAAATCAATTTACTTTAACATTATATTTTAAATGTTTTTATAAACTTACTTATTATTATTATTATAAATAATTTTTATAAGGTTATTCATCTTATTCAAATGGGTTATTTTATTAAATATGTAACTTCTTTTTTTTTTTTTTTTTTTTTTTTACTTAGATTTTTATATAAAATTTTATATTAGTTTTAAAATTTATAAATTTCTAATTAGTTTAAATCCATAAAATAAGATACCTATTTGTATAAAACCAAATAAAACTTAAGCATATAGAATTTTATAAAACTTATGTTTTTATTTAAAATCAATCATTTTGAATGGTTAATAAAATTGAAAACCATTGATTTATTTATATAAATTATCTAATTTGATAACATGATTTATATAGTTTATAACCTTCAAATATATATATATATTTTTTTTTAAATTAAAAATATCTAAATTGAAATTTGCCAATACACCGATTTGTATAAATTTGATTAAATATACGTGTATATGTTTTGAAATAAAATGTTAATATTTACACGATAAATTTCGCAACGAAAATCTTTGAAATGTCACAAATTCTATGAACTAGGTTTAAACTAAATAAACTCAAATGTAAACTGAGAACTAATGACAACTAACTATCATATGGGAGAATTAGACAAATTTAAGGAATGAGAAAGTACTACCTAGGTAAGAATCTTATTTGTGAAACTCGGATTTCTCTCAGCTATGGAAACTATGATGGAACTGGGGTTCTAAAGTATGACACCCTTATACAACCTAGTGGATCCCTGATCAATTTCCGGGTGTGACCAGAAGGAAACTCTAAGGAATGTATAACGCTCACAAGTTACTTGGATTACCTTTTAGTCTCTCCAACGACACTAAAGTACCCTAAAGACATATCACCTTTCAGTCTCACTATCTCAATACATTCAAAGAATGCAAGGGGTAATCTCAGAACAATTGATAAGACACGGACTAGCAAAGATACTAAGAAACCTAGGGAAACCTTCTTTCAGAGCCTTTACACCTAGACACCTAACACCAAAGACTAACCGACTATCTCTCACCTTTCAACTATCGAGATAGGAAGAACACTCAGCTCTAACAGACCACAAACTAATGTTTCAATGGATTACTATGCCTAGCAACACCATAAACTGTCACAAACACACATTAAGCAACCTAAACATGCATTTATAACTGAAAGACATTCCACAAGACACATGTGGAACATAAATCAATCACAAATCAATACTAAGCATGCATATTCATTAGATCAATTGCAATAAGATTCTTTACAATAGTATCAAACCATCATACGATAACCAAAATTAATAAAAATCCAATCTTTCAACAATATTCATCAAAACCTAGGTAGCTACAAAGGTTTAGCCAACAATCATGCTCAAAAACAGTAAATCAGTAAGAAACATCAAAGACATAGTATCAGTTAAACTAATTGAACACAAGATAATCAATAACATAAACCGAATGATTAATGTCTAACCAATACTCTCTCAAAAGCTTCAATATTTGGCTTCAAACTCCTTCTCTACTCTCAAAATCGCCCAAAAGCTCTGGTGTGACGGCTAAAAGTCGAACCTTTAACATAAAGGCATTAAAATCTTTAAATTCGAATTTTAGGGGTTTTGCCATAATTTGAGATTTTTGCGTGTCGCGAACTCTGGACATAGCTTCTTCGCGTGTCGCGATGGACAATTTAGTAGGGCGCTGATTTCTGGGTCTTCGCGTGTCGCGAAGACCTGATGCTCCCTTTTCACGTGGCGCGGCGACTTGCTTTTCCAACTATTTCTTCTTTTTAAGGCTTCTCCTCGTGTGCTCGATTTCTCCGGGATTAACTTTTGATTTCCGCTTCATTTGCACCTGAGTACCTGTAAACAAGACCCACACTAAGTACGATACAAAAACGAATAAAAACGAATACAAAACTAACTAAAACGCACAAAAACGAAAGGATAAATACATGTGTTTTGCGACACATCAATGACTCCTGAAATATAACTTCTTCATCATCATTGTGACTATCATGATGTACACCCGAAGATGAAGCTTCATTCGGATTAATTGGAGGAGGAACGATAACAAAAATAACAGATCTCGGTTCAATAATAGGATCATCATTGTTACAGCAGGACTGAATCATAAGCTCTGCTACATCAGGGGATGTCTTGAGGAGGAACATTGAAAGATCTGAACAATGCACCATAATCAAATGCCCACGATGGTCCTTTGGAAATCTGAGGAACCATGCGATTATCACAGTCAATGTGAAACCACTCCTCAATTTGTCTAGTTTCCTTATTAAACACTCGTTTATTATGATAATTTGAAGCATACCCTAAGAAAATTCCTTCAATCGCCTTCTCACTGAACTTCGTTTTAACATCCCAAGTCTTCAACAAGGTACATGGATTACCAAAAGGCAATAGATACTTCAAATTTGGCTTTCGATTGTTCAGCAGTTCATAACACGTTTTATTTTGTTTCTTCACAAGCAACACACGATTAAGCACATGACATGCAGTGTTCATCTCCTCTGCCCAAAAAGTAACTAGCAACTTCGAGTCGGATAACATAGTACACGCCGTCTCAATGAAAGTGCGATTTATTTGTTCAGCTACACTGTTCTGTTGAGGAACATATGGTGCACTGAATTCATGGTGGATACCCTTTTGAAGACAAAATAATCCCAATCACTTCGAATTCTCCTGACCTTTTGTTTGAATAGAGTCTCAAGTCCCACAATTAGAAACTTAAGAATTTCAGTCGTCTCATCCTTTGAAGCAAGAAACTTTACCCAAGAAAATCTTGAAAAGTCATCAATCACTACTAGATAATATGATTTCCCACCTTCACTCTTAACACTGACTGGTCAAAACAAATCCATATGCAACAACTCGAGAGGTGTCATAATAAAATTAGTTAACTTTGACTTATGGGACTTTCGGTGTTGCTTCCCTTTTTTACATGGTAGACAGTCTTCGTTCATTTAAAATCTCATAGCTGGCACACCGGTAACAAGCCCATTCTTTACCAAATAATTCATTTTCCGAAAATTAATGTGAGCCATCTTCCCGGTGCTATAAAGTTGATTCGGACTATGAAGCTTTAGAAAGTAAACACGTTAGGACAGATGAAGTTGTTGTGGCCGTACTTATATCAAGCACATATGTGTCATTCTTTCTCGGAGCTCTCGTTAAAATCCAATCTTTAGGAATCTCAAACCCTGGCTTCAAACCTAAACACTCAGATTTTTTGAAATGAAAAGAAAAGTCTTTGTAACAGACTTGCGATACGCTCAACAGATTATGCTCAAGCTGTTCCAAGTAATTCACTTTTTTGAAGCTCAAACGTCCATTCGAAATTGTTCCTTAGCCTGAAATATTGCCTCCCTTTTTACCAGCAAAAGCAACATACCCCCCGTCAATTTGCTTAACATCTTCAAGTAAAGAAATATTTCCAGTCATGTGACGAGAACAACCACTATCCACATACCATGTATTACGGATAGACCTCATTGGTTGTCCCTGTACAAACAAGAAACATTCAGTTAGTCATTGAGACCCAAGCCATTGTGGTCTTGGGTCGACCATTCGAATCGAAATAAACTACTTCACGCATTCACAATCTACATTATCATCAACCTTTCGTTGTTGAGACGAACGATCAGCAGACGAAGATTTTTTAAAACCTTTGTTTTCAAAATTGGTTTGTCCAGTTGTAGGTTTTGAAAAAATATTATCATAGGTAGTGAAAGAATTTTCTTGTTCTGATTCTAACAACTTCTTCAATCGTCTGTTACGTCGTCGTCTTTGAGGACGAGATAATTTTGCCTCAGTTGGTGAATTATCATTCACAACACCCTTTGGTCTCACATCATATGGTCGACTGCCAACTGGACTCACAAACCATGTCTAACAACCCTTGCTTTACTAACATTCTGTTTAGGAACATCAAACTTCCTCAAAATAGACTGAACCTCAACAGGTTTCTTGTAGGTTTTGGTACAGCTTATCTCACAAATGTAGACTTATGTACCACTGTTGGTTTCACCTCAACAGGTCTTCTCAAAATCTGTTTTACTTGTGAAATATTAGAATCCTGTGGTTTATTGTTCACCACTGATTTGACAACAGGCTTAACCACTGTTTGAATCTTCTCTGGAATGACATGCTTCTTGCCTTCATTCTTATAAGGACAGTTCTTTAGAATGTGTCCAACCTCGTTGCAATGGAAACATGTACGTCTCTTTGTATATTTTCGAACATAAAAAGTTTTCCTTAGACTAGTCGGACTACCAGACGATTCACCAACATAAAAACCTGTATTCTTTTGATAATAAGAACCTCCAGAAGATTGTGGATGTGCAGTCTTAGATTTTTCCAACTTTATTTCTCCAGAATAAAATTCAGTGTAGTCTTCTCATATAGTTTTGTAATTTCCGTATTGATATCTCCAAATTTGATAAAACCTTTTTGACCCAAACCTGGTCATGACTGCTCAGACTCATCAGCAGGTTCTGTCAAAATACATCGATCACGTGTAACTTTCTTCACAACCTTTGGTTCCTCAATCTTAACATCTTTAGGAACTCCCTCGACTTTGGCTTCATCAAAACATTCATCGTCACTATCATCTTCATAAACCATGTCTTCTCCCGTAACTGGATTGACTTTCAACACCATATTTGGTTCTAAGTCTGAATCCTTCATAGCTTCAGGATCAACAGTGTAATTACCATTGAATGGTGGAAGAAATCGTAAACCACTTTTCTGTTTGCCTCCTTCATTTTTATCATTGTAGTACTTAACCAAAAATAATGAATTGTTATAGCCATCAAGTTTTCTATTCAACCTTATCACCTCATCTTGTGAATGAGACAACGCAGTATTCTTCTTCTCTAGCTTTGAGTATGCAATATAAATCTTAAATGCTTGTTCCCTAACCTTTGATGTAAGAGAGTTGATATCCATTTTCAGAGATTTAATTCTTTCAATAAAGATCTTTTCATTTTCTCTCAACGTTTGATTTGCAACATTCATCGATTTCATGTCGCAAATGAGATTAGTATTATCATCCATCAATCTCATAATCTTTCCCTGAAAGTTAACACATGCAGAACACACAATATCATAGTTAACATCTTTTACCTTTAAAGATTCAGAAGTGTCTGCCATATAAGCTTTCTCTTTGATTTCTTCTTGAACTTTTGTGTTTTCAGGTACAGTCTTCTCAGAACATGAAACTTCCTCATGAATGCAATCTTCAGAAACAATCTCCTCAGCTTCAGAACTACCAGCTTCACTAGAACTCTCTGAACTATCATCCTCTGAAGAATCATGTTGGAACATTGTTTGTGACAACCAGCCTTGTAATAGAATAGGTCTTTATATTTTGTAATGTAATGTTTTCTATGTAATTGTTAAGTTTTTGTAACAGGCGAACTTAACAAGTTCGATTGATGTAGTTGTGGCGAACTTAATAAGTTAGCCTAAGACTAGATTTGGTGAACTTGATAAGTTCGCCTGTAGCAAGTATGTGTTACCTATAAATAGTGTTTAGTCTTGTCATTTGTAACAGTTAGTGATCTTGTAAGACATTTATCTGAGTAATACAAGGAGCTTTCAGTGAGTCTTGTCTTGTGTGTTTATCTTGTGTTCTTATCTGTACGAGACGCGTTTATTCGTTAGGATTCCGCACTATGAGTATTCGTTGTGTGTTATACGTCTGAGATCGATCTGTAGACCCGCTGGGACCTACAATTGGTATCAGAACTATTGCACTTGATTAGAGATCATCGTGTGACACCGTTTCATTCTGATTTGCATCAAAAGATTGAGATTTTTGAAGCTTTTTGTATTGTTGGGTGTTTTACAAGTTTTCGAACATGGAGAGGCTGATTTGATCAATTGTGGAGGTGTTTTTGTTGAAATTGATCCGTTAGAAGTATTCTAATTCATGTTTTGAAGAATCCTATGGATTGAATTTGTTTAATTCTTACAAAATTGCAAGATGTGTTGATTCTCAGTCTAGTTCGAGCGTTTGGGTGATAGAACAGTCTTCCTTGTTCTTCAGCTGAAATAAGCGAACTTTGTTGGAACCTAATAGTCCATAGAAATCAATTAGGTTTTAGAAGTATTAACTTCAGAGTTTTCGGTTGGAAAATGTTTTCGGTCGAAAACATTTTTCGATCAAGAAGATTTCGATCGAAAACTCTAGTATAAATAGTTGTGTCTTTTGTATTTCAAGTAACTTTCTCACTTTTTACTATGAATTTTACAATTTAATCAAAAGAATCTTTGTGTGTTTCTGCTGTTAATACTTGATTACATTACTTGATTAAAGAAGATAATCATCATGAAATATGCATTTGGTGTGATTGATAGTATCGAGATTGATCATCTTTGATTTGTTCATTTTGGTGTGGATTTGATTTCTGAATTATTTTCGCCAATTCAGAGAGTGATTGAAGAATTTATCCTTGAATATCAGAAGATCTGAGGGAATCACAAGTGGTATCAGAGCTAGGTTAATAGCTCTTGGTATTCAAGAAGATTTTAAGTCAAATCTGATCAAATAGAAGTAATTTGGGTGCCATTGTTGCTGATTTGAAGCTAGTTTTGATGGAGATGAAGTTTGCATCAAGTTTGAAGACTTGATTCTTTACTCGGATCATCACAGAAAGTTTTTGGTCAATTCAAGTGTTCTTCTGTTGATTTGTCCAAAAAGTTTGTTTGAAGTAGCCGAAAACTCTGTTTGAAGAAATCGAAAAGGATTTCGTTCGAAACGTATTGTCCGAAATTTCATCTGTTCGAAATATTCTGACTTTTCGATCGAAAAGTATTGTACTAAGTTTTTGACCGAAAAGTTCTAAGTTGGAATTTTTTCTGATTTAGACCAAGTTTCAAATTACAAGTAAAGAATGGTTGGAAAGGTATACGACCAAGTTTCAAATCACCACCGATGCTAAAATCAGTATCAGAATTTTCAATTTGGAAGATAATGATGAAGGCTTATTTCAAGTTTACTGAACACACACTTTGGGAATCAATTGTAAAAGGTCCTCACATTCCTAAGACTTCAAATGCTGATGGGTTAGTCCCGATTGCTGATCCTGATCTTTATTCAGAGGAAGATAAGAAGTTAATCGAAAGGGATAACAGAGCATTGGGTTCTATTATTCTAGCACTTCCGACTGAGTTGTATTTGAATTTTGAGCAACATGAAACTGCTCAGGGTCTGTGGAACGCTTTATGCTTAAGATTTGAGGGTAATGCAGCTCTTCAGGAAAGCAGAACCGATCTTCTACTGAAGCAATATAACATGTTTAGTTATAAAAAGAACGAGACTCTTAGTGAGCAGGTGACTAGGTTTACAACCATGATCAACATGTTTCGAAAAATGGGAGTAAAATTTGAAGAGTATGAACTAGGAAAGAAGCTGTTAGACTCACTGTCAGATTGCTGGAGCATACCTTGTATGCTAATCAAGAACACAACTCCAGATCTGAAGAGTAAAACACTTGGTGATATTATATGTTTACTCGAGTCTTATGAATTGGATGCAAAGAAGAGAGAACTGAACAACAAAGATAAACAAAATAAATCAAGTTCAACAAATGTAGCATTATTTTCTAGAAGTAGGGAAGGAAATAGTGGAACAAAACCTGAGAAAAACAAAGGTTGTTGTGAACACTCCTCTGGTGAGAAAGTCAAGTCATGTCATCTGGACAAATCCTTGAAGATCAGATTG
Source organism: Smallanthus sonchifolius (assembly GCA_023525975.1). Lineage (NCBI taxonomy): Eukaryota > Viridiplantae > Streptophyta > Magnoliopsida > Asterales > Asteraceae > Smallanthus > Smallanthus sonchifolius. Next base: position 56,787,881 of record CM042022.1, on the reverse strand, counting down.
CTTTGTTTGGAGCTTTTATGAGCAGCTATGATGCACTGGTGACAAGAAAGTTACAACCTGCCGTGCATGATGTAGAAGATCTTGTTCAGATCAATCCTGATGACTTGGAATATATGGACTTGCAAAGGCAGATGGCCATGATAGCTGTAAGGGCTAAAAAGTATTTGCCGAAGGTTGGGAAGGATAAGTTGCAGTTTGGTAAAAAGGTTGGTTTTGACAAAGATAAACTCAGGTGCTACAACTGTCAAAAGCTTGGTCACTTCGCTCGTGAGTGTACCAAGGACAAGAAAAAGAAGGTTGAGGGAAGCGAGGTTAAGCTGGTGAAAATGATTGATGAATCTAATAATTCAAAGAAGGCTCCAACTGCACTCATGTCCAAACAGCTGAGTAATTGTGAATGGGAGGATGAGATCGAGGATACTGAGGATGAAATGGATGAAGCCTTGATGGCTGAAATTGAAGATTCAATGAAACCAGCTGATATTGCCAGTGATTGTGTGCTCAAAACCGATTCTAAAGAAAAGGGAAAAGCTGCTGTTTCTGATGAAACTTCATCTGAGGATGAGGTAAATTCTGAAAATAAATTTGATATATGTTCCGCATTGTGTGTAGATCGAATGCAAAACTATCATGCAGCAAACACGTTTCTGATTGTTGAAAATGATAAACTAAAAAGAGTAAACAAAGAATTGAAACAAAATAAAGTAAATTATACAAGAAAAAATAAAGCATTATTGAAAGATAATGTAACATTTAAAGAATATTTGGATAAAAAGGACGTTTTAATCAAAGATCTTTTAGAAAAACTTATCAAATCTGAAACTGATTTAATAAAAGAAATGGTAATTTTTTCAAAGTGGAAGATACAACAAAATGTCTTTGATGAATGTGTTAGCAAACAGAGAACTATTTATATCAAAGACGGGTTGGGTTACAACAAGGTTCCACATCCTGAGAATTTTGTACCTTTTCCCGAACCGCATGAATCGAATGAGTTAATGAATGTCAGAAATTCTAACTTTCATGATATGTATATTAGTGAAGATATAATCTCAGGGTGTGTGGATGATGAAAATGAACTTGATGGAGTGAAAAGTTTTTCAGCTTTCAATAAACAGTGCACTAGGGAGTTTATTAGGGACTGTAAACAGTATCTAGATGTTGATTGTAATCTAGATAAATTTGTTTCAATTTCTAGTTTAAATGCTGATGCAAAAAATATTAATGCTTCTGATTATGATTATGATATTTCTTATGTTTCGGCATGTTCAACTACCGGTTGTGTTGAGTTTGATTATGTGTTTGAAGTGTCATCAACATCTACTTTCTTTGAAAAAGTGGTGCATACAGCTAGAGATTATGTCCCACTTAATAAACTCTCTAGTCTAGTTGGTGATGTGGTCTTAGATGAGTTTGGAAATCCTCTGATTCAAGAGTATGATTTGTCAAGTGAGAGACCAAAGAAAAATAATGTCATAGCACCAGAGAATCATATTCTTACAAGTGAGACAGAGAACAATAAAGTTGTCAAAGTTAAAGTGAGTGTACCAACAAATGTCCAAAGAAAGTCTTGGTGTGTCAAAGGAAAAACCATTGATGTCAAAGTGTAAGGCCCCAAAACCGGGTAACCTCACTTGTTGGATTTACTCATAAACATAGTCATAAATACTGAACTTGAATTTAAAACATTCATCATTCAATTACATAATCATAACAGCGGAAGTCTTTACAAATAAATCATAACATTGTTCTAAGACATATAAAACAAAAGTGGGATGTCAGTCTCGTGCCGGGTAACCTTCACGCCATTGCACGACCTTTTCTTCCTTTACCTGAAATGTATACTAAAAGTCAGCTAACGCTGGTGAGTTCTAGTTTAATACAATTAGGTATAAATATTCTTTTCTTTAGAAGTATGCATAATTATATATACATTTATATAAATACACATTGACTTGAATTGCTTTTCTTTTATCATTCTTCGCAAATACATATAAATATATATTCACATCATTTGTCTCATTTACTTTCATAACTTTTGCTTTTCTTTCATCTTTCTTTGTGACTACATATATATGCATTCACCCTTTTCTTTTCTTTTCTTTTCATTCATGGGTGATCAACCCGTCATTTATTTGCGAATGTCACAAAGACAAGCGCCACGGTCCATCGTCATGGTCCGCCTATTCTTACAACCGTCCGGCAACTAGTGTCCGTCTGTATTTTTCATTCTTACAACCGTCCGGCAACTTGTTTCCGTCCGTAATCTTACAACCGTCCTACCGTCGTAGGCCATATTTCGCCCGTCTGCCATAAGGCATCCGTTTCCCACTTAAACTAATTATACAGCCGAATATTGATTTAGCGCCTTACTCCACCATAGTGGCCTTTATTTAGTCTACCTTTCTAGACTTACTTTTTCTGGCTGCATAATAGTCAAGTGGTCGTCCGTCTACCGAAGTAGCCGTTATCATTGAAGCGTCCATAACGTTTTCTGTTACTTGGCAAGCAATATATATACATAGATATAAAGCATGATTTCATTCTTACACGTTATGTTATTCTTTTCATTCATTCTTGATAATCATACGATTCATTCTTTGTTCATAATTCATTTTTTGTACTTGGGTATATATATATGTTTGTATACCACGTATGATCACATTAACATTCATTACATTTATTCACGTAGTGTATACACTTCAGCCCCAAAACATTTATAAATTATTTGCACATAACATAGAAGGGGGCACATAGAACTCACCTGATGGGCTACTCTAGGTTGTCCTAGACAAAGGTCCAACAGCGTCACTTTCGATCTGGATTAGGTAGTTAAATACACATTAGACCCAACCCCGACTTTAATGGTTTAATCATTCTAAACTTACTGACTTTACTTAACCAACCTGCTGCCTGCTGTCTGCTGCCTGCGCACTTAGTAAGTGCGCAGGGACTTGCTCCTGCGCACTTGGCAAGTGCGCAGGAGCCTTCCTCCTGCGTACTTGGTAAGTACGCAGGGTCTGCATCCTGCGTACTTGGTAAGTACGCAGGGATTCCCTCCTGCGCACTTGGTAAGTGCGCAGGACCTGGTTCTTGGACCAAAAATCCGAAGTTCTTGCATGCAAACCCGATCGTGCCAATCTTACAATTTTCTTTGATCAAAACATGCGGTTTTCGTTCTAGAAGCTATTTCTAAGCTTATTATCAAGTTTCATCCGTAAAAACATAATCTATTTAGCTAAAACTCGAGAAACCCCAAAATGAACAAAAACTCAGATTATGTATGAATCATTACCTGGATTGAAGTTTTGATTCGGAGGTTTTGCTCACGAGCTCAGCTGTAACGTGCTCCTCTAATCTCGTGACGATCCGTCGACTTTCTCTCTCTAGACCCGGGCTCCCTTTGTCTCTCTAGAATTGGTGAAATGGAGGTGAAATGGTCAAATGGGCTGTCTTGCCCCTTTTATACCTGGGCTTCCCTCGGCCCGTTAGAGTCGAGCCCAAGCCCATCCGTCTTTCTTTCGCTTTATGACATTTAAATCCCCATCGTATTATTATTTACTTATTTACTATTTTCAGGATGTTACAAGTCTACCCTCCTTAAAGAGGTTTCGTCCTCGAAACTGTTTATACGTCAAACAATTGTGGGTATAGTCCCCTCATCTCGTCTTCTTTTTCCCATGTAGCTTCCGACCCTTTTCTGTGCTTCCATTGTATTTTGACTAAAGGGATCGACTTATTGCGTAGTCGCTTTTCAGCTCGATCAAGGATGGCTATTGGTTCCTCTACATAATTTAGGCTGTTATCCACCTCGATCTCGTCGTAAGGTATGTGAGCTGTGTCATCGGCTAGGCATTTACGTAAGTGAGACACGTGGAACGTAGGGTGTATTCCACTAAACTCAACGGGTAGGTCGAGTCTGTAAGCAACTTGACCCACTCTTGCTAAAATCTTGAAAGGTCCGACAAACCTTGGACTCAGTTTGCCACGCTTCCTGAATCGGATGATTCCTTTCCACGGTGATACCTTTAACAGTACCATGTCCCCTACCTGAAACTCTAAATCCCTTCTTCTCTTGTCCGCGTATGATTTCTGCCTGTCCTTTGCGGCTTTCATTCGAGCCTTGATCTGATCAAATTTCTCGGAAGTAGCTTTGACCACTTCGAGACTCGCAAAATCCTTTTGTCCAATTTCCCCCCAACAAACCGGGGTCCTACATTTTCTCCCATACAACATTTTAAATGGCGGCATGTCAATAGTTGAGTGATAGTTGTTGTTATATGAAAATTCTGCCAATGGTAGGTGGCTGTCCCAGCTCCCACCGAAATCAATGATACAGGCCCGGAGCATGTCCTCCAAGGTCTGAATGGTCCTTTCCGATTGTCCATCGGTTTGGGGGTGGTAAGCGGTGCTGATGTTCAATCTAGTGCCCATCGCTTCATTGAATTTCTTCCAAAACCTTGACGTGAATCTAGTATCCCTGTCGGACACAATCGACAGCGGCATACCATGTCTGCTCACAATTTCTTTGATAAATACTTCGGCTAGCTTTTCGAACGAAAAAGTCTCACGTATTGGCAAGAAGTGAGCACTCTTTGTCAAGCGGTCGACGATCACCCAAATGGTGTCATTGCCTTTAGCTGTTCGCGGTAGCTTGGTAATGAAGTCCATTGTGATCTCCTCCCACTTCCATTCCGGTATTGGTAAAGGTTGTATTTTACCACATGGTTTCTGGTGCTCGGCCTTAACTAGTGAACACGTTAAGAACTTGTTCACGTATTCAGTCACATCGTTCTTCATGCCAGGCCACCAGTACTCTTTCTTCAAGTCTTGATACATTTTGTTTGTCCCGGGGTGGATAGAATAACGAGACTTATGGGCCTCATCGAGTATTTTGGCCCTAAGTTCGCCAATCTTAGGTATCCACATCCGGCCAAACCTAGTTCGTACTCCGTATGTATTTGCACTTAAGTTCCCTTGTTGTCCTACTATTCTTTCCCGTTTCACATTTCTTTCTAACAGTGCTTCATCTTGTGCCTTTGTTATTTCACCCATCAAATCTGGTGTTATAATCAGCTGACACGCTTTGATCCGGATGGGTGTCGATTCTTCCTTTCTACTTAAAGCGTCAGCCACTACGTTTGCCTTGCCTGGATGGTACAATATTTCACAGTCATAGTCTTTCAGTAGCTCTAACCACCTTCTTTGCCTCATGTTTAGTTCCTTTTGTTCAAAAAAATATTTCAAGCTTTTGTGATCGGAGTAGATGGTGCATTTAACTCCATACAAGTAGTGCCTCCATATTTTCAACGCGAAAACCACTGCTGCTAACTCTAGATCGTGCGTTGGGTAGTTAACCTCGTGAATCTTTAGTTGTCGTGAGGCATAAGCATTGCATAAGTACGCAACCTAAACCCTGCCCCGAAGCGTCAGAGTAGACTACCAAGTCTTCATTTCCTTCAGGTAGTGTTAGGACTGGAGCTTGAGTTAATCGTGCCTTAAGTTCCTCAAACGCGTTGTTTTGGGTTTGACCCCATTCATATTTTACTTCCTTACGTGTCAATTTAGTTAGTGGAGAGGCTATTCTTGAGAAATCTTGAATGAACCTTCGATAGTAGCCTGCCAAACCCAGGAAACTTCGTATCTCTGTTGGTGTCTTTGGGATGTTCCATTCCTTTACTATCTCGATCTTTGCAGGATCTACCATGATGCCGTTTGGGTTTATCACATGACCTAGGAATTGGACTTCCCTAAGCCAAAACGCGCATTTGGAGAATTTTGCGTACAACTTTTCCTTCTCTAGCACCTCCAGAACTTCTCTTAGGTGACAGTGATGATCACCCTCGCTTTTCGAATATACCAGTATGTCGTCTATAAAAACTATCACCGATCGATCCAACATGGGTCGACACACTCTATTCATCAAATCCATGAACGCTGCTGGTGCGTTAGTTAATCCGAAGGACATCACGAGAAATTCATAATGCCCATAACGCGTGCGAAACGCGGTCTTTGGTACGTCTTCCTCTCTTACTTTCAACTGATGGTAACCCGACCTAAGATCGATCTTTGAGAACCAACTCGCACCTTGCAGTTGATCAAAAAGGTCGTCTATTCTAGGCAGTGGGTATTTGTTCTTTACTGTCCTCTTGTTCAGTTCGCGGTAGTCAATGCACATGCGCATGCTGCCGTCCTTCTTCTTTACAAATAGTACCGGAGCGCCCCATGGTGAGATGCTCGGTCTAATAAATCCCTTTTCTGTTAATTCCTGTAGTTGAGACATCAATTATTTCATTTCTGACGGAGCCAATCGGTAGGGGGCTTTGGCAACGGGCTCAGCTCCTGGCAGTAAGTCAATCTGAAATTCTATTTCCCGATCGGGTGGCAACCCAGGTAGATCCTCAGGGAATACTTCCGGAAAGTTGCACACCACGGGTACATTCTTGAGTTCTTTAGTTTTCATTCTATCATCAATAACATATGCCAGATAAGCTTCGCAACCGCGCCTCAGATAACTTTCGGCCTTGATCATCGAGATGACGTTCGACATCATGCAATTCCAATCCCCATAAACCGTAATTGGACTGCCGCTTGGAGCTTTGAGGTGTATCCTCTTACGTTTACATATGATTTGAGCTTCATTGGCAGCTAGCCAATCCATTCCCAGTACTATATCGAATCCTCCTAAGGTGAGAAGGAATAATCTAGAAGGGAACTTATGACCCTCTATTTCTATTATGCAATCCTCTGTTACTTGGAATACTGCCGAATTTTTACCAACGGCAGTTTGTACGCTAAAGGCCTTTACTATGGTGTTAATAGTGCAATCCAGTTTACGACTAAATGCATTTGATATAAAGCTTTTACTAGCACCAGAGTCGAATAAAATAGCAGCATGTTCATCATTTACTAGAAACGTACCTGACACGACATCAGGGTTTCCCCTTGCCTCTTTCTCCGTTAAGGCATAGGCGCGAGTCCTTTCCTTTTGTTGTTCCTGCTCCTTATCCTTTCCCGAACCAGATTGGCCGGCCTTCCTGCAGTATTTTGTTAGATGCCCAAATTGTCCACAGCTTTGGCATTTAGTGTCTCTCAAACAGTCGCGAGAATAGTGTCCCGCCCTTCCACACCTATAGCAGGTGGTGGTGCCGACTCGACACTCGCCAAGATGTTGCCTTCCACATTTCTTGCAAGTTTCATATTCATTGGACCTTGGTTTCTTGCTCTCAGTTGTTACGTTCCCTCTTCCGGTGCCTCTGGACGGGTTCTCCCACTTTCTCTTTTGTGTCTCAGGTGCCGGGTCCTCATTGGCGTAGTCGTCGTAGACGATTCCGCTCAGATTCACTACCGACTCGAAGGTCGAGGGTAGGTTAGCTTTCACATGGACACGGACCCGCTGTGGCAACCCCTTAACATGATACTTGATCAAACTGTCTTCAGTTTCTACCAGATGGGGTACTAGTTGAGCCAGTTCATTGAATCTTGATGTATACTGGCGATGAGTCTTGTTGCCAGCCTTAAAGTTCAGGAATTCATTCTCAACTCGGTCGATTTCATTCTGGGGACAAAACTTTTGGATGACCAGCTTCTTCAAGTCGTCCCATGTCATTCTGTTTATAGCATTCGGTGACTTAGTTCTCTGAATATTCCTCCACCAACTTAGTGCTTCGTTGGTGAAAGAATGAGCGACGTACTTAACAGCTTGGTCGGGTCGACACTCGCTGATGTTGATTACAGCATTCATCCTCTCTATCCATTCAAGCGTTACCACTGAATCCTTGCTCTCATCGAACTTGGGTGGGTCTCCGTCCTTAAAGCCCTTATAAGTACACCCACGGTTGCTCGATCCTATCTTTATTTCATCCCCATCACTATCATATACTTTCTCTTCCTTGTCTCCTTCATCCTCCTCTCTACTTTTCTTTATTGCCTCGGATAGTAGATCAGGCAATACCTTCTTCAAAGTGAGCACAACTTCACGGGCAATAGCATCCTTGACTTCAGGTTCCAACTGTATAGGCCCTGGACTGTCGTCCTTAACTGGGGTCACTTCTGTTTCGTGCACACTTTCGGTGTGCTCTGCGTGCACACTCTCTTCTTCTTCTTCTTCTTCTATTCTTTGGTTCAACGGAGGTCTACCTACTCGGCCAGTGCGACCGCCTCGGCATCCTGTTCTTCCTCCACCAGCCATAAATTCTTAATTTCCTGATAGTTAAAAAGGGAATACATCAATGTCATTTCTTCAGATCATAGTTTGGAACAGTACGAGCAAGGTAAATTCTTAATTACAGTGACCGGTTTGTGATTACTAATTTACATTGCTTTTCGGGTTCAAAACTCTTCAAATCAGTCATGGCATTAACACATATTTGTTCTAAGTTATGGTATCTATTCTTATGCAAGAGCATTAACTTTATTCTTACTTACCGTGCTGGCGTTAGCGTTGGTTACCATACTGACATCCGTGCGTTGGTCCCATAATCAGTTTGAGTCTAGACATTTAGGGATGTCTAAATCTCTCAAACTATTGCTATGATACCAACTTATAAGGCCCCAAAACCGGGTAACCTCACTTGTTGGATTTACTCATAAACATAGTCATAAATACTGAACTTGAATTTAAAACATTCATCATTCAATTACATAATCATAACAGCGGAAGTCTTTACAAATAAATCATAACATTGTTCTAAGACATATAAAACAAAAGTGGGATGTCAGTCTCGTGCCGGGTAACCTTCACGCCATCGCACGACCTTTTCTTCCTTTACCTGAAATGTATACTAAAAGTCAGCTAACGCTGGTGAGTTCTAGTTTAATACAATTAGGTATAAACATTCTTTTCTTTAGAAGTATGCATAATTATATATACTTTTATATAAATACACATTGACTTGAATTGCTTTTCTTTTATCATTCTTCGCAAATACATATAAATATATATTCACATCATTTGTCTCATTTACTTTCATAACTTTTGCTTTTCTTTCATCTTTCTTTGTGACTACATATATATGCATTCACCCTTTTCTTTTCTTTTCTTTTCTTTTCATTCATGGGTGATCAACCCGTCATTTATTTGCGAATGTCACAAAGACAAGCGCCACGGTCCATCGTCATGGTCCGCCTATTCTTACAACCGTCCGGCAACTAGTGTCCGTCCGTATTTTTCATTCTTACAATCGTCCGGCAACTTGTGTCCGTCCGTAATCTTACAACCGTCCTACCGTCGTAGGCCGTATTTCGCCCGTCTGCCATAAGGCATCCGTTTCCCACTTAAACTAATTATACAGCCGAATATTGATTTAGCGCCTTACTCCACCGTAGTGGCCTTTATTTAGTCTACCTTTCTAGACTTACTTTTTCTGGCTGCATAATAGTCAAGTGGTCGTCCGTCAACCGAAGTAGCCGTTATCATTGAAGCGTCCATAACGTTTTCTGTTACTTGGCAAGCAATATATATACATAGATATAAAGCAGGATTTCATTCTTACACGTTATGTTATTCTTTTCATTCATTCTTGATAATCATACGATTCATTCTTTGTTCATAATTCATTTTTTGTACTTGGGTATATATATATGTTTGTATACCACGTATGATCACATTAACATTCATTACATTTATTCACGTAGTGTATACACTTCAGCCCCAAAACATTTATAAATTATTTGCACATAACATAGAAGGGGGCACATAGAACTCACCTGATGGGCTACTCTAGGTTGTCATAGACAAAGGTCCAACAGCGTCACTTTCGATCTGGATTAGGTAGTTAAATACACATTAGACCCAACCCCGACTTTAATGGTTTAATCATTCTAAACTTACTGACTTTACTTAACCAACCTGCTGCCAACTGTCTGCTGCCTGCGCACTTAGTAAGTGCGCAGGGACTTGCTCTTGCGCACTTGGCAAGTGCGCAGGAGCCTTCCTCCTGCGTACTTGGTAAGTACGCAGGGTCTGCATCCTGCGTACTTGGTAAGTACGCAGGGATTCCCTCCTGCGCACTTGGTAAGTGCGCAGGACCTGGTTCTTGGACCAAAAATCCGAAGTTCTTGCATGCAAACCCGATCGTGCCAATCTTACAATTTTCTTTGATCAAAACATGCGGTTTTCGTTCTAGATGCTATTTTAAGCTTATTATCAAGTTTCATCCGTAAAAACATCATCTATTTAGCTAAAACTCGAGAAACCCCAAAATGAACAAAAACTCAGATTATGTATGAATCATTACCTGGATTGAAGTTTTGATTCGGAGGTTTTGCTCACGAGCTCAGCTGTAACGTGCTCCTCTAATCTCGTGACGATCCGTCGACTTTCTCTCTCTATACCCGGGCTCCCTTTCTCTCTCTAGAATTGGTGAAATGGAGGTGAAATGGTCAAATGGGCTGTTTTGCCCCTTTTATACATGGGCTTCCCTCGGCCCGTTAGAGTCTAGCCCAAGCCCATCCGTCTTTCTTTCGCTTTATGACGTTTAAATCCCCATCGTATTATTATTTACTTATTTACTATTTTCGGGATGTTACACAAAGACAAGTTCATTGATATCAAAGATAAGTCTATTCAAATCAAAGAACAATTAAGAAAGAAAAGTTGTGGCCTAAAGAGTGAAGTAGGCGAGTGTTCAAAGTCAAAGTCAAAGTCAAAGTCAAAGCCTAAGAGCTACAGTTGCTTTGTGTGTGGTCAGGTTGGTCATTTTGCGAGAAAATGCAAACACAACTCTAGTGAGTCAAGGTTCACAAAGAACAAAGCAAAAGTTAAGAGCAACGTTATTCGGCATTTCAAGCGAGCGTCTGAGAACGACAGTGTGTCAGAGTCCGGAGTGATACAAAGATACAGTCGTGATTACTTGCTTTCCAGAATGTGTCATGCTTTATATTCTAATGTTTTCCGTGATTATGTGCTACCAAAGTTTGAGGATAAACGTATCCCAAAAGGTTCACAATATGTGAAGAAATTTAACCAACCAATCTATTTTGCTAAAGAAAAAATTACTATGAAATATGCGAAAAATGTTGGCTATGTTTGGAAAGTTAAAAATGAACAGTCTTCACATATGGTTGGAATAAAGAAAAATATAAAATTGATAAAATTGAAAGAACAAGATGTTAAAGATGTTAAGACTGTAAAAGGTAAAAGTCAGCCTGGGTCAAAGATGATCTGGGTACCTGTTTATCATTAATTTTTTTCTTGAATGTGTAGAATTTAACCGGGAGGACTATTAATAATGCTTAGCATGTTGATAGCGGTTGCTCAAGGCACATGACTGGACAAAGAAAAATTATGGAAAATTTTTGAACTTTTGATGGAGGTTTTGTTGCATTTGCTGGAGATAAAAAGAGAGGAAAAATAACTGGTCAAGGAACAGTGTCGAATGAACTCATAACATTAGAAAAAGTAAATTTTGTGTCTCAATTGGAATTCAATTTACTAAGTGTTTCTCAAGTTTGTGATAAAGACATACCAGTTCATTTTACTATAAAGGAATGCTTGTTCTTAAAGCCTAGATTTGTTATTCCAGAAGAAATGATTCTGATGCGTGCTCCAAGGAAATTCAACACATATGTGGTTGACATGAATGATCATACTACACCAGTAAATGTTTCATGTTTATTATCAAAGGCAACTGGTTCAGAATCTTATTTGTGGCATCGAAGAATGGGTCATGTGAATTTAAAGAACATGAATAACTTGGTGCATAAAGATTTGGTGCGAGGATTGCCAAAGAAAGAGTTCATAATTGAAGAAAATTGCATGTCATGTGCAAAGGGAAAACAGCACAAGAAGTCCCATCCAAGAAAAACCATAACAACTTTTACTTGACCTTTATTTCTTATTCATATGGATTTGTTTGATCCAGTTCGAGTTAAAAGTATTGCGAAAAAGTCATATTGTCTTGTTATCACAGATGATTTTTTCAAGATTTTCATTGGTGTTTTTATTTGCAACAAAGGATGAAACACCTGAAACAATTATTGATTTTGTCAAACGAATAGAAAACATATGTGATAGCAAAGTTTCAATCATTCGCAGTGACAATGGAATAGAATTTAAAAATAAATTGATAAGTTCGTTTTGTGTAGAAAAAGGAATAACACATCAGTATAGTGCTGCAAGAACACCACAACAGAATGGAGTAGCTGAAAGGAAGAACAGAACTTTAATAGAAGCTGCTCGAACAACGCTTGTCGATTCCAAGTTGCCCATTATCTTCTGGGCTGAAGCAGTAAACACTGCATGTTATGTTTTAAACAGAGTTCTTATGGTGAAGCAACTTACAAAGACTTCGTATGAACTATTCTATAAATGAAATCCATATATCAAGTTCTTCAGAGCATTTGGTTATTCTTGTACATTGTTGAATACACAAGATTCATTGCCAAAATTTGTAGCTGTCGGTGATGAATGCTATTTTTTGGGTTATTATTCATATCAGAAAGCTTATAGAGTGTACAACAAAAGAACCAAAAATGTTCAAGAATCGTTTTATGTGGAGTGGCAAGAACTAAATACTCCTACAGATCAAAATGGACCTGACTAGTTCTTTGATGCTGAAGTAATCTTCAAAACTTTTGATCAACAACTTCAAATGGATTCTAATGAAGCAAGTACTTCGGGTACTGTAACTGAGTCTTCCACAAGTAATGATCTATCTGTTGGAAAGCTTATGGTTGGACCACAGAATTTGATGATTCAAAATGAGATGTCTGAGAATGTTACTACATCAACTCAAACACAAGAAGATCTTGTTGATAACTCTGTCACTAATGTTGATTCTGAAATACAAGAAATTCCAAGTACAAATGATGAACCAGTAGTTAATGAAGTTCAGTTGGATCCTGTAAATGATCAGACTGAGGATGTAATTCAGACAAGTTCTTCTAGTATTGAAGATTCAAATGATCAATTACCAGAGTTGAATGATACAAACATGCCAAAATCAGTGGAAGTTGAGCATATTCAAAATCATCAAATCCATTATGCTCATCCAGTTGAGAATATTATTGGATCTCTTGAAGATGGAGTAAAGACAAGATCTCTTGTTTCTTATCTCAAGAGGAACCAAAGAATGTTACTGTTGCTTTACAAGATCCAAGTTGGATTGAAGCTATGCAAGAAGAATTGCTTCAGTTTAAGAAGTTAAACGTGTGGCATCTTGTGGACTTACCTGAGGGAAAATATCCAATTGGAACGAAGGGGGTCTTCAGAAATAAAAAGGATGATCGTGGGATTGTGGTTCGGAACAAAGCTCGTTTGGTTGTACAAGGTTTTTGTCAAGAGGAAGGACTAGATTATGATGATGTCTTTGCTCATGTTGCACGAATTGAAGCCATATGAATCTTTTTGGCTTATGCATCGTACAAGAAATTTACTGTATATCAAATGAATGTAAAAACAGGTTTTCTGTATGGGGTGGTAAAAGAAGAATTTTACGTGAATCAACCACCAGGTTTTGAAGATCCAACTCATCCATTTCAAGTGTATAAGCTTGATAAAGCACTGTACGGGTTACATAAAGCGCCTCGTGCGTGGTATGAAACCTTGTCAATACATCTTACATCAAATGGCTTCGTTCATGAAACAATTGACAAGACCTTATTCCTGAAAAAATATGATGTTGATTTGTTAATTGTACAAGTTTATGTCGATGATATTATCTATGGATCAACAAATGAAGCTCTATACAAAGAATTTGAACAAGTTATGAAATTAAAGTTTGAAGTGAGCTTGATGGGAAAAATGCAGTTCTTTCTGGGGTTACAAGTTGAGCAGTCTGAATCAGGAATTCTTATTCATCAGGCCAAATATGTGAAAGATATTCTTACAAAATTCAAAATGACTGATTGCAAATAAGCTTCAACACCAATTGCTCCTCGTGAACCTTTAATTGTCGATGTGTCTGGAGTTGAAGGAAATCAAAAGATGTACAGGACAATGATTGGCTCGTTGATGTATTTGACTGCAAGCCGACCAGATATCATGTTTTATGTTTGCTCTTGTGCCAGATATCAGGCAGCTCCAAAAGAATCTCATGAATCAGCTGTTAAACGAATTTTCCGATATCTTAAGGGTCGAGTAAATTTAGGTTTATGGTATCCTTCTAATTTTGAATTTAATTTCTTTGCTTACACTGACAGCGATTATGGAGGTTGTAATTTGGACAGGAAGTCAACTTCAGGTGGATGTCAATTTTTGGGGGAGAGACTGGTGTCTTGGCAGTGTAAGAAACAAACGAATGTATCTACATCAACTGCTGAAGCTGAGTATACTGCTGCTTCGAGCTGTTGTTCACAAGTTATCTGGATTCAACATCAAATGCTAGATTTTGGAGTAAATTTCCGGGAAACTCCGATTTATTGTGACAACGAGGCAGTGCTCGGAATAGTAAAAAATCCCATTCAGCATTCCAAAACAGAGCACATTGCGATCAGGTTACATTTCATTCGTGACTGTTTTGAGAATAGACTGATTAAAGTGGTCCATGTCGATGCCCTAGAGCAAAAAGCCGATACTTTTACAAAAGCTTTTTCAATGGATCGGTTTAACTCTTTGGTTGAGATGTTGGGGATGATTTCTTTTTAAAAACAAAAAAAAATATAATAATAGATAAAAAAGGGTTTTTTTTAATAATAAATAGTCCATTTTTGAACTGAAAGACCATTGAAATATGTTCCTCAAAAAGATTTTCTTTTAAGTGTTAAAATTATGTTGTGTACGCTTTATATGTGTGTTAGCTTAATAAATGTTTGTTCTCATAAGTGATATAAATAGTAAATAAAGTGACATCACAATTTTAGGGGGAGAATAAAAGAAAAAGAAAATTTGTGTGTCTGAATGAAGAATAAAAGAAAATTTGTGTGTCTGAATGACATATATATAGGAAATGATAGTACAAGTGTATGCTGAGCTTATGCATGAATTGGATATGATGGTGACATCGGTTACAATTGCATATGTAAATTAGGCGATATTTGTGTGATTAACTAAATCGCAATCTTAGTGTTATCCTTATCGAATATCGGTACTTTCATTCTTCGAATGCTAAGTAAATCCATATATACCATGAGACCAGGATCTTGATGGGTTTTTAGCACAATTTGTTTACTCTATTGACTATACCCGTCAAATATACGATTTAGAGTTAAAAATTTTTATACAGCTGATGGTTCTGGTGGAAATCTCGGATGAAAATCAGAAAGTCAGTATGTCTCGCCCTTTGAATCATTCGTGATTTCAATTGACATATCCAATACCCTATGGATATCCGCATACCCGAATATCATATGAATCAAACTGATTCAGTGTTCATTCCATCAGAAACCAATATATATGAATCAAAAGGATTCACATCAAATCCATCTGGATTATTTTCCTATGCTAAAAACGCTACCCTCATTCTGGATATTGGATTATGCTTTGGTGTAACTTTGTGTTGCGTATTGGCTAAATCCATCTCGATGTTTGGATACACTTTGTATTGATAAATCTTACCTTAAATGTCACACAGTATCTGCTGAAATATGATGTTTGAGTTTAAGCTGAAAATTATACTGCAATCAAGGTTGAACTGCTTAGATCCTGATTTGATATGCGGTGTAGTTAAGACAATATACATTTATGATCTTATGTCATTTCAGTTCATCAAAAGAAAATAAAAGGTTGGAATAAAATTGTTGAAATATGATAAGAAAAAGTCAAAAAGAAAATAAATAAAAAAAAATTAAAAAAATTTTAGTATGCAAGTGTGTATTCTTACATGGTTATGATTGTGATTGTTAAAATTATTAAAAAAAAATTGAAACAGGTCTTAATGATGTCAAAATGGACTTAAATAAAAAAAAAAAAATTGGTTTGAAAATTTTCAAAATTTATCATGTGTGGAATTTTCGGTCGAAATCTCTTGACCGAAAATATATCAGCTGAAACAGTTTTCAATCGAAAAGTCATGACTGAAGTTTTCGGTTAAGATTTGACAAGTCTATATTCAAAT
Source organism: Smallanthus sonchifolius (assembly GCA_023525975.1). Classification (NCBI taxonomy): domain Eukaryota; kingdom Viridiplantae; phylum Streptophyta; class Magnoliopsida; order Asterales; family Asteraceae; genus Smallanthus; species Smallanthus sonchifolius. The sequence goes on along the minus strand of CM042022.1, from coordinate 56,771,886 downwards.
TTTTTGATTGAAAAATTTTTCCCACTCGTATTTTCTCGAGACCGTATTATTTCAAAATTCATCGTGTTTTACAAGTGTTGAAGTTTCGTACGAAAAAGTGGTCAATCATGACGTCATCTAGATTCTCAGTGTTTTTTGATCATCCAGGTATGTTCTCGTGATTCATAGAGGTTGGTAGGTTAGATTCAAAGCCTTAGTTTACAGTTGAATTTTTGAATATTTGAATTGCCCGAACTCTTAGATGAATGGATCGAAAAGTAATTTGAATAGATCGAAAAGTATAATTGATTTATTATTGAAAGTTTTCGATTGAAAAGAAGTGGTTTTTGGTTCATTAGTTTTTTATCAAAATGAAAATGTTTAGTTTTTCTCTATTAATGAAAGTTTTTGATCGAAAAGTTGTAAGGATAAAATTCAAATGTTTGTTTTAATCGAAAAAGTAAAGTACTATGAGTTTTCGATCGAAAAGGTAAAATTCTGAATAGTTTCCGATCGAAATGTTCAAGGTAATTTTCAGAAATGTTTTAAATGTTTTCGATCGAAAAATGTTGTATATATAATGAGGTTTTCGATCGAAATGTCAAAAGTTAAAAGATTTTTCAGAAATTATCTAACTTGTTGTTTCTTATTATAGACATCAACAGATTAAAATTTGAGCCTAAGCACAACATCTGTGCCTGTTTAACAACGAGTACAAAGAAATCACGGGGTTATGAAGAAATTGTGCGATTTCTAACCAAGTCAAGAATTAACACTGCAATATTTACACAATTTTATGTATTTGAAAAACATGTTAGAGAGTTTTGGGACAATGTGGAGTATAAGAATGTGAATAAAGAAATCTAGATTGAAAGCTCGGTGGGAGGAAACAAGATTAAAGTAACTGAGCAAGTGATTAGAGAGGTGCTGAACTTCAGAGACGCAGTTGATTTTCCCTACAAAATCAGTCACATTGCAATCTCAGGGATAATTCTGAGTATGGGATATGAAGGAACGTTTCTAAGAAGACAGATGACCAAAACTATGTTTGCAAAACAATAGAGATACCTTGTCCATGTATTAATTCATTGCATGAGTCCCAAAACATCTGCTTTTGATCAAATAGGTGAAGTATTCAGCAGAGCGTTAGTGTGTCTGGCAACTCATAGAAGATTCAATTTTTCAAGAATGATATTCGAGGCAATGATTAGTAACTTCGTGGGACCAAGGCAAAACTACAAGTTTCTAATGTACCCAAGATTTGTACAAATGATTATTAATACACTGCTTCCGAATATGGAAAACGATGGTGTTGAACTGCCTTTGTATTCAATGAAAGAAGTAATCTTCAGCAGCATGAATAATGTGAGGAAGACAAGAAAATTTAGTGGTACTGTGACACCACTATTTCCTAATATGCTTGAAGAAAATTCTGATCCAGATTTTACTCTTGAAGATGAAATCAATGACTTAATGGCAGAAGATATAGAAGATGGAGTTGATAGTGACAATGATGAAACTGACCAAGTGCAGAATAATGATCAGGGAAATGATAATGATCAAGGTCATGGTGGTGGTCAAGTAAATGTTATTCAACAGGAAGGTCAAGTTCAAGTTGAAGAACTTGATATGATTTTTGAAGAAAACAGAGTTCCTGAAGTAAATGAAGAAGTTACTGAACCATTACTGAGTCACACAGAAGAATTTATTGCTGAAGCTGACGATGTCTTAAGCGTGAACACTGAAGTGTTAGAAATTAATGATAAATAGTTAATTGCCACAACAACAACCCCATCAAAGAAAAGAAAAGAACTTGAACAAACAAAGACCGTACCTTCTAGACCTCCTCCGTCTAAGGGTATTGTATTTACTGATCCAGAATTACAGAAGAAAAAGAAAACTACAACAAGACTTGATAAAGGAAAGGGTAAAGCTAAAGAGGTACCAGAGAAGCATAAGTCCAAAAGATCTAGAGGTTATGAGTTGGTTGATGAAGAGTTTCTTAACTATGAAACCAGGGAAACTGCAGATGTTGTTAGTCAATTGAAGACAAAGATCTCAAACTTGCAAAGTAGAGAAGCCACTAATTCTAGAGAGATCAGAGAGTTGAAAATTGAAAGTACTAAACAAAAGGGTGTAATAGCTCAACAGCAGCAACAAATTGATCAACTTCAGAAGATGGTACAGGATTTAATAGCTCTTATGGCTGTTCAAAATTGGTACAAACCTAGCAGAGAATGTTGAAGAGGTTCATAGTCCAGCAGCCACTGAACCAATTCCTTCTACTAGTGAACAAGTTCAAACTCTAGTTTTTGAAGCAACTATGTATGAAGACAACATGTTATTTGATGTTAATATGCTTCTCAATGATGAAGGTGAAGGATTGGAGAAAATTGATGAGAACCAAGAAGAGACAGAGTAGGAAGAAGAAGAAGATGATGAAGAAGTGGTGATCACTGGTGAAAGAAAAGATGATAACAATTCTTCAGATGATGATGATAATAGTGGTGGTACTGGTGGTGTTGGTGGAAGTGGAAAAAGAATTGATGATGCTGAACAAGAAACTCCAACCAACACTGAATACAAAAAAGTATGAATATGAACAACAGCAGACGTATATTGAAGAAGATGGTTCAGTGATTGGTAAATTGGATAAGCTTGTAGATGAAAGAGAGCCATTTACTATTCCTGAAGATATTGAATCACCATCTAAAAGGCCAAAGACTTCAAAGATTGACAAGAGTACTTGGTGGACAGTGACAGAGAAACCATCCATTGTAGAAAAGCTTACACAGACAATAAAAAGTTCAGAACAAGCGTTAACTGGTGAAATATTAGCATGGATGTATGATGGTGAAAAGAATATGTATGAAATAAAGAGATGTGATGGGAATATTCAGTATTTTGACAAAAGTTCAAAGTTAAACACATTGCCATACTGGGATATTCGAGAGCTAGGTCACCTAAAGATGATCAATCCATCAAACAATTCATTTGCTGCTAATTTTGAAGAATTTTTAAACAGAGAGTGTGGAAAAGCTAAATTTGAAAAGTTCAAACCACAGGTGCCTGAATGCAGAAAGTTTAAAAGAAATGATAAAGACGGCAAAAGAAGGTTTAGATACATTGTGAAGCCTGCTGATACAATTTCAACTGTTTACATTCCAGCACGTAAAGAGACATTCATTAAAAGCTTCAATAAGTGGGTGTATGATAGCAAAACACATGAAGCTGTGATTATACAGGATCATTTACCAGAAGTCAGATTTTTTGATCCAGTGGATTTGTTTAGCTTTTTTGATGATGATCTAAAGATTTTGTACAAGAATCCTATTAGATGTGATATGAGCACGAAGATTAAAACTGAAGCAAAGTTGTATATGAGAGTCGTGGTTCGATGTTTGTCAAGAAGACATGAAGTCGAACTAATCAAGAAGAGACTCGTTGCTCTGGATACTAAGAAGCTACGTGTTAAAGTCAAAACCAAGCAAAAGACAACTTTTGAAGAATTGATGTTCTGTGGACTAGGGGGAGATTGTTGGAACCCAATAGTCCATAGAAATCAATTAGGTTTTAGAAGTATTAACTTCAGAGTTTTCGGTTAGAAAATGTTTTCGGTCGAAAACATTTTTCGATCAAGAAGATTTCGATCGAAAACTCTCTAGTATAAATAGTTGTGTCTTTTGTATTTCAAGTAACTTTCTCATTTTTTACTGTGAATTTTACAATTTAATCAAAAGAATCTTTGTGTATTTCTGCTGTTAATACTTGATTACATTACTTGATTAACGAAGATAATCATCATGAAATATGCATTTGGTGTGATTGATAGTATCGAGATTGCTCATCTTTGATTTGTTCATTTTGGTGTGGATTTGATTTCTGAGTTGTTTTCGCCAATTCAGAGAGTGATTGAAGACTTTATCCTTGAATATCAGGAGATCTGATGGAATCACAAACTTGTCCAGGCAATTACAGGCGAACTTGATTCAGCGAACTTAGGCGAACTTGACCAGCGAACTTATTAAGTTCGCTTATACTTGGTCAGGCGAATTTACCTAAGTTCTCCTAAGGCAGAACTTGTTCAGAAAGTTTCTAAGTGTTGAATTTTTCAAGATTTCAAATATGTCGAGTTCAAGTCATTCTAGCGTGAATAATATGACTCATTTGTTGAACTATGATAATGAAATTGGTACTCCTACCAAACCACCATGACTGATGAATTTGAAAGATTATTCTAACTGGAAAAGTCAGTTTGAGAACTATGTTAACATCAGTGATACAAGCATGTGGATTCCAATCAGTGAAGGATACAAACATCCTGTATATACTTATATGGGAGTTACAGATAAACCAAAACTAGTTTCAGCTCTTACTACTAAGGAAAAACTTCTATATGATCGAGAAAAGAAAACACTAGCTACTTTATCAATATGTTTGCCTTTAGATATATATATATCACACTTTCAAAAAGTTTAATACTTCGCGTGATCTTTGGGAAGGGTTAGCCAAGAGATGTGAAGGGAGTACAAATATAAAGAAGAGCAAAAGAGAGTTGTTAAAGAAACAGTTTAGTGTGTTCAAGCATTTTGATGGAGAAACCATTGATGAATTGATGTCAAGATACTATCATTTGTTAAGTGAAATGGTAAACAAAGATATTGTATACAAGAACAGAAAGGTACTTGAAAAATTTCTAGATGCGCTACCAGCACACTTTGAGATGTATACCATTGTTATCAAAGAACAACCAGGGTTTGATGAACTGAGTCTTGAAGATCTTATGGGAAAGTGTAACATTTCTGATTTTTCGACCCTATTTTAATTTATTTTAACTAATAAAATTACAACACGACATTAAATCATATACTTGTTCAAACCTACGCCTCGTTAATCGTTAGCCGATCGTATTCAATTCAAAAGTTTAGAACTCATAATCACGTGGTAACACCTTCTAGAGTTAACTCAATTAGTAACCCCGTTAGGTGTGTTGTTAAATCTTAACCAAACTAATTCTGTCACAACTGAAGTTGCAAAGGCTGATTTGGTAAATAAACCAGAAACCCTAAGAGACACGGTCGAGTCTTCAGTCTTCAGTTGGCACGGTCGCGCCAAGTGCTTTGGCACGTCGCGCGCCTTGCTTTAGAACGGTCGCGCCCGGTGCCTTGGCACGGTCGCGCCTCTTATAGGCACGGTCGTGCCTCACGTCAGTTGAAACATAAATGCAGCCTTTAATCGCAGGATCGTTCGATTTCGTAACCGTTTCGCATATTAACAAACCTAGTTAAAAGTTTTAATCATTTTATTTACGCCACATAAACCCAATTGATCGATTCAAATTATAATCGTCAAAACCCTCCATGTGCCCATCGATTTCAAGATTTTGGTTACAATCATCTCAAACAAACACACAAATACATCATTCGATCCTCCCTAAACCTCCAGAACACATTGAGTTAGCCGGAGTTGCAGCAGAAAACGCCGGAGATCAAACCCGTCGTCGCCGGAACTCGTTTCTACCATACACCATCGATTAATCATATTTCCTGGTAATTGAAACCTCCTACACTTTCGTTTTAGTCCATAGATCAAAAGCCCCCCAACTTAATTTGGGCTTACAATAGCCAATTTAACACGAACCCGAATCTAGGGTTCATTCTAAAATGGTTTAACCGAATCATACTTTGTACATGTTTTAAATACAATTAATCTATACAAATAGACTCAAAATCACCTAATGGATAAAAGCCCTATGATTTCCAACATTTACAATATAAGATTTAAGCAATTCGTTTCTGTTTTAGAGCAGACACGGTCGCGCTAGTCTTCTAGCGCGGTCGTGCTTCATGAGACACAGTCGTGCTAATCCCAACGCGGTCGTGCCTCACGCACTCAGACCCGGTCGTGCCCCCTGGCTAGACTTGGTCGTGCCTCATAACCCTAGACACGGTCGTGCCTGGGCCAGACACGGTCGTGCCTAGTGAACAGCTTAGTTATGCCTCCCGTTTGATCAACACGGTCGCACCCTGACTAGCATGGTCGCGCCCGTGGTCCTAGCACGATCGTGCCTTGTCCCAAGCACGGTCGTGTGTGTGAGGAAATCTTGGCAGAATACAAAAACTTATATTTTAAAAAACAATAAAGCATTCCAAATGAATTTTCAAATAAAAATAATTGATTTTATAAAGATTTATATTAACCTTGTTTAAAAAGATCCAATTTCTATTCTAATATAAATAGAAGCTATTTATTTAAACCTACAAAATTAAATTTATACTATTAAACCTAGATATTATTTATCTAACCCATTTACACATAATTATAAAAATAGATTAACAATGGTTATTTACTAAATTTATATTTAATATAAAACGCTCGATACATTTTTATCACTAAATGACTAAGTACATATTTTTATAAATAAATAAATAAATAAAGTATCAATTATTTATTTAATCTATATTTAAACAAAGATTGTTTATTTAGATTATACTTAACAAAACTTAACGCCTACAACTCCAACTCTTTGAACACACATCCAAATTCAACCCTAGACTTAGACATAAACTATTGTGCTCACTATTAATTCAATACATATTACCCTCTAGGTTAACGTTGTGCATTACAAGGATCTCGTTACTATCTAGTCTCACGTGTTAGCTACACTTTTTGGAATCATGTGAGTATTACATAGCCCCTTTTACTCTTTTACACTTTTTGGGGTGGAACATGAACACTATACAACACTATTGCTTACATTTACACAAACTACACAAGTACAAATCCTCTTTACATTCATGTGTGCAAATTTGAGCTTTATGCCTGAGTGCTAGGTGTGTTAACTTTTGTGTGCGATTTATGTGCAATCATTAACTATTCAAGCCGACGGTAAACAATGATAGATCTATTGAGTCTGACAAACCCACCCAGATTGGGGTGATTGTTACCGTCAACACAATTTTGCATGCTAGTTACAAAGGTTTGATTGTACTTGGTTACACAATAGCTGCTCTACATAAATGCCTTATTTTATCATGTTATGTAAGGATTTGTTTTATTTAAAATCTATATGCTATATATATACAAACTTGTGTTATACTCACCAACTTTTTAGTTGACCTTACTTTATTCATGTTTCAGGTACTAATGTGTGATTTGATCAAGATATGCTACACATAGGCCTTGGGACTTAGTTAATTTGAATAAAGAATTCTATGTATTTCAATTATGTTCTTTCTTGGATTTGGTTGTGTTTGGATTATTTGAAATGAAATTGATGTTTAATATATTACAATTTAGTCAACCTTGTGCTCATGAACAGTCTATATGTCCCGCCTCGATGATTCTGTCGTCGGTTGCGGTGTGACAGATTGGTATCAGAGCCTTGGTTATAGGGAACTAGGTTATTAGACACCCTTGACCTAGACTATAACTTTAGGACACCTGTACAATGCCATGCTACTATATGTTACATTATTAGTTCTTGTGTAAATATTTTTACATACTATCATAAGTATTTACACTACGTGATTCAATACATAATGACTTATGTGTCATACTACTTGATAACTTTTGTGCTTACACTCATTACTACCTACACGCTATATGATTATTTTTTTGATAATCATTCTTACATGTTATACTATATAACTATATCATATGATACAATACTTAATAATTTATGTGTCACATTACCTGCCAACTTTTTCTCCTATTCATTGCTTCCTATTTAATTTATTTAAAAGTGTTATCCTAAGTTTCCACACACACTCATACACACTTAGTTATTCATGCACCCCTAAACTCACATACATAATACCACACCTCTTGTGAACAACAAATTTTTAAACTATTGGGCCTAATGTCCATCAATGATAAACTAAGAAGTCCATCTATCCTCCAAGAAGCAAAAGCCCACTGAAATGCATAAACCTTACTTTCGGGCCACAAGGCCCAGTTCACAACAATTCTCATCATGACCATGAGCCCAATAATAGTGTTATTAATACATGATGGCTGGAAGAGTGTGTAGGCCCATGAGGGATTCTGGCTAAGGAAAGATAGGGTACTTAAGTGTGTCCTAGTGACCCACCACTCTTTCCTGGGAATTCTCCTCAAGGATACACTACTTATAGGTCAAGTGTACTCCTAAAATACTATTGTGAAGACTCGGCGTTATGACTAGTCAAACTCTAAACCTATGAGAACTCCTATATTTGACACTCAGTATTTTATTATCGCTTACAACCTTTCCATTGTTTTCCTGCAAAGCATGGACTCCTACTCTCCTACCTCCCCAGTGTACCGTCCCGAAGAAGAGTCTGATTGGGAAGAAGACATCGGATTACCCGTGCATCGATCACCAACACCCGCAGCTGCTAGACCAAGGTTTGATGTAAGGGTAGATTGGATTAGGAACACCGACCCAAGACTTCGAACACCTGGATCAGCCGCACCCAGAAACCCGTATCAGACACCCCAGCTCCACAATCAGTTACCACCCCCACTAAGAGACCCATATCTAATGCCCGACCCGTATTACTCTAATCCTTGGGTACGGCATATCATGGCACTCACTAGTACTATCGAAATTCCAATCAATGACACGCACCAATATGCAAGGACCTCGGAATTTGAAAGGCAAAGAATGGAGCAAGGGTTAATGCACGACTTGCAAGGACAAAGAATGAATAGCCTAGCAAACCAATTAGGGTACCAAAAGGAGTTAATCTCCATCCTCGAAAAAGAAATACTGGAGCATCGCACGGAGACAGCTAAAGCTGAAGCCAGATCGACTACCCGAGTGACCATAGCAGTGCTCGCCTTGGGAATTATTCTCTTTCTAGTGGAAAGCTACAGGAGGCGTTAACAGAATTATTTTTCTTATTTATTTCAGTTTGAGAACCATTTCCCTGTGTTTTGAATAATGTTTTACATTTCAGCATTTACTAAATTTTATATCTCCCAACTCTAAAGTTATTATTCATTAATTCAATACGTTGAGTGTGAATTACACCCATCATATTTTCATCAAAATTCTCCAAGTATCATCTTTCTCTTTCACCACAATTTAGTACACTACCAGCAATCTCCTTCATAAATAAATCATCCTATTGTTTGATGTAAACAAACCTCGTTATTTTGTTCAAACAAAATGTTTATCAAACTTTTAGATAGTATCAAAAACATAAATTTTTCATAAAACTTCTCACCTGATAGGGAAACTTAATACAATCTATTTTATAAAAATATTATTTCGAATTGATAAATAATTATGATTTTCCTCATTAAAGAAAAATAATTCTAAACCCTAGCTAAATTAGTATACGACTACTTGTTTAGCCAATAATTCCGCTTAAAAATATTCTCTTATTAATAGCTAAAAATTTAAATTAAAAGATTTTTCCCATAAATTGTCTATTTATTTAAATTATGTGACTCCATGGATTCACTACGTTATGTATCTACAACCAAGAACAATTTACCTCTTTCTATTTTCAAACAAAGATCAGTATTTGTAAACACATTTCCCCAAATTTTTTTTAGAACCTCCTCGCTACCTTTCGCTTGTCGCTTTAAGAGACGATCCATACCGCGTAGACGTTAACCCTCCTCATCAACCTCAATGAGATTTAAGAGCTAGAACCTAACTACCACATTATACAGGAACGCCAAACGACATGCTTGTCTGCAACACTCGATCACATATAAAACCCGTTAGTATACATCACACACGAAGTTCAATAACTTACGTATGCACGTTCATAATAAACCCAACGCAGCCACATGGTACATGAAAGTCAATTATTCTCAATATATCCAATGCTACACAAATTACATAATACATGAAACTAGTTTGTCTACAAATCACGATTTACTTGATTGATCGCATAACACACGGAACATGTTTAATTGCAATACACATGCTACTGGATTGAGCACATAATACACGAAACTTAGTTGTTTGCAAAATACATGATGCATAACAATTACTTGATCGGTACATAATTCTAGATTGACCACATGAAACCCATTGGTTACACGTTACATTATACTAAATTATGCACATTATGCAATATACATAATACTAAATTGTTTATATTACACATGAAAGATATTAATTTACAAAATACATGACACTAAGTTGTCGACACCATACATGAACTTCATTTCCTGCAATACACATGATACTATGTTGTTTACATACCACATGAGGGCTTATTGACTTACAAAATACATGACACTAAGTTGTCGACACCATACATGAACTTCATTTCCTACAATACATATGATACTATGATGTTTACATACCACATGAGAGCTTATTGATTTACAAAATACATGACACTAAGTTGTCGACACCATACATGAACTTCATCTTCTACAATACACATGATACTATGTTGTTTACATTCCACATGGGAGCTTAATGATTTACAAAATATATGAAGCTAAATTATTCACGCTACACATGAGACCTATTTGATTACGAGCTACGTGACACTAGATCATACATGGGACTTGTGTGTTTACTTTATACACGAAACAAAATTTGCTTACAATTATTGCAATTGATTGATTTCATTATACACAAGACATGGTCATGCACTTTTGTTCACCAAAGTTGAAGACCATAATACACTGAAACGACTTGGGGTTTGACGTATTCTTGTACAAACATGAGCAAACTAAGAAACTTTAAGTTATACTACTTAACTACTCTTTAGTTGCGAACTGACTTGATTAGGGACATAGATACTTGTTAGCGACTGTTATGTGATAACAATAGACGTGATCAGAGTGAAAGTTATCCCCTTGACCCACATACAACGAAAAGATCTATACGGACCATGCGATGATTTGAGTAATTACGGGTGCAAACGGAATTATGAAAATCAGCGCATTGGAAGCATAGTGAAATTTTGTCGTGTGTTGTGACCTAAAACTTATCATGATATGTAACAACAAAACTGATATGGTATGACAAGGGCATGGTGGATACGCCGATGGTACTTCCTATATATAAGTGTCCTATCATATTATCAGAAGTAGCGTTGTTCCTGTCACGTGAAGTTTTGACCTGGACCAATGTAGATGAAATCTCTTACCCACTGACATTTTTAAACATATTAGACTACATCATGCACAAATCCTAATGATCAAGGTCCCATCAAATTCATTCCAGACAGTACATCTCACATTTAGAATTCATAATTATTATTCGACAATCTCCTCCTTAAATTCATTTCAAAACAAAATTCATTATCACCCTTCATATTCAACTATGTGTATCAGGCCTAAGCCATGTCAACGGTTACACTCCCCAGAATCCAACAATCAAAACTCACCGAGAACCCAAAACTCCTACCTTTTTCTTGATTTTAATAGCCTCCATTAGTTAAATTTCGGGACGAAATTCCCTTAACATGGGGAGACTGTAACATTTCTGATTTTCCGACCCTATTTTAATTTCTTTTAACTAATAAAATAACAACACGACATTAAATCATATACTTGTAAAACCTACGCCTCATTATTCGTTAGCCGATCGTATTCAATTCAAAAGTTTAGAACTCGTAATCACGTGGTAATACCTTCAAGAGTTAACTCAATTAGTAACCCCGTTAGGTGTGTTGTTAAATCTTAACCAAACTAATTCTGTCAAAACTGAAGTTGCAAGGGCTGATTTGGTAAATAAACCATAAACCCTAAGAGACACGGTCGCGTCTTCAGTTGGCACGGTCGCGCCAAGTGCTTTGGCACGGTTGCGCGCCTTGCTTTAGAACGGTCGCGCCCGGTGCCTTGGCACGGTCGCGCCTCCTATAGGCACGGTCGCGCCTCGCGTCAGTTGAAACGTAAATGCAGCCTTTAATCGCAGGACCGTTCAATTTCGTAACCGTTTCGCATATTAACAAACCCAGTTAAAGGTTTTAATCATTTTATTTACGCCACATAAACCCAATTAATCGATTCAAATTATAATCATCAAAACCCTCCATGTGACCATCGATTTCAAGATTTTGGTTGCAATCATCTCAAACAAACACACAAATACATCATTCGATCCTCCCTAAACCTCCAGAACACATTGAGTTAGCCGGAGTTGTAGCAGAAAACGCCGGAGATCAAACCCGTCGTCGCCGGAACTCGTTTATACCATACACCATCGATTAATCATATTTTCGGGTAATTGAAACCTCCTACACTTTCGTTTTAGTCCATAGATCAAAAGCCCCAACTTAACTTGGGCTTACAATAGCCAATTTAACACGAACCCAAATCTAGGGTTCATTCTAAAATGGTTTAACCGAATCATACTTTGTACATCTTTTAAATACAATTAACCTATACAAATAGACTCGAAATCACCTAATGGATAAAATCCCTATGATTTCCAACATTTAGAATATAAGATTTAAGCAATTCGTTTCTGTTTTAGAGCAGACACGATCGCGCTAGTCTTCTAGCGCGGTCGTGCTTCTTGAGACACGGTCGTGCTAATCCCAGCGCGGTCGTGCCTCACGCACTCAGACCCGGTCGTGCCCCCTGGCTAGACTTGGTCGTGCCTCAGAACCCTAGACACGGTCGTGCCTGGGCCAGACACGGTCGTGCCTAGTGAACAGCTTAGTTATGCCTCCCGTTTGATCAACACGGTCGCGCCCTGACTAGTACGGTCGCGCCCGTGGTCCTAGCACGATCGTGCCTTGTCCCAAGCACGGTCGTGTGTGTGAGGAAATCTTGGCATAATACAAAAACCTATATTTTAAAAATCAATAAAGCATTCCAAATGAATTTTCAAATAAAAATAATTGATTTTATAAAGATTTATATTAACCTTGTTTAAAAAGATCCAATTCCTATTCTAATATAAATAGAAGCTATTTATTTAAACCTACAAAATTAAATTTATACTATTAAACCTAGATATTATTTATCCAACCCATTTACACATAAATATAAAAATAGATTAACAATGGTTATTTACTAAATTTATATTTAATATAAAACGCTCGATACATTTTTATCACTAAATGACTAAGTACATATTTTTATAAATAAATAAATAAATAAAGTATCAATTATTTATTTAATCTATATTTAAACAAAGATTGTTTATTTAGATTATACTTAACAAAACTTAACGCCTACAACTCCAACTCTTTGAACACACATCCAAATTCAACCCTAGACTTAGACATAAACTATTGTGCTCACTATTAATTCAATACATATTACCCTCTAGGTTAACGTTGTGCATTACAAGGATCTCGTTACTATCTAGTCTCGCGTGTTAGCTACACTTTTTGGAATCATGTGAGTATTACATAGCCCCTTTTACTCTTTTACACTTTTTGGGGTGGAACATGAACACTATACAACACTATTGCTTACATTTACACAAACTACACAAGTACAAATCCTCTTTACATTCATGTGTGCAAATTTGAGCTTTATGCCTGAGTGCTAGGTGTGTTAACTTTTGTGTGCGATTTATGTGCAATCATTAACTATTCAAGCCGACGGTAAACAATGATAGATCTATTGATTCTGACAAACCCACCCAGATTGGGGTGATTGTTACCGACAACACAATTTTGCATGCTAGTTACAAAGGTTTGATTGTACTTGGTTACACAATAGCTGCTCTCCATAAATGCCTTATTTTATCATGTTATGTAAGGATTTGTTTTATTTAAAATATATATGCTATCTATATACAAACCTGTGTTATACTCACCAACTTTTTAGTTGACCTTATTTTATTCATGTTTCAGGTACTAATGTGTGATTTGATCAAGATATGCTACACATAGGCCTTGGGACTTAGTGAATTTGAATAAAGAATTCTATGTATTTCAATTATGTTCTTTCTTGGATTTGGTTGTGTTTGGATTATTTGAAATGAAATTGACGTTTAATATATTACAATTTAGTCAACCTTGTGCTCATGAACAGTCTACATGTCCCGCCCCGATGATTCCGCCGTCGGTTGGGGTGTGACAGAAAGATTCAGTCATATGATTTGAATAAGAAAAAGAAAGATACAGTTTATCAGGATCTAAGCATTTATTTTGGTAAGGGTACTTCTACATAGAAATCTGGGGTTTCATTGTTTTCTGGGGATATTTCTGATAGTCCAAAAGAATGTTCTTGTAATGAAGGTTCATGTTTTGTTGCTTCAAGTTCTGGATGTTCTCAAAATTCCAAGTGTGATAATCACTCGTGTTATCAAAAGATGTCTCCTAAAGCTGCAGATGATATGATGGCTATGATTTCTTCATTTCTAACATCATATGAAAACTTTATCGGTGGCAAAATCACTGATCCTGATATGATTGAGGAAGATTTTAAACAATTGGATAAAGATGTTTTGGAAGAAATGAATATACAATGGAATATGGCTTTATGGATGCGGCAAGGAAAGGAACATTTGAAGACGACTGGAAAGAGGTTCATTGGGGCATCTAGCAAAACAAAGATGGGTTTAGACAAGTCAAAAGTAAAATGCTACAATTGTCAGGAGTTTGGTCACTTTGCAAGGGAATGCAACAAACCAAAAGTTCAGAATCAAAATTCTTTAAGTAACCAGAACAATCAGAATAAACAGAATACTTCCACAGCTTTGATGTCTTAACATGATGAAAATTATGACTGGGGTATTCATTTGGATGATATTGTTGGTCATGTCAATCAAGCATTTATTGCTGAAGTTCATTCTGAGGATGTTACTGATAGTAGTTCTTCCGATGGTGACTCAATTGATTCTAGAAGTATTGATGAAGTTGATGAATGTATTATTCAGAGTGATAAATCTAAGTTTTCAACTGAAGAATTACTTGAAGATAATGAAGCTGCTGGGAAGGTGACTAAGAAGATTGTTGAAATGTTGTCTGAAGCAAATGCATTCATGACAGATTCTAAAAAGGTATAAAAGGTTGTTTCTTGTTCTAAATGCATTGAATCTGATATAAAAATTACTAGATTGTGTGATCATAACACAAATCTGATCTGTGATATGAATGCAATTCACACATCAAACCAAACTTTAAAAGAAAATGAAAATCTTTTGAACATTAGAATTGAGTTTTTAAAAGAGGATATAAAATCTTTACAAATTAAAGTAAATGATCAAGCATTTCATCTTGATGTGGCATATTCTGAATATGAAAAGAAAATCAATGAACTTGCCCAATAACAGACAAAGGTAACCAAATTAATGAGAAAGCTTGAGGGTTATAAGAAATCCAGTTTCCTGTTGGAATATTATAATGATAAAGCTACAAGTGAAAAAGTGGTGGGAGGTATAGGTTATTGTCCTTCTTTTGATGATAAAGAAATTGGTGGGGGAGTTGGTTATTGTCCTCCGTTCAATGATAACTATACTTCTCGTAGCATTTAGACAGTGACAGAAGAAGATCTAGAGCCAAAAACAGTCCTCAAGGTGAATCCTGTTACAGGAGAGGATATGGTTTATGATGACTCTAGTGATGAAGAAGGTTTTGATTCAGAAAAGGTTGAAGGCATTATGAAAGTATGCAAAGTTGATGAACCAGTCATGGTTAAGAAAGTAACCAGAGACATATGTATTTTAACTGAACCAGATGAAGGTGTTGAACAACCAAAACCTAAAATTGTGAAACCTTTTGTGAGCAGTGGTTTTGATTCTCAAGAAACTAAGATAATTGAGAAAACTTCAACTCTTGATTTTATTAAAACTAAAGTTGATTCAGTAAAATATAAGGTTGTTCAAACATCTAACACTTACGTTCAGTGTGACTCGTCAAGTTCAAAGGGAGTCAGAATGAAAGGTATGTCAGGGTATACAAAGAAAGACGTGATTGCTTTCATTGTAGAGTTTTTGGTCATATTCTAAGAGATTGTCGTGATAAGAATAAGGGAAAGTGTTTAGAAGATCCCAGGATGGGAAGACCTTTCATTGAACCACTAACAAGGTCGGTAAAGAAACCTGTGATAGCTCAGCATGTTGATGTCAAGTATGTGAAGAAATATGCTTCTAAATCTGAAGTTTCAGTTCTTGAAAAACCAAAGGATGAGAAGATTGAATCTTCAGGAATGAAGAAAAGTGGTTCCTTAGTTGTTATTGAACAAGAGAAGGTTAAATTGTCTAGAGCTCAATGTAGAAGAAGAAACAAGAGATTAAAGAAGCTTTTAGAACAATTAGTTATAAAAGAATCTGGTGAATCTTCTAAATTATCAACACAAAAAGAAACTGTTTAGGTTCAATCACCAAAGAAATCTAAGAAATAGGTTTTTGATTCGGAAAAACAGTCTCCGAAAATAGAGGAGAGATTTGATTGTGTTTTAAAAAAGATTGTTTATTTTGATGAGTCGGTCCGACCCAAGACCACTATGGCTTAGGCCTCCATTACTAACTGATTTTTATTGTCTGTGAGTAGGGGACTCCAAGGAGGACTGTTGGCAACCATTGGTATATTGATAGTGGATGTTCTCGACACATGACAATTGGAGAATGTGAAAGAAATACAAGGTGGATATGTAGCCTTTGTGGGGAAGAAAGGCGGCAACATTTCTGGTCTAGGAACTGTGTCCAATGGAAGATTGAGCTTTGAGAAGGTCAACTATGTGGAGCAGCTCGAACATAATCTTTTATCTGTTTCACAAGTTTGTGATAAAGATTTCTCATTTCACTTTAATAAGTCAGAATGTTTGGTGTTGAAGCCTGGTTTTGAGATACCTGAAGAATGGGTCCTCATGAGAGCTCCGAGAAAGAATGACACGTATATGCTCAATATGAGCACGGCGACGACATCTTCGTATGTGCTAACGTGTCTTCTATCAAAAGCTTCTGAGTCCGAGTCAACCTTGTGGCATCGAAAAATGGCTCATATAAATTTAAAAAAAATGAATTTCTTAGTGAAGAATGGGCTAGTTTATGGTATCCCATAAATGAGATTTCAAGTGAATGAAGACTGTATTCCGTGCAAGAAGGGGAAGCAGCACAAGAGATCTCACAAATCCAAGTTGACTAATTCAATTGTGACTCCACTAGAGTTGTTGCGTATGGATTTATTCAGACATATTAGTGTTAAGAGTGAAGGTAGCAAATCATACTGTTTGGTGGTGACTGATGATTATTCAAGATTCTCGTGGGTGAAATTTCTGGTTTCGAAGGATGAGACGTCTGATATTCTTAAGTTCCTAATTGTCGGGCTTGAGAGTTTGTTCAAACTGAAAGTCAGGAGGATTGGTAGTGATAATGGAACAGAATTCAAGAATGGAAATATGGGTTTATTTTATCTACTGAATGGTGTGGCTGAACGAAAGAATAGAACGCTGATTGAGATGGCTCGCACAATGTTATATGACTCGAAGTTTCCCGTGACATTTTGGGCAGAGGCAGTAAACACATCGTGTCATGTTCTTAATCGTGTTTTAACCGTGAAGAAACACAACAAAACATGCTAAGAATTGCTGAATAACCGGAAGCCTAACTTGGAGTACCTGTTGCCCTATGGAAACCCGTGCACTTTATTGAAGACTCGTGACATTCAAACCAAATTTAGTGAGAAGGCAACCGAAGGAATTTTCTTGGAATATGTTGCAAATTCTCACAACAAGCGAGTTTTTAATAAAGAAAGCAGACAGATTGAGGAATGGTTTCATGTTGATTGTGACAATCGTTCTGTTCCTCAAGAGGCCAAAGGACCAATATGGGCTTTTGATTATGATGCTCTGTTCAGATCGTTTAATATTCATCCTAAGATGTCTCATGTCGAAGCAGATCTTTTATATCAGTTATCCTGTAACGATGATTCAATTGTCGATCCACGATCAGTTGTACATATTGTGGTTCCTTCTCCGGTTGACCCAAATGGAGCTTCGTCCTCAGGTACAACACAAGACAGTGACAGTGAGGATGATGAAACTGTGTTTCAGGAATCTTCTAATGATTTCCATAACATAGTTGATGATTCATCTACATCGGCATAGTCTAAGGGGGAGATACTTTCTAATCTTGATGATGTGGTTCAAACTTCTGATATTCCTCAAACTCGTGTGCATAAACATCATCCGACTGATAACATTATTGGTGATTTGAATGCAGGTGTTCAAACGAGACATCGTTCACTTGCTGAAAATTCATGTTCATATGCACAGATTATGGATACATGTATTATGGAGACATGTTTGAATGCTTGTTTTTCTTCTCAAACAGAGCCAAAGAATGTGGCTGAAGCGCTTGATGAAGATTGTTGGATTGAGACTATGTAAGAGGAGCTGGCTCAATTTGACAAATTACATGTTTGGGATTTGGTTGACTTACCGAATGGCTCAATATCAATTGGAACAAAATGGGTGTTTAAGTACAAACGTGATGATCGAGGTGTCGTGGTACGTAATAAGGCAAGGCTTGTTGTTCAAGGATTTAACCAACAAGAATGTATTGACTATACGGAAGTTCATGCTCCGGTTGCGAGGATATAGGCCGTACGGTTATTTCATGCGTACGCATCGTTCAAGGGATTCAAAGTATTCCAACTTGATGTGAAAATAGCTTTTCTGTATGGAAAGGTGAAGGAAGAAGTTTATGTAAAACAGCCGCCTGGTTTTGAAGATCACAAGTTTCCAGACAAAGTGTTTAAACTTGATAAGGTGTTATATGGTCTTCATCAGGCCCCTCGTGCTTGGTATGAAACTTTGTCAGTGCACTTACTCGAGAATGGATTTGAACGTGGCCAAATTGACTCCACTCTTTTCATCAGAAAAGCAGGGAGAGATATCTTACTAGTTCAAGTTTATGGGGATGACATAATTTTTTGGTCGACGAATGTGGATATGTGTAAAGACTTTGAAAGAGTTAAGAAGCTGAAATTTGAAATGAGCAGCATGGGAGAGTTATCTTTCTCTTTAGGTCTTCAAGTTGATCAGAAAGAAGTTGGTTTTTTCATTCATCAAACGAAATATGTGTCGGATATTTTGAAGAAATTTGAGATGTCAGATACTTCAGCGTTTAGTACTCCAATTCCGGTTAATCACAAATTAGATTCTGACTCGAAAGGGAAGGAAGTGGATTGTAGGTTATACAGAGGAATGATCGGATCTTTAATGTATCTAACTGCTTCAAGACCTGATATTATGTTCGCGGTATGCTTTGTTCGAGGTTTCAGTCTAAACCGAAGGAATCTCATCTGATTGCTGAAAGTGGATTTTTCGATGTTTGAAGGGTAAACCAAGTTTGGGTTTATGGTATCCTATTAATTTTGATTTTGATTTTAAAGCTTTTACATATTCAGATTATGGAGGTTACGGTTTAGATAGAAAGTCAACATCTGGTGGGTGTTATTTCTTGGGAAACAGACTTGTGTCCTGGCAATGCAAGAAGCAAACACCGGTTGCAATTTCAACTTGTGAGGCCAAATACATTGCTGCAACCAGTTGTTGTTCCCAAATTCTCTAGATTCCACAGCAGTTGAGAGATTATGATCTGAATTTCACAGAGACACCAATGTTTATTGACAACACTGCCACGATGTCCATCACAAATAATCCTGTGTAGCACTCGAAAACAAAGCATATTGAAATTCGACATCATTTCATCTGAGACTGTGCAGAGAAGAAATTAATTGAGTTGGTGAAAGTTCATATGGACAATAACTTTGCTGATCTATTTACCAAAGCATTCGATCGGTCATGGTTTGAATTTCTTACTCAAATGATTGGAATGACTAATCCTGGATGAAAAAGTTTTTCAAAAAGGTTTTTCATGGAAGTTTTTTTTTAATCATTTTATGCTTTATTTTCTTTCATTGAAATACTTTTAAGAAAAACCAAACAAATTGAAAAAGGTAAAAACGGCACTGCTTGAAGCTAGAGAAGAAATTATAGTACATCAGTAGGTTGTCATACACACATGACCATAGAATGACTACCTGGTTTCTGTATTTATGTTTGAAGTTTGTGCTTATATGATTTGATCTAAACTTCTTAGTTTGCACAAACAGGAAATGATAGCTTCAAGACTGCTTGACATTGACTTTATAATGTATCAATTTGGATATCTGCATGTAATTTGAATTGTCAGTAGGCTAAAAGTGTTTTTAGACCATTAGTAGTGTGAAAACATAATGATCTATGTCACAATTGTGATTGGAACCCATATTATGCCGTGTGTGTGTGTTAAAAGATCATTATCAGATATAGAATATGAGACTTCAAGAATTTCATGAGACCAGTATCGGATTATGTCATTAGCATAATTTTTCAGTTCACTTCACTGCCCATGCCCCGAAAAACATGCAATGTGTTGTTGAACTAAGATATGTCTTGATAACATCTGTCAAGAATATACTTGCCCTTGAATCAAAATCACTTGATTATCTTGATTCATTGTAGAGATCCAGATAACAGTTGGACCACATTACCCTGAATTATTGAATCAATCGATTCTTTATTCAATCTTTCATCTGTTACATGATATCATTGAGAATCATCAAAGCCAAGCCAATCTATATGAATCACTTGATTCTGAATCTTTATGATTCTTTATATCCTTCAGGATCTGCTTCTTTTCCTGTTCTAATTGATGTAATTTCATCCTGGAGATTGATATACATTTTCTTTTGCACAAAGTCTTATATGTCTTGAAGATAGTGCACATTTACTTTCTGTTGGCATATATGTGGGGTACACATTGTTTCATATAATTGGTACTAACTCACAAGAACGTGGGATAAAGACGCTTTTGGTTTCAAATCTTATAATACTGACAACTTGAATTGACATGTGGTGTATTGCAAATTCGGAATGAATAAGTTAGCATGTCATGATCTGATCTTGTTTTAAATTTTGAAGTTTATCACGTATCATTTCATGATTTTCAAAAAGGTTTGATAGTTTGTGAATGATAAAATTGTATTGGTTCTGAGAATTTCATTGTTGAGATATCATGTTATGTTGCACAATGTTGCTTGCTTGTTTGCTGAATTGAGATCTGTATATACACATAATGCCATAGGTCATCCTTAGATCTGCTAGGGATTTTAGATCCAGAATGTGAGGGTGATTCATCAAGATACTGATATGATCTTCTTACTTGCCGTGTTCGAAGAAAAATATGTTGTATGTACAGACAAAATCCAAAAAGATTTATTTTGTTTGTTTACTTCTTTATTTCACTTTGAAAAATACAAAAATATTTTAGTGTGTTTTAACAAAAAATTTGAAAAGTTCAAAAATATATCTTTTATTTGTTCTAGTTAGTCTTTATCAGAAAATATCAAAAAGATTTTATTTCTGTCTTCCATGAAAATTCTTATATATTTTTTTTGGATTATATTGCTGAATAGGTTGAAGATTGTTTGGATCAAGTGGTACAGTTGAAAAGTGAAAAATTTCAAAATTTTGGTTAACTATGGATTAGGCGAACTTAGCTTGTTCGCTTAATATGTTCGCCTGGGTTGGCAAACTTATTAAGTTCTCTTATATTGGCAAACTTAATCTGAGGAGTATATAATGTTTTCAGCGAACTTGTTCTTCATTACCTAATCTCTTTCTCTAGCGAACTTATCGAGCGACTTTGTCGAAGTGTAGGAGAACTTTTCTGATTTCAAATACTTGTTTGATATTGTGATATTTTGTTCCAGAATTTCATTCAAAATTGTGTTGCGATTCAAATCAAGGTAACAATACATCATTTCATCCATGGATTCTTTCAGAATCATTGACATTGTATCGAGGGTTTGTCGGACTGTTTTTCGGTGTGGTGTACTTTTGTCTTGATGTGTTATCTGAAATTGATTGTTTCTATGCCTATATCCCATGTTGGTTATTCGCTGAGTGTATTTGATTTGAGGTTATATCATCAATTTCGTCACGATAGAATTCTGTGACTGTTCATCTGTTTGAGCGAACTTGTTCAGGCGAACTTAATAAGTTCCCCTCTTAACTCTAAGCGAACTTACTAAGTTCGCCTTAGGGGTTAAGTACTGCAGACTTAGCAAATTTTTTATATTTTTTGTTCGTTTGCAATTTTTTTTCTCTGTTGTGTTTAATTGTATTAAAATTGCAAAATGTCTAAACATAAATTTTTTCTGAACAGGTCATGGATCGTCGGGTTGAATATAAACATAATCAGGTGGCTTTACTTGATTCGGAAATGGCAAAAGCAGCAAATTATCAAGAAATTATAAATTTTCTGAACCGGTCACGGATAAATGTAGCTTTGTCAGCTAATCCTCATATTAGCTTGTTGTACATTCAACAGTTTTGGGAGACAGCCCAACAAGACACGGATGTTGAACCTCATGTGATAAAGGACTACTGTAGATAATCAAGATATAGCAATCTCGGTGCAGACCATTAGAACAACTTTAGATTTGGGAGGTGCAAATATTGACCCTATTAGTTTGCCTAATCCTTTAATAATGGGTTGTTTTCAAAGAATGGAATACCGTGGCAGACAAAATGACTCTCAAGCAAGGAAAGGGGGTCTTGTGAGACAATGGAGGTATTTTATGCATGTTATGATTCAGTGTCTATGTCCCAGGAAAGCTGGTACAGATGGATTGAAGACTTCATTACAGGTAGCTATGGTAGCTCTGACATTGAATAGACCATTCAACTTTGCTCTATATATCTATCGGGAGTTGATAGCACAGATTACTCCACCTCTGGGTCAGGGTTTTCTAATGTACCCTAGATTCCTGCAAGTTATACTCAATCATCTCATTCCTAATTTACCACCTTTGAACCCAAGGTTTACTCTAACTCCTATAACAAAGAGAATCTTCACTGATTGTATGAATATTAAACAGCAAAATCCTACTTTAATTCCGGTGGTAACTCCATTATTTGGGCACATTATCAATCCTGGTTATGTTGCTCCACCGAATAACAATTGGATTCATGATGATCCTGCTTTAGAACTACCACCTGATGAAAATCAAGATGTCCAGGAAGATGAAAATGTAGAAGATGAAGTTGAAGGTGATAATGCAGATGATGGTGATAATCATGATGAAGGGGATAATATTGATGATGACAATGATGACAATGATAAAATAATGAAAATGATGGTAATGATGATGATAATGCTGGAAATGGTGAGAAAGTGCATGAAAATGAAGGAAATGTTAATATACCCTCTCCACCTCAGGCTGAACAAATTCAAGCTGAAGATAAAAATACTAGTTCTAGTTCTAGTACTGATTCTAGTGCTACTGAAACTGATGAAGATGATAATGCTCGTATAAGAGCTGTATCACAAGATTTCAGTCTTGAGCATTATGCTCAATTGGAGAAGGTTCCTCGAAAAGAATCTCTTCCTACAAAGATGGTAACTAAGAGGAAGAAGTCTCTAGGTAAGAAAAAGATGCATTTACCTAGACGCAAGACTATTAAGGGTCCTCCTCCCGGTGCAGTTCTTGGAAAGAGAACGTTACAAGACGAATCTTCAGATTCTGATTATGCTCCTCAAGCTCCTAATGTTCCAAAATTGATAGCTTTGGCTATTAATGCTGCACAGGTTGATATGGAATTTGTGGACTCTTTGATTATTAGTCCAGTTCCATCAAAGTCTCCTACTCCACAAAGAACTCATGTTGTGTCCCAGACTAATGCTGAAGCAGGTCCTTCTACTACTTCTGATCCTCGGGATGGAAAAATTCAGTAATTAGAATCTCTTGTCAGTTCTTTACAAACTTAAGTAACAAGTTTGCAGACTCAAGTTGATGTGCTTAAAGCAAGTGAATCTCAACATCGTCAAGCTATTAATTTTGAAAATGGACAGATTGTAGAAATGCAAATCTTGTTATCTCATATGATAGAGCGTATTGACGCCCAGGGGGAGAAAGTTGTTATTGTTGAAGGTGATACTTGTCATACTACTAAAGCAAATAAAGATAATGATGATGATGAACCACTGATGCTACCATGACCTCATTAGCTCAAGGGGAGTCTGATAAGATTGTTACAACTGAATCTAAAATTGTTAAAGAAACGTTTGATGTTCAAGCTGATGCTGATATGTTAGATGAATCAATTTTTGAAGATTCTGATATAGATGAAGCTGACAAGTTAGAATGTTTGATGGATCTTGATGATTTTATGGAAGATGAACGAGATAGATGTTGATGATGGGTCTGAGGTTGAGGAAGGAGAGATAGTTGAACTTGAAGTTGAAAGAGACACAAATAAGATCAGTTATGAAGGCTATGATGGATTGAATGTTGATATGGATTTAATTCATGATAATGTAATACCTGATGAAATTTCTGAAGGAATTGCAGAGTCAGAAGGATCAGATCATGAAACTTCCAAGCCTAGTTCTGATACTACTACAGATAATTCTGAAGATCAAGAGTTATATAAAGATACTGGCATAACGAAAACTAAATGGTTAGAAATGGTAAAGAGTTGGAAAAAGGTTTTACCAGTTTCTCCATTAGTTCCAATTCAAAAGGAAAGACATGTCAACAAGGACAAATGTGTTGGAAGAATTATTAGTTGGTTTTATGATGATGAATTCAAGATTTTTGCTATAAAAAGAACTGACGGTGTTCAGTATCTGAAGCCAAGATTGAAGTATTTTAATTCTTTACCAAGGTGACCAAGCCCTTGATTAATCCCTCAGGAAATGGAATAGTGACTCAATTGCCAAACTGATAAGAATAGAAGGAGGATCAGGGAAGTATGAAAGACTGAAACCACAGAAGGGAAAAAGATTTAAGGAAACAGATCCTGTTTCTAAGAAGAATATCTGGAGATGTAAATTTAAGCATGTTAAAACTGTTTTCAAAATTCCTTTGAAGAGGATTCCTCAAGATGTGTTGAGTGAATTAAAATGGTGGAATGTGGATGTCATTACCGGTGAGGCAGTAGTTGAAGACATAAATGGTAGAGTTCTAATGAGATTCTTTGATGCTATGAATATTATCAATTTCTCTAAATTTGATCAAAAGATGCTAAAGCGTAGAGAAATTATGTACACAAAAGAATGGAGAGAACAAGCAATGCAGTACAAGAGGGTTCTGTATGTGTGTATTAAACATGGAGTTTGTGCAGAAAGTGAACTACCGGAGACTTGGAAGATTAAGACATGAAGATAAAGATCAAGCTGTTGTCAAAGGGGAGTTTGTTGGAACATTGTTTGTGACAACCAGCCTTGTAATAGAATAGGTCTTTATATTTTGTAATGTAATGTTTTCTATGTAATTGTTAAGTTTTGTAACAGGCGAACTTAACAAGTTCGCCTGATGTAGTTGCGGCGAACTTGATAAGTTTGCCTGTAGCAGGTATGTGTTACATATAAATAATGCTTAGTCTTGTCATTTGTAACAGTTAGTGATCTTGTAAGCACATTTATCTGAGTAATACAAGGAGCTTGATGTGCTAAAAGTAATCTAGTAAAAATAAACTAAATTATCCTAGATCTAGACACTAAGTAATACTCTAGACTCTCTTAAACTACACTACTACTAACCGGCAAGTGAACCGATCGACTCTAGTAAAGCTAAGTAAGTCCGGATATCGAACCCACGAGACTCTATTAAATTACGCTAACGACTCTATCTAGACCTAGATTGACACGGACACGACACTAACCATTTTTATTGTTTGAGGGGGGGTTTTACTAAAAAATCCTAAAATTGAAATTAAAGTTAATTAAGCTAAAGTACGAAATAGGTTAAGGTTGAATTCAGTAGAGATGAATGACTACCTAGACTAGAATCCGGATTGATTTAGGAATGGATTTTCTAATGGTGTTAAAGTGCTATGGAACCAGGATCTTTGTGTACTAAACCCTAAGAAATCTCAGCTAAGACCTCCCGACCCTTCTCAGGAAGAAACCTAGGAGACTCTACAAGGCCGTCATGAACACCGGTTGTTACACTTCCTCTCAGTCCTCTAACGTCTCTAAAAGTGCCTTAACATGACAACTTACCTCTCAGCGTGGAAGTCTAAGGCAACTATGGGTTCTA
Source organism: Smallanthus sonchifolius (assembly GCA_023525975.1). Taxonomy (NCBI): domain Eukaryota; kingdom Viridiplantae; phylum Streptophyta; class Magnoliopsida; order Asterales; family Asteraceae; genus Smallanthus; species Smallanthus sonchifolius. The sequence goes on along the minus strand of CM042022.1, from coordinate 56,745,946 downwards.
ACTTGGTTTAACAGACACGAGAATGACTAGGGAACTACGACCGGCTCCTCTTAAAACCTACCTTAGCTATATGTTAAACCGTGACCTTCTAACAAACTCGAGCCTCTCAGCGACAAGTTAAGCAGAAAACCTAGTTCTAATTGTATTTTACTTACTGTTTTTAAGGCTAGTGGCCAATTTACCCAAAGATTCCCGAACCCGCAAAGACTCGATAATCAACACAAACCCATTACATGAAAGACATTCACCAAAGTTTGTGTAAAACAGTAAACAGTCAACAATCAAAGCTAGATACGCATATGCACCAAATTAGAAGTTCCAAAGTTTGTTACTTTTTGAGATTAATCCATAAACACAATAAAATCCATAAAAATCCAAACTTTATTCAAGCTTTCATCTAATCTAGGTAGTTCAAGAGTTTTAGCCAAGCATCATGGTAATAAAAATCAAAGCATAATGTTTAACAAAGGAATTCATGATCAAAAGAATGAAAACACAAGAATAAGGAAAACCGGATGATAAAACCCGAATGTTCTTCTTTCCTAAGCTTCCGTCCTCAACCGAGTGATTCCCGCGAGTTAGAATGCTTCAAAAATGCTAAAACTTGCTGCAAAATTCGCCCTCAAGAAACCCTATTCGTAACTAGGTTAAACTTTGACTTTAAGATGTTTAAATATGATTTGCAGCAACAATTCTGCAGCAGCACAAACTGGGCCGAAAACAACACCCGTCGCCTCGCGCGACAGGTATACCACCTAGGCGTCGCGTGGCGCGGCGCCTTCACTTCTGGGCATTGCAATTCCAAGGCTACGCGTTGCGCGTATCCTCCATCCTCAGGGGTGTCGCGTGGCGCGTAAACCTGTTTCTGTCAGATTTTCTCTATTTTCCGTTCCCGTTCATCTCCAACTCGACCCGATTCCAACCGTTTACTCTTTTCAGCATATTTTGACTGTTTTTCGCTCCTTTCAGCAACCGGGACCTGCACAAACACAAACTATCAAAAGGAACTAATCTAACTACGAAAACGCAACGAAACTATACGAAAATTATACAAACTCTAAACGATAAATAGATGTATTTTGCAATACATCAAATATCCCCACACTTACTCTTTTTTTCGTCCCCGAAAAAGAATTATGCAAACGGAATCAGAGACGGATAAATATTCGGGCCAAAAGCAATTTTATTTATTAGAGTCAAAACTTGTGTTAGCCGCGATTGCAAGTATACTTATCCCTTTAAACCCAAATCCGGTTCCAGGCCCTTATCATCCAATTTTAGTTCAAGTGCGGTCAATCTACCTAGGGTCTCACACTAGAAGCCACAGTCCACCTAATCCCACCTCAAGCTTATAGCACAAAAGGAACAGTCACTGGACCAATTCCTAACCGTTTTATACCAAAATCAAGAGGATTTAAAATCAAATAAATAATTTTTTTTTATATATTTTTTTTTATTTAGCTTAGACCTTGCTTCACCTAACCCAGAGGCTGTCTCAATCAGAGTCATCATCCCCGAGAGTGACAACGTGAGCGTCGGTAATTTTGCAATTTTGTTTCGACACATCCCAGAGGCATTCTAAATCAGAGTCACCATCCCCAACGAAGATTACGTAGGCATGTGCTACTTTTCTTAGTTTCTAGCTCATTTATTCTATTTTTTTTCATGATTAGAAATTCTAACAATTTTAGCTTATAACGGCATTCCTTATACTATTATTGGCGGTTGCAATTTCCCATTTTTCCTAGATGAGAACCCACTAGTAGACCGACAATTAGGGTATATTTAGATCAAAGGAACCTAAAACTGAAACGGGCTTATTCACATATCCCAAACCAGACACAAGCTCGACTATATTAATCTTATATTATCATTATTTGAACCCGAACAAAAACCCCTCTTTTCTATCATTTTCCGTTTTATTTTGCAAACTTCTTTATTCAAAAGACATTTTCAAATTTTTATTTTTTTTATTTTTTTATGAATCAACTTAAACTACTTAACTAACACTACGACTCAAGTGTCCCATCCCCACACTTGAATATTGCATTGTCCCTAATGCAAAGATGGAAACACAACCTAGACTAAATAAACTACCACTAAAATTTAAATAAATAAAATATACAAAATCTACAAGTGGAAATGACTTAGCTGAATATGTGAGACTGTCAATGTGCCAGTCAATTCCACATACGCCCTCCATTCCAAAACGCGGTCAGCAAACTGTTCCTAAATCGTACACGCGAACGGAAGCGGCACAAACACATCATACCTATCAAATAAAAATACAGACCAAACGAAATACGATAGATAATAAGTGTTTCAAAGTTCACCATCACAAACCAACCAATTTAAAAGTATTTAAAATATGGGGAACAGACGGGATAAGATAAAACAGCATAAAAAGAAAAATAAAGCATAAAAAGATACTCCTTCCCGCTCCAACTGCTATCATCCTCACACTAATCCTCATCTTCATCCTCACTCTCTTCATCATCACCTTGACCATAAACCTGAAACTCTGGTGTAGGATCCACATATCCATACTGTCCAGAACCAGAACCACCCTGCTGACTAGAACCGCCTGCACCACTCGGATCATAATACCCCGGCATCGGAAACTGAACCGGGTCGACAAACGGCTGGAAAAAATCAGGCACATCGATACTCATCCGACTCATCATATACCTGAGTGCTCCATCCTGCCTATCATGTTGATAATCAATTCTACCAAACCCCTGATCCATGCGTTCATACAGTGAAGATAAAGTAAGCGGATCCGGTGGTGGCTGTCTCCTCGGGTACTGAGGTGCTGGAATCTCCCGTCTCTGAGGCGGTCTCTGTCGGGCTGGAGGATACATGCCCTGCATAACATCATCAGTCGGATTCCCTACTGGCGGCATAACCTGAGGCCCCTGCCTCGCATCTAACCAAGTAATAGGCTCTCCCAGAGTGAGTATACCCGCAAGCTGAAGATCTCTAACCTGAAAATGCCTCGATGGCGCACCCACACGCAGCGTCGCCAAACTATACTTCTGAAATACTCCCAAATTCTATGCCAACTTTAAAATATAAGGACCCATGTCAAGCGCGGCCCTATGTCCTCCTCTACGTGCTCTATTCAACGACGAAGCCAACACACTCGCTAAATTCATATTCCGTTCTTCCACCAAACACATAAGCAAAAATATATCTATCCAATTTGCCTTATTCTTACCAGACTTCCTACCAACCAGAGTGGTAGAAAAAACCTTCAATACATACCTATAAATAGGATCCTGAACAGACGTAATCAGATTAGTCTTTGCGAACCCCACATCAGCAATAGTACCCCAAAATCTCGCCAACTCATCACTGCCCAAACACAATTCTCTCTGATTCACATACACACCCCTCAGCCCAGTCACAAACTCAGGAGTCACTACCTCCTCCTCTGTATAGAAATCACTCGCTACAACAAACTGTGGGATGGACATCTCATGAACCATCCTCCCTAAACTAAACGATACTGTGTAGAAGCATGTTTTGTAACTATAGATTAAATTCTATGTATCGGTGGTCGTGGCTAGTACGTAGGAGGGTGTTCCTGAGTACTTAGCCCGCACACCAGTTTGGTCCTGCGTACTTAGTAAGTACGCAAGGCTTGTCAAGTACGCATGACCAAACCATGCGTACTTAGTAAGTACGCAAGGCTTTTGCCTTGCGTACTTGTCAAGTGCGCAGGAAGTGTTCCTGCCCCTATAAAAAGAAGACTTGTCTTCTCTTTCATACTCCAAGATCGTTCGTAGGCGGTATCTCTAAGAGCCTCTAACTCATGGAGTTGAAAGAATCTCCTCCTAGCGGCTTCGGTAAGGTCAAAGTTTATGGTTTTTAGAGCCCAAAGCGCTCGGTGCTCTAGTTCTACCGGAAGATGGCACGCTTTGCCATACATAATCATGAAGGGCGTGGTTCCTAACGGTGTTTTGTAGGCGGTGCGGAATGCCCACAATGCATCATTTAGCTTTTCCGACCAATCCTTCCTACTTTTTCCTACCGTTTTCTCTAAAATCCTCTTCACCCCTCGGTTTGCATTCTCTACTTGGCCACTAGTTTGCGGGTGGTATGCGATAGAAAGACGGTGAGTGACCCCGTAGCGTGCTAATGCCTTCTCCATGATGGAATTGCAAAAGTGTGTACCACGGTCACTTATGATGGCCTTAGGAACACCGAAGCGTGTGAATAGCTTCTTGAGGAATCTCACCACCACTCGGGCATCATTAGTAGGCAAAGCTTGAGCTTCCACCCACTTAGAGACATAGTCAATAGCCACGAGGATGTACCTATTCCCGCTCGAAGAGGGGAAAGGTCCCATGAAATCAATACCCCAAACGTCGAAGATTTCAAGAACTTGAATGGGATTTTGAGGCATTTCATCCTTTGATGAGATGTTGCCGGTACGTTGGCAACGGTCACATGTACTAACGAACTCTACGGCATCTTGAATTACCGAGGGCCAATAGAAACCAGTATCAAAAACCTTTTGTGCGGTGACATTCGGCCCATGATGGCCTCCCGTTAAACCCTCATGCACATGTCTAAGGATATCCAACCCTTCCTCTTTCGAAACACACCTCCTAAGTACTCGATCACTACCTATCCTAAAGAGGTACGGATCATCCCATATGTATTTCCTAGCATCCCTAAGAAAATTCTTTTTCTGTTGGTGGGACATACCCTTCACAATGTCCCCGTTTGCTAAATAGTTTGCTAAGTCCGAAAACCATGGCAAACCCTCAAACTCGGCTCGAACGAAATCTATGGATTCGTGAGGGAATTTGTATCCTATGGCATCCTTACGAATTTCCTCTCTCTTAGGGTCCTCTAAACGTGACAAGTGGTCGGCGGCTACGTTTTCCGCTCCCTTTTTATCCTTAATTTCGATGTCGAACTCGGAGAGCAAAAGAATCCATCTAATGAGGCGTGGTTTGGCGTCTTTCTTTTGGAAGAGAAAACGCAAGGTGGAATGGTCGGTGAAAACTATGGTTTTGGAGAGCACGAGATATTGGCGGAACTTATCAAACGCGAATACTACGGCTAAGAGTTCCTTTTCCGTGGTGGTATAGTTCTCTTGAGCATCATTTAGAGTTTTGCTCGCGTAGTAGATCGGATGAAAGTGTTTCTCGATTTGTTGGCCCAATACCGCACCTACGGCATAGTCACTCGCATCGCACATCAGCTCAAAGGGCAAGCTCCAATTGGGCGAAACAAGGATGGGGGCACTAATGAGTTTTTCCTTCAAAAAGTCGAAGGCTTTGATGCATTCCTCGTCAAAGACGAAAGGTACATCCTTTTCAAGGAGTCGGGTCATGGGGCGTGTGATCTTAGAAAAATCCTTAATGAAACACCTATAGAAGCCCGCATGACCAAGGAAGCTTCGAACGGACTTGACACTAGTGGGTGGGGGAAATCTACTTATGGTATCTATCTTGGCTCTATCCACCTCTATTCCCTCTCGCGACACTTTATGACCTAAGACGATCCCCTCCGTCACCATGAAGTGACACTTCTCCCAATTAAGCATAAGGTTGGTCTCTATACATCTCTTAAGCATCCTATGAAGATTAAGGAGACACTGATCAAAGGAGGTACCATAAACCGAGAAGTCATCCATGAAGACCTCCATCGAAGTCTCAAGCATGTCTTGGAATATAGCAACCATGCATCTTTGGAATGTAGCCGGAGCGTTGCATAACCCGAAAGGAATGCGGCGATACGCATAAGTGCCATAGGGGCATTTGAACGTCGTTTTATCTTGATCCTCCGGTGCGATGGGGATCTGAAAATAACCCGAAAATCCATCGAGAAAACAGTAAAACTGTTGACCCGCTAGACGCTCCAACATTTGGTTAATGAACGGCAAAGGGAAATGGTCTTTCCGGGTGGCGTCATTCAACTTGCGATAGTCGATGCACACACGCCAACCGGTAACAGTACGAGACGGGATTAGTTCGTTCTTTTCATTCATGATCACCGTCATCCCACCTTTCTTTGGGACAACTTGGGTTGGACTAACCCACGGTGAGTCAGAAATGGGGTAGATCACCCCGGCATCTAACAACTTAAGCACTTCCTTCTTAACAACCGCTTCCATAAGTATCCGGTGGGTACAATAGGCGGTGCTTATGCCCTTTATGTCCGAAAGTCGCCATGCAATGGCCTCCCTATTCTCTCTCAATACCTCTAGTAACCTACCCTTTTCAACCTCCTCTAACTTAGATGAAATAATGACGGGCAAATCTGACCCCTCACCAAGGAAAGCATACTCTAAGTGGGATGGTAAGACTTTAAGCTCTAATGGGGTGGGTTTCTCTACGGGTGTACTCTCACTGTCGCTCTTCACCTCACTCAACTCTAACACTTCGGGGACATACTCTCCTTCTTCTTCCTCATTCTCATTCACAACTTCCTCCACTAGATAGGCTCCACTAATATAATCAAAACAATGGTCTACGCATGATAAGAAGGATTCTATGAAATAGACCGAATGACAAGGACTACTATGATCGTCGGAGCCGCTAGGGTGCTCCATGGAACGTACTACCTCAAAAGTGACTCTCTCCTCACCGACGTGGAGTGTAATCTTACCGTCAAAGACATCAATGATAGCCTTTGCGGTGCGCAAGAATGGGCGTCCTAGAATGATAGGAACTCTCTCATCAGCTTCCATATCAAGAATGACAAAGTCTATAGGAAAGACGAACTTGTCGACTTTAACTAAAAGGTTTTCGACTATGCCACGCGGGTATTTCACTGATCTATCGGCTAAGGACAACGACATGCGAGTAGGGGACAACTCTCCTAGGCCTAACCTCTCGTACATGGAATATGGCATGAGGTTTATACTCGCTCCTAGATCGGCTAAGGCCCTATACTCGGTATCACTCCCGAACAAGCATGGAATGGTGAAAAGGCCCGGATCTGTCAATTTTTCCGGGACCTTGTTCAAGATTACGGCGGAACAACCCCCACTAAGAGGGATGTTAGAGACCTCTCCTAACCTATCCTTACGCTTTAGAAGGTCCTTTAGGAATTTGGCGTATTTAGGCATGGATTGAAGGGCTTCTATGAACGGAAGATTGATCCTAAGTTGCTTGAAGATCTCTAAAAATTTCCCGTACTCTTTGGAGTAAGTTTGGTTTTTAAGACGGGATGGGTATGGGGCACGGGAAAGATCAGGAACGGGTGATGGAACGACTTGTTTGGGTTGTTTCTGTGCACTACTCTCGACTTGAGGCTCCTCGGTGTGTGAGGTACTTGCTGGGTTTAACCTAGATTGCACTTTACCGGGAGTCTCCATCTCAATCTCCTCATCTACGGGTTCCTCATCCTCTACCTCTACATTCTCGGGTATCACTACCTCTCCTAAGGTCCTACCACTACGGGTCGAGATTGCCTTCAATTGGCCGGACGGGTTCGGCTTTGTGTTGCCCGAAAATTGACCGGGAGGTCGTTCTTGCAGCTGGCGTGCAATGTCCCCGACCTGCCTTTGAAGGTCCAAGAAATTAGAATGGTTACTCTTGAGGTAGGTAGCATGTTCTTCTAAGGTTCGTTGGGTGGACTGGTCCTTAACTAGAATTTGGGATAACATAGCTTTAATCTCGTCTAGACCACTACCCAAATCTTGATTTTTTGAACCCTAATTATTTGACCCCCACTATTGAACTGACCTCCTGTATTTGAACCTGACCCTGAACTACCAAACTGACCCTGCTGATTTGAACCCCCACTTGAATAGAAACCTGGCACTCTGCTTTGATACTGGCCTGATGGGAAACCAGAGGGATTACCGGAAGAGCGGAAATTATTATTATTACGCCAGTTAGAGTTATTATTAAATGGGTTAGTGGGACCTCGGTTTTGACCAGCGATGTACTCGACCTGTTCTAGGGTAAGCGTTGGACAATCTACGGTATCATGACCTCCCCTACAAACTTCACACCTATCGACCTTTTTCTTAATTTCTAATAACTCTTTGGTGATATAATCAAGTTGAGACGCTACCTTTGAATCCGAGCCAACTTGGTTTACTCCTCGAGCGGTTGAGGAAGTACTAGTAACAGGAATGGAAGTCCTGCTGGTAGCACAATGATCGATATCAGCATGAGCAAAACTCTCAAAGAGATCATTGCAGTCGGCCACCGATTTCTTACCCATGAGATGGCCTCCTGCAGAGGTGTCGAATCGGGCCTTACACTCGGGGGTGAGACCATTGTAGAATTTCTCTACGAGTGCCCAATCAGACAACCCGTGTTGGGAACAACGTGAGAGTAAGGTTTGAAACCTCTCCCAAGCTAAATGATAAGGTTCGTCAGACTCCATATGGAACGAATGGATCTGATCACGAAGGCGAGATGCCTTAGCAGGTGGGAAATACTTAGCTAGGAAGGCATCCCTAAGTCCAGCCCATGTGGTAAAAGTACCTGCCGGCTGCGAATCAAGCCAAGTGGCTGCGAATCAAGCCAAGTGGCTGCGCGGCCAGCAAGTGAAAACGGGAAGACTTGGAGATAGCGGGCATCAAGGTTAACACCTTCGATGCCGAAGGTGTTGCAAAGGCGGGTGAGACGGTTGATGTGGGCGGGCGCATCCTCGTCGTCACGACCGTGAAACTGACAAGAGTTGTTAATGGCGGTCATGATGTAGGACGGGATTTGCCAAGACTTGTCAATGGTGATTTAGGGAAGGGTGATGGGTGAATTCGCGGTATAACCTGCGGTGGAGCGTTGGTGGACAGTTTGGTTGTTGGCCATTTGGAAATAAGGTGGCGGACTCGGAGGATGGGAAGTAGGTGGGGAGTTATGGGGTGAAGACCTCGGTGTGAAGTCAAAGCTTGGTGGTAATGATTAGGATGTAGAGTCAGAAAAGGCGAAAGATGAAGATGAAGGAGTACTAACCTTTAGAGAAAAAGACGAGAAGGAAGACTTGTCCGTAGGCGGCTTCGGCGGAGGTCCTTGCGAACGCGTATGGGGCATCCACTGAAAAACCGGAAAACAAACAAGTAAGTAGACTCAAAAACTAGACTCAACAAAAATATAAAACAACTACGACTAATTAGACTCCTACGACTCAAACACAATTAGCACGTATAAGATATCAAATAAGTCCAAATAAAGTAATTACCGCAATTGCCAAGAGTCCCCGGCAACGGCGCCAAAAACTTGATGTGCTAAAAGTAATCTAGTAAAAATAAACTAAATTATCGTAGATCTAGACACTAAGTAATACTCTAGACTCTCTTAAACTACGCTACTACTAACCGGCAAGTGAACCGATCGACTCTAGTAAAGCTAAGTAAGTCCGGATATCGAACCCACGTGACTCTATTAAATTACGCTAACGACTCTATCTAGACCTAGATTGACACGGACACGACCTAAATTACGCTAACGACTCTATCTAGACCTAGGGGGTTTAACTAAAAAATCCTAAAATTGAAATTAAAGTTAATTAAGCTAAAGTACGAAATAGGTTAAGGTTGAATTCAGTAGAGATGAATGACTACCTAGACTAGAATCCGGATTGATTTAGGAATGGATTTTCTAATGGTGTTAAAGTGCTATGGAACAGGATCTTTGTGTACTAAACCCTAAGAAATCTCAGCTAAGACCTCCCGACCCTTCTCAGGAAGAAACCTAGGAGACTCTACAAGGCCGTTATGAACACCGGTTGTTACACTTCCTCTCAGTCCTCTAACGTCTCTAAAAGTGCCTTAACATGACAACCTACCTCTCAGCGCGGAAGTCTAAGGCAACTATGGGTTCTAACTTGGTTTAACAGACACGTGAATGACTAGGGAACTAAGACCGGCTCCTCTCATAACCTACCTTAGCTATATGTTAAACCGTGACCTTCTAACAAACTCGAGCCTCTCAGCGACAAGTTAAGCAGAAAACCTAGTTCTAATTGTATTTTACTTACTGTTTTTTAAGGCTCGTGGCCAATTTACCCAAAGATTCCCGAACCCGCAAAGACTCGATAATCAACAAAAACCCATTACATGAAAGACATTCACCAAAGTTTGTGTAAAACAGTAAACAGTCAACAATCAAAGCTAAATACGCATATGCACCAAATTAGAAGTTCCAAAGTTTGTTACTTTTTAAGATTAATCCATAAACACAATAAAATCCATAAAAATCCAAACTTTATTCAATCTTTCATCTAATATAGGTAGTTCAAGAGTTTTAGCCAAGCATCATGGTAATAAAAATCAAAGCATAATGTTTAACAAAGGAATTCATAATCAAAAGAATGAAAACACAAGAATAAGGAAAACCGGATGATAAAACCCGAATGTTCTTCTTTCCTAAGCTTCCGTCTTCAACCGAGTGATTCCCACGAGTTAGAATGCTTCAAAAATGCTAAAACTTGCTGCAAAATTCGCCCTCAAGAAACTCTATTCGTAACTAGGTTAAACTTTGACTTTAAGATGTTTAAATATGATTTGCAGCAACAACTCTGCAGCAGCACAAACTGGGCCGAAAACAACACCCGTCGCGTCGCGCGACAGGTATACCACCTAGGCGTCGCGTGGCGCGGCGCCTTCACTTCTGGGCATTGCAATTCCAAGGCTACGCGTTGCGCGTATCCTCCATCCTCAGGGGTGTCGCGTGGCGCGTAAACCTGTTTCTGTCAGATTTTCTCTATTTTCCGTTCCCGTTCATCTCCAACTCGACCCGATTCCAACCGTTTACTCTTTTCAGCATATTTTGACTGTTTTTCGCTCCTTTCAGCAACCGGGACCTGCACAAACACAAACTATCAAAAGGAACTAATCTAACTACGAAAACGCAACGAAACTATACGAAAATTATACAAACTCTAAACGATAAATAGATGTATTTTGCAATACATCAAATATCCCCACACTTACTCTTTTTTTCGTCCCCGAAAAAGAATTATGCAAACGGAATCAGGGACGGATAAATATTCGGGCCAAAAGCTATTTTACTTATTAGATTCAAAACTTGTGTTAGCCGCGATTGCATGTATACTTATCCCTTTAAACCCAAATCCGGTTCCAGGCCCTTATCATGCAATTTTAGTTCAAGTGCGGTCAATCTACCTAGGGTCTCACACTAGAAGCCACAGTCCACCTAATCCCACCTCAAGCTTATAGCACAAAAGGAACAGTCAATGGACCAATTCCTAACCGTTTTATACTAAAATCAAGTGGATTTAAAATCAAATAATTTTTTTTTTTTTATTATTATTTTTTTTTATTTAGCTTAGACCTTGCTTCACCTAACCCAGAGGCTATCTCAATCAGAGTCATCATCCCCGAGAGTGACAACGTGAGCGTCGGTAATTTTGCAATTTTGTTTCGACACATCCCAAAGGCATTCTAAGTCAGAGTCACCATCCCCAACGAAGATTACGTAGGCCTGCGCTACTTTTCTTAGTTTCTAGCTCATTTACTCTATTTTTTTTCATGATTAGAAATTTTAACAATTTTAGCTTATAACGGCATTCCTTATACTATTATTGGCGGTTGCAATTTCCCATTTTTCCTAGATGAGAACCCACTAGTAGACCGACAATTAGGGTATATTTAGATCAAAGGAACCTAAAACTGAAACGGGCTTATTCACATATCCCAAACCAGACACAAGCTCGACTATATTAATCTTATATTATCATTATTTGAACCCGAACAAAAACCCCTATTTTCTATCATTTTCCGTTTTATTTTGCAAACTTCTTTATTCAAAAGACATTTTCAAATTTTTATTTTTTTTATTTTTTTATGAATCAACTTAAACTACTTAACTAACACTACGACTCAAGTGTCCCATCCCCACACTTGAATATTGCATTGTCCCTAATGCAAAGATGGAAACACAACCTAGACTAAATAAACTACCACTAAAATTTAAATAAATAAAATATACAAAATCTACAAGTGGAAATGACTTAGCTGAATATGTGAGACTGTCAATGTGCCAGTCAATTCCACATACGCCCTCCATTCCAAAACGCGGTCAGCAAACTGTTCCTAAATCGTACACGCGAACGGAAGCGGCACAAACACATCATACCTATCAAATAAAAATACAGACCAAACGAAATACCATAGATAATAAGTGTTTCAAAGTTCACCATCACAAACCAACCAATTTAAAAGTATTTAAAATATGGGGAACAGACGGGATAAGATAAAACAGCATAAAATGAAAAATAAAGCATAAAAAGATACTCCTTCCCGCTCCAGCTGCTATCATCCTCACACTAATCCTCATCTTCATCCTCACTCTCTTCATCATCACCTTGACCATAAACCTGAAACTCTGGTGTAGGATCCACATATCCATACTGTCCAGAACCAGAACCACCCTGCTGACTAGAACCGCCTGCACCACTCGGATCATAATACCCGGCATCGAAAACTGAACCGGGTCGACAAACGGCTGGAAAAAATCAGACACATCAATACTCATCCGACTCATCATATACCTGAGTGCTCCATCCTGCCTATCATGTCGATAATCAATTCTACCAAACCCCTGATCCATGCGTTCATACAGTGAAGATAAAGTAAGCGGATCCGGTGGTGGCTGTCTCCTCGGGTACTGAGGTGCTGGAATCTCCCGTCTCTGAGTCGGTCTCTATCGGGCTGGAGGATACATGCCCTGCATAACATCATCAGTCGGATGCCCTACTGGCGGCATAACCTGAGGCCCCTGCCTCGCATCTAACCAAGTAATAGGCTCTCCCAGAGTGAGTATACCCGCAAGCTGAAGATCTCTAACCTGAAAATGCCTCGATGGCGCACCCACACGCAGCGTCGCCAAACTATACTTCTGAAATACTCCCAAATTCTCTGCCAACTTTGTAATATAAGGACCCATGTCAAGCGCGGCCCTATGTCCTCCTCTACGTGCTCTATTCAACGACGAAGCCAACACACTCGCTAAATTCATATTCCGTTCTTCCACCAAACACATAAGCAAAAATATATCTATCCAATTTGCCTTATTCTTACCAGACTTCCTACCAACCAGAGTGGTAGAAAAAACCTTCAATACATACCTATAAATAGGATCCCGAACAGACGTAATCAGATTAGTCTTTGCGAACCCCACATCAGCAATAGTACCCCAAAATCTTGCCAACTCATCACTGCCCAAACACAATTCTCTCTGATTCACAAACACACCCCTCAGCCCAGTCACAAACTCAGGAGTCACTACCTCTTCCTCTGTATAGAAATCACTCGCTACAGCAAACTGTGGGATGGACATCTCATGAACCATCCTCCCTAAACTAAACGATACTGCATCATCCTCAGCAAAAGAACCCTCTTTATGCTGAAAAGTCGAATGGAATTCAACAACTAACTCGTCATACTGGGGCCAATGACAATCAACCATAGCACGCAATCTCGGACCTAGAAACCGCTCAACCCTATCCCGAGCACCCACACTAGCTAACCAATCCCAATCAATGGTCCAATGCTCAAGTATCTCAGTATGAATGATTTTTTGTAACTTTGTCCACTCCTTCGTATTGACTTCAAACTGTAAGAGTGGGTGCTCTCTCCTTAGTGGAATACGGGCATAATTAACCCGCTCCTGACCCTCATATCTAATATGTCTGTGCCTAAGGACAGGCACGGGCTGCTGCTGCTCTCTCGCGACACCTCTTGGGCGTGGAACTGGCCCTCTTCTTCTTTTTCCACCTGCTCCGCTAGAACTACCTTAACCTGACATATCTGCTAAGACAAACATATAGACAAAGCAAGCAGAGACATCAGCTATCACAAACAATTTTTGGTATTTAAAATATTTTTTTTTTTAAATTGGAACAACCGTATAGCATTCCATTCGCGGCTGAAACAGAAAATAAAATGAAAAATAACAATCGGGTTACCGTTTACAAAAGCATAAGTTATAAACAACCTCGCCCGAATGGAGATTGAGTACGGGCGAAGTGTTTTGTACCTGTACGTGCATATAAGTAAACCCAAGACCCAAAAACTACAAAAATTAAAACGACTCCAAACATAAGACTCAATGTAAACTACCCCCTCCCGACACTTTAATTGTCCCAATTAAGAGCCCAGTGCCTACCAAACCGAACATTGAGTCCAAACTTGGGTGAAGAGATGTCCTTTAGTGATAAAAACTGAATTTAAGTCGAAAAATCCCGCCTAGTAAAAGGAGGTTTTAACCGGTTAAACTCACAAAGCAAGTTCGAATTTTTCATGGCAATGTGATATAGCAAATCAGTTCAATGGCAATAAAATACCCAAACCATGCCTCCCGCAACCAGAAAACACTAACATTCGGCTAACCCATGACATAGAACCAACCCGACACGAACTGACACCTAAATTATGCAAAACTAGACTCATACCTAGCTAATAAACGACTAATATACAGAAAATTACAAGAAAACATACCGGATTCGTGAAGAATAAGCTAAAAATTTCAACTCTTTAAGTGGAGAAGGGTGGTCCCGTGTTTGGTGGATTTAGCGGCTAATCGGGTGAAACTGATGGTTAAAATGGATGGGGAAGTGAAATGGGTGATGTGGGTGTAATTTGGGAGTAAAATGGTGAAGAATGGAGGTGGTTATGGCTGAAATGGGTGGTTTACGGTTGGGGATTCGCGAGTTAGGGTTTGGAGAGGTTTTGGGGAAAAAGCTGAAGCAAAAGGTTATAATGTGGGAAAGGGGAGCCTTCGCGTAGCGCGTAGCACAAAGGGAAGGAGCGTCGCGCATCGCGGCGCCTCATGGTTCCGAACTGGGGTCTACGCGTAGCGCGTAGTCTCGGGTTATTACGTGTCGCGCGACGCGAACACCCTTTTTTCACAGAAAGTTTCGAAATTTGGAGGCTCTCATGCCTTAGAAAAATTTTGCAACATACCCAAACCTCTCAAGAACCAATCCCAAATATTTTCTAACACTGGGACTTACCTGGAACTCTGTTTTCTCGCCAATCCTTCCACATCCTAGGTAATGAAATCCTGCAAATGACTCGAAACACAAAAACAAAAACCGAAACTCTACCAAAAACTACGTTAGCTACGAAAGATAATAAAAATAAAATAAAATACAACCGGTACAAACTCTACACTTGAGGTTTCCCTCAAAACACTAATCGGTGACGGTAGGTGGGTCCTCAAGAGGAATTTCTTCCTCCTCGGTGGTGTCGATGGGACCTCCTAAGTAATGTTTCAAGCGATGTCCATTCACCTTCCATGAACCTCTGTCAACTTCGTCATACAACTCAATGGTACCGTATGGAAACACCTCATTTACCACATACGGTCCGGTCCATCTAGATTTCAACTTTCCGGCTATCAATTTCAATCTCGAATTGAACAAAAGCACTTTATCACCTACCTGAAACTCCTTCAACCGTCGCAACCTCCTATCATGCAATGCCTTCGTCTTCTCTTTCATACTCCAAGATCGTTCGTAGGCGGTATCTCTAAGAGCCTCTAACTCATGGAGTTGAAAGAATCTCCTCCTAGCGGCTTCGGTAAGGTCAAAGTTTATGGTTTTTAGAGCCCAAAGCGCTCGGTGCTCTAGTTCTACCAGAAGATGGCACGCTTTGCCATACACAATCATGAAGGGCGTGGTTCCTAACGGTGTTTTGTAGGCGGTGCGGAATGCCCACAATGCATCATTTAGCTTTTCCGACCAATCCTTCCTACTTTTTCCTACCGTTTTCTCTAAAATCCTCTTCACCCCTCGGTTTGCATTCTCTACTTGGCCACTAGTTTGCGGGTGGTATGCGATAGAAAGACGGTGAGTGACCCCGTAGCGTGCTAATGCCTTCTCCATGATGGAATTGCAAAAGTGTGTACCACGGTCACTTATGATGGCCTTAGGAACACCGAAGCGTGTGAATAGCTTCTTGAGGAATCTCACCACCACTCGGGCATCATTAGTAGGCAAAGCTTGAGCTTCCACCCACTTAGAGACATAGTCAATAGCCACGAGGATGTACCTATTCCCGCTCGAAGAGGGGAAAGGTCCCATGAAATCAATACCCCAAACGTCGAAGATTTCAAGAACTTGAATGGGATTTTGAGGCATTTCATCCTTGGATGAGATGTTGCCGGTACGTTGGCAACGGTCACATGTACTAACGAACTCTACGGCATCTTGAATTACCGAGGGCCAATAGAAACCAGTATCAAAAACCTTTTGTGCGGTGACATTCGGCCCATGATGGCCTCCCGTTAAACCCTCATGCACATGTCTAAGGATATCCAACCCTTCCTCTTTCGAAACACACCTCCTAAGTACTCGATCACTACCTATCCTAAAGAGGTACGGATCATCCCATATGTATTTCCTAGCATCCCTAAGAAACTTCTTTTTCTGTTGGTGGGACATACCCTTCACAATGTCCCCGTTTGCTAAATAGTTTGCTAAGTCCGAAAACCATGGCAAACCCTCAAACTCGGCTCGAACGAAATCTATGGATTCGTGAGGGAATTTGTCTCCTATGGCATCCTTACGAATTTCCTCTCTCTTAGGGTCCTCTAAACGTGACAAGTGGTCGGCGACTACTTTCTCCGCTCCCTTTTTATCCTTAATTTCGATGTCGAACTCGGAGAGAAAAAGAATCCATCTAATGAGGCGTGGTTTGGCGTCTTTCTTTTGGAAGAGAAAACGTAAGGCGGAATGGTTGGTGAAAACTATGGTTTTGGAGAGCACGAGATATTGGCGGAACTTAACAAACGCGAATACTACGGCTAAGAGTTCCTTTTTCGTGGTGGTATAGTTCTCTTGAGCATCATTTAGAGTTTTGCTCGCGTAGTAGATCGGATGAAAGTGTTTCTCGATTCGTTGGCCCAATACCGCACCTACGGCATAGTCACTCGCATCGCACATTAGCTCAAAGGGCAAGCTCCAATTGGGCGAAACAAGGATGGGGGCACTAATGAGTTTTTCCTTCAAAAATTTGAAGGCTTTGATGCATTCCTCGTCAAAGACGAAAGGTACATCCTTTTCAAGGAGTCGGGTCATGGGGCGTGTGATCTTAGAAAAATCCTTAATGAAACGCCTATAGAAGCCCGCATGACCAAGGAAGCTTCGAACGGACTTGACACTAGTGGGTGGGGGCAATCTACTTATGGTATCTATCTTGGCTCTATCCACCTCTATTCCCTCTCGCGACACTTTATGACCTAAGACGATCCCCTCCGTCACCATGAAGTGACACTTCTCCCAATTAAGCATAAGGTTGGTCTCTATACATCTCTTAAGCATCCTATGAAGATTAAGGAGACACTGATCAAAGGAGGTACCATAAACCGAGGAGTCATCCATGAAGACCTCCATCGAAGTCTCAAGCATGCCTTGGAATATAGCAACCATGAATCTTCGGAATGTAGCCGGAGCGTTATATAACCCGAAAGGCATGCGGCGATTCGCATAAGTGCCATAGGGGCATGTGAACGTCGTTTTATCTTGATCCTCCGGTGCGATAGGGATCTGAAAATAACCCGAAAATCCATTGAGAAAACAGTAAAACTGTTGACCCGCTAGACGCTCCAACATTTGGTCAATGAACGGCAAAGGGAAATGGTCTTTCTGGGTGGCGTCATTCAACTTGCGATAGTCGATGCACACACGCCAACCGGTAACAGTACGAGACGGGATTAGTTCATTCTTTTCATTCATGATCACCGTCATCCCACCTTTCTTTGGGACAACTTGGGTTGGACTAACCCACGATGAGTCGGAAATGGGGTAGATCACCCCGGCATCTAACAACTTAGATGAAATAAGTATCTGGTGGGTACAATAGGCAGGGCTTATGCCCTTTATGTCCGAAAGTTTCCATGCAATGGCCTCCCTATTCTCTCTCAATACCTCTAGTAACCTACCCTTTTCTCCCTCCTCTAACTTAGATGAAATAATGACGGGCAAATCTGACCCCTCACCAAGGAAAGCATACTCTAAGTGGGATGGTAAGACATTAAGCTCTAATGGGGTGGGTTTCTCTACGGGTGTACTCTCACTGTCGCTCTTCACCTCACTCAACTCTAACACTTCGGGGACATACTCTCCTTCTTCTTCCTCAATCTCATTCACAACTTCCTCCACTAGATCGGCTCCACTAATATAATCAAAACAATGGTCTACGCATGATAAGAAGGATTCTATGAAATAGACCGAATGACAAGGACTACTATGATCGTCGGAGCCGCTAGGGTGCTCCATGGAACGTGCTACCTCAAAAGTGACACTCTCCTCACCGACGTGGAGTGTAATCTTACCGTCAAAGACATCAATGATGGCCTTTGCGGTGCGCAAGAATGGGCGTCCTAGAATGATAGGAACTCTTTCATCAGCTTCCATATCAAGAATGACAAAGTCTACGGGAAAGACGAACTTGTCGACTTTAACTAAAAGGTTTTCGACTATGCCACGCGGGTATTTCACTGATCTATCGGCTAAGGACAACGACATGCGAGTAGGGGACAACTCTCCTAGGCCTAACCTCTCGTACATGGAATATGGCATGAGGTTTATACTCGCTCCTAGATCGGCTAAGGCCCTATACTCGGTATCACTCCCGAACAAGCATGGAATGGTGAAAAGGCCCGGATCTGTCAATTTTTCCGGGACCTTGTTCAAGATTACGGCGGAACAACCCCCACTAAGAGGGATGTTAGAGACCTCTCCTAACCTATCCTTACGCTTTAGAAGGTCCTTTAGGAATTTGGCGTATTTAGGCATGGATTGAAGGGCTTCTATGAACGGAAGATTGATCCTAAGTTGCTTGAAGATCTCTAAGAATTTCCCGTACTCTTTGGAGTAAGTTTGGTTTTTAAGACGGGATGGGTATGGGGCACGGGAAAGATCAGGAATGGGTGATGGAAGGACTTGTTTGGGTTGTTTCTGTGCACTACTCTCGACTTGACGCTCCTCGGTGTGTGAGGTACTTGCTGGGTTTAACCTAGATTGCACTTTACCTGGAGTCTCCATCTCAATCTCCTCATCTACGGGTTCCTCATCCTCTACCTCTACATTCTCAGGTATCACTACCTCTCCTAAGGTCCTACCACTACGGGTCGAGATTGCCTTCAATTGGCCGGAAGGGTTCGGCTTTGTGTTGCCCGAAAATTGACCGGGAGGTCGTTCTTGCAGCTGGCGTGCAATGTCCCTGACCTGCCTTTGAAGGTCCAAGAAATTAGAATGGTTATTCTTGAGGTAGGTAGCATGTTCTTCTAAGGTTCGTTGGGTGGACTGGTCCTTAACTAGAATTTGGGATAACATAGCTTTAATCTTGTCTAGACCACTACCCAAATCTTGATTTTTTGAACCCTGATTATTTGACCCCCCACTATTGAACTGACCTCCTGTATTTGAACCAGACCCTGAACTATCAAACTGACCCTGCTGATTCGAACCCCCACTTGAATAGAAACCTGGCCCTCTGCTTTGATACTGGCCTGATGGGAAACCAGGGGGATTACCGGAAGAGCGGAAATTATTATTATTACGCCAGTTAGAGTTATTATTAAATGGGTTAGTGGGACCTCGGTTTTGATCTG
This sequence comes from Smallanthus sonchifolius, assembly GCA_023525975.1. Taxonomy (NCBI): domain Eukaryota; kingdom Viridiplantae; phylum Streptophyta; class Magnoliopsida; order Asterales; family Asteraceae; genus Smallanthus; species Smallanthus sonchifolius. Next base: position 56,726,390 of record CM042022.1, on the reverse strand, counting down.
CGATGTACTCGACCTGTTCTAGGGTAAGTGTTGGACAATCTACGGTATCATGACCTCCCCTACAAACTTCACACCTATCGACCTTTTTCTTAATTTCTAATAACTCTTTGGTGATATAATCAAGTTGAGATGCTACCTTTGAATCCGAGCCAACTTGGTTTACTCCTCGAGCGGTTGAGGAAGTACTAGTAACAGGAATGGAAGTCCTGCTGGTAGCACAATGATCGATATCAGCATGAGCAAAACTCTTAAAGAGATCATTGCAGTCGGCCACCAATTTCTTACCCATGAGATGGCCTCCTGCAGAGGTGTCGAATCGGGCCTTACACTCGGGGGTGAGACCATTGTAGAATTTCTCTACGAGTGCCCAATCAGACAACCCGTGTTGGGAACAACGTGAGAGTAAGGTTTGAAACCTCTCCCATGCTAAGTGATAAGGTTCGTCAGACTCCATACGGAATGAATGGATCTGATCACGAAGGCGAGATGCCTTAGCAGGTGGGAAATACTTAGCTAGGAAGGCATCCCTAAGTCCAACCCATGTGGTAAAAGTACCTGCCGGCTGCGAATCAAGCCAAGTGGCTGCGAATCAAGCCAAGTGGCTGCGCGGCTAGCAAGTGAAAACGGGAAGACTTGGAGATAGCGGGCATCAAGGTTAACACCTTCGATGCCGAATGTGTTGCAAAGGCGGGTGAGACGGTTGATGTGGGCGGGCGCATCCTCGTCGTCACGACCGTGAAACTGACAAGAGTTGTTAATGGCGGTCATGATGTAGGACGGGATTTGCCAAGACTTGTCATTGGTGATTTGGGGAAGGGTGATGGGTGAATTCGCGGTATAACCTGCGGTGGAACGTTGGTGGACAGTTTGGTTGTTGGCCATTTGGAAATAAGGTGGCGGACTCGGAGGACGGGAAGTAGGTGGGGAGTTATGGGGTGAAGACCTCGGTGTGAAGTCAAAGCTTGGTGGTAATGATTGGGATGTAGAGTCAGAAAAGGCGAAAGATGAAGATGAAGGAGTACTAACCTTTAGAGAAAAAGACGAGAAGGAAGACTTGTCCGTAGGCGGCTTCGGCGGAGGTCCTTGCGAACGCGTATGGGCCTACCACTGAAAAACCGGAAAACAAACAAGTAAGTAGACTCAACAAAAATATAAAACAACTACGTCTAATTAGACTCCTACGACTCAAACACAATTAGCATGTATAAGATATCAAATAAGTCCAAATAAAGTAATTAACGCAATTGCCAAGAGTCCCCGGCAACGGCGCCAAAAACTTGATGTGCTAAAAGTAATCTAGTAAAAATAAACTAAATTATCCTAGATCTAGACACTAAGTAATACTCTAGACTCTCTTAAACTACACTACTACTAACCGGCAAGTGAACCGATCGACTCTATTAAAGCTAAGTAAGTCCGGATATCGAACCCACGAGACTCTATTAAATTACGCTAACGACTCTATCTAGACCTAGATTGACACGGACACGACACTAACCATTTTTATTGTTTGAAGGGGGGTTTTACTAAAAAATCCTAAAATTGAAATTAAAGTTAATTAAGCTAAAGTACGAAATAGGTTAAGGTTGAATTCAGTAGAGATGAATGACTACCTAGACTAGAATCCGGATTGATTTAGGAATGGATTTTCTAATGGTGTTAAAGTGCTATGGAACCAGGATCTTTGTGTACTAAACCCTAAGAAATCTCAGCTAAGACCTCCCGACCCTTCTCAGGAAGAAACCTAGGAGACTCTACAAGGCCGTTATGAACACCGGTTGTTAGACTTCCTCTCAGTCCTCTAACGTCTCTAAAAGTGCCTTAACATGACAACCTACCTCTCAGCGCGGAAGTCTAAGGCAACTATGGGTTCTAACTTGGTTTAACAGACACGAGAATGACTAGGGAACTAAGACCGGCTCCTCTCAAAACCTACCTTAGCTATATGTTAAACTGTGACCTTCTAACAAACTCGAGCCTCTCAGCGACAAGTTAAGCAGAAAACCTAGTTCTAATTGTATTTTACTTACTGTTTTTTAAGGCTAGTGGCCTATTTACCCAAAGATTCCTGAATCCGCAAAGACTCGATAATCAACACAAACCCATTACATGAAAGACATTCACCAAAGTTTTGTGTAAAACAGTAAACAGTCAACAATCAAAGCTAGATACGCATATGCACCAAATTAGAAGTTCCAAAGTTTGTTACTTTTTGAGATTAATCCATAAACACAATAAAATCCATAAAAATCCAAACTTTATTCAATCTTTCATCTAATCTAGGTAGTTCAAGAGTTTTAGCCAAGCATCATGGTAATAAAAATCAAAGCATAATGTTTAACAAAGGAATTCATGATCAAAAGAATGAAAACACAAGAATAAGGAAAACCGGATGATAAAACCCGAATGTTCTTCTTTCCTAAGCTTCCGTCTTCAACCGAGTGATTCCCGCGAGTTAGAATGTATCAAAAATGCTAAAACTTGCTGCAAAATTCGCCCTCAAGAAACCCTATTCGTAACTAGGTTAAACTTTGACTTTAAGATGTTTAAATATGATTTGCAGCAACAATTCTGCAGCAGCACAAACTGGGCCAAAAACAACACCCGTCGCGTCGCGCGACAGGTATACCACCTAGGCGTCGCGTGGCGCGGCGCCTTCACTTCTGGGCATTGCAATTCCAAGGCTACGCGTTGCGCGTATCCTCCATCCTCAGGGGTGTCGCGTGGCGCGTAAACCTGTTTCTGTCAGATTTTCTCTATTTTCCGTTCCCGTTCATCTCCAACTCGACCCGATTCCAACCGTTTACTCTTTTCAGCATATTTTGACTGTTTTTCGCTCCTTTCAGCAACCGGGACCTGCACAAACACAACCTATCAAAAGGAACTAATCTAACTACGAAAACGCAACGAAACTATACGAAAATTATACAAACTCTAAACGATAAATAGATGTATTTTGCAATACATCAGAGCTTTTAGTGAATCTTGTCTTATGTGTTTATCTTGTGTTCTTATCTGTACGAGACGCGTTTATTCATTAGGATTCCGCACTACGAGTATTCGTTGTGTGTTATACGTCTGAGATCGATCCGTAGACCCGTTGGGACCTACAAATCAGCACAATAAACTTCAGTCATGAAAGCTTGACTTACAGTTCCCACAATATCATCCAAATGAATACCCCAATCATAACTATCATCTACTTGAACTACTAGTGCTGATGAATAATTTGATGAATTCTGATTAGTTTGACGGTTTCCTTGGGATTGATTTTGATTCTGACGTTCAACCTTTGGTTTATCACAGTCTTTGGCAAAATGACCATACTTTTGACAATTATAGCATCGGACCTTTGACTTATCAAATCCCATCTTTGATATGTTGTTTGCAACAATGAACTTTCCCCCAGTCTTCTTAAGAAAATCTTTAGCCTGGCGCATGATCATAGCCATATTCCACTGTATATTCATCTCTTCTAAGTCAATTGGGTCAACATATTATGCTCAAGTTGTTCCACGTAATTCATTTTTTGAAGGCTCTGATACCAAATGTAGGTCCCAGCGGGGTCTTCTACAGATCAATCTAGACGAGTGACTCGACACGTACACAGAGTACGGAATCCAATGGATACATGTTTCGTAACGACAATGACAATATCAGTAGAACAATGAACACAAGAGGTAAATAACTTCTCTGGTTTCTATTGCTCTCTAACTGTTCAACTGATTACATGAACTCGTATGGAAAACAAATAAACAAACACTATTTATAGGCAAAGTATTGCCTGCAGGTGAACTTATCAAGTTCGCTAGAACCTTGGCTTAGCCGAACTTGACAAGTTCTCCTATTACAAAACTTATCAAACTAAGAACATTACAAACTTAAAGACAAACAAAAACCTAATCTATTACAAAGCTATTTGTCACAAACATGTTCCAACAAGTTTCTACCGTACTACCAACGTAGCCGTTTCATATGTATACCGAAGTAGCTGTCATATAAATCACGTATTACACGTATCATTCTTTATATCATCATTTAACTTTGTTCACACGCTTACGCGTATCGCCCTTTTATACTTTAACTATGGTGGTACGTTATACGTAAAACCTTCGTATACTTTTTTACTCATGTTGGCACATTGACACGTCATGTCACATAATACATCATCATACATTTAGGCACGTAAATTATACTCAGCCTACTTTTCATACTTTACTGTTTAACACATTTAGCCATAAAAACATTGACATCTTAGGAGTATGCACCCCAACCACAAATCATAGACAAAGGGGGGGCTTAGAACTCACCTGGTTGTCGGTTTACTGTTTATACTTACTATATTTCGGCTAGGCAAGTGCTACGTGATCTGTATGAATTTAACATGTGAAATAGGTTAATATTTTTTAGTGTCTCCTATAGTGTCGCCACAGGCAGTGTCTGTAACACCTCAAAAAATTTATATAGAATATAAGGGCTAAAGTTGTTAAGAATTAAAAGTCCAAGGGATGAATTGAAAATATACCAAAAATTAAGGGTTAAAAATGAAGAATTTTGGAATTTGGTCGATATCGAACCGATATCTCAGACCATGTCGGTCCGATGTGTAGAGAGTAAGAAAATCAATAGAGTTTGACGTGTGTCTGATGAGTCAGCCCCATGTCGGACCGATATGCTTTTATATATCGGTCTAATATGTAGATGTTGGACCGATGTGCTTTTATATGTCGGTCCGACATGTGTGCGCCATGCCAAATAAGTCGCCATAAGGGATGTCGGACCGAGATGCTCCTATATGTCGGTCTGACATGAGTCCAAAGTTGGCCTATAAATAGGATTCAATAGCCAGATCGTTTTAGACACCATCCCACACTCAAAACACCTTCAAAACACACATACGCACTCTAGAGATCCAATCCTGAGCCCCAGTTCGCTTGCGAGAGTTCGGTTTCTAGCTTTTCGACTTCAAATAGTCGTAGATAGTTCTGAGGTAAGATTCCGACAACTTAGTTACTTATCATTAAGTGTGAATGCTTCAGATACCTGGAGAATGAAGTTGGTGGATGACCTTTTGGCTTGATTAATTTGCTCAAAACTTCAAGATTTGAAGATTTGAGCATTTTTCGGCGATCGAAAAAAATTGGTGGAGCAGGTGGATAAAGTGACGTTCATACTTACCTGATTTGGCAAATTTCTTCTTGTTCTTGCGTATTTGTTAAGTACGCAAGACCAAATCTGTGCGCACTTAACTTTTGTGTCTGCGTACTTGTCATTCCTTCTTGCGTACTTGCTAAGTACGCAAGATCATTTCATAAGTGCGCAAGTCCAGTTCCTTAGTACGCAAGTTGTGCATAATTTCTGATTTTTGACTAAGTTTAACACCATGTCGAACATTCAGAATATTAGTAGTCTGCTTAACTATGACAACGAGATAGGGACTCCACAAAAACCACCAAAGCTGCTTAATGTAAATGATTATTCGAACTGGAAAGCACGCTTTGTGGAGTATATCTAGTAAACTGATTCTACCTTGTGGATACCCATTCTTGAGGGGTATAAACATCCTACCCATCTGTTTCTTGAAGAAACCGTTACCAAACCTATCTCCAGACTGGATGAAGATGAAAAGTAGGCTTATGACCGAGAAAAGAAGGCACATGGTTCCATAACTATGGCCTTGACTAGAGACTTATTTCATAGTTTCAGAGGTTATGAGACTTCTAAGGATCTTTGGAAGGCTATGTAGAAGAGGTTCGAGGGTAACGGTGACGTCAAGAAGAGCAAGAGAGAGCTACTGAGGAAACAGTATGAATGCTTCAGATACCTGGAGAATGAATCTATTGATGAACATATTTCAAGATTCTATCACTTGAATACTGAGCTAAAGTCTTATGAACTGAAGTATCCTGATGACGAGTTGGTGGAAAAGTTTCTTGATTCTTTGCCACCAAAGTTTGACATGTATACTACCTTACTGAGAGAGAACACCAAGTTTTATGAGATGACGATTGATGAAGCGATAGGAAAGGTTCAAGCCCATGACATGAACCTGAAAAAGAAAGAAAGTTCTGGAAGACCTTAGATTCAAGATCCTTCTATGTATTATGGAGTGTCTTCCACAATAAAGTCATCGGGTTCTGGAATTGCCTTGTTCTCTGGGACTCCTCAGGAAGAAGAAAATTAAATTCTAATGGTTGGTGTTCATACTTGTTTTGTTGCATCGGGATCTGGTCATACCATCAACATTCCTCCAAAGGCCTTACATCTACCTCTTCAGCCAACCAAACTGCTATTGCTAAGATAGCTGAAGTTCATGTGGCATTATTCTCATCTTGCATGCTTGCCTACGAGAACTTCATCGGTGGGAAGCTAACAGATCCTGAAACCATTGAGGAAGATTTTAATCAGGTGGATCCAGATGACATGGAGGATATGGATATTCAATGGAATAAGGCCATGATCCTAAGGAGGGCTAAGCGTTTCTTGAATAGAACTGGTAGAAAGTTCATTGGTAGGCATTCTAATGCCAAGGTTGTATTTGATAAATCTAAGGCTAAGTGCTACAAGTGTCAAAAATTTGGACATTTCGCAAGAGAATGTCAGAAGGATAAAGCACCAGCTTCAGGTTTTACTAGACCAAGCAAGGGACACAACCAAAGCTACAACAATCAGAACAACCGTAGTCAGACTCAAGGAGCATCGTCCAACGCACTGGTGGTTCAGCAGGATGATAGCTTTCACTGGGGAGTACACTTGGAGGATTCCATTATTTCACAAACCCAGCTCGGGTTAATGGCAGAGATTGTTGGGATGATGAAAGCTTAAGAACGAGAAGCAGCTGCTGCTGACCAACCTGAATCTGCACTTGCTCTAATGGCCATTGGAGAAGCATCCAGTACGTCAACAAAGGTAGATTCTAATTCTTTTGCTGTTGTTTCTTGTTCCAAATGTTTAATCTTAAAGGACGAGAATGATCGAATCCATGATCAACTCGAACCCCTACGTAGTGCAGCTCTAAACTACAAGGTAAATGAAAAACGTTTTAAAGACTCAATTGAAAACCTTAAGAAGGAAAGACATGAGTTTTCAATTAAAATCAGTGAACAACAGTTTCAGTGAAAACCTTAAATTGAGGGTTTGGATATCCAACAAGATATTTCAAGTCTTAACTTAACCTTGTATTTTGTATCGGTATTTCTTTTTTTTTTCTTTTGTTTTGGTTCGCATTGGACTCTTAGCTGGATCCGTGGTGTTCAAAGCTCTATAAGGAAGAAATATTTATTTAAAGTGTTTTATAAACAAAAATACATTAACTCCAGAATTATAGTGGTCATAAGGAAAGTAACCTCTAAGAACATAATCAGTTGATTGCATCCATTCATTGAGTGGCTTGGAGGTGGCCATGGATGCGCATTCCAACTTTCCAAAGAGTTATACGACTTGGTAACCCTGACGAGAGCCAAGTTAACTGGGTAATCTTAGTCCGAATAATAACTATAGGGGGGAGTAATGTTTGCGGGAGCCCGTTAGCACTCTAACATTTGTTAGAACAGTAAACCTTACCAAGGAGTTGTTCCTAATAAAATAACCACATCTTTAATAATCTACACATATTGAGTTACTACCAAGTGGATTCCATCCCAAGTGATATACACTTGAATTGATTATCTCTCAACATCCTTCTACCTCAATTTGTTGCCTCACTCACTTGTTTTTATTTATAAAAACATTTACACCCACTTTTATTAGACTAAACAATAAAAATGATTGATTATTTAAGGCTTTTGTGTCCCTTAGGTTCGATACTTGGTTCATACCTAAACTATACTATGTTGTGATAGGTCTGCTTGCCTATTGTGTGTAGTTAGCGTAACATTTCTACTTTTCGCATACTTGTAACGCTTACCATATTCGTGAATCAATGAAGCTTGAAACCCTCATCATATCTCGTGTTCACATCATACTTGAAACATACCTATTTCATGCACATTATACTTATTACATGATCACATGTTGACTGCAACGCTTGGAATTGCCTTAATTTGCAACTTAGACCGTTAAACTATTTAAAAACTCATTTACCGACACGAAAACTCACCCACTACTAATTAAAAGGCAATGTATCAACCATATGTGCCTAACATATTTATTTAACTCATTCAAGTTGTCACATAATTCAAGTTGATGCCCTAGTACATTAGTTAGTGCCTACACGTATCCGTTCGCCTTCTAAATCGCAGTTTGACTCCGTACCATCCACATCCAACAAATACATCCTTTATCACACTAAATTATGTTTTAAAATGACTAACACATCCATTTCTTTAAATAAAACAACTTTCATTTACAAAACTTTCCTTAATAAACTCCGAATTATGAAAACCGAACGTTTTGTGCACCGATGCACCACTTGTATACTTGAGGGACCTAGTTGTCCATTCCTAAACCATAATTTGGAAATTTTGGCTGGTAAGGGGTGGTTGGAGGCTGCATTAGGGTTAGAAACCCTTGGCTTCTACTCCAAGTTCTTTCCTAATATACAACCCTTCAATCTCTAGTATAAATAGGAGGTCTAGGGTGCCTTATTCTTTGCTATTTACCCTCAAACCACCTCCAATACTGTAGGTCCCGGGAGCCTTGTCGCGCAGCAGAGATAACACGGACTTGTTCTGTGATTTGTGTGGGAACCAAGAAACAAAGCAGTGAAACAAAAACAAAGACAAAAGATAATGAAACGATACGTAATCCATAACATAGAAATAATCCCGTATTACAGACTACACTACTGAAGGAGCACACATCTCTCATCTAAGCTCACGTTCCAAGGGTTGGGAGAGCTCGTCCCAACCCGGACACCTCTCAACCTAGTTCCCGAGTTCCACCTACAAATGAAGACAAGTCTTCTATTTATAGGGGCAGGAACACTACCTGCGTACTATGCTAAGTACGCAGGGCATTGGTCATGCGTACTTGCTAAGTACGCAAGGCAAAAGCCTTACGTACTTAGTAAGTACGCAGGACCAATTGGTGAACAAGCTAAGTACGCAGGAACACCCTCCTGCGTACTAGCCTAGTACACCGATACATAGAATTTAATCTATAGTTACAAAAACATGCTTCTACAAATACCCTCATTCCCTCCTTAGTTTCGAAATCCCTGCTCTAATCCTTGAAGAATTCATGAACCACAAGAGCAATAAGAGCATACAAGGATTGAGGACCATTCGAAGTAAGTAACATCATCCTTTTCGATTCAGTTTCTTTCATTCTTTGATTTTATCTTCTCTACACCTCCAATCTCTTTCCTTTTCTTTTGTGATTTTATGATCATAATCCCTCAGCCTCACAAACCCTAAATCTTCATTATTTAACTTTTAAACGAGCTTTTATTAATGTTTCATAACCGAAACTCACTTTAAAACCCTAAAAAGTTGCACAAGTGCAAGTCTGGATTCTGGACAGATTACTTGTGTCAACTTGTGATGGCCATATCTTGGTCATTGTTAATCCAAAAAGGGCTGTTTTTAAACCAAAATTTAATTTCAAAGAGTCTTCTTTCCATAAAATCTAACCTCGTAATTTTTAGACAAGCTTAAGGCTTTCAAAAGTATTTGTTTACAGGTAAAGGTCATATCTGACTTTTGGACAAAATATTTTTCATTGCTTTCCGGGACCATATCTCTTGATCTACAAATCCAATCGTGTTCAATCTTTTTGCAAATCAAATTTTATTGAATATTATTTAAAACTATGTATAATTGACATTCTAACTCTTTGTAATACTCCCTAAAATGACAAATCAAGATAAAAATGTCTACTTTGGACCTTTCATCTTGTGTCACGATTTTAGGATATTTAAGTTGCCCAAATTAAATAGATTTATAACAAACGTTGTTCATTATAACCTAAATTGAAGATCTGGAAAATCTTAGAATTTTTGGAAATTGTTTAATATTTTTAAAACATGCCTAAAGTTCAGCAACACAATCTGTCCAAATCTGAATTTTACAAAACTAACCCAATCTTCTAACATTTGAGCATCCTTAATTCGTTGACTTTCTTTTCTTAAAAACATTTTATTCATAATCTAAGGTGTTGCATGCATTAGAACCCTATCCAAACCTAAGATGTACGTATATGAAAAATGAACGGTTCTGGCTAAGAAAGACGCGGTAATCTAAACGAGTCCTTTGTGACCGACCCCTCTTTCCTGGGAATCTTTTCATTGGATGTACTACTCTAGGTGGATTATCGTGTTCTATGATGCAACCACCTATCCTCCTTCGTCGTTCCCATTCAAAATTTCTCTTCGCGTAACGATAATTCCTTAAATTTATTCAATTCTTAAATTCTTAGGGCACGTTCACTAAGGTTGATACACCCGCCTCCTCTCTAATCATCAAGGTGAGATTCATAGCCCCTTTTCTTCTAATCTTTTGGGGTAGAACATGTAACAAGTAATTAAAAAAGACGTTTTTAGAACATAATTGGCAAAAAGGTTTTCATACACGACTTTAAAACATTATTTAACTGTGGACAACATGATATCATAAACACGTTAAGGCCCTCTTTTTCAAACACATACATAATCATCAACTTGTTACAAGCTGATGGTAGTACAATTATAGCATTATAGGTGTGACAAACCCACCCATCTTCCTGGTTAGGAGTTTAGGTGATTGAAATCCATCACATATGCTTAGGTTAACCCGTGGGGGGTTGAACCGGAGAGGGCATGTCATTAGGTTTGGTTGTGGTATCATGTTTTGACATTTACTAATGTGAGTTGTGTAAAGTATTACCATGAATTGTATACATATTTCTATGTTTATATTATAAAAACCTATGCATCTCACCAACTTTGTTAGTTGACTCGTTTTATTACATGTTTTAGGAAATACCGCGTAAGGATAGACTTTGGATTTGTTCACATAGGATGGCCTAGTTATCAATTGAAGACTTATGATTTATTTTAAAGTTGTTGTGTTTGATTAAGATTGTTATCTTTGGTTATTTTAAGACACATGTAATCAATTTAATGTTTATGAAATCTTAATAGAAATTTTCTTTATTGCCTTATGTTCTCTTATTCAATTTCATCGCACTCCCGTGTTTTCGCCGCTAGCGGGGCTGTGACAGTTAGTAAAAGTATTAATCATTTTATAATATTAAAACCTGATAGCGGTGTTACAAATATTAATAAAAAACATACTACTAACCCACGACATCAATCATCCTCGATGAGGTTTGCCCTGCCATCCCAATCAGGGATGTGAGATTTGCTTGAGGTGTCCCCCTGAACACCTTTGAGGACTCTTCATCCTCAATGAGGTTTTCTCCCATCATCTGAACGACACATGAGTGGCTCTAATACCATTTGTAACATCCGACCTCCTATACCAACCAATATTGTCCACTTTGCCCACTAGGAACTCACAGATTTGCTTTTGGTTGCCGAAGTGAAAACTTCCTAGGAGGTCACCCACCCCTGGATTGCTGCTACTAAAGCATGTTTAACTGTAGAGTTATCTTATTATCCACAAACAATGCACCCAAAACACGTTGGTTATATCTGAGGCTGGATATTCCTTTTGAACCCAACATCTCCCATGTCTGATACGAGATTTTTCTAGGGTGTTACAGTCCAAGTACGGATTGAGAAATTCTTGGATTTATCAGTTACCTATTTCATAACAATGAGGAGATTATGCAAAAAGTTCTTAAAATAAGTACTAAATGTCTAAAATAAGTATGTTTAAAGAAGTACGACCAAAATAGACTAGCTAGTAAAAAAATAGGGTGTTACACAAGTCATATACGTGGATTGGCCATGACCCGAATATCATGATGGGCACACAGACCCAAACACGACTCACGTATTCGCGTGTTGTCATGAGCACAACCCTTTAACCCGGACCTTTATAAAAACACAAAATCTATAGAAACAAGTGTGCTTAAATCACATAACCTACATCTATTTCTCTATTAACTTTTATGTTTTAACCTAAAATATCATGTTTGATGGTCTAAAAAATTCTATCTTTGTAAACGAAGGTTGTAGATACGGATCATCTATATTTTCAGGTTACCAGCCTTGAAGTTCAAAAACTCATTCTCTACACGGTCAATTTCGTTCTACGGGCAGAACTTCTTGATAATATGTACTTTCAGGTCCTCCCAGGTCGTCCTCCTGAGTGCATTTGGTGACTTAGTTCTCTGGATGTTCCTCCACCAACTCAGTTCTTCATTAGTGAAAGAGTGAGCAACATACTTAACCGCTTGATCGGGTCGACACTCGCTTATGTTGATTACCCCCATTCATTCTCTCGATCCATTCGAATGTATCCACAGAATCCTTTTTCCCATCAAACTTTGGTGGGTCACAGTCCTTAAAGCCTTTATAGGTGCATCCTCTAGTGGCCAGTCCCATGTTCACCTCGTCTCCATCACTATCATAAACTTTCTCTCCATGGTTTTCCTTATCTTCCTCCTTGCTCTTCTTCAATATGACACCTGCAAAATTCTAAAATCCAAAACGTAGTTGTTGGGCTAAGCCCAACTAGGCCCAATAATTTGAGGCCCACTAAGGATCCAAGCCCATTGGAGGCCCGGATTTCATAATGCAAACAATATATTATTCACACGGTTTAATCTAATAACTCGTTACCCGATTCTGAAAGTTCAAGGAAAGATATAGGAACGTACGCGATTCAATATTTTAAAACGTTAACGCGTTATCATGAAATATTTAGTATGGAAATTATTTAGTTTAGTTATTAATACTCAATTGGAAAGTCTGTTTAGACTAAAACACATGAATTTCTTGTACACGCACGATAAGTCGCGTTAGAAACACGGTAAAACCAACGATAATAGTACGAATATTACCGATACGTTTATTGGTACTTCAAGTATTATAAGATATTTATTATAATATTTTAGAAAAATGATAATAATTGTAACGTGAAACATGAAATCTGGCATAGAGGGTCCAGATACGCGTTGTCCATCAGTACCGATCTGGATACACCTCGGTAATAAATTTTAACGATACGAATATTAGATGAATATTTAGTTTTAAATTAATTATCATGAACCAGGCTTAATAATCGGGAACGAGAATTTCGTGACATTTCACTGGTAATTTAAGGGTGACACGTGGTACCCACCTACACCCTCACCCACACGAAACCCTAACTATAAAAGAACTTGATCCCTATTTTCCCTTAATTGGAGAACAAGACACACACACACTATGTGCATGTGTCTAGAGAGAGAAACCACCACAGAGAGAGAGGAACGCCGGTGGCCGGTCCCATCGCAGCGGCACAACCGGTGACGGCCACAGCAGTGACAGATCCGAGGTGGCGGCGGGTCTGGTGGTGGTGAGCTATGGAGAAAATGACGGGCTAGAGTTTCTCTGGAGAAAGAAGACGATGATGGAGATGGAGGGCGGAATCAGGCTGCAGGGATGCTGGTGGTGTTAGTGGAGACCCACAACGACGGCGGCGGCGGCGGCTAGGGTTTGCCTAGCGTCGCCGGAGATGGTGGTTCTGGAACCTGACTTTTCGGCAAGGGGAAAATAGTGGTGGCTCAGCCGCATCTCGGGCGGCAAACGACAGCTATGAGGGTTGTCGGCCTTAAGATCCGATGAGTCTGAGGCTGGCCCGGCGTCTCCCAGTTTTCCAGCGTGATTCCGGTAAGTCTTCTTTGATTTCATGCAATTTCTCATGTACTAATAGTCGATCTATGGATTTTTATCTTTTTCCCCTTCGTTGCAAGGTTCATCTGCCGGTGATTAACGTTTTTCCAACGACACTAGGGTTCCGGCGAGCTTCAATCAACCAAATCTTGTCTTGTCTTGTGTTCGATCGTTCCGTTTCAAGGTTTGTTTATACGATTTAGGGTAACATTTAAAGTTTGGGTGTTTTCCCGACTAGATCTAGTGATTGTGGTGGTCGGGTTTTCATTCCCGAGTATGAAATGCGTGTTTGGACAGGAAACGGTTCACGAGCCCCGGTCAAACGTAGTCAAACGTAGTCAAACGTGGTCAAACCCGGGTCAACGGCGGCCAAGCGTGGCCATTAGGAAAACCATGAGTTTAGGACACGTCGGTTCATAAACGAGACTTACGAGAGGTATAAAAAGCAAGCTAATGCACTTATATTTGTTTACACGAAAATAAATGTACGTGCGGTTAAGTGCGTTGAGCATAAACGAGTCGCTAACAGTAAAAATAAATATTAACGTGATGATTAAATACTAATGGGTCGTATTAAACGCATTGTTGAGAAAAAATATCCACTCAAACGAACTACATAATTTTTAGACGAGTAATATATAATAAGTAAGACGAGAACTTTAATACGACTTTAATACGACTAGGAACCGTTATATAAACGTATGTATTTATAAATATACGGATAATAGTTATCACTTTAGTGGTATAAATGTTTACAAGATATTCGTTATATATAAACCGTTGAAACTTGTTAATTGGGATAATTTGGATGACAAATATAATTTATATGAACTCGTATTTTGAGAATTACGTTTGAATACTTTTCAACTTATACAAATTAAGCTATAAATTTACCGACTAAACTAGGGTTTGATAAGTAACGACAACCCGTTCAAATATAATTTTTGTATATCTATAAACGTATTCGTACAAACATATGCAATCATAAATCTTCACACATTATTCAAAACCAAACTATTATTATATAAAACGATTGGTAGATTCAAATGCATATATATACATATATACTTATTATACCAAAATCGGACACCTATTTATGAAGTATAATATTTGACTATGATTATAAATAAATATGACTTTGGCGTTTTTGAATATATATATATATATATATATATATATGTATTGATATGAATGGTTTCAAAACTTAATACGATATAATATCATGAATAAGTAGTATAATATATATATATATATATATATATATATATATATATAATTATATATTTTCACTACTCGTCTTAAACGATATTTCACATATTTGTACATCAAATATAAATATATGTTTTATTGGAGAATAAATGAGTATATGATTACATTAAGTATCAAGTTAAATATATATATATATATATATATATATATATTTTCAGTAATGACTTGAGTAAACAAAATATGATAAATGAATATACTAAGGTAGGTGTATTACGTGTATATGTTTACATAAAGACGAGCAAATCCTATTAAGTAACCTTTATTCCAAAACACAATACGATACAACTATATTTTAGGGTTTTTGAAACTATATAAATATACGAAGAAGTATATATATATATTTATGTTTATGAATACGCGTATGAATACACTATAAGTCCTAAAACAGTTTCATTAAATCATACAGTTGCATACATTATGTTAAAGGATGCACGAACATGAATTATTATTACTAATTATACGCGCACATAACTACATACAATCGTGTACACGCCAAACTAATATTTTGTATATAACTATTGAAACATATTCGAGTTGGGAAACCCGACTCGAATTAAGCAACTAATATTACCGAATATTAAACGAACATCGTATACCGAATCGGTAATACCGTTAAGAATCAACAGAGCTCGATCGCACACGTGATAACTTAATACGAGTTTAGACTCGCTTTACACTATTATGGTTAGTCTATAAAGCTCATTAAGTGCCTATAGGTATCGTAGGACTCGAATAGGACGTAACCCGTGATTATCACGTGAACATTGGTTTCCATTACTATCAGAACGACATTAGTGTTCCTGGCACGTCACCAGATGAGTTCACTGCCCCATTTTAACTTTTTAATTGTTTTAGAAACATCGGGGGAGAAACATACTTGTTTAGCACCTTGGATACATTTGAAAACATCATTGTTGATACATTTGAGGAAATATGAAACGTATTTACTTTACACGTTTGAAAACATGAAAAACCACTTACGAACATTTTTATATGGTAACAAGAGAACAAGAACCGACCTTATGTTTTCAGGTAACACATAGCTATGGCACGGTTGGAATAGGTTTACTATTCGGATTAAAACCCTAGGAGCAGAAGAAACACAATTGTCCAACCTCAAGTCGGTTTGGACCTATATGGATTTAGGACAATGTATTGGTTTATTTTAGTATTGTAATGGTGTTCTACACTTTAGAAGTGTTCAATCTGCTTCCGCTATTGTGTAATGTTACCAATCGTTACAACCTTGATTTATTTATTTATTAAGTGAATAAATTTGGGGGTGTGACATTCAATGCCTCAGACAACAAATCAGGCAGTGTGTCTTTCAGAGTTAGTACAACTTCACAGGCGATGGCATCCCTAACTTCGGGTTCCAGTCGTAGTGATCCTTCATTGCCATCTCCCGGTGGGGTCACATTAGTTTCATGCACACTCTCTGTGCGTTCCTCGTGCACGGTCTCCTCACGTTCCTATGTTACGTCATCGTCAACTTCGCAACTGGTCCTCTTCTCCAGACACAACGAGGAAGAACTATCAGAACTCCTCGGTAACAATTCCTTTCCCGATAGTAGTAGGAATCAAACTCTGACTTCTAACCCTCCATACCAAAAAGGAGAATACAATTGGAAGTCATGCTAGTGAAGCAGACAAGGTTTATATAGTAAACCATCACACCATCCCAACGCGTCTTCGATAAGACAACACAACCACCATAGTTCATATGTGGAACGGAAATGGTGACACATTTGGAAATACATACGAGTTGGAACACGTATACATAGTACTCATCTCTACTATCAACGGGAAGTGATGGAACGCAAAACCAACAAGGAGGACCAGACCGACCATAAGTTGTTGGTAACTCGAGAGATGGTCGTTAGACAAGAAAACAATACACATAATGGAATAAGGACTTGGTCTTGTATAACCTAGTTGCCCGGAGCAATGCTATATGCTGTAGGGATTAGCATGGACACTCGACGAACGAAGTCCATATTCTCTCTACCTTAGCCTATCTGTAGGCCAGACACACATCCTTAGGCTTGTGCCTATCTTATTGCGCCCTATTGAGTCTAGACATTAGGGTTACACTTCCATTTTCCATTCGACTATGTTGATAGTCTTATGCCGTGGTTACCCAAGAAACCTTCTACCAGACTAGTCACGTTGACAGTTGAAAGCAGTGAAGCAAAGGATCTTCAAGGTACTAACGTGAGTATAATAGACTTAAATCTATTACTACCTCATCCCGGTGCTCCGTACGACATTGGTACCAGTACGTTGACATACCTAGAGAATATGCCACCCCCCCAAGGAGCAAACGAACCTGACCCGGAGGACGAGTTGTCATCCGTGGATCCACTCGTCATACAAAGAATGATAGATGAGCTTGTTACCCTTAGTACACAAATCATTGAGGCCATCTGAAATATCAGAACAACAGCAAATGGTGACTAGTAAAACCCCATACTCATACATACGAGAAAGTATATCCCTATGGAACCCTTCTATCCTACAAACCAAAGGACTTTCATGGAATGAAAGGAATCACTAAAACCCCCCAAATAGGTAAGATACGATTATCAACATTAGTGGATGTTTTAACAACCAACAAGTGAGGTACACTGCTCGTTCACTCCAAGGTGAAGCATTAGCATGGAGGAATACTCAAATACAAACTCGAGTCATCCAAAAATTTGATGTCTTGGGATGAGTTCGATACTATACTCATCAAAGAATACTACCCTGAGGGTGAAATACAGCCAGAGTTATGGAATCTAACCTTGATTGATGATGAACATCAAGCATACTCAAACCGATTCCACGAATTATCGAGTCTACTACCACCAATGGTGACCTCGGAAGCCATGAAGGTCAATCAGTATATCATGGACTTGAATCCTCAAATTCATAGTACAGTCATGACTGCTGAATCTACCACCCTGGTAGACACCATTCTAAAGGCATGAGGCCTAACAAAATGAGTTGTTGAAAACTAGATCTTTAGTTACGGATGGAGTAAGCAAAAAGGACTTATCAATGAGAAGAATCGGAATGACAAGATGCAAGAGACAACAATTACGGGACTGTTGTACACAAGATGAAACAATACACGAGGCCATGGGCAAAGTACAACAAATGCAACTATCATCATTATAGGAATTACACTAGCTATACTAGGAGGCAGAATATATGAAAGGACAGTGCAAGAAAGCATGCGTCGAGTACGACATCATCGATCATCTCAAGCACGTGCGCCTAAGATTAAACCAAATACAATAGATTACCCACTAAGCTAGGGACAATAACCACTTGCTATCATGAGGACTTTTGTTATATCTTAAGAATATGAACTGTATCTTATGTTGGAGGTTACAAACATTGAATACTTGAAGCAATGCTGGAACGAATAAGATGTTTAGCACTCTCAGTTTACACTTGAATCATTAACACTAGAGTCGATTAATATATTCAACCGAACTTTCGATCGATCAAGAATCTAGTAGTCTAAAGAATACCTATGATTGTCAAACTAAAGATTGACAAACCCGGGAGATAATTCAAAGTCACGTGTCATGGAAAGATCGTTTGAACGACGAGACATCTGTGACTAAATGAAAGGATTCAGAACAAGTTTGAAAAAAACCACTTTGTGTAAGGACTCTGAAATGCTTGAGGAAGAAGAATCAAGCTTAATAAACCTTTATGACTAAGAGGCAACTCAAGGAGAAACATGTACACAACATTCCCGTTACACAAGATTAACTAGAGGAATTCTTAAAGAATTGCCAAAACCTTCCCCTAACACTTAGCAACCACTACAATGCAAGATTTCCCAACCACTTACAAGAACTACTGGACTAGGGATACATATTTTAGACTTTAAAGAAAGTATTAGTCACTTAGGACGACACAAGAAAGAAACCGGTACCCTCTCCCAAGAGGCGACAATCGGAAGATCAACTTTAAGGACAAACTTAGACCGACCTTAAGCGAAGATGCCATCAATTGAGAATTCAGTAAGTGCATCATAACCAAGACAGTCCTTAGGACTCGATATTGAAACTTGTAGGTCCCCGGGTGTCTCGGATCGTTACGTGTGGGTGTGTGACTAGTCGGACCGGGTGTCTCGGATCGTTACGTGCGGAATGGCCGTGACTATGTGGAGAATCAAACAACACAAAGTAAACCGACAACAAAATCACTTTAAGACTTCGTCTATTATAAACACTTGAAGGTTACAGAGAAAATACTGAGTGCAAATGTCTGCCTACTTACATTCTGTCAACCTATTCTATTTA
The DNA here is from genome assembly GCA_023525975.1 of Smallanthus sonchifolius. Lineage (NCBI taxonomy): Eukaryota > Viridiplantae > Streptophyta > Magnoliopsida > Asterales > Asteraceae > Smallanthus > Smallanthus sonchifolius. Next base: position 56,707,115 of record CM042022.1, on the reverse strand, counting down.
TACAAAACCTGATCTCTGCGCACTTAGCAAGTGCGCAGGGAAAATTACTCATGCGTACTTAGAAAGTACGCAGAGTATTCTTGCGTACTTGCTAAGTACGCCGGAACTAATTCCTGCGCACATACTAAGTGCGCAAAACACTTAGAGAATTAAGCAACAATCAACATGCATTAGTAAATACAACTCGATAACTAATACATACAAACGCTTACAAACAAAGATAAATACAAACAAAGAAAGTACATAAAATAAGACTCTATCCAGAGTGTTTGTCACACAAAAGTGCTTCAACAAACTCCCCCTTGACAACAGCTATGGATCGTCTTCGGTCTTCACAGCTCTGCATCTTTAGCTTCCATCTTCTTCTTGTAGTCAAGGCAAAACTTGATCACCCTGTCGTATTTAGAAGCAAAGAACTTTGTCCATTCGTCAGTATGCATGTAGTACCTATTAGCTAGTGCCTCCAGATATTTCACAGAGAAGTTTATGAAGCAGACTTCATCAAATACTCTGATCAGTTCCAGTGGCACTAAGCTTCCACTATCTGACCACACCTTTCCTATCACCATTGCCTCGCCCGTTTTAGGATCTACGTACCAGTACCATATGTTACCGAGGATATCCTGAGATAACTTGCTCAGGGGAATCTTTGTTTCACACAGCACTGGCTTGTATACCAGTTTCTTTATGCTTCTGTTAGTCAAAGGATGTCTAGCGTTCTTATCCTTGACTCGCTTGGGCACTTGAGGATTAAACATATCAAATTTCCCAGATCTTACTTCACGCTGTAGAACCTGCCACAAACCCATCGCTACTGCATGATTTGAGTGACCCAATAGCTCTCGGTTTGCTAGGTTCACGAGGTCGTATCTAGGTAAGGAGTTGAAAGCTTCGCTGGTTGGTTTCAAGTATTGAACCCCCCAGCTCATTTGATTACAAACAACTGCTTAACCTCCTCGAACCTCACAGCTAAGATCATTCCTGTTGCTCCGTGTTTGTCTATGATAGAAGTCTTTTGTCAGACAGGAGCAGGATCCTTTGATGAACTAGCAGGCATATCTTTGTTTTTCTGTTCCTCTGGATCCACAGGTGTAGGGTTGGTAGGGGAGGCTTCAGTCGATGCTTCAACATTACTAGCAGTCTCGTCTGAACCTGAGTCGAGCTGAGATTCAAAGGATGGAACTTCGAAGATCTCTCCATCTTCAAACTCATACTCTCCTTCCCCGTCGCCCTTGGGAACTTCGATAACTACATCATCATCTTCATCCCAATCATCACCAGAGTTGATCTCTCCTTCTTTAAGATTATAGAGAGCCTCGATTTGTGCTTCTTTGGAATAGTCAGGCTCTAAGAATAAGAATACATCATTAGATAGATCTTTCAGAACATCAGCCACTGAATTTCCTTTATCACCACCGGAAGTATCACCACCTTCCTGATGAGTCGACTCCCCCTCAGCCATTGGAACAGCAGAAATAGGCACTATCGCCAAAGCTTGTTGCTCACTTACACTAGGACCGACTTCAGGATCCTTGTCTTTGTCATCATCCTTTGTCAGATCAATCGGATGATAAGGCTCATCACCGGTAGGTTTAGATGCCTTCTCCTTCTCTTTTTCTTTCTCTTTTTCTTTCTCCCCCTGAGCAGCAAGCTTCTTGGTCAGGTCAATTACTAACTTGACCATCATTTCATGTTCTTTCCGCTGCATGTCAAACCGAAGCTCTATAGACGACCTGTGTCCCAGAATCATATTGTTTGTTTTGATCAATAGTTCATTCTGGGCCATCACATTTGCTAGACTCTCTTCCGTCCATGTTCTCTGGCTTCTTAAAATAGTGACTTCGTCCACCAATGAATTTATCTGAGCCTATTGAGCCTCAGATTCTTCCCTTGATTTCCGAACAGTTTCTAGTAGCCTAGCCACTTGGGTTTCCAAAGTATCTATCCTTGCATCATTTGGATCAGGATTCCTGGACGTAGAGGCTTCAGCATTATGGAGGGGAGAGGAGAAGAGCATATCAAAGTCAAAACCCTGAGAAAAGTATCCAAAGTTGTAGAGTTGACTGATATTTTCAATGGTGGTAGTATGGATTGTGGATGGGATGGTGGTTGTAGGAGTGATGGAGGGAGTGATGGTGACTGACTCGGTAAGAATGGGAGTAGTCTTCACCATTTGGACAGATGGTACAGGGAGGGACACTATCACAGGAACCTCCTCTGTGATATCAGTGACTGCCACATCAAGTGTTACCTGTGGCCTCCTCCGCTGTCGCCGGTACAGCTGTTGTGAAGGTGGGGTAGAAGCTGAATCAGTACTTGCAGCCGATACTTGTACTTGCCTCTGAGCACGATCCTCTACCTCACAAGGAATAGCTTGTTGCTGCCTATCCCCCCGTTGTTTGTTGATACTTTCACGTCTTCGTCTTTGTATAGCAGCGTCCGAGTCAGAATCTGGCTCGTATTCACTGCTCGTCGATTGTCGCTTTCTTTTTGAAGATGACTCAGGAAGGGTCACCTTTGTTAATCTTCTCGAGTGTACCTGTGATGGTGCATCATCAGAATCAGATGAATCAAACTCTGTATCTTCGGAGTTGGATCCTTCAGCACCATCATTACCTGCTTCTTCGTCTCCACTTTGAGACAATTCATCCTCACTGGCTCCAAATCATGACTAAACCATCTCCAATCAGCTAGCGCCACATACGCTTCATTAATCAGGTGGCCAAAGAGTGCAGTGTGCTCAGGGGTAGGTTCTACATTGCCTGGCTTTAGGAATTGGGCAAACACTCTTTTACCCACCCGTTTTACCTGCAGTCTCTCCCCGGTAGCAGGCAGATTTGGCAACGCATCATTGATCAGTAGTTGCACAAATCTTGGGTATAATAGGAATCTAAACCTCTCAGCTGTATTGATCTGATCATTTAAGGCCTTGAAGATGTATCGTGAGAAGTTATTACCCCTGTTGAGAGACAGGCCAACCATGGCTGCTGCAAGATCATGTCCCATAGCATCCTTCCCCACCTTCTTGGATGAAATGCACATGATCATCATGTGGTCAAAGTATCTCCACTGATCGAGCACCCACATCTTCTTGTAGGAAGAGTAATCTCGTACACCGACGTATCACATACGCTGCCTCCAACAGCCATCCACAAAGTAATCTGGATATGCAGTTGGGTCGGTGGCGAGATCCCTAAACTGTAAGACTCATCTAATTGTGTCCTCCGAAAAAGCAATGTCATGACCCGCCACAGTAGCCCGAATGACATTAGGGGTTACCGTGCAGTCATGATCCGCTGTATTCCAGAACTGCTCCAATTACGGTCTTGAGACTACTGGATCTGCTGATATAGCATAGCTGATCTTTGAACGATTCAAGAAATCAACTATCTCTGTATTGTAGTGCAGCACCCTTACATTCCGGTTCTGTATGTGCAAGGAGATTGAACTCACTGGTAAAGGCACGAGCCATCACTGCAAAAACACACAACAAACATAATAAGAATAATAAGATTCATTGGAATTGAATACACATGACCAAGTATAGCAGTTACACACTGAACTGAATTTCAGACTTAGAAAAATTTCACAAGTGTTACTCCTGCGTACTTAGCAAGTACGTAGGGATTTGTTCTTGCGTACTTAACAAGTACGCATGAATTACTGCTTGCGTACTTGTTAAGTGCGCAAGAATTGCACTTAGCCAAATTTTTCAAAAATCTAATCTTCAACAGAGGTAAGATATTGACGTGGAATAGGGTTACCACAAGGTCGAAAACCATTATTATAACCTATGGAACCAACATCAACATCAATGATCTGCTAAACTAGTCAATGTTTGACCTAGCCTTGGTCCGACTGAAATCGACGGTCAATCAAGGGGTCAAAGACAAAATATAGGAACGTTATGGATGATTAAGTAAAGAACAAGCTTCGATTATTGACTCTAAACATGTATTGATCATAATGTGTTACAAAAACAACCAAAAATTGTCCAAAATCAAGATTCAAAGCCCTAAATTTTTTAAATACATCAATAGGTCCGAAACTCTAGATTTAATGGATGAAAAAGTCCTTGATTCTCACTAAATGATAGTAAGATGATGTTGAGAATAGAATCGGGATGAAAAACCAGTTAGGAACACTCGAAGATTTTGAGGAAAAAATGGGTAGAGGGTAATCGACAGACGTTTGAATTTTGAATGAGATAAACTCAAAGAAAATTCTAAGTCCTGTATATATACCCAACACATATTGGTCTTGCGTACTTGATAAGTGCGTAGGACTTAACTCCTGCGTACTTATTAAGTACGCATGACTTAAGTCTTGCGTACTTGTTAAGTACGTAGGGTTTACCTCATGCGCACTTATCAAGTACGCAGAGACCCTTGTGTGCTCAAACTTTCAACTCAAATTATGAAGATTTCAAGTCAAATAACGAACAAGATAAAAGCATTCAATCAAGAGGATTCAAAGTCAATTCAAGAAGGTTAAACACAAATATTTTTGGTTTTTCTGATTAAAATGAACTGTACACAAACTTAGAATCTTTTTGATCTTTTCTAGATAGAAATATACAAGTATATACAAACACTATTTTTGTTCAAAGACACGAACAGAGGATCATATCAGGCTAAACTATAGCAAAAACGATACTAGATAAACGTCACAGAATATGGGATCATGTCATGAATTACAATTTATTCATACGTAATAAGCACATAAATAAGTAATTCAAGTTGGCAATATTATAAGATTTGAAACCATAAGCATCTTTGTATCACGTTCTTGTGTGTTAAGGTATTAATTGCATGAAATACAACGTGTACCCCACTGATATGCTACAGTAATGTAAATTGCACTATCTCAAGGCATCTATGATTTTTCCAAAGATTTTCAAATCTCCAGAATGAAGTTACATCGTTTAGCATAGAAAAAATCAAGCAGAATCCATAAGGATTATCAAGAATCATAAGATTGAGAATCGAGTGATTCGGATGTCTTGGTTCGATTGGATTTTCTTCTATGAATATCATATGATGATTCATGTTAATAGATATGGAGTCTGAGGATTTAGGTAAGGTGATCCAACTTTTATCTGGATTTGATTTCAATGAATCAGGAATGATTCAAGGGTGAATACATGCTCAACGGTTGATGTAAAGACATGTCTTGATTCAATCTCTCATTACATACTTGTAAGTATGGGCAGTGAGATGAATCGCAGTAATTTTGCTAAAGACATAACCCGAAACTAGTCTCTTAAGAAAATATTTGCTAAAATCTTACATCCTTTATTTGATAATGATCTTTTTGTATTCTTTACACATGCACACATGCATACATGGGTTCAAATCACAGTTGTAGTCTATATTTAGTTTTCACACTACTAATGATTCAAAGACGCCTACAGCCTACTGAGAATTCAAATTACTAGCAAATAAGCAGATTAAAAACATAATAATTAAAAAAATCAAGTAAGCATGACACAATCATTTCCCATATGAGCAATATGTGGCATTTAAATCATTTCTGATGTACTATCATTTCCTCTTTTCTCAAGATAACTTTGAAATTTTCTCCATTTTCTATTTTGTTTGAATTTTTGTAAAATATTTGAAAAATGAAAGAACTATACAGAAATCTCAAAAGGAATAAAGTTTAACTTTCATGAATTGAATTGATTTAAGAAAAACAAGTTTTCACTCTGGATTGAACATTCCTATCAAGTTGACAAGATTCTCAAAACAGGATCAGTCAAACGCCTTAGTGAAAAGGTCAGCAAGGTTGTCTTCCGTGTGAACCTTTACAAGTTCAATGAGATGCTTTTCAGCACAATCACAGATGAAATGATGGCGAATTTCAATATGTTTAGTTTTGGAATGTTTCACCGGGTTGTTTGTGATGGACATGGTGGCTTTGTTGTCAATGAACAGAGGAGTTCCAGTGAAGTTCAAGCCGTAGTCTCTCAATTGCTGCAGAATCCACAATGTCTGAGAACAACCGCTAGCTGCAGCAATGTATTCTGCTTCACATGTTGAGACAGAAACCGTTGACTGCTTCTTACACTGCCAGGAAACCAGCCTGTCTCCCAAGAATTGACATCTACCATAAGTTGACTTTCTATCAAGGTTACAACCGCCATAGTCTGAATCAGTGTAGGCTTTGAAGTCAAATGACTGCTGCTTAGAGTACCATAGACCCAATCGGGGTTTCCCCTTCAAATATCTGAAAATCCTCTTTACAACTATCATATGGGACTGCTTCGGTTGTGACTGAAACCTTGAGCACGAGCATACAACAAACATTATGTCGGGCCTTGAAGCTGTGAGATACATAAGAGATCCGATCATCCCACGATACAATTTGCAATCCACATCCTTTCCATCTTTGTCAGGATGCAGACCATGATTGACGGGAATAGGTGTGCCATAAGTACTGCTATCATTCATCTTGTATTTTGACAAGATGTCCTACACATACTTTATTTGATGTAGATAAATGTCATCCTCTCTTTGACTGACTTGCAGACCCAGGAAGAACGACAGTTCACCCATGTTACTCATTTCAAACTTGGACTTCATCACCTGTTCGAATTTCCTACACATCTCTTCATTTGTAGACCCAAAGATAATGTCATCGACATACACTTGTACAAGAAGAATATCACCTCCTGCTTTCCGTATGAAGAGGGTCGAGTCAATCTGTCCACGGTGGAAACCATTAGACAGTAGATGTTTAGATAATGTCTCATACCATGCCCGTGGTGCTTGATGAAGACCATAAAGTGCTTTGTCGAGCTTATACACTTTATTGATATTATGCGAATCTTCAAAGCCGGGGGGTTGACTGACATAGAACTATTCATGAACTTTTCTATATAGGAAAGCACTCTTCACATCAAGTTGATAGACCTTGAAGCCAACATATGAGGCATAAGCCAGAAATAGTCGAATGGCTTCAAGTCTAGCAACTAGGGCATGTACTTCTGTGTAATCCAAGCCCTCTTGTTGATAAAAACCCTGAACAACCAACCTTGATTTGTTCTTCACCACAACATGACGATCATCCGTCTTGCATTTGAACACCCATCTAGTGCCAATTGGTTCTACGCCCCTTGGCAAGTCAACCAAATCCCACACATGCAACTTTTGGAATTGAGACAGTTCTTCTTGCATTGCCTCAATCCAGCAGTTGTCAACGAGAGCCTCTTTCACATTCTTCGGCTCTAACTGGGACACGAATGCAGCATGCAGACATGTTTCCATGACACCAGTGTCAAGCATCTCAGAGTAGAGACTCGTGTTCTCATCAATGGTTCGATGACGAGTTTGAACACCGGCATGAGGATCACCAATAATGTTGTCAATTGGATGATTCTTATGCACTCTCATCTCTGGTACATTCGGTTCCTGAATTTCTGAATCGAGGTTCGTGCTTAACTCCCCCATATCCTGTGTTCCAGAAGAAGAAGATTCAATGTTAATTGGATCAGCTGGAGCTTCATTTCCTACACGAGTGTTAGGATTAGCTTGAGCGTCATTTCCGTCAACATGAACATCTTCACTGTTATCACCATTATGAGTTCCAGATGTAGATTCAGCATAGGAATCAGGAGTTACAATCAGTACAGTAGCACGTGTTGAGAAACTGGAGTCATCACCGCCACCAAATAATTCATATACATTTGCGGCATCATTTGCAGACAAATCAGGAAGATTGAAATATTTGAATAGCGCATCATAATCAAAACCCCAAGCTGGACCAGTTGGTTCTGGTGGAATGTTGTGTTTCCACTTCAAACCACTCCTCGACAGTACGAGTTCCTATATTGTACACTCTCTTACAAGGCGAGTTGGCATCATATCCTAAGAAGATGCCTTCCACAGCTTTTGCATGAAACTTAGACTTTCGATCTTTGTATTGTAGCAATAAGGAACAGGGACTACCAAAAGGAACTAGATAGTCAAGATTGGGAGGTCGATTATTGATCAACTCATAACAAGTCTTGTTATGCCTCTTCACAACCAGAACTCTATTCAAGACGTGACAAGCTGTATTAACTGCTTCTGCCAAGAAAGTGACAGGAAGCTTTGCATCTAACAGCATTGTCCTTGCAGTCTCATTCAAGGTCTTGTTCTTCCGTTCTGCGACTCCATTCTGCTGAGGTGTGTGTGGGGCACTAAATTCGTGACGGATCCCCTTCTTGAGACAGAAAAGTTCCATCAAATTATTCTTGAATTCAGTTTCGTTGTCACTCCTTATTCTTCTAACCTTCAGCTTGCAAAGACATTCCTAGCTCAGGATCAGGTATTGAAGAATATCCGTAGTTTCGTCCTTCGTACCTAAAATATGCACCCAAGAAAAACGTGAGAAGTCACCCGTTACAACCAGACATAATGACTTACCTCCAATACTACTGATACTTATGGGGCCAAACAAATCCATATGTAATAGCTCCAAAGGGGTATCGATGGAGTTTTGGAGCTTGGGCTTGTGAGACTTCCGTTGCTGTTTGCCCCTTTTACAAGGCATACTGTCACACCCCGCCAAGGCGGAAACGCGAGGCACGTTCATGGTTTCCAAAGCATATGATTACCGCAAACACATACATGATAAATGGATACATAAACAAGTTTAATGTTTTACATTCCAAAATGTAAAAAGGAGTTTACAAAAAAATGAAGATTTCGCAAATATGACTCTATTACAATGAGTTATACAAGAGAAATCCCCCCAAAAGTTGTATCCATCATGCATGCATGTAATCTACATTGCTAACCTTGCGATCACATTCAATTTCCTGAAAAACATACTTAAAATTGTCAACACGAGGTTGGTGAGTTCACAGGTTTAAATCAAATAGATCTTTGTAAAATTCTGTTGTTCGTAAATAGTTTCAGTTGTATGTGATAATAAGAATAAGAATTGTTGACCCATTTGTAAACTAGCTAGGAATACAAATAATATGTTCATACATGAGGCGTAACCAAACCATGACAAGTGTGAGCCCCAAATAATCATTATCAGGTTCTATGCGGCCATAAATCCTCCAGATTGTGGTTAGCGCGACTAACCATGACCGGGAGACGTCACTCTCCATAGTACTATTCATAGGACCCTAGGCTACAGTTAATGGTTACTACGTTGTTCCAGGGGACTTTAGCGGCCTCAAATTGTTGTTCTCATCTCATGTAAACATAAAAGTCGTGCCTTATTCTCTTATTATCCCATAAAATAGTTGTAACTATGTTTTTCCCCCAAATATAGAAAACAGTAAAAAGGGGCAGTGAAACTCACCTTGTGTTTGTGTATACTTGTATGATACTTGTTGTAGTCAAACTTGACTATTCGTACCCTAGATACCAAAGGGTAAATTGTGTTAAGACTGAACGTCTTATATTGCAAATTGTTCACCGACTTTGTAAATCTGGTTGCTTTTGTTTAAAATATCCTCTTAGTTGTTCAACACTTGTTTCGTTATAAAAACAGTTCTAAGTTACTGCCCAAAGGGGACTGACACAGGTATCGAAACTACCTATTTTCGATTGGGCAATTGAGTATCGAAACTTCCTATTTTCGATTGAGTAGTTGGGTATCGAAACTACCTGGTTTCGATTGAGTATGACAGTTGTCGAAAATTCATAGTTTCGATTGTGCAGATTAGATATCGAAACTTCCTAGTTTCGATTGAGCAAAACTGATATCGAAACTACCTAGTTTCGATTGATAAGAAAGGTATCGAAACTACCTAGTTTCGATTGAACAACTAGTATCGAAACTCCTAGTTTCGATTGAGTAAACAGGTATCGAAACTCCTAGTTTCGATTGAGTATAGGTATCGAAACTCCTAGTTTCGATTACTGGACTTCTGTTTGACAGAATCAGTCCTGCATATTTTTATGTTTTATTCTTGAATTCGACACACTTTCCTTGTTATCTTTCTTTCGTTCAAATAAGTTGTATGCTTAGCTATGGTTTTTAAAGAAAATAATGTAGATAGTATCGAGTTTTTACCTTAAAACAGAGATGAAGATGATGAGAGAAAACAGAGAATAATCTTGATTCTTCTGTTAAATGTCCTTTAGAAACACTTGAAGTTCTTCTTAAAATACCGAATTATGATAGGTCTTGCCTTAGAACTTGATTTCGATTTGGAGAGAAATGGGGAAAAATTGCCGTATGAAATGAGAAATATGACAGAGATTGTGAGGTTGAGGCTGAGAAGGTATGGTTTTATCTGAGTTTTCTCAGTTATGGTATGGGACGAGTGAAAAGGGGGAATGGTTTTCTCTGGCTTCGGCCGAGAAAGTCAAAAAGTGATTTGAGTGTTAATAATTAGTTTTAAGTATTAGTTTATTAATGGTATTAATATCAATTAGAATTTTAAGGGGTAATTTAATTCGGTTTAGATTCTTCACGGTATTATAAATTTATTCTAAAAATAATTTATTGTTCCACGTAAAGTTTGTGTAATATATATGCCTATATATTTTTCTGGTTATTTAAATTAACTACTAACGTTCGTATTAGTCAGTTTATACCGGTATGTGAACCGGTAACTCCTAGAATTACCAAAATATAAAATGAGACAATGTTCAGTTTTTGTTAGACCTTAATGTCCTTGTTTGTGAAATTAAGTAAATCACAAAAATAATTATAATGTAAACTTGTTTAATACATGTACGGATATTGACCTGAAATGTCGGGTGTCACATTCTCCCCATGTTAAAAGAATTTCGTCCCGAAATTCAATTCGTGTCATCTTGAACTGGTGTATCCTTAAACAAGGATGGGTATTTTGTTTTCATTTGGTCCTCTCGTTCCCATGTATACTCAGGACCACGTTTTTAGTTCCAACGTACTTTAACCAGTTTGATTCGACTACGTCTCAGCCTTTGAACTTTCCAATCAGAAATCTCAATCGGTTCCTCGATGAAATGCAACCTGTCGTCTATGTGAATCTCGTCAGGTGGTATAATTAGCGTCTCGTCTGATAAACACTTCTTGAGATTTGATACATGAAACGTATCATGTACATTGCTTAGTTCTTGTGGCAACTTGAGCTTATAAGCTACAGGGCCAACCCTAGCCAGTATTTCAAACGGTCCAACGTATCTAGGGTTAAGCTTACCACGGTTACCAAACCTCGCAACGCCTTTCCATGGTGAGACTTTTAACATTACTCGGTCACCAATTTGAAATTCTAATGGTTTTCGTTTGTTATCAGCATAGCTCTTTTGCCTATCTCGGGCCGCTTTCAGACGGTCCTTAATTTTGAAGATCTTATCAGTGGTTTCTTGGACAATCTCAGGGCCTGTCAAATGTTTTTCACCAACATTTGCCCAACATAACGGTGAGCGGCATTTACGACCATATAAAGCTTCAAACGGAGCTGCTTTAATGCTCGTGTGGTAGCTGTTATTATAGGAAAACTCTGCTAACGGTAAATAAGTATCCCAATTACCTCCGAAATCAATTACACACGCACGAAGCATATCCTCTAAAGTTTGAATGGTCCTTTCGCTTTGACCATCTGTTTGTGGGTGATATGCCGTGCTCATGTCAAGACGTGTGCCCATGGCTTCTTGTAATGATTTCCAGATTCTAGACACGAATCTGATGTCTCTATCAGAGATAATAGAAATTGGCACTCCATGCCTGGCCACAATTTCTTTGATATAAAGCTTTGCAAGTTTCTCGGTTATATCCGTTTCTTTGATAGGTAGAAAATGAGCTGATTTTGTTAAATGATCGACAATTACCCATATGGTATCATAACCACTGGATGTCTTGGGTAATTTCGTGATAAAATCCATAGAAATTTGTTCCCATTTCCATTGAGGAATTTCAGGTTGTTGTAACAAACCAGACGGTTTCTGATGTTCGGCTTTTACTTTTGAACACGTTAAGCATTTACTGACATATGTGGCAATATCTCCTTTCATATTGGGCCACCAATATAATTCTTTTAGATCCTTATACATCTTATCTGAACCTGGGTGAATGTAGTACCTGGACTTGTGGGCTTCGTCCATAACTAACTCCCGTAAGTTACCAAAACGTGGCACCTAAATTCTATTCATGAAGTATAAAGTGTCATCTGACTTTGGCTCCAACTGCTTTATCATTCCTCGTAAAGCTTCATTCTGAATGTTTTCTTCTTTGATTGCCTCTTGTTGTGCCATCCGAATTTGAGTCGTGAGACTCGTATGAATTGTCAATTCTAGGGCACGAACACGGAGTGTTTTAACCCGTTCTTTGCGGCTTAAGGCGTCTGCTACGACATTGGCTTTCCCGGGATGGTACTTGATATCACAATCATAGTCGTTTAGTAGTTCTATCCAACGACGTTGTCTCATATTAAGTTCTTTTTTATCAAAGATATGTTGAAGACTCTTGTGATCAGTAAAGATAGTGCATCTTGTACCGTAAAGATAATGTCTCCAAATCTTGAGCACAAACACAACTGCACCTAATTCCATGTCATGTGTCGTATAATTCTTTTCGTGCACTTTTAGTTGTCATGAGGCATATGCGATGACTTTGTCTCTTTGCATTAACACACAACCAATTCCTTGGTGTGATGCATCGCAGTATACGACAAAATTATCGATTCCCTCAGGAAGGGATAAGATCGGTGCACTACACAGTTTCTGCTTCAGTAATTGAAAAGCTGACTCTTGCTTGTCACTCCAATCAAACTTCTTTTCTTTCTGGGTTAATGTGGTCAAAGGCAGGGCTATTTTTGAAAAATTCTCAATGAATCGCCTGTAATAGCCGGCCAAACCCAAAAATTGACGCACTTCGGTCGGGGTCTTTGGTGCTTCCCAGTTTTTGATTGCTTCAATTTTTGATAGATCAACGTGAATTCCTTCCTTGTTGATGACATGTCCAAGAAAATGCACTTCTCGGATCCAAAACTCACACTTAGAGAATTTAGCGTAAAGTTTCTAGTTTCTAAGTAGTTCTAAGATTAATTTCAGGTGATGTTCATGATCCTCCTTGGTTCGTGAATATATTAATATGTCATCGATAAACACAATCACGAATTTATCCAAGTATGGCTTGCACACGCGGTTCATGAGATCCATGAAGACAGCTGGTGCGTTCGTCAAACCAAATGGCATAACTAGGAATTCGTAGTGGCCATATCGAGTCCTAAATGCTGTCTTTGGTACATCTTCTTCTTGGATTCTTAGTTGATGATACCCCGAACGTAGATCGATCTTAGAGTAGAAGCTAGAACCTTGTAGTTGATCAAACAAATCATCTATTCGAGGAAGCGGGTATCGGTTTTTTATTGTAAGCTTGTTTAATTCCTGGTAATCAATACACATCCTAAAGGTTCCATCCTTTTTCTTTACGAATAGGACCGGAGCTCCCCAGGGTGAGAAACTCGGTCTTATGAAACCTTTATCAAGCAATTCCTGGAGTTGATTTGATAATTCCTGCATTTCAGAAGGTGCTAATCGATACGGTGACCGCACAACCGGTGTGGCTCCTGGTATCAAGTCGATTCGGAATTCGACTTGCCTTGGTGGTGGTAATCCAGGTAAGCCTTCAGGAAAAACTTCGGGGTAATCTTTAACGATTGGTATGTCTTCAAGTCGACGTTCCTTAGGTTTCTTCTCGACGACGTGAGCCAGGAAAACGCAATAGCCTTTACGTAAGTACTTACGAGCTTTCATGCAGTTTATCATTCTCAATGCCACTCCGCTCTTCTCACCTTGAATCGACAGAACTTCTCCGTTCGAGAGTGGAATATGAACAATCTTCTCAAAACAAACAATCTCGGCGTGATTCTTCGACAACCAATCCATACCAATAACAACATCAAAACTTCCCAAGTCAACGGGTAATAGGTCTATACTAAATGTGTGATTCTTAAAACATAAGGTATAATCCTGAATGACTTCTTCGGTTTTAATTAATTTCCCATTTGCTAATTCAATTGTATAATTTTGGTCTAGTTTGCTGAGCTTAATACCGAGTAGGGACTTAAAGTCATTTGACACAAAACTCATGTCAGCACCCGTATCGAAAAGTATAGAGGCATAGTGATTATTTATCGGGAACGTACCAGTGACAATGTTCGGATCTTGTCGTGCGTCACCAGCTCCCATCACAAATGCTCTTCCACGGGCCTGATTGTCGTTTCGGTTCTTCAACTTTGGACAGTCTTTTCTGAAGTGCTTTGGATCTCCACACTCAAAGCATCCCTGATTCATCCTTTCTGTTCCTGGGTTGACTTTTCCTGCTACTTGATTTATCTTATTAGGGTTCGCATTGCTCCTACAATTATGGGCTAGATGTCCATACTTTTTACATTTCCCACATTGGGTACACTTTCCACTGTGATGATATCCACACTTGTCACACCTTGGTCGTGCTCCAAGGTATCCATTTTGTTCCACAGTGTTGGCAACAAAGGCTTTCATAGTTTCAGGTCTCTTGTAAATTTGATTCTTGTTTTGATTAATTGGTTTTCCAAACCATTTCCTCTTTTCCCCAGACCTCCCTTCTTCGGTCTCCTTCTTCTCAAACAAACCATCACGTACAGCATTATCCCTCAGCTTGAAAGCTAGAGTTATGGCGCTCTTGGCATCCATAGGGTTCGACGAAGTCACTAGACTTCGGATTTGAGGTGCGAGACCCCACAAATATCTTTCAACTTTCTTGTATTCTGGGGTGACCATGTGTGGAACCAAACTTGCTAATTCATTGAATCGGTCAGTGTAACCAGCCACATCATCTCCTATCATTTGTAAATTCCACATTTCAGATTCGATCTTTGCAACTCATTTCGAGGACAGTATTCCTCGATCATCATGGCTTTTAGGTCTTCCCATGACAACTCATATGTTGTTTGCCTTCCCAAAGTTTTTACTTGTGAATTCCACCAGGTTAAAGCTTTATCAGTGAGTGAGCATGTAGAATACTTCACCATGCAGTCAGCGGTGCATTCACTAATATCAATCACCGATTCCATCTTTTCTATCCATCTCATTAGCCCAACTGCACCCTCGGTGCCATTGAAGTTACAGGGTTTGCAAGATAGAAAGGCCTTGTAGGTGCACTTCCTATTTGGAGCATCTGTAGAATTACAAGTCATAACGTCATTAATTCGGATCATGACAATGTGCTATGGCTTATTCATTCTATTACCTCCGGAACCTCCGGCTGTACCGCTACCTCCTGCACCTCCTTCGCCGGTACCGCTGCCGTTTCCTCCTCCACTATTTCGGTTTGCCTCATACTGTTGCATGGCAGCAGCTACTCGCTGTGCTATGAGTTGTTCCATATTTGGAGAAATTGTCTCGTTGTTGTCACCAGTAGTGTTACGGGTTGTCCTACGTTTAGGTGCCATGACGTTCTTTCTAACATATCAATTAAAAAGAAACAACATTATATAAAATAATGATAGATCATGACATAAGGATACAACAACATCAACGTGAACAACCATCATTACAACATAAACCATTACATACATAGTTAAAACATACATAGTACATTGTTCCAAAAGACAAGGATACAAAAGGGATGGGTTCACACGACCACATCAGTACTGAAGTTTTAAACTACATAATGTACTACGGGCACAACCCGCCCGTACTAGGTTTAAAAGAAGAAGTGGGAGTACAATCCAATCATCATGGTAAGTCCTGCCATGACAAAGCTAACTCTCGCCACAAATTCTGCAGCCAAAGTCCTTTCTTCCAGCGCCTCCACCATGTCTCGGACCGTAACAGTGAACTGCCAGTCCATGTCAGCTCTCAACTCGAGGTAGTCAGTGGCACCCTGTATGTCTCGAGTGCTATCTTCCAGAGTCTGTACTCGAGATCCGAGCCCTTGACGAAGTCGCGTGGCTGCATCCCCATGTGCTCGAATATCATCTAGGAGATCATCAAGACGCTCCTCGTGCGTATGAACTCGAGCTACCAAGGAAGGCACTATGAGCTCCATGGCTTCCCCAGTGTGGGGTAGAGGTGTTGGAGAGTTGGAAGACTCTCCGAGCTCAAAGGTAGATGGGATGCTCTCCATCTCCCTCCATCGTGCCAGAGTTCGAGGCATCCAACGGATAGTTCCCACAGTAGGGTGGTAGCAGGGTCTTTGCTTACGTGGTTCTTTACCAGTCTCTAAGTCTTCCGGGTCACGGGCTGCTAGATTCCTCTTGCGTGGAAATCGAACCTTTTTCCTAGCACTTTGCACCTTAATTCGTCCTCCGCTTTTCTTTCGGTAGACGATAGGCGGTTCTCCCAAGGCGACATTAGGTGGTGTGGAACTGCGAACTTGTATTCGATTTTTGGGACGTGAGGTGGAAAGTTCCTCGTTTGATTCAGAGTCAGAGACGGGGTCAGAGTGTGAATGTGACGACATGCTTGTGACTACAATATCCATATGACATGTTGATTGGTTATGCAATACTTATGCAATGAAAACGTTTTAGTGAGTCATTTAGATTATAGACTAGGTTCCAATTTAGATTCCTAGTTCACTATAATCAATGGCTCTGATACCAAGTCTGTCACACCCCGCCAAGGCGAAAACGCGAGGCACGACGTTCATGGTTTCCAAAGCATATGATTACCGCAAACACATACATGATAAATGGATACATAAACAAGTTTAATGTTTTACATTCCAAAATGTAAAAAGGAGTTTACAAAAAAATGAAGATTTCGCAAATATGACTCTATTACAATGAGTTATACAAGAGAAATCCCCCCAAAAGTTGTATCCATCGTGCATGCATGTAATCTACATTGCTAACCTTGCGATCACGTTCAATTTCCTGAAAAACATACTTAAAATTGTCAACACGAGGTTGGTGAGTTCACAGGTTTAAATCAAATAGATCTTTGTAAAATTCTGTTTTTCGTAAATAGTTTCAGTTGTATGTGATAATCAGAATAAGAATTGTTGACCCATTTGTAAACTAGCTAGGAATACAAATAATATGTTCATACATGAGGCGTAACCAAACCATGACAAGTGTGAGCCCCTAATAATCGTTATCAGGTTCTATGCGGCCATAAATCCTCCAGATTGTGGTTAGCGCGACAAACCATGACCGGGAGACGTCACTCTCCATAGTACTATTCATAGGACCCTAGGCTACATTTAATGGTTACTACGTTGTTCCAGGGGACTTTAGCGGCCTCAAAGTGTTGTTCTCATCTCATGTAAACATAAAAGTCGTGCCTTATTCTCTTGTTATCCCATAAAATAGTTGTAAGTATGTTTTTCCTCCAAATATAGAAAACAGTAAAAAGGGGCCGTGAAACTCACCTTGAGTTTGTGTATACTTGTATGATACTTGTTGTAGTCAAACTTGACTATTCGTACCCTAGATACCAAAGGGTAAATTGTGTTAAGACTGAATGTCTTATATTGCAAATTGTTCACCGACTTTGTAAATCTGGTTGCTTTTGTTTAAAATATCCTCTTAGTTGTTCAACACTTGTTTCGTTATAAAAACAGTTCTAAGTTACTGCCCAAAGGGGACTGACACAGGTATCGAAACTACCTAGTTTCGATTGGGCAATTGAGTATCGAAACTTCCTATTTTCGATTGAGTAGTTGGGTATCGAAACTACCTGGTTTCGATTGAGTATGACAGTTGTCGAAACTTCATAGTTTCGATTGTGCAGATTAGATATCGAAACTTCCTAGTTTCGATTGAGCAAAACTGATATTGAAACTACCTAGTTTCGATTGATAAGAAAGGTATCGAAACTACCTAGTTTCGATTGAACAACTAGTATCGAAACTCCTAGTTTCGATTGAGTAAACAGGTATCGAAACTCCTAGTTTCGATTGAGTATAGGTATCGAAACTCCTAGTTTCGATTACTGGACTTCTGTTTGACAGAATCAGTCCTGCATATTTTTATGTTTTATTCTTGAATTCGACACACTTTCCTTGTTATCTTTCTTTCGTTCAAATAAGTTGTATGCTTAGCTATGGTTTTTAAAGAAAATAATGTAGATAGTATCAAGTTTTTACCTTAAAACAGAGATGAAGATGATGAGAGAAAACAGAGAATGATCTTGATTCTTCTATTAAATGTCCTTTAGAAACACTTGAAGTTCTTCTTAAAATACCGAATTATGATAGGTCTTGCCTTAGAACTTGATTTCGATTTGGAGAGAAATGGGGAAAAATTGCCGTATGAAATGAGAAATATGACAGAGATTGTGAGGTTGAGGCTGAGAAGGTATGGTTTTATCTGAGTTTTCTCAGTTATGGTATGGGACGAGTGAAAAGGGGGAATGGTTTTCTCTGGCTTCGGCCGAGAAAGTCAAAAAGTGATTTGAGTGTTAATAATTAGTTTTAAGTATTAGTTTATTAATGATACTAATATCAATTAGAATTTTAAGGGGTAATTTAATTCGGTTTAGATTCTTCACGGTATTATAAATTTATTCTAAAAATAATTTATTGTTCCACGTAAAGTTTGTGTAATATATATGCCTATATATTTTTCTGGTTATTTAAATTAACTACTAACGTTCGTATTAGTCGATTTATACCGGTATGTGAACCGATAACTCCTAGAATTTCCAAAATATAAAATGTGACAATGTTCAGTTTTTGTTAGACCTTAATGTCCTTGTTTGTGAAATTAAGTAAATCACAAAAATAATTATAACGTAAACTTGTTTAATACATGTACGGATATTGACCTGAAATGTCGGGTGTCACACATACAGTCATCTGCAACTGTAAATCTCAGCTTAGGAACCCCTGTTACTAAACCGTTTCGGACAAGATGATTCATTTTTCGATAAGAAATGTGTCCGAGTTTCCTATGCCACAAGTTAGAGTCAAGTTCTGTCGCTTTGGTAAGCAAACATGTAGCAACTAATGAGGTGGTTGTTGCCACGCTCATATTTATCTGATAGGTGTCGTTTGTCCTTGGCGCTCTCATCAGAATCCAGTCTTCAGGAACCTCAAAACCAGGTTTGAGTATCAAGCATTCAGTCTTGTCAAACATCACTGAGTACTCCTTGTTGCACATCTGGGAGACACTCAACAAGTTATGCTTCATCTGCTCGCAGTAGTTGACATTGTCAAAGCTGACACAACCATTTGAAACACTCCTTGACACATGATACTATCGCCTTTCTCTCCAGCAAAGGCCACATAGCCGCCTCTGAATGGTTTCACATCTTGAAGCAAGGCCATGTTATCCGTCATGTGTCGGGAGCATCCATTATCTACATACCAACGATTAGAGATAGTACCCTTCGGATGTCCCAGCACGAGTCACAAAAAGAATTAATTAGATTTGGAGACCCAAGCCATAGTGGTCTTGGGTCCTCCTTCTTTCTCAAAGTAAACAACCTCAATTAACTCACAGCCATGACTGTTAAATATGGATGAATCTTTTGAAGATTTGGGACCAGAAGATTGAGAACTTTTGGATTTCTTGTTCCAGGACCTCTTCTTTATCTTAACTGGAACAGTAGACTTAGATTCAACAGCAGCAGGTGAAAAAGTGGAAGCTTCACCTGATTGAATTTCAGCCAGCTGTTCTAGCTTTCTCAATCTCTTGTTCCTTCTTCTCCTCTGTGGCTTAGAGAGTTTCACCACAGGTTTCTCACCAGTAGGTGTACTACCAGAGGTAGACACATAAGGTTTAGTAGGTAGCTTTCCCTTTTTTGAAATAGATGGTTTAGCCTCAGATGTGATCTTTGGCTTTACCATGGGTTTTACTGGTGGTTTCACCACATTTGTTTTTGGATTTTTGGGATGCTTCACTGGTGGTGACTTAGGGATGACAGCCGGTTGTGAACCAATTGGCTGTTTCCCTTGGTTCTTAGCACTTTGTTCACAAAGTTGTGACCAACCATACCATAGTGAAAGCAATTCCTCTTGTCTGTGTAAGTCCTCCTGTAAGGCTCATTAGATCTGGCATTAGATGACTCAGCATGATGAGCAGGAGGAGTTGTTTGGTCAACATGAGTTTGACCCGATAAAGATTGATTTTTGGGAGTATAATATTTTTCAAATTTTCTTTATAACCAAGCCCATAATGAGCTGAAAAAGCTTCTTTCCTAACTTGATTAATGTGTTTATACCCCCCATAAAGCATTACCTTTAATTTATAATTTGATTCAATGATATCGGGTTCAGTCAAAATACACTTGTCACTATTAGTGATAATATTTTCTTAACTTTCTATCCATATAGCAACTCCTCGGATACTACTCCTTCAGGGCAGGTGCTATCAGACCCATCATCAGAAGCAGTAAAGAACTCCTCATTACTTGCAGAGTCAGCCTTACTTGAGGAATCATCCTTTTTTGAGGAATCATCCTAACTTGAGGACTCATCAAGGCAAGTTAAATCAATGTTTATTAAGCCGTTGACAAATTTCCCGCTAACTGGTGGAGGAATGGGATTAGTACCCAACCCTAAGCCATTCAATTGTCTCACTACAGACTCGTAGTGTTCCACCACAAATGAGAATTTTTCAACTTCTCAATATTACATTTCAACTGCAAGATCTCATTTTGCAGCTTGTTGATCTCATTATTCCTTTTTTCTAACCCCTTATATGCAACATCCAAGTGAAACTGTTGATCGTTGATTTTAAGTGAATAATCACGTTTTTCTTTCTTCAACGTTTCAATTGAATCTTTAAATCGTTTTTCGTTTTCTTTGTAGCTTAAAGCTGCAATACGAAGGGGTTCGACTTTGTCTTGAAGCTTAGAATTCTCAAATTTTAAGCTTAGACATTTGGAACAAGAAATGACAGTAAAAGGATTAGAATCTACCTCAATAGATGAACTTGATGCCTCTCCAATAGCCATGAGGGCAACAGCAGTTGTAGACTCTTCTTGGTCAGCCACAGAAGCTTCTCGTTCCTCAGCTTCCATCATCTCCATAATCTCAGCCATGAGACCAACCTGAGTTTGTGCAATAAGAGCATCCTCCAGATGAACACCCCAATCAAAGTTGTCATCTTGTTGTGCTACCAAAGCATTGGACGTTCCACCTTGGCTTTGATTGTGGTTGTTTGAGTTGTTGTAGCCTTGGTTGTTTCCTTGGCTAGGTCTGGTGAAACCTGAAGCCGGTGCTCTATCCTTTTGACATTCACGAGCAAAGTGTCCAAAGTTCAGACACTTGTAGCACTTGGCCTTGGATTTGTCAAAACCAATCTTGGCATTTGAATGCCCGCCAATGAATTTTCTTCCTGTTCTGTTCAGGAAACGCTTGGCTCTCCTCAAGATCATGGCCATATTCCATTGAATATCCATATCCTCCATATCATCTGGATCCACCTGATTAAAGTCTTCTTCGATAGTTTCAGGATCCGTTAGCTTGCCGCCAATGAAGTTCTCATAGGCAAGCATGCATGGTGAGAATAAAGCCACATGATCTTCAGCTATCTTGGCTATTGCTGATTGGTTACCTGAAGATGTGGGAGAAGGATTTCTTGAGGAGTTCTGGTGATGAGATCCAGAACCAGATCCAGATGCTGCATAGCACGCATGACCACCACAAGCCTTTAAAGTTTCTTCCTCATGAGAGTTTCCTGAGAAAAGGGCAATTCAAGAGCCCGATATCTTGGTTGTAGAAGACGTCCCATAATACATAGAATGGTCTTGTATTTGAGGTCTTCCAAGCTCTCCTTTCTTTTTAGGTTCATGTCATGTGCTTGAACCTTTCCAATTGCCTCATCAATTGTCATCTCATAAAACTTAGAATTTTCTCTCATCAGGGTAGTATACATCTAAAATTTGGGTGGCAAAGCATCTAGAAAATTTTCAACTATTTCCTCATTTGGATAGATAAGGTCAAAAGCCTTCAACTCAGTCTGCAGATGGTAGAATCTATAGATGAGCTCATCTATGGATTCGTTCTCTAGATATCTAAAGCACTCATACTGCTTCCTGAGAAGATCCCTTTTACTCTTCTTGATGTCACTATTACCCTCGAATCTCTTCTGTAACGCCTTACAGAGATCCTTGGAGTTATCGTATCCTCTGAAGCTGTGGAATAACTCCCTGGTCAAGGCCATAGTGATAGATCCGTGTGCCTTCTTCTCTCTATCATAAACTTTCTTTTCTTCTTCATCAAGTTTAGAGATAGGCTTGGGAACTTCGTCATCAAGGTAAATGTATGTGGGATGCTTATAGCCCTCTAGAATGGGTATCCACAACGAAGAATCGGTATAAGAAATATAATGCTCAAAGCGTGCTTTCCAGTTTGAATAATCATTTACATTAAGCAGCTTTGGCGGTTTCTGAGGGGTTCCGATCTCGTTGTCATAGTTCAGAAGGTTACTGAGGTTCTAAAGATTTGACATGGTGAACACTTAGTCAAATTTCAGAAAATTCAAAGAAGCTTGCGCACTTGTAACTGGCCTTGCGCACTTAAAGAAGTAGTCTTGCGTAGTTAGGATTTGCTCTTGCGTACTTGATAAGTACGCATGAGTAAATGATAAGTACGCAGGAAATAACTTAAGTACGCACCAAGATTGGTCTTGCATACTTGGTAAGTACGCAGCAAGACTGTACTTGTTGCCAAATAAGGTAAGTACGCAGATCAGCTTTTCACCAACTCTCACCAACCTTTTCCGGTCACTGGAAACTCACCGGAGATGGCAGAAATCAAAAAATTAACCAAACAAAATGAGCCAAAGGGTCAGAAACTCGTTTCTAACCAACCTTTGATGCTCAAAACACTCAAATACACAACAAAAGTCGGTTTTTAAGTGATTTTTGCTTCTAAATTAGTGCTCAAGAACTACCCCTAACAAAAATCAACAAAAACACCCACTTTTGGTTGCAAAAACTCTGTAGGATGTGTAGAAAATACTCCTAACACACTCACAACACTCGAAATCAAGAGCAAAGCTCTGATACCACTTGTAGGTCCCCGGGTGTCTCGGATCGTTACGTGTGGGTGTGTGACTAGTCGGACCGGGTGCGGAATGCCCGTGCCTAGGTGGAGAATCAAACAACACAAAGTAAACCGAAAACAAAATCACTTTAAAACTTCGTCTATTATAAACACTTGAAGGTTACAGAGAAAATACTGAGTGCAAATGTCTGCGTACTTACATTCTGTTAACCTATTCTATTTATACAAAACCTGATCTCTGCGCACTTAGCAAGTGCGCAGGGCAAATTACTCATGCGTACTTAGCAAGTACGTAGAGTATCATACTTGCTAAGTACGCAGGAACTAATTCCTGTGCACATACTAAGTGTGCAAAACACTTAGAGAATTAAGCAACAATCAACATGCATTAGTAAATACAACTCGATAACTAATACATACAAACGCTTACAAACAAAGACAAATACATACAAAGAAAATACATAAACTAAGACTCTATCCAGAGTGTTTGTCACACAAAAGTGCTTCAACAAAACTACAATTTTCTAATGTCACTTGAATTAATCAATATACTTACAGTGTTTACATGGTTTTAAGAATCAAGTTGTAAACCCTATTTAGATAAATCGATGAGGTTATTCATCAATGACATTCGTAAGACAGGAAGATCTCGATCACCTTTGTAAGTTAGTTTTAGGAGTCTTCGCGAAAGAGAAATTTTGTGCTAGAATTCTCTAAATGCAAACCTCGACTTCAGGGAAATGCATTTTCTAGGTATGTGAACGAGGGACATTCACGTAAATCCATGAAAATGGTAGAGAAAATTCAAGACAATCTCGGAGGATGAAGAACTTCTTGATTTTGTTGGCGTATACCAACAATGCATGAGAAATTTTCAGAATTTAGGCATTGCTGATAGTGATTTCGTAGTAATATAATCAAGGGATAACACTTTAGTTTACAAAAACAGGAGTGGTCTCACACGCAAGTTTCACCTCTCCCCGATGGAAAACAACCGACTACATCGTGTAATAAGACGTATCACGTTAAGGTATCGATTATGTACTAAGACAAAACGACAACGACATTGCGTTTGTGCTTGTCAAGACATAGTAGAAGAAGAGAATAAAACTATCATTAGTTTGAAAATTTTGGAACCGTAGCTTGTACACTGGAGATTTAGAGACATTGTTGAATGTCTCATTATCACCGACCACGAGGGTCTCCAATATGGCTCCGAGTAGGAAATACTCATTTCGAGTCAGATTAGCAAAGGAAAATCATCCCCTGTATATAAAATTCATTATCATCAAACCCGATACAGTACCTAACGCATTAAGCGGTTAGGAAATTAATCAAACACCATCAAAAGGGCATGCGTTAGAGATATTAGTCCTAAAAGATGGATACGCCAAAGAAACAACAAAGGATACTAAGAATGGATTCTTGGTGGAGAAGAATCAAAATGGGAAACTAGGTAATGAAGTTCCCTAACTCAAGATCGTGACATAGATTCATGACACGAGCATCATAGAAAAATCAAGTTCGGATATAGCTCGAGTCTAAAGTACTATGTACCTGACAAAGACTTTAAGGAATACTACTAAGTATAAAGAAAGAAATTGCTTTATACATCGAGATTTACATAACTGGTGCTGAAGGCACATCTCAACATCAGAAACCATGTGGGTCATCATGAACCGATTAACCAAAAGACGGTATACCCTCATTTCAAAACTAGGAGAGTCGACTAGACTGTATGTCAAAGTATTAGCTAGACCTAAAGTACATGATCATTATCCCTGATAATGATAGACATCTTACTTCCAAGAAATGGAAGAAAGTCATAAGAACACGCTTGAGAGTAAGCATCACTAGATACTCTCTGATAAATGGTCAAGTAGAAAGAACGATTCAAACCGTTGAGGATACACATAGAACTTATGAGGTTAAATTTTAACAAGAGCTAGAATGCTCGGCTACCACGAAATTGAATATCATGCAATAGCGAGTTGCACACTATACAAAGTTGTATTGACGAAAACGTCAATCCTCACATGATGGACTAAGTTAGAAATAGCCAACTTCACAACCCAGGAACCACTTAAGAGTTGGTTTATGAAACTCCTGGGGTACGAGACACGACTTAAGGTAGTTAGATAGATCACACTGCTACCATAGGGAAACCTTTGTAACTTCAGGTTGATGACAGGGTTCTGTCATAAGACATCATCAAAAAGAGTACAGTCTTTTTAGAAAGAACAAGAAACTCGCCCTAAAATACGTTGGAACATCTAAGATTCTGGACAGAATCGGTTCCATGGCGTATTAACTCAAGTTGCCTCAGGAAACTCGGAAGTTTGCATAACATAAATTGTGTATAGTGCAAGGAACGGTTGTCTAAGGACTCGTTACCTATACTACTAAAGGAAATTCACTTCAACGACCAGTTTCACATTGACAAGGAAGTAAATAATAGTTTGAGACAAGGAATTAAGGGAATTAATGTATTAGAAACATGAAATTTCAGAAGTAAGAACGCAAACCCTGGGAATTCCAAGTTGGAGACAACGTGCTATTGCAAGCCTGGCCTTGGAAAGGGATCGTTAGATTTGGGAAACGAGGTAAACTCAATCACCGATACATCGGACCATTAGAATAGGTCCTATGGCTTACCGACTTAAGCCACCCCCAACAACTCGGTGGTGTACACGACACCTTCCATGTGAAGTGCTTATTAGATGAAACCTTTTTTGTACCACTTGAGGAGATTCAAGTCGTCGACAAACTCCACTTGGTGAAACAACTAGTAGTAAGAAACTGCAACGAGGTCGCATCCCCACAGTAAAAGTCTGATGGAACTCTGAACGAGGACCAGAATTCACCTGGTAACACAAGGATCAAATGAAACTTAAGTATCCCCAATTGTTCAACGGTACACCAGTGGCAGATACTGCCAACTTAATTTCGGGACAAATTTCTCTAACTAGGGGAGGATGTGACAACTAGTAATTTTACTATGTAATTATTTAAATATAATTACATAAAGCTGTGCATATTAGACTAATTTGTTTAATTAGGTCTAACCCGGTCCAGTAGAGTCCACCCACAAAACAACTTCACAGGAAATATTAGAGATTTCCTAGACATATCGAACCTCATATCGCGTTGGTGATAAAGTTTAATAAAACAAACCACTCGAAACAATCTCTTTATTTTAAGACTAGAGAATATCCAACTATGAGGAAACTATTTCTAAGCATTTTACACGTACTCGTCATATGTCAAAAACTACTAAACTTATATTTTTTTTATAATACCCGATTCGTCCCGACACGTAACGATAAATGAAAAATCGACCACACGCGGGTATTATACCGGATTTGGACTAGCGGGTAACACCCAACACCACACCACCTACTACCCTACCCCTACCCTATCTTACCCCCTAAACACCCCCTTCCCCCTTGCGATTTCCTTCATATGGACCGAACACCCAAGGGGACCCCTCCTCCCTCATTGTTTGAATTGATAAGTCATTCTAGATGGTCTCCTTGTCCCCTACACCTTCACCATCTTTCTAACCACACCCCTATATTGTCAACTCATGGTTCCCCACACGTAAATGGACTCAAGGTTAATACCCAACACTAACTTGCACGAGTGGATTATAAAAGCAAGACTTGGTTATCTCAAAACTCATCCATTTCAACACTCTCCTACTCTTTCTTTCTCTGATTTACGATAGAAGCAAACAAACAATTCATCCCCTCTATTTTCTTATTTTCCTTTCTTTCCTTTTGCTGTTTCGGACACCGCCCAACAACAATAACCTTTCTTAGTTCTTGTTCAAGGCTCCATAACCCACTTTGCAATAACAAGACCACCACCATCCACAAGGAAGCCACCATCTTCTCCCATTTGACCTTCGACAACAGCAGCAGGACCACCGGACACCACCCATCACCACCTTCATAAACCCCCACACTCTCCTCCTTCTCGGCTCAAACAGCAGCCCTACACCACTCCTACAACCAACGTCGTACACTGATTCCAACCGTAACAGCTTCCACCACCTTTTACGGGTTCTTTCGGGACAAGAACCGACCATTTCGGACCTTCGTTTCTCACCTATGATCACCGGATAGCGGATACGCGAAGCTTGCGGGTCATTTCGGGAACTCACTGAACCATACGGGACGTTACGGGAAGAAACCGGACCACGCGTAATCACCGTCACCTTTCCTCGACTATATACGTGAGCATACGACTATTTTAATTTAACATTAAACTAGTTGGTGATATAAATGTGATACGGGTATACCCGGTTCGTATTTTGAATAATAAATAAAAGACGTGTTTAACGTAAAAAGGACGACGGTTAAAAACGATGGATTATAAAACCATAAATGTTACTGTGGTAATAATGACTAAATAAAAATCATTATTTTCATAAAATATACTAGTAGGTTATTTTGAGGTATTAATAACATAAATAAATAATAATGAATTTTAGTACGATTATAATAGGTATAATATTTTTTAAATCATTTATAAAATAAAGTTACATAAATATAATAAATGAGACTTATTTGGATAAAGATAACATATATAATATAATAATAAATTTGTTTTCATTATTATTATTATATAAAAAAAATGAACATGAAAGATTTTATAATAAAATTTGGTCAAATATATTAATTTTTGTAGAAATTAATAAATGTTTATATATATACACGTATATATTTTGAGACAACGGGAAAATAGTCTAAATAATATAATTATTATTTTATGACATGTCACATCTATTTATAGTAAATATACATATTATATATTTACTAAACATGGTGAATAACTTAAACCGGAAACGAGTTATGGACAACTACGAAACCGTACCATATTTATTAAAAGGATTTAATAAATATAGACAACTCGAACGACAAGTTATATCACCAACGGCGATCGGGTCAGACCCTTGTAGATTATTACAAGGTAAGGGTCGAGACTTCAGGGTATTGGTCATGTGACCAATCCACACTTAAACAATCTCATATGACCTAAGGTGTCTTCAATAATTTAGGGCACGGATAGGTCAGATACTTGTTGGACTTACTGCACATCTCATCGCTCATCACCTCGATAGATAAGGTGAGTCTCACGGCCCCACTTTTACTTGTTTTAAATGATTTTTAAACATACGGGGGAGAATACACAGCTCACATTTGGATACGAGTACATACACTGATTGTTGCATGAGTTCTCACATTTCACACTGTCATACTAAGTCCTCGGGAATAGTTTAACCGTTAGCTAGTTTTAGACGTGGAACGCATGAATAGATCTATTTGGGTTGACACCCCCACCCGTGGTTAGTCACGCTAACCTTGACTGGAGGTTAAAGCGGGTGCATACTATCCATTCTCACACTTACAATGTTGCATGACAGAACATTGGGCGGGGCTCACATCATTAACTCAGTCAAGTGACGGGTTAACTCACAAATGTCAAGTGTCGGTTATGGTGGCTCATGGTAACAATTCACATACATAAGTATTGTTTGATTAACAATGCTAATCACACTGGGAAATCTCGTAGTCCAAAGAAATCAAATTTTACTTCTTACTTAAACCTGTGAACTCACCAACTTTATGTTGATATTTTAGCATGTATTTCTTAGGTAACTAGAATCATGGTACGTGGACATGCACGCACGTAGAACATCTTGTTGAAGTCAACTCGGTATAACCTAGGGACATCTTGGTCTTAGCCGAAAAACTTGTTATTAAAAGCCGTACACTTTGGTTTTAAGTATGGTACTCTACATTTAATGTCTTAGTGACAATTTATGTAACATCTTGAAACCTTTGATTATGAATGTATTAGAAGTCGTTTGTTGTAATCAAAGGCTATGAACACCGTGGATCATCACGCCCCGTGTTTCCGCCCTAGGCGGGGTGTGACACTTCCATATAGTTCAAACTGTTATCTACTTCGATCTCGTCATAAGGTATGTGAGCTGTGTCGTCAGCTAGGCATTTGCATAAGTGCAACACGTGGAACGTAGGGTGAATTCCACGGAGCTCGTCAGGTAGGTCTAGTCGGTAAGCAACTTGACCAACTCTTGCAAAGATTTTGAAAGGCCCAACAAATCTTGGACTTAGTTTGCCCCGTTTCCTGAATCGGGTGATTCCTTTCCACGATGACACTTTTAACAGTACCATGTCCCCTACCTGAAACTACAAGTCTCTTCTTCTCTTATCCACATATAATTTATGTTTGTCTTTTTATAGGGATTTCATCCGTGCTCTTATCTGTTCAAATTTCTTTGAAGTAGCTTTGACCACTTCGAGGCTCGCAAATTCTTTTTGTCCAATTTCTCCCAACACACCGGGGTTCTACATCTCCTTCCGTACAACATCTCAAATGGCAGCATGCCAATGGTTGTGTGATAGCTGTTATTATATGAAAATTCTGCCAATGGCAGGTGACTATCCCAACTCCCACCGAAATCAATGATACAGGCTCAGAGCATGTCCTCCAGAGTCTGGATGGTCCTTTCAGATTGACCATCGGTTTGAGGATGGTAAGCGGTGCTAATATTCAGTCTAGTGCCCATTGCTTCGTTGAATTTCTTCCAAAATCTTGACGTGAATCTAGTGTCCCTGTCGGACACAATCGATAATGGCATGCCATGTCTGCTCACAATTTTATTGATGAATCACTCTGCTAGCTTCTCAGATGAAAAAGCCTCACGTATTAGCAAGAAGTGAGCACTTTTCGTCAAGCGGTCGACGATCACCCAAATGGTATCATTGCCTTTAGCTGTCCGCGGTAGCTTAGTAATGAAGTCCATCGTGATCTCTTCCCATTTCCATTCCGGTATTGGCAAAGTTTGCATTTTACCTCATGGTTTCTGGTGCTCGGCCTTAACTAGTGAATAAGTCAAGCACTTTTTCACATATTTCGTCACATCGTTCTTCATGCCCGACCACAAGTATTCTCTCTTTAAATATTGATACATTTTGTTCGTCCCGAGGTGGATAGAGTAGCGAGACTTATGAGCCTCATCAAGGATTTTGGCTCTAAGTTCACCAACCTTGGGTATCCATATCCGGCCAAACCGAATTCGTACGCCGTATGCATTAGTCTCCAGATTACCTTGTTGGCCTACTATTCTTTCTCGCTTCACATTTCTTTCTAACAGGGCTTCATCTTGTGCCTTTGCTATGTCATTCATCAGGTCCGGCGTTATAATCAACTGACATGCTTTGATCCGGATAGGTGTCGACTCTTCCTTTCTACTTAAAGCGTCAGCCACCACATTAGCTTTGCCTGGTTGATATAATATTTCGCAGTCGTAATCCTTTAGTAGTTCCAACCACCTTATTTGTCTCATGTTTAGTTCCTTCTGCTCGAAGTAGTACTTCAAGATCTTGTGATCAGAGTAAATGGTGCACTTAACTCTGTACAGATAGTGCCTCCAAATTTTTAACGCGAAAACTATCGCCGCCAACTCTAGGTCATGAGTTGGGTAGTTAACTTCATGGATCTTCAACTGTCGTGATGCGTAGAAAATTACTTTTCCTCGTTGCATAAGTACACTACCCAATCCCTGACCCGAAGCGTCGGAGTAAACTGCCAAGTCTTCATTTCTCTCAGGCAAGGTCAAGACTGGAGCTTTAGTTAATCATGTCTTCAATTCTTCAAATGCGTTGTTTTGGGTTGGACCCCATTCATACTTTACTTATTTACGCGTTAGCTTTGTAAGTGGTGAGGCTATCCTCGAGAAATCCTAAATGAATCTCCGATAGTAACCTTCCAATCCCAGAAAACTGCGTATCTATGTTGGTGTCTTCGGAATGTTCCATTCCATCACTATTACGACCTTTGCAGGGTCTACCATAATGCCGTTCAGGTTTATAACATGACCTAGGAATTGGACTTCCCTAAGCAAGAACGCGCATTTGGAGAACTATGCATACAACTTCTCCTGCTTCAGAACCTCCAAGACTTCCCTTAGGTGACAGTGGTGATCACCTTTCTTCTTTGAGTAGATGAGAATGTCATCTATGAAAACTATCACTGACCGATCCAACATCGGCCGGCATACTCTGTTCATTAAGTTCATAAACGTTGCAGGAGCGTTGGTTAGTCCGAAGGACATTACGAGGAATTCATAATGTCCATAACACATGCGAAACGCGGTTTTTGGTACATCTTCCTCCCTTACTTTCAATTGATGGTAACCCGACCTAAGATCGATCTTTGAGAACCAACTCGCGCCTTGAAGTTGATCAAAAAGATCGTATATCCTGGTTGTGGGTACTTGTTCTTGACTATTCGTTTATTCAGCTCATGGTAGTCGATGCACATGCGCATGCTGCCGTCTTTCTTCTTTACAAATAACACCAGAGCGCTCCATGGTGAGATGCTCGGTATGATAAATCCTTTCTCTGTTAGTTCCTCTAATTGAGACATTAATTATTTCATTTCTGATGGAGCCAATCGATAGGGTGCTTTGGGAACGGGCTGAGCCCCTAGCAATAAGTCAATTTGAAATTCTATCCCCCGATCGGGTGGCAAGCCAGGTAGGTCCTCTAGGAACACTTCCGGAAAGTTGCACACCATGGTCACATCTTTGAGTTCCTTGGTCTTCATTCTATCATCGATAACATACGCCAGATAAGCTTCGCAACCGCGCCTCATGTAACTTTCGGCCTTAATCATTGAGATAACATTTGGCATCGTGCAATTCCAGTCACCATAAATCGTAATCGGACTACCGTCAGTAACCTTGAGACTGGTCATTTTTCATTTACATACAATTTATGCTTCATTGGCAGCTAGCCAATCCAAGCCTAATACTATGTCGAATCCTCCTAAGGTTAGAAGGAACAATCTAGAAGAAAACTTATGGCCCTCTATTTCTATCATGCAATCGTTAGTCATTTGGATGACTACTGAGTTTCTACCGATAACCATTTCTACACTAAAGGCCATTATAAGGTTGTTTATTGTGTAGTCTAGTTTGCGGCTAAATGCAGTGGATATAAAGCTTTTACTAGCACCAGAATCAAATAGAATAGCAGCATGTTCATCATTAACTAGGAACGTACCTGACACAATGTGACACCCAGCATTTCAGGTCAATATCCACATTTCATAAACGCACGTTCATAATTATTATTTCCTGATATTTATTTTGACTAAGTAAAGTCAAGAAGTCTAGCAAAAGAGTTTATTCCAAGTCTAGTAAATCTTAAAGAATTACTAGAAAAAGTAAGCAGAATAACCCGACTAAATACGAACGTAAATGGTTAAATAAAATAACCGGATATATATATATATATATATATATATATATATATATATATATATATATATGTTACACAAAATTTACGTGAACTATAACTTATGGTTAAGACTAAATCATATAACATACGGAAAAGTAAAATAATGGACTTTTCGAAGACGTTACTATGTAGCACCACTTTTAGGTACTCATACCTACAAATAATCACCTCAACGAATTATACGAACCAAGATTTCAATAATTTCTTCATCGAGCCATAAACTGGTTAAAATTATAATACCGTGAAGAATCTAAACCGAATTAAATTACCATTTGGAACTCTAATTGATACTAATACCATTAATAAATTAATGCTTAAATTTAGTTATCATTAACCCCAAACCACTCCCTTGACTTTCTCGGCCGAGAGTCAGGTGAGCCATTCTCCCACTTGCTAATTCACTCAAACTCAGATAAAAACCATACCTCCTCAGTCGAATTCTCACAATCCTTTCATATTTCTCATTTTCTTACGGCAATTTCCCAATTCTCCTTCAAGTCGAAGTCCACTTTTTAAAACGAAATCCACCATAATTCGGTGTTAGAAGGAGAATTTCAAGTGTTCCTGAAGATAGCTTAGCAAAAGAATTCAAGACTATCTTCTCTGTTCCTCTAAAAATCACCATTCTCTGTTTGAGGTAAAAACTTAATATTGTCCATACTAATTTCTTTAAATTTGTAGCTGAGCATACAAATCGTTCAAACGCAAGTAAGATAACAAGAAAAGTGTGTCAAATTCAAGATTTGAACATAAAAATATATAGGACGAATTCTGTCAATCAAAGTACAGTAATCGAAACTATAGTTTCGATACCTATTGTTCAATCGAAACTAGGAGTTTCGATACCTGTTGAGTCAAAACTGGGAGTTTCGATACCAGTTGTTCAATCGAAACTAGGAGTTTCGATATCTATTTACTCAATCGAAACTAGGAGTTTCGATACCTGTTTACAATCGAAACTAGGTAGTTTCGATACTATTCTTGCCCAATCGAAACTAGGTAGTTTCGATACCCAGTTTACTCAATCGAAACTAGGTAGTTTCGACATCTGTTCTGTTCAATCGAAACTAAGAAAGTTTCGATACCTGTTCATCAGCCCTTGGGGCAGTAACTCAGAACTATTTTTATAACGAAACAAGTGTTGGGAAAAACTAAAAAGATAATTAAAACAAAAGCAATCAGATCGGCTAAGTCGGGTGAACAATTTGTGTTTAAGACGGGTAGTCTTAACGTGTATGCTATCCTTGTGTAATTAGGATACGGATAGGCGAGTCTGCTGATTATTCAAATATTTGCTAGCATTCATACTGTCGAGGTGAGTTTCACTAATCCCCTTTTTCTAAGTTTTTGAAATGATTTGGGGTGGAAACATACTTGTAAAAGACTATTTTTGTGTAAATGAATTGAACTAATGATCTGACTGTATGTGTGTATTGAGGGAAAAGTAAAGCGCTTAAAGTCCTCTGAATAAATTAGTAACCATTAGCTATGGACTTAGCCCGGGATTATATGAATAGTACTATTGGGGGTGACGCCTCCGGTCATGGTTAGTCGCGCTAACCAGGGGTCAAAATGGCCGAATGACCGCATATTGTCTTACTCGCAGAAAGGCGAGGGGAGGCACAGAATGTTGGGGTTTGGTTACGGTCACGTACATTACATACTATTTTGTATTCCTTGCAAGCTTACAAATGGGGTCAATAGATCGGATTAGTATTCATATTCATTGGTAATTTAAACAAAAGAGTTCTGATCAGGCTAAAGTGATCAGGTTTTAAAAAAAAGAGTTCTGATCAGGCTAAAGTGATCAGGTTTTACACAAAAGAGTTCTGATCAGGCTAAAGTGATCAGGTTTTACACAAAAGAGTTCTGATCAGGTTAAAGTGATCAGGTTTTAAACAAAAGAGTTCTGATCGGGTTAAAGTGATCAGGTTTTAAACAAAAGAGTTCTGATCAGGTTTAACACGGAGTTTTGATCGGAAAATGATCAGATTTAAACATTGGGTTTATGATAACTCTTTATAATAACTTGTGAACTCACCAACCTCGTGTTGACAGTTTTAAGTATGTTTTCAGGAAATTGAACGTGGCCATCAGGTTAGCAATGTAGGATACATGCATGCACGTGGATACGGCTTTTGGGAGGATTTCTCTTGTATAACTCATGGTCTTGAGTCATATTTGCGAAATCTTAAACTTTTGTAACTCAAGTTAATATTTTATGATGTAAATATTTTAGACTCTATTATGTATCCAATTACGTGTATGTGTTTGCGATAATCATATGCTTTGGAAACAAGTGAACGTCGTGCCTCGCGTTTCCGCCTTGGCGGGGTGTGACACACAACGTCAGGATTCCCTCTGGCTTCTTCTTCAGTTAAGGCATAGGCTGGGGCCCTTGCCTTGGGCTGCTCCTGCTCCTGCTCTTTTCCCAAACCAGACTGTCCGATTTTCCTGCAATCCTTGTTGGCATGCCCAAACATGCCACAGTTATCGCACTTGGTGTTACCCTTACTGTCTTTCGAGTAGTGCCCAACCTTCCCACATCGATAGCACATGGTGGAGCCACCTCGGCACTCACCACGGTGTTGTTTTACACACTTTGTGCAAGCTTCATACTCATATGTTCTCGGCTTCTAAGCCTCAGCTGAAAGATTTACCTTTCCAGTTCCCTTAGACGGTTTCTCCCATTTCCTCTTTGGTGCTTCAGGAGCCGAGTCCTTATTAGCATAATTGTCATAGACGATTCCAGTCAGATTCACTACTGACTCGAAGGTCGAGGGTAGATTAGATTTCATATGGACTCGGACCCTTTGAGGCAGGACCTTTACATAGTACTTGATTAGCCTCTCCTCGGTCTCCACCAAATGAGGTACCAGTTTGGCTAGTTCGTTGTATCTATAAGTATATTGGCGATGGGTCATATTACCAGCCTTGAAGTTCAAAAACTCATTCTCTACATGGTCAATTTCGTTCTGCGGGCAGAACTTCTTGATCATCTGTACTTTCAGGTCCTCTCAGGTCATCCTCCTGAGTGTATTTGGCGACATAGCTCTCTGGATGTTCCTCCACCTACTCAGTGCTTTGTTGGTGAAAGAGTGAGCAACATACTTAACCGCTTGATCGGGTCGACACTCGCTTATGTTGATTACCCCATTCATTCTCTCGATCCATTCGAATGTATCCACAAAATCCTTTTTCCCATCAAACTTTGGTGGGTCACAGTCCTTAAAGCCTTTATAGGTGCATCCTCAGGTGGCCAGTCCCACGTTCACCTCGTCTCCATCACTATCATAAAATTTCTCCCCATGGTTTTCCTCATCTTCCTCCTTGCTCTTCTTCAATGCCTCAGACAATAAAATCAGGCAGTATGTCTTTCAGAGTTAGTACAACTTCACAGGCGATGGCATCCCTAACTTCGGGTTCCAGTCGTAGTGATCCTTCATTGCCATCTCCCGGTGGGGTCACATTAGTTTCATGCACACTCTCTGTGCATTCCTCGTGCACACTCTCCTCACGTTCCACATGAACATTTTCTTCATCATTACGTCTTCGGTTCAATAGTGGCCTACCGACTCGGCCAGTACGACCGCCTTGGCGTCCAGTTCCTCCTCTACCAGCCATAGTATTCTAGATTTCCTAATAAGTAAAAGGGAATACATCAATGTCATTCCTTCAAATCATAGTTTAGAACAGTACGAGCAATGTAAATTCTTAATTACAGTGACCGGTTAGTAATTAATAATTTTCTTTTCTTTTTGGAGTTCAAAACTCTTCACATCAGTGGTGACATTGACATCTATGCATTCTAAGTTAAGGCATCTATCCTAACTACAGGTATTAACTTACTACCTATTTACTCTGCTGGCGTTGGCGTTGGCTACCCGAACTAACATCCTTGCGTTGGTCCCATTATCAGCTTGAGTCCAGACATTTAGGGATGTCTGAATCTATCAAACTATTGCTCTGATACCAACTTGTAAGGCCTCTTTCCCGGGAGACATCACTCATTGGATTTACTCATAAACATAGTCATCAATCACTGAACTTTAATTAAAAACATTCAAACACAGCGGAAGCATTCATCATATAATTACATAGATAGCGGAAGTCTTAACTGTAGGATCGTGAAATTACAAGATGGTTCTGTTCTTAGTTGAAATTGGCGGAAACAATAACAACTACACAAATGTAATCGAACAGGCAGAAAGAATACTTTTAAGAACATTGTTGTATTAAGTTTTTGCAGATAAACAATTACAAGTGAAACTCAATCAAAAAGCACAAAAAGCACACATACAATGAAGTGCTTACAAATTATTTATACTCACTTAGAATCAAGACAGCCCCTTGATTCTAAGAATCAGATCTAACACAGACCGTTGATCTGTTGTATCTTGCTAACTATTACACGTTTTGTCTATATCTAGTTAACTTTATTGAAGCGTCTTCTTTATGCATCATTACTTGCATGTTTGGAGAAGAGCATTGTTGTCCGTCATTGGTTGTGCCATTGAGGTTCCTTCTGCTTTGAGTGTGTCAGTTGCTTTTGCAGAAAGTTGTCAGTGACGCTTGGTATGGATAGTCAGCTGCAACGATTTGTCTTCAAGGCACAAGGCTGCCAGTAGCAAAGATGTTGATCAGCAGCAAGATGTAACCATCCAGAGCTGCTGATGATTTACCTGTCAGCAGCATCAAGTGTTGATGCTGCTGAGAAGCTTATTCGCAGCAACTTTGGTCTTCAGCAGATAAGGCTATCGCAGCAGATTTGTTCTTCAGCAAGAGAACAAGTATCCGCAGCAGATTGTTGGATAGCAGCAAACTCTGAGATCAGCAGCATTTGTACTTAGAGAATTTTATAGCCATCAGTCTTTGGTTCTACAAACTCCCCCTAGACTGATGCTACCAAAATTCTCTTATTGCCTTTGTTGCTGAAGCTTTTGCACATTTCTGACTATCCTTTCAACCAAAGGAAAAGGCTTCGAAAACAGCCATCTTGTACTTTGAAATACAGCCTACAGTCGTCAAAGCTGTCTGAGTCTTTCTCAATTGGGACCATCTCCCCCTTTTTGGTTGCATCAGTGGACAAATGTGCATCAGTTTGGGTGCCCACTGATACAAAGGAGGGAGTAAGAAAAGTTGGGCATTGATGTGCCTCTATCATATTCACCCTGGCCGTCAATTCCAAGATATGAAGTTTCAGTCTGTCCTCATCCACAGTTGTGGAATCCTTAGATCCAGATGGGGCCTTAGGCCTAGCCTCTTCATCCCCATCCCCCGTGGTTTCTTGGCACCTGGGATTCCTCTCAGTGAGGGGAGTTTCCAAGGAAACATCCTCACTGTGAGTTGCCGTGGTTAAGGACTTAGCAATGTTGTCACTGTCCTCCTGGTTATTTGATGGACCAGCAGTAGTGACAGCCTCTTCCACATCCATTCTGTCATAACTCCTAGAGTGGACCTTCAGGGTAGAAGAACTTGGGATGGGTGTGTTGGAAGCAAGATCAATCAGTACCTCCGAGATGGTGGTAGTTGGAGAAGGTACATCATCTTGATCAGGTTCCTCAACACTTAAGTTCAGAAGAGAAAGGAAAGGCTCAGGGGGGGCTGTTCTATAGATCCGGGAAGTGATCCTGATCCTAATAGAGAGATGTCCAAAGGAGTCTCCCTAATAATGTGGCTTTCCCTTATGATATTCTCACCAGAATGTTGTGATTCTGAGTGAGGGATGTTAGGTTGGGTTTGGGCCTTGGAGGCAAGAGAAGAAGGAGTTCTCTTGCCCCTTTTCCTAGTATATGTCGTTGCAACGGGGGCCCTGTGTTCTGGTTGAACGATAACATCCAAAACAGGTAAGTAATGTTTGTGCCTGTGCATCCTTAGTAGTATGCACAGGGGTTCGAATGGTTGAAGCAGACTGTTGTTCAGGATGTGAGGTGGAGGGTGTGGGATCAGTATCAGCTGGGATTGCTGAACTATCACCCGGGGTACTCTGTATGTTCAGCATTGTAGATAACAATTGAACATTGACCCCTGAGAACTTTTTGGAAACAGTTCTCATGTTATCACTTCAGATCGGCGAAAATGCAGATCTTCGTGAAAACCCTAACGGGTAAGACGATCACGTTTTAGGTCGAATCCTTCGACACAATCGACAACGTGAAGGCAAAGATCCAAGACAAGGAAGGTATTCCGCCAGATCAGCAGTGTCTAATCTTTGCCGGAAAACAGCTTGAGGACGGCAGAACCCTAGCCGATTACAACATCCAGAAGGAGTCAAATCTTCTCCTCGTCCTTCTTCTCGGCGGTGGCACGAAGAAGCGCAAGAAGAAGACCATGGAAGACGGAGACAAGTGCGGAGCTTACCTGATGACATCCGTTTCTTTTCTGAGATATGCATTGGAGAAGAGTGTGGCTTTCGAGATGGTGATATCCTTGCCGTCTTCCTTGGCTTTGATTTGGGGAATCCCTTGTTCGGTAGAGTAGACGGCGGTACTCCAGAAATCCTCCATATGAGGGATATGTGTGACATGGTTAGGTATCTTTCACTTGGTTGGGTATGACAGTGAGGGATGAAGGGCTTTGAAAGTGATGGGGGCTTGAAAGAAAGTGATGGGGACTTGAAGGAAAGTGATGTTGGTTTAGGGAGAAGTGGAAGGTGAAGAGGTGGAAATTTGATTTGTTTTATAACGACAGAGGAGAGAAAAAGCGAAATGACTTGTACAGTACAACCCAATTCACCTTTTATTGTTACAGCTGTAATGCACCGAGGCAGTCATGGTAAAGACTGACGGGAATTTTAACAGCGGGTAAAAGTTAATTTGGACTTAAATTTACCAATCAGCAGCAAACTTGATTGTTGTGGATGTGGAAGGTTAAGTCTGTCAGTAGTAAACTTATCTGCTGCTGATGGATTTAATAATCCGCAGCAAGGATGTTGCTGCTGACAGTCTTAAAGAAATCCGCAGGAATCCTGTTCCTGCTGATAACTTAAAGCAGTCAGCTGCAAATCTTTTGCTGTTGAGGATTAAACCTGTCAGCAGCTGAAGGACAAAAATGCTGCTTACTTATAACTTTTATTTACAACATAAGACAAAACACAAAAATAGAGTGGAGAAGAATTTTAATCAAAGTTCATAATACCAATTGATTCAACTAAATATTTAAATCTAGCTTCATCAAAAGGTTTTGTAAACAAATCAACATATTGCTCATTCGTATGAACTTTGGTTAAAATAATCCTCTTTTTCTCAGCTTGATCTCTTATGAAATGATACCTGATGTCAATGTGCTTTGTCTTTGAGTGCTGAACCGGAATGTTTATGATTGAGATAGCACTCATGTTGTCAATGTGAATTGGAGTTGCCATGAAAGTCATCCCATAATCCAACATTTGATTTTGTATCCAGATGACTTGTACACAGCAACTTGAAGCTGCAATGTATTTTGCTTCAGCTGTAGAAGTTGAAACACATGTTTGCTTCTTGCACTGCCCTGAAATCAATCTCCCTCCCAGAAACTGACATCCCACTGAAGTGGACTTTTTGTCCAAGTTGCATCCACCATAGTCACTGTCAGTGTATGCATATAGATTAAACATGTCATTTTTAGAGTACCATAGTCCAAGTCTTGGGGCACCCTTTAGGTATCTAAAGATTCTCTTGACAGCCTGAAGATGTAAAACTTTTGGAGCTGCTTGAAATCTTGCACAGAGGCATACTACAAACATGATATCTGGCCTTGAGGCAGTGAGATACATGAGAGACCCTATCATTGCACGATACTGATGTTGATCAGTGTCTTGGCCATCTTTGTCTGGAGTCAGTTGATGATGCACTTGCATGGGGGTTCTTGCAGCAGAGCAATCATCCATTTTGAATCTTTCCAGAATGTTCTTTACATATTTGGATTGGCTGATGAAGATTCCATTTGGGACCTGTTTAACTTGTAGACCCAAGAAGAAATTTAGTTCACCCATTGAACTCATTTCAAACTTTGAGTGCATCAGAGTCTCAAAGTCTTTGCACAGCTGTTTCCTTGTTGATCCAAAGATGATATCATCAACATAAATTTGAACTAGTAAGATTTCTCCCCCTTCATCTTTGATAAACATGGTCCGGTCTATGGCACCTCTTCTGAAGTTGTTGCTTAGTATATATCCTGACAAGGTTTCATACCAGGCTCTTGGTGCCTGATGTAGGCCATACAGAGCTTTGTCTAGTTTGAACACTTGAGTAGGATGTGTAGGATCTATAAAGCCTGGAGGCTGTTTGACGTATACTTCCTCACCAATCTTCCCATACAGAAAGGCACTTTTGACATCCATTTGATAGACAGTGAAATTCTTGGATGCAGCATATGCCAGGAAGATTCTGATGGCCTCCAGTCTGGCAACAGGAGCAAAGACTTCATCATAGTCAATCCCTTCTTCCTGAGTGTAGCCTTGAGCTAGAAGTCTGGCTTTTTTCTTGACTACAATGCCTCTCTCGTCTTGCTTGTTCCTGAAAAACCATCATGTGCCAATAGCATATTTACCTGGTGGAAGATCAACAAGTTTCCAGACATCCTGCCTCTTGAATTGCAGCAATTCTTCCTGCATTGCTTCAATCCAACTGCTGTGTTTGAGTGCTTCATCTATCTTCTTGGGTTCCACCTGAGATAAGAAACAAGAAAACAGGCATATATTGGCCTCATGATATTTGCTCCTTGTGAGAACTCCTTGGTGTATTTGACCAATAATATTCTCTTGAGGATGTTCTTTGTGGATCCTCTGTGCTGGTACCACCTCCAGCTGTATCCCTTGCTCTAGATTGCTTTGAATTTGACCAGGGGCCTCTTCATTCATGGTGGAAGAGTCTTCAACCTCATTATCCAAATCAATATTTTCAGCAAGAGCATCAGCAACATCTACAGCATTTACCGAAGAGTCTTCATTTAGATTTTCAGTTTCAGACAGGCTGTTGCTGGTGATATTAGACCGTCTTGTTCCTGCAACACTTGCTTCCACAACTGATGGAGGATCAATTGATGGTCTTCTCAGACTGACAGAAGATTTTGGAAAATCCAGTCTGTAGTCAGTGGATGAAGTGGAGGCAGGTGTTTGTGTAGACGTGGACTCCATATTTGAGAAGGTGAGAGGCTCAAATATTTGGGAGAATGAGTCTGTGTCAAAGAGCCAGTTTGGTCCTCTTCCCTGCTCACAGACAATGTGTTCTCTGCATTCCACATTTGCTGATTCTTCAACAATTCTTGTTCTTGAATTGAATACTCGATTGGCCTTTGATTGAGAGGAATAGCCTACGAAATATCCTTCATCAGATTTGGCACCAAACTTAGGAAGAATCCCATGTGTGATGAGAATGGTGCATGGACACCCAAAAGGTTTTAGGAACCCAATATAGGGAATTCTTTGAAACCAAAGTTCATAGGGTGTTTTGTTGAGGGGTTTGACAATTAGAACTCGGTTTTGCACATAACAGGCTGTGCTAACTGCTTCTGCCCAGAATGTGAGTGGCAGTTTTGAGTCAGCCAACATAGATCTTGCTGACTCAATAAGAGTTCTGTTTCTTCTTTCAGCAACTCCATTTTATTGAGGAGTTCTTGGAGCACTGTATTGTCTTTCTATCACCTTGCTTTCACAGAAAGAGTTCAAGGTGTGGTTCTTGAACTCTGTGCCTTGATCACACCTTATGATCTTCGCCTTTTTATTGCTTTGATTCTCTATCCTGAGAATGTAGGATTTGAGAATTTCAGCAGTTTCATCTTTAGTACTCAAGAAGTATACCCATGAGAATCTGGTGTAGTCATCAGTTATCACCAGACAGTACGACTTCTTGCCCATTGACATGACATTTGTAGGACCAAAGAGATCCATATGCAGCAGTTGCAGTGGAGTGTCATTTGTATTCAAGGTCTTTGGGCTTGTGAGAGTTTTTGTGTTGCTTCCCCTTTAAGCAAGCAATGCAGTGGTCTTCCAGCAGAAATTCTTTGTCAGGAATCCCTCTGACAAGATTATTCTTCACCAATTTGTTGATAGTTTTGATATTAACGTGGCTTAATCTCCTATGCCAGAGAGCTGATTCATCAACTGAGGCCTTTGATAAAAAGCAGGAAACACTTCCAGATGGAGTGACTTCATTCATGTCTAGTACATAGAGATTTTCTTTTCTCTGAGCAGTTAATAAAATGCTTTCTAGAGGAGGTATGGATAAGCCTGGAGATAGTACAAAGCATTCTTTATCTGTGAAGAGCATCCAATGCTTTTGGTCACAGACCTGGGAAACACTCAGGAGATTGAAGTCCAATTCTTTGACATAGTTGACCTTATCCATGCTCATTCTTTCGTTGGACACAGTTCCTTGTCCAGTAATGGATCCTCCCTTTGAGTCACTTCCAAAAGCAACATATCCTCCATTGAAATGTCTGAAGTTTGAGAGGATGAATCTGTTGCCTGTCATGTGCCTGGAACACCCACTATCTACCACCCAAGTGTTATTCTTGTCACCTGGCTGTCCCTGCACGTGATATATTTCTAATTAGTAGAAGGAACCCAAGAGTCTGCAGACTTGAAAAAGATGGTTGTTAGTTTATCCTTTTCAGTATGTTTGCAGTCAATGGAACCAATGACAGTGCTTGAAGATGATTTGGCTTTCCAACTTTCTGGTACCGATCCATCTTGAGATTTACCATTTATCGTTGGATGATTTGGCTTTCCATTGCCTTGTTGGGGATTTTCTAGTTTTCCTCACACTATCAGCAGCAGATTTTGCTACTAATGTTTCTGGCTTGTTGACAGCAGATCCTGCTGCTGATAGATTTGTTGAAGTGTCAGCATTCTTTGCTACTGTAGGCTTTGACTTGGATTTTGCCTTATCAGCAGTGGACACTCTTGCTGCTGATGTCTTTGCCTTATCAGCAACAGATTTTGCTGTGGAGGATTTTAGCTTGTCAGCAGCAGATTTGGTTGCTGCTGAAAGCTTTTGCTTTGTTTTCTTGGGCTTAACTGGACTAACAACCATGTGTGTTGATCCTTCATTTCCCTTTGTCTTTGAGGGGCTTGATGAAGGATCTGGTTGAAAGGGTTAAACTTACAGTTTGCAGCAAAGTGGTCTGATTCACCACAAATGATGCAAGTTTGTTGAGATTTAGGCAGCTTCATTCTTGAGGGAGATAGAGACTTTCTGAACTTTGTTACTTTGTCTTCGTAGCTTCTTACCTTCTTATTTTTGTTAGTCTTTTCAAAGGCATGCTGCTTTGAATGTCTTTCGAATTCTAGGTAATGAAAGCAGGTGCTGGCAGTGTGGTTATATCTGCCACACACAAAGCATGATTTTGCCAGTTTGTCTCTTGAAAGGTAGACATAGTCCATTCTTTGGAACAGAACCTTGAAGTTCCATGGATGAACTTTGTTATGTTCAAAGGTGGCTTCTTCTAGGGTCCTTTGAACATATGGAACTTTTTCTTCAGGCTTACGACATATATCAAATACCTTTCTCTTTGTGATTGGCTTGAACTGAGGCTTGGGGTTTGTGGGTTCTGATGTCTGTCCCTTTTCTAGCTTTCTTCCATCTGGAGAATAGCTGATCTTGATCTGTTTGAATGGTACAGGGGCTAGAACAGCTGGAAGAACAACATGAATGGCAACTCTATTCAGAACAGCTTCAGATGGGACTGCACTGGTTTCATCAAGGTCTGAGTGAGTTGACTCAGATTCCGATGAGGTAGTGCAGTCTTCGATGAAAGGTTCATCCGTTGAAGGATCAAGGTTTCGGTTTGCAGTGTCAAGATTTTCAACATTGAAGCTTGGTTCGTATATGGCAATATAGTCAGCAGGAGGAGGAACAACATTGTACTGATCATTGTTATACCCAAGTCCAGTTTTTACCTTCTCATGGACTTGAATATCTAAAAGTCTTTGTAACTTTTTGGAGGAAAATTCATATTTTTCAACATGAACTTTCTGTTCTGCCAGTTCAGCTCTGGTAGCTTTTAGTTTGACCAGTAGATCATCAATCTGAGTTTCAAGATTAGTTTGTTTGTGTTTTAGCGATGAAATCTCTTTCTTAAGGCAGTTAATCTTTTCTTTATAAGTATTTTCAACCTTTTTGAACTCAGATTTCATCTGATGAAACTCTTCATTTTGATCTATAAGGTTTTGGTTGTGCTTTCTATAACCCAAAACTTTATCAATACAGGCTTGAGAGCAAAGATGTTCAAATACCTGAGGTGGTATCTCTGTAGTGTCTGCCATTAGAGCTTGATTGCTGACGGGCAGTTCTTCATATTGAAAGCTCCAGTCGAACTCTGAAGTTCCAACAGTTGCATAGGCTGCAGTTTGAACTGGAGGAGTAGCTTGATGTTGTTGTCTAGGTTGGGCTTGGTGAGCTTGTCTTGACTGAGAAGTGACTGGATTTGCTCTTGGTGCCTTGCATTCTCTAGCAAAGTGACCCAGTAGGTTATAGTTGTAACATCTGAGTTTGCTTTTATCCAAGCCAACTCTGGTGTTGGAGTTGTTACTTGGAATGGGTCTTCCGGTTCTAGAGTAGAACCTCTTTGCTCTTATAGAGAGCCTGGCATATGAGTGCTGTATGTCCATTTATTCTAATTTATCTGG
Source organism: Smallanthus sonchifolius (assembly GCA_023525975.1). Classification (NCBI taxonomy): domain Eukaryota; kingdom Viridiplantae; phylum Streptophyta; class Magnoliopsida; order Asterales; family Asteraceae; genus Smallanthus; species Smallanthus sonchifolius. The sequence goes on along the minus strand of CM042022.1, from coordinate 56,662,292 downwards.
ATGAAATAATTCCAGATCCTCCTTGATAAAGGACATATTGTTTGAGCTTTCAGAAACAAAAGCAGCAGAGGTTGATGTTTGAGGAGGAGCTTCTAGGAGAAATGGTGAGCTGCTTGTTTGAGAGATTGGAGTTTGAGGATGGGTGATGATAGGAGGATAGTAGTTACTTGAACTAGGACCCGAGTGCTCAGAATGGAGGGTAGAGGAGGTGGTGGTGGTGGATGTTGAGCCTGTTTGGTAGCTTGAGCTTCTTTCTTTTGCCTGAATCATCTCTAGCTCATAGGTTTTTAGCATTCCAAAGAGCTCAGTCATCTAGAGAGTCTTCAGATTTTCCGTTCTTCTGATTGACACTGTGTAAAGTGTCCAGCAGCTTGGTAGAGACCTGATGAACTTCTTGAGAATATCTTCATTCTCTAGCTTCACCTTTGAGCACTGCAGCTCCCCTACAAGATAGGTAAATCTGTTGTATAAAACAGTTAGAGACTCACCTTCCTTCCAGACGAAGTTTTCATACTGCTGCTTCAGGATGTCTCTTCTGTTCTCTTTGACTTCCTCCGAGCCAGCAAACATTTTCTCAAGAGCTTCCCAGAGCTCTTTGGCAGATTTGTAACTTCTGAAGTTATGAAAAAATTCATTTGGAATGCACATTTGGATAGCTCCTAGTGCCTTGAAGTCCACCTCCATCTTTTTTATATCCTCTTCTGAGTACTTGGAGGGATCCTTTGGAACTGATGGTCCTCCAGAGTCAGCAGATGCCACCATGGGAATGTAGGGTCCATCCCTGATGGATTTCCACATTCCGTACTCCTGATAGCAGAAAAAACTTTCCATGCGATTTTTCCACGCGTCGTAGTATTCTCCAGACACCAATCTTGGTGGTCGGTTGATGCTGCCGATGTCTTCAAACCCGTTGCTTTGTGCCATTTTTGTTCTTGGTGACTTGATGAAAGAGAGAGAGTTTAGAATAGAACCAGAAGTGATTAAACAAGTGTGAGTTTGTTTAATCTGAGCCAAAGCTCTGATACCACTTGTAGGATCGTGAAATAACAAGATGGTTCTGTTCTTAGTTGAAATTTGAGGAAACTGTCACACCCCCAAATTTATTTACTTAATAAATAAATACAGGTTGCAACGATTGGTTCATTACACGACAGCGGAAGCGGTAATTGTGATCTCTAAGACTTGATTACAAATACAATTACTAAAACTAAGTAATACTATGATCTAAGTTCTTCTAGATCAACGATAGACTTGAGACTTGATATTCTACGCCCTTCCAGCTACTAGGAATCGATCCAACATGGCTAGCCTATTCCAACCGTGCCATGGCTAAAGGTTACCTGAGAAACATACTTGAAAGTGTCAACACAAAGGTTGGTGAGTTCACAGAGTTAGTTATATCAGTGCATATAGTTCTTACCGAAAACATGTACACGACTTTACCGTCATAAAACTAAGTAGTTTTCCCCGAAAAACTATACATGACTTAACCGTAATAATAATGAGTAGTTTTCATTTGAAAACATGTCCATGACTTTACCGTCATAAAATATGTAGTTTTTCCTTTGAAAACATTACCATGACTTAACCGTCATGAATCCAATGTTTAAACATGATCATTTTCTGATCAAAAACTCTTTTGTTTAAAACCTGATCACTTTAACCTGATCAGAACTCTTTTGTTTAAAACCTGATCACTTTAACCTGATCAGAACTCTTTTGCTTAAAACCTGATCACTTTAACCTGATCAGAACTCTTTTGCTTAAAACCTGATCACTTTAACCTGATCAGAACTCTTTTGTTTAAAACCTAATCACTTTAACCTGATCAGAACTCTTTTGCTTAAAACCTGATCACTTTAACCTGATCATAACTCTTTTGCTTAAAACCTAATCACTTTAACCTGATCAGAACTCTTTTGTTTAAAACCTGATCACTTTAACCTGATCAGAACTCTTTTGCTTAAAACCTGATCACTTTAACCTGATCAGAACCCTTTTGCATGTATTACCAATGAATTTGAATACTAATCCAATCTATTAACCCCATTTGTAAGCTTGCAAGGAATACAAAATAGTATGTAATGTACGAGACCGTAACCAAACCCCGACCTTTTGTGCCTCCCCCTCGCCTTTTTGCGAGTAAGACAATATGCGGTCATTCGGCCCTTTAGACCCCTGGTTAGCGCGACTAACCATGACCGGAGGCGTCACCCCCAATAGTACTATCCATATAATCCCGGGCTAAAATAGCTAATGGTTACTAACTTATTCAGAGGACTTTAAGCGCTTTACTTATCCCTCAATACATACATACGGTCAGATCATTAGTTCAATTCATTTACACACAAAAGTCTTTTACAATTATGTTTCCACCCCAAATCATTTCAGAAACTTAGAAAAAGGGGAATTAGTGAAACTCACAAGGAGTTAGACCTGAATGTTCATGATGTCAAACTTGTAAGCAAATGTAATTCATGTTTTCAAACATAACAAGTAAGTATGTTTCTCCCCCCGATGTTTACAAAACATTAAACAGTTAAAAGGGGGTCGTGAACTCACCTTGTGTTCGTTGAAATCCTAGCAAACAAACTTGTGCTAGTTCTTGTCTATCCGTACCCTAATCACACAAGGGTACTAATGTGTTAAAACTACACGTCTTATACGTAAGTTGTTCATCCGACTTAACAAATCCCGTTAAGTACGCCTTTGTTTAGTAAAAATAGTGGTTTTATTTACGACTCGTTGGTGATTATTATTCCAGTCTAGACGCTTACATATTTTCCGAGAAAATAATATGTTTCCCTATTGGTGACTTATTAAGTGTACCAAAAATAAATATTATTTTTGTCTTAAAATATATTCACTTATGTTCCACGATGTCACGTGATTATTTATTTTTAACCAAATCTCTTCATATGTTCCATGTACATATATCCAATGTTCATATTAGGATACTAATCTTTAATTCCTAGAACATTTCCATGATTTAACCAAAACCGTACATCAATACATATATATCATAATTTTATCCATAAACATATACTTTTAGTAACACCTTTCACGTTCATATGTTGATGATAATCGTTCGTATGTCTTCTTGAATCATAGGACACTACCTCGGTTCTTGCCAGGTAAGTCACACATGATCATATAACTTCACGAACATGTATCCTTCAACATAACACATGAATGGAATGAAGGGTTTGTGAGGAACACCATCATCCAAGTGTTTATTTTATGTGATAGTATATATATGTAGTTTATATTTGATGTGTCCTTGTCTTGTCCATGGCCCTTGTAGTTTGGTATTTTATGTATGAACATGTACGTGTATTAAATATATGTACTCAAACATGACTTATGAATAAATAACGCCAAAACTCATCAAGACTTTTATGTTTTATTTCGTCCTTGAAAACTCAGATTTTTAGGCGTACTTCGAATAGACTTTTAGATGGTTTTAGAAGACCAAATGACTTGGGGTTTTCTTCTAAAATCAATTTTATTGAAACCAGAGGAGATGTGAAAAAGAATTACTACGTTTGGAGTTGTGTAGGTACCTCAAAACAGAAAAATGGAAAGAGATATCCAGATTCGACCTGCACTGAGCGGCCTTCTTGCACCGGCTGTTTGTAGGTCGAATACTCCATGGATTCGAGTGAATCCACTTGGGTTCTTCCTTCTTAACATGGAGCTTCATTCTAGAAGAAAAATGGACCGATTTGGCCAAGTAATGAAGGAGATATGGTCTTGTAAAGTTGGCCCAAAAATCTGCCAGAAACTGAGTTACGGGATTTTGGTCTTCTTTCGGTTTTCGGGGCTGGTTAAAATTAGAGAACAATATGTGGTGTCGAGTTCATAACACCAGACAAGATAGGTGATGAACAACGAGTAGAAAGATGGTAGAGGCTCGTGATGCTACAAAACTCGACTCTTAGACTCCAAACCTTTCTTGAATCTTCAACTCTAACTCAACTTCTCTATGGTTTGCTCTTGGACTTGAAAGATTTCAAAGTGTTTGTGTGTGTGCATGTGTGAGCCGATTGTGTGTATATATATGAGAGAGTGAGAGGTTGAGTGTGTAAGTGGGTGCATTTAATGTGATGGAACTTGATGTTGGTGTGGTCTACACTCAAAGAGGCATGGCCTCTCTATGACATGGGTATGGTGAGGTGGTGTGAGGTGGGTCCTTCCTTGACTTTCGGCCGAAGTAGGGGGGAGAAGGGTGGGGGTTGGGTGTTGTAGTCAACCAAGTCACTTCAAAGATGATTGACTTGACAGATTTGACTCTTGCTTGCACCTTTGGTTAATAGGGTATGGGCTTATGACAACATGATGGTGGCAAGTATGGTGGAGTGGGTGTGTGGGTGGTCCCACATAGGTATGGCTGAAAATGGGGTAGTAGGGTGGGGGTTGGGTCTTGTCACATCTCATAATAGCCATCTAAGCCCTAGTTAGATGGGTTCTTTGGTGGTGTCAACCTTCTGGGTGATTGCGTGACCTAATACCCGGTGTATGACTTTTTTTTATGGTTTAAACTCTATATATCTATATACCTAGATATTATATATATATATATACATACATATATATACACGTATATATATAATTATTTGATGAAAAGGGGTTGAGTGTAGAACTCAACAAGTCATCATCATTACGACTTGACGTTGGAGTAGAGTATAAGCAAAGATATAATGATGGTGATGTGATCCTTGAGGTTGCTTGTACTCTTGGTCATAATCATGATGATCATGACGCTTGAGTGTTGTGTAAGCAAAGCAATCATGATGATGATGTGATTGATTTAAACGCGGTATACTACCCGAAATTAATACCCGTTTTAATATATTTAATTATTAAAACGTCCTACATTTTGTGTAGATTGACTAGCTTTAATAATCTGCTAGTGAATTCCCGACGTAGTTATTACTTGAACTATATTATACATGTATACACATAAAATAACTTAGAGTTATGTAACTTATTTATGTGTCAACTTTTTATAAAAGTTAGTCACCAATATTTATGTTTTTAAAGCGTCTCCCTAGACTTTTCTGGAATAACATTCTTTTTAATCACCAACGACCATATCTTGCGGGTTATAACCGTTTACTATTCTAGTAAATCTTGAAAATTACTAAAATATGGCACGTGTTCCTTTGCTAGACTTCTAACAATACCATGTCAAAGATAATACTCCTAACAAATATAAAATACGAACGTGCCATTATGAATATGGATAATGACCTGAAATACTGGGTGTTACATTCTCCCCATGTTAAAGAGAATTTCGTCCCGAAATTCAGTTCTTGTCATCTTTACTTGGAGTGTTCGTGAACAAGGACGTGTACTTGGCTTTCATTTTATCTTCCCGCTCCCACGTATACTCGGGGCCGCGCTTTGAATTCCAACGTACCTTAACCAATTTAACCCGGCTACGCCTTGTTTTCTGAACCTCCTAATCAGTGACTTCAATCGGTTCCTCAATGAAGTGTAGCTTGTTATCTATGTGAATCTCATCAGGCGATATAATTAATGTCTCGTCTGATAAACACTTCTTGAGATTTGATACATGAAACGTATCATGTGCATTTCTTAGTTCTTGTGGCATCTTGAGCTTGTATGCTACAAGGCCAACCCTTGCCAAAATTTCAAATGGTTCAACGTACCTAGGGTTAAGCTTGTCACGGTTGCCAAATCTTGCAACTCCTTCCCAAGGTGAGACCTTCAACATGACTTTGTTTCCCACTTGGAATTCTAATGGCTTTCGTCTGTTGCTAGCACAACTCTCTTTCGTCTGTCGCTAGCACAACTCTCTTTCGACTGTCTCTAGTGGCTTTCGGACGATCTTTGATTTCGACGATCTTGTCCATGGTTTGCTAGCCAATATCAGGACCAGTCAAATGATTTTCGCCAACCTCCGCCCAACATAGCAATGGGCGACACTTACAACCATCCAAAGCCTCAAAGGAGCGGCTTTACTGCTGGTATGGTAGTTTTTATTATATGAAAACTCAGCCAACGGCAATGAGTATCCCTATTTCCTCTGAAATCAATTACACACGCACGGAGCACATCTTTTAAAGTTTGGATGGTCCTTTTACCTTGACCGTTCATCTGGGGATGATATGCAGTGCTCGTGTAAAGGCGTGTGCCCAAGGCTTCTTGTACAGACTGCCAGGTTCTTGACATGAATCGACTGTCCCTTTTAGAGAAAATGAAAACTGGCATACTATGCTTAGCCTTAATTTCCTTAATATTTAGCCTCGCATGCTTCTTACTTTTATCTGTCTCCTTTATTGGTAGGGAGTGAGCGAATTTCGTAAAACGACTGACGATTACCCGTATTGTATCATAGCCGCTATGTGTTTTGGGTAGCTTTGTAAGTTCGCTTGTTTTGGCATAGGCGAACATAGAAAGTTCGCTAGGGCTTGTGTTAAGTTCTCTTTCTTGGGAGAACATAGGCAAGTTCGCTTCTTTGGGGATTAGGCGAACTTAGGAAAGTTCGCTAGTTAGTTTCTTTGGGCGAACATGAGTCAACGAACTTGATAAGTTCGCTCAAAACTGTTCCAGGCGAACTTTCAAAACTGTTCCAGGTGAAGTTGTTAAGTTCGCTTGCGCGACCTTCTTCCCCAATCAGAACCCTAGATCCGATCCATGTTTTTCAATCGTTCAAACTCTAAACTTTTTACATTCAAAACGGTACTTTTTAACCCATGAACACATATCTATGGTTTGTTTAGAATTTCATACGTAAAGTCTTAACCTTTTTCACATTCTTTACCCGAAACCCAAAAATATAAAATCTCATATTTGGGTCGAAACGGTTACCTGTTGTGGGTTGATTTCGGTTGTTATATGCTCCTGTGATGTAAAGGGATGGTCGTCGAGCTTTTGAGTCGTTTTCCCGAGCTTTCTATCTCTAACCCGATTCCCCTTTCTCACTCTAGAACTTGCGCAAATGGTGAAGTGAGGTTGGAGGAGCATGGTTCTTTCTTTATATACATGGGCTCCTTTGGCCCCTTGGAGTCAAGCCCAAGCTCGTTCCTTTTCATCTCTCATTGAATCCACGAGCTATTCCCGTCCTTGTATTATTTATTTAACAAATTTCGGATGTTACAATTATTAATGATGGGTGGGTTGTTTTTTATTTATTTTAATATTTGTTTAAAGAATTAGTCCTGTGACTTTTTTATTAGTCTGTTTTCTAATATCTAGTTCTTAATTTTTAAAAGCAATAGAAATTGATACGGATCATGGCCCAGTAATGGAACCGACGAGCCCATCAAACAGTGGCTAAAGGCTACCGGCCCTTTAGCCTCATCCATCCAAGCCTTTTTATGTTTTGTTTATTTTTCCGTAAGTTTAGGAAAATTGACTTGTGGATGTTTATCTCTTTTCTTTGGTTGTTCCTTGTTTTTAGTACTCTGTTGCTATTTGGACGTGTAATGCATGGTTGGATGGATCAGTTGATTTGAATAAGAATTTTCGTGGAACAATATTTGTTCTTTGTCTTTCGGGTATTCGAAGACAGGTTACTACGCTAGGGTTCTAGTGTCCATTTGTATACGAATCCGTATCAAGTGGTATCAGAGACTCAGGTTCTTCAGGATGTCCGCGTATGGGAGAGATCGTCGTCAACACCGTCGATTCGCCGCCGGAGGCAACGGGTATGAACAATGTGATCCTCGCGACGTTGCTGAAATTGAACGCCTTCAACAGCGGATTCGGGAATTAGAAATCAATCAGATTAACAGGGATGATGAATCAAGAACAAACTCAGTTGTATGGGACGATGACGAACAAGATTTTCACAACGTGTTCGGCCGCCACCATCATCATTAAACACCACCATCGGACCCTATTCGGGCTCTGGGTATCCGTATGGAAGTTCCAGAATTCGAAGGCAATATGCAACCGGATGATTTTATTGACTGGCTTCAAACAGTGGAACGAATATTCGACCTTCGTGATGTACCGGACCACTTAAAGGTAAAACTCGTTGCTATAAAATTAAAAAAATACGCATCGTTGTGGTGGGAACACGTACAAAAACAACGTTATCGGGAGGGTAAACACAAAGTTGAGTCATGGGACAAGATGAAAAGGCTATTAAAATCCAAATTCTTACCTGTTAACCACCGCCAAAACTCTTTTTTGGAGTACCATAACATACAACAACACACGTCATCAGTGGAGGATTTTATTAATCAATTTGAGCGCATGCGTATGCGTTGTGGTGTCGAGGAAGACGATGAACAGGTTGTTGCTCGGTTCTTGGGAGCTCTTCGGTCCGACATTTCTGATGTTGTCCAGTTACAACAGTACTGGTCGTTTAATGATGTATGTAGGCTCGCATTACAGGTTGAAAAACAATTGTCAGGCCGCACCAAAACTGCCACACGAACCCCAAATTCTTCACGGGTTCCAGCCTCTTCATCACAATCCCGGGCCGGCCCAATCAAAGCCGACCCACCGATTACAACAGTGGCTCCATCCGGACCTAGTACAACAACCCCTCGTTGTTTTAAATGTCAGGGCATTGGTCATCTTAAACGGGAATGCCCTAATAAACAGGTTCTTGCTTTCGTGGACGAGCCCGCACCAACATATGATACTACCGAGGATGAGGAAGAAACTGATATTATTTACCCCGATCGGGGTGAAGCACTCGTGATTCAACGCATTCTTAATACATCCGTTGCCACATCGTCCGATGACACACAATGGCTTCGTACCAACATCTTCCGCACAAAGTGTACCTCAAAAGGTAAAGTTTGTACAGTTATTGTTGATGGAGGCAGTTGTGAAAATATGGTTGCTAGTGCCATGGTGGAAAAGCTCAAATTACCACTCCAAGACCACCCCGATCCATATCAGCTTACGTGGTTAAAGAAAGGAAATCTCTTGAAAGTTACTCAGCGGTGCTTAGTTCCGTTCTCCATTGGTAATAAATATACGGACGAACTGTGGTGTGAAGTCATCCCGATGGATGCATGTCATCTTCTATTGGGTCGTCCTTAGCTTTATGACCGTCGCGTAAAACACGAAGGTTTTCGGAATACTTATTCTTTTAAGAAGGATGGCCTAAATATCACCTTGGCACCTTTTGATCCTAGACAAGAGGAATCCTCGTCACTGTTAATGGCAAAAGCTGAATTCACAAGCTTAAACAAAAATAACAATCACCTTATTTTTGGCCTACTGATTGCGGAAGAAAACCCCACGGTCCCCCTAGTCCCACCACAAGTACAACCTCTCTTGACCGAATTTAGGGATGTTTTCCCATCTGACATCCCAACGGGTCTTCCATTAATACGGGAAATCCAACATTGTATCGATTTTTTTCCGGGAGCGAGCATTCCAAATAAACCAGCATACCGAATGAATCCCAAGGAGTTTACGGAATTACAACACCAAGTAACCGAATTGTTGGAGAAAGGACTTATCCGGGAAAGTATGAGCCCATGCGCCGTCCCGGCTCTCCTAGTGCCCAAGCCAAATGGTACGTTTCGAATGTGTATTGATAGTCGGGCCGTTAACAAAATCACCATAAAGTATCGATTTCCTATTCCACGTTTTGATGATTTACTCGATCACTTACATGGCGCCAAGATCTTTTCTAAGATTGATTTACGTAGTGGGTATCACCAAATTCGCATGCGACCAGGTGACGAATGGAAAACAGCGTTCAAGACTCGAGATGGATTATATGAATGGATGGTGTGACACCCGGCAATTCAGGTCAATATCCGTACATGTTATAAACAAGTTTACATTATAATTATTTTTGTGATTTACTTAATTTCACAAACAAGGACATTAAGGCCTAACAAAAACCGTACATGGTCTCAGTTCATATTTTGGTAATTCTAGGAGTTACCGGTTCACGTACCAGGATAACCCGACTAAATACGAACACTAGTGGTTAAAATTACACTTAAATCAAATGGTTTGATTTATTTAAATCCCAACCCACTTGCTTGACTTTCTCGACCGAAAGTCAGGGGAGCCATTCCCCCACTTGCTAATTCACTCAAATTCAGATAAAAACCATACCTCCTCAATCGAAATCCCACAATCCCTTTCATACTTCTCATTTTCTTACGGCAAATTCCCAATTCTCCTTCAAGTCGAAGTCCAGTTTAAGGTAAAAATCCACCGTATTTCGGTGCTATAAGAAGAGTTCCAAGTGTTGTCTCAAGAATCAAGATAAGGAGCTCAAGATCATTCTCTGTTTCCCTAAAAATCATCATTCTCTGTTTAAGGTAAAAACTCGATATTATCCATTTCATTTTCTTTAAAATCGTAGCTGAACATACAAATCGTTCAAACGCAAGTAAGATAACAAGAAAAGTGTGTCAAATTCAAGATTTGAACATAAAAATATACAGGACGAATTCTGTCAATCAAAGTGCAGTAATCGAAACTAGGAGTTTCGATACCTGTTCAATCGAAACTAGGAGTTTCGATACCTGTTATTCAATCGAAACTAGGAGTTTCGATACCTGTTATTCAATCGAAACTAGGAGTTTCGATACCTATTCAATCGAAACTAGGAGTTTCGATACCAGTTTACTCAATCGAAACTGGGAGTTTCGATACTAGTTGTTCAATCGAAACTAGGTAGTTTCGATACATATTGCTCAATCGAAACTAGATAGTTTCGATACCCTTCTTGCCAATCGAAACTAGATAGTTTCGATACCTAACTACTCAATCGAAACTATGAAGTTTCGATACTCAATTGCCCAATCGAAACTAGGAAGTTTCGACATCTGTTCATCAGTCACATTGGGCAGTAACTTAGAACTGTTTTTATAGCAAAACAAGTGTTGAAAATCTAAGAAGATATTTAAACAAAAGCAACTAGATTTACTAGGTCGATGAACAATTTGCAATATGAGACGTTCGGTCTTAACACAATTTACCCTTTGGTATCTAGGGTACGAATAGTCAAGTTCGGCTAGAACAATTATCATTGCAAGCATACACAAACTCAAGGTGAGTTCACGGCCCCCTTTTAACTCTTTACTGTTTTGTAAACATCGGGGGAGAAACATACTTACTTGTTATGTTTTGAAAACATGAATTACATTGCTTATACGTTTGACAATATGAACATTTTGGTTTAACTTCTTGTGAGTCTCCCAGCCCCACTTTTACTACTTGTTTTTAAATTGTTTTTAAACAAACGGGGAGAAAACTTTCTCAACTAAACAGCTGGACACAAGTACACACAACGATTGTTCGGATGAACAACACACAACGATTGTTCGGATGAACAACACACAACGATTGTTCGGATGAACAACACACAACGATTGTTCGGATGAACAACACTCAACGATTTAAGGGAAAAACATACTTGCAACTATTTCATGGGATAACAAGAGAATAAGACACGACTTTATGTTTACATGGGATGAGAACAACACAATGGAGGCCGCGAAAGTCCCCTGGAACAACATAGTAACCATTAACTGTAGCCTAGGGTCCTATGAATAGTACTATGGAGAGTGACGTCTCCCGGTCATGGTTAGTCGCGCTAACCACAATCTGGAGGATTTATGGCCGCATAGAACTGAATAACGAAATTAGGGGCGTGTACACATGTCAAGGTTTGGTTACGCCCCATGTATGAACATATTATTTGTATTCCTAGCTAGTTTACAAATGGGTCAACAATTCTTATTCTGTTTATCACATACACCTGAAACTATTTACGAACAATTGAATTTAAACAAAGGGTTCTGATCAAGTTAAAGTGATCAGGTATAAACAAAAGAGTTTTGATCCGGATAAAGTGATCATGTTTATACAAAAGGGTTCTGATTAGTTAAACCGATCAGGTTTAAACATATTTTATGACGGTTAAGTCATGATAATGTTTTCAAATGAAAACTACTTAGTTTTATGACGGTAAAGTCATGAACAGGTTTTTGGGGAAAAACTATAAGCACTAATATAACTAACTCTGTGAACTCACCAACCTTTGTGTTGACACTTTCAAGTATGTTTCTCAGGTGACCTCTAGCCATGGCGCGGTTGGAATAGGCTAGCTATGTTGGATCAATTCCTAGTAGCTGGAAGGACGTAGAATATCAAGTCTCAAGTCTGTTGTTGATCTAGAAGAACTTAGATCATAGTATTTCTTAGTTTTAGTAATTGTATATGTGTAATCAAGTCTTAGAAATCATTATTACAGCTTCCGCTATCGTGTAATGAACCAATCGTTACAACCTGTATTTATTTAATAAGTAAATAAAATATGGGGGTGTGACAGATTGGTATCAGAGCAATGGTTTTAGCGAATTAGGTGTCCTTAGTGATACCTAGGCTCTAACCGGACTCATTTAGGGACCAAGATTTCTAAGACTTGCATCACACTAAAAACACCCAAGACTTGAGCATAGGAATTCCAACCGTTGCCGAACAATTTTTGTAGACTATTAGTGTATGGAGTTACACTAGGGTACCATTAGCTACACTAATACAATTACATAGCACATGTAATGAACACTTAAACACATACAATAAAGTGAAAATAATAAACACTTATAACATGTTATTGTTCGGGTTACGAGTCAAGAATAACGGGTACTCAGCATACTGCAACCTTAGAAGATCGAGTTACGAGCTGAGCTTGAACGACGACGGCGGCGATCGTCAGTTACCGATCTTGGTATCACAACAGGTTGAACTCGTACCAGAATCTGTACCTATACCTGCACCACAACTACTCCAGCCATGGAGGCAACTATCTTTCTAACGTATTTGCGATATAAATACTCTCATTCATAAGTTGTCGGATCGGATGCCTAGACTCTCGCCATGATATATGGCTGGCATGATTGCCCAGACAGAAGGGAATTCAAGGTGAATAAGCAGGACTAAATGGGAGAGAACTCCAAGGGTCAGGAGACCCAGACATACATCAGGATCATGTGGATCCATGCATATATACAGACTTGGAGCATGAGTTGCTCGACACTCGTTTGAGGATCTCTGCCCAACACATAGTGCCTGAATTTCACCATGCACATTTTTTTAAGAGACACTGGTGGTGCCTCTCTACCCTTAGCCTCATCCGACAACTGCCATATTCAGCAGATTCATGAGTATTGGTACACATAATTAACAGTAATCCGATAAAACAATACACACTCCTGTACAAATGTGCAAACGCAATCTAATGATCGTTTCAAATCACTTTTGATTAAAAGCTAGGGATAGAAGAAACACTATAGGGATCAGGCAAGGCAAATCATCATTACGGGTGCACACGTAATCATAATTTGCAGTGCATGGGAACTTTAGTGAGTCTTGCTGTCTAAGCTGATGATCAACTCATGTTCTCAATCACTTGATTAAGGATTGGATCTCAACAAATCAGACTTCTCAATTTGGTGCTCACAAAGCATTCTCCTAGTTTTGGAGGAACGAGAGAAATTCAAATTGAATTCAACCAATCCTTAGTAAATCATGAACGACGAAGAAATTCGCACATTCATACTTTGAGATTCTACTTGTCAGGAATGCTTCAAATTGAGCGTTACCACAACTAACACTTACAGTAATTGCACAACTATTGTGGGAGATTATGGCATAATCTCAGGATCCATCACACAGTTCAATCTCACAATTGCTTGAAAGTTACGCCAAGAGTGTTATGCACTAACTTCAGTAATAGGGCAGGATATTATTCTGACCCGCATACACATGGCACCTATGGATATTGTGGAAGCTCGACATGAGACAAGTAGGAAATCGGATATTTCAGAATGTCAGTCAAACAGGATTGCTCTCGCAGCCATTGACATTCAATATACCTTTAAGTCTGACTATTCTCTCTGCAATGGATAAGCCGGGGTTGATGCTCAAGCGAATGCCAAAGAAAACTAAGGGTGGACTAACGACTATTGTCGCAGTAACCAAAACGACATGCAAAATTCTTAAAGGAGTCCCAAATGCGAAATTTCATGCTAATCTCATTAGTTCATGATATGCATAAGGGATGTAAACTCAAGCTATTCACAACAGGCCACTGGCCACAAAGAGTTGAGAAGAATAATTTATTACTCTTTTATACTCGCACTTCCCCAAAGTTCATCTTGTTGGATGGATCCCAGATTTAGCCTAGAAGAGAGGTGTGATTGCATTTTTCACTCCTAGTTTTCTATAATTGGGAAGCTCTAGAGCATCTATTGTTAAGAAATGATCTCTTAGAGTAGACTCAGTTAGAATACAAAAGTCTCGACGTTCAACACTCATTACCTCAAGTTTATCCTTGTGCTAAGGATTTTGAAGCTATAACCTGAATGAGTGGAATACGTAATGGTAAGTCACCAAAGTACCATTCAAACACTCAGGGAGTGCATACACACGGTATGACTAATAGTTGACTATCAACCTTTTCTGCCAACTTAATGGGTTGACAAACCCATCGCCCATTTTGGGGGAAAACACTAAGTCGATGAGACCATTCTCACAGTATTATTATTCATTCCCTCAGCTAGACGGAATGTGAATATCCCAAACAAACATCGAACTTCGTATGGCTTACATACTTTGAAGGTATTGTAGTCGAGACATGAGTTTACATATCAGGACGCTACAACCCAAAGGCTAGTCTGCCTCGAATGGTAGTGCGAGCAAAGGGGTAAAGTGGTGATTAGACTTGAAGTTCGTAAATAAGAGCTCCCAAGGAAAATCAATTTGTAGCTCCATGAAGGCACATGGAGAGGAAAATCATAGAAAACATGAAACCTGAAATAAGAGAAAAGTCTTAGTCCGGGAAAATGCTTTCGAAAAGCATAAGAGGGACAAACATAAAGTTTCATTTTCATACTTTTTCATTTCTACCCAATATACAACAAAAACTTGGACACCTCGTCGAGTAATTCTTTCATAAGACCGAGTTTCTCACCATGGGGAGTTCCGGTCCTGTTTGTAAAGAAAAAGGATGGAACCTTTAGAAGGTGCATCAATTATCGGGAGTTGAACAAGCTGACAATCAAAAACCGGTATCCTCTTCCTCGAGTAGACGATTTGTTTGATCAACTTCAAGGGTCCAGTTTCTATTCTAAAATTGATATACAATCAGGATATCCTCAACTGAAAATTCAGGAAGAAGATATACCAAAAACGACTTTTAGGACTCGTTACGGTCACTACGAGTTCCTAGTTATGCCATTTGGCTTGACTAATGCACCGGCTGTTTTCATGGATCTAATGAACCGTGTGTGCAAGCCATACTTGGATAAATTCGTGATTTTATTTATCGATGACATAGTAATATATTCATAAACCAAGGAGGAACATGAACATCATTTGAAATCAATCTTGGAACTACTCCGGAATGAGAAGCGTTATGCCAAATTCTCTAAGTGTGAGTTTCGGATTCAAGAGGTTCACTTTCTCGGACACGTCATCAATAAGAAGGGTATTCACGTAGTCCCAACCAAGATTGAAGCTATCAAAAACTGGGAAGCACCAAGAATTCCGACTGAGGTGCGTCAATTTCTGGGTTCGGCAGGATATTACAGGCGATTTATCGAGAATTTTTCAAAGATAGCCTTGCCTTTAACCACATTAACCCAGAAAGAAAAGAAGTATGATTGGAGTGACAAACAAGAGTCAGCTTTTCAATTACTGAAGCAGAAGTTGTGTAGTGCACCAATCTTATCCCTTCCTGAGGGAATCGACAACTTTGTTGTATACTGCGATGCATCACACCAAGGACTTGGTTGTGTGTTAATGCAAAGAGACAAAGTCATCGCATATGCCTCACGACAACTAAAAGTGCACGAAAAGAATTATACGGCCCACGACTTGGAATTGGGTGCAGTTGTGTTTGCGCTCAAAATTTGGAGACATTACCTTTACGGTACAAGATGTACTATCTTTACTGATCACAAGAGTCTCCAGCATATCTTTGATCAAAAGGGACTTAACATGAGACAACGTCGCTGGGTAGAACTACTAAACGATTATGATTGTGATATCAAGTACCATCCCGGGAAAGCCAATGTCGTAGCGGACGCTTTAAGTCGCAAAGAACGAGTTAAAACTCTTCGTGTTCGTGCCTTAGGATTGACAATTCATACGAATCTTACTACTCAAATTCGGATGGCACAACATGAGGCAATCAAAGAAGAAAACATTCAGAATGAAGCTTTACGAGGAATGATAAAGCAATTGGAGCCAAAGTCAGATGACACTTTATACTTCATGAATAGAATTTGGGTGCCATGTTTTGGTAACCTACGGGAGTTGGTTATGGACGAAGCCCACAAGTCCAGGTACTCCATTCACCCAGGTTCGGATAAAATGTATAAGGATCTGAAAGAACTCTACTGGTGGCCGAACATGAAAGGAGAAATTGCTATTTACGTCGGTAAATGCCTGACATGTTCAAAGGTAAAGGCAGAACATCAGAAACCGTCGGGATTGTTATAACAACCCGAGATACCTCAATGGAAATGGGAACAAATTTCAATGGATTTCATTTCAATGTTACCCAGAACACCTAGCAACTATGATACTATATGATAATCGTCAGTCGTTTGACGAAATCCGCGCATTCCCTACCAATAAAGGAGATAGATAAAAGTAAGACGCGTGCAAGGCTAAATATTAAGGGAATTAAGGCTAGGCATGGTATGCCAGTTTCCATTTTCACAAAAAGGGACAGTCGATTCATGTCAAGAACCTGACAGTCTGTACAAGAAGCCTTGAGCACACGCCTTTACATGACCACTGCATATCATCCCCAGATGAACGGTCAAAGTAAAAGGACTATCCAAACTTTAAAAGATGTGCTCCGTGTGTGCGTAATCGATTTCAGAAGAAATAGGGATACTCACCGCCGTTGGATGAGTTTTCATATAATATCAACTACCATACCAGCATTAAAGCCGCTCCGTTGAGTCTTTGTATGGTTATAAGTGCCACTCATCGCTATGTTGGGCGGGGGTTAGCGAAAAGCATTTGACTGGTCCTGATATTGGCTAGGAAACCACTGACAAGATCGTCGAAATAAAAGATAGTCTGAAAGCCACTCAAGACAGACGAAAGAGAGTGGAGCTAGCAACAGACGAAAACCATTAGAATTCCAAGTGATAGACAAAGTCACGTTGAAGGTCTCACCTTGGAAAAGAGTGGCAAAAATTGGCAACCGTGGCAAGCTTAACCCTAAGTGCGTTGAACCATTTGAACGAGAGGATCAAATGAAAACAAAAATACCCATCTTTGTTTAAGGATACAACAGTTCAAGAGGACACAAATTGAATTTCGGGACGAAATTCTTTTAACATGGGGAGAATGTGACACCCGACAATTCAGGTCAATATCCGTACATGTTATAAACAAGTTTACATTATAATTATTTTTGTGATTTACTTAATTTCACAAACAAGGACATTAAGGCCTAACAAAAACCGTACATGGTCTCAGTTCATATTTTGGTAATTCTAGGAGTTACCGGTTCACGTACCAGGATAACCCGACTAAATACGAACACTAGTGGTTAAAATTACACTTAAATCAAATGGTTTGATTTATTTAAATCCCAACCCACTTGCTTGACTTTCTCGACCGAAAGTCAGGGGAGCCATTCCCCCACTTGCTAATTCACTCAAATTCAGATAAAAACCATACCTCCTCAATCGAAATCCCACAATCCCTTTCATACTTCTCATTTTCTTACGGCAAATTCCCAATTCTCCTTCAAGTCGAAGTCCAGTTTAAGGTAAAAATCCACCGTATTTCGGTGCTATAAGAAGAGTTCCAAGTGTTGTCTCAAGAATCAAGATAAGGAGCTCAAGATCATTCTCTGTTTCCCTAAAAATCATCATTCTCTGTTTAAGGTAAAAACTCGATATTATCCATTTCATTTTCTTTAAAATCGTAGCTGAACATACAAATCGTTCAAACGCAAGTAAGATAACAAGAAAAGTGTGTCAAATTCAAGATTTGAACATAAAAATATACAGGACGAATTCTGTCAATCAAAGTGCAGTAATCGAAACTAGGAGTTTCGATACCTGTTCAATCGAAACTAGGAGTTTCGATACCTGTTATTCAATCGAAACTAGGAGTTTCGATACCTGTTATTCAATCGAAACTAGGAGTTTCGATACCTGTTATTCAATCGAAACTAGGAGTTTCGATACCTATTCAATCGAAACTAGGAGTTTCGATACCAGTTTACTCAATCGAAACTGGGAGTTTCGATACTAGTTGTTCAATCGAAACTAGGTAGTTTCGATACATATTGCTCAATCGAAACTAGATAGTTTCGATACCCTTCTTGCCAATCGAAACTAGATAGTTTCGATACCTAACTACTCAATCGAAACTATGAAGTTTCGATACTCAATTGCCCAATCGAAACTAGGAAGTTTCGACATCTGTTCATCAGTCACATTGGGCAGTAACTTAGAACTGTTTTTATAGCAAAACAAGTGTTGAAAATCTAAGAAGATATTTAAACAAAAGCAACTAGATTTACTAGGTCGATGGACAATTTGCAATATGAGACGTTCGGTCTTAACACAATTTACCCTTTGGTATCTAGGGTACGAATAGTCAAGTTCGGCTAGAACAATTATCATTGCAAGCATACACAAACTCAAGGTGAGTTCACGGCCCCCTTTTAACTCTTTACTGTTTTGTAAACATCGGGGGAGAAACATACTTACTTGCTATGTTTTGAAAACATGAATTACATTGCTTATACGTTTGACAATATGAACATTTTGGTTTAACTTCTTGTGAGTCTCCCAGCCCCACTTTTACTACTTGTTTTTAAATTGTTTTTAAACAAACGGGGAGAAAACTTTCTCAACTAAACAGCTGGACACAAGTACACACAACGATTGTTCGGATGAACAACACACAACGATTGTTCGGATGAACAACACACAACGA
Source organism: Smallanthus sonchifolius (assembly GCA_023525975.1). Classification (NCBI taxonomy): domain Eukaryota; kingdom Viridiplantae; phylum Streptophyta; class Magnoliopsida; order Asterales; family Asteraceae; genus Smallanthus; species Smallanthus sonchifolius. Next base: position 56,643,353 of record CM042022.1, on the reverse strand, counting down.
TTGTTCGGATGAACAACACACAACGATTGTTCGGATGAACAACACACAACGATTGTTCGGATGAACAACACTCAACGATTTAAGGGAAAAACATACTTGCAACTATTTCATGGGATAACAAGAGAATAAGACACGACTTTATGTTTACATGGGATGAGAACAACACAATGGAGGCCGCGAAAGTCCCCTGGAACAACATAGTAACCATTAACTGTAGCCTAGGGTCCTATGAATAGTACTATGGAGAGTGACGTCTCCCGGTCATGGTTAGTCGCGCTAACCACAATCTGGAGGATTTATGGCCGCATAGAACTGAATAACGAAATTAGGGGCGTGTACACATGTCAAGGTTTGGTTACGCCCCATGTATGAACATATTATTTGTATTCCTAGCTAGTTTACAAATGGGTCAACAATTCTTATTCTGTTTATCACATACACCTGAAACTATTTACGAACAATTGAATTTAAACAAAGGGTTCTGATCAAGTTAAAGTGATCAGGTATAAACAAAAGAGTTTTGATCCGGATAAAGTGATCATGTTTATACAAAAGGGTTCTGATTAGTTAAACCGATCAGGTTTAAACATATTTTATGACGGTTAAGTCATGATAATGTTTTCAAATGAAAACTACTTAGTTTTATGACGGTAAAGTCATGAACAGGTTTTTGGGGAAAAACTATAAGCACTAATATAACTAACTCTGTGAACTCACCAACCTTTGTGTTGACACTTTCAAGTATGTTTCTCAGGTGACCTCTAGCCATGGCGCGGTTGGAATAGGCTAGCTATGTTGGATCAATTCCTAGTAGCTGGAAGGACGTAGAATATCAAGTCTCAAGTCTGTTGTTGATCTAGAAGAACTTAGATCATAGTATTTCTTAGTTTTAGTAATTGTATATGTGTAATCAAGTCTTAGAAATCATTATTACAGCTTCCGCTATCGTGTAATGAACCAATCGTTACAACCTGTATTTATTTAATAAGTAAATAAAATATGGGGGTGTGACAGATGGTGATGCCGTTTGGGTTGTCCAACGCACCAAGCACATTTATGCTGTTAATGAATCATGTTTTCAAACATCTAATAGGTCGGTGCGTTGTCGTTTATTTCGATGACATATTGGTATTCAGTGATGACGTCGCCACACATTTGACGCACTTACGGGACGTTTTTGTGATATTGCGGGAACAAAAGCTTTATGCCAATGCATCAAAATGCCATTTCTTAACAAATGAGGTACTATTTTTGGGTTATATAATAGCAGGTGATGGCATAAGAATGGATGAATCAAAAGTTTCTGCAATTACATCGTGGCCGACCCCAAAGTCCCTTCATGAGGTTCGAAGTTTTCACGGCCTCGCCTCTTTCTACCGCCGGTTCATTCGTAACTTTAGCACCATTGTAGCTCCTATTACGGAGTGTTTAAAGAGCAGCAAGTTTGCATGGTCCAACCCAGCCCAATGTTCGTTTGATGCTCTCAAAACGGCTGTCACAAACGCACCGGTTCTAGCCTTACCAAACTTTGAATTCGTTTTTCATGTCGAGTGTGATGCTTCGTGGATCGGCATAGGGGGCGTTTTAAGCCAACAACAGCGTCCAATTGCGTTCTTTAGCGAAAAACTAAGTGACACGAGAAGACGATATAGCATATATGACAAAGAATTCTATGCCATCGTTAGAAGTCTTGAATATTGGCGTCATTATCTACTACCCAATGAGTTCATTCTTTATTCGGACCATCAGGCGCTTAAATTCATTCACGATCAAGCAAAGTAAAATCCACACCACGCCAAATGGGTCGAAACACTACAAGATTTTAATTTCGTTATTCGCCACAAAGCAGGATCGGCCAACTCAGTTGCGGATGCTTTAAGCCGCCGACCAAATTTTTTAACCACTATGGTTGTTCAGGTTACCGGCTTTGAATCTTTTTCTAACTTATACCAAGATGACCCGGACTTTCATGTCATGTGGGAAAGGAGTAAACATGCACCATATCAATCTTTCATTCAAAAAAATGGTTTACTGTACAAGGGAAAATGTTTGTGTGTGCCTAAATCTTCATATAGAGAAGCTATTATTGTTGAGTGTCATCAAGGGGCATTGTCGGGTCATTTTGGGAGAGCCAAAACGGTGTCTCTAGTCCAAGATCGCTTCTTTTGGCCAAAACTGATACGGGACGTTTCCATGATTTTGAAAAGATGTCGCGTTTGTCACATTGCAAAAACCCACGGTACAAACCAGGGCTTATACACTCCGTTACCCACACCTACGAGACCATGGGAGGATGTTAGCCTCGATTTTGTCTTGGGGTTACCTGTGACACAACGTAAGAAAGACTCGATTATGGTGGTTGTTGATCGTTTTTCTAAGATGGCTCATTTTATACCGTGTGTAAAGACGTTTGATGCTTCACAAGTGGCACGGCTTTATTTTGCAGAGATCGTCCGCTTGCATGGTGTCCCAAAAACGATTACCTCTGATAGAGACGTAAAATTTATTAGCCATTTTTGGCGAACATTGTGGAAGCGTTTGGGTGCGAAGTTAAAATTTAGTAGTTCCCACCACCCGCAAACGGATGGACAAACAGAAGTGACTAACAGGAGTTTGGGTAATTTATTACGGGCACTTGTTGGTGATAACCCGAAACGGTGGGATTTAGTGTTGCCTCAAGCCGAGTTCGCGTATAATCGATCTAACCATAGTACAACGGGTCGCAGCCCATTCTTCGTTGTGTATGGAAGGAATCCTTTCACTCCTTTGGATTTGGCTCCTCTTCCGGAACTCGAACATTATAGTGCAGATGGTGATGAACGGGCCACCCAAATTCAGAAGCTACATGAACAAGTTCGGGAGCAGATTGTTAAACATAATTTGCAGCATCAGACAAAAGTTAATAAGCATCGCAGACATGTTTTTAACGAAGGTGATCTCGTTTGGGTTTACTTAAGACGCGAGCGTTTTCCCCAAGGCCGTTCGGGAAAGCTTCAACCACGAGCGGATGGACCTTTTCGTGTCCTACGCCGTATTAATGATAATGCTTATAAAATCGACCTCCCGGGGCACTATAAGGTGTCCGCCACTTTCAATGTCGCAGATTTAGCTCCATACGTTCCCGGGGATGAAGATGACTCGGGGTCGAGTCCATTTTTAGAGGGGGAGGATGATACGGATCATGGCCCAGTAATGGAACCGACGAGCCCATCAAACAGTGGCTAAAGGCTACCGGCCCTTTAGCCTCATCCATCCAAGCCTTTTTATGTTTTGTTTATTTTTCCGTAAGTTTAGGAAAATTGACTTGTGGATGTTTATCTCTTTTCTTTGGTTGTTCCTTGTTTTTAGTACTCTGTTGCTATTTGGACGTGTAATGCATGGTTGGATGGATCAGTTGATTTGAATAAGAATTTTTGTGGAACAATATTTGTTCTTTGTCTTTCGGGTATTCGAAGACAGGTTACTACACTAGGGTTCTAGCGTCCATTTGTATACGAATCCGTATCAGAAATGGGTTTGTTTTTGAAAATACGAAACATATCCCAAAAAGTAGGGTAGGTACCGTGCCCCTTGTTACAAGAGAAAGCGGCGGTAGGGGAATTGCGTTTGCGTAATGTATTGTGTTTTCCCCTTTTTCTATCCAATCTCTCGTATCAATATATTTCTTATTCACTTCAACATTCAACACTAACATAACTTTTCTTTTTTTTCTCCCAACCCAAACCAAACCCTACTTCATGGAGAACTCCAAAGATGAAAGCAGCAAGATCGCCAACAACGATGAAAACCCTAGTAATATTACCCCTGTTGATTCTTCCGTTGTTCCTGAAGAAACTGACAATCCAAACCGGCCTTCGAGAACCCCATTCACCAATCTCAGTCAGGTCGATGCTGATCTCGCTCTTGCTCGTACTCTGCAAGATCAGGTATATATCTCTGCTCTGATGTTTCCTTTGCTTCAAACTATATGAAATTTAACGTTTGATTCTTCCTCTAAATGAAATCATACTAGTTGAGCTTTGCATATTGATTGTCTTGAACCGTAAAATACATATTACTTTTGAGGAAATAAGAAGGCTATGTTATTCATTGGTGATAATTTGTGTTACCTTGTTTTTGTTACTTATGAAATCGAACTAGGAAAGGGCATATATGATGTTGAGGATGAACAGAGGTGAGAGTGACCATGAAAGTTGGGAAACTGGAAGTTATGTGGAGGAGGAGGAGGAGGATGATGATGAATTTGATCAACACAATAGCGAATATGATGGTTCTGATGCTGAAGAAGAAGATGCATTTGATGTCCATGCTCATTTTGATATTGGATCTGGAGAGGAGAATAGGGGCAACCAAGGTGTTGAGTTGGATCCGGCTTCTTTCCCAAATGATGAAGCCTATGCAAGAGCATTACAAGACGCAGAAGATCAAGAAATGGCTGCTAGATTGCTGGCTCTCACTGGCATTAATGGAAGTCAGTTTTTATAATGAATTTCGTTTTCTTGTTATTTTACTATTTGTATGGTTATTTTAGTCCTGTTGGATGCTGTTTCAGATCCCAATTCAAAACCTATATGCCTAACAAAGTCTTTGCTGATTTCTAGTGGTTACTGAGGAGGACGAGGAGGAGGACGGTATGGATGATCATGATGGCAATTCTCAGGTGATTGTTTGATTTTCCATTTGGCTCAATACTATTGTTTAGATGTGTTTCCACATATTTGATCGCAAAAAATCTAACCATGACTCCATGAGTATGTCAAATATCAAACTAATAATCTTATGTTTAGATTCTCTAATCTGAATGTACATTACATAAAAAGTCAAGTTTAAAATGGGAAAGCAGTGAGAAGAGTCTTAAATGATGGAACAGAAATAGCAAACACACACACACACACACAAAAGATGATCTTTCTATATATTTTTGGTGATTCACAAGGATCCCAAAAAATGAACATACTATTATTCTTATTTGGGGATTTGAACTATATGTCTGCAAAACGAGTTAGCACTTGTAAACTTACTAGTTACTACTAATAATGCATTTGGATGTTTTGAAGACCTGAAGACAATAACATTTTAAAATATCCCCTTTTCTTTTCCAGTTGTACGTCGGGTCCTTTTCCTTGTTTATTTCATGCAAACCTCTCTTAGATTACTAGATTGAAAAGCTTGAGGTATTCCTATATATCAAAAGGTACCTCTTAAGAGCCAAATATTGAAAAACTATTATATAGTGCGGTCTACATATTCTTATTGTGCATTTTGAGTGCTACATTATCGGTATAGTTACCATACCCGTAATTATCTATATTAATCTTGATGGTAGAAGCATTGTGAAAATCAAAACCTAATATGATAATGGCAACCTTTTCGATCCAAAAGCCTCATTAGTCATTATATTGAATAAGAAATTATTTATATGAGTGCATGAAGTTTTGAACTGAACAATAGGTTGTTGATCCTTCGCCTACTCTAAATAGGACTATTGGATGTGGTTATGCTTTATGAGAGAATATTAGTACAGGTATCAGCCTTACTCAAGTTCACCTGTAAGTATATTTTGAATATCTAAAACCTAAAATACAAGTAACATGGATAACAAATATAAACTGAAAAAGCCAAAAGAAATGTAGCAAATATAGATCTACTAATTGTCTTGCATCTAGTTAGTGTAGATTGGTTTTGGATATGCTTTATGAGGCATTCCCTGACACGACATACCTTGTCGTGTTTGCCTAGTAGTAAGGGTGTTGATGGAACCACTCTTCTTGTAGTAGCATGGTGTGACATAAACCCAAATTATAATTAAACAAAAAAGGGTCTGCGTTAAACAGTTCATACTGGAGTTCTCTGAAACCCCAGCCCACAAACCTATGATCCACACAAGGGAAGAACCAAAAATACCAATTGCTGACTTATGCGAAAAACGAAGTGGATGGAATTGATTAAATTGAAGCGTGAATCAGTGAGTGACTTGAGATGATATATTGGTTTAAAAAAGCGCAAGGCACGCGCACGGCGCATCACATACATGTGGCGTGCGTCTATGTACAACCAAATAAGCTTTGTTTACAATCAGAAGTTGTGTCTCACTTGTCTATTTTACATATCATTATATCAACCTATTTATCAAATATAAACCTTTCATAATTTCTTCATCCCTTTGGTTGTTTTTACATATAAACCTCCTACACACCCTAATTTTGACTCAGAACTACATGAGGCGCTCCTTTTTCACTGGTGATGCCTTTTCCTGAGCGCCTTGCACTTGAGGCGCGTTTTTAAACCTAGGATGATATGACATGGTTGGATGATATGTTCCAAAGTTGTATGTATATATCTAAAGATGTTTGACTTGTGGATTTGCTGTATCACATCAAACACTGTTACTTGTTACATATTTGTTCATTACACATCTTGCTTCAATCGGGCCAAGCGTGACAGGATTACTTCACCCTACATTTCCTTTCAAATTATAACTATTATTAACTTAACAGTTATATTTCTGTTGACGTTTGGTGTTTGTCTTTCAGGATTCATGGGATGATGTTGACCCAGATGAACTATCATACGAGGTAATTTATTTAACAAAATTATGACAGCGACTTACAATTATCTCAACTTAATTGGGTTTTGGTCTTGTATGAATGAGTTGCTGCTCACATGTAAGAATTTTAGGAACTGATTGCATTGGGTGAAGTAGTTGGAACCGAAAGTAGAGGGATTTCTGCTGATTCAATTGCTTCTTTAGGCTCAGTCATTTACAACACCCAAAATACCCAAAATACCCAAAATGGAAGCAGTGAAACGTAAGAACAAGTCTCTTCTGCTTTTTTATTATTATTATTATTATTATTTAGTTTTGACCCAAAACAGTCAAAATTCCTTTAGCCTATATTCTCTTCTGATAAGTTTTTTCTTCACATATCTCAGATGTGTTATCTGTCGCTTAGACTATGAGGATGGTGATAACTTGATCTTGCTTTCATGCAAGCACTCGTATCATTCTGCTTGCATAACCAACTGGTTGCAGATAAACAAGGTACTCATTGTTAATATCAGGAATGTTTTTGCTTCTTAGAGGTAGCATAATGGGCTGGCAGGCAGGCAGGCTGCATTTCGAAAGGTTCTGGTCAAAATGGATAGATTTTTGTTTGGGCTGACACGGGTATGTTACAAAAACTATATGTATTAAACATATGGGGTAAGGATGCGTACATCAGGCCCAAGTTAGCTCGACACCCCCCCCCCTCCCTGGGTTTGCCCTATTAAACATATTACAAAAACTATACTACTAAATTAGTAAGTTTTCTTGAATGATGTTTAGAAGGTTCTACTTATTTGAATACTCTTTGTGGTCTACTTTTTTACTGTTAGGGTTGTTTTTGTTTGTAAGTAGTAGGGCGGGTTGAGCAAATACTTTTGTCCTTTTTAAATAATTAACTGTATTTTAAGAAATTTAGTATTGATAATTAGTTATGTTTTTTAAATTAAGCGATCTAGGATTGGATGGCTTTTTACATGTTTGACCCATTTGTTGCTTTGAACCTTTTGACATGCTAAACTTTTAAGAGGAGGCATGGTGTTAAGCACCTGACACCTCTCTAGCAGAGGTCTCTGGTTGGAATCTTGGTTTCGTGCCGTAACCTCTTGAAGGTCACAGCCCAGAGCGAGCAGCGATTTTTCTGATGGTTAGCAGGGTATTGGAGGGTACCTTGAGTTTCGGTAACGGGGTTCTCACGGTTACCAACTGTGTTGTCAAAAGCCCTCAAGGCGCTCGCCTAGGCGCCATTTCAAGGCCCAGCGCAGCTATGACACCTGGAGGTGGCCAAGGCGCAGGTCTGGGCTTTTTTTTGCAAAGGCTAGCTTAGGCGTGGGCTTTTTGTCAAGCGCCAAACCATCCCAGGCGAGGGCTTTATTCATTCAGGCACAATCCTATAATTAATTTCGATTTTTTATGAATTTTTTTGACTATTTTTTAGTCTGTCATTAGCGGCTGGCCCTAAAAAAATGGGGACTATCAAATTAAATCCGAATCAACAATCTTTTGTATATATATACACACCATGGAAGGTTATAGAATTTTGGTATTACTTTTGATTATATATTACTTTTATTTTTTGGTACTAATTATAATAGTTTTTTTTATATTAGTGGTGTGGTATTAATTTTCAATGTATAATATATTTTTTGTTTTTTTCCTCTACGTGCGCCTTTTTATATATCAGGCCCTTGTTTTTTTTGCACCTAACGCCTAGGCCCTGGGCAGTGCCTATGCGCCATGAGTGCGCCTATCGCATTTGACAATACCAAAAAAGAAAAAAAAAACCTTTTGACATGCTTGTAGCGTCTTTTTGGTGTTGGTGAAACCTTAGCGTTTGTTTGTTGGTTTAGAATGAATGATATGTTCTCCTGTGCAGGTGTGCCCTGTTTGCAGCACCGAGGTGTCAACGTCTAGTACTGCCCCTTGACCTTGATGCTGGTTTTATGTTGCAGCAGACACACACATGGTTCTGTTACTGTGTGAAACGACAACCATAAACGTAACTGTTAGGGGTATGTTGTAATTGGGTAGCTCATCAAACTTTCTTTGTTCTGATTTGTCTATTTTGTCTATTGGATTTTATGGTCAGTTATCTAAATATCAAGTTAAATTTGTACAAATATTTATAAAATATGATAAACGAGTGTATGCCCGTCTCCTATTAGATTGATACCCATGAATGACGGTTCTGTGTACCATAGAACAAACACTCCAACAGTTGCAATTCCCACGTAAGAACCGATTACCTGTCATTATAAAATCTAGTTAATGTAACATACTAGTAATTTTACACTCCGCGCGTTGTGGCGGTGTCGAAACATAGTCTAATTTGAATTCTCGTGATCCACGGCGTGAAGCGGATCTTAAACGGTTGAGACGGTTAAAAAAGAAACATAGTAGGTGCATAAAAACATGATGTTATGGATACTCGTTTAACCTTGAAATAAAATGTAAAAAAACAAAAGGAAAAAACGAAAGAAAAAAAATGTTTTGACGTTGACACTAATATACATAAGTATATAAAAGTAACGTATGAATTTGAGGCGGATCGGTTTTGAAGATAGAATCACAGATATAAAAATGTATTACGTCTCTCATATTGCGCCTGATAATTACAAAAGAAAAAAAAGAAAGAAAAAAAAATCTTTGTTAGCCTAATTTGAATTCCCGTGTTCGGCAGCGTGAAACGGATCTTAAACGGCTGAGACAGTTAAAAAAACATAGTTAGGTACATAAAAAACATATGAGGTTATGACTACTTGTTTAACCCTGAAATAAAATGTAAATTTTTTTTTCTCATTATAATCATTTCTGTTGAAAAGAAGGACGATTACAATAAAGTGGCAGGTAAACGGGCACTGACACTAGCATACTTAAGTACATAAAACTAACTTACGAATTTGAGGCAGATCGGTTTTGAAGACAGAACCTTAGATATAAAAATGTATTATGCCTCTCACATTACGCCTAAAAATTAAAAAAGAATAATCAAAAGAAATAAAAAAAACAAAAAAAAATGTTTGTTAGCATGTGTTTCGAACCAGTGACCTATAATATAAAGAAAGGACACCAATACATATCTTTAATTAAGTTATGGAAAAGTCTAATATATATATACATATCCATAATGTGGGTGACGGTGGCTTCAAACGGTGGCTTCAAATGGATTGGTCAATGCCAATTAAGGTTTAGTAAATTAGGTATTTTTATTATTTAAACGTTGGAACTCATGAATTTGTGATACGGTAACTTTTTCTTACAGCACCTTGAAGTTTGATAACTAACAAAAAAACATACTATTTTTCAATACATGGTTCAAACGAAATATTTTCAAACAGCAATATTGCGATAACTTAAATAGAAGTTTATTTGTTTCTTGTTTTTTTAAAAAGTCATTTTTAGGGGCGTTTGATTCGTGTAATTCGTTAGAAATTGAAACTATAAATGGAATTTGAATTGAAATTTAAAAATACATAAAAAGGCAAAATTACCCATTAAAAATTGTTTTAATAACATCACTCAACCCTCGCCCTCTACCATAGGGCTGAGTAACGGTTTAAACCCGTTAGGAACCGGCTTGTCCCAGACCGGAAACTTACCCGTGAGTTTGGAAAAGTGTATGCATGATTCACATTCACTCACTAAATCACACACACACACACACACACACCGGTTGATACACACATACCACACTAATTCAACACACCAGATGATACACACTAATATACAATAACAACTGTAGGATCGTGAAAGTACAAGATGGTTCTGTTCTTAGTTGAAATTGACGAAAACAATAGCAACTACACAAGTATAATCGAGTAAACAGAAAGAATACTTATAAGAACACTGTTGTATTAAGCTTTTGTAAATAAACGATTACAAATGAAAACTCAATCAAAAAGCACACTTACAATGAAATGTTTAAACAGTATTTATACTAACTTAGAATCAAGACAGACCCTTGATTCTAAGGATCAGATCTAACACAGACTGTTGATCTTTTGTATAAAGCTAACAATTACAAGTTTAGTCTAAACTAGCTAACTTTATTGAAGCGTCTTCTTTATGCATTATTACTTGCATGCTTGGAGAAGAGCATTGTCGTCCGTCATTGGTTGCACCATTGAGGTTTCTTCTGCTTTGAGTGTGTCAGTAGCTTTTGCAGAAAGTTGTTAGTGACGCTTGGCATGGATAGTCAGCTGCAACGATTTATCTTCAAGGCACAAGGCTGTCAGCAGCAAGGATGAGGATCAGCAGCAAGATGTGACCATCCAAAGCTGCTAATGATTTGCCTATTAGCAGCATCAAGTGTTGATGCTGCTGAGAAGCCTATCCGCAGCAACTCTGGTCTTCAGCAGATAAGGCTATCCGCAGCAGATTTGTTCTTCAGCAGAAGAACAAGTATCCGCTGCAGATAAGCTTGTTCGCAACAGTTTGTTGGTCAGCAGCAATCTCTGAGATCAGCAACATTTGTACTTAGAGAATTTTGTAGCCATCAGTCTTTATTTCTACAAACTCCCCCTAGACTGATGCTACCAAAACTCTCTTACTGCTTTTGTTGCTGAAGCTTTTGCATGTTGCTTACTATTCTTTCAACCTCATATCCTCTCTGGTCCATGCTGGGATTGTTAAGAGAAAGCTCAGATAGAGTCTTGATATCTTTGCTTGTCAATTTGAATATAGCCTTGCTTGAACACCTCATCTTCTGTCCTTTAACATCTGTCAGTGTGAATTCATTCTTTTCAGCATTGTAGGACCAGCTGATGAATGGAGAGTGGGATTGGAGAGGTTTGACATCAATGATTTCATATTTGCTGGGGGTGAAGTAATGTTTGATTACCAGCAATAGATGTCTCCCACCTTCATTCTCAGGCTCATTGGCTTCACCCAGCTCCATCATTCTTCTTAGATCAGAATCTGGAAGCTGTAGTACCTCATCAACAGATGTATAAATTGATCTTTTAACTTCTGTCCTCCCCCTGAACACTTCAAACCATTGGTCTTGAGGGCTGTATGACCATCTGATTATTTCTCTTGAGTCTTCTGGTTTGGAAGTGGGTTTGTTTTTCTTTTTAGAGGATGTTGATGAGTAGGAGCTAGGTGTGAGGATTTGGACTTTGAGGGAGGAGAGGAGGGAGGTCTAGGATGGAGAGTGGAAGGTTGTTGGATTGAGGAAGTGTTGGGTGAGAGAGAAGGCTTGGGTTTCTTTGTTTTCCTTTCTTCTTGAATGATTACCCTTTTCTTGGAGCCTTTCTTCTCCAATCTTTCTTCCTCATCCTTCTTGACTTTAAAATAGAGGGCTTGCAGGTTCATGAAATTCATGGGACCTAGCCTCTTTCCACTCTCTCCTCTAGCCTTAAGGAAGTCAATCATGATCTTCCTTTCTTCATGGGTTCTTTGATTAAAGGCAATGGTCTTTTTGGCTTTTTCTTCTTCTTCAGCCTTTTTCTTCTTTGCCAATTGACCCTGCTGATCCATGAAGGCTCTGTAGATTTCTTTATTGGATAGTTTCTCAAGGTAGTCTACATCCTCACCTTGAGAAATCAGAGCCTTTACCCATTCCTCTCTCATTTCTTTAGCTAGTTCAGAATCAGTTATTCTGAACTTAGCCTCTTTCTTCTTCTTCTTCTGAATCTTTTCTTCTTCTCTATCGAATTGTTCCTGCAGTTGAAGAGCAAGAGCTTCATCTTCTTCAATTTGATAAACTGCAGGAATCTTTACTTTCAGATCATCCAGTTATTTTGCATACAGCTGGATATGTTGTTCTCTGAGGAGAATGGCTGTGAGTCTATCTTGAGCTTTCTTTATTTAAGCCATCTCCTCTTCTCTTCTTCTTCTTCTTCTTCTTTATTCCTTCTCTCTTTTCTCTCTGAGCAACCTCTCTTCATCTTCTTTGGTCATAATTCTCTTTCCCTTATCTTTGTTAGATGCCTCTGCTTCTGCTTCACTGATCACAACAGCAGATGATTGTGCTGCTGTTGGAATCTCAGCCTCAACTTCATTGGCAATTTGGGGAATGGACAAGGGAGGGGAATTTTCTTCATCTTCTTCCCATTCCATACCTGTCACACCTTTCTATGCCTCTTTCATCTTTTCCTCTTCTCTTCTTTTTTATTCTTCTTCTGTGTTCAATCTGACTATTGGAGAAGAGAGAAAGGATAGGTCTAAGTCAGATCCAGATTCCTCCTTATAAAGAGAAGCCTTGATGATTTTGATCATATCTTGACTTTCTAAGGAGTTGACATTGAAGATGAGTAATCTGAGCTCAAAGACCTTGTGCATGAAGGCTGAAGGTAGGAGCAAGATCTCTTTGATGTTGATTGATAGAGAAGATCCATTGCTCAGGAAGAAGGTGAAGTCATGGGAGTCAGTGCTTGTCCATCCTTGCCCTTCTACATCCCTGGCCATTCTGTTGTACAGGAATCTTCTCCAGCACAGAACTTCTTCTTCAGTGAGAAGACTGCTCCTTATTATTTCAAGTCTTCTGGGAGTCAGTCTTCTTTCTGTTGCTGTTGAAGATTCAGGAGAGGCTACCCTGTTTGCTGCTTGTATTTGTCTTTCGAAGTTGGGTAGATTATCCTCCATCAAGTCATAGAACCTGCCAATAGCAAGTTCTGCTGAGAGGTCCGTAGAGTTGTTGATGCATTGTAGATGGTATAGGTGAAGGACTTGGATGTTGTTGAGAAAGTCCCAGTTTAGCTCTTCTACTCCACCAAACTCCCAACCAATCCAGAACCTCTCAGACTTTCCATCATACCCCCAAGCTAGTATTGTGTCAAACTCCAGCTGTGTTGAAGTCAGTGGAAATTGGGGGGCAGTGGATTGACTTATGATGGCTGCTGCTTCAGGGATGATGCTGAAAGATGTATATGTTTGTTCTATGTCTTCAGCATCAGTCAGCATCTCATCAACAGCCCTGACAACTAACTTCCAGTCTTCAGATGTCTCTTCTTCTTCATCATCTGAAGCTGGAAAGTCATGAACCTGTATAAAAGCTGGCTTGAATAGTGTGCTTTGAAATACAGCCAGCTCCTGAATCCAGTCGTCAAGACTGTCTGATTCTTCTTCCATTGGGACCATCTCCCCTTTTTGGTTGCATCAGTGGACAAATAAGCATCATTTTGGGTGCCCACTGATACAAGAGAGGGAGTAGGCACAGTTGGGCATTGATGGGCTTCATGCATAGAGACTTGGTGTCTTAGTTTGGACACTTCAGCCTCTAGCATAGCCACCCTGGCCGTCAATTCCAAGTTATGAAGTTTCAGTCTATCCTCATCCACAGTTGTGGAATCCTTGGATCTAGATGGGGCCTTAGGCCTAGCCTCTGCATCCCCATCACCCATGGTTTCTTGGCGCCTGGGATTCCTCTCAGTGAGGGGAGTTTCCAAGGAAGCATCCTCACTGTGAGTTGCCGTGGTTGAGGTCTTAGCGATGTTGTCACTGTCCTCCTGGTCATTTGATGGACCAGCAGTAGTGACAGCCTCTTCCACATCCACTCTGTCATAATTCCTAGAGTGGACCTTCAGGGTAGAAGAACTTGGGTTGGGTGTGTTGGAAGCAAGATCAATCAGTACCTCCGAGATAGTGGTAGTTGGAGAAGGTACATCATCTTGATCAGGTTCCTCAACACTTAAGTTCAGAAGAGAGAGGAATGGCTCAGGGGGTTGCTCTATGGATCCGGGATGTGATCCTGATCCTAATAGAGAGGCTTCCAAAGAAGTCTCTCTAGTGTTGTGGCTATCCCTTTTGATATTCTCATCAGAATGTTAGGATTCTGAATGAGGGCTTAGAGATTGGGTTTGGGCCTTGGAGGCAAGAGAAGAAGGAATTCTCTTGCCCCTTTTTCTGGTATATGTCGTTGCAACGGGGGCCCTGTGTTCCGGTTGAACGATAACATCAAAAACAGGTGTAAGTAATTTTTGTACCTGTGCATCCTTAGTAGCATTCACAGGGGTTCGAATGGTGGAAGCGGATACTTGTTCAGGATGTGAGGTGGAGGGTGTGGGATCAGTATCAGCTGGAATTGCTGAACTGTCACCCGGGGTACTTTGTATGTTCAGCATTGTAGATAACAATGGAACATTGACCCCTGAGAACTTTTTGGAAACAGTTCTCATGCTTTGAAAAATATTATTTTTATGTCCCAGCATGATGTAGATTCTTGCAGGTTTTGAAAGTTCTTTTAGTTGTTGATTGAAAACCTCCTGCAAGAATCTTGGGTACATAAAAAATTGTTGCTTTGCACCCTCTTGAAGGTTATATCTCAAACCCTCAAAGATGAGGTGTGCAAAGTTGAAGCCTAGGCCAGTGATCATACCATGGAAGGTGGAGGCAAGTGCGGAGCTCACCTGATGCCATCCACTTCTCTTCTGAGATATGCATTAGAGAAGAGTGTGGCAGAGATACTTCCATGGAGGGCCCATCAGCGCCTTCTCAATTGTATACTCATTTTGATTTCCAGTGTACCCTATGGATACAAAGGTCCTCATGTACTCGTCCTTTGAGTATGAGATGGCTGCTCCCTCATCTTGAAGCTTAAGATGTTTTCTGAGTGTGGCTTCCGAGATGGTGATATCCTTGCCGTCTACCTTGGCTTTAATTTGGGGAATCCCCTGTTCGGTAGAGTAGACGGCGGTACTCCAGAAATCCTCCATATGAGGGATATATATGGTAGGGTTGGTTATGAGGGCAAAATGGATCTTTGATCGACATAAGAAGTCGATCATATCATTGAATCCTTCTGATTTCTTTCCCTTGGTTAGGTAGGCTGTAAGGTTATGGTATGGGGAGAACTTATCGTCAGGGTTATTGATGTATGCCATTGTTATTTGATTTGGAGGGAAGGTTTGAAGGTTTAGAATTTGGAAGGCTTTGAATGTTTTAAGGATGAAGGGCTTTGAATGTGGTGGGGACTTGAGAGAAAGTGATGTAGGTTTAGGGTGAAATTGAAGGTGAAGAGGTGGTAAGGAAATTTGATTTGTTCTTATAACGGCAGAGGAGGGAAAAAGCAAAATGACTTGTACAGTACAACCGTATTCACCTTTTACTGTTACAGCTGTAATACACCGAGGCAGTCATGGTAAAGACTGACGTTAATTTTTACAGCGGGTAAAAGTTAATTTGGACTTAAATTTACCCATCAGCGTCAAACTTGGTTGCTGTGGATGAATAAGCCTGTCCGCTGCAAACTTGGTTGCTGCGGAAGGTTAAGTCTGTTAGCAGCAAACCCATCTGCTGCTGATGGATTTAATAATCCGCAGCAAAGATGTTGCTGCTGACAGTCTTAAAGTTATCCACAGAAAACTTGTTCCTACTGATAACTTAAAGCAGTCAGTTGCAAATCTTTTGCTGCTGAAGATTAAACCTGTCAGCAGCTAAAGGACAAAAATGCTGCTGACTTATAACTTTTATTTACAACAAAAAGACAAAGCACATTTTAAAACAGAATTTTAGAGATAGATTTTAATCAAAGTTCAT
This sequence comes from Smallanthus sonchifolius, assembly GCA_023525975.1. NCBI lineage: Eukaryota > Viridiplantae > Streptophyta > Magnoliopsida > Asterales > Asteraceae > Smallanthus > Smallanthus sonchifolius. The sequence continues at coordinate 56,627,332 of CM042022.1, read as the reverse complement.
CATACCAATGGATTCAACTAAATATCTGAATCTAGCTTCATCAAAAGGTTTTGTAAACAAATAAACATATTGCTCATTCGTATGAACTTTGGTTAAAATACTCCTCTTTTTCTCAGCTTGATCTCTTATGAAATGATACCTGATGTCAATGTGCTTTGTTTTGGAGTGCTGCACCGGATTGTTTGTGATTGATATAGCACTCATGTTGTCAATGTGAATTGGAGTTGCCATGAAAGTCATCCCGTAATCCAGCATTTGATTTTGTATCTAGATGACTTGTGCACAGCAACTTTAAGCTGTAATGTATTCTGCTTCAGCTGTAGAAGTTGAAACACATGTTTGCTTCTTGCACTGCCATGAAATCAGTCTCCCTCCCAGAAACTGACATCCCCCTGAAGTGGACTTTTTGTCCAAGTTGCATCCCCCATAGTCACTGTCAGTGTATGCATACAGATTAAACATGTCATTGTTAGAGTACCATAGCCCAAGTTTTGAGGCTCCCTTTAGGTATCTAAAGATTCTCTTGACGGCTTGAAGATGTGAAATTTTTGGAGCTGCTTGAAATCTTCCACAGAGACATACTGCAAACATGATATCTGGCCTTGAGGCAGTGAGATACATGAGAGACCCTATCATTGCACGGTATTGATGTTGATCAGTGTCTTGGCCATCTTTGTCTAGAGTCAGCTGATGATGCACTTGCATAGGGGTTCTTGCAGCAGAGCAGTCAGCCATTTTGAATCTTTCCAAAATGCTCTTTACATATTTGGATTGGCTGATGAAGATTCCATTTGGGACCTGCTTGACTTGTAGACCCAAAAAGAAATTTAGTTCACCCATTGAACTCATTTCAAACTTTGAGTGCATCAGAATCTCAAAGTCTTTGCACAGCTGTTTCCTTGTTGATCCAAAGATGATGTCATCAACATAAATTTGAACTAGTAAGATTTCTCCCCCTTCATCTTTGATAAACAAGGTCTGGTCAATGGCACCTCTTCTGAAGTTGTTGCTTAGTAGATATCCTGACAAGGTTTCATACCAGGCTCTTGGTGCTTGATGTAGGCCATACAGAGCTTTGTCTAGTTTGAACACATGAGTAGGATATGCAGGATCTATAAAGCCTGGAGGCTATTTGACGTATACTTCCTCACCAATCTTCCCATACAGAAAGGCACTTTTTACATCCATTTGATAGACAGTGAAATTCTTGGATGCAGCATATGCCAGGAAGATTCTAATGGCCTCCAACCTGGCAACAGGAGCAAAGACTTCATCATAGTCAATTCCTTCTTCCTGAGTGTAGCCTTGAGCTACAAGTCTGGCTTTGTTCTTGACTACAATACCTCTCTCGTCTTGCTTGTTCCTGAAAACCCATCGTGTGCCAATAGCATATTTACCTGGTGGAAGATCAACAAGTTTCCAGATATCCTGCCTCTTGAATTGCAGCAATTCTTCCTGCATTGCCTCAATCCAGCTGCTGTGTTTGAGTGCTTCATCTATCTTCTTGGGTTCCACCTGAGATAGAAAACATGAAAACAAATTGGCCTCGTGAGATTTGCTTCTTGTGAGAACTCCTTGGTGGACTTGGCCAATAATATTTCATGAGGATGTTCTTTGTGGTTCCCCTGTGCTGGTACCACCTCCAGCTGTATCCCTTGCTCCAGATTGCTTTGATTTTGATCAGGGGTCTCTTCATTCATGGTGGAAGAGTCTTCAACATCATTATCCACATCAATATTTTCAGCAATAACATCATCAGCATTTACAGCATTTACCGAAGCGTCTTCATTTAGATTTTCAGTTTCAGGCAGGCTGCTGTTGGTTACATTAGACAGTCTTGTTCTGGCTTCACTTGCTTCAATTGCTTCCACAACTGATGGAGGATCAATTGATGGTCTTCTCAGACTGATAGATGATTTAGGAGACTCCAGTCTGTAGTCAGTGGATGAAGTGGAGGCAGGTGTTTGTGTAGACGTAGACTCCATATTTGAGAAGGTGAGAGGCTCAAATATTTGGGAGAAGGAGTCTATGTCAAAGAGCCGACCTTTTCCCTGCTCACAGACTATGTGTTCTCTACATTCCACATTTGCTGATTCTTCCACAATTCTTGTTCTTGAATCGAATACTCTATAGGCCTTTGATTGAGAGGAATAGCCCACATAATATCCTTCATCAGATTTGGCACCAAACTTAGGAAGAACCTCATGTGTGATGAGAATGGTGCATGGACACCCAAAAGGTTTTAGAAACCCAATGTAGGGAACTCTTTGAAACCAAAGTTCATAAGGTGTCTTGTTGAGGGGTTTGACAATTAGAACTCTATTTTGCACATAACAGGCTGTGCTAACTGCTTCTGCCCAGAATGTGAGTGGCAGTTTTGAGTCAGCCAACATAGATCTTGCTGACTCAATAAGAGTTCTGTTTCTTCTTTCAGCAACTCAATTTTATTGAGGAGTTCTTGGAGCACTATATTGTCTTTCTATCCCCTTGCTTTCACAGAAACAATTTAAAGTGTGGTGTTTGAACTCTGTGCCCTGATCACACCTTATGATTTTCATCTTTTGATTGCTTTGATTTTCTACCCTCAGAATGTAGGATTTGAGAATTTCAGCAGTTTCATCTTTAGTTCTCAAGAAGTTTACCCAAGAGAATCTGGTGTAGTCATCAGTTATCACCAGACAGTATGACTTTTTGCCCATTGACATGACATTTGTAGGACCGAAGAGATCCATATGCAGCAGTTGTAGTGGAGTGTCATTTATATTCAAGGTCTTGGGCTTGTGAGAACTTTTGTGTTGCTTCCCCTTTAAGCACGCAATGCAGTGGTCTTCTAGCTGAAATTCTTTGTCAGGAATCCCTCTGACAAGATTATTCTTCACCAATTTGTTAATAGTTTTGATATTAACATGGCTTAATCTCCTGTGCCAGAGAGCTGATTCATCAACTGAGGCTTTTGATAAAAAACAGGAAACACTCCCAGATGGAGTGACTTCATTCATGTCCAGTACATAGAGATTTTCTTTTCTCTGAGCAGTTAATAAAATGCTTTCTGGAGGAGGTATGGATAAGCCTGGAGATAGTACAAAGCATTCTTTATCTGTGAAGAGCATCCAATGCTTTTGGTCACAGACCTGGGAAACACTCATGAGATTGAAGTCCAATTCTTTGACATAGTTGACCTTATCAATGCTCATTCTTTCGTTGGACACAGTTCCTTGTCCAGTAATAGATCCTCCCTTTGAGTCACTTCCAAAGGCAATATATCCTCCATTGAAATGTCTGAAGTTGAAGAGGATGGATCTATTGCCTGTCATGTGCCTGGAACAACCACTGTCTACCACCCAAGTGTTATTCTTGTGACCTGGCTGTCCCTGCACATGATAGATTTCTAATTAGTGGGAGGAACCCAAGAATCTGCAGACTTGAAAAAGATGGTTATTAGTTTATCCTTTTCAGTATGTTTGTAGTCAATGGAGCAAATGATAATGCTTGGAGATGGTTTGGCTTTCCATTGCTTTGTTGGTGATTTTCTAGTTTTCCTCACATTGTCAGCAGCGGATTTTGCTACTGATGTTTCTGGCTTGTCAACAGTAGATCCTGCTGCTGATAGCTTTGCTGAAGTGGCAGCATTCTTGGCTGCTGAAGGCTTTGCTTTGGATTTTGCCTTATCAGAAGTGGACACTCTTGCTGCTGATGGCTTTGCCCTGGATTTTACATTATCAGCAGTGGACACTCTTGCTGCTGAAGGCTTTGACCTGGATTTTACCTTATTAGCAGTGGACACTCTTGCTGCTGAAGGCTTAACTTTTATTTTTTCATACTTTTCAAGATCAGCAGCTGTTTTGTTTACTGCTGATGGTGTAAATCTAGATGAGCAGTTTGCAATCTGGTTGAAGGGATTAAATTTGTATTTGGCAGCAAAGTGGTTGGTTTCACCACAAATGATACAGGTTCGTTGAGGTCTTGACACCTTCACTCTTGGGGGAGATAGAGACTTCCTGAACTTAGTTGCTTTGGCCTCGTAGCTTCTTACCTTCTTATTTTTGTTTGTCTTTTCAAAGACATGCTGCTTTGAATTTCTTTGGTATTCCAGGTAATGAAAGCAGGTGTTGGCAGTGTGGTTATATCTGCCACATACAAATCATGATCTCACCAGTTTGTCTCTTGAAAGGTAGACATAGTCCTTTCTTTGGAACAGATCCTTGAAGTTCCATGGATGAGCTTTGTTATGTTCAAAAGTGGCTTCTTCTAGGGTCTTTTGAACATATGGAACTTTTTCCCCAGGCGCATGACATATATAAAACACCTTCCTCTTTGTGACCGGCTTTGACTGAGGCTTGGGGTTCATGGACCCTGATGTCTCTCCCTTTTCAATGTTTAGCTTTCTTCCATCTGGAGGATAGCTGATCTTGATCTGTTTGAATGGGACAGGGGCTAGAATAGCTGGAATAACAACAGGAACTTCAACTCTATTCAGAGTTGCTTCAGATGGGGCTGCACTGGTTTCATCATGGTCTGAGCAGGTTGACTCAGATTCCGATGAGGTAGTGCAGTCTTCGACGAAAGGTTCATCCGTTGAAGGATCAAGGTTTCGGTTTGCAGTGTCACGATTTGCAACATTGAAGCTTAGTTCGTGAATGGCAATATTGTCAGCAGGAGGAGGAACAGATTTGTACTGATTATTATTATACCCAAGTCCAGTCTTTACCTTCTCATGGACTTGAATATCTAAAAGTCTTTGTAACTTTTTGGAGGAAAATTCATATTTTTCAACATGAACTTTCTGTTCTGCCAGTTCAGCTCTGGTAGCTTTTAGTTTGATGAGTAGATCATCAATCTGAGTTTCAAGATTAGTTTGTTCGTGTTTTAACAATGAAATCTCCTTTTTAAGGCAGTTAATCTTTTCTTTATTAGTATTTTCAACCTTTTTGAACTCAGATTTCATTTGATGAAACTCTTCATTTTGATCTATAAGGTTCTGGTTATGCTTTCTATAACCCAAAACTTTATCAATACAAGCTTGAGAGCAAAGTTGTTCAAATACCCGAGGTGGTATCTCTGCAGTGTCTGCCATAAGAGCTTGGTTGTTGGCAGGCAGCTCTTCATACTGGAAGCTCCAGTCGAAGTCATAAGTTCCAACAGTTGCGCAGGCTGCAGTTCGAACTAGAGGAGTAGCTTGTTGTTGTCTGGGTTGAGCTTGGTTGGTCTGTCTTGACTGAGGAGTAGCTGGATTTGCTCTTGGTGCCTTGCATTCTCTAGCAAAGTGACCCAGTAGGTTACAGTTGTAACATCTTAGTTTGCTTTTATCCAATCCAACTCTGGTGTTGGAGTTGTTGCTTGGAATGGGTCTTCCGGTTCTAGAGTAGAACCTTTGTGCTCCTATAGAGAGCATGGCATACGAGTGCTGTATGTCCATTTCTTCTAAGTCATCTGGGTGGAAGCATTCCAGATCCTCCTTGATAAAGGACTTGTTGCTTGAGTTTTCCGAAACAAAAGTAGCAGAGGTTGAGGTTTGAGGAGGAGCTTCTAGGAGATATGGTGAGGTGTTTGTTTGAGAGGTTGGAGTTTGTGGATGGGTGACAATGGGAGGATAGTAGTTGCTAGAACTAGGACCTGAGTGGTCGGAGTGAAGCGCAGATGAGATGGTGGAGGAAGAAGAGGCTGATTGATGATTGGAGCTACTTTCCTTGGCTTGAATCATTTCTAATTCATATGTTTTCAGCATGCCAAAGAGCTCTGTCATCTGGAGAGTTTTTAAATTCTCCGTTCTTCTTATAGACACTGTATATAGTGTCCAGCAGCTTGGGAGAGATCTGATAAACTTTTTGAGAATATCTTCATTCTCTAGCTTTACTTTGGAGCACTGCAGTTCTCCCACCAGCTAAGTGTGCCTGTTATACAAAACGGTTAGTGACTCACCTTCCTTCCAGACGAAGTTTTCGTATTGCTGTTTCAGGACGTCCCTTCTGTTTTCTTTGACTTCCTCTGAGCCAGCAAACATCTTCTCAAGAGCCTCCCAGAGCTCCTTAGTAGTTTTGTAACTTCTGAAGTTATGAAAAACTTCATTTGGAAGGCACATTTGGATAGCTCCTAGTGCCTTTAAGTCCACCTCCATCTTCTTTATGTCCTCTTCTGAGTACTTGGAGGGTTCCTTCAGAACTAGTGGTCCTCCAGAATCAGCAGAGGCCACCATGGGAGTGTAGGGTCCATCCCTGATGGATTTCCACATTCCGTACTCCTGATAACAGAAAAAGCTTTCCATGCGATTCTTCCACATGTCGTAGTCTTCCCCAGATACCAATCTTGGTGGTCGGTTGATGCTGCCGATGTCTACAAATCCATTGCTCTGTGCCATCTTTGTCTTTGTGATTTTGGGTGACTTGATTAAAGAGAGAGTTTAGAATAAAACCAGAGGTGATTAAACATGTGTGAGTTTGTTTAATCTGAGCCAAATCTCTGATACCACTTATAGGATCGTGAAAGTACAAGATGGTTCTGTTCTTAGTTGAAATTGGCGGAAACAATAGCAACAACACAAGTATAATCGAGTAAACAGAAAGAATACTTATAAGAACACTGTTGTATTAAGCTTTTGCAAATACACGATTACAAATGAAAACTCAATCAAAAAGCACACTTATAATGAAGTGTTTACACAGTATTTATACTAACTTAGAATCAAGACAGACCCTTGATTCTAATGATCAGATCTAACACAGACCGTTGATCTTTTGTATAAAGCTAACAATTACAAGTTTAGTCTAAACTAGCTAACTTTATTGAAGCGTCTTCTTTATGCATTATTACTTGCATGCTTGGAGAAGAGCATTGTCGTATGTCATTGGTTGCACCATTGAGGTTTCTTCTGCTTTGAGTGTGTCAGTAGCTTTTGCATAGAGTTGTCAGTGATGCTTGGCATGGATAGTCAGCTGCAACGATTTATCTTCAAGGCACAAGGCTGTCAGCAGCAAGGATGAGGATTAGCAGCAAGATGTGACCATCCAAAGCTGCTGATTTGCCTATCAGCAGCATCAAGTGTTGATGCTGCTGAGAAGCTTATCCGCAGCAACTCTGGTCTTCAGCAGATAAGATTTGTTCTTCAGCAGAAGAACAAGTATCCGCTTCAGATAAGCTTGTCCGCAGCAGTTTGTTGGTCTGCAGCAATCTCTGAGATCAGCAGCATTTTTACTTAGAGAATTTTGTAGCCATCAGTCTTTATTTCTACAACAACCATATCTAGTAAAATATCACCGATAGCCAAAGCTATTGGTAGGGTCTAGGGAGTGGGATGTAGGCAAACCATACCTCTATCACAAGGGATAGAGAGGCTGCTTCCAGGGAGACCCGCCAGCTCCAAAAAAGCCTACCAGGGCAAGCAAAGAAGGTTAGAGCGAAACATTTCTACACATAGGATTTAAGCAACTGACAACAAAAGGATCTAATAATACAGAATTAGTAGGCTACCAATAACAATGTATGATGAAAAAAGAGGGTAATGAAAAAGTAAAAATAGTGTAGGTAACCAAATAGATACACATGTATAAATAACAAACATATGCCACCCCAAGTGTAGCTTGGACTAAGCCCCTAAAATGACTTTAAAAAAGATCTATGTCCCCTACATAAACGTTCTTAACCTTGATCCTATGTCTCCACAAATTCATATTCTCGACCATGTCCTCAGAGAGGTGCATATCTAGAAAATCTTGTCTAATCCGCTCATCCCAAGTCAATTTGGGTCTACCTATACCCCTCTTCCCTCTCTACAATGAGGGTTTCCAGTAGGGGTGTGCACGGTTCGGATCGATTCGGTTATTAGCCTTAACCAAAACCGAAACCGATGTCATCGGTTAATCTATTTTATTAACCGATTGGTTTTCAGTTAATCGGTTCGGTTTATTCGGTTAGTTTGTCGGTTTTCGGTTCGGTTAATTTTGGTTATAACCAAAACCAAACTTCGGCTATAATTTTTTGCTTAGCAATACATTAAATTGATGTATAAATACATGAAATGGATGTATAAATACATGAAATAGATGTATAAATACATGAAATTAAGGTATAAAACATGAAATATATGAAATGGAGGTATAAAAGCTGGAAATATATGAAAATATGGATAGTTCGGTTCGGTTCGGTTAATTTCGGTTAACCGAGGCTACAAAAAAAACGATAACCGATCTTCGGTTACTTCGGTTTTTGGTTAATCGGGTTTCGATTAATTTGGTTTTCGGATCGGTTTCGTCGGTTTTCAGTTTGGTTTCAATTAACGGTTCGGTTATTGCTCACCCCTAGTTTCTAGTGATCTAACTGGTACCGTCATTCCTCTCCTCCTCACATACCCAAACCATCTCAGTCTCCCCTCCCTAATCTTATCTGATATACTAGCTACACCTAATTTTTCCCGAAAAACCACATTTCTTATATGGTCCAATCTCGTGTGTCCACACATCCATCGTAACATCCTCATTTATGCTACTTCCAGTTTACTCACCTGTGTGTTCTTGATGGCCCAACACTCCATTCTGTATAACATAGCCAGTCTAACTGTAACACTATAAAATTCCCCTTTTAGTTTAGTTGGGAACCTCCCATCACACAATATGCACGTGGCTGCTCTTGTGACAACCGACATTTTCATATTAATATCTGTTCTTGCCCTAATCATAATTACATGATACATTTGCATGTTAGACTTATGTTTGGATTAATTAGGTCTTCACATGCATAGCAAAGTCCATTCATCACATGACATGCATTGGTAATTTTAGAAATTACCGGGTCACACACCAGTTAACCCGACATGTACGTACGTTGGTGATAATTATCAAATACTAGGAAAAACATTCTATTTCATTATTTTATGTGTAAATATAAATATATAAGTAAGTATACATATTTGGTTATCAATTGGGTTCGTTAACACGTATTTTGGACTTTAATACGTACATTGCACATTCTAAAATTCAATTGATAACCAAATATGTATACTTACTTATAGCTCGATTGGGTCTTTGGTACGTATTAAAGTCCCATATGATAGCTTTCTCAAAAATCAAGTTGTTGATTCAAAAGGTGTTTCCATGTGTTCATTCAAGTTTTCAAAGTGTTTTGCAAAAATCCAACGCTTTTTCATCCATCTACCTTCTCCTTGCTTGCTTTGTGTGAGTAATTTTCCAAACTTTAGTATTTATCAAGTTTACTTGTTATATTGTGTAGTAAATTCACCCAAGTAGTGCTTATTTTAAAAGAAAAGTCATTATCTTTAAGCAAACAGTAGATGGCAGAAATTTTAGTTAACTTTAGAGGGTCGTATCTCGGTCAAAACTTAACCAAACTGGACGTTTCTTGAGTCTAAAATTAATTTTAAAGAAAAAGAATTATCTCTCAAACCCAAATGGTTTCATAAGTTTTCGTGGAGATTTTATACCTCAAAAGACTGATAGAATATGAAAGGTACAATCTGGATTTTTGGATAGATTATCAAGGACAACTTTAAGGGGTCATAACTCACTAAAAAATGAACCAAATGACTGATTATTTTTCCTAAAAACTAGTATTTTGTGTTAGCTTTAAAACCCATATGACCTCTTATCATGAAGCTAACATTTTGACTCCAACTAATAAGATTCCCTAGACCTATCCGACAAAACCGAAGCTGTTAACCTAACTGAGTTATGATTTATGTTTGAAACCCTTAAAACTATTTTTAAACCATGATCTATACATTTTTATAATGCTAAGACATATAGTTATACATATCTAGAACCCTATAATTTATTGAGTTCATTTAACTAACTAAAAACACGTCACAAGTTGACTTAAAAACCCGAATACTTTACTAAAGACTATTTTGATATGAAAGTTTTATCTTCCATAATATATATTTAATTTTAACCCCCAAACTTAATGTTGATACGAGAACGTAAAGACATGTTTTGAAATACATATCTTATTTACATAGGTGTATATAAATATATTTTATTATCACAACCCGTCACCAACGGTCGTCATGTCAAAACCGTCGGATACATAACTTAGTACTCATGTCAAGTCTAGTTGGGTGAATCGTATACACGACCAACTTGCACATTAGATACATTGTTTAGACATTAAGGTGTCTTAAATGTTTTGAGGCACGAGTAGGTCGGATTCATTTGTCGGACTTTACTACACATCGTACGTTTCACATACCTTGCTTTCAACAGGTGAGTCTCATGAACCCTTTTTTAAACAGTTTTACTTTTAAAAACTTGGGGGAGAATTCACGCTAAGTTACATTTATTTGGATACAAGTGGATACATGATACATTGGTTGATACACGATTCATTGTTACATGAGTAGATTCGTTATCGCATTAAGTCCCCGGTATTCCTGAACCGTTAGCTATGGTTAGACGTGGAAATTATGAATAGATCTATTTGGGTTGACACCCCCACCCGTGGTTAGTCTCACTAACCTTGATTAGAGGTCAAAGCGGGTGCATTATTGACCATTTTCATTACAATGTTACGCGATAGAACATTGGGTTGGGGCTGATTCAGTTACATGTCAAGTGTCGGTTTTGGGAGCTCATGGTAACTGTTACACTTTGCTATTATTTTAATTAAAAATATGATTCACTAAAAACTTGGAATCCAAACGAAATAATTTTGATACAATTAAACCTGTGAACCCACCAACATTATGTTGACTGTTTTAAGTGTGTATTTCTCAGGAAACTGAAGATCTTTGGGGTAACATTTTGGGATGCATTGCATAGAGCCACAAAGCACTTAGGAGCATTTTGAGTATTTTTCATACATAGCTTATTGATTTAGGACTTGTTTGTAAAATCTTAAACAATTCATTTGTGTGAACTCGAAACATTTTTTTTGGCGTTTGAAAACAATTTGAAACTTTTGGTTTGAATCATTTAGATGTCGTTCAATATAAACAATGATTGTGGTCCATCAGGTACTCACCCCACTAATATCCGTTGTGGCGGGGTGTGACAGCTCTCCATCGACACCATCCTACATGGATGCGATGGGCAACATCACTATCTATGTCCCCATATCCTTGAACAAATGATCCCAAGTACTTAAACCTGGTCACTTGCGTGACCACTTGACCTTTTACGGTAATCGGGATGTCCTCAACTTCGTTTACACCACTAAAGTTACAATATTGGTACTCAGTCTTAGAGCGAATGATCCTTAAACCTTTACCGTCTAAAGCTACTCGTCACTCCTCTAGCCTTCCATTTAAACTCTGTTTACTCTCTATGACTAGTACAATGTCGTCAGCACAGAGCATGCACCACATGACAACCTCTTGGATCGACTTTCACAACTAATCAAGGACTACTGCAAAAAGTAACGGGCTCAAGCAGACCCTTGATGGAGGCCTACCTCCACAGGGAAGAAGTCAGTATCCCCCACGGGTGCTCAGTACATACTAATATACACACACATAATATATTAAAACACACACACACACATAGGTTGATACATAGACTAATTCTCACACACTGGTTGATACATACAATACATATACATATACTAATTCACACACACATTGATTGATACACACACTAATATACAGACACATAATATATACACACAGTTCTAAAATTACAAATTCACAAACACTAATTTACACACACAAAATATATTAAAACACACATAATATGCACACACAACATGCATCAATGGTGACACGCATACCGGTTGATACACACACTACAAAATACATACAATTAAACAAATTGAGCGACGGCGGCGACAGTCGGTGGTGGTGGCATAGGCGAGAGGCGACGGTTGGTGACGGGTGGGGGTGGGCAACGATTGGTGGCGGTGGCATATACGACAGGCGGTTGCGAGTAGAATCAATGGCGACGATGTCGGTGGGTGGTGGGAGGTGAATGGCTGCGGTGGCAGGTGACATAGTGGCAACTGCGTCAATTGGTAGCGGTCGACAACGGTGGGCGGGAGACAATGTTGATAAGTGTGGTGGCGGGTGGTAGAGGCCGAGGTTATCTACAGTATTTAAAATCATTCATGTGAAATCCTTTAAAACTGTTCCAAGAGTGAAATGAGAGAGTAAATTGAGAGAGAAATAATTGGAGGGAAAATGATTTTGATTGATAACTCAAATAATGATTACAAAAAGACTTATGTACAAGAATCGAACTAGCGAAACTAACTTACCAACGAAACTAACTACTAGTTTCGCCCAATCATAGGAGCGAAACTAACTAGTTTCGCCAACACCCTCCCCCTCAAGTTGGAGGTGTATATGACCCCAACATGGAAATGATATCTGAGTGCGGATGACCAGCAAGAGTCTTGGTGAATAAATCCACAATTTGATTAGAAATATGAGTATGAGAAAGCAGAATCAATCTAGCTTGAAGCTTCTCACGTACAAAATGACAATCCAACTCAATATGCTTTGTGCGTTCATGAAAAACATGATTCTTAACAATGTGAATGGCCACCTGACTATCACATTTCAGAGGAACTGGAGTGAGATTAGATATATGAAATTCCACAAACAAACGAGTCAACCAAGCAAGTTCCTGTGTGACCTGACGAAAACACCGATACTCAACTTCGGAAGAGCCAAGAGAAATAGTAGCATGTTTCTTGGACTTATAAGAAATAGGACTGCCCCCAAAAGATATGAAATATCCACTCACAGAACAACGAGTATTGGGACAAGACGCCCAATCAAAATCACAATAAGCAGATAAAGACAAATCGGAGTTGTCATTAAAGAACAAGCCTTGGGAATAAGTGCCCTTGACATAACGAAGAGTATGCCACGCAGCATCCCAATGAGGAACACGCGGATCACTCATGAACTGACTAAGAAACTGAACCTCAAAAGCAAGATCAGGCCGAGTATGAGTGAGATAATTTAGCTTTCTAACAAGCCTACGATAAGCTAAAGGGTCATTAAGAACTTGACCCTCATTGAGTTTGAGTTGTAAATGCAATGGCAAAGGTGACGAAATAGAAGAAATGTTGTCGGTATGAAACTCGACCAACAAATCTTTTGCAAAATAGCGTTGAGTCATAATGAGACCAGATGCAGTCTTAAGAACTTCAATGCCTGAAAAATACTTAAGACTTCCAAGATCTTTGCGTTGAAGCACGTTTGTGTGACAAACACTCTAGTTGTTGTCTCTGCTTTTGTATTTGTTCTTTGTACTTGTATTTTGTATTTCAACCTTTGTATGTACTGGTTATCGATGTAACATTTCTGATTTCTAGTATCCGTATTTCAATTCAATGTAATGCATTTCAAACTCAATTCTAGTGCACTGTTTTGTTCTATTTGTACCATCAATTAAATACTATACTTCAATGCAAAACCACAAATTTTACTCGGTTATATTCTATTAAAACACTACATAAGTATCTATTCATACCAATACGTCAAAAGACTAAAGTTACAAGGTCTGATGTTGAAAATTTACAAGAAAACCTAATAGGCACGGTCGCGCCTCGTTCTGGCACGGTCGCGCCAAGTGCTAAGGCACGGTCGCGTGCCTTGCTTCGGAACGGTCGCGCCTCTCATCAGTTGAAACGTAAATACAGACTTTAATCACACAGACGTTCGATTTCATAACCGTTCGACACATTTTCACCATTAACAAACTCAGTTAAATCTTTTAATCATAACAACCACAACAAATAAACAAAATTCCATCGATTCAACTCATAACCACCCAATTCTCTCACAAGACCGTCGAATTTACCATTCTGATTACGATTCTCCTAAACCAACATTCTATCAATCCTCTCTGAAGCTCCCGAGAACACCGAGTCAGTCGGAATTGCAGAAGAAGGCGCCGGAAACCGAACCCGTCGTCGCCAGAATTTATCTCTACCGAACACTGCCAATTCGTCGTCCTTCCGGGTAATTGAAACCTCTCACACTTACGTTTTAGTCTACTAATCGAAAGCCCTAATCTAATTTGGACTTACAATACAGGAATCATCACGAACCAGAGTCTAGTTTTCGTTCAAAATAGATTTAATCGAATCAAATCTTAGACACGCTTTAGATACAATTAATCTCTACAAAAAGATTCATGATGATCTAATGGGTGAAAGCCCCATGAATTCCAACATTTACAATATAAGAATTAGTCAAATTGAATCTGTTTTGGAACAGACACGGTCGCGCTAATCATATTGCACGGTCGTGCTTCATGAGACACGGTCGCGCCAAAAACTAGCGCGGTCGTGCCTAGTCCAACACACGATCGTGCCTAGAGAACAACTCAATTATGCAATCTGTTTGATCAACACGGTCGCGCCCTGACTAGCATGGTCGCGCCCGTGGTTCGAGCACGATCGTGCCCTTCCCAGGCACGGTCGTGTGTGAGTTAACTTTTTGGCAGAATTATAATTTTATATATTTTTCAAACAATAAATATTCTGATTAAATTGCAAAATAAAAATAGTTGATTTTTATAAAAATGCGTTCAATTCTATTTAGAAAGATCAAATATTTAGTCTTGGAATAAATAGAAAATTATTTATTTAAATTTTATAAAATTTAATTTATATTTATTGTTAAACCTTAAAAAGTATTTTTAATGCTTACGTTACATATATTATAAATAAATAAATAAAGAAATGATTATTTATTTAATTTATATTTAAACAAAAAAAATTAATTATTTATACTAAATTATAACTAATACTTACAATGTTTTCATAAACAATAATCATTTACATTACTTATTTAATTATTCAAACTCAAATCTTAATCAAAATATTCTAAAAATATTCTTTCAAACTTTATATTTTATTCAATACTTTCAATTACAAATCAATGACTTTTTATACAAGTTCAAATGCAACTTTAGACTTAAAATTTTGTGCACACTATTAATACCATATACATTACACTTTAGGTTAACTTGAGCATTTCAAGGATCTTTATTCTATCTAGTATCTTTGTTAGCTACGCCTTCAAACCAAGTGAGTATTTCATAGCCGCTTTTACTCTTTTACACTTTTGGGGTGAAACATGAACTCTATCAAATTACATGCTTACATTTACACAAACAACACAAATACAAATCCTATTTACATTCAATGAGCTTTATGCCCGAGTGCTATGTGTGCTAACTTTTGTGAACACTTATGTGCAATCATTAACTAATCAAGCCGACGATTTTCAATGATAGATCTATTGAGTCTGACAAACCCACCCAGATTGGGGTGATTAATACCGACAACACAATTTTGCATGCTAGTTACAAAGGTTTGATTGTACTTGGTTACACAATAGCAGCTCCCCATAAATGCCTTATTTATCATGTTATATAAGGATTTGTTTTACAACTATATGCTATCTATATACAAACCTATGTTATACTCACCAACTTTTTAGTTGACTTTATTTTATTCATGTTTCAGGTACTAATGTGTGAGTTTGATCAAGATGTGCTACACTTAGGCTTTGGACTTAGCTAATTTAAATAAAGAAGTCTATGTTTTGAAATATTGTTTCTATCTTGGATTTGGTTTTTGTTTGAATGATTGTAATGGAATTTGAAGTTTAATATATTTCAATTTAGTCAACCTTGTGCTTATGAACAGTCTACATGTCCCGCCCCCGGATGATTACGCCATCGGTCGGGGTGTGACAGATTGGTATCAGAGCCTTGGTTATTAGGAATTAGGTTATTAGACACCTTAACCTAGACTATAACTTTAGGACACCCATTTATGCCATGCTTCATGTTTATATGATTATGTGCTACATGTTATGTGTTACATGCTATGTGCTACATGCTTACTATGATTAGTTGTTATTTTATTTGATGACTTATTTATTAAAAATCCATGACTTATTAGTATATACTTAAATAATAAATTAAATAAACAATATCCTTTTCTATATCCTAAAACCCCATAATACTCTTATCTCCTTCTCTATCTTTATCTTTCTTAGCATGTGGAAACTTCATGAAGCTAAATCTATAAAATTTCTTTATTTCCTCGTTAAGGATTTTAAGCTTTGTTAATTATTTGAGCACGTGCAATCTGGAAGAGTGATACCTGTATTTTGGGTTTTCTGTCTAGGAAAGCATTTCGCATAAATCCCAATCAACCGAGGGACCCGTATGCTTTCCTGGGAATTCCCGAGATGAGTGTTTACTTATAGGCTAAAGCATGTCTCCTTGAAAATTATATAAGTTTAATTAACCTTAATGTGTCATAGTATTCGAGTGATTACATCACTATTTGAGTACAATCCAAACTATGATTATCTATTTATTTTGTTATCTTATTCTATTAAATCCAAACAATTCTCATAAGTTCTTACATATTTTCTTGTCTTGTGAAAATCTATAGAATGCCTCCTCGTCGTGCTCCCGCGGCCAACGCCAATACCGACATTGCTTCTATTCTTGCACAACTTGTGACACAACTCACTCAAGCTAATAGTGTAACCAATGGCAACAATGGTGGAAATGGTAGTAATAGTGGTAATGGTGGTAATGGTGGAAATGGTGGTAACAACCCATCTCAATGTACTTTCAAACATTTCAACTCGTGTAATCCTCCCAAGTTCTATGGTACCGAAGGAGCTACTGGAATCCTTCAATGGTTCGAAGGCATTGAGAATACCTTTCTCAATAGTGACTGCCCCGACAACCTTCGTGTTCGTCATGCCACAAGTGTCCTACAAAAACGGGCACTCACGTGGTGGAATGGGGAGAAAAGAAATAGAGGTGTGGATGTAGCAATGGCCTTAACTTGGGATGAAGTTAAAAGACTAATGACCGAAGAATTCTGTCCTCGAAACGAAGTGAAGAAACTTGAAGCCGAGTTTTGGGATCTTACCCAAGATAGTGGTGAAAATTTGGCGTATACAACTCGGTTCCATGAGTTGAGTCTTCTTGTGCACCACATGGTCACTCCTATGTCCCCCTACATTGAAAAGTATATTGGGGGACTACCTAGGCAAATTCAAGATACTGTCCTAGGAAGGGATCCCGCAACACTTGAGGATGCCATCCGCTTATCCGCCACCTTAACCGATAACCATGTGAAAGCGGGGACTCTTACTAAAAAGGGCACCAAGAAAGTTTCCGACATGGCAACTCCTTCCACCCACAACAAAGAAGCCATAACTGAACCCTCCCGGCATAATAAGAAGAGAAAGGCTAGAAATTTTGCTGTTGTCACTCCTGCTATTCCTATTAACCAAGCTGCACCTATGGTTCAAACACCGGCCAAAAAGCCATATGTTGGAATCTACCCATTTTGTGCCACCTGCAACTATCATCATCCCCAAAGCATCCCATGTCGCCTTTGTACTCATTGTGGGAGATATGGCTATACGGTCAATGTTTGTAGGGCCATACTCTTGCGGGCCAAGTCAACCCACCAAACCAAACCAACACCCAAGTGACTAATCAAGGTACTCCCTCTATTGCAAATGGGCGTGCATGTTACGAATGTGGCAACCCGAACCATTTCCGTGATCAATGCCCAAGATTTGCCAATGCTAGACAAGGTGGAGCTCGTGGGCGTGCTTTCAACATAAACGCCAACGAAGCTCAAGCCAACAATGACGTGGTCAATGGTACGTTCCTTGTAAATAGTCAATATGCCTCCATTTTATTTGATACCGATGCCAATAAGAGTTTTGTGTCACTTAACCTTGAACCTTTACTTGCCAAGACACGATCTCAATTAGAGAAAACCTTCACTGTTGAAATAGCAAATGGTGATTCACTTACAACACAATCGAGTCTATTATCTATGACTGTTCTCTGGAACTTAATGAACATACATTCCCAATCAATCTTGTACCAATGCCATTAGGAAGTTTTGATATCATCATAGGCATGTATTGGCTATCAAATCATCATGCCGAAGTCATCTGTTTCGAGAAGTGTATCCGAATACCTCTGCCATCGGGAGAAACACTAAGAGTCTTTGGTGAAAAGCCTTGTAAAGGGCTTAAATTAATGTCATGCACTACTGCTCAAAAGTACTTACGAAAGAAGTACGTGGCCTTTTTGGCCCATATCGTTCAAAAAGATGTCAAAAAGAAGAGTATTCAAGACATCCCCATTATCCGAGATTTTCCCGAAGTGTTCCCCGAGGATTTATCCGGTCTTCCACCCGTTCGACAAGTAGAATTTCGCATTGATCTTGTGCCCGGAGCTAACCCCGTGGCTAGAGCTCCATACTGTCTTACACCTTCTGAAATGCAAGAACTTGTAAGTCAACTTCAAGATCTCTCCGACAAGGGATTTATTCGTCCAAGTCATTCACCGTGGGGTGCACCCGTCTTGTTCGTCAAAAAGAAAGATGGATCATTCCGCATGTGTATCGACTATCACGAACTCAACAAGCTTACTATCAAAAACCGTTACCCTTTGCCTAGAATTGATGACCTCTTCGATCAACTTCAAGGCTCTACTTGCTTCTCGAAGATTGACCTTCGATCTGGTTATCACCAACTCCGTGTGCAAGAAGAAGATATTCCAAAGACTGCCTTCCGAACAAGGTATGGTCATTACGAGTTCATGGTTATGCCTTTTGGACTAACCAATGCACCCGCAGTTTTCATGGACCTCATGAATCGTGTGTGCAAACCGTACCTTGATAAGTTCGTGATCGTTTTCATCGATGACATCTTAATCTATTCCAAGACTAAAGCCGATCATGAGCAGCACCTTAGATTGGTTTTGGACCTCTTGAAGAAAGAACAACTATATGCCAAATTCTCCAAATGTGAATTTTGGCTAAAGGAAGTACAATTTCTTGGTCACATCGTCAACGACTAGTGTATTCATGTTGACCCTGCTAAGATCGAAATGGTTAAGAATTGGAATGCCCCGAAGACTCCCACTGAAGTTCGTTCATTTCTTGGTCTTGCGGGATATTACCGTCGTTTCATCTCAAACTTCTCAAAAATTGTTGTCCCTCTCACCGCTTTCACCCACAAGGGTAAAACTTATGAATGGGGACCACAACAAGAAGAAGCTTTCCAAACCCTTAAGCAAAAGTTGTACAATGCTCCCATTTTGACTCTCCCTGATGGGAATGATGATCTAGTTGTCTACTGTGATGCTTCTAACCAAGGTCTCGGTTGTGTCCTCATGCAACGAGGCAAAGTAATCACTTATGCATCAAGGAAACTTAAGATTCATGAGAAGAATTATACAACGCACGATCTCGAGTTGGGTGCGGTCGTATTCGCATTGAAAATTTGGAGACATTACCTCTATGGCACAAAATGTGTGGTGTTCACCGACTACAAAAGTCTTCAACATATCTTCAACCAAAAGGAACTCAATATGAGGCAACGACGTTGGGTCGAACTCCTTAACGACTATGATTGCGAGATTCGTTACCATCTCGGCAAAGAGAATGTTGTAGCCGACGCTTTGAGTCGAAAGGATCATGTCATGCTTCAATGTGTCCGCATTCAAACCGACATTCAAAACCGCATCTTAGAAGCTCAACACGTCTCAGTCACCGAGGGTAACATGTATGAGGAGATATCGTGTGGTGTTGAACTTCAACTTGAATCAAAACCCAATGGCCTACTTTATTACTTGAACCGTATTTGGGTTCCCGATCGTGATGATCTCCGTACATTTCTTATGAACAAGGCTCACAAGACTCGTTATTCTATTCATCCTGGTGCGGATAAAATGTACTAAGATATTCGCCAACAATATTGGTGGCCCGGTATGAAAAAGGACATTGCTCTCTATGTAGCCAAATGTCTAACATGCTCCAAAGTCAAAGCCGAACACCAACGTCCTTCCGGATTACTTGAACAACCAGAAATTCTCGTGTGGAAATGGGAGAACTTAGCCATGGATTTTATTACCAAACTTCCTCGCACCTCGAGTGGCTATGATAGCATTTGGGTGATCATTGATCGTCTCACCAAATCTGCTCATTTCTTGCCCATCCGTGAAGACTATCGGGTTGAGAAACTAGCCCGAATATACATTGATGAAATTGTGAGCCGTCACGGTATTCCTTTAAACATAATCTCCGATAGAGATGCTCGGTTCACCTCTCGCTTTTGGCAATCTCTCCAAACTGCACTTGGTACACGATTGGATTTGAGCACGGCTTATCATCCCCAAACTGATGGTCAAACCGAGCGGACAATCCAAACTCTTGAAGACATGCTTAGAGGTTGTGTAATTTATTTTGGTGGCAATTGGGATTCACATCTATCACTAATCGAGTTCTCTTACAATAATAGCTACCACACGAGTATCAACATGGCTCCATTTGAAGCTCTCTATGGTCGCAAGTGTCGTTCTCCTATCTGTTGGAACGAGATTGGTGAAGCACAAATCACCGGTCCCGAGCTAATTCAAGAAACATCCGACAAGATTATTCAAATCCGTGACAACATTCGAACAGTGAGAAGTTAGCAAAAGAGTTATGCCGACAAACGACGAAAACCCTTGGAATTCCAAGTAGGTGACCTTGTTCTTCTTAAGGTGTCTCCGTGGAAGGGTGTGATCCGTTTTGGAAAGAAAGGCAAGTTAGCACCTCGCTATGTTGGCCCATTCAAAATCCTTGAAAGGATTGGGAAAGTGGCTTACAAACTTGAGTTACCTCCATCTCTTGGTAATGTGCTTCTTACATTTCATGTATCTAATCTGAAGAAATGTCTCGCTGATGAGAATCTCCATATACTACTTGATGACGTGCGCATTGATGAAACGATGCACTTCGTTGAGAAACCGGTAGAAATTATGGATCGTGAAATCAAGCAACTCAAGCGAAGTCGTATTCCTATTGTCAAAGTTCGTTGGGAGTCTAAGCATGGTCCTGAATTCACTTGGGAACGAGAGGACCAAATGAAACTCAAGTACCCCCATCTTTTTACTGATGCCGTAGCTTCCTCTAACTAAATTTCGGGACGAAATTCCCTCAACATGGGGAGACTGTAACATTTCTGATTTCTAGTATCCGTATTTTAATTCAATGTAATGCATTTCAAACTCAATTCTAGTGCACTGTTTTGTTCTATTTGTACCATCAATTAAATACTATACTTCAATGCCAAACCACAAATTTTACTCGGTTATATTCTATTAAAACACTACATAAGTATCTATTCATACCAATACGTCAAAAGAGTAAAGTTACAAGGTCTGATGTTGAAAATTTACAAGAAACCCTAATAGGCACGGTCGCGCCTCGTTCTGGCACGGTCGCGCCAAGTGCTAAGGCACGGTCGCGCCCGGTGCCTTGGCACGATCGCGCCTCATATTGGCACGGTCGCGCCTCTCATCAGTTGAAACGTAAATACAGACTTTAATCACAGAGACGTTCGATTTCATAACCGTTCGACACGTTTTCACCATTAACAAACTCAATTAAATCTTTTAATCATAACAATCACAACAAATAAACAAAATTCCGTCGATTCAACTCATAACCACCCAATTCTCTCACAAGACCGTCGAATTTACCATTCTGGTTACGATTCTCCTAAACCAACATTCTATCAATCCTCTCTGAAGCTCCCGAGAACACCGAGTCAGTCGGAATTGCAGAAGAAGGCGCCGAAAACCGAACCCGTTGTCGCCGGAATTTCTCTCTACCGAACACTTCCAATTCGTCGCCCTTCCGGGTAATTGAAACCTCTCACACTTACGTTTTAGTCTACTAATCGAAAGCCCTAATCTAATTTGAACTTACAATACGGGAATCATCACGAACCAGAGTCTAGTTTTCGTTCAAAATAGATTTAATCGAATCAAATCTTAGACACGCTTTAGATACAATTAATCTCTACAAAAAGATTCGTGATGATCTAATGGGTGAAAGCCCCATGAATTCCAACATTTACAATATAAGAATTAGTCAAATTGAATCTGTTTTGGAACAGACACGGTCGCGCTAATCATATAGCACGGTCGTGCTTCATGAGACACGGTCGCGCCAAAAACTAGCGCGGTCGTGCCTCACACACTCCGACCCAGTCATGCCTTTAACTAGACTTGGTCATGCCTCAAAACCCTAGACACGGTCGTGCCTAGTCCAAGACACGACCGTGCCTAGAGAATAACTCAATTGTGCAATCTGTTTGATCAACACGGTCGCGCCCGTGGTTCGAGCACGATCGTGCCCTTCCCAGGCACGGTCGTGTGTGAGTTAAATTTTTGGCAGAATTATAATTTTATATATTTTTCAAACAATAAATATTCTGATTAAATTGCAAAATAAAAATAGTTGATTTTTATAAAAATGCATTTAATTCTATTTAGAAAGATCAAATATTTAGTCTTGTAATAAATAGAAAATTATTTATTTAAAGTTTATAAAATTTAATTTACATTTATTGTTAAACCTTAAAAAGTATTTTTAATGCTTACGTTACATATATTATAAATAAATAAATAAAGAAATGATTATTTATTTAATTTATATTTAAACAAAAATAATTAATTATTTATACTAAATTATAACTAATACTTACAATGTTTTCATAAACAATAATCATTTACATTACTTATTTAATTATTCAAACTCAAATCTTAATCAAAATATTCTAAAAATATTCTTTCAAACTTTATATTTTATTCAATACTTTCAATTACAAATCAATGACTTTTTACACAAGTCCAAATGCAACTTTAGATTTAAACTTTTGTGCACACTATTAATACCATATACATTACACTTTAGGTTAACTTGAGCATTTCAAGGATCTTTATTCTATCTAGTATCTTTGTTAGCTACGCCTTCAAACCAAGTGAGTATTTCATAGGCTCTTTTACTCTTTTACACTTTTGGGGTGAAACATGAACTCTATCAAATTACATGCTTACATTTACACAAACAACACAAATACAAATCCTATTTACATTCATGTGTGCTATTTGAGCTTTATGCCTGAGTGCTATGTGTGCTAACTTTTGTGAACACTTATGTGCAATCATTAACTATTCAAGCCGACGGTTTTCAATGATAGATCTATTGAGTCTGACAAACCCACCCAGATTGGGGTGATTGATACCGACAACACAATTTTGCATGCTAGTTACAAAGGTTTGATTGTACTTGGTTACACAATAGCAGCTCCCCATAAATGCCTTATTTATCATGTTATGTAAGGATTTGTTTTACAACTATATGCTATCTATATACAAACCTATGTTATACTCACCAACTTTTTAGTTGAATTTATTTTATTCATGTTTCAGGTACTAATGTGTGAGTTTGATCAAGATGTGCTACACTTAGGCTTTGGACTTAGCTAATTTAAATAAAGAAGTCTATGTTTTGAAATATTGTTTCTATCTTGGATTTGGTTTTTGTTTGAATGATTGTAATGGAATTTGAAGTTTAATATATTTCAATTTAGTCAACCTTGTGCTTATGAACAGTCTACATGTCCCGCCCCGATGATTCCGCCATCGGTCGGGGTGTGACAATAGATTTGTAATTGTGTATGTAAGTACTTAGTCTTGTATTAGTTGTTTGTGAATGTTTTAAAGTGTTGTGCGCACTAAGCAAGTGCGCAGAGTATGTAACCTGCGTACTTAGTAAGTACGCATGAACAAAGTCTGCGTACTTTCTAAGTACGCAAGAAGAAGTTCCTGCGCACTTGATAAGTGCGCAGGTCACAGGTCTGTTGCTATATATAGTCATTTGTTGTAGTTGACAAGTACGCTCTCACTTGTAACTTGTAATCGGATGTGATTGATAATAGACGAAGTTTTAAAATGACTCTTGTTTGTTGTTGGTTTACTTATTGTGTTCGATTCTCAACTAGTCACGGGCATTTCGCACGCTGTTCGACTAGTCACGCACTCGCATGATATGATTCGAGACACCCGTGGACCTACAAGTGGTATCAGAGCATTTTCTCTTGATTTCGAGTGTTGTGAGTGTGTTAGGAGGATTTTCGACACATTTGGTAGCCTTTTTAGTTGAAAAAGTGACCGATTTTTGTGATAAAACATGCCTGCTCTTTAGCACTGTTTTAGAATCACAAATCCTTCAAATTTGACTCTTTTGTTGTTTGTTTGAGTGTTTTGATCATCAAGGGTTTGTTAGAATCAAGTTTCTAACCTTTTAGCTAGATCAATTTAGTCATAACATCAACATTTGAAGATTTGAGCATTTTCCGGTGACAGGAAAAAGTTGGTGGAGCAGGTTGAAAAAGTGAACTACGTACTTACCTGATTTGGCATAATCTCACCTGTTCCTGCATACTTGCTAAATTGTTAAGTGCGCAAGACCACTCTCCTAAGTACGCAAATTGTGTAGAATTTCTGATTTTTGACAAAGTTTCACACCATGTCGAACATTCAGAGCATAAGTAGTATGCTTAATTATGACAACAACAGAAACCACCAAAGCTGCTTAATGTAATTGATTATTCTAATTGGAAAGCACGTTTTGAGGAGTATGTCTCTTACACTGATTCCACCATGTGGATACCCATCGTTGAGGGGTACAAACATCCAACACACTTGTTTCTTGAGGAAACTGTACCCAAACCCATCTCCAGACTTACTGAAGAAGAGAAGAAGGCTTATAACCTAGAAAAGAAAGCACATGGTTCTATAACTATGGCATTGACTAGAGATTTATTTCATAGTTTCAGAGGTTATGATACTTCGAAAGATCTTTGGAAGGCTCTACAGAAGAGATTCGAGGGTAACAGTGACGTCAAGAAGAGCAAGAGGGAGTTATTGATGAAGCAGTATGAATGCTTCAGATACTTGGAGAATGATTCTATTGATGAACTTATTTCAAGATTCTATCACTTGAAAACTGAGTTAAAGTCTTATGAACTGAAATATCCTAATGACGAGTTGGTGGAAAAATTTCTTGATTCATTACCACCAAATTTTGATATGTATACTACCCTACTGAGAGAGAACCCCAAATTTTATGAGATGACAATTGATGAAGCGATAGGAAAGGTTCAAGCCCATGACATGAACCTGAAGAAGAAAGAAACCTCTAGAAGACCTCAGATTCAAGATCCATCTATGTACTATAAGGGTTCTTCCACAACAAAGTCAACGGGTTCTGGAATTGCTTTGTTCTCAGCGAATCCTACTTAGGATGAAGAAAATTCTAATGGTTGTGGTGGTCATACCTGTTTTGCTGCATCGGGATCTGGTTCATACCATCAACATTACTCAAGAGGTCCTACATCTACATCTTCAACTTACCAAACTTCTATTGCCAAGATTGCTGAAGATCATGTGGCATTATTCTCATCATGTATGCTTGCCTACGAGAACTTCATTGGTGGGAAGCTGACTGATCCTGAAACTATTGAAGAAGATTTCAACCAAGTGGATCCAGACGACATGGAGGATATGGATATTCAATGGAATATGACCATGATTTTAAGAAGGGCGAAGCATTTTTTGAACAGAATGGTAGAAAGTTTATCGGTGGGCATTCTAATGCTAAGGTTAGATTTGATAAGTCTAAGGCAAAGTGCTACAAGTTTCAGAACTTTGGACACATTGCAAGAGAATGTCAAAAGGATAAAGGACCAACTTCAGGGTTCACTCAACCGAGTCCGAGAAATAACAAGAACTTCAACAATCAGCACAACCGCAGTCAGACTCAAGGAGCATCGTCCAACGCATTGGTGGTTTAGCAGGATGATAGATTTGACTGGGGAGTACACTTGTAAGATGCCATTATTTATCAAACCCAGCTCGGGTTAATGGCAGAAATTGTTGAAATGATAGAAGCTGAGGAGCGGGAAGCAGCTGATGCTGAACCTGAATCTGCACTTGCTCTAATGGCCATTGGAGAAGCGTCCAGTTCTTCAACTAAGGTAGATTCTAATTCTTTTGCTGTTGTTTCTTGTTCTAAATGTTTAGTCTTGAAGGACAAGAATGATCGAATCCATGATCAACTCGAACCTCTACGTAGGGCAGCTCTAGATTACAAAGAGAATGAAAAACGTTTCAAAGATTCAATTGAAAACCTTAAGAAAGAAAGAAATGAGTTTTCAATTAAAATCAGTGAACAACAGTTTCATTTAGACGTTGCCTACAAGGGGTTAGAGAAAAGAAATGTTGAGATCGCCCGACTGCAAAATGAGATCCTCCAGTTAAGTGGCAAACTTGAGAAGTTGAACAACTCGCACTTTGTGGTGGAACACTACGAATCCATGGTACGAAAAGTGAATGGCAAAGGTTTAGGTACTAATGCCATTCCTCCACCAGTGAGCGACAAGTTTGTCAATGGACCAGTCGACATTGACTTGTCCTGTTTAGATGAATCCTCAAGTAAGACTGATTCAGCTTCTGATGAGGAGTTCTATTCTGATGAAGGTTCTAAGGACACCATAGTTGAGGGTGTTGTCTAAGAGGAGTTGATTGGTGAACATAAAGTTGAGAAAACATTGTCACTGACTGTGACAATTGTATTTTAACCGAACCTGATACAATTGAGTCCAATGGTAAATTAAAAATGATGCTTTATGGAGGTTTCAAATCTATAAAGCAAGTAAAGAAAGAAGCTTTTGCTAATCAATTAGGAAAGAATTTTCAAGAAAACATTGACAAACATTGCACCCCAAAAAGTCAATCAACATCATGTCAAGCACAAGATGTTGTTCATGTTAACAAAACAACTCCTATTGCTCATCAAGCTGAATCATCTTCATCCAAAATCAGAGAGACTTATAGGAGGGTTTACAAAGAAAGAAGAGCTTTCTTTCACTATGGTACAGTCGGTCACATCATGGTGAACTGTCCTAAAAAGAATCAAGGAAAACGGCCAGTTGTACCACAGCAGGCTGAACTTCCTAAGACACCACTAGTGAAGCAACCCAAAAGCCCAAGATCAAAAGTGGTGAAACCACTAGTAAAGCAAATGGTTAAGCCTCCAGTAAAACATGTGGCTGAACCATTTGTTCCAAAACAGGAAAAGCAACCTGCTAATCCCAGTGTATCTACCTCCCATAAGCCTATGGTGAAACTCTCTAAGCCACAGAGGAGAAGAAGGAATAAGAGGTTGAGAAAACTTAAACAACAGTTAGCTAGTTGTTAATCAGGTGAAGCGTCTACTAGTTCACCTGTTGTTGACGATAGCAAGCCTGTTGTTCAAAAGAAACAAAAGAAAAGATCCTGGAGGAAGAAAACCAAAAGTTCTCGATCGTCTGATTCCAAATCTCCAAAAGATTCACCAATTTTTGACAGTCATGATTGCGAGTTAATTAAGGTTGTATATTTTGAGAAAAATGGAAGACCCAAGACCACAATGGCTTGGGTCTCCAAAACTAATTGATTTCTTTTGACTCATGCAGGGACATCAAAAGGGAACTACTACTAACCGTTGGTATGTGGATAGTGGATTCTCCAAGCACATGACAAGCAACATGGCCCTGCTACAAGATGTTAAACCATTCAGAGGCGGCTATTTAGCCTTTACAGGTGAGAAGGGCGGTAGTATAACTTGTCAAGGCGTTGTTTCTAATGGACGTATTAGCTTCGACAACGTCAACTATTACGAGCAGCTGAAGCATAACTTGTTGAGTGTCTCTCAAATGTGCGACAAGGAGTACACGGTTATGCTTGACAAGTCTGAATGCTTGGTTCTCAAGCCTAGATTTGAGGTTTCGGATGATTGGATTCTGATGCGAGCGCCAAGAACAAACGACACCTATCAGATTGATATGAGCGTGGCTACAACCACCTCATCAGTTGCTACCTATTTACTTACAAAAATGACAGAACTTAACTCAATCTTGTGGCATAGGAAACTCGGACACATTTCTTATCATAAAATGAATCATCTTGTCCGAAACGGTTTGGTAACCGGGGTTCCTAAGCTGAGATTTGCCGTTGCAGATGATTGTATGCCCTATAAAAAGGGCAAACAACAACGGAAATCCCACAAGCCCAAGATCCAAAACTCTATCGATACCCCTTTGGAGCTCCTACATATGGATTTGTTTGGGCCCATAAGTATCAGGAGTATTGGAGGTAAGTCATACTGTCTGGTTGTAACTGATGACTTCTCACGTTTTTCTTAGGTGCAATTTTTAGGTACAAAGGATGAGACTGCTAGAATTCTTCAATACCTGACCTTAAGTCTGAAATCTTTATGCAAACTAAAGGTTAGAAGAATAAGGAGTGATAACGACACAGAGTTCAAGAACAACATGATGGAGATTTTCTGTCTCAAGAAGGGTATTCATCATGAATTCAGTGATCCATACACGCCTCAGTAGAACGGAGTTGCAGAAAGGATGAATAGAACTTAAATTGAAACTGCAAGGATGATGCTGTTAGATGCCAAGCTTCCAATCACATTCTGGGCGCAAGCAGTTAATACAGCGTGTCACGTTTTGAATAGAGTTCTGGTGGTGAAAAGTCACAACAAAACATGTTTTGAGCTGATCAATAATTTACCTCCCAATCTTGACTACCTAGTTCCATTCGGTAGTCCCTGTTCATTATTGTTACAGTACAAGGATCGCAAGTCCAAATTTAATGCAAAGGCGGTGGAAGGCATTTTCTTAGGATATGTTTCCAATTCACCATGCAAAAGGGTGTACAGTATTGAAACTCGTTCGGTTGAAGAGTGGTTTGAAGTGGATAGCAGTAAACACAACGTTTCTCAACAAGAGCTCTCTTCAAGTCTTTCAACCTTGGGGATTCGATTAAGATGCTCTCTTCAAGTCTTTCAACCTTCTTGATCTATCTGTTGAAGATGCTGCCAATTTGTATCAGTTTGTGGTCGCGACGACTCCAATTTCTCAACAAGATCTACTGTACCTATTCCTACTCCTGATCCTAATGCTGCATCTGCATCTGGTACTCATGACAGTGACACTGTAGATAATACTAATGTTGAAGGAAATAATGCTCGGGCCGATCCTAACACTCATTTTGGAAATGAATCTCCAGTTGATCCAATCAACATAGAATCTTCTTCTGATACACTTGATATGGGGGAGTTGAGCACAAACCTTGATTCAGATATTCAAGAACCTCATGTACTAGAGACGAGAGTGCATAAGAATCATCCAATAGACAACATCATTGGTGATCCTGATGCCGGTGTTCAAACTCGTCACAGAACCATTACTGAGAACACCAGTTTGTATGCTGAGATACTTGACATGGGTATCATGGAAACATGTTTTCATGCTGCATTCGTATCCCAATTAGAGACGAAGAATGTGAATGAGGCTCTCACTGACAGCTGTTGGATAGAGGCGATGCAAGATGAACTGTCTCAATTCCAAAAGTTACACGTGTGGGATTTGGTTGACCTGCCGAAAGGTGTACATCCAATTGGAACCAGATGGGTGTTCAAGTGTAAAATAGATGATCACCACGTTGTGGTGAAAAACAAGGCAAGATTGGTTGTTCAAGGGTTTTATCAGCAAGAGGGCCTGGATTACACTAATGTGTATGCCCCGGTTGCTAGACTTGAAGCCATCCGACTGTTTCTGGTTTATGCATCCTTTGTTAGCTTCAAGGTCTATCAACTAGATGTGAAGAGTGCTTTCCTATATGGAAAGGTACTTGAAGAAGTCTATGTCACTCAACCACCTGGTTTTGAAGACCCGCTTAATCCTCATAAAGTATATAAGCTCGACAAAGCACTTTATGGTCTACATCAAGCACCAAGGGCGTGGTATGAGACTCTTTCAAAGCATTTACTGTCCAATGGTTTCGACCGAGGGCAAACTGACTTGACTCTCTTCATAAGGAAAGGAGGAGGTGATATTCTACTTGTGCAAATATACGTGCATGACATTATCTTTGGGTCTACAAATGAATAGACGTGTAGGGAATTCGAGCAGGTGATGAAGCCTAAGTTTGAGATGAGCAACATGGGTGAACTGTCATTTTTCTGGGTCTGCAAGTCAGTCAAAGGAAGGATGGCATCTATCTACATCAGACTAAGTATGTACAGGACATTTTTTCAAAATACAAGATGAATGATTGTACTACTTATGGCACACCAATCCCAGTCAATCATGGTCTGCATCCAGACAAAGATGAAAAGGATGTGGATGGTAAATTGTACCGTGGGACGATCAGATCTCTTATGTATCTCACAGCTTCAAGACCTGACATAATATTTGCGGTCTGCTTGTGCTCGAGGTTTCAGTCACAACCAAAGGAATCTCATCTGATTGCTGTAAAGAGGATCTTCAGATACCAGAAAGGGAAACCCCGATTGGGTCTTTGGTACTCCAAGCAGGAATCTTTTGACATCAAAGCATATACTGATTTTGATTATGGCGGGTGTAACCTCGATAGATAGTCAACCTCGGGTGGATGTCAGTTCTTGGGAGACAGGCTGGTCTCCTGGCAGTGTAAGAAGCAGTCAATAGTTTCTGTATCAACATGTGAAGCAGAGTACATTGTGCCGCTAGCTGCTGTTCTCAGATATTGTGGATTCAGTAACAATTGAGAGACACGACTTGAACTACACTGGAACTCCATTGTTCATTGACAACAATGCCACCATGTCCATCACGAATAACCCGGTGAAACATTCCAAAACGAAACATATTGAAATTCGTCACCACTTCATCCGTGATTGTGCTGAAAAGCACCTTGTTGAACTTGTAAAAGTTCACACGGATGATAACTTTGCCGACCTTTTCACCAAGGCGTTTGATCGTACTCGTTTTGAACATCTTGTCAACTTGATAGGAATATTCAATCCTGAGTGAGAAAACTTTTTCAAATCAAAACGTTTCATGGAAATTAAATTTTATTTCGTTTTCTTTCTGTATAGTTCGTTTCTTTTTGAAAAAAATTTAGAAAAATACAAACAAAATAGAAAATTAAGGAAAATTTCAAAGTCATTTGAGGATAAGAGGAAATGATAGTACATTAGTAAGTGATCTAAACGTCTTAGACTGCACGTATGGGAAATGATTGCGTCATGATTACTTGAGCCTTAAATTTGATTATCTTGTTTTAATTTGAATATGTGCAAGTAATTTGAATTGTTAGTAGGCTATAAGCGTTTTTGGATCATTAGTAGTGTGAAAATTAAATATAAATTACTACAACTGTGATTTGAACCCATGTTTTGCAAGTGTGTGTGTTTAAAAGAATGCAAAAGATCATTATCAGATAAAGGATGTAAGATTTTGGCAAGTATTTTCTTATGAGACCAGTTTTGGGTTATGTCTTTAGCACAATTTTTCAGTTCTCTTCACTGCCCATACTCACAAGTATGCAATGGGAAGTTGAGGCAAGATATGTCTTGACAGCAACCGTTAAGCATATGCTACCCCTTGGATCATGTCTGATTCCATTGAAGACAAATCCAAATAAAAGTTGGATCCCCTTACCCAAATCCATAGACTCCATATGTATTAACCTGAATCATCATATGATATTCAAAGAAGAAAAACCTATCAAACCAAGATAAATGAATCACTCGATTCTGAATCTTATGATTCTCGATAATCCTTATGGATTATGCTTGATTTTTTCTATGCTAAATGATGTAACTTCATTCTGGAAATTTTGATAATCCTTGGTAAAATCCTAGATGCCTTGAGATAATGCAATCTAATTTCTGTAGCATAATTGTGGGGTACACATTGTATATCTATAAATATTATCTTAACTCACAAGAACATGATACACAAATGATCGTAGTTTCAAATCTTATAATATTGACAACTTAAAATGACTTGTCTGTGTTGCAAATTCGTTATGTATAAGTAGTAAGACATGACATGATCCCATATTCTTCAATGTTTATATTGTATCATTTTTGCTAAATATTAGTCTGATATGATCTTCTGCTCATGACATTAACTTAAAATAGTTTTCGTGTATATTCCTGTATATCCGAATCTATATCTTGTATATATTATCTGCTTATCAGAAAATAACAAAAAGATTTTAAGTACATTTTTTTCAAACTTAAGAAAAACCAAAAATATTTGTCTTTAACTTCCATGGAGTGTCTTTGAAAACCTCAAGATTGAATGTTCATATCCGGTTCGCTATTTGACACGACATCCTTCATAATTTGAGTTGATTTATGAGCAAGCTAAGGGTTCTGTGTACTTAGCTAAGTACGCACGAAGGAACTTCTGCGTACTTAGCCAAGTACGCAGGACTTAGTCATGCGTCCTTCGTAAGTACGCAAGAGTAACTTCCTGCGCACTTAGTTAAGAATGCAAGGCCATTGGCAGAGGGGTATATATACATGTGTTAGAGAAATTTTTAGCACTTTCATCTTTTTCATACCATCGACACTGTTCTATACCCTCTCACTCGCAATAACTCAAAATTTGTGTGTTCCTACGAGATTTTTCATCCTGTTTCTAGTTTCATCTTCACCTAACTAACATTTGGTGAGAATCTTAGACTATTCCATCCGCTAAATCACATGTTTTGGACCGATTCGTGAAATTTTTTGAACTGAGGGTTTGGTGGCCGTATTTTAACCATTTTTGAATGTTCTTGACTCAAATTAAGACCTAAAACATGATTTAAATCATCAATCGAACCATCTTAACACCATTTCGTCCTTAACTTCATTTGATTTGAGCTTTGACCGACCTTGGAACCGTAATGGGTTTGGTCAATATGACCATGTCTTAGCATGACATTGGTATTGGTTTAGGTCCCATGTGTCTTAAACAAGTTTTTCAACACTACGGTGACCAAAATCCATCACCAAAACATACGATTTTGAGTTTTAGATTTTCAAAATTTTGCTAAGTGCAAGTGTACTTGCGTACTTAGTAAGCACGCAATAAGTAATTCATGCGTACTTACTAAGTACGCAATACCTATATCCTGCGTACTTGCTAAGTATGCAGGAGATGCAATTCTGAAATTTTCTAACTCTGGAATTCCATTTCCTAGGGATGTGCTATATCAGGTCATGTTTCTTTTATTCCAATGATTTTATATGTTCTAATGTTATTTATCGTGTGTTCTTGTAGAGATGGCTCGTGTATTCACAGATGAATTCAACATGCTGGCACTCACGCATCCAGAATGGAAGGGTGCAGCATTGAACTACCAGGAGATTATCAGTTTCTTGAACCGATCAAAGATTAGCTACGCAATCTTAGTGGATCCTATTGTTTCTATACCTTAATTGGAGCAGTTCTGGGATACTGTTGATCATGAATGCACTGTAACCCCAAACGTCCTTAGGGAAACTGTGGCAAGGCATGAGATAGCAATTTCTGAAGACACCGTCAGGAGAGTGCTGCAATTCAGAGACTTACCTACTGGTCCAGTGACGTATCCAGACTACTTTGTTGATGGGTGTTGGACGCAAAGTATGGGCTATGTTGGGAAGACGGACTATGCCTCTTACAAGAAAATGTGGGTACCGCCATTGATCAAGTACCCACACTTTCTTGTAAGAGGCATAGTCTGTCTTCCCAACATAGCCCATCCTTTGCCTTTCCTAACGGTGTCTTCAAAAATTTCTATCTCCTGCCCTGCCACAGTAGCCCAAAGAACGTTTGGGGTTACAGTGCAGTCATGATCAGCAGTATCCTAGAACTGCTCCAAGTAAGGTCTAGAAACAATAGGATCCGCTTAGATTGCGTAGCTAATCTTCTATCGGTTCAAGAAATTGATAATATCATGGTAGTTCAATGCTGCAGCCTTCCATTCTGGATGCGTGAGTGCCAGCATGTTGAATTCATCGGTGAATGAACGAGCCATCTCTGCAAGAACACAAGATAAACAACATTAGAACATATACAATCATTGGAATGAAAGAAACGTGACCTGATATAGCACATCCCCAAGAAATGGAATTCTAGAGTTAGAAAATTTCAGAATTGCATCTCCTGCGTACTTAGCAAGTACGCAGGATATAGGTATTGTGTACTTTAGTAAGTACGCATGAATTACTTCTTGCGTACTTACTAAGCACGCAAGTACACTTGCACTTAGCAAAATTTTGAAAATCTAAAACTCAAAATCGTGTGTTTTGGTGATGGATTTTGGTCACCATAGTGTCAAAAAACTTGTTTAAGACACATGGGACCTAAACCAATACCAATGTCATGCTAAGACATGGTCATATTGACCAAACCCATTACCGACACAAAATTACAGTTCCAAGGTCGGTCAAAGCTCAAATCAAACGAAAGTTAAGGATGAAATGGTGTTAAGATGGTTCGATTGTTGATTTTAATCATGTTTTAGGTCTTAATTTGAGTCAAGAACATCCAAAAATGGTTAAAATACGGTCACCAAACCCTTAGTTCAAAAAATTTCACGAATCGGTCCAAAACACGTGATTTAGCAGATGGAATAGTCTGAGATTCTCACCAAATGTTAGTTAGGTGAAGATGAAACTAGAAACAGGATGAAAAATCTCGTAGGAACACACAAATTTTGAGTTATTTCGAGTGAAAGGGTATAGAACAGTGTCGATGGTATGAAGAAGATGAAAGTGGTGCTGGTGCTGAAGAGTCAGATTCCAAAGCTACATAATCTGATTCATCTGAATCTGATGATGCACCAGATCAGACACACCCACAGAGAACGGCGAAGGTTTCCCTTCCCGATTCATCCTCCAAGAAACAACGACAAGATAGTCCTGACAGTGATTATGAACCAAAGTCAAAGACTGAGGTGCAAAGACAAAGAATAGAGAGAAGAGTTAAGTAGAAGAATGATCAGCCGTTTGATGTGATCATGAGGGATTTGGAAGCTCGTGGTCAAGGCCAATCAAGTACTCAGGCCCCGAGTACTACTCAACCTTCAATACAGCTCTATCAAAGGAGGAGGCAGCCACAGGTAACGAGTGATGTGGCTGCTATAACTGTCTCAATGGAAATTCCTGAGATAGTTTCCCTCCCAATGTCAACGGTCCAAGCAATGGGGATCTCTGCTCCCACTCAGACCGAGTCTGTCATTACAACACCAATTACCACACAATTGGTGGAAACCTGTCACACCCCGCCTAGGCGGAAACCCGAGGTGTAACGTTCATTGGTTTCCAAAGCATATGATTACCGCAAACACATACATAATGATTGGATACAAAATCAAGTTTAAAGTTTTACATCCCAGCGTATCTATTTGAGTTTACAAAAGATTAAGATTTCACAAGTATGACCCATAACGTTGAGTTATACAAGGGAAATCCCCCAAAAAGTTGTATCCGTTCATACATGCATGTAATCCTACATTACTAACCATTGCGACCTCGTTCAATTTCCTAAAAACATACTTAAAAAGTGTCAACACGAGGTTGGTGAGTTCACAGGTTTTGATCAAATATTCTTGTAGTTCCAACGTTTACAAACGTTTAAATGAATAAGTTTTTCGATCAAATAGTACATATATATAACCAATGAATTGAACATTTCCTTACCAATTGACCCCATTTGTAAGATTGCAAGGAATAAAAAAAAAATATGTAAATGCAAGAGACCGTACCCAAACCATGACAATGAATGCCCCTCCCTCGCTATACCACGAGAATAAGACGATATGCAGTCATTTGGTCATATGGACCCCTAGTTAGCGCGACTAACCATGACCGGGGGCGTCACCCCCAATAGTACTATCCACATAATCCAAGGCTAAGACCATAGCTAATGATTACTAAATATGTTTGTTCCAGGGGACTTTATGAGCTCTATAATTGTTCCCTAAATGGACACATAACGATCTGGTCTTTGTTCATTCATTTATAAGAAAATAGTTTACAAGTATATTTCCTCCCCAAAATCTTTTCAACACTTAGAAAAAGGGGATAGTGCAACTCACAAGGAGTTAAACCAGAGTATCCATGTTTTTCCAAAAAATAATTAGTTAAGTAAGTTTCTCCCCCGATGTTTACAAAACAGTAAAGAGTTAAAAGGGGGCTGTGAAACTCACCTTGACAGAATGCTAGCAAAAACTTGAATAACCGTAAACCCCGCTTATCCGTACCCTAAATACACAAGGATGCCTTACGTGTTAAGACTAACCGTCTTAGACGCAAGTTGTTCACCCGACTTAACGAATCCTGTTAAGTACGTCTTTAATTAATAAACTATTTTATCGTGACGACTCGTTGGTGATTATTATTCCAGTCAAGACACTTACTTATTTTTTGAGAAAATATTATATTTCCATATTGGTGACTTGTTACGTTTATCAAAATAAATATTATTTTTGCATCATCTTATAATATATTCATATTATAGTCCACATATAACCATATAATTATTTCTTACCAATAATTATATAATATAACAAATATCGTTCAAGTACGTTCTACGCATGTCCATTATCTTACGTGCACATAAACCAAGTTAACACGTCAACATGCAACTACTTGTTCCGAACGACATTTCTTAATTTATTTTCATTCAACATGCATTTGTTTCTATCAATATGTGTACACAAGTATAACCATATTTCAACATACGCTTAACTATGTTTCACGATAACATGTGATCATTTATTTATTTATTTTTCTATTTTATGCACCCGTGTCAACGTTCCATGTTATCAAATATAAACAAGTTATAAATATATATACATATATATATATATATATATATGATTTTCATTATTTAGTCATTTCATAACTCATTCCGAGTTAACAATTTTCCATCATTCATATATCATGACTTATATATATATTTACATGAACATTATTACCCATTTTCCAAGTTATACAACTTATGATCATACACCCGTATATATGTTTAACCTCCTTATATGAACATATTATTCAAACTTAACAATATTCCAAGTTACCAAATTTGAACACACATATATGCACATATATTTTACTTTTTTCTCAAGTATTAATTTAGACTTTTTCTAATCTATAACTTATTAACATAATTATCCAACATCAAGAATACATCCATATATATATTAAATTAACATTCTTATTCATGTATCCACATATTTGGTTATTTCCAAATCATTTACCAAATCAAACACACACACACACTCACATATATATATATATGCATGCATATTTCGGCCCATATATATATGTATGTATATTCTAGTTTCTCTTTGCTTTAAAACTTGATATCACACGAATCAATAACAACTTATCATTAAAATGATCAAATCAACAAATTATACATATAACTTCATTATTTTTGGCCCATATATATATTTATACAAAAACCCTAATTTTTAAACTTAATAAAGTTAAGCTTTTATAAAAACTCATTAACTCTTTAGATCTCCTTGATTTTTTTTATGGTGAACAACATGTTTTAACCGAGAATATAAAGATGAAAAGAAAGGATTTGAGTCGGGTTCTCACCACTAGTCAAGCTAGGTGAAGATTTCACTAGTAGATGATGATGGATGCTTGGTACTCTAGCAAAACTGACTTTTAGCTCCAATCTTCCTTGAATCTCCAATCTTCCAACTAACTTTCTAGACTTGTGTTCTTTGGATTTTGAAAGAGTGGAAGTGTGTGTGTGCATAGGTGTGTCGATATATATCAAGAAGAGAGAGGGATTGAGTGTTCATCAAAACCAAATGATTACAAGTATGAATGAAAAAGTTGGAATGATGGTATGTATGCATGTATTTGCCGTTCGAAATGAGAAAAGGGAAAGAGAGATGGAGTGTTGTCTTCAACCTAATGATTACTAGGTTTAGTGGATGCGATGGACTTGATCTTTGAGTGTATGGAAGTTTGAATAAGTATGGTTCTTATGACACCATCATTAGATTAGGTTAGAGTTTTGGTGTGGGTGGCCCCACTTGGCGGGTCTCGGCCGAGAAGGGGGTTAGGGGGGGGGGGGGGGTTGGATCTTGTTCCAACTTGTAGTTTAAATCTAACATTTAGTTGATTGGTTTTTAGGTAGTATATACCCGGTATGTGATCCCGTGATTTAACACTTGGTGTACGAATTTTTAAATGTCAAAAACCCTATATTTTTTTATCTTGACTATTTTTTTAATAGTTTTACTAATTTAACCCGTCATAGTTAATTCTTTACATATAATATATATGTATGCACACAAAAATAACTTTTCACCATGAAATAAACATTTTTGTATCCACTTTTAATAGTTTTGTCACCAATATTTATGTTTTTATATTAAGACGTATTACTAGACTTTACGGGAATAAAAATTTTGTTAATCACCAACGAACGCACCTTGCGGGTTAAAATTACTTATTTCCTAGTAATTCTCAAAAATTACTAAATATACTGTGTGTTCCTTTGCTAGACTCCCTAACAATACTTTGTCAAAATAATAAACCAGGAAATATAAATCATGAACGTGAAATTATGCGATATGGATATTGACCTGAAATACTGGATATCACATTCTCCCATGTTAAAGAGAATTTCGTCCCGAAATTCAGTTGTTGTTATCTTGACTTGGAGTGTTCGTGAACAAGGATGGGTACTTGGCTTTCATTTGATCTTCTCGTTCCCACGTATACTCGGGGCCATGCTTTGAATTCCAACATACCTTAACCAATTTAACACGGCTATGCCTTTTTTTTGAACTTTCCAATCTGTGACTTCAACAGGTTCCACAACGAAGTGCAGCTTGTCATCTATGTGAATTTCATCAGGCGGTATAATTAACGTCTCGTCTGATAAGCACTTATTGAGATTTGACACATGAAACGTATCATGTACACTGTTTAGTTCCTGTGGCAACTTGAGCTTGTATGCTATAGGGCCAACCTTAGCGAATATTTCAAATGGTCCAATGTACCTAGGGTTAAGCTTGCCACGGTTGCCAAATCTTGCAACTCCCTTCCAAGGTGAGACCTTTAACATGACCCGGTCCCCAACTTGGAATTCTAATGGTCTTCGTCTAGTATCCGCGTAACTCTTTTTCCTGTCACAGGCAGCCATCAGACGATCCTTGATTTTGAAAATCTTGTCAGTGGTCTCCTGAATAACCTCAGGACCAGTTAAATGCTTGTCGCCAACCTCCACCCAACATAGCGGTGAACGACACTTTCGACCATACAAAGCCTCAAACGGAGTGGGTTTGATACTGGTGTGGTAACTGTTATTGTATGAAAACTCAGCCAACGGCAAATGAGTATCCCAATTTCCTCCGAAATCAATTGCACACGCACAAAGCATATCCTCTAAAGTTTGAATGGTCCTTTCACTTTGACCATCTGTTTGTGGGTGATATGTCGTGCTCATGTCAAGACATGTGCCCATGGCTTCTTGTAATGATTGCCGGATTCTAGACACGAATCTGCTGTCTCTATCAGAGATAATAGAAATTGGCACTCCATGCCTAGCCACAATTTCCTTGATATAAATCCTTGAAAGTTTCTCGGTTTTATCCATTTCTTTGATGGGCAGAAAATGAGCTGATTTTGTCAAACGATCGACGATTACCCATATAGTATCATACCCGCTCGATGAATTGGGTAACTTTGTAATAAAATCCATGGAAATCTGCTCCCATTTCCATTGAGGTATCTCGGGTTGTTGTAACAATCCCGACGGCTTCTGATGTTCTGCCTTTACTTTTGAACATGTCAGGCATTTACCGACATAAATAGAAATCTCTCCTTTCATGTTCGGCCACCAATAGAGTTCTTTCAGATCCTTATACATTTTATCCGAACTTGGGTGAATGGAGTACCTGGACTTGTGGGCTTCGTCCATAACCAACTCTCGTAAGTTACCAAAACATGGCACCCAAATTCTATTCATGAAGTATAAAGTATCATCTGATTTTGGCTCTAATTGTCTGATCATTCCTCGTAAAGCTTCATTCTGAATTTTCTCTTCTTTCATTCCCTCTTGTTGTGCCATCCGGATTTGAGTCGTGAGACTCGTATGAATTGTCAATCCTAGGGCACGAACACGAAGAGTTTTAACTCATTCTTTACGACTCAAGGTATCTGCTACAACATTCGCCTTACTAGGGTGATACTTATTATCGCAGTCGTAATCATTCAGTAGCTCTACCCAACGGCGTTGCCTCATCTTAAGTTCTTTCTGATTAAATATGTGCTGGAGACTCTTATGATCCGTAAAGATAGTACATTTTGTACGATATAAGTAATGTCTCCAAATTTTGAGCGCAAACACGACAGCACCCAATTCCAAATTGTGAGTCGTATAATTTTTCTCATGGACTTTCAGCTGTCTGGATGCATATGCTATAACTTTTTCTCTCTGCATTAGTACACATCCCAGACCTTGGTGTGATGCGTCGCAGTACACAATGAAATTTTCGGTTCCTTCGGGAAGTGATAGGATTGGTGCACTGCAAAACTTCTACTTTAACAATTGAAAAGTTGATTCTTGTTTATCAGGCCAATCTAACTTTTTGTCCTTCTGGGTCAACGTGGTCAAAGGCAAAGCTATTTTTGAAAAATATTCGATGAAACGCCTGTCATAACCTGCCAAACCCAGAAATTGACGCACCTCAGTCGGAGTTGTTGGTGTTTCCCAGTTTTTTATAGCTTCAATCTTGGACGGATCCACGTGGATACCCTTCTTATTGATGACATGTCCAAGAAAATGAACTTCTCAGATCCAAAACTCACACTTAGAGAATTTGGCATAAAGCTTCTCATTCCTGAGTAGTTCCATGATTAATTTTAAATAATGTTCATGTTCCTCCTTGGTTCGTGAATATATTAATATGTCATCGATAAACACAATCATGAATTTATCCAAGTATGGCTTGCACAGGTGGTTCATGAGATCCATGAAAACGGCCGGTGCATTAGTCAACCCAAACGGCA
Organism: Smallanthus sonchifolius; assembly: GCA_023525975.1. Classification (NCBI taxonomy): domain Eukaryota; kingdom Viridiplantae; phylum Streptophyta; class Magnoliopsida; order Asterales; family Asteraceae; genus Smallanthus; species Smallanthus sonchifolius. Next base: position 56,586,637 of record CM042022.1, on the reverse strand, counting down.
TAACCAGAAACTCGTAGTGACCATAGCGAGTTCTAAAAGCCGTTTTTGGTATATCTTCTTGTTGAATTCTTAGTTGATGATACCCTGATCGTAGATCAATCTTAGAATAAAAGCTGGAACCTTGAAGTTGGTCAAATAAATCGTCTATTCGAGGAAGCGGATACCGGTTTTTAATTGTAAGTTTATTCAATTCCTGGTAATCAATACACATCCTAAAGGTTCCATCCTTTTTCCTTACAAACAAGACCGGAGCTCCCAGGGTGAGAAAATCGATCTTATGAAGCCTTTATCAAGTAACTCTTGAAGTTGACTTGATAACTCTTGCATCTCAGATGGTTCTAGATGGTACGACGATCGTGCAACTAGTGCGGATCCTGGTACTAGGTCGATCCGGAACTCGACTTGTCTTGGTGGCGGTAAGCCAGGTAAGTCTTCGGGAAATACCTCGAGGTAATCCCTAACGATCGGTATGTCTTTAAGTCGACGATCCTCGGGTTTCATCTCGACGACATGGGCCAGGAATGCACAATAACCCTTACGTAGATACTTATGAGCTTTCATGCAGTTTATCATCTTCAACATCGTTCTACACCTTTCGCCTTGAATTGAAAGAATTTCTCCGTTTGGTAGTGGGACACGTACAATCTTTTCGAAGCACACGATCTTGGCATGATTTTTCGATAACCAATCCATGCCAAAAACAACATCAAAACTTCCCAGATTAACAAGTAGAAGGTCTATACTAAATGTATGGTTTTCTAGACATAAAGTACAATCCTTAATGACCTCTCCGATTTCTATTAATTTCCCATTTGCTAATTCAATTGTATATCTTTGTTCTAGTTTGATGGCCTTAATACCGAGTAAAGATTTAAAATCATTTGACACAAAGCTCATATCCGCACTCGAATCAAAAAGTATAGAGGCGTAGTGATTATTCATCGGGAACGTACCAATGATAATATTCGGGTCCTGGCGTTCGTCCCCTGCATCCATCACAAATGCCCTCCCCGGTGCCTGAGCATTGTTTTGGTTCTTCCACTTGGGACAGTCTTTCTTGAAGTGCCCCAGATCACCACACTTGAAACATCCTTGCTTTGCTTTGCCCGCGGGGTTGGTGTTGACTCTACAGTTCTGTGTGGTGTGTCCAAACCGACTACATTTCCCACACTTGAAGCACCCACCCCCATGGTGATATCCACACTTGTTACACCTCGGTAGGCCCCTATCATACCCTTTCCTTTCCACTGTGTTGGCTGCAAAAGCATTTACCATTTCCTGCTTCTTAATTCCTTGTTTCCCAGACCTGTTATTCGAATTTCCCATCCATTTTCTCTTCTCTCCAGATTTACTTTCCTCATTCTCTTTCTTCCCAAGTGATCCATTACGCACAACATCATCTCTTAACTTGAATGCTAAAGTTATAGCACTCTTGGCGTCCAGTGGATTGGATGAAGTTACCATGTTGCGAATTTGAGGCGCAAGGCCCCACAAATATCTTTCGACACGCTTATGTTCTAGCGTGACCATGTGGGGTACCAGAATTGCCAATTCATTGAAACGATCGGTGTACCCAGCCACATCATCTCCGATCTTTTGTAGATTCCACATCTCTGTTTTGATCTTTTGCAACTCGTTTTGAGGGCAGTATTCCTCGATCATCATGATTTTCAAATCTTCCCATGATAACTGATATGCTGCCTGCCTTCCCAAGGTCTTTACTTGTGAATTCCACCATGTTAAAGCTTTATCGGTGAGCGTGCAAGTAGAATACTTCACCATGCAATCAACGGTGCACTCACTAATATCAATCACCGATTCCATCTTTTCTATCCACCTCATCAGGCCTACTGCACCCTCGATGCCATTGAAGTTGCGAGGGTTACAGGATAGGAAGGCTTTATCGGTGCACTTCCTATTCAAAGCGTCTGTAGGATCACAAGTCACTTATTTTAACAACGTCATTAATTTGGATCATGACTATGTGTTACGGCTGTGATTATTTATTCTATTACCTCCAGAACCTCCGGCTGTGCCGCTACCTCCTGCTCCTCCTCTGCCGGTACCGAAGTCGTTCCCTCCGCCACTATTTCGATTGGCTTCATACTGTTCCAGGGCGGTAGCTACCCGATGTGATATGAGTTGCTCCACGTTTGGGGAAATCGTCTCGTTGTTATCACCAGTGGTGTCACGGGGCATCCTTAGCTTAGGTGCCATGGTGTTCTTTCTAACATAATATTTAAAAAGAAACAACATTATATAATAATAATGATATAACATGACATAAAGGATACAACAACATCAAACGTAAACAACCATCACCACAACATAAACCAACACATAAATAGTTAAAACATACACAGTACATTGTTCCAAAAGACAAGGATACAAAATAGATGGGTTCATATGACCACATCATTACCAAAGTTTCAAACTACATAATGTGTTACGGGCACAACCCGCCCGTATTAGGTCTAATGAAATAAGTGAGAGTATAACCCAATCATCATGGCAAGTCCAGCCATAACAATACTAGCTCTAGCTACAAACTCTGCAGCCACAGTCCTCTCCTCCAGGGCCTCCACACTGTCTCAAACCGTGGTAGTCAACAGTCAGTCCATATCAGCCCTCTTCTCCAAGTGATCAGTAGTACCCTGCAGGTTTCTGGTGGTGTCCTCTAGTGTCTCTACTCGGGATCTGAGCCCTTGCTGCAGCCGAGTAGATGCATCCCCATGTGCCCGAATATCATCTAGGAGGTCATAAAGACGCTCCTCATGTGTGTGTACACGGGCTACTAAAGTAGGAACTGTGCGCTGCATGTCCTCCCCAGGGTGGGGCAGCTGTGATGGGGAGTTTTATGACTCTCCAAGCTCAAATGTGGAAGGGATGCCCTCCATCTCTCTCCAACGTGCAAGGGTACGGGACATCCCGCTGGTGGTAGGGTGGTAGCAAGGTCGTTGTCTGGGTGGCTCCTCTCCAGTCTCCAGGTCCTCGGGGTCACGGGCAGCCAGGGTTCTCTTGTGGGGCAGTCGTGTCCCCTTCCTGGCACTCTTGACCATGATCGGTCCTCCGCTCTTCTTGCGGTAGCAGATAGGTGGCTCTCCAAAAGCGACGTCAGGTGGTGTGGAGCTGCGGGTCTGAACCAGATACCGGGGGTGTGTGGTGGGAGTCTCCTCCCTAGCAGGTGAACAGAGCTCTGACGACTCAACCTCAGAGTCAGAAGTGGGGATGTGACCATCGTACGATGACATGATGTGACTACAATATCCATATGACATGACGAATGGTTATGCAATGCTTATGCAATGAAAACGTTTTAATGAGTTATTTAAATTATAGACTAGGTTCAGTTTTAGACTCCTAGTTCGCTATAATCAATGGCTCTAATACCAAGTTCTGTCACACCCCGCCTAGGCGGAAACGCGAGGCGTAACGTTCATTGGTTTCCAAAGCATATGATTACCGCAAACACATACATAATGATTGGATACAAAATCAAGTTTAAAGTTTTACATCCCAACGTATCTATTTGAGTTTACAAAAGATTAAGATTTCACAAGTATGACCCATAACGATGAGTTATACAAGGGAAATCCCCCAAAAAGCCGTATCCGTTCATGCATGCATGTAATCCTACATTGCTAACCATTGCGACCTCGTTCAATTTCCTGAAAAACATAATTAAAAAGTGTCAACACGAGGTTGGTGAGTTCACAGGTTTTGATCAAATATTCTTGTAGTTCCAACGTTTACAAACATTTAAATGAATAAGTTTTCCAATCAAATAGTACATATATATAACCAATGAATTGAACATTTCCTGACCAATTGACCCCATTTGTAAGATTGCAAGGAATAAAAATAATATGTAAATGCACGAGACCGTAACAAAACCATGACAATGAATGTCCCTCCCTCGCTATACCACGAGAATAAGATGATATGCGGTCATTTGGCCATATGGACCCCTAGTTAGCGCGACTAACCATGACCGGTGGCGTCACCCCCAATAGTACTATCCACATAATCCCAGGCTAAGACCATAGCTAATGATTACTAAATATGTTTGTTCTAGTGGACTTTATGAGCTCTATAATTTTTCCCTCAATGCACATATAACGATCTGGTCTTTGTTCATTCATTTATGTGAAAATAGTTTACAAGTATATTTCCTCACCAAAACCTTTTCAACACTTAGAAAAAGGGGACAGTGCAACTCACAAGGAGTTAAACCAGAGTATCTATGCTTTTCCAAAACATAATTAGTTAAGTATGTTTCTCCCTCGATGTTTACAAAACAGTAAAGAGTTAAAAGGGGGCCGTGAAACTCACCTTGACAGAATTCTAGCAAAAACTTGAATAACCGTAAAACCCGCTTATCCGTACCCTAAATACACAAGGATACCTTACGTGTTAAAACTAGCCGTCTTAGACGCAAGTTGTTCACCCGACTTAACGAATCCCGTTAAGTATGTCTTTAATTAATAAAATTGTTTTATCGTGACGACTCGTTGGTGATTATTATTCCAGTCTAGACGCTTACTTATTTTTTGAGAAAATATTATATTTACATATTGGTGACTTGTTACGTTTATCAAAATAAATATTATTTTTGCATCATCTTATAATATATTCATATTATAGTCCACGTATAACCATATAATTATTTCTTACCAATAATAATATAATATAACAAATATCATTCAAGTACGTTCAACGCATGTCCATTATCCTACGTGCACATAAACCAAGTTAAAATGTCCACATGCAACTACTTGTTCCGAACGACATTTCTTAATTTGTTTTCATTCAACATGCATTTGTTTCTATTAATATGTGTACACAAGTATAACCATATTTCAACATGCACTTAACTATGTTTCACGATAACATACGATCATTTATTTATTTATTTTTCTACTTTATGCACCCATGTCAACGTTCCATGTTATCAAATATAAACAAGTTATATATATATATATATATATATATATATATATATATTATTTCCATTATTTAGTCATTTCATAACTTATTCCGAATTAAAAATTTTCCATCATTCATATGGCATGACTTATATATATATTTGCAAATTATTACCCATTTTCTAAGTTCTACAACTTATGATCATACACCCGTATATACGTTTAACCTCCTTATATGAACATATTATTTCAAACTTAACAATAATCAAAGTTACCAAATTTGAACACACACACACACACACACACACACACACATATATATATATATATATATATATATATATATATATATATATATATATATATATATATATATGCACACATATTTTACTTTTTTCTCAAGTATTATTTTAGACTTTTTCTAATCTATAACTTATTAACATAATCATCCAACATCAAAAATACATCCATATATATATATATATATATATTAAATTAACATTCTTATTCATGTATCCATATATTTGGTTATTTCCAAATCATTTACCAAATCAAAACATATATATATATATATATATATATATATATACGCATGCATATTTCGGCCCATATATATATATATCTATATTCTAGTTTCTCTTTGCTTTAAAACTTGACATCACACGAATCAACAACAACTTATCATTAAAATGATCAAATCAACAAATTATACATATAACTTCATTATTTTCGGCCCATATACATATATTTATACAAAAACCCTAATTTTTAAACTTAATAAAGTTAAGCTTTTATAAAAACTCATTAACTCTTTAGATCTCCTTGATTTTTTTTATGGTGAACAACATGTTTTAACCGAGAATATAAAGATGAAAAGAAAGGATTTTAGTCGGGTTCTCACCACTAGTCAAGCTCGGTGAAGATTTCACCAGTAGATGATGATGGATGCTTGGTACTCTAGAAAAACTGACTTTTAGCTCCAATCTTCCTTGAATCTCCAATCTTCCAACTAACTTTCTAGACTTGTGTTCTTTGGATTTTGAAAGAGTGGAAGTGTGTGTGTGCATATGTGTGTCGATATATATCAAGAAGAGAGAGGGATTGAGTGTTCATCTAAACCAAATGATTACAAGTATGAATGGAAAAGTTGGAATGATGGTATGTATGCATGTATTTGCCATTCAAAATAGAGAGAAGGGAAAGAGAGATGGAGTGTTGTCTTCAACCTAATGATTACTAGGTTTAGTGGATGTGATGGACTTGATTTTTGAGTGTATGGAAGTTTGAATAAGTATGGTTCTTATGACACCATCATTAGATTAGGTTAGAGTTTTGGTGTGGGTGGCCCCACTTGGTGGGTCTCGACCGAGAAGGGGGTTAGGGGGGGGGGGGTTGGGTCTTGTTCCAACTTGTAGTTTAAATCTAACATTTAGTTGATTGGTTTTTAGGTAGTATATACTCGGTATGTGATCCCGTGATTTAACAACCGGTGTACGAATTTTTAAATGTCAAAAACCCTCTATTTTTGTATCTTGACTATTTTTAATAGTCTTACTAATTTAACCCGTCATAGTTAATTCTTTACCTATAATATATATGTATGCACACAAAAATAACTTTTCACCATGAAATAAACATTTTTGTGTCCACTTTTAATAGTTTTGTCACCAATATTTATGTTTATATATTAAGACGTATTACTAGACTTTACGGAAATAATTTTTTTACCAATATTTATGTCACCAATATTTATGTTTATATAATTTTGTTAATCACCAACAAACGCACCTTGCAGGTTAAAATTACTTATTTCCTAGTAATTCTAAAAAATTACTAAATATACTGTGTGTTCCTTTGCTAGACTCTCTGACTATACTTTGTCAAAATAATAAACCAGGAAATATAAATCATGAACGTGAAATTATGCGATATGGATATTTAACTGAAATGCTTGGTGTCACAAAACCTCACCTATCCAATCAACAATGCCAACTACTACACTACAGGCCATCAGTCAACCCTTTAATTATGGAGACTTTACTCACGGGTTCGACTTTGATGATTTTTTCTCCTCTCCTATCCAAGGAAATGCTGAAGCATCCTCATCCAGGGATCCTGATCCCCGTGATGCTAGGATTACACATCTGGAATCTCAGGTCGCCGCACTACTTGAGACGGTTCATAAATCAGCGAGTGAGTCCGAAGCTCAACAAGTTAGGATAAACTCGTTGGTAGATGAAGTCACGCGGTTAAGGCAGCAAGGTGAAGGTACCCATGTGCAGCTTAAGAGCTTGATGGCCCAGAATGAAATACTCTTTAAGGTGAATGAAACCATTCTGGCCCATGGGCAAGCACTGGAAGGACGTCTGTTACTCGAAAGAGAGGAACACCGGGTGATGGTGAAAATTGTGACGGAATTGTCCGCCAAGCTTTCTGCTCAGGGGGAGAAGGAGAAAGAGAAGGAGAAGATGAAGCCTACTAGAGATGAGGCCTGTCATCCAGTTGACTTATCTAAAGATGATGACAAAGACAAGGATCCCGAAGTCGGTCCTAGTGGTAGTGAGCAACAAGCCTTGGCTATTGTTCCTATTACCGCTGTTCCTATGGCTTAAGGGGAGTCTACTCAACATGAAGCTTCGGGTAGTGGTGGTGGTGGTAGTTAGCAAGGAAAGTCGGTGGCTGAGGTGCTTCAAGACCGATCAAATGATGTAATTTTACTTCTAGAGCCGGACTATTCCAAGGCTTAACAGATCGATGCTCTTAGCAACCTAGAAGAAGGAGAGATCGAGTCTGATAAAGACTGGGATGTGGATGATGAGGATGTGGTGGTGGAGTTCCTGAAGGAGGATAGTGAAGGGGTTTATGAGCTTGAGGATGTAGAGATTTTTGAGGCTCCAACCTTTGAAGCTGCTTTTACAACAGGTTCAGTCAAGCCTGAGAATGTTGCTGAGGCTAGTGGAGCAGCAACCTCGACTGAGGCCTTCCCTCCCAACCTGCTGACACTGACGCCTGGATGAAAAAGTATCCTCAGGGATGGATCAAAAATGATCAGCTTCCTGCTTGGAAAAAGTCTCCAATCATAGGCAAGCACGGAGCAACAGGGATAATCTTATCAGTCCACTTCGATGATGACAAGAAACTGTTTGCCATCAAACGCGCTGGGGGTTTCAATACTTGAAATCAACTAGCGAGGCATTCAGTTCTTTTCCCGAATACGACCTGGTGAACCTAGCAAATCGTGAGCTACTTGGTGACACAAGTCACGTGGTAGCAAAGGGCTTGAGGGGGACACTGCAGCGGGAGGGTAGATCAGGGAACTTCTAGGTGTTCAAGCCTTAAATGCCCAAGAGAGTCCGGGATAAATCTATAAGAGATCCCGTGACGAACAGAAGCCTAAGGAAATTGGTCTACAAGCCGGTGCTATGTGAGACTAGGATTCCCCTGAGCAAGTTATCTCAGGATATCCTTGGGAGCATGTGGTACTGGTACATGGATCCAAAGACGGGCGAGGCGGTGATGATGGACAAGACAAGGTCTAAAGGTGAACGTGTAAAGCCAAGGGAACTGATCAGTGTTTTTGATGAGATCTGTTTCATCAGCTTCTTTGTGAAGGATATGGAGGTTCTGCATGATAAATACTTCATTTACACGGACGAGTGGACGAAGCTTCTTGCATCAAGATACGACAAGTTAGTCAAGTTCTGCTTTGACTACAAGATGAAGATGGGGAGCTAAGTCAGAGCTGAAAAAGATTGAAGATCGAAGACATTCCAGGGCTGTTGTCAAAGGGGAGTTTGTTGGAGCACGTTTGTGTGACAAACACTCTGGATGTTGTCCCTGCTTTTGTATTTGTTCTTTTACTTGTATTTTGTATTTCAGTCTTTGTATGTACTGGTTATCGAGTTGTAATCATGTCTGTAAGTACTTAGTCTTGTATTAGTCATTTGTGAATGTTGTTAAGTGTTGTGCGCACTTAGCAAGGGCGCAGGGTATGTAACCTACGTACTTAGTAAGTACGCATGAACAAAGTCTGCGTACTTGCTAAGTACGCAAGAAGAAGTTCGTGCGCACTTGATAAGTGCGCAGGTCACAGGTCTGTTGCTATATATAGTCGTTTGTTGTAGTTGACAAGTACGCTCTCACTTGTAACTTGTAATCGGCTATGATTGATAATAGACGAATTTTTAAAGTGGCTCTTGTTTGTTGTCGGTTTACTTGTTGTGTTTGATTCTCCAACTAGTCACGGGCATCCCGCACCGTGTTTGACTAGTCACGCACTCGCACGATACGATCCGAGACACTCGGGGACCTACACTTTGATTTGAAATGTGGAATGTAAGATAGCTTTTAAAGCAGACATCTCCTGTTCATCATTACCCATATGAAGAATGTCATCCACATAAACAGCCACATGAACAACATAATATCCCATGGTCTTTGAAAACAAAGAATAATCATTGGGAGAATGCATATAGCCTTTGGTTTTGAGAGCATCAGATAACTTGCAATACCATTGCTGAGAGGCTTGTTTCAAACCATAAAGAGACTTCTTGAGTTTGAGAACATGATCAGGAGAAGATAATGGCATGCTAGGAGGAGCACTCATATAAATGTCTTCATCAAGATCACCATGTAAGAAATCAATATTAACATCCAAATGATATAAACCCCAATGTTGTTTGGTAGAAGCATCAACAAGACTATGAATAGTGGTCATTTTAACGACATGGAAGAAAGTTTCATTGTAATCAGTGCCAGCTTTATCAGTGTCTCCATGAACAATCAAACGGGCTTTGCAACGTTCAACTATGCCATCAACATTGTAGTTGACTTTATACACCCATTTGCATTTAATAGCCTTCTTACCCTCAGGTAAATTCATGACTTACCAAGTTTGATTGCGTTCTAAAGCAGTAAATTCCTTAGACATAGCCTCTTGCTAAGCAGGATGTTGAGCAGCCTCCTGGTAGGAAGATGTGAGAACCACGGATTTTCTGGTACTTATCATTTCTCGAATTTTTGTACGTTTATATTTTTATATTTCAACATGTTATATTTTATGTGTTTTTAGAGGTTCTAGGAGCATTACCTTAGACGAACACTAAGGTCACAACTAGAATACCCGGTTAAGTGCATACATCGCGTGTACTGCGAAGGTGCTAAATAAACGGTAAAATTTAATTTCTCGAAAATAAATTTTATATTTAAACTTAGTTGAGAAATATGTTTTATAATATTTATATGTGCTAACTTTTGTGATATTTGATTAAATTAACGATCACAGGTGGTTCACCCGGTATTTAACCGGTATAACTTTTTTTTAAAATTTAAGATTTTTATGTTTTAAAAACCATTAAAATTCATTATTTTTGGTGCTAGATTTAATTATTTGGATACAAGTATTTTTGTTAGTATTTAAGGGTGTAATTTTTATAAAAAGTGGGTAGTTTTTATAAATTGTTTTTTAAAACCCAAGCATCTCTTCTCACCTATAAATACCTCTCCCCACCTTCACCAATTTCTTCTTCCTCCCTTCTCCAAGTCGTAAACCACCACACACCCAAAAACCCCATTTTTCTTTCAAAGTTCTTCAAGAATTCAACCCATTCAACATTGATTTTTGGTTCTAGTTAGTTTTTGATCTTCACTCGAGGGATAAGAAAGGTAAAAAAACCTGATTTGGGCTATAATTTTCTGTTTTGTTACTTGCATGTGTTCTCAAGAAACCAAGAACACACACACACTTACATTGATTTTCAAGAAGAGCCGGCCCCGATAATCCCTGAAACGTTTTGGGCCCGGGATAAGTAATAAAAAAGCGGGCCTCAATAATTTTTTTTGTATGTAATGTGTTTAAATATATACATTTTTGTGTCTTTTTTTGGTTTTGATTTAATAGTTTAAACAATTATGGGTTTTTGTGGGACAACCTTTTAAAGAGAAAAAAAAGAAGAGAAAAGAAAAGAAGAAATAGAACACATGGAAAATAAATAGTGTTGTTGCAAATACTTGAACATGTGACCTTTACATTTTCTTGCAATGATTTTTTCAATTGCACTAAGGAAACATTGATGTACACAAAATTGATGTATAAACTAAATATACTATTTAAAACATATACAATTTTTTAAAAAACTTCGGGCCTCTCGAAAGACCGGGCCTGGAGCCGTGGCCCACCCTGCCCCTCCCTTTGGGCCGCGCATGTTTTCAAGTTTTGGTGTTTTAAGTGTTTTTAGCTTAAATATTGCAATTTTAACAAGGATTTATGGATAAAAACTATTTTTAATCATCCACAATGAGTTGCATGTCATTGATTCTTCAAAATTTGGATGATCAAAGTGTATGAACACTTGATATTCATCCTTTGGGTTTTTCATGATTTTAATGGATTTTGAGTTTTTGGGTTTGGGTTTGAACCACATTGTGATTGTATGTTGTTATATCAAGAAATCACAAGAGAAAGGCATCCAACAACACCATTCAAGGCTGATTTGAAGGTATAATTTTGGATTAAAAGTGTTTAGTTAGCTTGATTAACCAAGAACATCCATGTTTTTGATGGATTTTTCTAAAAGTGTGATCGAACATCTAAATTTACTTTTAAATAGTAGTATTTATATAAAAAGTGAGATCTGAAAAGTTTGGTAATTTAACTTCTTGTAGATTATTTACTAGATTTAATGCAAGGAAATTGGGAACAATACTTTTGAGTTTTGGAAAAATCTAAAACTTGGTCAGTAGTTGGTAGATAGTATAAAATGACTCCTTCACAAATTTTGTGAATTTTGGAGTAGTATAAGTATGGTTTTGGTAATTATTAAGTTTTAACAAGTAGAAATGGGATCATAGAATTCTGGACAATACTTGGACTTGAAATTTTTAATGGGACTTCATATGAATACATAACGACTTGGTAAAAATTTAGTGAATTTTTGACAAACTTAACTATTTTTCACAAATTTATTGATTTTCATGCATATTATATTCATAATAAATAATTTGCACATTTAATAATTTTGAAACTTGGTAAATAATTATTTTATACGCATATGGATATTTTCTAAAAGTTTCAAACATTTATTTTCTGTCTAACTATGGTTTTGGATTTATGAACTATTAAATATTTATAAAAATGGCCATTTTGAGGGTTTTTGGTATAAAATTATATTTTTAAACTTTTTATAAGTTTTGGGCAGAAGTTTTTGTCATATTAAGTTTTTTTCATACTAAAAACTTAATTTTGAACTCTTAATTTGGAAGTTAAGATCACACTAAAACCCTAATTTTGGACGAATCAAACTTTTATACCATAAACCGGACTTTACGCGCGTAACCGCGTTTTTGGACAAACGAAACCGTGACTTGGATTTTATCACATATAACTTTATAACTTCCGTTATACTTTATTAAAAACTTAAACTTTAAGTTTTAAATTCATAAATTTATATAAAAGCCAGTTTTACAACTTTAAGCGGTTCGTACGCGTATGCACGGGTTTTTCGGTATGAAATAGGTTGCATAGTTACTTTTGAGTAGTAGACTCAGTTTTATACTTTAGGCGTAAGAAAATGCTATTTTTTCGTGTCTACTTGGTTAGTAGGACTAGCATAGGAGACATGTTTTGCGTCTTATTTGGATTTAGCCATACATTGGTAGCATTGAGTTGCTAGCTACTCTTTGCGAGTATTTGACTACTGGCCTTTGATAGAATTTTGTTGTTAACCGTACTTTGCGGTTTTTGTTGACTATGTCACACAAATCACCGACGATATCCTGGTGAGTTTCGCGGCCCCACTTTTCATTTTTACTATTTTATGGGGAAAAAGTTGTTTCACACAATGCATGCTGTTACATGGGATTTGGATTACCTGGGTTTACTTGTAAATGCACTTATGTCCCCACTTTAACGCAATCAATTAGCTTGTATAGCCGATGGGAATTGTGAATAGTATTATTTGGGTTGACACCCCCGCTCAAGGTTGGTTGCGCCAACCGGACTTGTAGGGTCAATTGGGCGCATAATTAGCCATAGTAGGTGTTCGCATTTGACTCCTAGATTCTGCAGGGCAAAAAACTATTCTGATGGTTTTGATTGTGGCTCAGGGTAATAAAATATTACACGTGTACATAATCATCTGCGGATGATTACATTTAACTTTTGAGATTACTTACTTTTTCTTATCGAGTCGCAAAACCTGCGTACTCACCAACTATTTTTATAGTTGACCCGTTTTCGAAACATGCTTTTCAGGTAAACAGTTATGGGGATCACGAGCTTTAAACGACATGCTTTTGGGAAGAATTATTATTGTGTACCTTTGGTTGTGGTCGAGCCTTTTAGACACTTTGTATTGATTCGGGATTTTCATGTATTCTTACTTTCGTTAGAAACAAGTAGTCTGGTTCAATGTGATGCACAAATTTTCTTTTAGTTTCTCTTGTACTTGTTTTCAATGCGATATACCGGTTGCATCCCGTAATTCCGCCTTGGCGGGGTGTGACAGAAGAAGGCTCCTTGACAGTGTCAAGAGTGAGAAGAAGATGTTGAGAATCAGGAGAAAGATCAGCAAGACTAACAAAGGAAGAAGCTTGGCAAGCACTTGAAAGAGTATGAGAACAAGAAAAATCAGGAGAAGAAGCAGAATTACAAACATAATCCTGTAAGTGAGAAGGAGGAACAGAAGTTCGAGAAGATCTTTTGGGTTCTGGAGGAGGAGGAGCGAAATCAACATTAGGAGCAACCGAAGTAGATGAAGGAACAACATCAGGATCTGCCTCCTCAAACAGATCATTAAGAGAAGGAAACAAAGAAGAAGGATCAGAAGAGTGCAAAGAAGGGAAAATTTGTTCAAGTAAAGTCACATCTGGAGAAACAAGAACTTGCCGAGTGTCAAGATTATGAAGTTTGTAACCTTTCTTTCTAAACGGATAACCGACGAAAATACAAGCTTGAGCCCGAGGCTGAATTTTGTCTCTCCCCGGGTGTAGGAGTAGAAGCATAACACAAACACCCAAATGTACGAAGATTAGTGTAGGATGGAACTTTACCGAAAATCATATCAGAAGGAGTCTTGCCCTGGAGAACCCGAGTGGGAAAAATTTTAATTAAATGAGTGGTAGTAAGAATACAATCACCCCAAAACGTAAATAGGCAACTTTGACTGAAACATAAGAGCCCGTACTGTTTCAAGAAGATGCTTATGTTTCCGTTCTACAACTCCATTCTGTTGAGGAACACCAGGATAAATAGTATGATGAATAATGTATTTCTGTTTAAAATACTCGATATCATTAACACCCGAACCAAGTTCATAAGCATTGTCAGATCGAACACACTTAACTTTAGTATTGAATTGAGTCTCAACCATCTCAATAAATCCTTGAAGAATATTAAAGGCATTAACTTTAGTGGTCAAAAGATGAGTCCATGTCGTTCGAGTAAAATCATCAACGATGGTTAGAAAATACTTATAGTAGTAGAACGATACGGTCCCCGTGTATCAATATGAATAAGATCAAACATGTGTGAAGTAGTTCTACTACTAGTAGCAAATGGAAGCTTATGTTGTCTAGCCTGAGGGCAAGTAGAATAATGATCAAGAGAACAATCATGAGCATCATGAATAACATTCAATTGTTTGAGTTTGTGCAACGAAAAAGGCCCAAATCTATTATGCCAAAGTTTCAAAGAAACAACAGAATTAGAGTGAGAAAAAGAATCAACTGTAACAAAGAAAAACTTATTAGGATGTAAAAGATAAAGTCCATTAAGACGATCTCCCAAAACCAACGGACTACTCAATGAAGGGGCCTGCAAGAAACAAGAAGTTTCAGAAAACTGAACAACCCCTTTGGTATCCCTAAAAAGTTTGGGAACAGATACAAGATTATGCTTGAACTGAGGCACAAAGAAGACATTGGAGATAGAAAAATGATTTGAGAAATTAACCGTTCCAACCTACGTAACAGTTAAGACATGCCCGTTTGGAAGAATGACATAAACTAGCGAGTTAACCAATGGAACATTAGAAAGCAAATTGAAATCAAAGCACATATGATTACTTGCGCCAATATCAATAATCCAAGTGGTGTCGACCGTAGTCGAATTGCAAGTAATAATACTTGCAAAATTAGCAAAGCTAAGTGGTTGAACATGAGGAACACCACTCTTATCCCTAGAATTCTGCTGAAGAAGTTGCATCAAAGCAGTGTACTGTTATGTCAGATAAACCAGATGATGAACCAGAAACAGAAGCAGTAGGAGCAGTATTGGAGTTGGCATTTGCATCAATCTTTGGTGGTTTAGTAATCTCGAGATCTTTAGGAAACCCAATTGAAGGATAGCATTTACTAACATCATGCCCCGTCTTTTTGCAATTAGTACAAACAAGACCCTTCCGATTACCAGAACTCCCCGGCACTTGCATACTAGCATTCATGGAAGCATCATGATAAACAAACTGTGCAGGTGAGTGAAGTTCCCTCTGTTTCTCATCTTGAATAAGAAAAACATAAGCTTGATTGATAGAGGGAAGAGGCTTCATCATAATAATGTTTCATCGGATCATCTCATAACATGAATTGAGACCCATAAGAAATTGCATCAAATGCTAGTCTGCCTCACCTTTCTCCAAAAGTCGTGCATTACCACAACTGTAAGAAGGGATAGGCTCAAGGGCATTAGTTCATCCCAAATATACTTTATTTTTGTTAAGTAAGTCGCAATATCATCATTTCCTTGAGATATGTGATTTGCTCTAACTTATACATGTTTTGCATGTATAATAATCTCCATATTATGGTACTAATTGATTAATAACCTTGAAATTGATACTTAAAACGTTATTTCATAATTGCATGTTATTCGGTGTATTAAAGATAAACAAAGCTAAAATCAATTAAAAACACCAAGAAATCAAGCTTCTAGAAGGATCATTCCTGAGCTTTGACCCCCAAGAAGTCAACCTAGGTCAATAGAAATCAACAAGCAGCTAAAAGACAAAACTGGGCAGCAGGGGAGGGATGCACGGGCGTGCATTGCACTCCCTTGCTCCCCAAACTCCAGTACACTGTCCTGTGTACCCTGTTTGATTCTTGAGGTGTTTGCACGCCCGTGCAATCCAATGCACGGCTGTGCATTGCTCATTTTGAGGCCTATAAATAGGAGGCTTGGGTTCTTCATTCCGCACACCCTACCAGACATTATTATAACTATAGAAAGTCCGTTTATGCAGTTTAGAGTAGAGAGTATAGAGTAGAGAGGCTCCTCCTCTTTGTCCGCAATAGGGGAGCCTACGAAACTCCGCGTTACGCTAGTTAGTATGGCCATTCATGGCTAAACTCTTTGTATTGCTAGGGTGAATAATAAGTTTGATGTATGTTATTGTTCAACGTATTAATCTAGTAGTATGTTTATGTATTTAATTATTCGCTCTTAAAACCACCTTCTAGGTGGGCTTTTTATTATTATCTGAATCTGTCTCTACACCTATAAGTGTTCTTGATTTTAAAGCGTAAGACCGTAAAACCATTTTAATCAAACTTCTCTTGATGCTTGTACGTCTTTATACAAGTGGATTTTGATAAGCCAAGTCTTGGTTAATACTAATAAGGTCGTACGTCTTTATATGAACTTGTTATGAGACCAAGAATTGGTAAACTCATGTTGGGAGCGGTACGTCTTTATACATGGTCCCATTGTTACACCGCCTCCCGGTGAACAAAGTTTAATCACTCTTTTAATAATAATAACTAAGCACTTAATTTTGATGTCCTAAACCAACTCGGAGATAACACTAAAGACTTGAGGGTAATGTTGTCCCTAACTGGGAGTCCTACCATTTTATTATTAAAGATTATAATTCATGAACCAAATGTCATGAGAATGAGGCTCTAGCAGTGTCCCGGGTCACACATTTGTATTAGTCATACCACCGGATTAGTCAACTTAACATTACCATATACCAAGCGGATTCGAAGCCCAAAGCAATACTCTTTGTGACCTGATCATCTTCGAGATACTTACTTTCTTGCTATTTACTATTCTGTTATTTACATTCCTGCTACACACTTCACGTACGTTTTTACTTTTATGTCATTCACTTTACCATCATTTACTTTTCTACTTCACAAGCACACAAAACCCACTCACTAATTAAACCCGCTAAACGATAACAAACATTGAGTTTTGGAACTCGACCGTGTCCATTGGGTCGATACTTGGTTCTTACCTAAACTATATTACGCTGTGATAGGTACACTTGCCTATTATGTGTGTTTTAAGTTTGAGTATTTATCATTTTAATTATAAATTTAAAACCTGATGTCGTGAAATCAACCTAACAAATATATATAAATATATATATATATATATATATATATATGTATATCTTTATACTTATCACGTGCACATCAAGTTTTTGGCACCGCTGCCTGGTACACGGTGATTTCAAGAACGATTCGAGTTAACGGATTAGCTTTTTAACCCTACTATTTTTCATCTGTTTTTCTGTTATGTTTGTTTCAGGTAGTGTATGATCCATAGCTACACTACTGGTTTATATCAACATTTAGCATAGCCCGAAAAATTCTTTCACCGCCGATTACGAGAAAACCGTACTAGAAGAACGGCCGTAGAAAACCGCACTATTTCCGACTTTGCAAGACCATCACCTGAGGCTTTGGGGTCTAGCATCACATGGCCGACAGTTGACACTAACAACTTTGAGATCAAATCGCATGTCATTCATATGATCCAATCATCATGCACTTTCAATGGATTATCAGATGAAGATCAACATGCCCACATTGAAAATTTTCTCGAAATTTGTAACACTTTCAAACTGAACGGGGTTTCGAATGACGCTATTCGACTCCGAATGTTTCCTTTCTCCTTAAGGGAATGAGCAAAGGCATGGTTAAACTCTCTTCCTACCGGGTCAATCACCACATGGGATGATCTTGCTCAAAAATTCCTATCAAAATACTTCCCGCCAGTAAAAACTGCGAAACTGAGAAATGATATTACCACTTTCACCCAGGAAGATGGTGAATCACTATATGAGGCATGGGAACGTTTTAAGGACATGTTGAGGAAATGCCCTCATCATGGGCTAGAGGTTTGGCTACAAGTATCATCATTCTACAATGGGTTACACATCAAGCTCGTCAGACACTCGAGGCTACTGCATGTGGTATTTTTGGAAACAAAAGACCACAAGAAGCTTACAACCTGATTGAGGAAATAGCTATGAAAAACTATCAATGGTACAATCCAAGAAATAATAGGGGAGCTAGGCAAGGTGTTCACTCTGTCACTTCACTTTCTACTCAAGTAGACGCCCTCACCACTCGACTCAATAAACTTAGCAAGGGCAAAACAATCATTGAGACTACTGAAGAAGTAAAAAGCATCACTACCAATGCTGAGCAAGTTTACTTTATTGGAACAAACCGCCCGCAAAACAACCCCTGCAACAACACTTAAAATTCTGGATGGAGGAACCATCCAAATTTCAGCTAGAAGGATAACAACAACCAAGGACAATCTGGTTTCAGACAACAACAACCTCAACAAAGATAATCTCAAAACTATCAGCCTCGTTAGCAATTTCAGGGACTAACAAGCCAAGTAACGGGTTGAGTTTGGAGGACACGGTAACTAAGTTGATTTCTACCACTGAAAGTCAAGCCTTCTTAGTGGATGCTCGTCACAAACAATACGAGGAAAAGTTTTATCTTCACGAAGCTGAGTTTAGGACACATAAAGCAACTCTTCAGTCCATTGAAGTACAACTAGGGCAGATTGCTAATCCGAAAGACAACCAGGATGCCTTCCAAGCAACACTGAACCTAATCCGAAAGAGAATGTTAGTGCTCCCACCCTGACAAATAGTAAAGTTTATCCAGAACCTCCATTACCAGAGGAAGAAGAAGTTTAAACACCATTGAGGGAGATATTCACTGGAGTACCACTTCATCCACCTGTCATAAAATCAACCGCTCAAGAATCGCCACCAAAGGAAAATCCACAAGCCACACCAGTGAATACTCCTCCTAACATCCCGACAAAAAAACCTTCAAATCTCACATACCGTACCAAGGAAGGCTAGTAAAGCTAAGGACTGGCGAACAATATGAGAAATTCATCGAGCTTTTAAGCTAGATTCATGTCAACCTGCCTTTCCTAGACATAATACAGCAGATGCCGAAGTATGGACGATTTCTGAAGGATTTCCTTACTAACAAAAGAAACATGGTAGAAGCAGTTAAAAAGACTAATTAATGTATCGCTCTCATTGAAAGTTGCCTTCCAAAGAAACTTTCAGATCCCGGAAAGTTTTCTTTACCATGTTCTATCGGTCCACTGCCGATAACTTTCGCACTCGCTGATCTGGAAGCAAGTGTGAATGTAATGCCATATAACATGTTAAAAAGATTAAAAATTGGAAACCTGTAACCTGTCAATGCTACTATCGAGCTTACGGATGGTACTGTTAAGTCACCTATAGGAGTCATTGGGAACTTACTAGTAAAAGTAGGCAAGTTTGTCTTCCCTGCCGACTTCATGGTCTTAGAAATGGGACCCGACTACTCCGTGCCTTTAATTTTCGGTTGCCTATTCTTAGCCACTGCTAGGCAACCATTGACATGAACGAAGTTATTTTAATACTTCGTGTTGGAAAACAATCGTTGGCCTACAACATTGGGGGTAACGAATGTTTATCCAATGATTCCTTTGAGATTACGCAATTCATAGACACTAATCTGGACTACCAACTGAAAAAATCTAAGGAAATCAACAAGGGAAAGAAACCAAATATCAACAAGGATCTCGACAACACTAACTGGATTGACAACTACTGAGATCAACAGCCGAAGTTAACAAAGAAAAGGACTTTGAAGGAAGGAATAGGAGATACGGGGGAGGTCCTAAGCTCCCACCCAAAGAAAGACTGATGAAGCACGTACGGTTCCGGCTAACGACCCTTAAATAAACGTGGCGCTTTCGGGAGGCAACCCAATGATCATGAATAAATTGATAAGTTGGTGCATACGACAGAACACATGGACCCCAAGTTGTTTTACAAATTCAAAAGTTTCACGTACTTCAGCCTCCAGGTATGCCTTCTCGATACTAGAACCTTAGTAGCTTAACTACTACCTGTTATTTCAGTTTCTATTTTTATGTTTTTCTTTATGTGTCAAGTAGCATAACATTACCAAGTAGTTTCTATATTTATTTGAGTCCACCTCTACAAGCTTGAACTCTAGCAAACCACATCAAATTTATGAGAGAATTGATAGAAGTTTTTGGCGTATCATTGACTACACTCACAAGTTTTGGCCAAAGGTTAGATACCGAATTGACCGGGGGAGTACCAGTTTCTTTTCCCTTAAAACTTCATGCATTTAAATTCCTGCATAACATTTCATTACATGCATTTGTACATTGAGTGCAATACACAGTTTTAAGTGTGGTGTGGGGAATTAGTGATTCAGGACAAACTTGTTTCCTCAAAGCAGTAAAACTAAACTCGTGATTTTCTACCCATTTGACTAAACTTTACTTTCACCAAAACTTATTTTCTTAAAAACCCTCCCTAAAAATTTGAAATATTTTAAACCCTAAACCTCTTTGAGTTTGCACTTAAATAAACCAAAAGGAGTAAATGGAAACATGACAAGTAGAAACAAATGGATATTATGCATAGCGATTCACTAAACCCTATCACATCCGTTTTCATGTGAGAATAATCTGAGCCTTTTCAAAAGCATTACTATTGTCATAGTTTCGCATTCTCTTTCGTTTGGTATACTGAGTGTTTTTCGATCGGATTTTATCCATAACTAGAACTTGTATGGCTTATACATATGAAGACCATGAACTAGTATTTGTAGGAAATGATTGAGGCACCTAGGACTTTATTACCCTTAAACCCAAAATACCAAAAACAATATCCGCCTAGATAGCCCTTTGAGACTTAGCCTTTTCGTTTCTACTACCCACATTTATCACCATACCAGCTTTTTGTAAACACCTGTTATTGGCTAACTGTCTTCGAGATGGAGAATTATTAGTTTATTTTATGTCGTTATTTCAAGCACGCAACCGTTAAGATGATTTGGAAAGAATCTGACTCACTCAAGGAATTGGAATATACAAGAAGAAAGTGGATATATTAGGAAGAAACAGTCGAACGATCTACAAGGAAGATATGGAAAAATTATTTCAAGAAATTGAGGAAGTTGAATTATGGAAGAATCAGTCTTGATGTTAAAAAAATGAGAAAAGAAAAAGAAAAGAGAGTAGTTGGTCTTTTACCGGTTAGACCTAAAAGAGCTGGACATGCATTCTTTCGATTTCAATTTACTTTCTTGTATTCATTTAACAAAGCCCAAACTTCGAGAAAAAAAGTTTTCAAAGAAACAAGTTATGTAAGAAAATGGTGTCACAAGTAAGAACAACTACCACCATTCTGCGGCTTGTCAAAATGCGTCGCCAAAAGAAGAGCCAAAAGATATGGAAAATGTGTGGAGTGTGGCAACTGGAGCCACGATGGAAAATGCAGCAAGAATCAAACTTATTCTCAACACGAGTATACGCATCTGCTCAAAGTAGGTGCTATTAGGTTACAAGCCGAAAGAACCATACGGAAAGGCAGCAATGTGTACTACGCAGTGAGGGAAGAGTTGAACAAGATAAGAAGTATTGGTCTTGGCAATCTGACCATAAACGAGCCCTCAGATTAGTTATACCCTCATATCTGAGTACTGTAGAGGGTCCTGCTAGTATTTTCCATCTTAAGCCAGGAAGCCGTAGTCGTGCGTTCGACGATAGCTGCAGCCCTTGAAACCATTTTAAACCCTAAAAACCCAAAAAGATTTTCATTTTCACCCTTTATTTTCTTTTAGCCACATTACAACCCTTTTAAGTCCTCTTGATTCATGCATACTACTTAGTTAGTTGGTGGAGACTTGATTTGCATACAAACTTATGACCATTGCATAATTCGATTCTAACTTGAGTGTTTTACTTAACTTACATTATCCACATATATATAGTCTTAGAGTTGAGTGAACATTGTGAGAACTGATAGATTATGCATAATTGAAGATCTAGTAGGCTTGTCATGGATTCCATCATCACAAAAATAGAAAAGCACAAAAATAGAATAAGCGACTCATGAGTTATCCCGGAGTCTCCAACTACTTGGAACTCCCTTACCTTTTGTAAAGTTTTTAGTTATGGGTCTGATCATGTATGAGTTTGCTTTAAGACAAGCAAAGTTTAAGTATGGGGTGTTATGATATGCCCTAAATTATACATGTTTTGCATGCATAATAATCCCATATTATGGTACTAATTGATTAATAACCTTGCAATTGATACTTAAAACATTCATATTTTGTAATTGCAGGTTATTCGGTGTCTTAAAGATAAACAAAGTTAAAATCAATAAAAAATATCAAGAAATCAAGCTTCTAGAAGGATCATTCCCCAGCTTTGTCCCCCAAGAAGTCAACCAAAGGTCAACAATAGTTAACAAGCAACTAAAAGACAAAACTGGGCAGTAGGGGAGGGATGCACTGTTGGATCGGGATCTACCTTGATCCAATGATTCAACACATTAACCGAACCAAATCGTGCGGAATCCGATTTGATTGGCAATCCAATCTATGACACGGATCGGGTCGTGAGAAACGAGCGGATTAGACGTCGAAACGAAGGTTTCTATCGACCCTTTGGTGTAGAGAAGTTGGATACAAGACCTGGAAACTCTCAACGGACAGAGATTCGACAATGCCGGTGCAAAGAGTTTGTGTGTGTTCTGTTGCTTAGTCTGGTTCTGCTCTGGTTATTCTCTTCTATCTTGTATGTTTGTGCTCATGAAGTGAAAGCACTAAATATAGTGCAGAGGCCATTCGTACGAATGAGCCATGTGAATGGACTCATTCGTGCGAATGAATCATCAGAATGGTTCATTCGTACAAATGAATCATTCTCATGATCTATTCGCGCGAATGGATCATTCTCATGATCCATTCGTGCGAATGGGCCTTTCATTAGCACGATTGATCAACGTTATCGATATTTATCAGATCGTTTAATACACAGTCGTTATATATGAGTAAACATTAAGGATAAACATGTAATTTCATTAATATATCAAATAGTTACATTAAACATAGATGAAATACATATTACAAGGGATTAGGGACATATCATGCATCTACATACTCCCCCTTGGACCTAGATCCCTTCAAAATGACCTAACTGACATTAGTTGGTCTTCAACATCTCTTTTGTACGAGTTTTCCAGTTGACCCCGGCGTGTATGTCAAAAGCAAAGCCTATACGTATCACCTTCACATACTGCAACGCCTGGTCTATATCTGCAACATCAAAAAACGGCTGACACTTGTATAAAGTTGTAACATCTTGTTCAGACAAGTTGGTCAGCCACAAGGGATCAAAGACCCTGATGGTCTCCCATGACCCTTCTTTACAAAGCACTATAACAGCTTCACCAGTACGCCCATCATAGTACCACCATTTGAACTGATCTGAGAAGTCCTGGATCATTTTCCTTAAAGGAATCTTCTTCATGATCGTTGGAGGTTTCCATTTTAAGACAATTAGGGGCTTATTGTTGATTGGATGAACCTTTTCCTTGTTAATGTAACGTGTAGGCATTTGTGGCTTGAAGTTCACCCACTTCTTCCGGTATTCGTACTGTAATTGACGTTCAAACCATTCGGATAGACCGGAAGATTCGCTGTATAGAAGCTTTAGACGCGCCAATTGATTTACTTCAAATGCGGGCAGCGTCTTGAAGTCATGAGGGTACCTGAAATATTGTATGCCCTTCTCTCTTTTTATAGCATAGCAGCTTAAGTCGTTGAAGTATGCCCAATTGATTATACGACCATCAGACTTGTGTCCTTTGAGTCGATAAACTTTAGTGTACTTGGTTGGAGGAGAGGGCTTTGAGTTCTTCTTTAATTCGGCCATGTATTCCATCCACTGACTTTTACGTTCATTCAGCTCGTCAATGTCAATAGTGGAGGGACCGGCTTCATCTCCTTTATTGTCGATAATGCGGTTGACCTCCTCGTCGGACTGCTGAGTGAATAAGTCTGCGAAGGAGGGAAGATCATCACCATCTACTGATGTGTACTTTGGATATTCTTGATCAGTGATGTCTTCGACTTCAACCTCATCAACGTCTTCTAGTTCGTCAGAGGAGGGATAATCAGTTGTAGGAACAGATGCCTCTTCAGTGATGACTTCGTCGGGATTCATTTGAAATAGCTCGGCAATCTGTTCTTTTGACAAGCAGTGTACGATTTCCCCTTCCTCTTTGTCATAAATAACTGAATGTTGGATGATCCCTTGCATGTCAAGCACATAAGTTAACTTTGAAGGTTGTTGCTTGAGAGGCATCACATCCAAAACTATTTACATAAACAATCATAAAATAAACATGTGAGAATAAGAAATTTCATTGATTTAATCAAAATAAAACTGAAATTATTTACATAATAATCTAATATTTACAATAAGACAACTTAAAACACTTAAAACAAAAACTATCAACCTTCAGTGCCCTTTTGTTTATCTGATGATGGGCCTTCTGATTTGTCTGATTTTTGCTTTGTTCGCGCCTCTGCTTCTGCTGTCTTTGCAGCACTTGATGCAAAACCAGCATTGGCACCATCGTCCTTATCTTTGTCATTATTGTCATCATCATCATCACCATCATCATCATCATCATCATCCTCATCTTCATCATCATCATCATCGTCACCATCATCACCATCATTGCGAGCACCCTCAATTCTGGGTGTCGGGTCCCTTCTGCTTTCTAAGTTTTCCAACAGCCTTTTGTTTTCCTCCTCTAGCCTATGTATCCTCTGAGCATGTGCATCAACAGTTGTAGACAACTTTTGATTCTGGTTTGTAGCAGTGAGAAGGAGGACTTGCTGATCATTGCATCTATTGGAAAGACTTGTGATGGCTTGGGCTTGTTCAGTATTTTGCAGAGTCAACTGACTGATCTGCGAGCCCTGTTGGTCAATCAGCAAACCCTGTTGATTAAGACGCTTTGATTGCTCTTCATTCTGAGCCAGTAAACGAAGTACCAAACTGTTTAAAGTACTGATCTGGTCGTGTAGAGAGACAGTCGGCAGTGACATTGAAGATTCAGCTCGAATAGTTGATGGCTGTGATGTAGGAGTAGTCGTGTAGATGGGAGGAGGCACAGTTTGTGTCTGAGGCATAGATGTTGACATTGGAGCCTCAGACCTGGTGGCAGTTTCTGTAGTAGCAGAGGTGCTCTCCGTCCTTCTAACAAGCTTAAACTTTTGGCGTTTGGCCATTCTTTTCTTTCCTTTTCTCTTCTTGACCGGGGTAGATTGGGAAGAAGGAGCAGCAGATACTTGTAGACAGCCAGGGACAAAGTCAGCATCCCTGACGTCATCATCAACCCTTGAGATTCCTTGATCTGCTCCCCTTTTTCTTTTTGTTGCGACCAATCTTGCCCCATGTTGACTGATTTCAAATTCATCTTCAGTTTCCTCAGAATCAGTAAACAGGACGGTGTCCAGGTTAACGTCTTCTGGGTTAGTTGGAAGGGAAGGATCGATAGCAGTAACAGTGGGAGTGGTGGCAGCGGTAGATGAAACATGAGGAGTATTGCCACCATCTCCCTGACCATCTTGGTCGTCAGCTGGAGGTACAACAATATCCTCCCTGTCCGAATCACTGTTATTGTGACGCCATTTTTTGTTTACTGGTGCCACATACTCTGGATTTGACATATGTCCAATGAGTTGTTTGTGAGGTGGCTTTGTTGGTCTTCCCCTGTAGGTCTGTACCCTGTTTAGAGTGACATCCGTCATGTGTTCTAACTTGATTATGTCGACGTCTGACCTTGGTAGAAGAGGAAGTTGGTCATCTATTATCATTTGTAAGAATCTGGGGTACATAAGATACGCATTGTCCCCTTTAAGATAGATGTTTTCCTTAAGGTGCGTGAACACCATCTCGGAAAAGTTGAACGGAATGTTCAACACCAGTGCAACGAATGCGCTCTGTATTGTTTCGCGCATATCATCAAATCCGCCACGACGGGAACCGAGGCAATGCAGAAGAACATGTCCTAGATACTTGTATTGTGGACAGAGGTTCGCTTTGTTTAAAACTCCCTCGGCGACATTCCCGTCGTACTTTATCCTCATGAAGCATCCTCGGACCAGATATTTATCCAGTGTCACTGGATCTTCAGGATGATCACCAAATTGACACAATCGGCGAATGTGAGCTGCCGATACAACCACATCTTGACCTGCGATCTTCCCTCGTATGACCGGTGGAGATACCTCGCAGTCAATCTCGGCGGAGGCCCAGAACTCCCTTTGGTGCGACGTATATGGAGTGCGGAGATGGGATATAGCATGAGCAATCCTGGATCTGGATAGAAACTCGATCATGCCGACAAACGGACGTGCATTCTTTGATGTCGGAATCATGTACGCACATATGTTGCTTTCTATGGAAGCCTTAAGAACAACTGGAGCTCTGTGCGCCATAACGAACAGTCTGCAAACACAAAAACATGAAGCACCTCAGATCAATACATGCAAGATTTTGGAAATATGAACTTTTGGACCATTTTTCCCTTGGTACGAATGAATCATTTTGCCTATTCATTCGTGCGAATGAGTGTTCATTCGTGTGAATGAGCGTTCATTCGTGTGAATGAGGGTTCATTCGTGTGAATGAGTTTTCATTCGTGTGAATGAGTTCTCATTCGTGTGAATGAGCGTTCATTCGTACGAATGAACATGAAGAGTGTGTCCATTCGTGTGACAGACGGGTCGCGATCCAACTTGTCTAAAAATCAACCAACACTTGAAAAGATTTGCCAAAAAACGACACCAACACACTCGACTATTGTTTTCAACCAATATTTAGCAGTTTAATTGGTTTATTAAGTCAGTTTTTACGTTTTTAGGTTTGGTTTTCGGTTTTGAACCCTAAATCTAATCGAACATCCACGAATCGGTATACAATCGATGAAATACTTGTGGGGTTATACCTGTAAAATGAAATCAAGTGTTAGATCGGTGATTAGACGGAGATTTGGGTAACTTCAAATTTTGATGAAACAGACGTGCGAATGCTTTCTGTTTTGTGCGAATGATTCTGCACATGCGAATGAATGGCCTATTTATAGGATGGCCTGGTTCATTCGTACGAATGGGTATGCATTCGTACTAATGAACCCTTCATTCGTACGGATGCATGTTCATTCATACTAATGAACCTTCATTCGTACGAATGGACCATTCTGGTCAGTCCATTCGTGTGAATGACCTATTCTCATCATCCATTCGTACGAGTGAGCCATTTTGCTCATCCATTCGTACGAATGGGACAATCCCCTTATGCAAATTAAACTTTTCAAGTTAAATGGGGTATCCAACCACATTGGTTTTAACAAAAGTTTAATTATGAAGTAATTTACATTTAATTATGAAGTGAGGGATCAATTATGAAGTTTTGGAATAGTTTATGACGTAAAGGAATGATTTGATCAATCATGAAGTCAAGCGGTTTTCAATTTTTAATTTTCTGACAGTCGTTCGAGTCTTATCAGATAATCTAAAATTCAGGAAAAGTAAAATCTTTTTGGATTTTTGAATATGTAATGCTGAAAATAATATCAACAAGATATATACACGCATGTCTTAGTAAGAATGATCCTTATGAGAAATCATACAGACTTAATGACTAATGATCTGAGACATTTTGAATTTTGTAGATACAACTATACAATGGTATTTACACATCTTTTTGTGAGAAAGATCCGAACGTGGGATCAGTACTAAGCTCATAGCAATCAGCAACATTGCAAATTATCTGAGCTTTAAGTACACTTAGTCAAAATGCGATCATTGATATGTTTGTCCATCTTAAACCTATACAGACCTCTTCTCAACACTTACAAGATGATCTTGAAGGATTGAGTCCATTGTCTGTGAGTCCCACACTAGTTAAGAATTGACTTGAATTACTTTTCAAAACATGTTAATGTTTCAAATCAGCACAACTTACTTAACCAGCCATCATAAGTTCATGAGATCTCAGTTATTCCCTGTTACTTCTTTACTACACATTTTTTTTTTTTAGTATTCACAGTGACAGCCATCAGCTCATGGATGGCTTCAGCCAGGTATTTACAAGGCAATATGGCACGTATGCAGCTAACGGTGTTTGTGTTCATCCTATCCCATGGATGGCTTCAACCAGGCTGCAACCCTGTAATATGGCACATATACGGATTCGGATTCATACTTTTATTTTATTCTTAATCGCATGGACGGCTTCAGCCAGGTATTTACAAGGCAATATGGCACGTATACGACTTCGGAATCTAATTTTTAATTTTATAACTACTTTCTGATATCTCATTAAACCGATGATAACTGGTGTGCACAGAATGAGAAACACCTTCAGTTTCTATTGTTGATTTTCGTCAATCCTTTCACCATTATGTGACTCACAAGACAATATCTAATATGGTATAGATTGATCATCAATGGTCGAGATTCAGTAAGATAAGCCTATCAATGCATCACATGTCGACTTAGTGTGACTATTCACTATGACATTAAATGCAATGTGCTTCATACATATGGTTAGTGTGCCATTACTTCCCAAAGTTTGGATAAGATTTCTCATTTTTGAGTTCAGATGTTTTTGGGTTTTAGTCTGTACAAAAATAGAAAATCTTTTTGGAGTCTCAGATAACTAGCGTCTGTGTACTATCATTTTTCTCAGCGAGAGATCATTTTCTTACTGACATTTTCTCCCCCTAAAATTTTAAAATGAAAAATCTTTTTGAGTTTTTGAGATTTTTAATAAACGCAAGAAAGAAAATATATACAGGAACGTAATTGATAAAAATTAGTTTAGGTTAGGAACCTAAGCCTTTACGGTCTTGGGTTTCCCAGTCTTATCTACAACAGTACAATCCATCCACTGTCCTTGTGGACTTTTGGAACAACCATTTGACTTTGAAGTACAGTCGTCAGAAGCATCATCTGATTTTGCTTTCCACACATGTTGTTTGTGCAACGACTGTTTGTGGTAAACAGTGGATTGCTTAACGATTTGTACAGGTGTGGAACTCGAATCAGAGACCAACAAGTCATGCATCTTTTGTTTAACTTTCTTTTGATGCACTTGTTGTTGGGTAAAAGAGTTATATTTTGACTTTAAAACTTTTGTTTATTTTATGGAAAATGGTTAACTCTTTTACTTGGCTTCTGAAGATAAGGACAGTTGACAACAACGTGTCCTTTTCTACCGCACTCAAAACAGTATCTCCGCTCAACCAACCTCGGAGATCTGTATTGATTTTCACTTTGGTGAGTTTTTGAACCACCAGCCTTAGCTTCTTTTTGTTCAGCTGAGGAGAGTGACTTGTTTGATTGAACAGACTCTCCAGCTTTAACAAAATTAACCCTTTTGATTGAGGCTTTGGTTACTTGACTCTTCTGATCAGAAGTAGTGGGATAAGATGGACGGCAATTGGTTTGTTTAATTTTAAAACATTTTTAGAAGCAGATTTTGAAATACCAGTGCTGTCATTCTGTGGAACAGACGAGTTTTTGTGTCCCAAACCACGAGTAGGGCACTCATCGTCGTCTTCATCCCACTCTTCTACCATTCCATCAACACACTGGGACTCCGAGCTCGAAGCACCATTATCGTTAACCTTTGGTTGAGAAATTTTGTTTTCGGTTGGATCAACGACAAGTGGTGTTTTGACCTTAAAGTCAGTGATTGGGTTATCATCCGGTGTGTTTACCATAGTATTCAACACAGGTGGAGGACAATTGTTATACCCCATCCCAGCCTTTTTCTTTCCTGGACGCTGTGAAACCATGTAATCAAGAATGTAAGAAGCATTTGAATAACTTTTCAGCTTTTGATTTAAAGTTTCATAATCACATTCGACAAGCGCCAGCTTTTTCTTTGTTTCATCAATCGTGTTTAAATAAAAGGTGATGTCATTTTGTTTGTTGATAACACAGATTTCTAATTCATGAACTTTCCTGTTTAAAAGATCAATTTTGTTTTTGAAGGTAAGTTCGTTTCCCTTTAAAACACGGTTTGCTTCAAGACAATCAGTTAAATCAGCAATTAAGTCTGTGTTGTGACTTTTAAGTGCCTCAACTTTCTTTTCAAGTTCATCACAAATTAAACACGGTTGAGATTCAGACTCACTTTCAAAACTGTCAGAATTTACCTGAATGCCTGTGGATGTTTTTACCATAAAAGCACAGCTACAGGTAGATTCAGAAGAGGAATTGTTATCATCCACATCAGCTGTCGATTGACTTGAAGAGATGACAGATGATTTTTCTTCATTCTCAGCTATGAAGCCAGAACTGTTTGAAGATGTGTCGTCTTCAGCTGATGAACTTTCTGAAGCAATCTCTCTCTCAGCATCAGAATCTGATTCTTCATTGATTTCTTCAGCCTTTGCCATGTAAGCTCTATCCCCTGAACTGCCATCAGCTCCAAATTTAAAAGACCAATCAACAGTCTCATCTGTTTGAACAACCATAGCTTTTGTTCCACTTGAAGTGCCCTTATCTTGTGCAAGAGTAACTGGAACAAGGTTTGTTTCTGTATTTTGAGTTTGTGGCTTCGGTTGGCTTTGACGGTTGTTGAAAGGGTTGCGGTTTCCAGTCTGTTTAGACTTTTCACATTGCCTAGCAAAATGCCCTTTCTCACCACAGTTAAAACAAACAACAGCAGACAGATCAAAACCATAAGTAGTGTCTTTGTTCCCTTCGAGAGTTTTTCCTGTCCTTTTTACATAATCTCTCGCTCTTCTGACTGCACTTGCAAGAGCCCACATTATATCAATTCGATCCATTTCATCCTTATCAATCTGAGCATAGTCTTCTGCTGTCAGATGACTGTTTCCAACCTGTCCAGCAACAAGACTGTCATATGAATTGATAACGGTAGACAACAGTGCCATGTGTTCCTTGGCCACTTCGATAGTAACCTTGTCGAAGTTGTCTATTTGCAATTTAATGGGGCTTGGTGGAGGAGTACTAGCAGTATTTCCCTGCTGTGGAACCGAGCTTGATGAAACTGAAGCATGAGCTGTTGAAGACTGGTTGGCTGAAACATTTGACATGTTTGATACAAACGCAGTCTGCAAAGGAACATTTTGTTGAGTTGATGTAGAATAGTACAATGAAGGATCCTGAGCTTGTACGCCTCTCTTTAACTTCCACTTATTCATCACCTCTTGTTCTCTCAATTTCTGAAGAAACTCATTGATGTCAATGGTTCCAAGAGTATTGTTCTGTTTGAGAACCATCAAGAATGAATCCCATTTTGGTGGTAGCGCATCTGCCATGCATTGAACCTTTTCTTCTTTCGTTGTTTTGATCTCATGGGCATGCAATTCACTCATCAAGTGATAGAATCTCTCAATTAGATCATGTAAGGACTCATTCCCAATATACATGAAATTATCAAATTCCTTCTTAATGGCCTTAGCATTGATAGCTTTCAACGAAGCATTTCCTTCGTGACGTTGTTCTAAGGCATCCCACAGAGATTTTGAAGATGTAAACTGCCTGAATTGATGAAATATTTCTCTTGATATGGCCTGAGATAGGATAGCATATGCCTTCTTTTCTAAGTCATAATCTTTTCTTTGTTGTTCGCTTAAAAGGGAAGGCAAAACAGGAGTTCCATCCTCATTCAACACTTTTTGATATCCATTCTCTAACATCATCCATAAGTTTGTATCAACTCTATTAATGTGTATCACAAACCTGTTTTTCCAGTGATGATATTCGTCCATTGTCATGAGTTTTGGAGCCTTGTTAGCATTTCCAGCTTCATTATCGATTAATAACAAGTTTTGGATTTTGCTGTTTTGACTGGCAACAAAGGCTAAGTCCGACATGGTAAAAAAACGAAGTTTTTCGACACTTAAAAAAAATTCAGAAGAGATTTGTGCGAATGGGTCTATTCGTGCGAATGGAATTTTCTATTCGTGCGAATGGAATTTTCTATTCGTGCGATTGGAAGCTTTAACGAATGAGCAGGAGACTTGATCTATTCGTGCGAATGGTAGGAGCCATTCGTGCGAATGAAATTCATCATAGTAGCCATTCGTACGACAGAGAGCCGTTTGACTTTTTTGCACCAAAAAGCACCAATGATTGAGCCTTTTATCAGATCTGGAAACTGAAACGATCAGATCACTCAGAAGCAATAATCACAAGTTTTGAACGTGGCTAAACAGCGATCAAGTGATCTTTATAACATTCAAGAAGATAGAAAAAGCAAGATTAGATTTTCTATGTTGAATCTAGAGCACACAAGCTCTGATACCACTTTGTTGGATCGTGATCTACCTTGATCCAATGATTCAACACATTAACCGAACCAAATCGTGCGGAATCCGATTTGATTGGCAATCCAATCTATGACACGGATCGGGTCGTGCGAAACGAGCGGATTAGACGTCGAAACGAAGGTTTCTATCGACCCTTTGGTGTAGAGAAGTTGGATACAAGACCTGGAAACTCTCAACGGACAGAGATTCGACAATGCCGGTGCAAAGAGTTTGTGTGTGTTCTGTTGCTTAGTCTGGTTCTGCTCTGGTTATTCTCTTCTATCTTGTATGTTTGTGCTCATGAAGTGAAAGCACTATATATAGTGCAGAGGCCATTCGTACGAATGAGCCATGTGAATGGACTCATTCGTGCGAATGAATCAGCAGAATGGTTCATTCGTATGAATGAATCATCAGAATGGTTCATTCGTACAAATGAATCATTCTCATGACTTATTCTAGCGAATGAATCATTCTCATGATCTATTCGCGCAAATGGATCATTCTCATGATCCATTCGTGCGAATGGGCCTTTCATTAGCACGATTGATCAACGTTATCGATATTTATCAGATCGTTTAATACACAGTCGTTATATATGAGTAAACATTAAGGATAAACATGTAATTTCATTAATATATCAAATAGTTACATTAAACATAGATGAAATACATATTACAAGGGATTAGGGACATATCATGCATCTACATGCACGACCGTGCATCCCAATGCACGGGTGTGCATTGCACTCCCTTGCTCCCTAAGCGCAAGTACAATGTCCTGTGTACCCTGTTTGATTCCCGCGGTGTTTACACGCCCGTGCATTGCTCATTTTGAGGCCTATAAATATGAGGCTATTTTTTCTTCATTCCACACACCCTACCAGACATTATTACAGCTCAAGAAAGTCTGTTTTTGTAGTTTAGGTTAGAGAGTAGAGAGGTGACTGCTCTTTGTCCGCAATAGGAGAGCCTACGAGACTTAGCGTTACGCTAGTTAGTATAGCCATTCGTGGCTAAACTCTTTGTATTGATAAGGTGAAGATGAAGTTTGGTGTATGTTAATGTTCAACGTATTAATCTAGTGGTATGTTTATTTATTTAATTATTCGCTCTTAAAACCACCTTCTAGGTGGGCTTTTTATTATTATCTGAATTTGTCTTTACACCTGTGAGTGTTCTTGATTTTAAAGCGTAAGACCGTAAAACCTTTTTAATCAAACTTCTCTGGATGCTTGTACGTCTTTATACAAGTGGATTTTGATAAGCCAAGGCTTGGTTAATACTAATAAGGTCGTACGTCTTTTTTACGAACTTGTTATGAGACCAAGAATTGGTGAACTCATGTTGGGAACGGTACGTCTTTATACAGGGTCCCATTGTTACACCGCCTCCCGGTGAACAAAGTCTAATCACTCTTTTTATAATAGTAACTAAGCACTTAAGTTTGATTTCCTAAACGTACTCGAAGATAACACCAAAGAGTTGAGGGTAACGATGTCCCTAGCTGGGAGTCCTACAATTTTATTATTAAAGATTATAATTTGTGAACCAAATGTCATGAGAATGAGGCTCTAGCGGTGTCCCGGTTCACATATTTGTATTAGTCATACCACCGGATTAGTCAACTTAACATTATCATATACCAAGCGGATTCGAAGCCCAAAGCAATACTCTTCGTGACCTGATCATCTTCGAGATACTTACTTTCTTGCTATTTACTATTCTGTTATTTACATTTCTGCTACACACTTCACACACGTTTTTACTTTTATGTCATTTATTTTACCGTCATTTACTTTTCTGTTATTTACTTTTCTGCTTCTCAAACACACAAATCCCACTCACTAATTAAACCGGATAAACGATAACAAATGTTGAGTATTGGAACTCGGCCGTGTCCATTGGTTCGATACTTGGTTCTTACCTAAACTATATTACGCCGCGATAGGTACACTTCCCTATTGTGTGTGTTTTAAGTTTGAGTATTTATCATTTTAATTATAAATTTAAAACCTGATCTCGTGAAATCAACCTAACAAACATATATATATATATATATATATTTATATTTATATATTTATCTATATACTTATCACGTGCACATCAATATGTCAGAAAGACTTTTCTGTAACTGATAATACTTTGTGCCATTACTTTGACCATATCTGTCAGTTAACTCGTCCCAAAGCTGACGTGCAATTTCAACATAGAGATCACTCTCACTTATATCTTTAGACAGATTTGGAGAGGTGAGAGGCTTTTCAACAGAGCTATCAACAAAACCATATCATTACACCTCTTCCACAAGCCAAGAAATAACCATATCATTACACCTCTTCCACAAGCCAAGATTTGGACAGGTGAGAGGCTTTTCAACAGAGCTATCAACAAAACCAAATTTATTTTTAGCGGACAAGGCAATGGACATGGCGCATTTCCAAGACCCAAAAGCAAAACCATCAAAAATCTCGGAAACCAGTAATAAACATGGATGATCAGACGGATGTAAAAATAGTGGATTAGAAGAATCCATAGCCAAAGGAACAGAAATATATGAAGTATCCGGCATGAAAACAAGCGTGAAATGAAAAACAAAAGACAGATGCTAGTTTCACTTAGAAGGCTGAAGCGAAAGTAGCAGAAAAGCAAAACTAAGAGGAGCAAAACTAACTACTTTCGCCTTTCCAAGAACAGTTTCGCTTGAGCTGAAGAAAAAGCAGTTTCGCGTGAACAAACTCAAAACCCCAAACTCGAAGTTTCATATTCAGAAATCATCATAACTCTCAAAATAGCTCGAATTTGAAGAATTCCACTAGTAGGATTGATCAAAATCCCAAATAGCAACAGGAACGCAAATAGCAAAACGATCCGAAAAACTTGAAAAACTCAAGTAGTGAAGAAAACAAGACAAAAATCCGCTGAAATCAAGAGAATTCAGATAGAAAACTCATCAATGAATGTAGAAAAAGAATGAGATGAAGATGAGATCACAGAATCAAGCAAAAATGCTCTGATACTATGTTGTGAGAGTGAAATGAGAAAGAATGGGGGGGGATGACTTTGATTGATAACTAAAATAATGATTACAAAAAGGCTTATATAAAAGAAACGAACTAGCGAAACTAAATACTAGGTTCACCCAATCATAGGAGCGAAACTAACTAAGCGAAACTAGCTAATTTTGCCAACAAAAACATTGGAGGATTTTGAATTCCATCAAGTGTGGGATTCGGTTAGAATTAATTCCAATTTCAAATGTTTCTTCTAGCAAACCTAACACACTAACGAATGAAATTTAAATTTCAATTCCATTGAATCCCAATGAATTCAAGCGAACTAAACGGCCCCTTATAGTTTCATATCCACTCGGTCTATATAAATTGATGTGTATGAAATGTATATAAAAATATTAAGAATTACACAATAGTTTTAAAAGGAAAATAACCAAGACTTAACCATACACACAACGGAAAGTGTACCGGTACGTATGTAGCAAGTAAGGTAAGTCCGAATATCAATCAGTGGACACCTAAGACGACCCTCGATAGTAAACCTCTATCAGGTCCTAGCCTAATGAAATGATCAAGATGTGATTAACTAAAAACCTAAAATCATAAATTTAATGAAAATTACTCTAAGACTTAAACTAAAGACTCTAAATGATGACAATGCAGCAAGTGACAAACCAACAAAGATGGGAAAACTCGGGTAAAGATCAAGGAACTAAGACAACCACCTAGGCAGGAATCCTATCCACATGCAATGACTATGGTAAATGATCATATGTCTATCTCTAAAGATACAAGTCTAAGGCTAACCAGGTATGTTGCTACTCCCTGAGAAAACCAGAAGACTCGTGTAAAGGTCGGGATAGGTTAAGCCAAAATGTTAAAAGAGGGTTCTCTGGTCGGTCTCACCACTCTCAATGCTGTGAAAGGTTATGATCCATAATCCCAGAACAAAGGACGATCAGATATGAAGGAAGCAAATAGATTCTAAGAACACTAACACCACGTCAGAAATGCTATACTCGTACGATCGCGTAATCTAAACTTAACAAATAATGGATAGGAGGTTTCATGCTCATTCTATCACATGGTCAGTCTCAAGAAGAGGTAGGACACTGAATTTACTCTCTAACTATAGGCTAGACACCAACCGCTATAGTCAAGTCAGTCGTCTATTGGTCAAAACACAAAGTAAGGACTTCTAGCATGCAAAACTCAACCTAGGAGACATAGAATCAACTAAGACAAGTAGGACATTGTAACATCAATGATTTTCTTGTGCTTTGTTTTATGCAATAAGGACATTTCAACTTCATTTTCTTATCCAATACATTGTGACGCAAGAGTTATTGTTCCAATATGTAATAAATTCAGAGTTTTTGATCTTGTAATTTCAAATTATATATATATATATATATATATATATATATATATATATATATATATATATATATATGACATATGTACATATACACATTTATATTTTTATAAATAATTAAATCAAAGACAAAACTTATGAAATTTTAACCATGTATTTACATTTTTAAATGTACTTATCCATATATATATATATATACATATATATATATATGTGTGTGTGTGTAAATGTATATAAATTCAATAAACCATTTATACAAGTTGTAGTTTTATAAAAAAAATGGAACTTTCCTTTATAAATTTATTTTAATAAAACATATAATGTTTAGCTTTTATAAAAAAAATCAATCTTTATATAAATTTAAAAAGATTTTAAAACAAATAAGATTGGTTTGAACCCCATTTTTTTATAGCTTGAACCCCCTTAAACCCGTGTGAACCCCCAAATGAACCCCCTCACCTTTCAACTTGAACCTCTTCCATAGAATTGAACCCAATCCCCCCCCCCTTCTTATTACCGATTTTGATTGTGAAAAAGCAACCTTCACCAAATCGGTTTCAGAATCAACAAATCCGTGCATATTTACTCGGTTTGATCATGTAAAACTGTTACTACAACAGATTTCGTTTAGTGGTAATGATCCAATTTAATAAAAATCAATGATTTTGAAATCAAAATCCATCCTCGTAACCGTTTCAAGCAATTACGAATCAATACATGCGTTTCAGTTAGAATTACACTATAATAACGAACCCTAATCATTCGTGACACTTCCTTTTCACTCCTTGTGCTCACAAATCCACCTCATATCACCTCTAACGCTCGATCAAACTCAGAAGAACACCAAGCTCACGGCTACAGTCGATATCACTCTCCTCGCAACCATTTCAGGTAATTCCACTACCCTCCTACTCGCTTTGACCTCCTTATTGAAAGCCCTAAGCTTTGATTTACAAACCCATGAGTTTTCGTGGCCAATTGAGGGCTAGGGTTACGGGATACGTGATTGGGGAAGAAGAAGAATGTGGGTCTGCTTGTTATATATCAAACACTTGTGTTTTCTAATAAGGCATTAGCCATGATCGAATGGTTTGCGCGTTGCACTCCTCCAGAACTCACCCGGGTTCGAGTCCCAGCACCCCCCATATTTTTTTAATCCGTTTTAAAGCATTGGATCAACTTACAAAATTATTTTTATAAACCCCTTTATTACTCTGATCAGTTTTATGAATTCAATTTGTTAAATTTTCAAGGAAACCATTTTATTATTATTATTGGGACTAAAACCTAATAAAACTTAGTTTATTTAATATATGTACTCTAAACAAATTATTTACTTATTTTCCTTGGCTTGTAAATTATAATTGTAAAATAATTATGATCATTTTATAAACCCATCCACCTTGCAAAGATTTATAAAACCTTTTATTAAATTCATTTTTAATATGTAAAAACATTTAAAACACATTTTTATACTTTTAATCAATAATTAATTTTTATTTAATTATTAATTAATTAGAAGATTATTTTTTTACATTTATTTTCATGGTGATCAAACTAAATAAATAAAAGAAATTATATATTTACTCTTTAGTTATTTATCTACTTATTTATTCAAATTATTAAATTTTACATTTACAAACAAAGTAAAACTACTTATTTATTTAGTTACTTATTCATCTGGTTACAAACAAAAGAACACTAATTATTTATTTATATATCCACTTATTTATTCACTTACAAACAAGAGAAGACTATTTATCTATTTATCCCTTTATTCATTCATTTTCAAACAAAAGATACAAATTATTTATATATACAATTATTTATTTACAAACAAAGGGGGAAATCTTTTATTTACCCATTCAATTATTTAAATTGAAATACAATTATCAACATAAATATTATTAGAAACTCAAAATAAATTGTTCTCTCATTAAATTGAGGAAACCTACATTCACCCCTTTCACATTAGGATTCACTATTTCGTTTTGTATAAATCGTTAATACACTTATACCATCAAACTTAATATGACATTGTGGTCAGCTAGACACTTGTGCAATAACAACTTTGTTCGTGTGATTACCAAGCTAGTTATTGCAATGTGAGTTTACATAGTCCCATTTTATATTTTTATACTTTTGGGGTGAAACATGATTATATTCAAACTATTTGCAATCTGTACAATTCAAACATCATGTACATTTGTATACTTTTGTGCCTTATGCTTGAACACTATTAGCTAGATTACATTCATGACAAGTATAATCATTAACTCCCTACAAGCCAACAGTAATAATGGTAGATCTATTGCATTTGACAAATCCACCCAAGTAGGGTGATTGTTGTCGACAATACACAAGGGTAACATTGTGTGTTATGCCTCACATGTCACAAGGTTTGATTGTGCACCGATTTACTATAGTGGTTCTCCATAATTGCTATTTATACTATGTTACATGTGAATTATACACAACATTTTGAACTTATTTGTAGAGTCAAAACCTATGTATGCTCACCAATTATTTTTAGTTGACCTTGTTTTCATCATGTTTCAGGTGCTAATGTTTGAGATCATGTGTAAGATGTTCCACTTAGGATTTGAACTTAGTTGAATAATGAATTTGAACATTTTGATATATTTTGTTTTTGGATGTTTTGTTTGAACTCATGTATGAAATCTTGATTTAATAAACATATGAAATTTAGTTGATCATGCGCTTATAAACAGTCTCCATGTCCCGCCCCGATGTATTCCGCCGTTGGTTGGGGTGTGACAGACATGATCATGGTAGTAGAAATTGACTAAAAACAGCATACATCATCGTCTATAAACAATCAACATACTGATTCTAAGATTAGCAAAACAAATCATACGATTAAATACCGAAAAACGTCATTACAAGTGAATAATCATCCAAACCTAGGTAGCTAATGAAACTAGCCACTCATAACAGTCATAAACGAAACAAAACAATGTTTAAAAATCATAAAAATCGAAATCAAACTCTAAGAAAAGAGAAAAACCAAATTGTTTCAAACCGAAAAGCTTCAATAAAACTTGATTCGGGTGTTCCATATGCTCCAAACCTTGCCTCCAGTGCTTCCTAGTCGTACTCTGCCGCCAACGATAGATAGTTGCGAATGAAACTCGTCAAATCTTTAAATAATGACTGATTAGGGCTTTCTGGCCCGCCAGGTGGGTGGCAGACCGTTAAGAAGCCTCTTCGCGGTCCGCTAAGGGCTTATGTCATGCGGAATGACACGCGGCCTGGACCCGCAATGACTATGTTCTTTTAACGGCTGGCAGACCGCTATGGATCTCTCTAGCGGTCCGCTACGGGTTAAAATTCCAGATTTTTATTTTCTTTTTCTCCACCTCTTCCCGACTCTTTCGTGTATGATCTATCTCCAATAAATACTTCATTTTCTCGTACAAGCCTGCAAATTCAATAAATAAACTAATAAGTACCAAAATCTCACGAATTTGACGATAAAACCGAACCGAATGGGGTGAAATACGCCCGATAAACATGTGTGTTTTACAACACATCATAAATCGAACGAAAATGAGCATGTCACATGCAACAAAACACTTTCAAACTCTCCTACGTGTGTCTATTCTTCCAAGTCGCAAAAAGAAAAAAAAAAGCATAAATTGTAGTTATAAAACATGTATTTTTATTACCCCTTTTAATTGAATATCTAAACAAGTTTATAGTAACCGATAACACATGGCTCATTTGGCTTAACTATATTTATTAGATGCATAGTGCTCATATCATACATAAGAATCATAATTCTCAATGTAAAATTAGTAGGAATCATGGTTTACGATGGTCAATAACATATTATTTATAATCATAATACTCAATATCAAATTAACTATGATTGTGAGAATAATAGCTCTCAATATTATAATTGCGATAAACTATGGTTCTTAATAGGCCTGGCAAAATGGACGGGTCGGGTTGGGTGACGGGTCATATCGGGTTCGAGTCAAAATTGGCCGATTTAAAAAGGGTTCAATTTAGTTTGGGTCAGAAGGGGTTCTGAGCAAAAATAGGTTCGAGTCAAAACGGGCCAAAAGCATAATTTACATTATATGTGTCACGTGTGATGTATCTAAATCTTAAAATAACGTACGTCAATGAATATCAAAGCCTGTAACACCAGTATAATGTAAACTAGAATCTGTCTATCTAAAGCCAACAATTCAGCCATAGAAGATACAAAAAGAAAAAGAATCAATCTCAACATACTAGAAGTTGGAGATTAGAATCTTGGTGTGAAGTGAAACAACTTTTGACGGAATTTTTCCTATGACTTTGATCACATGATTGAATGATGTGTGCCTTCTGATCCGATCTCCTACCCACGTTCCCTGCAATCCCAAGTCATACTCACGTGGGTTTTTTATTTCAGTTATTAATAGTTTTTATTTCAATTACTAATAGTTTCCTTAATAGAAAGTCAAACATGTTTAGTGTGTTTAGTGGTAGTTAGTTATTTTCTTTATTAATTTTCTTGTTAATGTGAGCCTATAAATGGCCTTCGTTGTATGAGTTTGAGGGGAATGAAATTACAAATTTAGTCTAATACTCTCTCTAAAATTCTCTTTGGTCTTCTCCCTTTTTTACTTTTGGCTAACAAAACCGTTGGAACCACATCATTGAACTGGATAATCAAAATAAATTAAAAAAAATAAAAATAAAAGGGACAATTTTAATGATTAAAATAGAGTAAAAAGAATTCAAATAAAATTACTAGGTTCCTTACAAGATTTTTATCAACAGCAAAGCTCCTTAGGGGTCATCGAAACCTTATGATTCCACAAGAAAACATAGACAATCAACATTTGAATTTACTCATTTTGGGAGGGAGATAGGGTGTACAGAAATCAGACCAGAAAACAAAAACACCTTGGCTTCATTTTTGTTGAATCCATTACTATCAGCCATGAAGAATTCGAGCTGCTTTGAATTTCCTTCGTTTTTTTCACTCAATCTTATTATGGATTTAGATAAACAGTAAGAACCCTAAAACCTGCACTTTTATTCATCTATAGATCTAGAAACAACCCAAATAAAAAACGCGGTTAATTAGAGAGACTTGTAGGGGAGAAGAATGGCGGTGATGGACAGAAGCTGATGCCTTCTTTAAAGTAGATCTTCTTTGACGCAGATAAAAACCACCGTTCTTTTTAATTTGTTTCAACCCACCACTCTTTGTCTTTGGAGTTAGGACCAGTCTGACCCGTCCACTCCTTTTCTTTTTTCCAAGTCTGCCCATTTTAACCCATGAAATGTATTAAATAACCCAAAACAACCCATAATAGTTTACTAATTAGTGTCCAAATTAGCCCATATTTTTTATTGCCAGCCATAGTTCTTAATATCAAACACTTTACATGATTAGAATTTAGCAAGCATATAACAACTAGCACCTTTTGGTTAGAGCTATTAAGTTCGCTAACACAAATAAGTGCGTTTAAATAGGCTTCGTACATAACACGGTTCTAAAATTTAGCCACACTTACATTAACAGAAATATTGGCAACTAATGTATACTTATTTTTGTAAAACTTGATGCACTAGAATTGGCCACAGTAGCTGAAGGGATAACACCCCGGTCCCGGACTACTGGCCCAGTATTGGAGCCCAACATACATAGATAAGCCCAAGCCGAATAAGCCCATCCTGAAGGCCCACCTGGGAAGGGGCTCAGTAGGGATAAGACCCCAAAACCTTCTATATAAAGAAGCGTCCCTACCTCACAAGAGTCAGGTTCTTTCTCCCCTTTGATTCCTTTACTCTCGTTCCCTTTCTCTACTGATACATATACATACAAATGCACATATACGGTGACCATTCATAATACAATACTGACTAGAGGTCGGGGGCCCTCGAGGATATCCCCCCGGGTCCTCTAACTAGAGTTTTTGATCTAGGCCCGAGAAGACAAAGATTTGGCCATATGGTTGTAAGGTTGATCCGGACCGGATCTCTTTCCTACAACTGGAGCTACCTCAAGTGGAACCCCATCGGGTGAGTTTTTGGGACACTACATTGGCGCCATCCGTGGTACCGGAAAAACTATTCCGTGTTCCTCAGACAACGGCCAGGTCCGTGCCTTTTCGGGTACCACTCTAGGTTAACAAACCCGTTTTTTATTAGATCCTAGACGGATTTATGTCCTATTCATTGTTTTCCGATTAAGAAAAATCATGCTCAAGAAAAAGGCAGATGCTATCTTAAGAGAAATTTGCAAGCCCCAAAGCCTTAGGTACAAGCCTCGCAAGTTCCCAATATTTTCGTGTCACACATGCGATACTAGATTCAAGCTATCCACACGAACGGGGAGGTCCCAATCTACCATATCTGCATGCTTGAGAATGACTTTTTGGAAGGGGGAACACGAGTTCTGTGCACGACACGAGTAGCTTAGTAAAAAACTATTGTACAAGTGCCAATACACATGATCCGTATTATCTTTTCACAAGAGCAAGCGAGAAAAGTACTAGTATACCCTAAGCTACCAAAAGTGGACAATGCCTTACGTGTGGCACTAATCAAGAAGTATTATCATAGAAGCAAAGTTACAACTCATCTTGCATGATATACAACTCACATTACATACTTTGACATCTCACATGGGGACAAACTGAGTTTGCACAGACACCCAGAAGCATACGTACAAGTCAAGGGCAATTAAAGATTACCCACATGCATGCTAATTTTTCCTCCTAATCATATTTTACTTGTATTCACTACCAGATGAAAAGTGAGGATAGTGGGCAAGTACAAGTGCATACATACATGCCTTACCTATGGCACAACTCACCTATACACATGAATTTCTAATGGGATAGTTGTAGGTCCTACGATAGGCTCCCTATGCTAGAATGATTCTAGTCAGGTAACAACCAACAGATCAGCTACAGAGAAGCTGATTGATGATGATAAAGATAAACACAGAATAAAGAGCAACACACACAAGAACATAAAATACCCAAATCTTTTAGATCCATAGTGAAATGATTACAATTTAGCTCATGGATAACAAAGATAACAACTACAACCTCCTACCGGCTCTCAAATTGACTATAGTAACAGCAGGTGAATCAAGGGCTAAAGAATTAGGTTTTTGGGTTGCTATTTATAGACAACATAGCAA
The DNA here is from genome assembly GCA_023525975.1 of Smallanthus sonchifolius. Classification (NCBI taxonomy): domain Eukaryota; kingdom Viridiplantae; phylum Streptophyta; class Magnoliopsida; order Asterales; family Asteraceae; genus Smallanthus; species Smallanthus sonchifolius. The sequence continues at coordinate 56,542,701 of CM042022.1, read as the reverse complement.
GAGTCGGCATGAAGATTACCGACTGTCGACAGTCGGCAGTCGGCTGATAACTGACATAGCGACTCTCAAGAGTCTCTAGCGACTCTTGACCCAAAAACCTTTCTTTACAAAAATTACAAACTGGCCCTATAGTTATCAGGAATGCATTGGTTATTCAGGTTCCAACAATTTCTCCCGTAACCGTTGCAGTCCTGATTCTTTATAAATCCTTAGGCTCCTCTTTCTCTAGATCCTGGGGATCGACTTGTTTTTCTTTAGCTTATATGCTGGCTTTTAGTTCAGCCATTTTCTTCTTTAAATCCAAAGCTCGGGTGGCAGCACGAGCAAATAATGTTGTGTCACACCCCAATTGTTCCGAGGGAGTCGGGGCGAGACGTCAGGGTCGAGGCACATTGGTTATGCATCGGAATTTGAAGCGTAGGGTTTTAAACAAAAACTTTTCCCCAAATAGCACATAAATATTTACTTCATGCAGGTAGTGATCATCGAGCAAGTAAAACTGATGTGCACGTAGATAGTTAATTTCTTTATCCTGAAACAAAAGCATACACGAAAACGAGTCAACAATAATGTTGGTGAGTTTATAGGTTTGAGTTGAGAAAAGTGTTGTTTCAACGTATTTGTCTCTGTGGTATACAAATATAAACCAAATATAATGATTGAGCATAATGTAATGTATGGACTGCATTGTATAATGTATTGGTATCATAAGTAAGTCCAAAACCAAATTTTGTGTCAAACCCCAATCCTACGTTTTGGATTAAATTATAGGCAATGATGAAATAAGCCACCCTTGTCAAATGTTCACAGGTTCAAATGAATACGTTTGCAAAACCTCTTGCACGAAAACGATTGGCAAACCCATTTGCACATAAACGATTGGCAAAACCATTTGCACGAAAAACAATTTTATGTATATGATAAACAAAACAAGTAATGTTGACTCATCCGTAAACTAGCTAGGAATACGAATAATATGTACATACATGAGGCATAACCAAACCAAGACTAGGTGTTTTGCCCCTCACTCGTACCTCACGAGAAATTGTTTGAACACTATGCAGTCATTTGGCCAGAGGGATCCATGGTTAGCGCGACTAACCATGACCGGGGGTGTCAATCCCAATAGTACTATCCATAGAATCTCAGGCTAATCTATAGCTAATGGTTATAAATTTGATGATCAGGGGACTTTACGAGCTCCAAATGTGTTCACTCATGCAAACATAAAGGTCAGGTCTTGTTTTCTTGTTACCATATGAAAATGTTTGTATGTATGTTTCATGTTCGCAAATGTAATAAAGCAAGCATGTTTCAAGAATATTTGTATGTATGCTTTTCCCCAAAATGATTGAAAATAGGTAAAAAGTAGGGGCTATGAACTCACCTCAATGTCCAGCTAAATGTATAATGCCATCACACTGTATGCAAGTAATCACCATCAAAGTCCCTAAATGCAATTATAGTAACTCTTGTTGTTAGGATTAATCTAATTCACATGCACTTGAGCTCTATTGTTTCATTAAGTTGTTACACTAATCTGATGTTCGTTAGCGGATTACATTTGTTGATTAGGTAATGTTCACCCATTTCTAGTCGGGATTTCCAACCGGTATATGTATTTATTTGTATAAATGTTATATTTTCCAATTGACTGTCTATCTTCATATACTGAGCATACATTCATATATATATATATATATATATACATATATTCGGATTTGAATATAATATGAAATTCTTTTGATTTAATTGAAAATATGAAATATTTATATTCATACACATTTATACAAATTACAAAATATATATATTTGTAACCATGTTATTTATTAACTTCGTTTTAGTCGGCATCATTTTAATAAAGATTCAATTATGCATATTCATATATATATATATATATATATATATATATATATATATATATATTAACAACTATTGTCACACCCCGACCAATGGCGGAATCATCGGGGCGGGACATGTAGACTGTTCATAGCACATGGTTGACTAAATTGAAATATATTAAAGTCAAATTTCCATTACAAATAATCCAAGTACAACCAAATTCAAACAAAGAAACATAAAACAACTCATAGAATTCTTGATTTAAATTGCTAAGTCCAAATCCTATATTGAGCACGTCTTGAATCATTCTCACATATTAGGGCCTGAAACATGAATAAAATAAAGTCAACTAAAAAGTTGGTGAGTATAACACAGTTGTATATAGATAGCATATAGTTGAAAACAAATCCTTTACAAGACATGATAAAATAAGGCATTTATGGGGAGCAGCTATTGTGTAATCAAGTACAACCAAACCTTTGTAACTAGTATGCAAATTGTGTTGTCGGTATCAATCACCTCCACTTGGGTGGGTTTGTCAGACTCAATAGATCTATCATTGAAAACCGTCGGCTTGTATAGTTAATGATTGCACATAAGTTTTCACAAAGATTAGCACAACTAGCACTCGGACACAAAGCTCAAATTTTGCACACATGTATGTAAATAGGATTTTGCACTTGTGTTGTTTGTGTAAATGTAAATGTGTAGTGTGTATAAAGTTCATGTTCCACCCCAAAAGTGTAAAAGAGTAAAAAGCGGTTGTGAATACTCACTTGGTATGGAAGTGTAGCTAACAAAGAGTATAGATAAAATAAGAATCCTTGATACGCACGAGTTAACCTAGATAATAATGTATATTGAATCAAATATGTGCACAAAGTTTAAGTCTAACATTGAAGGTTGAATTTGTGTATAAAATGTATTAAATAAAATATATGAGGTTGTAGTAAACATTTTTGGAACATTTGATTAAAGTTTGGAATTGAAAAATAGAATTTTTATAAAATTGTTGATTATGAAAATAATGCATTTGATAGATGTAATTTAATTAATAAATAAATAAATGATTATAGTTTATGAAATAATGTAAATATTGATTGTAATTAAGTATAAATAAATAAATGATTTTTGTTTAAATATGAATTAAATAAATACTTATTATCTTATTTATTTATAAACTTTGTAACTTAATTATTTAAAACATCATTTAAGTGTAAGATAAATATAAATTTAATTTTTATAAATTTTTTAAATAAACCTTCAAATAAATAATATTTATGTCCAGATTAAACTTTAAATATTTTCAAGTACAGAAAACATATTTTTTATAAAATTTGAAACATTTATTGATTGAAAAATATAAAATTATAATTCTGTTAAAAGTTCCGAGTCACAAACGACCGTGCCTCGGAAGGGCACGATCGTGCTCAAGCCACGGGCGCGACCGCGCTAGTCGGGGCGCGACCGGGTTGATCAACAGAGGGCACAAACTAGACAAGTCAACAGGCACGACCATGCCTTGGCTCGGCACGGTCGTGTCTATGATTTTTATACACAACAGAGGCTAGCCCAAAGGGCATGACTAGGTCTGGACAGGAGGACACGACCGCGCTGCTAGTCGGCACGACCGCGCTAACATGAGGCACGGCCGCGCTAGATGATTAGCGCGACCGTGTCTCTTCCAAAACAGACACGAATTGGATAACTCTTGTATTTTAAACGATGGAATTGATAGGGCTTTTGGTTACAGAGTTGTTACGAGTCTTTTCATATAATTTAATTGCATGTAAATCGTGTTTAAGTATGGATTCGATTAAATCAATTTTTATTAAAATGAGAAATCCGGTTCAGGATGATTTCTATGATGGAAGCCCCAATTAACAGAGGGCTTTTGTTATGAGGACTAAATCGACTGAGAAAAAGGTGATAATTACCTTGGAGAGTAACGGATTGATAGAAAGCGGTAGAAGAAAGTTCCGGCGTCGGCGATAACGGCTTCCGGCGACTTCGACTGCAATTCCGGCTAAACCACGGAGTCCAGTAATAATAGAGGAGATTGCTGAAAAGGATTCCTTGACTGCTTGGGAGAAATTTGATCGAAATGAGGGATTTGAGTTTTAAGAGAATGATCGACGGTTTCTAGAGAGGAGTTTTGTATTTTGATGGTAATAGTTGCGATTGACCAAGATATTTTCTTTGATAACGAAGGTATAACGTAAATCGGGTTTGAATTCGAACGATCGAGCGTTTTTGGAATCTCATTTACGTTTTGACTGTTACGCAGGCGCGACCGTGCCAAAAATAGACGTGACCGTGCTTAGGCACCGGGCGCGATCGTTCTAAAGCAAGTCGCGCGACCGTGCCAAAGCACTTGGCGTGACCGTGCTAGGACAAAGCCCGACCGTGCTAGACTAGGATTTCTTGATATTTTTCAACTTTAGTCCTTGACTTTTCAGATTTGATAAGTTTGAATTAAATAGTTTCTTGCATAGTTTTTAAATGTATATAATTGCGTAAAACTTGCGAATTTGCATCGAATCATTGTGTTTAGTTTACGGTAAGGAAAATAAGAAGACAGTGCACGAGTATTGAGTTCGAAATGCATTACATTGAATTGAAAATATGAATACTAAAATCAGAAATGTTACAGTCTCCCCATGTTGAGAGAATTTCGTCCCGAAATTTAGTTTGAGGAAGCGACGGTATCGGTAAAAAGATGAGGGTACTTGAGCTTCATTTGGTCTTCTCGTTCCCAAGTGAACTCAGGACCACGTTCCCAACGAATTTTGACAATAGAAATGCGATTTCGCTTGAGCTGTTTGACTTCACGATCCATAATTTCCACCGGCTTTTCGACGAAGTGCATTGTTTCACCAATGCGCACGTCGTCAAGCGGTATATGGAGATTTTCATCAGCGAGACACTTCTTCAGATTAGATACATGAAATGTAGGATGCACATTTCCAAGAGATGGAGGTAACTCGAGCTTGTAAGCCATTTTCCCAATCCTTTCAAGGATTTTGAATGGACCAACATAACGAGGTGCTAACTTGCCTTTCTTTCCAAAATGGATCACGCCCTTCCATGGAGACACCTTTAGAAGAACAAGGTCACCGACTTGGAATTCCAAGGGTTTTTGACGTTTGTCGACATAACTCTTTTGCCGACTCCTCGCTACTCGAATATTGTCACGGATTTGAATAATCTTGTCGGATGTTTCTTGAATTAACTCGGGACCAGTGATTTGTGCTTCACCAATCTCGTTCCAACAGATAGGAGAACGACACTTGCGACCATAGAGAGCTTCGAATGGAGCCATGTTGATACTTGTGTGGTAGCTATTGTTGTAAGAAAACTCAATGAGGGATAGATGTGAATCCCAATTGCCACCAAAATCGATTACACAAGCTCTAAGCATGTCTTCAAGAGTTTGGATTGTTCGCTCGGTTTGACCATCAGTTTGCGGATGGTAAGCCGTGCTCAAATCCAATCGAGTACCAAGAGCCTTTTGGAGAGGTTGCCAAAATCGAGTCTCTATCGGATATTATGTTCACGGGAACACCATGACGGCTCACAATTTCATCAATGTAAATTCGGGCTAGTTTCTCCACTTTGAAGTCTTCGCGGATAGGCAAGAAATGAGCGGATTTAGTGAGACGATCAATGATCACCCAAATACTATCATATCCACTCGAGGTGTGAGGGAGCTTGGTAATGAAATCCATAGTTATATTCTCCCATTTCCACATGGGAATTTCTGGTTGTTCGAGTAAACCGGATGGACGTTGATGTTTGGCTTTGACTTTGGAACAGGTTAAGCATTTGGCCACATAAAGAGCTATGTCTTTCTTTATACCGGGCCACCAATAAAGTTGGCGAAGATCTTGGTACATTTTATTCGCACCAGGATGAATAGAATAACGAGTCTTATGAGCCTCGTTCATGAGAAGTGCACGGAGATCGTCGCGATCGGGAACCCAAATACGGTTCAAGTAATAGAGTAAGCCATTGGGTTTTGATTCAAGGAGTTCAACACCACATGACATTTCTTCGTACATGTTACCCTCGGTTACCGAGATGTGTTGAGCTTCTAAGATACGGGTTTGAATATTGGTTTGAATACGGGCACAATGAAGCATAACATGGTCCTTTCGAATCAAAGCATCGGCTACAACATTCGCTTTGCCGGGATGGTAACGAATCTCGCAGTCGTAGTCGTTAAGGAGTTCGACCCAACGTCGTTGCCTCATATTGAGTTCTTTTTGGTTGAAAATATGTTGAAGACTTTTGTGGTCGGTGAACACCACACATTTCGTGCCATATAGGTAATGTCTCCAAATCTTTAATGCGAATACGACCGCACCCGGCTCGAGATCGTGCGTCGTATAATTCTTCTCATGAACTTTGAGTTGCCTTGATGCATAAGCGATTACTTTGCCTCGTTGCATGAGAACACAACCAAGACCTTGGTTAGAAGCATCACAATAGACAACTAAATCATCATTTCCATCGGGGAGAGTCAATATGGGAGCATTGCACATCTTTTGCTTGAGGGTTTGGAAAGCTTCTTCTTGTTTCGGTCCCCATTCATAAGTCTTACCCTTGTGGGTCAAAGCGGTAAAAGGGACAGCAATCTTTGAGAAGTTTGAGATGAAGCGACGATAATAACCCGCAAGACCAAGAAATGAACGAACTTCTGTAGGAGTCTTCGGGGCATTCCAATTATTAATCGTTTCAATCTTAGCAGGATCAACATGAATACCCTTGTCGTTGACGATGTGACCAAGAAATTGAACTTCCTTTAGCCAGAATTCACATTTGGAGAATTTGGCATATAGTTGTTCTTTTCTCAAAAGGTCCAAAACCAATCTAAGGTGTTGTTCATGATCGGCTTTAGTCTTGGAATAGATTAAGATATCGTCAATGAAGACGATCACGAATTTATCAAGGTATGGTTTGCACACACGATTCATGAGATCCATGAAAACTGCGGGTGCATTGGTTAGCCCGAAAGGCATAACCATGAACTCGTAATGACCATACCTTGTTCGGAAGGCAGTCTTAGGAATGTCATCTTCTTGAACACGAAGCTGATGATAACCGGTTCGAAGATCAATCTTTGAGAAACAAGTAGAACCTTGAAGTTGATCAAAGAGATCATCGATTCTAGGCAGAGGATAACGGTTCTTGATAGTAAGCTTTTTGAGTTCGCGGTAGTCAATACACATGCGAAATGATCCATCCTTCTTCTTAACAAATAAGACGGGTGCACCCCACGGTGAATGACTTGGGCGAATGAAACCTTTGTCGGAGAGCTCTTGAAGTTGACTTGCAAGCTCTTGCATTTCGGAACGTGGAAGACGATAAGGAGCTCTAGCAACGGGGTTAGCTCTAGGTATAAGATCAATACGGAACTCTACTTGACGAACGGGAGGAAGACCGGATAAATCCTTAGGAAAAACTTCGGGGAAATCCCGAATGATCGGAATGTCTTGGATACTCTTCTCCTTGACATCCTTTTGAACAATATGAGCTAAGAAAGCAATGTACTTCTTTCGTAAGTACTTTTGAGTGGTAGTACACGACATCAACTTAAGTCCCTTGCAAGGCTTTTCACCAAAAATCCTTAAGGTTTCTCCCGATGGTAGCGGAATTCGGATACACTTTTCAAAGCAAATGACTTCGGCATGATGATTTGATAGCCAATCCATACCTATGATAATATCAAAGCTTCCTAGTGGCATTGGAACAAGGTTGATTGGGAATGAATGATCATTTAGTTCTAAGGAGCAATCATAAATAATGGAGTTAATTGTAAGGGAGTCACCATTCGCTATTTCAACGGTGAAGGTTTTCACTAATTGGGATCGTGTCTTTGCAAGTAAAGCCTCAAAATTAAGTGACACAAAACTTTTATCGGCACCGGTATCGAACAAAATGGAGGCATATTGACTATTAACAAGGAACGTACCATTAACCACGTCGTTGTTGGCTTGAGCTTCGTTGGCGTTTATGTTGAACGCACGCCCACGAGCTCCACCTTGTCTAGCATTTGCAAGTCTTGGACATTGATCACGAAAATGGTTCGGGTCACCACACTCATAGCAAGCACGCCCATTAGCAATGGCGGGAGCACCTTGATTAGCCACTTGAGGTACGGTTCGGTTTGGAGGGTGGACTTGGCCCGCAAGAGCTTTGGCCCTACAAACATTGATAGTATGACCATATCTCCCACAATGAGTACAAAGGCGACATGGGATAGTTTGAGGATGATGATAATTGCAGGTGGCACAAAGAGGGTAGATCCCAACATATGGCTTTTTAGCCGGTGCTTGAACCATAGGTGCAGCTTGGTTGACGGGAACAGCAGGAGTAACCACAACAAAATTTCTAACCTTCCTCTTTCTATTATTGCGAGAGGGCTCGGTTGTGGTTTCTTTGTTGTGAGTAGGAGGGGTTACGGTTTCAGAAACTTTCTTAGAACCCTTTCTGGTAAGAGTTCCAGCTTTCACATGATTATCAGTTAAGGTAGCGGATAGACGAATAGCATCCTCCAGAGTAGCAGGATTTCTACCTAAGACCGTATCTTGGATTTGTCTTGGTAGCCCACCAATATACTTTTCGATACAACGGGACAAGGGAGTGACCATGTGGGGCACGAGAAGACTCAACTCATGGAACCGAGATGTATATGCTAAGCTTTCCCCACTATCTTGGGCAAGATCCCAAAATTCAGCTTCTAACTTTTTCACTTCATTTCGAGGGCAGAACTCCTCGGTCATAAGCCTTTTGACCTCATCCCAAGGTAAGGCCATAGCTACATCAACACCCCTATTCCTTTTCTCCCCATTCCACCATGTAAGTGCCCGTTTTTGTAGGACACTTGTAGCATGACGAACACGGAGATTGTTGGGACAGTCACTATTGAGAAAGGTATTCTCAATGCTTTCAAACCATTGAAGGAGTCCAGTAGCTCCTTCGGTACCAAAGAACTTGAGGGGATTGCACGAGTTGAAGTGCTTGAAGGTGCATTGAGATGGATTGTTACCACCATTTCCACCATTTCCACCATTATTACCACTATTTCTTCCATTTCCACCATTGTTGCCATTGGTGGCACCATTGGCTTGGGTGAGTTGTGTCACCAATTGGGTAAGAATAGTAGCAATGTCGGTGTTGGCGTTGGTTGCGGGAGCACGACGAGGAGGCATTCTACAGATTTTCACAAGACAAGAAAGATTGTAAGAACTTATGAGATTTGATAGGATTTAATAGAATGAGATAATAAAAATAGATATTCTTAGTTTGGATTGTACTCAAAAGTGACAAAATCACTTGAATACTATGGCACATTAAGGTTAATTAAACTTATATAATTTTTCAAGGAGACATGCTTTAGCCTATAAGTGAACACTCATCTCGGGGATTCCCAGGAAAGCATACGGGTCCCTCGGTTGATTGGGATTTATGCGAAATGCTTTCCTAGACAGAAAACCCAAAATACAGGTGTAACCCTTCCAGATTGCACGTGTCCTCAAATAATTTAACAAGTTTAAAAATCTTAACGAAGAAATAAAAATTTTAGAGATTTTTGCTTCAAGAATTTTTCCACATGCTAAGAAGGATAAAGATATAAAAGAAAATAGAAATATTATGAGGTTTTAGGATATATGAAAGGATATTATTTATTAAATTATTATTTAAGAAGATCCAACTAAGTCATGAATTTTCAACAAGTAAGGTATCAAATATAATAATAATTAATCATGGTAAGCATGTAGCATATAGCATGTAACACATAGCACAAAAATCATGAAACATAGTATAAGTGGGTGTCCTAAAGTTATAGTCAAGGTCAAGATGTCTAATAACCTAATTCTCTATAACCAAGGCTCTGATACCAATCTGTCACACCCCGACCGATGGCGGAATCATCGGGGCGGGACATGTAGACTGTTCATAGCACATGGTTGTCTAAATTGAAATATATTAAAGTTAAATTTCCATTACAAATAATCCAAGTACAACCAAATTCAAACAAAGAAACATAAAACAACTCATAGAATTCTTGATTTAAATTGCTAAGTCCAAATCCTATATTGAGCACGTCTTGAATCATTCTCACATATTAGGGCCTGTAACATTAATAAAATAAAGTCAACTAAAAAGTTGGTGAGTATAACACAGTTGTATATAGATAGCATATAGTTGAAAACAAATCCTTTACAAGACATGATAAAATAAGGCATTTATGGGGAGCAGCTATTATGTAATCAAGTACAACCAAACCTTTGTAACTAGTATGCAAATTGTGTTGTCGGTATCAATCACCTCCACTTGGGTGGGTTTGTCAGACTCAATAGATCTATCATTGAAAACCGTCGGCTTGTATAGTTAATGATTGCACATAAGTTTTCACAAAGATTAGCACAACTAGCACTCGGACACAAAGCTCAAATTTTGCACACATGTATGTAAATAGGATTTTGCACTTGTGTTGTTTGTGTAAATGTAAATGTGTAGTGTGTATAAAGTTCATGTTCCACCCCAAAAGTGTAAAAGAGTAAAAAGCGGTTGTGAATACTCACTTGGTATGGAAGTGTAGCTAACAAAGAGTATAGATAAAATAAGAATCCTTGATACGCACGAGTTAACCTAGATAATAATGTATATTGAATCAAATATGTGCACAAAGTTCAAGTCTAACATTGAAGGTTGAATTTGTGTATAAAAGGTATTAAATAAAATATATGAGGTTGTAGTAAACATTTTTGGAACATTTGATTAAAGTTTGGAATTGAAAAATAGAATTTTTATAAAATTGTTGATTATGAAAATAATGCATGTGATAAATGTAATTTAATTAATAAATAAATAAATGATTATAGTTTATGAAATAATGTAAATATTAATTGTAAATAAGTATAAATTAATAAATGATTTTTGTTTAAATATGAATTAAATAAATACTTATTATCTTATTTATTTATAAACTTTGTAACTTAATCATTTAAAACATCATTTAAGTGTAAGATAAATATAAATTTAATTTTTATAAATTTTTTAAATAAACCTTCAAATAAATAATATTTATGTCCAGATTAAACTTTAAATCTTTTCAAGTACAGAAAACATATTTTTTATAAAATTTGAAACATTTACTGATTGAAAAATATAAAATTATAATTCTGTTAAAAGTTCTGAGTCACACACGACCGTGCCTCGGAAGGGCACGATCGTGCTCAAGCCACGGGCGCGACCGCGCTAGTCGGGGCGCGACCGGGTTGATCAACAGAGGGCACAAACTAGACAAGTCAACATGCACGACCATGCCTTGTCTCGGCACGGTCGTGTCTATGATTTTTAGACACAACAAAGGCTAGCCCAAAGGGCATGACTAGGTCTGGAAAGGAGGACACGACCGCGCTAACATGAGGCACGGCCGCGCTAGATGATTAGCGCGATCGTGTCTCTTCCAAAACAGACACGAATTGGATAACTCTTGTATTTTAAACGATGGAATTGATAGGGCTTTTGGTTACAGAGTTGTTACGAGTCTTTTCATATAATTTAATTGCATGTAAATCGTGTTTAAGTATGGATTCGATTAAATCATTTTTATTAAAATGAGAAATCCGGTTCAGGATGATTTCTATGATGGAAGCCCCAATTAACAGAGGGCTTTTGTTATGAGGACTAAATCGACTGAGAAAAAGGTGATAATTACCTTGGAGAGTAACGGATTGATAGAAAGCGGTAGAAGAAAGTTCCGGCGTCGGCGATAACGGCTTCCGGCGACTTCGACTGCAATTCCGGCTAAACCACGGAGTCCAGTAATAATAGAGGAGATTGCTGAAAAAGATTCCTTGACTGCTTGGGAGAAATTTGATCGAAATGAGGGATTTGAGTTTTGAGAGAATGATCGACGGTTTCTAGAGAGGAGTTTTGTATTTTGATGGTAATAGTTGCGATTGACCAAGATATTTTCTTTGATAACGAAGGTATAACGTAAATCGGGTTTGAATTCGAACGATCGAGCGTTTTTGGAATCTCATTTACGTTTTGACTGTTACGCAGGCGCGACCGTGCCAAAAATAGGCGCGACCTTGCTTAGGCACCGGGCGCGATCGTTCCAAAGCAAGTCGCGCGACCGTGCCAAGCACTTGGCGTGACCGTGCTAGGACAAAGCACGATCGTGCTAGACTAGGATTTCTTGATATTTTTCAACTTTATTCCTTGACTTTTCAGATTTGATAAGTTTGAATTAAATAGTTTCTTGCATAGTTTTTAAATGTATATAATTGCGTAAAACATGTGAATTTGCATCGAATCATTGCGTTTAGTTTACGGTAAGGAAAATAAGAAGACAGTGCACGAGTATTGAGTTCGAAATGCATTACATTGAATTGAAAATATGAATACTAAAATCATAAATGTTACAACTATGATCGTCTTCCAAAATATCCCATGTGTATATATATATCTACATGTTTACAAGTTCGTTCATGACGGATTTTATTTCAAATAATACATACATCTAAAGTATTAGTCACATAAAGGCTTTCGTTTCAATGTTTATAAATGATTATTTTTATGTACACGTATCGTCTAGAGCTCAAGTTTTACAATCAAATGCATGTCTAACTTAAATAATTAAATTCAAAGTATTTAACACGAATGTACCTTTCCGTATGCTCTGTTTATGAATCGACATGTCCTAAACCGCACGATTAATATAATAACCAAGTTTTGATCGCCTTTGACTCTTGTTGACCAACATCCAAAGCTACCCAAACGAACTAATCTTTTAAATTTGGTTCGTATCTAGACCAAACGGACTCCGAATCGGGTGATTCAAAGGCTATGGTCTCGTATAGTCTCCACGATCGCTAGATAATTGTCACCATCTACGTCCGCTGTCGTCTGCCACCATGTCAGTGGCCGGAATCCGAAACGTGTCCGAAAAATATTTCCGTTTCGCGACCAAACTCGTTTGTATGGATTATACGTGTCGCTAGGAACTCGAAAATATGATTTTCGTGGAAAAGCCCCAAAACGGAATGTCGCCGGAATCACGTAACTCGCCGGAAAACTTTTATATACCTATTTTTCTGTTTCAGATCAACCAATCAATACACGAGAATGAAACCCGGCCACCAATTTCATCTAATGTAATACAAATTTTATCTAAATCATGTATCTATAGATCGATTGCTTACATATGTCTAATTTGCTAAATCAAATCAAATGGATGGAACTCACCCTTAAAACCGAGAACCGCCTGTTACCGCCACTGTTAACCACCACCGCCATATTCACTGTTACCGCCTCTGGTTTCTTAATTCCTCACAAAGCCGTTAGTTTGAAACCAAACCACCACTGGAGGTGGTCTTCCCCCATCGTCGTCACCTTCATCTGTGGTGGTTTTACCACCGCCGGGAGTCGTCGCCACTATCAAAACGCTGCATACCGCTGTCATCGGAAGCCAACACTAACACCGTTCTCGTCTGTGGTGGTTTCCGCCGTAACCGCCATCCAGATCCACCGTCGCCGTCTTCGTTATTCTCTGCTCCAACCACCAAGATTACCATCACCGAGAGGGAAAAAAAGGAGAAAGCTTGGGTGGTTGTAGGCGTCGCCGGAGTGGGAGCCCGTCGGAGGAGGCAGGGCGGCTCCCCTTATCTCCCGATCCCTCTCTCAGCGCATATATGTGTGTATATAAGATTTGTGTGATTTGTTTTTCTTTGAGGCTAAGGAACAAAAGGAAAAGGGATATGCTCTCACTTTCTTTTCTCTCGTGTTACACACACAGATGTGTGTGAGGTTTTCTATGCTTGTTTCACTTAACAGGTAAGGAAAGAATCAGATATAGATTTTGATTGTATTTCTTTATTTATTATTATTGTTATTATTATTTTTATCTTTGCCATTTAGAAAAGGAAATCAGTAGATTATTATTATTATTATCAGTATCATTTTTATTATGCAGGTTCTCTATTAGTATTGTGTGTCCACTCGCATTTCTGTCGTGTCTAAAATTCCTGAATTTATATTTTTAGATGAGTCGACTAAATAAGTATTAATAATTACTAAAAAAATATATTAATTGTTAAAATTGTTGTCGAAACAGGTATGAGTTAATAATTGTATGTGCATTTCTAAAATTACTCCGTAAGAGTATATATACGTTTTTATGTACTTAATATATGTTATCTCGAATCTTTAAATGATCCGTCAAAAAATGTCACGTATAAAGTTCAGCTACTCGGCCGTTAATGGACCGAGCCCGTCTATGGTGAATTATTCGTCAAAAGTAACTGACTCAAATTTCGGGGCTGTCACATGTTGCCTTTTCTCCGGTTGCATGACCTGCACCCCTTCTGATGTTGTTTTTGAAAAGCACATCAAGATCAGGAATTGAGAAAGAGAACATGTCTATTGGATCAAGTACACGAATGCCATTCAAAGGAGTCCCGTTTCTACATAGCACGGCTTCTCATGTGTGATTATCATAGTACCATTTGATGAAGTGATGAAGATAAGTCACTCGTTTTGGAGGAATCAGAATCCTATTAACTACCTTGGCTGGTTGAACATAAGTGATGATCTTAGGGCGGTTTGTCACTGGATCTATCTCTTTCTTTGACCTTTTCTTCTTAGGCTGCTGAGGTTTGAAAGTTGGAAACCTTTTGTGGCATTCAGAGATAATCATCTGTTCAACATTGTTGCCTTCTGAATGATTGCCATGATTGATCATATTCAGCTTCTCTAAAGCATAGATGTCCCAAGTTGGTAAGGATTGAAGATCATGTTCATTCTGAAAGTAAATGTCTCCCATTCCTCTTTTGATAACAAATAGATGCTTTAGACCGTCATATGCCCATGAAATAATCTTTCTTTCTGATGCTTTACGAAGAACGTCAATATTTTGATGGAGAGGGCGTGGGATAGGTTTGGGAGTTTTGAACCATTCAGACTTGTCGATTGGTTCATCGTCGTCAAGGTTGATGGACTCCCCAAAAGCAATTTCATAGCAAATCTTTTCTCCTTTTCCTTATTCCATAAATTATTCTAGCATATCTTCCATATCTTCATTCAAAACATCCTCCTTGGCTTCTTCAGATACACATTTCCTTCATTATTTCCTTCATCACCTCCTGTTTAGGTAACAGGAGCATTTGAGCTTGTTCCACCTGTTCCCAAACCAGTACCACCATGTCCTTCGTCATCTTCATTATTCTTGTTCTTTGGTATTTATGTGCTTGGTTCCGGATCCGTTGGATCTTCATGTTTCTCTTCCTCCTTTTCATCTTGATCCAAGTCAAAGATAACTGAATCATTAAAGATGGATGAGTCAAAGATTTCATCATAGATAAAAGGATCTTCATTCAAGCGTTCTCATAGCCTATTCACTTCCGAGGTCAGACTACGACTTCCTCTCTTCAACGTCAATAGAGCTTTACTCATATCATTCATATTTGCTTGAATCTTCTTGTTTAAAGAAATTTAATTATCAAGCTGAAAATTCAATATCTTGATGGTAGCTTTTAAATCCTTAATCTCACAATCTCTATCATCTTCTCTGCTCTTCGATGCTTCAGTCTATCCCTTCATCCATCTAAGTAACTGAGCAACCTCAATCCCAACATTTTTAACAAATTCTGGATCCAAAGGTTCTTTGATAGGAGGAGGAATGGGATTTCCAATTGGCCTATACTTCCTTTTGGCCATGGATTTCATTCTTTTAGGAGTGTCGGTAGGAGGGATAAATGTTGTTTGTGGCGGAGGAGAATGTCTTGTTCCTGACGTGCCTTCTATCTACCTGGATGGAGGGAGTCATTTGGCTTCCAGAGCGGCACGGGCTAAGCGATCTACCTCAATGTATTCATCAGTGATACCATGGGGAGGAGGAGTATTTAGTCTTGATGGACTTCTTTGCTGACGAACATAACGGTCTCTTGCGGATTTCATGAATCCTTCACTATCACCTCCAGATCTTTGCTTCTTTTTCTTGCTAGCATCAAGGTCAATTGCTTTTCCTTTATCTTTTCTTTTCCGAACAGTCTCGTCATCAGTTATTGATGGTTCCTTATCTTTCTTAACCTTTCTTTTCTTTTCAACAATCTTTGCTTTCTCTACTTTCTTTTCATTAACGACTTTAAGAGCAGCTTTAATCTTCGGTAAACGTTCTCCCTGATATATATTATTGAACATAGGAGTCCATTTCCCAGATAAATTCTCGTATACCCTTAGTACATTAGTGTAGATACGAAATTCAACCTTTACAAAGGTCATGGGATGACCACATGGTGGTAGGTCTATCAGAAGATAATTAAGGATCATTTGTATGCATCGAGGATAAAGCATCCACTTGATTTCTTTTGCTCGGTTGATTATTCGGGTGACTATATGATACGATAGATTGAATTTTTCTTCACTGCAAATCTTTAGCATAATTCCACACCAATATACACTCAATGCATCATAACCGCCTTTTTTGTGGGAAAGAAAGTGTATAAATATGTACATAATAAGCTTCCAATCTTTAGATAAAAATCTCTTTTGAATTTCTTTCTTTCTAAACGGTCCCTCATACCCTAACTCTTACACGAATCTGTTACTTGTCTCATCTTCATTGATAACTCTTGGGTCCCGTCTATCATCACCTAGTTGTAACACATTTCTGACTGTACTTTCATAAATTAGTATTTCCTTCCCATGAACAATGGATCTCACATGAGGCTTCTTCGTGACAGAGTGGACTTTATACTCAGCATTGATCCAGAATTCTTCGACCAGATCTCTGTAGACTGATTCATTCCAAGTGATTGCATAAGTAATTTTACTTCGAAGAATCCTTCTCACAACATCATTAAATTCCTCAGGAACTGATTCAGGAAACGATATTGCCATGTTGTGACGATTATCACTTGCAAGATGATCGTCGTCCATATTCTGTAGCAAAATAGAAACCAATATGAGTAATACAACGGCAAATTTAAATATATAAACAAAAGAGAGTGTCGGCCAAAGAATAGACTGAAAGGATGAGTTTTCCGATGAGAGTCGACCGAAGATGAATAACATGTTCATGCCCTGAGAGTCTCCTGTTGACAAATGACAGTCGGCGGAAGAGGAGTCGATAAAGATTTTGATTAAAGGCAAAGGGTCGACAGGGTCAGGGACAAAAATTTTCCTTGATCAAGAGAGTGTCGGCCATAAGATTGGTGATAAGGCAAAGAGTCGATGGGATCATGGGCAAGATTCTGCCCTGATCGAAAGAACTCGGTGAAAGTCGGCTTCAAAAGGGACTCAGTCGATAAACTCTTAGGTCAAAATCCATAAAATCGCCCCAAACCAACAACCGGGCATGATTTTGTACTTGCGTTCAAATGAATTTCTTCTTGATGATGAAGGTGAGGAGAGAGTTGGCTTCTGTAGAGTCGATTCTTGTTATCTTCTTTACCAGACAATTGGCTCAAAGGAATATGAACAATCAACACATTCTCAGATCATAGGTGGATCAAAGAACTCATTTTGCGGCAGTATCTTAAATCTAACTATACAAACAAAGTTAATAGACGAGTGGAGAATCATAAAGTTACCTTAGTGAAGTGCTTGAATAATGCAATAAACCACATATAAAAAAAAGGAGTTTGAACGGAACAGTGAGTTAGATCGCCGGAAAGCTCTCAGTGAAAACTAGGGTTTCAAGTAAAAGAAATTACCCCCTTTTCAAACACATATGTACAGTAATAATTTGGGGTCGACACTTGACAGTCGGCCCAAGAGTCGCTGATGACAAAAAAATTAAAAAGAAATCTGAATAATTTGACCAAAACGAATCGATTTCTCGAGCTTGATTTCAGAGATAAGGACACATGAGACTTTGTACAAGGATATATACGCACCAACAATTTTATAGAGCAAGCATTGATGCCAAAACAAGACACAAACGATTCAAAACAATAAGTGAGGACAACAAGCAAACCTGATCTCGTGGAATCATACCGACATAGCTTGTCACATAGCCTTTTCTTATTGAAATTTGGATGTCCACGGCCTACGAACAATTGTTGGTATATCTGTCCTTTGAAACCCATTCACCATACTTTCCACATACAACTAGTGAACGATTATCATGTTCTGGTAAGATTAAGATGATATAAGTGTTCCCCACACTTTTCAGGTATAACCTACCCATCCTTATGGTCATTTGAGTGCAATGATGAGAGCTTCAGGTCTATGCCAACACATAATCAGAGAAGTTGACCATCGAAAATCCTAAAATAGCTGATGCATGTAAACTATATATATATTTTTATAAGTATTTTACACAATTAGTTTTAAAAAGGGTTTTCACCAAATACTAATCACACACACCGGGCAGTGTACCCGTTGGATAGCAATATAGTAAAGGTAAGAACCGGATATCAATCCGTGGACACGGTTGGATGCGATAATAAACCGAGACTAAGATTCAATCAAGTATGGGTGAAAGATGTTTAAGTTGATTTTTAACTAAACTAATATGTGAGAATATAAAACTAGACTAAAGTCACAAATCAAACAATCAAGGAGAAAATATCACTTCGGTGTCGAATCCATTTAGAATACATTCAATACATTCATAGAAATATGGCAAATAGACGATACATAAATTGACTAAATTCTCGTCAAAGATATCTAATCAAATGACTATTCGGAAAGCTAGCATGAATTACACAAACCAACCACCTAAAGTCATACAATGAGGCTCACGTGTTAATAATCATGTCAATGTTTATAAAGATTGAACTAGCTTCCGATTAAGGTACACTAATCCAACAACTAGTTGGAAAGATAATATGAACAACACACTATCCACCTCAAGTTGATTAATTTAGACAACAATATGCATTTCTTCAACATACAATGTTCATATAAAGATAATATAAATTAGGAGGATGTGTCAACAATTCCTAGATAAACACAATACTAAATATGACACATCATAACAAATACTTTGTCTTTCCAAACATAAGCATAAGGTTACACATACAAATATAATGATTCATAAACAAGACTTCATTCACCATTCCTAGTCAAATGCCATAAACTAGTATAATTACATACACCAATCTATGAATATGAGCATAAATCATAAGTTTTCCAACATAATATGACATACACAAATACAAGTCTTGTAAACAACTCAAAATACTTGAATACATAATTTCATCAAAGAATAATCATACGGTTGTCATAACATTAACACAATAATTGCCAATAATCCATGAATGTTGTCAAATGTATCTAAACTTCATCTAAACCAAAGTGAACAGGAGTTTTAGCTCATCATGAGCATCAAAATTACAAATAAGCAGGGAAAAAAAGAGAGAAACATGATATGAAAACAAGAATCAAACCACTCCTCCAAGCCTAGATGTTGTTGTTGATGTATGGTGATCCTCTTGATGTTGTATCCTCTCCAAGAATCTTGAAATATGGCTGGAACAAAGAAAACTCGAGCTGGAACAGTAGGCTTCTCCCCTGGGTTGCTCTATGTCTGAATGAGAATTAAGTTCTGTTTAAGTAGAAAAGGGGAGGCACGACCGTGCCAGGAGAGAAGGCACGACCGTGCCTAAGGCGTGGACGTGGTCGTGTCTAGGTCCTGGCGCGACCGTGTGACAGAGGTTTGACCGATCCGTAGCTTCCATTGGGTACCACTGATCGAGGACGTACAGCTGTTCAGACTCACGAGATGACACGCGATCGTGGGCGGCCAAGGAACGATTGTGCCTTGGAATTTGGCTTGGCGCGGTCGTGCCAGATGTGGGCGCGACCGTGCCTAGGGTTTTGGAGCTTGGCATGACCGTGCCTCCATCACAGAAACCCTAAAACTTTACTTGTTTATCCTGGAATCTTCTTGTTTATTTACCAAGCTTCACAAAAAACCTACAAAACAGGAAATGAAGCAAATAAGTGTCTAAACGTTGAATATAACCAAGAATTGATCATTAAATGAACGAAGTTTTGTACCAAAAAGATGTGTAAATACTAACACATCAAACAACCCCACACTTGAACATTGCTTGTCCTCAAGCAAGAAATCAAAATGAAACAAAACTTCCAATGACACTATGGATCAAATCGGGAAAACCGTAAGGATTAATAAACTTATAAAGGTTTGAAGAGATTTTCAAGAAATGCAAAATTAACTAAATGAAACCCAATGAGCCCAATGACGCGATAATCGAATGAGCAAATGAATATGCCTAGGAAATCATTAGCATGCAACTTTATGCTTCTCACAATGTTCACACACACTCGGGAATATATATGATCATACAAGTAATGGAGTATGTATAGAACACTCAAATGCCAAGACAATGAATCATGCATAAATCATAAGCTTGCTAAAAGATCAAATCTCTACCAACTAACATGAAACAAAGCACAAATCAAGAGGGCTTTAAATGGGTTGTAACTTGGCAATGGTTAAGGGTGAGGAAGTGGAATTTTAAAATGGCTAATTGGCTAAAAACCCGGTGGTTATGCTAACTCAAAAACTAAAACAACTTCTAATATGAAAAATAAACTAACTAATACTTCCGTATAGATAAGAGCTAACAACCGAATTATTTCCCTCTTTGTTCACAAAATTGCTCTAATCGGCTATAATTCACCTGATTTTTGGTGATTTTTTTTTTATTTTTTATTTTTATTTTTTACTATTTCTTTTCTTTCTTTTGAAGGAAACTAAGTCAATATGCATCTTTCTTTAGCTAAAAACTTCTCAAGCATTTAAAAATTACATCAAAATAAAAGCTATAAAATTAACATTAGCCGACCGGATTTCTAACACGGGTGAAAAATAAATGAAAAGGCTAATGAAGGTTTAATGGCGGCGTAATGTGGGTAATTAAATAAAAGAACAGGATAGGCTCAACGTGGCTAACTAGTGGATGTGTTTGGTTGAGGGAAAATAAAAATAAAAGGCTAACAAAGTGGTTTATCCTAATGCCTCAATCATTTTTATGCAATATTTATGTTCATGATTTCGAAATGTATACTAAAAGCAAGTTCTAATAAGCATGAAACATCCGGCACACTCAAATCCGTAAAAACGAGAGCAAACAATGTCTAAAGCTATCAAGGCTCAAAAATAAACTCACGGAAACGGAAAGGAATGGGTGTAAGCAAAAGGTTACATGCAATTCATTCGTTCAGCCCACTAAAACTCATGGTTATCACAAAAAATTGGGTTTGACTCGATGGAATTTCTATTTCAATTGCTTTCGAAAAATCAAACCTCTATTATTTACTAAATATTGTGAATGCTAACCGGTTAACTTTTATTATATTTTGGTGTTTTTCAATTTCATAAAACTGATTTAGTGTCAATAAAAATTATGAAGGAAGATTTTGCAAAAAAATTGAAGTGATAGAATGCTCAAAAGGACAAGCATCGCGTGAATAAATTCCCACCCTACACTTAGAATCGTGCATTGCCCTCAATGTACAACAAAAAAAACGTAAAGCAAAGAATAAACACCTAACCCCACACTTAGAAACATACGTTGCCCTCAATGTATTCAAAAACATGCAATGCAATGGAGTGTGAAGGGAGAACTGAAACTTCCCTCGTGTCGATCATGGCACACGCAAAAAGCCTACCCACAAAAATGACGTTCCACGTAGTTCCACGATTCCAAGATCTAATCAAGACTAACCACATAAAACAGGATCAGTAACATCAAGCCAAAAGATAAACATAAATGTAAAGACAAATATATATAACAGTACGTGGAAACAAAAGTACAACAAAAGAACAACATAAAACGCCGAAGCATGATACAAGAGTTTGTACAATAAACAAGAAAGTACAACTCACAAAAAATGATACCAAAAGGTAATGGGAGGTACTACTCCCACTGCACACCCTCAAGGTCGACGCCGGAGGCCCCGCCTCCCTCGCCTCGTGCTGCTGGTGGTGATGGTGACTGATGATGCGGTGGTGATGGTGGTGGCTGATGGTGTGGTGATGGTGGTGGCTGATCCGGCTGCTGCTCCGGCTGCATAAAGAATGGGAGGGGTACCACGTATGGTGCCCCGCCAGCAGCAGCAGCGGCGCACTGGACCTCACTCTGCCAGGCCCAGTAACGCATGAACATGTCATGTGGAATGACAACCGGAGGTGGTGGTGGCGGCGGAGGCGGCTGGTGCTCGTGACCCTGCTCCTGCTCCTGCTCCTGCTGAGCAGCGTGTGCCTGATGGGCGGCGGCGACGGCCTCGGCCTCGGCCTGAACAAGATCTGGATCGGGGCCCGGACGGTCTGGATCCCACGTCCGTCCCCATCTATCTACCAACCTGATCCCTCCTGCGCCTCGACGAGCAACGTGCATGTTCCTCAGTGTCTGCATGGTCATCACAACGGTCTCGGCCACAAGGGTCAGGTCCCCTATCAAATCATCGGTCAATAGCTGGAAGTACCTAGCCAGCTTGGTCACGAAGTGACCTCCACATATCGCGCTGGTGACGTCGCGCCCTGAGCTGTTTACCAAGTACCCCGCGATAGAATGCGCAAGATTGCAAGTGCGCGGGCGTACAAGGCAAAACAAGTAAAACAGCTCCCTCAAATTCACTACCGTCTCTCCCTGCCCTCGCCCAGATATAGAATAAACAATGCAGCGATGAAGAACACGGTGTAGAGGGTCCCGAAGGCTCGAAGCCTTGGTCAAATTCGAATCGTACATCCCAAAACCAAACTCATGCCAGAACTGATCCTTGTCCTCCTCGGTCGAGAACTCGGTGATACCATCAGTGAATATCTCAGTCTGAAGCTCCTGCCTCGTATACAGGCCCAATAATCTCCCGAACCTAGCAACTGACATCACTCGCCACTCCCCTCCTAGCCTAAACCTAATCGTCTCCGGCTGCTCTAAGTCTGCGCAAGGATAATCAAACTCATAAGTGGAGAAAAACTCCATCACAAGCTCGACATACTGGATCACGTGAAGTCTAAACAAGCGGCGCCATGGGGCGGTGACGTGGTCGTTCCACCAGTCCCGCTGACCGATGGCGTCTATGGCGGCATGCTCTAGACGACGAGCGGCTAAAATCCGGCCTCGACGGGGCCACAAAACATTCAGTCGCGCCTCGTACTCATGCTCGTTCATGTCGAACTCGAGGTACGGGTGGTCCCGGTTGCCTGCCATCTGCAAGACAACAACAAAGATGAAATCAGAACGGTTATGAAGACGCTAGATGGAATTATGAAGTTTCTGCCCAAAATTTATGAAGGGGCACGACCGTGCTAAAGAATAGGCACGACCGTGCTTGGGTCAAATTAGGAAACCCACGACCGCGCTTGGCCGACCACGGGCACACAAACAAGACAAACACGGCCGCGCCTGGTCTAGGAACGACCGCGCCAAGTTCAAACAAAGGAGACACGGTCGCGCCTGGTCTAGGCACGACCGCGCCAAGGTCAAACAAAGGAGACACGGCCGCGCCATGAAATGGGCACGACCGTGCTCCACCCAATTACGACTTACAGTTTCAAATTTCATCAATTAAGCACGACTTATGAAGGGGCTTTCATAGCCTAGCATCCCAGGGAGCAATGTACGACCTAATTCTACGTATTTACAGCCTTAAACATCTATAAATCGATAAAATAAAAACGAAAAGGAAAACTAGGTTTATAATCGCGAAATAAGAGAGAATGGGGAGCTCGGGACGTACCTTGGATCGAAGAAATGAAGGAAAGTAGACCGGAAATGGTGACGGGAAGAAAATCGCCGAGGGGGAGGGGCAATCGTCTGCTGGGAGGTTAGGGGGGTTGTTTGAAAGGTCTGCCATTTGAAAAGTTATTTAAATCGCCCCCAATGACTTAGGCACGACCGCGCTAAGTGCTTAGGCACGACCGCGCCTAGGTTAGAGGCACGACCGCGCCTATAGGGAGGCACGACCGTGTCTCTTGCCCTGCAGACAGAAAACCCTGATTTTTATGCAGCTTGTACCAAACCCGACTGCGATTCTTCCAAACTAAAATTGCTAAAAATTCAGAAGACATACCTGAGACATCCAATCCATATCCCCAATCTGCTCGATCCAAAACATGCTCCGAATACCTAAACTCAAAAATGAATGGTAAAATCCTAAAAAATAATAAAAATAGGAAAATAAACATAGAAACAAAATCTAAGAATTGTTACCAAAGATGATACCGAAACAGGCTAAGTTTATTAACGAGTCGTTAGCTAGACTCAAGCCCCCGAATTCATTTGTCCTTGGGGTGGAGGTCAGCTACCTCCAATGCCGGGTCAACCGGTCCGTCAATGTACGGCTTAAGACGATGACCGTTGACCTTGAAGATCCTCCCATCTTCGTGCTCAATCTCGACGGTCCCATAAGGAAACACCTCCTTAACCGTGTAGGGACCCGTCCATCGGGACTTCAACTTCCCGGGAAACAATCGCAACCTAGAGTTGTAAAGCAACACACGACCACCCACTCGGAATTCCTTCTTGTCCTTCAAGCGTCGGTCATGTAAACTCTTAGTGCGCTCCTTGTAGATCGTGGAGTTTGCATAGGCTTGATTCCTTAACTCTTCAAGCTCATGAATCTGAGTGAACCGGTTCTCACCCGCGCTCACCAAGTCAAGATTCACCGCCTTCAATGCCCAATAGGCCTTATGCTCCAACTCCACCGGAAGATGGCACGCCTTCCCATAGATCAACCTAAATGGTGTGGTACCAATAGGTGTCTTATAGGCAGTCCGGAAGGCCCAAAGTGCAACATCTAACCTATCCGACCAATCCTTACGGTTCTGACCAACCGTCTTCTCTAGAATCCGCTTTATGCCCCGGTTTGTTACCTCTACCTGTCCACTGGTCTGTGGATGGTAGGCTGTGGAGAATCTATGGTTCACACCATATCGTGATAGAGCCTTCTCCAACTGGGCGTTGCAGAAGTGGGTCCCACGGTCACTGATAAGGGCTTTGGGGGCACCAAAGCGAGAGAACAGCTTCTTCAGAAATTGAACAACCACCCTAGCATCATTAGTAGGCAAGGCTTGAGCCTCCGCCCACTTAGAAACATAGTCAACAGCGACTAGGATATACCGGTTGCCTCGAGAAGCTGGGAAAGGTCCCATAAAGTCAATACCCCAGACATCAAAAATCTCACAAATCTGGATGTTGTTCTAGGGCATCTCATTCCTCGATGAAATGTTGCTCACCCTCTGGCAAGCATCACAAGCTCGGATCATCTCATGAGCGTCCCGGAAGATGGTAGGCCAGAAGAAACCGGCGTCAAAGACCTTCTTCGTGGTCAAGGTAGCTCCATGATGTCCACCTGTCGGGCCTGCGTGGCAGTGTCTAAGCACCTGAAGTGCCTCATCTCCAAACACACACCTGCGCATGATCTGATCAGCTCCGACTCGAAACAAATAGGGATCCTCCCAGAGATAGTGCTTCACATCCGCAAAGAACTTTCGCTTCTGCTGATGCGTTAAGCCCATAATCACAATCCCACTAGCAAGAAAGTTTGCAAAATCAGCAAACCATGGACACTCCTCATCCCGTGTCTGTATATGCATGAGAAACGCGTGGGGAAAATTGTCATTTATGGATGACCCCACAAGTTCAGATGAAGCTGAGCACTCAAGACGGGACAAGTGGTCCGCTGCGACATTCTCCGCGCCCTTCTTATCGCGGATCTCAATGTCGAACTCCTGAAGCAGCAAAACCCACCGGATCAGCCGGGGTTTGGCATCCTGTTTGCTGAACAGGTGCCGAAGGGCTGCATGATCGGTGAACACAATGGTCTTTGATAGGACGAGATAAGACCGGAATTTATCGAAAGCGAAGACAACGGCTAGGAGCTCCTTCTTTGTCGTGGTGTAATGCTCATGTGCGTCATTGAGCGTCTTGCTCGCATAATAAATCAGGTGAAACTGCTTCTCTCTCCCCTGTCCTAAGACCGCCCCAAC
Organism: Smallanthus sonchifolius; assembly: GCA_023525975.1. Classification (NCBI taxonomy): domain Eukaryota; kingdom Viridiplantae; phylum Streptophyta; class Magnoliopsida; order Asterales; family Asteraceae; genus Smallanthus; species Smallanthus sonchifolius. Next base: position 56,516,876 of record CM042022.1, on the reverse strand, counting down.
AGCGAAGTCACTCGCGTCATACATGATCTCAAATGGCAGCTTCCAATCAGGAGCCATCATGATAGGGGCATTCACCAACTTCTCCTTTAACAAATCGAATGCACTGAGGCACTCGTCGGAGAACACGAACTGGGCTTCCTTCTCAAGAAGCTGGGTCATCGGTCGGGCAATCTTAGAAAAATCTTTGATAAAGCGCCTGTAAAAGCCCGCGTGACCAAGGAAGCTCCGAATAGATTTCACAGAGGTCGGCGGGGGCAGCTTAGATATGGTGTCAATCATAGCTCTATCAACCTCAATCCCCGCACGTGAAACCTTGTGCCCAAGCACAATGCCCTCCTTCACCATGAAGTGGCATTTCTCCCAGTTCAACACCAGATTGGCCTTTTTACACCTAGCCAACATCCTCTCCAGATTCTCGAGGCAATGAACAAAGGAACTCCCAAACACAGAAAAGTCATCCATGAAAACCTCCATGGAGTCCTCAATCATATCATGGAAAATGGCCACCATGCAACGCTGGAAAGTGGCCGGAGCATTGCACAATCCAAAGGGCATCCACCGATAAGCAAATGTGTCGTAAGGACATGTGAATGTCGTCTTCTCCTGATCCTTAGGAGCAATCGGGATCTGGAAGTAGCCTGAGAAACCATCCAGAAAACAATAGAACATCTTTCCCGCTAATCTCTCCAACATCTGATCAATGAACGGGAGGGGAAAATGATCTTTCCGAGTAGCATCATTGAGTTTGCGGTAATCGATGCAAACTCTCCAACCGGTGACTGTATGAGTAGGAATCAGTTCATTCCTCTCGTTGGTGATGACAGTCATGCCTCCCTTCTTAGGGACAACATGAACCGGGCTAACCCAAGGAGAATCGGAGATGGGATAAATCAAACCAGCATCCAGTAACTTAATCACCTCCTTCTTCACTACCTCCTGCATGTTCGGGTTCTACCTCCTCTGGTGCTGCACAGCGGGCTTGTAGTCATCCTCCATAAGGATATTATGGGTACAGAAAGAGGGATTAATTCCCTTAATGTCCATAATCCTCCATGCAATAGCCTGCTTGTGCTGCTTCAGCACCTCCAGTAGCCTCTCCTTCTCATCACTCGTCAAATCAGAGGCGATAATGACGGGTAATCGAGACTCACCATCTAAAAAGGCAAACTCCAAATGGCTCGGGAGCTCCTTAAGCTCAACAGGTGGTGGGTCCTCAATAGAAGGCCGCTCAATCGGCTCAGACTCTCTATCAACCATAGCAAAAACCACTGAACACTGGGGAAACTCATAGCTCACCTGGCTATGCAACTGCTCATCAAACTGATCCTCACCAACTGGATCAAATATCTCCCCCCTACAATCTGGGTGTCCAGTGACTCCTCCTCAGTTGTGTCCTGGAGATGATCACTCACACAAGAATAAACAGCCTCAACAAAGTAGAGTGAATCATCCTGATTCTGGGTATGCTGCATGGATTTCCCTACATCAAAGGTCACTTCCTCTTCATCCACCCTCAATGTAAGCCTCCCCGAATACTCATCAATCAGGGCCTTGGCAGTGGCCAAGAATGGTCGACCTAGGATAATAGGGACATTCTTGTCCTCATCCATGTCCAGAATCACAAAGTCTACAGGAAACACAAAACGATCAACCTTAACCAACATATTCTCCCCTATCCCTCGCGGATACTTGACCGAGCGATCGGCCAGCTGGTTACTCATGCGTGTCGGTGTAGGTTCTCCCAACTCAAGCTTAGCAAAGACCACATATGGCATGAGGTTAATGCTAGCACCAAGGTCAGCTAAGGCGTTGCTAACCGACAAGCTACCTATCAAGCAGGGGATGGTAAAACTCCCCGGATCTCGTCTCTTCTCCGGTAGCTTGTTCTGAATCACCGCCGAACACTCCTCATTCAGCGTCACCTGAGACAACTCCTCTAATTTCCTCTTATTCGTGAGGATATCCTTCAAGAATCTTGCATACTTAGGCATCTGATCCAGAGCCTCCATAAATGCTAAGTTGATATGCAACTGCTTAAACAACCCTAGAAACTTACCATACTGCTCCTCCATCTTCTACTTCTTCAATCTGCCTGGGTATGGAATGGCGGGAGTATAATCTCTCACAGGCTCGCGGGGTCGCGATGTGCTCCGCGATTTTCCCCTCGGCGATGTCTCATCAGGAATCTCAATCACAAACTCCTCCTCAGATGACTCATGCACAGGAACCTGTGGATCCGGTCCTGTGTCTCTACCGCTCCTCAAAGTGATGGCCTTCACATGAGCATTGGGATTGGGCTCAGTGTTGCTAGGCAGGCCACCTAGCTGTCTCTCAGAAAGAAGCTTCGCGATCTGCCCGACCTGGTTCTCTATGGTCTGGATCGAAGCTTTCTGATTCCTCAACTCAATCTCATGCGTGTGGAAACGCTCCTCCATGTACCGGTTCTGCTTCTCTGCCAACTGATTCTGACTCTCTGAGTTGGCAAGTAGCCGTGCAACCATGTCCTCCAAATTGGATTTACCCTCAGGTGCGGGTGGTGGACCGCTGCTAGAACCTTGGCCTTGAAACTGGCCCTGCTGAGGTCGAAACTGGGAACTCTGTCCCTGAGACTGGTGGGACTGATGCTGGAATGGGGGGCGCTGAGTGAATCCAGGTGGTTGCTGGCTATTGTTGCCAGACTTCCAACTGAAATTCGGGTGATTCCTCCACCCCGGATTATATGTGTTGTTGTAGGGATTATTCTGGGGACGATTCTGGTTGGACATGAAATCAACCTGCTCGTGGGCCCCCTGATCCCCAACCTGACAAGCACTCGTGGGATGCTCCCCACCACAAAACTAACACAAGGACTGGGCCTTGTGGACGTGCATCTGATCAATCTTGGTGGAAAGTGCTTCCACCTGGGCAGCTAAAGAGGTAATTCCATCCACGTGATGGACACCCTGCCTCTGGGTTCTCGCTCGGGAAGTATGCTGAGTGTAGCTCTTTGCTGCCACCTTCTCTAGCAAGTCATACGCCTCCTGGGGTGTCTTTGTTCCAATATCTCCACCCGCGTATGCATCAATCAGCTGCTTCCCGGTCATCTCCAGACCATTATAAAAGGTCTCACACTGCTGCCACTTCAACAATCCATGGTGGGGAACCTTCCTCATCAGTTCCTTGAATCTCTCCCATGCCTCATAGATCGTCTCCCCGTCGTCCTGCTGGAAAGAAAGAATCCTAGCCCTCAACTTCGATGTTTTCTCCGGAGGGAAGTACTTTTCTAAGAATTTAGCAGCCATCTGGTCCTAAGTACTAATGGACATAGGGGGAAGTGACAGTAACCAAGCCTTGGCTTGATCCCGTAAGGAAAACGGGAACAACCGGAGCCGAATAGCATCATCGGTAGTGTCACGAATTTTGAAAGTGGCGCAAATCTCTAAGAAACCGGCCAATTGAGTATTAGGATCTTCATGATCCTTGCCATCGAACTGGCACATGTTCTGCACCATCTGTATAATGCTGGATTTGATCTCGAATTGATGTGCTCCAACCGTCGGCCTATTGATGCTCGACTCCAAACCCTCAAGTGTCGGTTTGCCAAATTCCGAAAGCGTTCGACCCGCATCCTCGTTCGCCATCTCCTCTACCTCGTCAACAACAACCTCGTCAACAACAACCTCGTCAAACTCGAGTAACCGGGCCACAAATCGGGAACGGGCTCGCAATCTCCGATGAAGATCACGCTCCGGCTCGGAAGACGGCTCAGGAACCTCCTCGACGGGAGTTGAGAACATACACGATCTGCACGACAAGTTAGATTTAAATACGCGAACCTAGGACAAGGAAAACACAAGTTAGACAAAAACAAGTATAAAACAAAAATAAAATAAAATAAAATAAAAATAAAATAAATAAAAAAAATTGAAAATAAAAGTAAAATAATAAAATGGGATAAAAACCAAGATATATATATATACACAAATGAAGCTAAAAAAATAACAAGTAAAATGCGAAAAATATATATACACACAAAATTGCAAATAACAACAAGAAAAACACGATATTCACAAAAATATATATACTAAATGACTAAAAATTAATTCCAATCGTTCTCGCAAAACCGTGTCCCCGGCAACGGTGCCAAAAACTTGATCCGTGTAAACTATATATATATTTTTATAAGTATTTTACACAATTAGTTTTAAAAAGGGTTTTCACCAAATACTAATCACACACACCGGGCAGTGTACCCGTCGGATAGCAATATAGTAAAGGTAAGAACCGGATATCAATCCGTGGACACGGTGGGATGCGATAATAAACCGGGACTAAGATTCAATCAAGTATGGGTGTGAAGGTCCAGGTAACTCAACTACTGATCGAACTCGTGATATGACGTTTCTATAACACGAAGTGCGGAATCCTTCGTATTAACGTTTGTATACTAATTGACAATTCAAACAACACGCGTAAATAAACTTGTCGTTATATTCCAAATCACTGTGGTTACAGACTCAATCAGACAAGTTTTTCTCTCCTTGGATCGATCACTTCTAATGACTCTGTAACACCTATATATAGAAACACACCTACTGTAAGCGAACTTAGTTAAGTTCGCCTGAAACAGATTAAGCGAACTTAACAAGTTCGCCTCAGTTAGACCTAAGCGAACTTATTAAGTTCGCCTCTGATAGACCAGGCGAACTTAACAAGTTCGCCTCTAGGCTCACTAGTTAAACACTTGGCAACTTTAAACAATTACATATCAAAAACACAAAGACATAAAATCTAACTATTACAAGCTTTTGTCATTACAAATCTATGTCCTAACAGACTCCCCCTTGACAATAGCTTGATCTTCTGTCTTTAGTCTTTATCTTGAACTCTTCCAGTTGTCCGGTAGTCTGCTGCCAGCATGCACACCGTATCTTCTGCATATCTCCAAAACTCTTTTATACTGTAGACCTTGTTCTCTCCATTCATCAGTATACATGATCTCATTCTTTCGCAGCGTCCTCTGATCTTTCTTTGAAAAATTAATAAGATTCATTGCGTCATAGAAACACACAATGACCTTATTATCTTTATCTTCAACCCTTGCTTCACCAGTATTAACATCAACATACCACCATTTCATATTCCCAAGAAAGTCTTGAAGAATCTTCTTTAATGGTATCTTGTGAATAGCACGCACTGGTCTATACTTGTATCTCCAGGTTACTTTCCCAGTCTTAGGATCTGTAATCTTCACTCTCTTTCCTTTCTGTGGTTTCAGCCGTTCATACTTGCCCGAACTACCTTCTTTCTTTATCAGGTTTGCTATCACATCAGCCAAACCATTCTTCGATCTATTTATGAGTGGCTTTGTAGCTAGACCATTTATTTCACACCTCGGCAAGGTATTGAAATATTTGATCCTTGGCTTTAAGTATTGAACGCCATCAGATCTTTTTATTACAAACAATTTTGATTCACCATCATAAAACCAACTTATGATCCTTCCTACACACTGCTCTTTATTCACATATTTCTCTTTCTGAGCAGGTTGTGCTGGAGACTTGGGTAGCACCTTCATCCAACTATTTACAACTTCTCTCCACTGTTCTCGTGTCATTCCTGTATCTCTGAACATCACAGGTTCTTCATTAATCTTTGGAGACTTAGTGTGAGTAGTTTCAGTTTCAGCACCCTTATTGAATTGAAGATTCTCATCATCAGTATCCATCTTTGACTCAGCTGTATCATCAGGCAATGTGACGTCTTCAATAGAGTCCATAGAGTCAGTTATTCCGTCATAAGAGAACTCAGGAACAACATCCTCTTGGATGAAGTTATAAGGCACCTTAAGACCGTCACAGCCTTCATATGTAACACTGTCTTTATCTTTCTCTATTTCAATCTCCACTATTTCTCCTTCTTCTATTTCAGTGTCTGACATATCATCTTCCATGTCATTGAATAAATCGTCAATGTCATCAAGACATTCAATCTTTTCAGCTTCTTCTTCTTCTGAATCTTGAAAGAATTCTAATAACATAATTTCTTCTTCATTAGTACCAGAATATCTTTATCTTTGTTTCCTTCAAGAGATTGTGATGTCGACTCCCCCTGAACTCTAGATATAGGATTAACGTCAGTGTATTGACGATCACCCTCAATATTTCCAGCAGGATCATTGTCTTCATCATCACGTCTTTGAATTGACTCTGTGTGACAAGTATCAGGTATCCTCAACTCCCCCTGAGCGTCAAGACGCTGAACGAGTTTGGACACTAATGCTTGCATATCAACAATCTGTTGAGCTTGAGTCTGAATCACCAGCTGTCGTTGAGAATCAATAGACACAAGAGAGTTAACTTGTGTTTGTAAAGTAAGCACTTGAGATTCAAGGAAAGTAATCCTGTCATAATCAGAAGGCTTTGACGGACCAGCTGTTGATTGTGGAATAGAAGGACTCGAAGTAGTAGGAATCTCTGTAGGAACAGGAGATGGAACTGGAGATGGATCCTTAGATCTTGGTGGAGTAATGATCAGAGAAGCAACAAAATTTGCATCCTCAACTCCTTGAGAAGATTGTGCAGCTGCAATTGATGCAGACATTAACTTTGGACGTGAAGGATCAGGATTAAAGTCACTGTCAGTGTCAGAACTTTCATCTACCAACGATCTTTTTCCATGTACTGATCCGGAAGGAGGATCCCGAACAGACTTGCGTCGTGGTCGTCTGGCGTGAGATTTAATGCGTTTTCCAGCATTAGCTAGTGGAATAGCAGCCAACCGTTCATAATGATCTGGAGAAAAATCTCTAGATTCATCAGAATCAGTGTTGTCATCATCAGAAGATGTTGTATCACTTGAACTGGAAACTAGACTCAGCGTCTGTCACCACATTCCCTTCTTGTTCATGAATGGGCGAGTTCACAGCTTCATCAAAAAAATCATCCATGTTCATACCTAGATCTTGATTAGGATCATGAACGACCTCTTCTTGAACTAGTTCCTGAATAGGAATATTGACTGCAGCTTGGGGAATAGGAACTTGTTCAGGAATAGGAATTTGTGGTTGTATAGGAACTTGTATTTGTGGTTGTTGGGCAGGTTGTTGTGGTTGTTGTGGTTGTTGTTGAACATTAACTCCTTGAACTTGAGCAAGTTCATTGGGATGAAACCAATTATCATTAGGTGGTGCAACATAAACAGGATTGATTAAGTGCCCAAACAGTGGTGTATTAACTGGAATCAACGCAGCATTTTGCTGTTTCACCTTTGTACAATCTGTAAAAATATGTTTTGACATCGGAGTCAAAGTCAATCGTATGGCATGTTGTGGAAGATCCGGAATAAGATGATTGAGTATCAGTTGAATAAATTGGGGATACATCAAGAAACCTTGACCTTCAGCTGGATTGATCTGCATTACCATCTCTCGGTAAAAATAAAGCGGAAAATTGAATCTTTTATTCAAAGTTAAGGCCACCATAGCTGTTTGAAGAGCCATCTTCAAGCCATCTGTACCAGCCTTTCGTGGAGAGATGCATTGTATAATCACATGCATAAAGTACCTCCATTCTCCCACTAATCCACCTTTCCTAGCTTGTGTATCATTTTGTCTTCCACGATATCCCATCCTTTGAAAACAACCCATAATAAGAGTATTGGGATAAGATATTGGATCTTCAGCATTGCCTCCCAAAACTAGAGCAGCCCGAATTGTCTCTTCTGAAATTGCAATCGCGATATTATTAACTGTTGCACGAAGGACATGTGGTTCCACATCAATATCTTGATGTACAGTATCCCAGAATTGTTGGATGTACACCAAGCTAATATAAGGATCCGCAGATAATGCAACATGTAGTCTTGATCTATTCAGAAAATTGATAATGCCCTGATAGTGAACTGCTTCAGGCAAATTTGGATCTAACAACACCACTTGATTATGCTTGTATTCGACATGACGAGCCATCTGTGAAAATATTGGACACTTTAACAAATATTAGAACAAATACACATATATGATACACATTTAATAAAACACACAAACAAAACAATCAATAAAAATTTTAAAAAAAATTTCAAACAAAAAAAATCACCAAGTTCTTTTCACTTCTGACCCCTAGGCGAACTTAATAAGTTCGCTTCGCTTCGAACAAGTTCGCTTGGAACAAGTTCTCTTGAACCTGAGACGTTTCAAATTCAAACACTGAGATGTCAAATTTCCGGCAAATCGATTTTCATCATGAAACAACCATGAACAAACAATCGAATAACACATGACAATAAAAAATAAGGATCAATTTTAAATTTGGGTCAAAATTTAGGTCAAAATTGTCCTTGAAACGAGCCGACAAAACCCGAGACTCAAAATCTTTGAATACACGCAATTTAGCGGATGAAATCCAACTAAAATACCTTCGTTAGATTCGCACGTCAATTTCGATCAAGATGCAAACAGAAATTAGCACTCACAACACAAATTACAATTTTTGAGAAATTTGGGCAAGTTTGCTGGCAAGTTCGCTTGTTCTGAGGAAGACGACGATGAGACAAGTTCGCCTGATTCAACACTTATTCAGGTTAAGTTCGCTTGATTAAGCGAACTTGTTAAGTTCGCTTAACAAGCCTTCGGCGAACAAGATAAGTTCGCTTCACCCTTAAGTTCGCTTCACCCTAGACTGAAAATTAAGTTCGCTTCACCGATTTAAGCGATCATATTAAGTTCGCTTAACTGTTCACAGGCGAACTTAACTACTTTTCCAACCTTTTTGTCTTGAACACAAATTATACCAACTTCAACCTTTCAAATCTTGAACTTCCGTCAGCAACACATATTTGATCCAATCCCGAACAGTTTTAATAAAGGTTTAGAATTTTCATGGAAAGTAAAAATAAAATCTTTTTGAATTTTATCTATACAGACGGAAACACATATTTTTGATTTTTCTCTGTACAAACTGAATCACATATTTTTGATTTTTCTCTTAATAAACTGAAATGACATATTTTTGATTTTTCTCTTAATAAACTGAAATGACATATTTTTGATTTTTCTCTTAATAAACTGAAATGACATATTTTCGGTTTGAACATCATGAGCAAGAAGATCATATCAGTATTCAATTAATTCATCACACATATTATCAATAACAAAGGATAACCTATAGTAAGAGACCATTCAACTCAATTTTGTGCATATTGCATCTTTTTCATTTTGAAACTCATTCAATTTGAATAATATTTGAAATGATACGCGATAAATTTCAAAGTAAATAAGATCAGGTTATAAAATGTTCTTTTATTTATACCGAATTTGAAATATAAAGCCTGAATTCTTAAAATTGTCAATATTATATTATTTGAAACTATAAGCGTTTATTCTCCAAATTCATGTGATTTAGTACCATTAAGATGATAAACATCGTGTACCCCACATATATGCCAAATAGAAAATAAATGTACTATCTTCAAGACATATATAAGATTTTACTAAAGATTATCCGAATTTTCAGAATGAGGAGACATCACTTAGCACATGAATAGCAGAATCCAAATTGGATTGTATAGGAATCAATGAGATTCAGAATCGAATGATTCAATGTTTTGGCTTATATTTGTGAAATCATAAGATTCAGGTACGTGGATCCAACTGTTATCTGGATAATGAATTCAATGGAATCAGTAAAGATAATGTATCAATATGATCCAAGGGCTAGTATATGTTTGACTGTAGGTCCAGATTTCAGTCGGAAATCACGAAAGTGATCGATTACCCACACACACAGGCGGAATCTGTATGTATGGTGTGGTAACAGAGGATTAGAGACAGACTTGGTGAAGAAGACAGCCAAACACACTAAGAATCAATGCAAATAATATGTGAAAGTGTAAGAACAAGCATTAAACGAATGCAAATTGTATTGATTCAAAAACAAATCTGAAAGAGAGAATTCAGGGTTACAGCCGCAACTCACACCCTAGAAATTCTCTAACTAGGCTATTTATAGTAGTTTCACAGGTATCGAAACTATGTTCCTCGAAACTACTAGTTTCGAGTGAACATTTACAAGTGGAAAAAGTGCCTGTCGAAACTACTATCGATCGAAACTACTAGTTTCGAGTGAACAAATCTCACTCGAAACTGTAGTTTCGATGGCCCAGACTTAGACTAAAAAGCAGTAAATTCGTTTAAAAGAAATTACATGAAAATAAACTATCTAAACAATGTTTAACAGAAATACATTGATCAACAGCTTATACAAAAAGGTTAGACTCTACAATCTCCCCCTAAGCTGCTGCATCAATGTCTTCAAATCAGAAATGCCCTTGTTTGAATTGCTGAATGTGAGACTTTGCATGAAGAGACACTACCCGTTGGTATGCCTTAGCATCAGACTCGTCATCATTGTTAAGGAGCTTGATTGGATTTTTGAAGAGCACCTCAAGATCTTCGGGTTGAAATTTTAACAGCTCCATGGGCTCAAATATGTTGATACCTTCCATTCCTTCCCTCTCAATCACAGCACTTCCAATAATGGGGTTGTAATACCATTTTGTAAAGTATTGAAGCTGGACCGGCACAGACTTAGGCAGTATGATTTCTTTGACAGTTTCTGCTGGTTTGTACCTCAGGCTTACCAAGGGCTTCTGGGTTCTTGGATGAAACCTTGTCTTGGAGATAACCCTTCTTGATTTTGCAGTGGTCATGGACCTGAAGTCATTAAAAGTTTGATTCCTTAGAAAATTTTCAAAATCATTAGCTATGCCCACATTTTCTGGATTCTGCAAAGGTAGCTTGGCAAGAGCCCTTAAGTCATACTTGGGGAGGGAGCTGAATTCATTTGGAGATTTGAAATGTTGTACTCCCCCTTTGAATCTTCTAATAATGAAGAGTCTCCTTTCATTATCATATTTCCAGCCAACTGGTGGCCTTTTCAGCTCTTGGTGCTCAGCAAGCCACTCATAATATTTGACAGGTTCCTGTTCTGGCATTTCTTTGAACCAAGATTTCTTTGGATCATCAGTTTGTTGAGTGGGAGCTTGAGATGCTTTAGCTATGGAGGGTTCTTCAGGCATCAATAAGTCTACCTGGATATCATCTTCATTTAGGTCTTCATCTGACAATGTCTGTATTTCATCACCTTCCTTAGTGAAGTACCTGGTCCTTTCAGACTTCTTGTCTTCTGTCTGAAGGATCTCAGGATGTAGATCGTTGTATCCAAAGTTCTCTATCTCATCCAGTAGAGTATTGAGCTCATCATCAGAAGGTACATCCTCTTCATCAAGAACCACCACCTCAACTTCATCATCCTTATCCTTTCCTTTTCCCTTTTTCTTGTCAGCTCTTCTATCACTTGCTGAGGGAAGATCATAATCAGTTTCTTCAACTTTCACTTCCACAGAATCCTTAGATTTGGCAGCTTGCCCAGTAAGGATTGTCAAAGCAGACAAAGGATTTGAAACAACTACAGGAGAGGAAGGTTTATCTGTAGCAGTGAACTCCCCCTGAGTTGTTGAAGGGGTTTCTTGGGAGGAAGGTTTAGTCATTGAGGCTTGGATTTGTTTTACAATATCAGATAAGGCTTTGATTTCTTGTTGTTGCTTGGAAATGGTGTTTTGTTGGGTCTCCAATTGAGTTTGCTGCACATCAAGCTGAGTGTGCAAGCCTCCAACTTCTTGCCTTAGGTCTTTGGCTTCGTTTTTGCATTCACTCAACTCAGACTTCAGACCTTCTATAACACCATCTTGTTTTGTTATTTTACTTTGAAGCTTCTTCACCTCTAGGCTTAAAGTTTTCACTCTTGGAACAGAGGCAGATGGATCAGGAACAGGAGATGCAGGTGGTGTAGCAATAGGTGTATGTTGTGGAGATGGAGGAGGTGAGTGTGGTGTAGGTTGTGGAGTTGGTTGAGGGGTGGTAGCAGCATGAATGGGTGAATGAATAGGAGTTAGGTTTTCAGGAATGTCATCTAAGGACTCTGAAGAGGTGCTTAAAGGCTCCAGACCAGTCTTAATCTTCTTAGCCAGTGGTTCTTCTAGCTCATAGTCAGATTCAGACTCAGCTTGTCTCTTAGAAGATGATGCTTGAGGTTCAGTGTGATCTTCAGTTTCAGTTTCATAATCTGAGACGTCATACTTGGTGCCATAAATGCCTTCATCCAAGGTGTCTTCTGAATCAGCTTCTGCCTCAACATATTCTTCCTGAATAATTGGTTCAGGATTCTCCAACACTTGATCTTTCATTGGAGCTTCAAAGATAAGATCTTCTTCATTTAGTCCCATTTCCTGTTGTACATTCTCCTGAATTTCTACTTCAACATTTTGATTTTCAGCCTCTTGGTTTTCTTGCTCATTATGAGGTTCTTCTTCTTCTGCTGATGATGATGAAGATTCAACAGGTAGTTCTGGATCAACATCAGGTATGGCTTCTTCTTCTTCTCCCAGAATGTGTCCAAATAAAGGAACATTGGCAATGACTCGGTTTGTTCTTGAACTGGAGCTTTTCATGTAGCTCAGAGTCTTTGCATTCATATGATCAAGAATCAGGAGAGGACCATCTTGTTGAAGATCTGGGTGGAGATGATTGATGACCATCTGTAAGAACCTTGGATATGCAAGAAATTTGTCTTTGACTCTCCCAGTTAGGTTCTCAAACAGTTGTCCGAACACTAGACCAGAGAAGTTGTACTCCCTTCCCTTGACTAAGCCAAGAATGGCCGAAGCTATCAAAGCATTTGCTGAGTCAAATCCTCCTTTTCTAATAGAGATGCAATGAATAAAGATATGCACGATGTATCTCCAGAGTGGAGGAAGAGCATTCTTGATGACTTGCCCTCCTATGAATTTATTTGGGTGACCCATTCTTCTGAAACATTCTCGAATGTAAAAACTTGGAAATTCAATTGGGGCTTCAGGGTTATCATTAAATTGTAGCACCTCTCTGATAGTAGCCTCAGAAAATAACACTTCTTGGTTGTGAACAGTGGCTCTAATGTGTCTTGTATTGTTAACGGAGACACTTGTAGCAGTAGCCCAGAACTGTCTTATAGTGGTCTCAAAAACTGGCAGATTGTTGTTTATGGCAAAGCTAATATTAGAGTTGGCTAGGAAATTGAGAACTGGTGTGAACTCTGCATTCTTGGGGTCAGTGGCATTCAAGTAAGCACAGATATTGTGCTTCTTGGCAAATAAAAGATCCATATCTGCACAAGAAAATCACAAAGGAAATTTCTTACATAAGTCTCAGTACTTAGAAAAATTCTGAGAAAGACACTATCGAAACTATAAGTTTCGAACGAAACTACTTATTTCCAACACTTAGAAAATATCAGAAAAAAAGGACTATCGAAACTAAGTTTCGAGTGAAGAAACCATATCGAAAGTACTAGTTTCGAGCACCAAGGGTATCGAAACTACAGAGTTTCGAGCATCAGGGGGTATCGAAACTACAGAGTTTCGAGTGAAGACAGTTCAAAACCTAAAAACCTTTCAAATTCTTAAAATCCCTCTTTTACTTGAAACTACCTAGTTTCGATGGCAAACCCTTGAAAATATCAACAGACTCAAAAAGCACAGAAAACAAACAAAACTTATATGCAGACTCAAACTTAGAAATAAGAAACAAATGCAAAATAAAACAAAGAAAAAGGTTAATAAAGGCCTGAGAGTGTCGAAACTCCTTCTTACCGATGAATCAACCTAAATCTGCAAAATTAAACACATAAAGAGTGAGATATTAACAAAGGTGATCTCAAAAACATGAAATGAACACCAGACGACCTAGATTATGAAGAACTAGTCGTAAACGCTTGTGAAATCAAACCCTAGGGCCTGTTCATTCACATAAATCACTTTCAAAAACCCACAAACCATTACCTGATGAAGAAGACGACGGGGGAATCAGATAAAACAACACTGATATTGCGAACTTAGACCGATGGATCGAGAGCTTTAGTGTGTGAAAATGAAGGTGAAACGGTTTCGGGTGAGTGATAGTGAACAAGGCATGAGCATGATCTGGTAATGAGGGTATTTAATTTTGATTTTGGCAAAAGACTAAAATGCCCCTGTCGAAACTACTAGTTTTGATAGGGCAGAGTAGTTTCGAGTACCTGAAGTTTCGAGTGGCTATGGAGTTTCGAGTGGGATGGAGTTTCGGGCAAACCTTCAAGCTTTGGTCAGCTTGAGCATAATTTCGATGAAGTAAGCTTTGGCAACCGTCTGAAACGCCGCATGAATATGGATTATGAAGACATTTAATTTGAGTTTGTGAAAAGACTGAAATGGCCCTCTCGAAACTACTAGTTTCGAGTGAGCGAGGAAGATTCGAGTGGGCAGGGTAGTTTCGAGGGACTTGGAAGTTTCGAGCAAATGTTTTAGGGGCAAACCTTTCAAGTATGATTATAGTTTCGATAGGTAGGTCAAACTGGGTCAAAGGCAAAAGACATAAACTCAAAAACTATGTACAATTTAAACAAGTTAATAAGGAAGATAAAGATATTTTTAATAACCAAAATAAGATATAAACACTTATCCTTGGAAAAGATCCAACGTGAGATCATGTCTGGTCAAACTCTTGAAACACTTCATTTTTGCACTCAGCTACTGTGAATCCCTGAAGATAGCCGATATGTGTGCAAGATAAACCCGAGCATTTGTTTATACAAAAATTTCATGTGATTAAAAGATACCATTTAATGCACGAAACACGGTGTACCCCACATATTGAAATAAAATGGTTTTGAAAGCCTATCAATCCTCAAGACATACCCACATTCATCTTATCATTTCTTGCAGATTAACCAGGGTACCATCTTGGTAAGTTGAATTCACCGCCAAAAGTAAAATAAAATCCAACAGGATGTAAGATGGGTGTAAAATGAAAAATATCCAAGTGGATATTAAAAAAGGTACGAACATTCTAGATCTTTGCGTAAGCAAAACAGAAGAAGTCGTAAAATTATCCAAGCGGATAGGAAAAAGTTGAACACCCGAGGTCTTTGCGTAAGCAAAACAGACGGGGTCAAATCATCCAAGTGGATGGGAAAAAGATGAACTCCCGAGATCTTTGCGTAAGCAAAACAGACGGGGTCATCGGCGGTAATTTTCGTTACTTTGACGGTCACCTGGTGCATGAATCAGAATCCAACACGTAAGCCTGTATCTGATTGAATCAGTTTTCTTAGCTTAAAATGGGTTAGATGTTTCAAGAATGGGTTCAAACACACGTGTACGGTAGAGAATTAGGTTTTCACACTACTAGAGAGTTATAACCATATGTCGGGCCTACCGGCTATACCTCAGTAAGCACCATCGCTTGTGGTCCATTCCATGTTCAAGAAGTGTGATCAGACTCTATCATTTCTCACAAGGTCAGATCCGATTTTCCTGAAACAAAACAAAATATTCACAGTAAATACAATTGAAACAGACAAAAAGCAATAAAGAGATTTTTTTTTTTTTTTTTTTTTTTTTTTTTTTTTTTTTTTTTTTTTTTTAACTATACGAAGCAAAACTTTTACTTTCCGACATAACTATCTAATTCTCCCCCAAAAGTTATGCTATCAAAAATAAAGAAGAAAATAACTGTACAAAGCAGAAAATCTTTTTGAAAATCTTCCCGATTAACAAGTTTAAACAGAAAAAAAAACAGTATGCACAAGGGTTATTGAAAGTTTATCATGCCGAGCATCTCCACCAGTTTTTCAAATCTGGCAGAATCAAAGGCCTTAGTGAAGATGTCAGCGGTCTGCTTGTCGGTTTTCACTTCAACGATCTTGATATGTTTCTTTTCGACACAATCGCGAATGAAATGGTGTTTGATCTCAATGTGCTTGGTTTTAGAGTGCTGAACGGGATTTTTGGTGATGTGGGGAACGGCGGTGTTGTCACACAAGATGGGGGTTTCATGAAAAGTGATCCCGTAATCAAGCATCTGGTGGTGGATCCATCTCACTTGAGAACAACAGAGGGCTGCAGCAATGTATTCAGCTTCGGCTGTGGATTGAGAAACGGTGGTTTGTTTCTTACATTGCCAGGAGATGAGACGGTTGCCAAGGAACTGACAACCCCCAGAAGTGGATTTTCGGTCTAAGTTGCATCCCCCGTAGTCTGAATCTGAATAAGCAACAAGGTCAAACAAATTAGTTTTAGGATACCAAAGTCCAAGTTTTGGCTTGTGCTTTAAGTATCTTAAAATACGTTTAACAGCAATCAAATGAGAGAGTTTAGGATTAGCCTGAAAGCGTGCACACAAGCACACTGCAAACATGATGTCTGGTCTGCTGGCAGTGAGATACAGAAGAGATCCTATCATCGAGCGATAGAGGTGCTGATCCACGCTTTCACCATCCAAATCAGGAGATAGACAATGACGAACTTCCACGGGAGTCTTGTAAGGATGAGATTCAGTCATTTTGAACTTGGTCAAGATTTCTTTAACATACTTTTCTTGATGGATAAGGATTCCTGACTCAGACTGATCTACTTGTAAACCGAGAAAGAACTTCATTTCTCCCATGGAGCTCATCTCAAACTTAGATCGCATCACTTCCTCAAACTCCTTGCATAACCGAGGATTGGTGGATCCGAAAATGATATCATCCACGTAGATCTGCACCATAATAGTGTCCGCACCATCCTTACGCTTGAACAAAGTTTGGTCAATTGCCCCTCGTGTGAAACCATTATCCAGCAGATGCGTAGATAACGTTTCATACCACGCACGAGGTGCTTGATGAAGACCGTACAGTGCCTTGTCAAGTTTGTAAACTTTATCAGGATAGCTTGGATCAATGAAACCCGGTGGCTGCTTGACATAAACTTCTTCTTGAACCTTTCCATACAGAAATGCACTTTTCACATCCATTTGATGAACCGTGAAGTCCATGTAGGCTGCGTAGGCGAGAAACATTCTGATGGCTTCCAAGCGAGCCACTGGTGCAAAGACATCCTCAAAATCAATTCCCTCTTCTTGATAAAACCCCTGAACCACCAAGCGGGCTTTGTTACGAATTACAATTCCACCTTCATCCTTCTTGTTACGAAATACCCAACGAGTGCCGATTGGGACTTTGTTCTTCGGAAGATCTACAAGATTCCACACATGTAACTTGCTGAACTGCTGCAGTTCTTCTTGCATGGCCTCCACCCAACTGTTCTCGAGCAAAGCAGCTTTAATATTTTTGGGTTCGATTTGAGATATGAAACATGTGAAAAGACCATCATTTATTGCTTCTGTGGCACTTCTTGTTTGTACTCCCACATTGAGTGGACCAATGATATTTTCTGTGGGATGATTCTTGTGGACTCTCAACTGTGGAATCTCATCTTCTTCTACAAGTTCATCCAGATTGGTAAAGTTGTGATCAGGAATAACGGCATCTTCATTACTTGAGCTGTCAACAGAAGATTGTGGAGCAACATCCACTATTGGAGGAGTTTCTTCCTCAACAGTTTCATTTGTTGCTACAGAGTCTGAAGAAGCTGGAGTGGACGATGAAGAGGAGCTTGAAGCAGAAGCAGAAGCAGTACCTAAGATATTTACAGGCAAAAGAGGATTAGCTGAGACAGATATATTAGTAACATCAGGAAGATTAAAAGATTTAAACAATGAGTCGACATCAAAAAGCCAATCAGGACCGTCCCCAGCGTCCGTATGATTGCTTTCATGCCAATTGACATCAATGGACTCCAGCACAATCCTTCGTCTCTTGTTGTAAACACGAAAAGCTCTTTGGTTAGACGAATATCCCACAAAATAACACTCATCTGCTTTGGCTTCAAACTTGTTCAGCTGATCAGAAGTATTCAGCATTGTGCAAACACATCCAAAATTCCTGAAGAAGTCAATAACAGGCTTTCGCTTGTACATGATTTCATAAGGAGTCTTGTTACAGCTTTTGGTTATGAGAACTCTATTTTGTACGAAACATGCGGTATTGACTGCTTCGGCCCAGAACGTGACAGGAAGTTTAGAATCGACGATCATAGTTCTTGCAGCTTCAATCAACGTGCGGTTTCTTCTTTCAGCTACACCATTTTGTTGAGGAGTACGTGGTGCACTGAATTGCCGAGCAATACCCTTACTTTCACAAAAAGAATCGAGAGTGACATTCTTGAATTCTGTTCCATGATCGCTGCGGATAATCTTCACATTTAGATTGAACAAATTCTCGATTTGAAGCAAGTGAATCTTCAGAATCTCTGGCGTCTCTTCTTTCTTTGCCAGGAAGAATACCCAAGTAAATCGTGAGAAGTCATCGGTTACCACCAAACAGTATGATTTCCTTCCATGACTCATGACACTGACAGGACCGAAAAGATCCATGTGAAGCAATTGAAGGGGAGAGTCAATGGAATTTGTGGTTTTGGGTTTGTGAGATGATTTGTGCTGTTTGCCTTTGGAACATGAGAGACAATGTTCCACTGGTGAGAAGTCTTTCAGAGGCAAACCGGTGACAAGGTTTCCTCGAACAAGGCGATTCATTGTCTTGAAATTAACGTGTCCTAATCTCTTGTGCCAGAGAAAAGACTCATCTTCTGAAGCTTTGGAAAGAAAACAGGATTCGATTCCTGATGGATTGTTCATATCCAGACTGTAAGTGTTGTATCTTCGAGGAGCTCGCATAAGAATGAGTTCTTCTGGAATTACTACACCAGGCTTCAAAATCAGACATTCTTTTGAGTTGAAAAAGGCACTAAAGTCTTTATCACAGATCTGAGAGACGCTCATCAGATTGTACTTTAGCTGTGGAACGTAGTTGACATTTTCCAAACTATTTACACCATTCGACACAGTTCCTTGACCTTCAATCTTTCCTCCTCTTGGATTTCCAGCAAAAGCTACATAATCTCCATCCTCTTGATGATAATCTTGCAGCAGATTGAATTGACCAGTCATGTGCCTTGAACATCCACTATCTACATGCCAGATGTTATCTCCCGTTCTTCTAGGATGACCCTATACACAACAAATTATTTACACGTTTTGTCCAAGACCGTTGCTATAAAGAGAATTTTTGGCAAGATAAAACATCACATGGGAATCATAAGCATAATCCTCCTTTGAAGAAGTATGGTCATCATATAGAGCATTATTTTTAATTTTCCAAGTTCTTTTCAAATAATTTTTAGCATTTTTAATTCTTTTACGCCGAGATTTTCTAAAATGAGGAGATGGCACATCTGATTTTAATAAAATTTTAGGAGACGAATTCTCATTATAATTGACTGTTGTCAATTTACAACTCTTTGAAACATGATTTGAGGCACCACAATTAAAACAAACTTTATCACAAGACGCCTTAGTCTGATAATTGCCATCACAAACTGAAGATGATTGTGATGTTGAGGCATCTGAACATGAGGCAACTCGTTCTTCAATATTTCTTTCTTGAAGCCTTTGATCTTCCTTTAATCTGAAAAATTCCAGATTACTCATTGTTTCTTGTGGAATATCAGTCACAACAACCCCTGCACTTTTGAAATTTGCAATAAGACTCATAGCATTTACAGATTTAGGAACAAAAGGCAAAGCATTCTTAAATTTAGAAATCGAATTCCTCAAATTGTCAGGCTCAGAAGGCATAGAACCAAAATACAATTTTTTAACGTGTTCACAAATATCTGGTTTTGACACGGACATATTATTACATTCATCCGACTCAAGATCATTTAAAACATTTTCCTTACAAGAACTCTCATCACAATCATCTTCGGTACCTACACAATCTGACTCTGCACATGAAGCAAAACTGTCAGAATCTGAAGTTTGAATATAATCATCAGCAGATAAATTGCAAACAAAAGGTGTGGGATCATGAGGAACCGGCATATCAGCAAATCTTCCAGACTTGGAATAAGGAGGTGGGTGAGAGTTATACCCAATGCCTTCTGTGACCTTTTTATGAATTTGACTGTCAATGATACCAAAAAGAATTTTCTGATCCATACCCATATGTTCAACTTGAAAATCAGCCTTTTCAGCCTTTTGAATTCTTTCAGTTAAAATATCATTATTATTCTTTTGTGTGGTAAGTTGCACAATCAAAGATCGGTTTTCTCCAGAAATATCACGAATTTTCTTTAAGTAAAGTTTCTCATTTTTAGCCACAGAATCATACATCACCTTAAAGTGATCTCGTTCATCGACCAAGGCCTGGTTGATGAATCTATATTTCTGAACTTCATTTAAGCAAGATTTAGCGCTACAAAGTCTAGATATTACCTCGGTAGGCACGGCAGTAAGATCTGTAGCTGGTTCAATCATGACACATTTATCCTTTTCTTCAATGTCAGCCATCAGTGCCTTGTCAGCTGCATCACCTTCCTGATCACCCCAATGATAATGTCCATCAGCTTGACAGACCAAAGCTGTGGAACTTGAAGATGTAGAAGATTTGGGAGGGACAGCAGCTTGCTTTCCAGAGGAAGTCTTCTGTTCATGCTGCTCCTTTGAAGACGGCACCTTGCAATTTCTGGCAAAATGACCTAGCTGGTCACAATTGTAGCATCGTACTTTCTTGATATCAAACCCAAGAGTCTTTCCTTGCTTGAACCTGTCCATTCCGGTCCTTTTGATAAATCTCTTGGCCCGTAGAGTCAACATTGCCATGCACCAATCAATGTCCATTTTCTCTAAATCATCTGGATTGATCTGCTCCAGGTCATCAGGTTGAAAACTGACCGGCGTCAAGTTTCCAGAAATCAGTGCATCATAGCATGACATGAAAGCAGTCATGATAGGGACATATTCATCAGGAATCATGGTAGTAGTCTTTGGAGAAGCAGAGGAACCAGTTGGTTGAATTGCAACAGCAGATGGAGGAACATCAGTTTGAAAATAGGCCATTGTAGATTTGGACGAAGTGGAGGAGCCTTGACCTGCAAGAAGAGCTGTGTTGCCAGACTGATTAGTTGGAGTAACTGCACCCTTCTTTATCTCCAACTCATATGACTCCAGGATGCTGAAGAGTTCTTGTTGTGACAGATCACTTAGCTTCTCAGTTTTCTTTATCATAATCCGGTACATGTTCCATTCTTCAGGCAATGAATCAAGCAGCTTCTTGTTTAACTCAAGAACGGGATACTCAGTTCCCAAAACCTTCAACTTAGAGACAATACTTGAGAAACGGTTGATTAATTCTGACATGGGTTCACCAGGGACACTGCTAAACATTTCATACTGCTTCTTGATTAAATCCCTCTTGCTTTCTCTGATATCAGCACTTCCCTCATATCTTGTACATAGAGCAACCCAAAGATCTTTGGCAGTAGTGTACTCAGCAAAAATGTTGAAAACATCCATAGGAAGTGCCATAGCGATAGATCCATAAGCTTTGTTATCTCTGGCAATTAAGGCATTATCTTTGTCATCATACTCAGACACAAGTTTCGGACGTTGAACATCAGCAGTAGTAGTAACTGGCTTATGTGGACCATCAGTGATAGATTGCAAGAGAGTGTGGTCATGAAACTGGAAGAAAGTCTTCATCTTCTTTGTCCAGTCATCAAAATCTCTGGTAGACACCAAGACAGGTGGTTTGTTTCCTCCGGCATACTCATTGGTGCTTGAAGATGCCATAGTCTTAGAAAAAGAAATTCCAACAGTAGCTAGTTTCGAGTGAACAGTTTTGGTCGAAACAACAAGTTTCGAGTGAGAAAAATTGCTCGAAACTACCTAGTTTCGAGTGAGACTAGTTTCGAGTGAAACTAGTTTCGAATGACCAAGCTTGCTCGAAACTCCCAGTTTCGAGTGAGAAATCTTGCTCGAAACTTCCCAGCTTCAAGTGAGACTAGTTTCGAGTGGGAAATCTGCAGGGTAAGTTTCGATATAACAGGACAAAAAAATGCTAGTTTCGATTGTACCTTCAACAGACAAAGGTACACACAAGTAGTTTCGATGACCAACAGATAGCAGAAAATGTCTCCCTGAAGTTTCGATACCTTCTTCTTCAAGCTTCAGCAGACTCCATTGAAGAAAAGTTTCAATAATTAATAATGACGAAATAAGAATCCAATCCAGCGAAAAGCTTCCAAGTAACCTCTCGAACACAAAACAGTCTTCAGATCCGAAAAACCCGAAGAAATAAAGCCAGAAATCAATGAAACAGTGCTCCAAAAACTCGAGTGCAGAAAAACTTCGAGAAACTTCACAAAACACCTAGAATCGATCACAAAACCTGGTAATACTCAGAAATCAAGAGCATAATGCTCTGATACCAATTGTAGGTCCAGATTTCAGTCGGAAATCACGAAAGTGATCGATTACCCACACACACAGGCGGAATCTGTATGTATGGTGTGGTAACAGAGGATTAGAGACAGACTTGGTGAAGAAGACAGCCAAACACACTAAGAATCAATGCAAATAATATGTGAAAGTGTAAGAACAAGCATTAAACGAATGCAAATTGTATTGATTCAAAAACAAATCTGAAAGAGAGAATTCAGGGTTACAGCCGCAACTCACACCCTAGAAATTCTCTAACTAGGCTATTTATAGTAGTTTCACAGGTATCGAAACTATGTTCCTCGAAACTACTAGTTTCGAGTGAACATTTACAAGTGGAAAAAGTGCCTGTCGAAACTACTATCGATCGAAACTACTAGTTTCGAGTGAACAAATCTCACTCGAAACTGTAGTTTCGATGGCCCAGACTTAGACTAAAAAGCAGTAAATTCGTTTAAAAGAAATTACATGAAAATAAACTATCTAAACAATGTTTAACAGAAATACATTGATCAACAGCTTATACAAAAAGGTTAGACTCTACATTGACAGATGTTGTCAAGTACATATCTTGATTATACTTCAAATTTCATGCTTTTCGGGACATGTGCACTGAAGCAAATCGAATGAATAGTGCTAAGGACATAACCCGAAAATGATCTCATAGGAAAATCCTTATTAAAAGCTAATATTCTTTATTTGATAGTGATCTTTTAACACACACACCCATGCATAAATGGGTTTAAATCATAGATGTAATCATATTATATTTAATTTTCACACTATTATTAGTTTCAAAACGCTTTTAGCCTATTGACAATTCAAGTTTCAAATTTTATACACAAATTATAAAACAAATTATCAAGAATAGAACATTCATAACACTATCATTTCTTATTTATGCAGACTTTGAAATTTAGATCAGATCAACTTATTTTAATCAATCATATATCAAGGTCTACTAAGGTCGTGTGAAATGAACTAATCACTGATGTACTATCATTTCTTCTCTAACCTCAAATGATGTCAAATTTTATATTTTTTCAATTTGTTTTGACTTTTTATAATTTAGACTTTTTGACTGAAAATGTAACTGCAGAAATGTAATAAAACAATAAAAGAACCTAAAAGAAAATTTTCCATGAAATTCTGATTTTGAAAATTTTTTTATTCGGGATTGATCATACCAATCATTTTAATTAGGAATTCAAACCTGGTACGATCAAATGCCTTAGTAAACAAATCAGCAAAATTATCTTCAGTGTGTACCTTGACCAGCTCAATCAACCTTTTCTCTGCACAATCACGTATAAAATGATATCGAATTTCGATGTGCTTAGTTTTACTATGTTTAACAGGATTATTCGTTATTGACATAGTAGCATTGTTATCAATAAACATTGGGGTTCCTGTGAAATTCAAACCGTAATCTCTCAATTGTTGTTGTATCCACAGGATCTGTGAACAACAACTTGCAGCAGCGATGTATTCTGCTTCGCATGTTGAAATCGAGACTGTGGTTTGCTTTTTGCATTGCCAGGATACAAGTCGATTACCTAAGAACTGGCAACCACCTGTTGTAGATTTCCTGTCCAGACAACAACCACCAAAATCAGAATCAGTATAAGCATTGAAATCAAAGTTAGAACCATGAGGATACCATAGCCCTAAACGTTGTTTTCCTTTTAAATACCGAAAGATTCTTTTCACAGCAATTAAGTGAGATTCTTTTGGCTTTGCCTGAAATCTGGAACAGATACACACGGTGAACATTATATCCGGCCTTGAAGCGGTTAAGTACATGAGGGATCCAATCATAGCTCTGTAAATTCGACAGTCCACATCTTTTCCTTCCGGGTCAAAATTTAACTTATGATTGACCGGAATTGGAGTATCGTATGAAGTACAGTCCTCCATCTTGAACCGGCTCAAGATGTCTTTGACATACTTGGACTGATGAATAAAGAAACCATCTTCCTTTTGATTTACTTGTAAACCTATGAAAAACGATAACTCTCCCATAGCAGACATTTCAAATTTCGACTTCATAACACCCTCAAATTCTTTGCACAACCCTTCATTTGTCGAGCCAAATATAATATCATCCACATAAATCTGTACCAGTAGGTAATCTCCCCCTGATTTCTTTATGAATAAGGTCGATTCTATCTTTCCACGAACAAAGTCATTCGCCAAAAGATGTGTAGATAAAGTCTCATACCACGCACGAGGAGCCTGATGAAGACCATAAAGGGCCTTATCTAGCTTGAAAACCATGTTCGGATTCAGTGGATCTTCAAACCCCGGCGGCTGACACACATAGACTTCCTTCTTAACCTTTCCATATAAAAATGCACTCTTGACGTCTAATTGAAACACCTTAAAACCTTTAAAGGAAGCAAAAGCTAGAAACAGCCTTATAGCTTCAAGCCTCGCAACCGGCGCATAAACTTCGGTGTAATCAATTCCTTCTTGTTGATTGAAGCCCTGGACAACTAATCTTGCCTTATTGCGTACCACGACACCTCGATCGTCCTTCTTACATTTAAACACCCATTTTGTTCCTATCGGATATGCACCTTTCGGTAAATCAACAAGATTCCAAACCTTCAGTTTGTCAAATTGAGCTAGTTCTTCCTGCATAGCTTCTATCCAGTTATTGTCATGTAAAGCCATTTCAACATTCTTAGGTTCAACCTGTGAAATAAAGCAAGAATGTGAGCAATCATCAAGAACACCAGAATCTTTAATGCAAGTATACAAACAAGTATTGTCAACAAGAGAACGAGTTGTCACTCCATCCTGTAAATTTCCAATTATATTTGTTACTGGATGATCTTTGTGTTCCTTGATGGATGCGACCTCAGGAACCAGCAACACATCAACTTGAGTAGAGTCAGATTGATAAGAATAATCTTGAGGAATTGGAATTTCCGAGTCTAAATTTGTTAGAATCTCCCCCTGAGCCTGTGTCAAAGGTAATGGATCATCACTCAACAGCGGATCAGCAGAAGAATCTTGAAAAATAGCATTATCCTCCTCACTCTCTGAATCTTGCGGACCGGAACAAGAAGCAACATTAGGACCGGGAGCAGAAGTAGATGGAATCGATGAATTGGGAACTGCATTTGGTAGAAATCCATTGTGCTGTGCATCTTGACAAGAATCATAAAGAACAACAGCATCTTCATCAGAAATATCAGAAGGTAAATGAAAAGACTTGAATAAGTTTTCATAATCAAATGCCCAATCCGGACCAATCGCCATTTGTGGTAAAGACCGATTTGAACAGTCAATATGGAACCATTCTTCAACTTGGCGTGTCTCTTTGTTATAAACCCTCTTGGTAGTAGAATTTGCCACATACCCCAGAAAAATCACTTCAATAGCCTTTGCACTGAATTTTGTTGGGACATCTCTAACCTTCAGTAGGGTACACGGATTACCAAAAGGTAGTAAGTATTCCAGATTCGGCTTTCGATTGTTTAACAATTCATAGCAAGTCTTGTTATGTCGCTTGACGGTCAAGACCCGGTTCAAAACATGACACGCAGTATTCACAGCTTCAGCCCAAAAAGTGACTGGAAGCTTAGAATCTGCAAGCATCGTGCGAGCTGTTTCGACCAACGTCCTGTTCTTTCGTTCAGCGACACCGTTTTGTTGAGGAACATATGGCGCACTGAATTCATGATGAATTCCTTTTTATAGACAGAATAAGCCCATTTTCTATTCTTAAATTCGCTGCCATTGTCACTCCTGATTCTTCTGACTTTCAGATTGAATAAGTTCTCCAAACCCAGGATTAAGTACTGTACTAACTCAGTAGTCTCAGCTTTAGAAGAAAGAAACTTAACCCATGAAAATCTGGAATAATCATCAGTTACGACCAAACAATACGATTTCCCACCAATGCTCCTAATACTGATAGGACCGAACAAATCCATATGCAGCAACTCCAAAAGAGTTACGATAGAATTCGTCGACTTTGATTTGTGAGATTTCTTTCTTTGCTTCCCCTTCTTGCACGGAATACAATCATCAGGAACTGAGAATTTCATTTTCGGAACTCCAAGCACAAGATCATTCCTAACAATGTAGTTCATCTTCCTGTAGTTTATGTGAGCTAGCTTCCTGTGCCACAATATTGAATCAGATTCCGACGCCTTGGAGAGTAAACATGTTGGAATTGAATCCGTTGTTGTAGCGACACTCATGTCAAGAACATATGGGTCATTTCTCCTTGGAGCCTTCATAAGAATCCATTCATCAGGTATCATAAAACCCGGTTTCAGAATATAACATTCATGATCGTTGAAATGGAACAAAAACTTCTTGTCACAGACTTGTGATACGCTTAAAAGATTGTGTTCCAGCTGCTCAACATAATTCACCTTTTCAAATTTTACTTTGTCGTTCTTTAACGTTCCCTGACCTGTTATGTACCCGCCTTTATTACCCGCAAAAGCGACATAACCACCATCAATTTTAATCACATCCTCAAGCAATTTCACATTCCCTGTCATATGGCGAGAGCAACCACTATCCACATACCATGTATTGTTGATAGTCCTCCTTGGTTGTCCCTACATAAACAACGAGAATCAGTTAGAAAGTGGAACCCAAGCCATCGTGGTCTTGGGTCGTCCGGATTGATCAAAATAAACAACTTCTTGTAATTTACAATCAATTTTATCATTCACTGTTGGAACAGAAGTTTGACAATCAGACCTTTTCAAAGAAGAACCAATTTTATTATTTTTAGAAACATTATTTGAAATATTATTGTCAGATTCAGATGTTTCCAAAATTTTCTTTAATTTTCTGTTTCTCCTTCTTCTTTGAGGTCTGGACAATTTAACCTCCTGAACGGAATCTTTTGAAAATCCAACTTTTGGAATCTCAAGATTTTCTCTGCATACAAAAGATTTAGCATGCAATGTATTCGGTTGTTTAATTCCAGGGGAATTAACAAAAGATCGTCCAGTCATATCTTTCTCCAAATTAGAAGACGATTTTCCCTCATCTTTCCTTTTCAGAATTTTCACCACTCTCGGTTGTGAAGGAACAGTCTTCAGTTTGCCCTTGTTCTTGTATGGACAATTAATCAAAATATGACCAGGCTCATTGCAATGAAAGCACACTCTTCTTTCTTGATAACTTCTGAAATAAGATGTTTTCTTTGAATTTGAAGAACCGTCAGAAGAATAAGCTTCAGAGGAATGCCCTGAACAATTTATCGGCTTCTTAGGAACATAAGTCTGTTTTGGCACCTTTGAAGAATTTACCTTTTGAAAACCATTTGAAGAATTCTCCTTTTGAAAACCAGCCGCAACAAACCCACTTGACTGTAAGATTGGAGAAAGTTTAGTTGGAACCACTTTCACCTCTTCAGGTTCTGTCAAGATGCACCTATCCCGAGTAACATTCTTCACAATCTTTGGTTCCTCAATATTCACTTCTCTCGGAATGCCTTCAACCTTTGAATCATCAAACACTTCATCCTCTGTATCAGAATCATACACCATGTTTTCACCCGTCACTGGATTCACTTTTAATACTGTCTTGGGATCAATCTCCTCTTCATGAATGATTTCAGGCTCACCTACATAATTTGCATTGAACGGAGGAGGAACAAACCCAATACCAGCAACCCTTTTTGTGGGATCAGCATTAGCATTAAAATAATCCAACACTACAGATGAATTCTCAAACTGTTCCAACTTTCTATGTAACTTTATCACCTCAGATTCTTTTTCAGAAATCTCCTTGTTCTTTTGAGCAACTACTTCATTTCGTTTTTCAATTTCAGCATAAGCCATGTCTAGATGATAACCCTGCTCTTTGTATTTTAACCCAAGAGAATTTAAGTCTCTTTTCAAAGACTCAATTCTATCAATGCATAGCTTATCATTATCTTTCAGTTTCTGATTAACTGAATGCATTGATTTCATGTCACAAATCAAATTTGTGTTATCATCCATGACTTTTTGTAGTTTATCTTTAACAGAGATACAATTAGAACAAAATATATGACAAACAGAGTCTTTTACCTTAGTCGGGTCAGACATGTCTGCCATGAATACTTTGGCAATTGGAATGTTTTCTGAATCTTTACCAACTGAAGCATTTTCTGTAAGAATAATTTCTTCCTCAGCAACTCCTGTCACAGCATCAGAATCAATACTTTGCTCTCTTTCTTCCTCATCATCAACACTTGGAACACTATCACCATCACATGAATCATCACTAGAACTTTCATCATCAGTAGACTCTTCTGGTTTTTCTGAATGAATTTCTGCTACAAAAGCCTGACTCACAACACCCACCAAATCTTCCAGATGAATGCCCCAATCATAGTTTTCATCATTTTGAGCAACTAAAGCTGATGATGTAGATGCATGATTTGTATTACCAGAAGGACCATGATTTTGATTACCAGATGAACCATGTGGCTGATTCCTATTATGCTGAAAGTTAGATTGCTTCTTTTGAGAATCAAATTCTACCTTTGGTTTCACACACTCCTTAGCAAAGTGACCATTCTCTTGGCAGTTGTAACATCTAACTTTGCTCTTATCAAAACCCATACGCGATCGACTATTTGAACCAATATATTTTCTCCCAGTTCTCTTCAAGAAATCTTTAGCTTGTCTCATTAGCATGGCCATATTCCATTGGATATTCATTTCTTCCAGATCAACAGGGTCAATCTGTCTGAAATCTTCTTCTGTTACCTCAGGATCTTGTATTTTTCCTCCAATGAAATTCTCATATGATGCCATAAATGAAGAAAACATAGCCAAATAATCATCAGCAACTTTCTGATTCACATGAGATCTAGATGATGTTGAAGCAGTAGTAGTAGAAAATCCAGAATGGCTTGTATGACCAGAATAGATTGGAACTCCAGAACACTGGTCATTTGAAGACTCTTGAGCATCACCAGAAAAAAATGCCACTCCAGTACCAGTTTTACCAACAGATTTGGCAAAATACATCGAGGGATCCTGGATATGCTCCAAATTAGTCTCTTTCTTTTTCAAATTCATGTTATGTGACTGGATCTTCCCTACGACTTCTTCAAGAGACATGGTTTTGTACTTAACATTTTCTTTGATCAAAACCGTATACACATCAAACTTTGATGGTAAAGCCTCCAAGAATTTATCATTGAATTCCTCAGTCTCATATACCACAGATGCACTATCCAGTTCACTAAGAAGATGATAGAATCTTGTAGCAAGATCATCCAAAGATTCATTCTAAAAATGTTTAAAAACTAAGAACTGCTTCTTTAGTAACTCTTTTCTACTTTTCTTCACATCTAAACTCCCTTCACACCTTTTCTGTAGGGCTTCCCATAGTTGTTGAGAAGACTTGAACTGTTTAAAACTGTGATAAATTTCCTTAGGTAGAGACATCGAAATGCTAGCCATTGCTTTCTTTTCTCGATCAAATAATAGCTTCTCTACGGTAGATAAAGCTGACACTGGTTTTGGAACATCATCTTTTCCCATCCATGAATAAGTAGGGTGTGTATATCCTTCCAAAATTGGAATCCACAAACTAGTATCGGTAAAAGATACGAATTGGTCAAACCGATCTTTCCAATTTGAATAATCAGCTAGATTCAGCAACTTCGGAGGTTTTTGAGATGTACCAATCTCATTATCATAATTGAACATGTTTGTGACTTGAACCATATTTGCCATGTTAAAAAAATTTTCTGAAAAATTTCTAAGTCTTGAGCTGTTTTACCCTCAGGCGAACTTAATAAGTTCGTTTTAGTGAGTACTAAGCGAACTTAAGATCAGGCGAACAAGACAAGTTCGCTTAAGGAGGAAATCCGGTAAGTTCGCTTAACAGCTAAGTTCGCTTGAAATGTGAGAAGCGAACTTAATAAGTTCGCTTGCTAAGTTCGCCTGCACAGGAACTCAGCAAGTTCGCTTAAACTGCTGTAACAGATTCTTCACCCAAACACGAACCGAAACCTTCAAAATTCATGATTTCTCAGAGAATTGATGGAATTTAAGGAAATTGAACCGTAGGATTGTGAATTTTATCAAATAGAACAGTTCTATCGGATTAATTTCGTCAAAAACCCTTCCAAAATCACGAATTCAGCAAAGAAACGATCTTCAAGAACTTGAAAAACTCCATTGTTGCAGAAACTTCAAAAATGTTGAATTTCTTGTCGAATTGTACATAAAAACCGTCACTAATCACCGAGAATCGTACTTAATTCACGAGCATAAGCTCTGATACCACTTGAAGGTCCAGGTAACTCAACTACTGATCGAACTCGTGATATGACGTTTCTATAACACGAAGTGCGGAATCCTTCGTATTAACGTTTGTATACTAATTGACAATTCAAACAACACGCGTAAATAAACTTGTCGTTATATTCCAAATCACTGTGGTTACAGACTCAATCAGACAAGTTTTTCTATCCTTGGATCGATCACTTCTAATGACTCTGTAACACCTATATATAGAAACACACCTGCTGTAAGCGAACTTAGTTAAATTCGCCTGAAACAGATTAAGCGAACATAACAAGTTCGCCTCAGTTAGACCTAAGCAAACTTATTAAGTTCGCCTCTGATAGACCAGGCGAACTTAACAAGTTCACCTCTAGGCTCACTAGTTAAACACTTGGCAACTTTAAACAATTACATATAAAAAACACAAAGACATAAAATCTAACTATTACAAGCTTTTGTCATTACA
Organism: Smallanthus sonchifolius; assembly: GCA_023525975.1. Taxonomy (NCBI): domain Eukaryota; kingdom Viridiplantae; phylum Streptophyta; class Magnoliopsida; order Asterales; family Asteraceae; genus Smallanthus; species Smallanthus sonchifolius. The sequence continues at coordinate 56,485,933 of CM042022.1, read as the reverse complement.
AATCTATGTCCTAACAGGGTGAAAGATGTTTAAGTTGATTTTTAACTAAACTAATATGTGAGAATATAAAACTAGAATAAAGTCACAAATCAAACAATCAAGGAGAAAATATCACTTCGGTGTCGAATCCATTTAGAATACATTCAATACATTCTTAGAAATATGGCAAATACACGATACATAAATTGACTAAATTCTCGTCAAAAATATCTAATCAAATGACTATTCGGAAAGCTAGCATGAATTACACAAACCAACCACCTAAAGTCATACAATGAGGCTCACGTGTTTAATAATCATGTCAATGTTTATAAAGATTGAACTAGCTTCCGATTAAGGTACACTAATCCAACAACTAGTTGGAAAGATAATATGAACAACACACTATCCACCTCAAGTTGATTAATTTAGACAACAATATGCATTTCTTCAACATACAATGTTCATATAAAGATTATATAAATTAGGAGGATGTGTTAACAATTCCTAGATAAACACAATACTAAATATGACACATCATAACAAATACTTTGTCTTTCCAAACATAAGCATAAGGTTACACATACAAATATAATGATTCATAAACAAGACTTCATTCACCATTCCTAGTCAAATGCCATAAACTAGTATAATTACATACACCAATCCATGAATATGAGCATAAATCATAAGTTTTCCAACATAATATGACATACACAAATACAAGTCTTGTAAACAACTCAAAATACTTGAATACATAATTTCATCAAAGAATAATCATACGGTTGTCATAACATTAACACAATAATTGCCAATAATCCATGAATGTTGTCAAATGTATCTAAACTTCATCTAAACCAAAGTGAACAGGAGTTTTAGCTCATCATGAGCATCAAAATTACATATAAGCAGGGAAAAATAGAGAGAAACATGATATAAAAACAAGAATCAAACCACTCCTCCAAGCCTAGATGTTGTTGTTGATGTATGGTGATCCTCTTGATGTTGTATCCTCTCCAAGAATCTTGAAATATGGCTGGAACAAAGAAAACTCGAGCTGGAACAGAAGGTTTCTCCCCTGGGTTGCTCTATGTCTGAATGAGAATTAAGTTCTGTTTAAGTAGAAAAGGGGAGGCACGACCGTGCCAGGAGAGAAGGCACGACCGTGCCTAAGGCATGGACGCGGTCGTGTCTAGGTCTTGGCGCGACCGTGTGACAGAGGTTTGACCGATCCGTAGCTTCCATTGGGTACCACTGATCGAGGATACGGCTGTTCAGACTCACGAGATGACACGCGACCGTGGGCGGCCAAGGCACGGTTGTGCCTTGGAATTTGGCTTGGCGCGGTCGTGCCAGATGTGGGCGCGACCGTGCCTAGGGTTTTGGAGCTTGGCACGACCGTGCCAAATAGGGGCACGACCGTGCCTCCATCACAGAAACCCTAAAACTTCACTTGTTTATCCTGGAATCTTCTTGTTTATTCACCAAGCTTCACAAAAAACCTACAAAACAAGAAATGAAGCAAATAAGTGTCTAAACGTTGAATATAACCAAGAATTGATCATTAAATGAACGAAGTTTTGTGCCAAAAAGATGTGTAAATACTAACACATCAATAGCTAAATGAGCATAACTAGCACGGGTCCGTGAACTATTTCGGGTATCTTTAAAAGGATTTTGCGTCAGGGACAAAGCACGACGGACTTATATGCCCTGATTTATGAAATAAGCCGGACTTACTTGCACGTCGGTCTTACAAGCCATATTTTTGTCAAGAAAATCTCTTCGCAGTTACAGGAGCCCAAAAACAAAAATATATACTATATATATGTACACACTAACATTGTGTATCTTTTTGAGTTTTTTTTATCTTAATGCACGGCATTGACATTGCGTGTCTTTTGCTCAAGATTGACAAATTCAGTACTAGGATGCACATCATTGGTGTCTTTTGCTTGGATTTGCATGTCATTGCATGTCTTTTATTTTCCTAATGCACGTCATTGCGTGTCTTTTTGCTTTTTCTTTGGAATAAGTATATAATATGATAAGAACTCGCAACCCCTTTGTGACGGGAGTATGGTTATGAGCAGACATGAACAAGATGGGTATACACGTTTCCACAGTCATTATCTTTGTCACTGAGTTACAGTCTATATGTTTGAATGCTGAGCATACCAACATGCCATTCAGTATAACCGCTTCCCCCTTTTTATCCTAAACAGTGATCAAGTATGTCAGTTCAACTATCATTTCCCACAATAACAGTTATGCAAAAGCATCAATGAAGCACAACCTTAAGCTATTTTTTTTAATTCACGGAAACTTTTCCCCGAAAATTTTATTTATAGACAACCTCTTTAAATGGAATTTTCTAAACGAAAGATAAAATATTTTTGCAGCTCGATCATCAACTCATTTTGGTCAAGAAAATACTTTTGGATTTTTTGAAAGAAAATATGAACAGCGGTATATACAATGCACGAGGGATAGAAGCTGTTACCCAAAATTCAATAAACCCAATTTCTGCACGAGATCAAGAAACTTGGATTTATCGAATGCCTTTGTAAAGATATCAGCTTTCTGATCATTGGTATTTACCGGAAGGACTTGAATATACTCTTTAGATTATAGCAGAGTTCTGGAACAAGATTCACTTTCTCCAGAGTGAGAGTTCCATTGCATACAGTTCCATGTCCGGTAATCTTTCCTCCTTTTTCGTCACCTACAAAGGCAACGCATCCCCCATCAATAATTCTGAAGTCAGTGAGCAGATCTTTTAGCCCGGTCATGTGAAATAATTCTGAAGCAACGCATCCCCCCATCGATAATTCTGAAGCAACGCATCATACACTATCCACATGCCATGCATTATCAATAGTCATCATGGGAAAACCCTGTCACACACAAGACAATTTATTGAGATACCGGGACCCAAGTCTTTTTCAACTTGGGTGGAACATCAATTTTAACATTTTTATCAGTTCTGGTTCTCCACCAACATGTTCCTTTTAGAAAATGATTCACATTTTGAAGAATTTTGTTAATTTTATGATAAAAAAGGTTATGATCTTGTTGATGTCTATTATGGTTTCCCACAATATGCATCGTTGGTCGTTCAAATTTGACCCAATTATGATAATAAGATGCACTACTGCATTGCCTAGTAGTATGACCACCCTTCCCACAACTAAAACAATTAACATGTTTAAAGGATTTTCTTTTATGTGGCGTTGATATGATGATGAGGATGACTGCTGCTGAACTGTCACTTTGATTTCCTTTTTGCTTTTGCCTTTGATGAATTTCTCCTTATTTTGATCAACACGAGTGGTTGACAATTCTTGGTCAGATTCTTTATCAACATTTGTCATTTGACTTGCTTCTTCATCAGATGCATTGTATGATTTTGCGGATGTTTCGACAGATGTGTCTGAATCATATGCACTTTCTTCACTATCTCGTGTAGATAAATAGTCTGAGTCACTCTGACTTGTTGATGCTGGGGTGAAGACTGTAATTTCTTCTGTCATAAACCTTTCAAACCGATTTCTTGACACATTATCAATCGAATCATTAAAACAAACATCATTCATAGAAATAAAGTCATTAAAGCTATTGTGTTCATTACAATCATAGTTAGAGTTAATTATCCTAGAACATGATCCACTACTGCTTTCAACAGACATGACTCTGGATTCTGGGAATTTAAATTCAAAAATGAAGATAAAACAGATTCTCGGTTGCATTCCTTGTGACCCAATCCAATACCACAATCATCCCTAACATCCTCATCGTGTCCTTTTAAACCTGCAGTATTTATATTAGTCGTAGAAACAAATAATTTTGCAAGATCATTGGGGAAGAGGAATAGGGTCATAATGACCATAAGTGGGAGGGTGAAACAACTTCCTCTCAAAGTCATTTGAATCCAAATATCCTTCCCCCTTTTTCAGAAAATCAGGAGTATTATGACAATCCAACATAGTATCTTGTGCCTTTTTGCTAACATTCCATTTGTCTATAATAATTTGCAATTTAACAAATTCATTTCTTGAAGATGTTAGCTTTTCAGTTAAATCTGTGATCAAAAATTCTTTTCTATAAACAAACTCTTTCAGGGTTTGGATTTCTTGATTAGCCTGGTTTAAACTGACTTTGAGAGTAACGTCGTTCTTCTTGATTTGATTGAGGATAGCAAGAGCATCATTTTTCACACGAATAATTTGTTGATTTAATGTGCGATAGTGAGCAATTATGTCAACACAGTCAGAGGAACAGAGACGAGATTTTACCTTAGGTGGAATCAGCTCAACGTCGGTTTTCCTGCATATGCATACTTGATTAGAGCTTCCATCACCATTGGTTTGAGTTCCATCACCTGCACTCTCCGAAGAGTTAACTCGATCCGTTGAGCTGGAACTGGGACAAGTGTCCTTTTCATCAATCACCTTTACTGCATCCTTGATCTTGATGTTGGCATTCTCTGTCATGCTTCCTTCAGTGTCAATAACCTGACTCTCGGTCCCCTGAATAGCAAATTGTCTAAGGAGAGCAGCAGGACCAATAGAGTCACTGTTAACGATAATCCTTCTTAGCACCTTATTCTTCTCCTTTTCAACGAGACTTTCTTCCATCCCATGAACCACAAACTGTGTAGATGTAGTATTTGCCGTAAGAGCCTTGCACACCTCAACCTGAGCTTCTTCAATTTCATTGCTCCAATCAAAGTCGTTTACTACCAAGGCAGTTGCTGGTTCTTTTTCCTTCTCAGTCTGTTCTTGGCCATTAGTAATTGCAATAATGGTAGGTAGAGGTATAGAGTCAGTGATAGGATGAGGACATTCCCTCTTGAAGTGCCCGAGTTTCTTATAGTTGTAACGTCTTAGTTTAGAGTTGTCAAACCTTGCAGACATTCCTCCAAGACGCTTCTTACCGGTTCTATCCATGAATCTCTTAGCCCTAAGAGTCAGCATAGCCATTTGCCACTGTAGATCAACCTCTTCAATGTCATCTGGATCAACTTGGAAAATATCATCAATGTGGCTCACCCCAGCCTTTAATTCAGATGATATTAGAGCTTATAACTGTTGACAAACAGTCCAAACAGCGCCATGTGTTCACTTGATGGATTTGGAGCAGAGGTACTATTACGCTTTGATTCACTGCTTAGTTGATTCTACTGATTGGTGACGGGAGCGGTCATCATAGCAGGAATGACTCCGGATGAGCTTGCATCATTGCCTGATGAGGTTGGAACAATAAAAGCAGCATTGGTTGGTACCATGGTTTTGGTGTATCCTGATTGATTCATTTGACGCTTTTCGATGTCCATTTCAAAGGACTTTAGGTTGTTGATTATATCAGATAGGGTAGAAGCTTCATTCACATATTGCCTTTTGATCAACATACACTGTATGCTCCATTCCTGAGGTAAAGAGTCTAGCAACTTCTTGATCATATCAGAATTTCTAATGACTACCCTGGCTTGCTTCAATTTGCTTGAAATTTCCATGAACCTTGAGATGTGCTTAGACAAACCTTCTCTTTTGATACTTCCGAAGGTATCATATTGTTTCTGGTGCATGTCTTTCTTTCCTTTTTTCAGGTTAGAATTTCCCTCAAAGAAATCACACAACGCCTGCGATAGATATTGAGCAGTTTTGTATTCCACGAACATGTTCATGATGTTGGCTAGAAGAGCCATATTGATAGCACCGAAGGCTTTATAATCTCTTAGGATAAAAAGTTTGTCATTTTCGGTATAAGCAGCGGGATCAGTTTGAGCTACAACACCATCAGCTCTAGTGGTCATAGGACAGTGTGGACCATTGGTGGTCGAGACCCACTGACCGAAGTCAGTCACCTAAAAGTACTCCTTTATGCGGCTCTTCCAGTTAGGGAAATCATTTGTGGATAGAAGCTTAGGAGGTCTAGATATGGAGCCGGTCTCTAAATCAGCTTGGGTAATAGAAGTAACAGACATCCTGAATCAAAGAAAACACAAACAAGTTCAGAAGGTGAGAAAATCAAAGAGTCGGCTCAGAACAAGCAATACAGTTGGCTCGAAAGATTCGGCTGATGAAAAGAAACAATCAGCACCACCACAAGGTGATCAGAAAATCTCACCCGAAGTGTCAGCTCAGAAGAGTCGCTACCTCACAAAGGTGAGTCGTAAACTTGCGTTTACTGAGAGAGTCGCTGGGAAAACAGACAATTGGCATGGACAATCGGCCAGATCAAGTGACGGTCGGCTCAGGCAATAGAGTCGACCTTGGATAATCGGCTCAAGAACATCAACATACTCTTTTTCAAATAAAAACACCAAATCAATCACAGAATACTCGGATCTAAACCAAAATGGCAATTAGATCTGTCAAACTCTTCACAAATATGTTTCTGAGAGAATTTCAATATCAATTTCTGAACTTGATTAAGATCAAGCCAAAGATCAAAGAAATTCAGATATCACAGAAAACCCCAAAAACACACAAAAATCACTAAAATCAAGAGCATAGAAGGCTCTAATACCAAATTGTAGGTCCTGACGATAGGGTCCCTGTGCGAGAATGATTCTAGCCAGGTAACAACCAACAAATCAGTTACAAAGAAGCTGATTGATGATGATAAAGATAAACACAGAATGAAGAGCAACACACACAAGAACATAAAATACCTATATCTATTAGATCCACAATGAAATGCTTTTAGCTCCTGGATAACAAAGATAACAACAACAACCTCCTACCGGCTCTCAAATTCACTATAGTAACAACGGGTGAATCAAGAGCTAAAGAATTAGGTTTTTGAGTTGCTATTTATAGACAACATAGCAAGAGTCGACGTGAAGATTACCGACTGTCGACAGTCAGCCGATAACCAACATAGCGACTCTAGCGACTCTTGACCCAAAAACCTTTCTTTACAAAAATTACAAACTGACCCCTATAATTATCAGGAATGTATCAGTTATTCAGGTTCCATCAATAGTGGCGTGTAACAATGCTTTAAAAAGAATTGGCAGATTTACAAGCTTTAAATCAATCGTACCGATATATTTGCACATGGTACAAGTCTTATAGGTTTTGACCCATGAATAAAAAGAAATCCACCTGACATATTTGGTTTCATTATTAAACTATTGCTACTTTGGCTAAAAAATTTAACAAAACCACTAACATGGGTTGTCAGTCCCTTTTGCCTTCTCCTGCAAAAGACAAATGTGGTCTACATGTAATCAGGTGCAGTCACTTCTAAATTTAAGTGGCTATAATAAAATATCTGAGATTACTGGCTCATTAATTGCATGGAGATGGTCCCGCTAACTTGGTTTTATAGACCCGAGGTTGAAATTCTTTTAAACAAAGACATTTTAATTCGAGATTAAATCTAATATAGAATTAAAATGCTACAAATATGTGGCAGTTTGAAGACAAGGATCACGAGGATCCTAATACTCGCATTGTTGGGTTTTTGGAGATAAGAGCCACATTCAAAATCCGTGACACATCCGATGATGTCGTGAGGCTCCGTCTATTCCCATTCTCCTTACGGGATGAAGCCAAGGCATGTATGCTTTCACTTCCCCCTGGTTCCATCACTAATTGGGACCAGATGACTTCTAAATTCTTTAAGAAATAGTCCTCTCAAGAAAAGACAACGAAGTTGAGGACAAGGATTCTCTCATTTTAGCAGGATGAGGGGGTGTCCATCTCATGGGAACGGTTTAAAGAGTTGACGAGAAAGGTTCCCCACCATGGAATGACAAAGGGGCAGTAATGTGTGACATTTTATAATAGATTGGATTTGATAGGGAGGCAGCTGATCGACGCGTATGCGGGTGGAGATGTTGGGACAAAGACACCCAGGAAGCATACGAATTATTGGAGAAAGTGACATTGAAGTGCTACACAAAACAAACCTTCAGAGGGAGAACTTCGAGGCAGGGTGTCCACCACGTGGATGGTTACACCGCTCTTGTAGCCTAGGTGGAAGCACTTTTCACCAAGATTGATCAAATGCATGTCCACAAGGCCTAGACCTTATGTGAGTTATGTGGGGGGGGGGGGGCATCCCACAAGCAGGAAGACTTCATGTCCAACCGAAATCGTCCCCAGAATATTCATTATAGCAATACATATAACCCGGGGTGAAGAAATCACCCAAAATTCAGTTGGAAGTCTGGCAACAATAGCCAGCAGCAACCCGGATTCAGCCAGCGCCCCCCCATTCCAGCATTAGTCTCATTAGTCTCAGGGTCAGTCTTCTCACCCTCGACCTCAGTAGAACTAGTATCAAAACCTGGTGTGATGTTTCGGATTTTTTATTCACGCATTTGTAATATATATCATGTAATCATTTTCTATTTAATGAAATGCAAGTGTTTTTATTTAATTTTGTACAAAATATATATATATTTATTTTATGGATTTAAAATAATCAAAATTTTATAAGTTTTAAACTTAAATAAAATTTTATATAAAAATCTAAATTTAAAAGGTTCATAACATAAATATGATAATCTATCTAAATAATAATTAACTTTTATAAAAATATATTTATAATAATAATATAAGTTTATAAAATATAATTGAAATTTAAAAAGAAATCTAATTAGTTATTTTTACAAAAGTTGAGGGTCTGTTTTGAAAATAATAAAACTACAAGGATTTAAAACAGAATTTAGTTAAGGGACTAAATATGGACAAATCAAACCACAAGGACTCATCCGTAATTATCCCAGGGACTATTGTAATACAAAAACAAACTTCAGGGACCATTCCTGCCAAATCCCAATTCGCTTTTCCGGTTGTCTCTCCCGGTGACCGGCGGTCCGAGCCATTTTCTGGCGAACCCTCGACACGCCTGTTCCCTGCACCTCGACAGCCGATTTTGGTCTCCCCGACCTCGTCGTCCCCACGCGAACAATAGCCCCCGACCAATTGGTCTCCCCGACATACAGAAAGTTCTATCGTGTTTGTGGCTGAAAACCCACGCCACAAATTCGGCCCCGACAGTCAACCTCCACGCCTGCAAGATGGCTCGACAGCTTCGTCTCGTCCAGACGAGTGTCAGGACATGCTCAATTGCTTGTCTCATTATCAGAATCGAGCTCGGCTATAAAAAGCCATTACCGAACCTGCACGAGCTCGCCATCCCCCCTCCACCCACTCACACTCAAAATTGAAACTACCATTGCATTCGTCGTCTCTGAGTGAAGCTTTGACCAAAATATCAGGGCCTAAATCCATCCCGAAACTCGAAATCACGATCTTGGTATTTTCGGACCAAAAGCCTGTCGACCAGACCCTTCGCGACCAGGTTCGAGCCTCAAATTCGTTCAGTTACCTTCTGTTACCCTCAGGCAAACTATCCTAATCGAAATCGCGGCAATAAACCATCGATTACCGGGAAAACCAATGTCCTCGTCGAAATCGCGGCAATAAACCATCGATTGCCGAGGACCAGCGACCAGTTCGCATTTGTATGTTAGTAATTAAACGGTACACACATAACCAGCGATGGGAAGTAGCCCTGCTGGTTATGCGTGTGTGTGTTTAATCTTGAGGTCGCGGGTTCGATCCCGGTTGGACTTCGGCCAAAACTTTTTATTCTGTTTTTATTTTATTTATTTATTTTAACTTATTTTAATATTCTTTTTATACAATAAATACTAAAACGAGCCGGTTTACTCGTTCGTTTATTTTAAAAAAAATATTAAAGAACTTTTTATACACATTTAACCCGCGCAACTTTATTAAATTAATAAACCCTATATTTTTATAAACTCGTTAACATAAATTTTAATGAAAAAATGATAACATAATTGGATAAATGGAAACTTTCTTTTTATTATTATATATAAATAATAATAATAACAAATTATTTAAAATATAATATTTTAACAATATATACATTTTTATAAGTTAAAATTTTACAAAATCATTATCATTTTTCTACCATATTTTATACAATAAAATATCAAGGAATATTATTATAAAACCTATACACATTTAAATATGAATACGCACATATATAAACATACAATAATATTTATCTATCCACATAGGATTTCATCGTGCTTAAGTTTCAACGTCTTTATCACCCGCACTCGTGGATTATCATATCCGCTAGCCAGGTGAGTTACATAGCCCCTATTTTACATTTTTACGCATTTTGGGGTGAAACATTATACATGCTACTCACTTTGTTTATACGTGTTATACATGTGGACTATATGCTTATTATCTTGGGTGTACATACATTTAAACACAAGAAAACCAACAGTAATATTAATAGATCTATTGTGCCTGACCAGCCCACCCGGTTAGGGTGTTTATTACTGCATACTCGGATATAGCCGCGTGTTATATTCAAACATACCGGATATAGTGGGTAATTATATTCAAACATACCGGACTTAGCTGTTGTGCTTTGTTCAAGTGCGTCAAACAAGGTTTGAATTGTGATTAGATAAATGATACACCATATATATACTATGTTTAACAAGATAAACAATGAGTTGCAAAAGGTTTTTATCTACTACTTATCGGAACTACAAAACCTATGTACTCACCAACTTTTTAGTTGACACTTGATTTAAATAATGTTTCAGGTTTGGATATGTGATTGCTTGCTGAAGATTTCTCCACTTAAGAACTATGGACCTAGTTAAATAAATCAATGTTTTGAACTAGACTAGGTTATTTGAAATGTATTGTATTTGGATCTTTGTTGTCTTTAAATTTAATTAATGAATTATGCAACATTTTAGTTATCATGTGCTTTTGAACAATCATTCCATTGTCCGCCTCGATGATTCCGCCATCGGTCGGGGTGTGACAGATTGGTATCAGAGCCATGGTTATAGGGAATTAGGTTATTAGACACAATGACCTAGACTATAACCCTAGGACTCCCCTTATGTGTTACGTGCTAAATGATTATTTGCTATGTGAATTATTTGTAGTTAGGTATTATTTGAATTTTCCCAAGTTTGGTACATGAGACTTATACACATACATACAAGGCTTAAATACACGATACATACTTTACATACACATTTGACAAACAAACTTATGCAAACAAATACACTACTCATCCTTACCCATGCTCTTTCCTAATCCATATTAATTGCAACATTCCTACACATTTTATACTCATAGACTCTTAAGTCTATTAAAATCTTGAAAATCTCATCAACGACTTAATTTCTTGAAACCAGTAAAGGACACGTGCAATCTGGAAGGGTGACACCTGTACATTGGGTTTTCTGTCTATGAAAGCATTTCGTATAAATCCAAATAAACGGACCCGTATGCTTTCCTGGGAATTCCTGAAGTGAGTGTTTACCTATAGGTTAAAGCATGTCTCCTTGAAAGTTTTGAGGAATTATTTAACGTTGATAAGTCAATGTATTCGCAAGGATACGATCCGAACTTAAACTCAAAATTGGGGAAATTATAGCAAGATAGGAAGAACTAGACGAACATGCAAAGCAAATCATTATTACGGGTGCACACGTAATAACGATTTGTAGTGCATGCAAGTCCCGACAATTCATACTACGCGAATAATGATCTACAACATCACGTTCTACCCGGAATAGATGGCTTAGTTTCCCCCATTAACTTTGAATAAATACACATGCACTGGCACGCGTCATGATGAAACCCGCTTTTCTGCTTACATTATTTCCCACTATAATTCATATATATCCACCTTATCTAAAATATCATTGTCTTTTCTTATGGTGTTAGAATGCCTCCTCGACGTGCAAACTCTAGCACTTCCAACCCGGATCTTGCTACCCTTCTTGCCTAGCTGGTGGGGCAAATGACCCAAGCCAATAACAACAGTGACGGGTCTCACAACATCCAAGGAAATGGTGGTACCAACCTGCCTCAATGCACGTTTAAGCACTTTAACTCGTGCAATCCTACAAAATTCTTTGGGACTGAAGGTGCTACCGGCCTACTGCAATGGTTTGAAAGCATGGAAAGCACATTCCTAAACAGTGACTGCCCCGATAATCTTCGGGTTCGCTATGCCACAAGTATACTTCAAAAGAGAGCCCTCACCTGGTGGAACGGTGAGAAACGCACTCGTGGTGTTGAGGTTGCTACATCTTTATCATGGGATGATCTGAAGAAAGCCATGACTGATGAATTCTGTCCTCGAAATGAATTGAGGAAGCTCGAGACTGAGTTTTGGGATCTTGCCCAAGACAGCGGGGATAATCTGGCTTACACCACCCGATTTCAAGAGCTGAGCCTATTGGTGCCTTATATGATCACTCCCCTTGCTCGTGAAATTGAAAAATACATAGGCGGGCTGCCTATGCAAATTCAAGATGCTGTGTTAGGAAGCAATCCTCCTACACTTGAAGCTGCTATCCGTCTATCCGCTACACTATCCAACAACCATGTCAAAGCCGGAACCTTAACAAGAAAGGGTTCCAAGAAGGTTGCCTCCACTCTCGCGGCCGTCAAAGATGTAAAACCCGAGTCTTCTAACCGCAACAAGAAACGAAAAGGTCGAAACTTCACAGCCGTAACTCCCGCTGTACCTACTATTCAAGTGGCCCCTTTGGGTTAAAACCCGAAACCTTATCTGGGCCCGAATCCCCAATGCCAGACCTGCAAGTACCATCATCCTGCCAACTTACCATGCCGATTGTGTTCAAGCTGCGGACGATATGGACACGTGGTCACTACTTGCCGTACCCGTCCTCCCGTCCATCAAGCTGCTCCAACCAACCGTCCAATCTATTCAGCACCTCTCAATGGTCGGTCATGTTACGAATGTGGAGATCCAAACCATTTACGTGACCGGTGCCCAAAAATTCATCGTCAAGGTGGTCCTCAAGGATGAGCGTTTAATATAAACGCTAATGAGGCACAAGCAAACAACAACGTGATAAACTGTACGTTTCTCGTAAACAATCATTATGCATCCATTTTATTTGATACCGGTGCCGATAGGAGTTTTGTGTGTCTCTTACCTTTGAATCTCGACTTGCTAAACAAAGAACGAAACTTGACAATTCTTATTCCGTGGAGATAGCAAACGGAAAATCTATAACTATAAATTCTGTTATCCGCGACTGCAATCTCGAGCTTAATGATCAAGTGTTCTCTGTTGATCTCCTTCCAATGCAATTGGGAAGCTTCGATGTTATAATTGGCATGGATTGGTTATCCAAGCACCATGCCGAGGTTATTTGCTACGAAAAGTGCATTCGTATACCTCTCCCTTCGGGCGACACGTTAGTTATTTCCGGTGAAAAACCATGTCGTGGTCTTCAACTCATGTCTTGCACATTAGCACAAAAGTACTTGCGGAAAAAGTACGTTGTTTTCTTGGCCCACGTAGTTACACGAAGGACAAGGGTAAGAAATTGCAAGATATTCCGATCATTCGAGACTTTCCCGAGGTATTCCCCGAGGATTTACCCGGTCTTCCTCCTCCTAGACAAGTGAAGTTTCGTATTGACCTTGTGCCTGGAGCAACTCCTGTGGCAAAAGCTCCCTATCGTCTTGCACCTTCCGAGATGCAAGAGCTCGCAAGTCAATTACAAGAACTCTCATCTAAAGGATTCATCCGCCCGAGCCATTCACCTTGGGGTGCTCCCGTGCTATTCGTAAAGAAAAAGGATGGATCGTTTCGAATGTGCATCGATTATCGTGAACTCAACAAGCTTACAATTAAGAACCGTTATCCTTTACCCCGTATCGACGATCTTTTCGATCAGCTTCAAGGTTCAACATGCTTCTCCAAGATTGATCTCCGTTCCGGGTACCATTAACTTCATGTTCTCGATGAAGACATTCCGAAGACTGTGTTTCGGACTAGATATGGTCACTACGAGTTCATGGTCATGACCTTCGGTTTGACTAATGCACCTGCAGTCTTCATGGACCTCATGAACCGTGTATGCAAACCTTATTTGGACAAGTTCGTGATCATTTTCATTGACGACATTCTCATCTACTCTAGAATGAAAGCGGAGCATGAACAACATCTTCGTTTGATTTTGGAACTCTTGAAGAAAGAACAACTATACGCCAAGTTCTCCAAGTGTGAATTCTGGCTAAAGGAAGTTCAATTTTTGGGACACATAGTCAACGATAAGGGAATTCATGTGGACCAGGCAAAGATCAAAGCGGTAAAGAATTGGAGTACTCCCAAGACTCCTACCGAGATTCGTTCATTCCTTGGACTAGCGGGTTATTATCGTCGCTTCATCTCAAATTTCTCCAAGATTACGGTTCCACTCACTGCCTTGACTCACAAAGGTAAACCTTACGAGTGGGTACCCAAGTAAGAGGAAGCTTTTCAACCTCTCAAGCACAAGCTCTGCAATGCTCCTATTCTAACTCTTCCTAGTGGTAATGACGACTTTGTCGTTTATTGTGATGCATCCAACCAAGGTCTTGGTTGTGTTCTAATGCAACGTGGCCAAGTAATTGCATACGCATCACGTCAGCTCAAAATCCACGAAAAGAACTACACGACCCATGATCTCGAGCTTGGTGCTGTCGTTTTCGCCTTGAAAATTTGGAGACATTATCTTTATGGCACCAAATGCGTGGTTTTCACCGACCACAAAAGTCTCCAACATATTTTCAATCAAAAAGAGCTTAATATGAGGCAACGAAGATGGGTTGAACTTCTTAACGACTACGACTGCGAGTTTCGCTACCACCCTGGCAAGGCAAATGTTGTAGCCGACGCCTTTAGTCGTAAAGAACGTATCATGCTTCATAGTGTTTGTATTCATAATGATATCCAAGCCCGTATTCTTCAAGCACAACACACCTCGGTTACCGAGGGAAACATGTATCAAGAGATGGCATGTGGTGTAGAACTCTTACTAGAAACCAAAGCCAACGGCTTATTGTATTTCTTGGACCGTATCTGGGTTCCCTATCGCGACGACCTTCGTATATTTTTGATGAACGAGTCCCACAAAACTCGATATTCGGTACATCCCGGAGCTGATAAGATGTACATGGGTCTTCGTCAGCAATATTGGTGGCCCGGCATGAAAAAGGATATTGCCCACTTTGTGGCAAAATGCTTAACTTGTTCTAAAGTGACCTTCCGGACTCCTCGAACAACCTGAAATTCCCATGTGGAAGTGGGAGAACCTCGCTATGGACTTCATCACCAAACTTCCACGCACTTCTAGTGGGCACGATAGTATCTGGGTTATTATCGACCGACTTACAAAGTCTGCTCATTTCTTGCCTATTCGTGAGGACTATCGAGTCGAGAAATTGGCTCGGATCTACATTGATGAGATCGTAAGTCGTCACGGAATCCCTTTGAACATCATCTCCGATCGTGATTCGCGTTTTACTTCCCGATTTTGGCAATCATTACAATCTGCGCTTGGTACTCGTTTGGATTTAAGTACGGCTTACCATCCTCAAACTGATGGACAAACCGAGCGAACAATCCAAACTCTCGAGGATATGCTTAGAGCTTGTGTCATTGACTTTGGTGGCAATTGGGATTCTCACCTACCATTGATCGAATTTTCCTACAACAACATCTACCACACAAGTATTAACATGGCACCGTTTGAAGCTCTTTATGGACGGAAATGTCGTTCACCGATTTGTTGGAACGAAATTGGTGAAGCACAAATCACCGGTCCCGAGCTTATCCAAGAGACCACCGATAAAATCTCTCTTATCCGTGACAACATTCGGGTGGCAAGGAGTCGGCAAAAGAGCTATGCTGATAAGCGACGAAAACCCTTGGAATTTCAAGTTGGAGATATGGTTCTCCTAAAGGTATCACCTTGGAAGGGCGTAGTCCGATTTGGAAAGAAAGGAAAACTTGCACCTCGATATGTGGGTCCATTCAAGATACTCGAGAGGGTAGGAAAAGTGGCCTACAAACTCGATTTTCCTTCAGAACTCAACAACGTTCATCCGACCTTTCATGTATCTAATTTGAAAACGTGTCTAGCCGACGAGAATCTCCACATCCCTCTTGACGAAGTGCGTATTGATGAGAAAATGCACTTTGTTGAGAAACCCGTGGAAATCATGGACCGAGAAGTTAAGAAACTCAAGCGTAGCCGCATCCCCATTGTCAAGGTCCGTTGGGAGTCTAAACGTGGACCCGAGTTCACTTGGGAACGTGAAGACCAAATGAAGACCAAGTATCCACATCTCTTTTCATAGCCTCCACTAGTTGAATTTCGGGGCGAAATTCCTTTAACATGGGGAGACTGTGACGTTTCGGATTTTTTATTCACGCATTTGTAATATATATCATGTAATCATTTTCTATTAAATGAAATGCAAGTGTTTTTATTTAATTTTGTACAAAATATATATATATATATATATATATTTATTTTATGGATTTAAAATAATCAAAATTTTATAAGTTTTAAACATAAATAAATTTTATAAAAAAATCTAAATTTAAAAGGTTCATAACATAAATATGATAATCTATCTAAATAATAATTAACTTTTATAAAAATATATTTATAATAATAATATAAGTTTATAAAATATAATTGAAATTTAAAAAGAAATCTAATTAGTTATTTTTACAAAAGTTGAGGGTCTGTTTTGAAAATAATAAAACTACAAGGATTTAAAACAGAAATTAGTTAAGGGACTAAATATGGACAAATCAAACCACAAGGACTCATCCCTAATTATCCCAGGGACTATTGTAATACAAAAACAAACTTCAGGGACCATTCCTGCCAAATCCCAATTCGCTTTTCCGGTTGTCTCTCCCGGTGACCGGCGGTCCGAGCCATTTTCTGGCGAACCCTAGACACGCCTGTTCCCTGCACCTCGATAGCCGATTTTGGTCTCCCCGACCTCGTCGTCCCCACGCGAACAATAGCCCCCGACCAATTGGTCTCCCCGACATACAGAAAGTTCGATCGTGTTTGTGGCCGAAAACCCACGCCACAAATTAGGCCCCGACAGTCAACCTCCACGCCTGCAAGATGGCTCGACAGCTTCGTCTCGTCCAGACGAGTGTCGGGACATGCTCAATTGCTTGTCTCATTATCAGAATCGAGCTCGTCTATAAAAAGCCATTACCGAACCTGCACGAGCTCGCCATCCCCCCTCCACCCACTCACACTCAAAATTGAAACTACCATTGCATTCGTCGTCTCTGAGTGAAGCTTTGACCAAAATATCAGGGACTAATTCCATCCCTAAACTCGAATTCACGATCTTGGTATTTTCGGACCAAAAGCCTGTCGACCAGACCCTTCGCGACCAGGTTCGAGCCTCAAATTCGTTCAGTTACCTTCCGTTACCCTCAGGCAAACTATCCTAATCGAAATCGCGGCAATAAACCGTCGATTACCGGGCAAACCAATGTCCTCGGACACGGTTTGCCGGTTGCCGAGGACCAGCGACCAGTCCGCATTTGTATGTTATTAAATAAACGGTACACACATAACCAGCGATGGGCAGCAGCCCCGCTGGTTATGCGTGTGTGTGTTTGATCCTAAGGTCGCGAGTTCGATCCCGGTTGGCCTTCGGCCCAAACTTTTTATTCTGTTTTTATTTTATTTATTTATTTTAACTTATTTTAATATTCTTTTTATACAATAAAAACTAAAACGAGCCGGTTTACTCGTTCGTTTATTTTAAAAACCATTAAAGAACTTTTTATACACATTTAACCCGCCCAACTTTTATAAAATAATAAACCCTATATTTTTATAAACTCGTTAACATAAATTTTAATGAAAAAATGATAACATAATTGGATAAATGGAAACTTTCTTTTTATTATTATATATAAATAAACATAATAACAAATTATTTAAAATATAATATTTTAACAATATATACATTTTTATAAGTTAAAGTTTTACAAAATCATTTTCATTTTTCTACCATATTTTATACAAATAAATATCAAGGAATATTATTATAAAACCTATACACATTTAAATATGAATACGCACATATATAAACATATAATAATACTTATCTATCCACATAGGATTTCATCGTGCTTAGGTTTCAATGTCCTTATCACCCGCACTCGTGGATTATCATATCCGCTAGCCAGGTGAGTTACATAGCCCCTATTTTACATTTTTACGCATTTTAGGGTGAAACATTATACATGCTACTCACTTTGTTTATACGTGTTATACATGTGGACTATATGCTTATTATCTTGGGTATACATACATTTAAACACAAGAAAACCAACAGTAATATTAATAGATCTATTGTGCCTGACTAGCCCACCCGGTTAGGGTGTTTATTACTGCATACTCGGATATAGCCGCGTGTTATATTCAAACATACCGGATATAGTGGGTAACTATATTCAAACATACCGGACTTAGCTGTTGTGCTTTGTTCAAGCGCGTCAAACAAGGTTTGAATTGTGATTAGATAAATGATACACCATATATATACTATGTTTAACAAGATAAACAATGAGTTGCAAAACGTTTTTATCTACTACTTATCGGAACTACAAAACCTATGTACTCACCAACTTTTTAGTTGACACTTGATTTAAATAATGTTTCAGGTTTGGATATGTGATTGCTTGCCGAAGATTCTTACACTTAAGAACTATGGACCTAGTTAAATAAATCAATGTTTTGAACTAGACTAGGTTATTTGAAATGTATTGTATTTGGATCTTTGTTGTCTTTAAATTTAATTAATGAATTATGCAACATTTTAGTTATCATGTGCTTTTGAACAATCATTCCATCGTCCGCCTCGATGATTCCGCCATCGGTCGGGGTGTGACACCTGGGTTCTAGCAGCGGTTCACAACCCACATCAGAGGGGAGATCCAGTCTTGAGGACATGGTTGCATGGCTGCCTTCCGAGCAACACCAAGCCTAATCCGAACGCTCACGTGAAGGCCATCTCTTTGAGGAGCGGTAGAGCTACCCGACCTGACCCACCGGCTCCTACACTGCTACTGGTTGTTGAGGAGGTTGAGATTGAGTCTCCAGTTGAGACGCCGCCAAGGCAAGAGCCGGCGAGCACAACACACCCCGTAGAGGCCGTGAGAGTGTCTACTCCCCCCGTTTCATACCCGGGCAGGTTGAAGAAGCAAAAGATTGAGGAGCAGTATGGTAAGTTTTTGGGTCTTTTCAAGAAGTTACATATAAACTTACCATTTGTTGAGGCTCTAGCTCAGATGCCTAAGTATGCGAGATTCTTGAAGAACATCCTCATGAAAAAGAGGAAATTGGAGGAGCTCTCACATGTGACGTTGTACGAGGAGTGTTCATCGATATTGCAAAACAAGCTACCCGAGAAGATGAGTGATCCGGGGGGTTTCACGATCCCCTTTTTGATTGGTAGCTTGTCGGTTAGGAATGCCCTAGCTGATCTCGATGCAAGCATTAACCTCATGCCATATGCGGTTTTTGCTAAGCTTGATTTAGGGGAGCCTAAACCGACACGTATGAGTATCCAGCTTGCCCATCATTCAGTGAAGTATCCATGAGGCATAGTTAAGAATATGTTGGTGAGGGTCGATAGATTTGTGTTTCCGATAGACTTTGTGATTCTGGACATGGATGAGGACATGAATGTTCCTCTTATCTTGGGTCGAGCATTCCTGGCCACTGTTAGGTCCCTGATTGATATTTGCTCCTGCAGATTGACACTTACGGTGAATAATGAGAAGGTGACCTTTGATATCGGGAGATTCATGCAACACCTCCAGAATTAGGATGAATCACTCTACATCATCAAGATCATATGTTCTTGCGTGAGTGATCATCTCCAGGACACATCAGATGAGGAGTCACTGGACACACAGTTAGTTGGGAGATAGACACTTGATCCAATTCGTGATATCTTGTGGGTACTCATCTTAGGGGTGTCGGTAAAGCTGAAATTGTCAACATAGGGTGATAGGTACCACGTTAAGCTAAAATTTAGATGTTTTTGAAATTTCTTGGCATACCACTATCTTTTTATAAGAATAAATCCGAGTTTTGGTGGCGCCCGCAATCCATAATTCCATATTTCTTGAGCTTAATTAACTAGAAATCTAAGTTCCGCCTACGTGTCACACATCGGGTTCCTGCCTAATTGAAACACCACTGGGTTAAATTCTTATGTGCTTCATGGATTAGAACTTAGTCTATATGCTACCCTCCAGGATAGCGATTTGGTTGAAACGCCTCTAGGCAAATGTTCATTTGTGTAATTTAATGCTCAATCCATTCATTCATTCATTGATCATATTAATTTCTAAAACATGTAAATCTTAGTTTAACGTGGTGGGAAATCTATATGGTTTGACCCGTGCCTAGACATAACCGTGAGACGGGATTAGATAGAGCTGTAACTTTTAAGTGTGAGTCACATAGATTGTTTGATGTGCTGTATAAATATAATAATTAGAACACTAAGCGGGGGCTTGAAAGTTAGTGGTTCGGTTTAATCGGACATAAATACCGACTATTGCTTTTTAACGCGTGAGTATATTTGTGCTAATTGAATAATTGTGAATGTTAAAGCTATGTCCAGTTATGATTCCATTGCATACTTTTTTGAGGACGAAAAAATGTTAAGTGTGGGGATGTTTGATGTAGTGCAAAGCACACATCTTATTTCCTATTGTATTTGTGGTTTTTAGTTAAGTTTGTGTACATTTTTACCTGTTTTTGGTTTGTTTTGAGTCTATGCCAGGTTTATAGAAGCTCGTGTGAAGTATAAAGTCAAATAATGGAGAAACCGAGAACGAGAAGAAGTCCAAAGAAAATAATGAAAAATATTGGAAGTCCAAGTCTTCGCGGTACACGAAGACTTAGCACCATGTTCTCATGGTACGCAAGAGTTCCTAATCCGAGGCCCGAAAATTTTGTTCCTCGCGGTACACGAGGAACCCAGCCATGTCTTTCACCGTACGCGAGAGATGGAAAATCCGTGAAAAAACCCTAATTCGAATTTAAATAGATTTTGAATGCCATTATGAAGAGAGTTCGAGTTTTAGCCATCTACAGAGGTGCTAGAGGATATTTTGGGTCTTAAGAGGTCAATTGAAATGAAAAGTTGGAGACTTTGGATCTTGGGTTTGTTAGTTAGCGTATACGATTTTCAAGATTGAATCTTTATCTTTGATTTCTGTGTTTGAACCATGTTTTATGCTTTTACTTTTGTCTTGAATGTTTTAAGTTTGATTCTTAGCTAAACATTAATACTGCATGGGTCTTTGATGAATACTTGTTAAAGTACTGATTTTTATTCGGTTTTTGGATTCAATGGTTGGATTAATAATTTTGTAAAGATTTTGGTTTAATAATTATGATGAATATGCATGTTTAGATCTGAGTTGTAATTGATTATAGTTTCGTATGTTATTTGTGGATGTCTTCCGGTTTGAATAGCGTATCTGGATCATAGACTGTGTGTTTGTTGTTGATTGTATGGTTTGCTAGACGTAGTAGCCATATGAGCTGTAGTCGAGAGTTATCTAGATCTGAGTGTTCATCTTATCTCGATACCCGAAAGGTGAGAGATAATCGGTTAGTCTTCGTCATTAGGATTCCGAATGTGAATTGTCTGAGAGGAGGTTCCTTTAGGTTCTTAGTGATTGTTGCTAGTCCGAGTCATACTGTGTAGATCTGAGATTGCCCCGTGCATATTTGACGTATTGTGGAAATTGAGACCGAGAGGTGATTTGTTTTTTGGGGTACATTATCATTGTTGGAGAGAGTGAAAGGAAATCCGACTATCTGGTAAATTTTGTACATCTTTAGGTTTCTTAGTTGGTGACACCCTAAGAATGATTAGAGATCCACTATGCTGTTTAGAGCGGTTATCCTTAGATACCCAAATCCTTTATAGTTTCCATAACCGGTAGAAGTCTGTGCTTTGCAAGTAGGATTCCGACCTAGGTGGTATTCTTCCCATTCCTGATATTCCCGAAGTCCTTGTTTGATAGTTGTCGATCTTTAGTATTCTGCATTATTACTTTAATCAGTAGTGTAGAAAACCCCGCAAACCAGTCATTCGTTGTTCGAGTCAGAGTCTAGTTTAGTTATTCAGTGTCTCTAGGGTTTGAGAATCCGATTTACCATTAAGTTGTGCTACACTCGATAGGTTCACTTGTCTGTCAGTGCGGTCTAGTTCATCGGTATTCCATTAATTACTTAGGAGTCTAGATTAGGTTTTATTTATTAGTTTTTATAGACCGTCTTGGCGACATCAGTTGCATAACAGGGCGATCGGTTGGAATATCATGGATATTAAAGGTATTAATCCATCCTTTTGTACCTATATGATCTTTATGGAGGATGAATTCAATCCTGTAGTGCAGCACCAGAAGCGCTTGAACCCCAACATGTAGGAGGTAGTGAAGAAGGAGGTAATCAAGCTACTTGATTCAGGCTTGATCTACCCGATCTCTGATTCGCCGTGGGTGAGCCCGCTGTAGGTTGTCCCTAAGAAGGGAGGTATGACTATCATCATGAACGAGAGGAGTGAGCTGATTCCCACTCGTACAGTCATTGGCTGGCGAGTTTGCATTGACTATCGCAAGCTCAACGGCGCCACGAGAAAAGATCATTTTCCTCTCCTGTTCATTGATCAGATGTTGGAGAGATTATCGGGGAAGATGTTCTATTGTTTCCTCAATGACTTTTTTGGTTACTTTTAGATTCCTATTTGTGACACCCAATATTTCAGGTCAATATCCGTATTTATCATTAACGCGTTTACATTTTCATATTTCCCTAGTCACTTCAAATCATAAACTTGAACCTTAAAGTCTAGCAAACATGGTACATTAATCAATTCATATCTTGGTAATCCGGTTCATGCGTAGATAAAAGCCATATAATACGAACGATGTTGATTAATTTATATAACAAAAAAATATCTAGAATTATGTACTACATAAATATTATGACCAGACAATTGAATTTCTTGACTAAGACTTATAGTACATCTGAAAATCCTTGTGGAAACCCTTCTAAAGTTATTATTGTACATTATCATCTTTAGGCAATTATATATATATATATATATATATATATATGTGTGTGTGTGTGTGTGTGTGAGATCACATCTACAATTAATATTATGCATAACATGAACGCTTTTCATCAAACTATTCCTTGACTAGTTAAACTATGATTTTTAGTATCATTATGAACGTAAATCAAATTAAATCATCGTTTAAAATCCTAACCGGGAATTATATAACTAATAACCTAAACATCTAGCACCAACTATTACCTACCTAGCTAACTACCCAAACCACCCATCCAACCACCATGATTTCGGCCGAGAATGGCCTTATGGGCCATCCCACACTCCCAAATCATTCATACTTGACTACAAGACCATATGCAATCATCCATTTACACACTCCAAGATCTCTTCTCCATGTTGTTTTAAGAACTAGCCTTATTCAATCAAACACATTCACACACCAATTTTTTTTTGTTTCATGATGATGGTAGGATGAACCATATGCAATCAACCAAACCCACACTCAACATCTTTTTCCAATCATATATACACATCACCCTACCATTACAAGATCACATTCCAACTCTCTCTTTCTCTTCCTCTCTATACGGCTCACACATGCAAACACACACCAACTGTTTTCACTTGAAGAACCACCTATTTCAAGCCTTAAAATCATCTATCTTGGTGTTCTTGGAAGCCCTCAAGTAAATTCTTGAGAAGATTTGGCTAGAGATTCAAGAGATCATCACTTTTCCTTCTCAAAAATCATCTTTCCATTTGTGATTCTACCGTAGCTTGTATAGTAGTAAGAACATGCTTCACCACCTTTATATGTTCACTATTTTCCTTGATTTATGATTAAGAAATTCATGTTTTTCATCTAATATGCAAATGCTTTTATAAAAATCTTTAAACCATATAACTTTTAAACTGTGAAAAAGAAACTAGATCTAGTTGTTAAAACATGTATATATGCATGTGTGCATGCCGTATGGGTATATATGTATGTATATATATGAGTTTTGTTCATAAAAGTTACTAAGTTTAAGTGTGTACAAGCATGAGTAGTTTAATGTTTATATCTTGAGAGATTATGGGATTTGAACATCTAAAATCATGAAAAGTATGTAGATATACTAAAATAAGTGATTTTAAACATGTAAATGAAATTATATATATATGTATGCCGTAAATATGTATATATATGTATACTTATAGTTGTTTCACAAAAAGTTTATTAAATGAAATACACATTGAATATAAGTAAGTATAAATGTATATGTGTTCATAATATGTATATGGTTACAAATGGTTATATATATATATATATATATATATATATATATATATTGTGACACCCACATCCCGGATCACCCGAGATGCCGGTCACTTGTCGGATTTACTCATGAACGTATAGTAAACATAGATCATACACATCGGAAGACTTTAAAAATATTATTTTATTTCATAAAACTTGTCTTAATGTACATTCTAAATAAAGTACAACATAACTATTTTAATGCCAGCCCGTCAGAGGATCCCAGATAGCCTGCTAAATGCCTCTACTCTAGCCCCTTGCCTCAACTGCAGGAGGCTACATCTTTACCTGATACACATGCTTAAACATATGTCAGCTTACGCCTGTGAGTCCTAAGTTATAGTCAAATATATCTTTGACCTCTGTCTTATACACAAATGGATTTATATGACACGTATTCAAAACATCACATTAACTTCTCGCCTAGACATAATACTTTATACTTGCACACTTGTCTGTCTGAGGTCACGTTAACCTCTAAGCGGTCGTCACCACTTATACATACCCTTGCAAAAGGTGTCTATACTACATTCAACAAAGGAATGCAATACTTCTCCGCGTCTATCTAAGTTGCAAGATATTATGTGGCATTTGGCCAGACGTGGCAAAATCTTTTCTTTCTGTACATACCATTATTATCAAAATATTTAACATGACAAAACATGCTAAAAATCTCTCTTTATCTACTCTTTTTCAAGACCTTTTTTCAATCAAGGTAAAACCCTGATATCTCTACCATTACTTATCTGGGCACACCATGATATGTTCTAAAATATTTTACGTGTCAAAACCATTTTCTTTCCATAGTCTTTGTAATGTGAAATCATGCCAAAAGGCAAGATTTCATTCAAACCATTCCTTTCAAAAGAATCCTTATCTTAAATCCTTATAATGGTTTCTCCATGGTATATTAAAGAAGACAAGGTGATTCTCTTCCCAGAGTAGTACCTCCAACAGAAATGTTCCCAAGAAAGATTGACGGGTCCAGGAGGGATTTATACACCACTCTTTCCTTAGACAGAACATTCTGTTTGTCAGATAACTACATACTAGTCGGATGGTTACCTACCACTCCTTTGATATTTCATGTATACTCCGTTACTTAGTTTTAAGGTTTTAGACATTCTTCATAAACATATCTCTTGCAACATCATGGATACCAACCCAAAGTATTTAAATAAAGGGCATAGAGTATCTATGTAAAACATTCATAACATGTGTATCATGCCTAAAACATTTAAAAACGTTTGAAAGGGGCATCATAGAACTGACCTTAACAACATCTCTACTTTTATAATCTATAATCGAGCAGATCCGGTAATAGCTCTATTAATCATACGATCCTATGGAAATACAATACTATTTTATTCTATATCTTAGATAATATAATCCCCCTCAAGGAGGCTTCGTCATCCCTTCCCTAATAGCTATCTATGTTTAGAATTAGTCGACCATTTCCCCATGTCCATGCCAACCCTCCGGGTATAGTCTTTACTAGTTGGCACTTCTCGGGCATTCCCCTTATGTCCATGCCAACCCTCAAGGCTACCTATTCCTAACTAAGGGAGAGGACTTACCGAAAGTCTATCTATGGCACGTTTATGTAGAGTTTCTCCGTCCATTGCTCCAAAAACGACTTGCTTGTAACTCCCAAAGCGGTATTTCAAGCTCGAGATTCTAAAAATATAGCGTTCCCGAAGAAGTAGAATGAATATCTCAACTCAAATCCTTGAAATTTTATTTATAGGCAGGTTCTGGACCCTTAGCGGACCGTTAAGGGTTCTGGTGGCGGTCCTCCACCGCCTCAGGGTGATTAGTCAGCATGACACGTGTCAAATCCGGAGTTTTTGCTTACTACGCATGCATCGGACCGTTAAGCCAAGGAGTAGCGGTCCGCTACCGGCCTAACTTATATGGTTTTCAGTTTTTCCTCGCTGAGAAATATCGTTTTCATATATTGTGGTTTTCGTAACTCATTTTCTAGCCCGAGATATGCTTATATGAAGTTTTTGGCTGTTTCCGGTCGAACCGACTTTTCGTTTCGCGTCCGGTTACGTTCAATTGTCATGTTTTTTAACCGACACTTGTACTAACGTATGTTTAGGATCTTAGGGTGTTATATATATATATATATATAGAGGGTTAGATTCATGAGAGAACTAATTTTAATGAGAGAACTAGAAAACCGCTAAAAAGAGAACGGGTCGAATTTTAAAGAGAAAGGGTAAAATTGAAACTTAAAATATATAAATCTTTAAACATTTACATCTTTTGCATACGTTATTATTATTTTTTAACATTGCACAATTTAATCAACAATTTCTTTATCTTTCATTTGATTATAAATAACGTTATAAAAAATAAGAATTATCTTATTTTTTTTCTTATTATTTTCAATACTGTATATGTGTAGTATCACCCCAAAAACCTAACCCACCGTAAAAACTTAAACCCCCACCCCACCCACCCCACATACCCCACACACCACCAAAAAACCTTAACCCCCCCACCCACCCCACCACCCAAAAACCTAAAAACCCCGTAGACAACCCCCGAAAAACCTAAACCCCCATACCCCCCCCCCAAAACCTAAACCCCCACCCAAAAACCTAAACCCATTCACCCCACCCACCCCTACCCTCAAAAACCTAGCCATAAAAGCTAAACCAAAAAACCTAACTATAAAAGCTAAACTAAACCCTAAAGCTAAACCGGACATTTTTTGCGTTTTTTTTAACGAGGACGACGTGAGAAACATGGTCTCTAAACCACTGTTTTAGTTTTTGATTTGCAATTTGAGTTATGATTTTTTTTTATTTTTTTTTCTCTTTAATGAGGAGTTCTTTAGTTCTGTCATTAAAATGAGTTCTCTCATAAACTTCTCCCTATATATATATATGTATATATATATTATATATATATATATATATATATATATATATATATATATATATATATATATATATATATATATATATATATAATATCCCAATTTTGTAACAAGAAACTGGTTGCAGAGAACATATCTTCTGTAGGATCTACATCAGCATCTGATTAATCTCTTTTTAAGGAATTCTTTACTAATATTTTGTCTTACCGAGGATCCTGGAGTAAAATCTAATTTTTCTTTAAAATCCATAAATCACAAAAAATCCATTTCCGATTCGGTCATTTCCGGATCTACTTGAATCCCTATGACTATATTGTCAGAGTCTATTTTTAATTTATTCATATTTGCTAATCTTTCTATTTAAGCAGAAAATTCTTCCTTTATTCTAGAGGTCGAAGCTCTAGAGGGACTTCTAACGGTATATTCTACAGGAGATATGTGGTAGTCGGATGACACTGACCTAGACAAAGAAGACTCATTTCTTAACTTTTCAAATTGTAATTGAACTGATCCTTCTTTTGTTTGAATAATTTCTATGGGATTATTATTTATGTATTGTTGTGATGTGGTTGCTTTATCTAGAACCCAATTTTCTAGAAAGTTATTTTCTTCACATTTGATTTTTCTTCTGGTAGTTATATTTGACTTACCAAAATTAGTTTCTATTACTATTGTTTCATTTAATGGTTTATCTACTGATGTGTTACTAAATATCCCATGTTTAAGTGTCGATTTCGTATAGTTTAAGCGTTTAGCTTTGTATATCGAGCCTGTTTTATGTGCATTTGGTGTTTGTGAGTGTTGCAGGTTTAAGGTGTTAAGTGAACGGAAGATACAATGTTTAAATCAAGAGGATAACAACATACATGGGCCCCGGAGAAGTAAAAGTCAACAAAAGTCAAATTCTTAGAATTTAGGTTCTTCGCGCCACCCGAAGACCAGGGGAAGAAGTTCGCGACACGCTAAGGGTTTGAAAAGCCCACCCAACTAGTTTGTTCTTCGCGACACGTGAAGAATGTCCATACTCAGTTCGCGACACGCGAAGATTTCTAATTTCGGCAATTTTAACCTAATTTCAATTATAAGCTATTGAGGAGTCCATATTCGAATTAAGGTAGCCAGGGATTAGAGATAATATTGTTTTTGATTGACCTTGACAACGAAATCAAAATGGCGCCGTTACTGGGGTGGAGGGTATGTATTGATGAAGAAAGAAAGGATCACTTTCCTTTACCTTTAATTGACCAGATCAGAAGGGATGAACAGGGAGAGCAGGTAGCCACCCGACCCGTAATGGTGTGGAGGGTATGTATTGATTACAGGAAGTTGAACACGGCCACTTCCAAGGATCACGTTCCTTTACCTTTCATTGACCAAATCATTGAAAAATTATCAGGTCAGAAATTTTACTGCTTTCTAGATGGTTACTCAGGTTATAACAAAATTGCTATTCATCCCGATGACCAACGGAAGACTACATTTACGTGCCCATGTGGTACTTTTGCATTCAGGTGAATGCAATTTGGGTTGTGTAATGCCCCAGCCACCTTCCAAAGGTGCATGATGAGTATCTTTTTAGATATGATTGGGGACTCACTAGAAATCTTCATGGATGACTTTTCAATCTTTGGTCAGTCTTTTGAAACTTGTTTAGAACAATTAACCAAAGTATTGAAAAGATGTGTCGAAACAAACTTGGTATTAAGTTGGGAAAAGAGTCACTTCATGGTGCAGGAGGGGACTGTTTTGGGACACATTGTGTCAAGTTGGGGGATGGAGGTAGATCGTGCTAAAATAAAAGTAATTTCAACACTACCTCCTCCTATCAATGTCAAAGGGGTTAGATTGTTCTTGGGGTATGCGGGATTTTACCGCCGGTTTATTAGGGGTTTTAGCACAATCACAAAACCACTTTGCAATTTACTCTTAAAATATGACCCGTTTGTTTTTTATGAGGAATGTTTAAAAGCATTTAATATTTTAAAAGAAAAATTGGTAGACACCCCGATCTTGCAAGCACCTAATTGGTCACTGCCTTTTGAAATCATGTGCGATGCAAGTGACTTTCCAATCGGGGCAGTCTTGGGGCAAAGGGTGGATAAGAAACCGGTGGCAATTTACTATGTTAGCAAAACCCTCGATGGGGCACAATTGAATTAGACTACTACTGAAAAAGAGTTACTTGTTGTTATTTATGCTCTTGATAAGTCCAGGTCTTACATTTGGGGAAGCAAAAAGTGATATTGTACTCGGATCACAGTGCAGTGAAGTATCTGATGGATAAGAAGGATGGCAAGCCTAGGTTGATCAGATGGGTAATTTTGTCACAGGAATTCAACCTAGAGATCCGGAACAAGAAAGGTACGGAGAATGTGGTGGCAGACCACCTATGACAGGTTGTGAATGTTGAAGATGATTCTACTGAGAGAATCGGGGAAACCTTTTCGGATGAGCAACTACTAAGTGTTTCCACCGACCCATGGTATGCTAACATTGTCATTTATTTGGCTGCAGGTAAAATTCCATAGCATTGGGCAAAGAAGAAGAGGCAACACTTCATGTCTCAAGTGAAGCAGTATATCTGGGATGAACCAGATTTGTTCAAGGTTGGGGCAAATCAGATAATCTGGCGTTATGTGCCCGAGAGTGACGTTCAGTACTTATTGGAACATGCCCATTCCTACGCATGTGGAGGGCACTTTAGTGGACAGAAAACAGGGCATAGGGTCCTAACTTGTGGATTTTTTTGGCCCACGATCTTCAAGGATGCAGCAGAGTTTGTGAAGAACTGTGTACGGTGTCAACAATTGGGAAGCATCACCAAGCGCAATGAGATGCCAGTGCGACAAATCATGGTTGTCAACATATTTGATGTGTGGGGTATAGACTTCATGGGTCCTTTCCCTAGTTCATTAGGACACTTGTACATCTTGGTGGCGATTGATTACGTTTCTATATGGGTTGAAGCAATTGCCACCAAGACGAATGATCATGCGGTGGTGTGTAAGTTCGTGCAGAGTAACATCTTTTCCAGGTTTGGTATCCCTCATGTGATCATCAGTGATGTGGGATCGCATTTCAAAATCTTTAAATTTGGTAAATTGCTTAAGCGGTACGGTGTGAACCCTCGGATCACCACCCCATATCACCCACAAACAAGTGGGCAAGTGGAGGTGTCGAACAGATAAATAAAGGAGATCTTACAAAAAACGGTACGACCTGATCGTAAGGATTGGTCAACAAAACTTAACGATGCTTTATGGGCCTACCGAACTACTTACAAAACTCTGATTGGTACCACTCCCTACCGGCTAGTATATGGAAAAAGGATGTCATCTGCCGGTTAAGATAGCACACCATGCCTTATGGGCTATAAAATATGTTAATCTGGAGTATGATAGTGCAGGTAAAGAGCAGAAGTTGAAATTGTGCGAGCTAGAAGAGTTAAGGGATGAAGCATACGAATGTGAATCTGCATACAAAGCAAAAATGAAAGCAATGCACGATTCAAAGTTAAAGAAGAAGGTATTTGAAGTAGGCCATAAGGTGTGGCTATACAACTCAAGACTGAAGCTATTCCCTGTAAAGCTGAAGAGTAAATGGATTGGTCCATATTTGGTCATTCGAGTTGGGCAATTTGGGGAAGTAGAGATCGAGGATTTTAATTATCATCTCAGACAGGTCGTGAATGGGCATAGACTGAAGCCCTACTTAGAGGCAGACGAAATCAATGACACCAGGGAGGAATCTGTAAGCTTTGTGATGCACGCATCTGCATATGCATAACCAAAGTAATGTACACTGCGTCTGGCTGAATACGTTAAACTTAGTGCTCTTGGGAGGCAGCCTAAGGTTAGTGTTGTAATTGTTGTCTAGTTAAATGAACGTTGTGGGTGTGTTCTCTAGAAACCCTCACGAGACTAAATTCGTCCACTCGGGCTACCGAGGGGTTTAAAAGGCTTGAGTGTGGGGACGTTCTGGGAATGCTGAGGCTTGTAGTAAGGCAATGGGGACCATGCATCATTATCTGGGATTTGGGGCCATACAAGCATGGAAAATTATCATAAATCACGTTCCAGGTATGTATGCACATCATTGGAGTGTTGGAACAAAATTTTGAAAAAGTTAAAAATTTGGGTTTTTGGACCAAAAATTTTTCTAAGTATAAAAATCGTCAAAACATTCTATTACCAACATGTCCTCGCGCCACGCGAAAACCCAGGGCCAGATCTTCGTGACACACGAAGGAGTTCCATTATGGCCGAGTGAAATTTCCACTCTTCGCGCCACGCAAAGAGTTGGGAGGGGTTTCTCGCGCCACGCGAAGGACGCAATTTTGGTCCTTTTTCCCTATTTTTCATTTTTGTGATTTTTGAGTCGTGTCGAGTCCGTCGGGTATTTTTATTTTTATTGAGTCGTTTTATTTTGTCGGTATGATGCGTGTGGGTTTGTTTTGAGATTAATGTTGCAGGTTTGGATTGAATTTCCCGTACTTAATCTCCATTCGGGTGGTGATTTCCGACTTTCGATTGATTCTTGTACAAGGCAGCCCACTAGCATATGTGGAATACGATCGCGAATGAAATGCTATTCGATCGTATAATCAACTAAGTTTTTTTTTTATTTTTGTAATTTTCTTTTATTTGCGAGTCGCTCTTCCTACATTGAGGACAATGTAGAGTTTAAGTGTGGGGAGGTGAGACCTTAGTCCAAGGTCTAGTTTGAGTCAGAAAATTTAGAAAATCCATAAAATAAAAAAAAAATTCAAAAATGTCTTTGGCTTAGAATTTTTGCAACTAAATGGAAAATGATAGATAGAGTTGGAAACTATGCTTGTGGAAATAAAAGAAGAAAATAACAATAGAAAGCGTGTCTAATTTGTAACGTTTTGGTAGGCTCAACCGACTTAAATAGCTTAAACATCCTGATAGTGTATCTAGGTTAAAACGAATAATTAATTCAGGATGTCTGGTGGGTTCTCATCTTAGGTGTGTCGGTAAGGTTGAAACTGTCAATATAGGGTGATAGTTACGTCTATAAGGAAGAAATTATAAGTTTTTGAAATCTTTTGGCACATCACTTTCTTTTATGAAAATAAATTCGAAAGTTGGTGGCGCCCGCATTCCATCATCCGCATCATTGCATGAGTTTTAATTAATTGAATTTGAGAGCTTAGGTTTCGTCTACGTGTTACCCTCCGTGTCACACCCCGCCAAGGCGGAAACGCGAGGCGCGACGTTCATGGTTTCCAAAGCATATGATTACCGCAAACACATACATGATAAATGGATACATAAACAAGTTTAAAGTTTTACATTCCAAATTGTAAATTGAGTTTACAAAAAGTAAAGATTTCGCAAATATGACTCTATTACAATGAGTTATACAAGAGAAATCCCCCAAAAGTTGTATCCATCTTGTATGCATGTAATCTACATTGCTAACCTTATGATCACGTCAATTTCCTGAAAAACATACTTAAAATTGTCAACACGAGGTTGGTGAGTTCACAGGTTTAATCAAATAGTTCTTTGAAAAATTCAATTGTTCGTAAATAGTTTCAGGTGCATGTGATAAACAGAATAAGAATTGTTGACCCATTTGTAAACTAGCTAGGAATACAAATAATATGTCCATACATGAGGCGTAACCAAACCATGACAATTGTACACGCCCCTAATTTCGTTATCCGGTTCTATGCGGCCATAAATCCTCCAGATTGTGGTTAGCGCGACTAACCATGACCGGGAGACGTCACTCTCCATAGTACTATTCATAGGACCCTAGGCTACAGTTAATGGTTACTACGTTGTTCCAGGGGACTTTAGCGGCCTCAACTTGTTGTTCTCATCTCATGTAAACTTAAAAGTCGTGCCTTATTCTCTTGTTATCCCATAAAATAGTTGTAAGTATGTTTCTCCCCCAAATATAGAAAACAGTAAAAAGGGGCCGTGAAACTCAACTTGA
Source organism: Smallanthus sonchifolius (assembly GCA_023525975.1). Classification (NCBI taxonomy): domain Eukaryota; kingdom Viridiplantae; phylum Streptophyta; class Magnoliopsida; order Asterales; family Asteraceae; genus Smallanthus; species Smallanthus sonchifolius. The sequence goes on along the minus strand of CM042022.1, from coordinate 56,452,800 downwards.
GTTTGTGTATACATGTAATGATACTTGTTGTAGTCAAACTTGACTATTTGTACCCTAGATACCAAAGGGTAAATTGTGTTAAGACCGAACGTCTCATATTGCAAATTGTTCACCGACCTTGTAAATCTAGTTGCTTTTGTTTAAATGTCTTCTTAGATTTTCAACACTTGTTTTGTTATAAAAAAAGTTCTAAGTTACTGCCCAATGTGACTGTTGAACAGGTGTCGAAACTTCCTAGTTTCGATTGGGCAATTGAGTATCGAAACTTCCTAGTTTCGATTGAGTAGTTGAGTATCGAAACTTCCTAGTTTCGATTGAGTATGACAGTTGTCGAAACTTCCTATTTTCGATTGCGCAGATTAGATATCGAAACTTCCTAGTTTCGATTGGGTAAAAACTGGTATCGAAACTACCTAGTTTCGATTGAACAACTAGTATCGAAACTCCTAGTTTCGATTGAGTAAACAGGTATTGAAACTATAGTTTCGTATACTGGACTTCTGTTTGACAGAATCAGTCCTGCATATTTTTATGTTTTAATCTTGAATTCGACACACTTTTCTTGTTATCTTTCTTGCGTTTGAATATTTTGTATGTTTAGCTACGGTTTTTAAAGAAAATAATGTAGATAGTATTGAGTTTTTACCTTAAAACAGAGATGAAGATGATGAGAGAAAACAGAGAATGATCTTGATTCTTTTGTTAAATTTCCTTTAGAAACACTTGAAATTCTTCTTAAAACACCGAATTATGGTAGGTTTTGCCTTAGAACTTGACTTCGATTTGGAGAGAAATGGGAAAATTGCCGTATGAAAATGAGAGGTAAAAAGGAATTGTGATAAAAATGATTGAGGTGGTATGGTTTTACTTGAATTTCGAAGACATGAGGTATGGTCATTCTCTGAAGTTTGGTCGAGAAAGTCAAGGAATTGAGGGGGGGGGGGGGAAAGACCCATTGTCTCGGTCGATTAAAATATTTGGGTTGGGGTTTGGGTTAAATAAATCAAACCATTTGATTTAAGTGTAATTTAATATTGTTTAGAGTTTTTAAATGGTAATTTAATTCGGTTTAGGTTCTCCACGTTATTATAAATTTATTCTAAAAATAATTTATTGACCAAATCGTAAAATTTGTGTAGCATATATGTCCGGATATTTTTCTTGGTTATTTAATTTAACCACTCTCGTTCGTATTAGTCGGTTTATATGACACGTGAACCGGTAACTCCTAGAATTACCAAAATATGAAATGAGACAATGTGCGGTCTTTGTTAGACCTTAATGTCTTTGTTTGTGAAATTAAGTAAATCACAAAAATAATTATAATGTAAACTTGTTTAATACATGTACGGATATTGACCTGAACTGTCAGGTGTCACACTCCGGGTTACAAGCTTGGTTGAAACCCCCATGTGCGGGACTTAAGTGATCAATATCCTGGATATCTAAGTTAGGTTTATGTGTTACCCTCCGGGATGGCGACTTGGGGGATACACCACTAAACCGAATCTTATGAACTTCATTACTAAAAACCACAGCCTACGTGTCACACGTCGAGTTCCAGCTTGATTGAAACACCACTGGGTTAGGTTTATTCGTAAGTTAATGAAAGCTCGCATCATTCATCCATCGATCCATAATTCATTGACTTTTAAATATTATAAATTCGTGTTTATTGAGGTGGGAAAATCTATATGGTTTATCCCGTGCCTAAACATGACCTTGAGGTGGGATTAGGCTGAGTCGTAGTGTTTTGAGTGTGAGACCCATAAATAGCATGTTTGCTTGGTAATGATAGGATAGTAGATCACATAATTGGGGGCTTGAGAGTCGGTGGTTGGGTTTAATCGGATCGAAATACCAATTGTTGCAATTAACGCGTAAGTATATTTGAGCTGTTAAATGAATGAGATTGTGTAAGCTAGTTTCCAATTATGATTCCATTGCAAATGCTTTTTCGGGACGAAAAAGGTCAAGCGTGGGGATGTGATGTGTTAATAAATATCCCATGTTTAAGTGCCGGTTTCATATAGTTTAAGCGTTTAGCTTTGTATACCGAGTCTGTTTTATGTGCATTTGGTGTTTGTGAGTGTTACAGGTTTAAGGTGTTAAGTGAGCGGAAGATAAATAGTTTAAATCTAGAGGATAACAGCACACACGGGCCCCGAAGAAGTAAAAGTCAACAAAAGTCAAATTCTTTTCTTCGCGCCACGCGAAGACCAGGGGGAAGAAGTTCGCGACACGCTAAGGGTTTGAAAAGCCCACCAGACTAGTTTGTTCTTCGCGACACGCGAAGAATGCCCATACTCGGTTCGCGACACGCGAAGATTTCAAATTTCGGTAATTTTGACTTAATTTCAATTATAAGCTATTGAGGAGTCCATATTCGAATTAACTTCTTCTAAGCCGTCCCAGAGCTTTCCTAAGGCGATTTTAAGAGAGAAAGTTTGAATCTTTTCAAGTTTTTGATGCTAGATCAAGTTACACCAATTATTGAACAATCGATGATGATGTCGATGAGTGGCTAGTCCTTTTGTGGTTACTTCCGGATGTAGGATCTGCTTTGGGAGGTGATAATCTGGTTCATAGTTAGTTTGGTATATAATTCTTGTAATCGTTTGATTGTTTAAACGCTATAGTTTGTACTATTTGATTAAACAGTTTGGTTTGTCTTAGATTTAATATATTCATCAATTTTCGATTGTCTATCGTGAATCATTGAGTGTCTAGATCTGATGTTCTAAATTGGTAATTGATTATTGAGTTTTTATCTGTGTCAAGTATCCAGTTTTATAATCGTTGCTCAGCACAGTCACTATCTTGATTTTCAATTATTTGTCAAATCTAATAAAACGAGGTATGTCTATGTAACTTCCAATAAGTACAAATTAGTAATCACCGAACTTGCAATCTGACTCCGCAAGTAATCCGTTTTCACTTAATTGTTTTCAATGTGTTTAAAGTTAATTGCTTTTTAATCTGAATTCAACTAGTTTTCTAAAACGACAATGTCTACGAGTTCCCTGTGGATACGACACCCTACTCCACTATACTATAGTTCAAGGTAGCTAGGGATTAGAGATAATATTGTTTTTGATTGACCTTGACAACGCGATCGTCTACCATTCTACACTGGGGATTAAGAGTGTATAAAGGTTTATAATAAATCCTATAACAGACACAGATAACTTCTGAGCCTGGAGCATTATTATAACCATGAGTTTTAACATTTAGATTTAAAGCATCTAAGATATTAACATCAGATAATTATAGTTGTAAGTTTGGATAAACATTAAAATAAACTGGACCATGTGGTAAGCTGGTCTGAACAATCCCTATAAGAGATTGTTTCCAATCCAAATTTCTAGCATCTCTAAGAGCTGCTACGAAACTCTCAGGTAAACCTTGTAATGTTAGAGGTTTAAATGCAATTTGCACAAGACCTATGTGTAAAAAATTATAGTCTTTTTTATATTTATTTAAATCTTTATTTGTCAATAGTTTGATAATCGTATCTTCTTTATTTAAAGAAATTGTTCTTCAGATGTTTTAAAAACTTGTTTTAAACCTAATTTTTCAAAGGTTCCTAATTTATAAATTAATTTGTAATCCATTTTTGGAATTGTCCATTTGTTTATTAAATCCAAATTATGAGGGATCTCATATTCCTCCTCAATACTGTTTCTAACAGTATCGTTGCTCTTTAAGATATTCATCTAAAGAGATTAAGTGTTGAAATACACACACATACCATTGAACAAACATTGATTATTGATTTACTCTGATACCATTTGGTGCCCTTAAGCTCCTAGGATGGTATTATTATATGTGATTATATACCATAATTTTAACTATAAAAACATTTTTAAGAATTATGAGGATGGTATTATTATATATGATAAATATACCATAATTTTAACTATAAAAACATTTTTAAGAATTATGGACCAATAGGATATTTTACAAGGATAGTTTAGAATGATAAAATGAGGTTAGTAAAGGTCAGACCATAAAAGCCTTTTGCGCCGATCTTAACATTTGCAGCTACGAGGTCCCCAAGAATTCAACCGCCACCTTATTATTCTAGACTGTCCGTAACCTGACCATAATCTATTCTTAAAATATTTTTTAATTTATTTATACTTTTTTTAAAGGGTTTGTTCAGAGCATGGTGGTATTCCAACACTTAGAAAGTTAGCCTCTAATGGAGGCGATCATAAATAAAGAAATAAGTAGAATAAGAAGTAAAGAAATATACCAGACTTAGTACTGCAAAATTTAAACTTCAAACTTCAACCGTTTATTTAGAGAGTATTTTTACAATTGATTTTTCAGAGGTGTGCTCTGAGGTGTGTCCTTCCTAAGATAAGTAATCCCTTTATATAGAAGGGATGGTACATGCATCGGTCTGAATGTGGGACCAGTAAGACAGACATATTTGTCAAAAAGAAAAGAGTAACCAACAATTATTATTGCTTTCTTTTAAAACAAGTAAATATTAACCAGCAATTATTTTGCTAGAATGCATAATTGTGTCTGCCACACCAACTATTATTAGCGTCTTTTGATCATGCTCTTGTGGGGCCTATTATGGCAGCTTGATTTTGAATTTTCTAGATGAATCTTCTGGGTTGAATTCTTGCTTGTATTCTTCAAGAATATTGCTGATGTATTCTTCATCTAAATGGTCATCAGTATCATCTTGCCATTCGTGAAATTTTTTCTCTGTTTCTTTTTCTTCAGTCTGTGATGAGATTGACATAGTTGATGGAGATCCTCCTTTCTTAAAATTTTTAATGAGATCTTTATTCATCTCAGCTTAATATTAATCCATGATTTCTTTGTTACTGATTTGATCAGTACCTTTGATTGTTTGGATTTTTCTGACAATATGTCTAAATGGGATAGGAGCCTCCTTCTGTGGTTGGCTATGTGCCTTTTCTTCATAGTATTTAAATGTTTGTTTAATTTTTTATATGGTATCATGGCTTTCTATGATACCATTTGTGACCATTGTCATCTTTTTCCAGAATTTTGTGAAAGAAATTCTATGAAGACAAAGAATATTCTCGTTGGTATAACCAACTTCAGGAGACCATTTCCAAATCCATGGAATACTAAATTGGATTCATGACATGCGTCCGCTGACTCAGCACTCGTGACGGACCGTCACGAACCATAACAGTCCGTTACGTAGTCCGCAGAGCGTGGTTGCCAAGCAATGTGGTGACGGACCGTCACCCCCTGTAACGGTCCGTTACGAACCTGAAGTTTGCCCTATAAATAGATGGTCGATCTCAGAGCATTTCACACAGATTACACAACTTCAAAACACACATACACACACACACAAAGAGACACACTTGAGATCCAATCCCGAGCCCCGGTTCACGTACGGAAGTCCGATTTCTAGCATTTAGACCCCAAATTTCCGTAGATAGTGTTGAGGTAAGGTTCTGACCTACTGTTTAGCTTTGATTAACTACCATTAAGCTAGAATTGTGTAATTAAGTAATTTCATTATATATCTAGGATCTTTGTTTGAAGTTTTTGCCATACTTCAGATACAATATGTAGAATACTGTCAAGGTGAGTTCTTAAACTATGATGCATTTACCATGGCTCTGTTGTACTCCATTTTTAAGCATGGTTAATTTATGAAAACATTTTGAGTATATTGAAACGATTGAACCGATTGTTTATATATAACACATTCTAAGCGCTTATTGTGTTTCAGATGACCCGTGGAACGACATGTTGGACAGGACTCGTGATATATACTAAATGATTACTCATAGTTGTCTATGAGAGGGGATGGAACCCCATGAATGTTTTCAAGATACTTTGGCGGGTCATTTTGATAAACTATTTTAGTGTATGAATTCACCAGCTTTGTTCTGACCCATGTTTTTATCAAATGTTTTTGAGAGCATCATAGGTAGTCAATAGAGGAGGTATCCCAGGGCTAGAATGAACTGATGAAATGAAAAAAATGATGGGAATACCTGGAACTATAAGTCCCAAAATGATATGTTCCTTGTTAGGAACGATGATAAAATGTTATGTAACATTTTGATTTCACGATGTAAACAATGTGTTCTTTTAAGTAATAAAAGAATGAAGATTTTAGTTTCCGCCGTGTGTTCTGTATCATGCGTCACCTCTAAAAAGTACCTGGGACTGAGGTGTGACAAGTTGGATTTACTCATAAACATAGTCATTAGAATACTGAATTTTAAATTAAAACTTGCAATTGCAGCGGAAGCATTCATCATTTGGTTACATGTAAACAACGGAAGTCTTAACAATCAAAGAAACATTGTCTTAACACATAAATAATTAGATAGGATATTAGTCTTGAGCCAGGTAGCCTCTATGCCTTCGCCCGTCCTTTCTTCCTTTTACCTGAAGTGCATACTAAAAGTCAGTTAACGCTGGGGAGTTCTAGTTTAAGACAAATAGGCATAATCATTTTCTTTCTTGTCATATTTTGATAAGTGTAAATATATAAATGTGTATATATTTATCCCTTTAATTCTTTCTTTAATATTTCCTTCGTATATAGGTACATACATTCTTACATTCATTTGTACCTTCTTTGGTCTTACACATAAGGGGGATCAACCCGACATTGATTACGTGAGTTACAAAGACAAACGTCACGGTCTACCGTCGTAGTCCGCCATACTTACAACCGTCCGTCCACTAGTGTCCGTCCATCATTATTTTCTTACAACCGCCCGGCAAACCTTCGGACGTCTGTCATATCTTACAACCGTCCAACCATAGTAATCCGTCATATCTTACAACCGTCCTACCGTCGTAGTCCTTTGTATTTGTTTGTCTGTCCTAATGCATCCGTTTCCCACCTGAACTAATTATACAATCGTGCATCGATTGTCACACCCCGACCGATGGCGGAATCATCGGGGCGGGACATGTTGACTGTTCATAAGCACAAGGTTGACTAAATTGAAACAATTTAATTATCAAACTTCATTGCAACAATCATGACAAAACAAATCCAAGAAAGCAACATAATTAAAATAAATAAGGAACTTATGTATTTCAATTATGTTGCTTTCTTGGATTTGTTTTGTCATGATTGTTGCAATGAAGTTTGATAATTAAATTGTTTCAATTTAGTCAACCTTGTGCTTATGAACAGTCAACATGTCCCGCCCCGATGATTCCGTCATCGGTCGGGGTATGACAGATTGGTATCAGAGCCTTGGTTATAGGGAACTAGGTTATTAGACACCCTTGACCTAGACTATAACTTTAGGACACCCACCTATACCATGTTTCATGATTATGTGATTATGTGCTACATGCTATGTGTTACATGCTTATTATATTAATATTTATTTCACTATGGTGCCTTACTTGTTAGAGTTCATGAATTATTAGACTATACTTAAATAATAAATTAAATAAAACAATATCCCTACCTATACCCTAAAACCTCATAATATTCTTGCCTATTTCTCTGTCATCATCTTCTTAGCATGTGGAAACTTCATGAATCTAAAACTATAAAAATCTTTTTATACCCTCGTTAACGTTTTTAAACTTTGTTAATTATTTGAGGACACGTGCAATCTGGAAGGGTGACACCTGTATTCTGGGGTTTCTGTCTAGGAAAGCATTTCGCATAAATCCCAATCAACCGAGGGACCCGTATGCTTTCTTGGGAATTCCCGGGATGAGTGTTTACTTATAGGCTAAAGCATGTCTCCTTGAAAATTATATGAGTTTAATTAACCATAATGTGTCATAGTATTCAAGTGATTATATCACTATTTGAGTACAATCCAATCTATGATTAACTATTTTATTTCATTATTTTGCCCTTTTTAATCCAAGCAATTCTCATAAGTTCTTACATATTTTTCTTGTGTTGTGCAAATCTGTAGAATGCCTCCTCGTCGTGCTCCCGTGGCCAACACCAACACCGACATCGCTACTATCCTTGCACAACTCGTAACTCAACTCACTCAAGCTAATGGTGCCACCAATGGTAACCATGGGGCTAATGGTGGTAATGGAGGAAATGGTGGTGCCAACCTATCTCAATGCACCTTCAAGCATTTCAACTCGTGCAATCCTCTCAAGTTCTATGGTACCGAAGGATCTACGGGACTCCTTCAATGGTTTGAAAGTATTGAGGGCACCTTCGTCAATAGTGACTGCCCCGATGACCTTCGTGTCCGTCATGCCACAAGTGTCTTCCAAAAACGGGCATTCACGTGGTGGAATGGGGAAAAGAGAACCCGAGGTGTAGAGGCAACCATGGCCTTACCATGGGATGACGTTAAGAGACTAATGACCGAAGAGTTTTGTCCTCAGAACGAAGTAAGGAAGCTGGAAGCTGAGTTTTGGGATCTTACCCAAGACAGTGGTGAAAGTCTGGCGTATACAACCCGGTTTCATGAACTGAGTCTCCTTGTGCCCCACATGGTCATGCCCCTATCCCGCTGCATTGAAAAGTACACCGGTGGACTACCTAGGAAGATTCAGGATACTGTCTTAGGGAGAAATCCCGCCACACTAGAAGATGCTATCCGATTATCTAACCGATAACCATGTGAAGGCGGGAACTCTTACTAAAAAGGGCACAAAGAAAGTTTCCGACACCACAACTCCTTTTACCCACAACAAAGAAGCCACAACTGAACCCTCTCGCAATAATAAGAAAAGAAAGGCTAACAACTATGCTATGGTCACTCCTACTATTCCCGTTAACCAAGCTGCACCTATGGTTCAAGCACCAGTCAAAAAGCCATATGTTGGGATCTACCCGCTTTGTGCCACATGCAACTATCATCATCCCCAAAGCATCCCATGTTGCCTTTGCACTCATTGTGGGAAATATGGCCATACGGTCAATGTGTGTAGGGCTAAAGCTCTTGCGGGCCAGGTCAACCCACCAAACCGAACCAACCCGCAAGTGGCTAATCAATGTGTTCCCGCTATTGCAAATGGGCGTGCTTGTTATGAATGTGGAGACCCAAATCATTTCCGTGACCAATGCCCAAGATTTACCAATGCTAGACAAGGCGGAGCTCGTAGGCGTGCTTTCAACATAAACGCCAATGAAGCTCAAGCCAACAATGATGTGGTTAATGGTACGTTCCTTGTTAATAGTCAATATGCCTCCATTTTATTTGATACCGGTGCCGATAAAAGGTTTGTGTCACTTAACTTTGAACCCTTACTTGCAAAGACACGGTCCCAATTAGAGAAAACCTTTACCGTCGAAATAGCAAATGGTGACTCTCTTACAATTGACTCCATTATCTATGATTGCACCCTAGAACTTAATGATCATACGTTTCCAATCAACCTTGTGCCAATGCCACTAGGAAGTTTTGATATCATCATAGGCATGGATTGGCTGTCAAATCACCATGCCGAAGTCATCTGTTTTGAGAAGTTCATCCGAATACCCCTTCCGTCGGGAGAAACGTTGAGAGTCTTTGGTGAAAAACCCTGCAAAGGACTCAGATTGATGTCATGCACTATTGCTCAAAAGTACTTACGAAAGAAGTACGTGGCCTTCTTAGCTCATATTGTCCGAAAAGATGTCAAAGAGAAGAATATTCAAGATATCCCCATCATTCGGGACTTCCCCGAAGTATTCCCAGAAGACTTATCCGGTCTTCCACCCGTTCGGCAAGTAGAATTTCGCATTGACCTTGTACCCGGAGCTAACCCAGTGGCTAGAGCTCCATACCGTCTTGCACCCTCTGAAATGTAAGAACTTTCAAGCCAACTCCAAGAACTCTCCGACAAGGGATTCATCCGTCCAAGTCATTCGTGGGGTACACCGTCTTATTTGTCAAAAAGAAGGATGGATCATTCCGCATGTGTATTGACTACCGCGAACTCAACAAGCTTACCATCAAGATTCATTATTCATTGCCAAGAATTGATTATCTCTTCGATCAACTTCAAGGCTCCACTTGCTTCTCAAAGATTGATCTTCGATCTGGTTATCACCAACTCCGTGTACAAGAAGAAGACATTCCAAAGACTGCCTTCTGAACAAGGTATGGTCACTACGAGTTCATGGTCATGCCTTTTGGGCTAACCAATGCACCCGCGGTTTACATGGAACTCATGAATCGTGTGTGCAAACCATACCTCGACAAATTCATGATCGTCTTCATTGATGATATCTTAATTTACTCCAAGACTAAATCCGAACATGAACAACACCTTAGATTGGTTTTGGACCTCTTGAGAAAAGAGCAACTATATGCCAAGTTCTCCAAATGTGAATTTGGCTAAAGGAGGTTCAATTCCTGGGTCAAATCGTCAACGAAAAAAGGAATTCATGTGGACCCTGCTAAGATTGAGGCTGTTAGGAATTGGAATGCCCCTAAGACCCCCACCGAAGTTCGTTCATTTCTTGGTCTTGCGGGATATTATCTTCGTTTCATTTCAAATTTCTCTAAGATTGCTGTTCCACTCACCGCTTTGACCCACAAGGGTAAACCTTATGAATGGGGACCAAAGCAAGAAGAAGCCTTCCAAACTCTCAAGAAAAAGTTGTGCGATGCTCCTATTTTGACTCTCCCTGACGGGAATGATGATCCAGTTGTCTACTGTGATGCTTCCAACCAAGGTCTCGGTTGTGTCCTCATGCAACGAGGTAAGGTAATCGCTTATGCTTCAAGGCAACTTAAGATTCACGAGAAGAATTATACAACGCACGACCTTGAATTGGGTGCGGTTGTATTCGCATTGAAGATTTGGAGACATTACCTCTATGGCACTAAATGTGTGGTGTTCACCGACCACAAAATTCTCCAACACATCTTCAACCAAAAAGAACTCAATATGAGGCAACGACGTTGGGTTGAACTCCTTAACGACTATGACTGCGAGATTCGTTACCATCCCGGTAAGTCGAATGTTGTAGCCGACGCCTTGAGTCGAAAGGACCATGTCATGCTTCAATGTGTCCAAATTCGAACCGACATTCAAAATCGTATCTTAGAAGCTCAACACGTCTCAGTCACCGAGGGAAACATGTACGAGGAGATGTCGTGTGGTGTTGAACTTTTACTCGAATCAAGACCCAATGGCTTACTGTATTACTTGAACCGTATTTGGGTTCCCGATCGCGATGATCTCCGTATATTTCTCAAGAACGAGGCCCACAAGACTCGTTATTCTATCCATCCTGGTGCGGATAAAATGTACCAAGACCTTCGCCAACAATATTGGTGGCCCGGTATGAAGAAAGACATTGCTCTCTATGTAGCCAAATGTCTAACTTGCTCCAAAGTCAAAGCCGAACATCAACGTCCTTCCGGGTTACTTGAACAGCCAGAAATTCCCGTGTGGAAATGGGAGAACTTAGCTATGGATTTCATTACCAAACTCCCTAGCAACTCAAGTGGTTATGATAGCGTCTGGGTGATCATTGACCGTCTCACCAAATCTGCTCATTTCTTACCCATCCGTGAAGACTATCGGGTTAGGAAATTGGCTCAAATTTACATTGATGAAATCGTGAGCCGTCACGGTGTTCCATTAAACATAATCTCCGATAGAGATGCTCAATTCACCTCCCGGTTCTGGCAATCCCTCCAAACTGCTCTTGGTACGCGATTGGATTTGAGCACGGCTTACCACCCCCAAACTGATGGTCAGACCGAGCGTATAATCCAAACTCTTGAGGATATGCTTAGAGCTTGTGTAATTGATTTTGGTGGCAATTGGGATTCCCATTTATCCCTAATCGAGTTCTCTTACAACAATAGCTACCACACAAGTATCAACATGGCTCCATTTGAAGCTCTTTATGGTCGCAAGTGTCGTCTCCTATCTGCTGGAATGAGATTGGTGAAGCACAAATCATCGGACCCGAGCTAATTCAAGAAACATCCGACAAAATTATTCAAATCCGTGATAACATTCGAGTAGCGAGGAGACGGCAAAAGAGTTATGCCGACAAACGACGAAAACCCTTGGAATTTCAAGTCGGTGACCTTGTTCTGCTAAAAGTGTCTCCGTGCAAGGGTGTGATCCGTTTTGGAAAGAAAGGCAAGTTAGCACATCGCTATGTTGGTCCATTCAAAATCCTTGAAAGGATTGGGAAAGTGGCCTACAAACTCGAGTTACCTCCATCTCTTGGCAATGTGCATCCTACATTTCATGTGTCTAATCTAAAGAAATGTCTTGCTGATGAGAACCACCTTATACCTCTTGACGATGTGCACATTGACGAAACGATGCACTTCGTTGAGAGACCAGTAGAAATCATGGATCGTGAGATCAAGCAGCTCAAGCAGCTCAAGCGAAGCCGTATTCCTATTGTCAAAGTACGTTGGGAATCAAGACGTGGTCCTGAGTTTACTTGGGAATGTAAGGACTAAATGAAGCTCAAGTACCCTCACCTCTTTGCTGATTCTGTAGTCCTAACTAACTAAATTTCGAGACGAAATTCCCTCAACATGGGGATACTGTAACATTTCTGATTTCCAACTTGTTTGAAATTCAATGTAACTCGTTTAAATTCCAAATTCTAGTGCACTGGTTTAAACTGTTCGTACCAAATATTAAACCTCAAAACAAATCCGCAAACTCGTTTACGGGTATACATTTATATAAAATTTCAATCAAATACATACACACATAGATACATTTATACCATTAACAAGAAATTTCACGGCTGATCGAACCCCAAAACAATTAAACCCTAAATTGGAACCCCACACTCCAATTTTGACCTTCCTTGACTTGTTTGACTTTCAAAAGTCAAAGGGACCAAAACCGTGACAATTCAAGTCGGCCATCGACGGATTTCTTTTGAATTGAACTCCTCATGATTTCCCAGACAAGAATCGATCCAATCTCGGCCCAAACAACAACCCAATTTGATCGATTTAGCGGTCATTTGACTCCTGAAAGTCAAACCGTATCATTTTAAGTTTAATTCGTGTAAATAACGCGTATTCAATCCCTGAAATCATGCCCCAGTCGACCTCGAGTGAACCTGGACTGCAATCAGACTCAATTCGTTCCCAATTCAATGGAATAACGCGAAATCAGCCCCGCAAAAACGTTTCGGTCAAATCGAAATCGAATTGGTTAATTCGAATAAAATTGAACGAATTAAACCACTCACCCTCACGCGTATACCACCTCACAAACTCTCCCAAACTCTGGCGAATCTGCATTTCATCTCTGGAATCCTCTCGATCACGAAGAACAGTCGGAACCAACCTCGTAGCCGTCAGCACTTGTTGCCCAATCTCAACGTGTAAGTTTTACATCATTAGAATCGTAATCGAACCCTGATCAATAGCCCTATATCAATTTATACTAACAATACAGAATCAAACCAATTTAAATTCTAGGGTTCTTGGCGCTCATACGGATTTGGGTTTCGATCCGAAGTTGTGTTTTTAAATTTTTGGTATTTATATAATCCAGCGAAACCACCTGGTCCGGCCGGCAAGTCACTGCACCGCCGAACCAGGTGGCATGGGTTCGAAACCCACCAAACCAGCCTTTTTGCGCAAAGCTTGAACATCAGACCCAGATACCTTTTCGTTACGGATTATCAGATACCCGAACGGGTCTTATACGCGAATAGCTCCCCTGGTCCAGTGGTATACACGCAACACTCACACAGGATCCACCCGGGTTCGAACTAGGTGGCCTGTTTATATTTTTAAATACCATTTTTAAAACTCAAAAAAATTTATAAAAAATATTTTTATAAACCTTGAAACATTTATAACAGAATAAAAGCAGAATCATTAAATTTTAATATAAATTCCGATTTAATCCGAATTAAATTGTTAAATTGCATATTAAACTTTTAAATCAAAACTTTAAACATTTAAATTAATTTCTAAATAAAAACAATTAATTTTATAAAAGTTATAAAAGATTAATTTTATTTAAAACAATCAAAATGCTTATTTTCCAAACGAGGAATAAATAAATATAAGTCATTTATTATAACATATAAAGGTAAATGTATTTTACTTTTTACACACCTATATAAATAAATATTATTTTTTTACATATCTTTATAGAAAAATAAATAAATTATTTATTTAAATAAGATAAATCACACGACTAATTTTATAACTAAAATATTAAATAATAATTATTTAATTTATTTAGTTATTCGAACACAAAACTTAGTTTAATTATTTTAAAACTATTTATTTAAATTCCTTATTTTATGAAACATTTCATTCAAATACGAACCACTAATACTTGCCACTCCAACACTTGTCACACACAACCGATTCAATTCTAGACTTAGACATAGACTATTGTAATAATTCAAATATACATTATACATTAGGTTAACGTGGTGAGTTGTAAGGATCAAATTACAATCTAGTCTCCCGTGTTTAGCTACACCTTGAACCATGTGAGTATTTCATAGCCCCTTTTAATCTTTTACACTTTTGGGGTGAAACATGAACTCTATACAAATTACTATTTACATTTACACAAACAACACAAATACAAATCCTATTTACATTCATGTGTGCAGTTTGAGTTTTATGCCTGAGTGCTAGATGTGCTAACTTTTGTGAACAATTTATGTAAAACTATTTATTTAAATTCCTCATTTTTTGAAACATTTCATTCAAATACGAACCACTAATACTTGCCACTCCAACACTTGTCACACACAACCGATTCAATTCTAGACTTAGACATAGACTATTGTACCCTCTAATAATTCAAATATACATTATACATTAGGTTAACGTGGTGAGTTGCAAGGATCAAATTACAATCTAGTCTCCCGTGTTTAGCTACACCTTGAACCATGTGAGTATTTCATAGCCCCTTTTACTCTTTTACACTTTTGGGGTGAAACATGAACTCTATACAAATTACTATTTACATTTACACAAACAACACAAATACAAATCCTATTTACATTCATGTGTGTAATTTGAGCTTTATGCCTGAGTGCTAGATGTGCTAACTTTTGTGAACAATTTATATGCAATCATTAACTATTCAAGCCGATGGTTTTCAATGATAGATCTATTGAGTCTGACAAACCCACCCATGTAGGGTTATTGATACCGACAACATAATTTTGCATGCTTGTTACAAAGGTTTGATTGTACTTGGTTACACAATAGTTGCTCTCCATAAATGCCTTATTTATCATGTTATGTAGGGATTTGTTTTACAAACTATATGCTATCTATATACAAACCTGTGTTATACTCACCAACTTTTTAGTTGACTTTATTTTATTCATGTTTCAGGTACTAATGTGTGAGTTCGATCAAGATGTGCTTCACATAGGCTTGGAATTAATGTATAATGTATATTTGATACCGACAACACAATTTCACATAGTTTGATTCCGCCATCGGTCGGGGTGTGACAGATTGGTATCAGACTCACACATTAGTACCTGTGAAGCCCATGTTGATTAAACTCACACATTAGTACCTGAAACATGAATAAAATAAAGTCAACTAAGAAGTTAGTGAGTATAACACAGGTTTGTATATAGATAGCATATAGTTTGTAAAACAAATCCTTACATAACATGATAAATAAGGCATTTATGGAGAGCAGCTATTGTGTAACCAAGTACAATCAAACCTTTGTAACTAGCATGCAAAATTGTGTTGTCGGTATCAATAACCCTACATGGGTGGGTTTGTCAGACTCAATAGATCTATCATTGAAAACCATCGGCTTGAATAGTTAATGATTGCATATAAATTGTTCACAAAAGTTAGCACATCTAGCACTCAGGCATAAAGCTCAAATTACACACATGAATGTAAATAGGATTTGTATTTGTGTTGTTTGTGTAAATGTAAATAGTAATTTGTATAGAGTTCATGTTTCACCCCAAAAGTGTAAAAGAGTAAAAGGGGCTATGAAATACTCACATGGTTCAAGGTGTAGCTAAACACGGGAGACTAGATTGTAATTTGATCCTTGCAACTCACCACGTTAACCTAATGTATAATGTATATTTGAATTATTAGAGGGTACAATAGTCTATGTCTAAGTCTAGAATTGAATCGGTTGTGTGTGACAAGTGTTGGAGTGGCAAGTATTAGTGGTTCGTATTTGAATGAAATGTTTCAAAAAATGAGGAATTTAAATAAATAGTTTTAAAATAATTAAACTAAGTTTTAAGTTCGAATAACTAAATAAATTAAATAATTATTATTTAATAATTTAGTTATATAATTAGTCGTGTGATTTATCGTATTTAAATAAATAATTTATTTATTTATCTATAAAGATATGTAAAAAAATAATATTTATTTATATAGGTGTGTAAAAAGTAAAATATATTTACCTTTGTATGTTATAATAAATGACTTATATTTATTTATTCATCCTTTGGAAAATAAGCATTTTGATTGTTTTAAATAAAATTAATCTTTTATAACTTTTATAAAATTAATTGTTTTTATTTAGAAATTAATTTAAATGTTTAAAGTTTTGATTTAAAACTTTAATATGCAATTTAACAATTTAATTCGGATTAAATCGGAATTTATATTGAAATTTAATGATTCTGCTTTTATTCTGTTATAAAAGTTTCAAGGTTTATAAAAATATTTTTTATAAAATTTTTTGAGTTTTAAAAATGGTATTTAAAAATATAAACAGGCCACCCGGTTCGAACCCGGGTGGATCCTGTGTGAGTGTTGCGTGTATACCGCTGGACCAGGGGAGCTATTCGCGTATAAGACCCGTTCGGGTCTCTGATAATCCGTAACGAAAAGGTATCCGGGTCAGATGTTCAAGCTTCGCGCAAAAAGGCTGGTTTGGTGGGTTTCGAACCCACGCCACCTGGTTCGGCGGCGCAGTGACTTGCAGGCCGGACCAGGTGGTTTCGCTGGATTATATAAATACCAAAAATTTAAAAACACAACTTCGGATCGAAACCCAAATCCGTATGAGCGCCAAGAACCCTACAATTTAAATTGGTTCGATTCTGTATTGTTAGTATAAATTGATATAGGGCTATTGATCAGGGTTCGATTACGATTTTATTGATGTAAAACTTACACGTTGAGATTGGGCAACAAGTGCTGACGGCTACGAGGTTGGTTCCGACTGTTCTTCGTGATCGAGAGGATTCCAGAGATGAAATGCAGATTCGCCAGAGTTTGGGAGAGTTTGTGAGGTGGTATATGCATAAGGGTGAGTGGTTTAATTCGTTCAATTTTATTCGAATTAACCAATTCGATTTCGATTTGACCGAAACGTTTTTGCGGGGCTGATTTCGCGTTATTCCATTGAATTGGGAATGAATTGAGTCTGATAGCAGTCCAGGTTCACTCGAGGTCGACTGGGGCATGATTTCAGGGATTGAATACGCGTTATTTACACGAATTAAACTTAAAATGATACGGTTTGACTTTCAGGAGTCAAATTCGTTTGAATTTGAACCTTGACCGCTAAATCGATCAAATTGGGTTGTTGTTTGGGCCGAGATTGGATCGATTCTTGTCTGGGAAATCATGAGGAGTCCAATTCAAAAGAAATCCGTCGATGGCCGACTTGAATTGTCACGGTTTTGGCCCCTTTGACTTTTGAAAGTCAAACAAGTCAAGGAAGGTCAAAATTGGAGTGTGTGGTTCCAATTTAGGGTTTAATTGTTTTGGGGTTCGATCAACCATGAAATTTCTTGTTAATGGTATAAATGTATCTATGTGTGAATGTATTTGATTGAAATTTTATATAAATGTATACCCGTAAACGAGTTTGCGGATTTGTTTTGAGGTTTAATATTTGGTACGAACAGTTTAAACCAGTGCACTAGAATTTGGAATTTAAACGAGTTACATTGAATTTCAAACAGGTTGGAAATCAGAAATGTTACATCGATTGAGGGACTGACTCTACCATATTAGCCTTAGTTTAGTCTACCTTTCTAGACTTTTAATTCTGGTTGCATAATAATCAGGTGGTCGTCCGTCTACCGAAGTAGGAGTTATCGCCGTTTCTGTCCATAGCATTTATTCTTACATGGCAAGCAATATATACATGGATATAAAGCAAGTTTTCATTCTTATATGTTATGTCATACTTTCATTTCATAGAAAACAATATATGCATGGATATAAAGCTAGATTTCATTCTTATATGTTATGTCATACATTCTTTTCATTTGCTTATACATACTTGTCATTTTTTGTATTCTTAAAGTATTTTCATATAACACATAAGGCTATATATAACATTCATAACTTTCATTCAGTTCATGTATACACCTCAGCCACAAAATATTGGAAAATATTTGCACGTAACACATAGGGGGCATATAGAACTCACATGTCTACCGATATTCAACTTGAAGGTGATGTTCTAACTATTGCTAATGCGTATGATGATCTGCACATAAATCGAAGTGCAAATTCTATTATTACTTGCAAGAGTCGGCTATTACAGGAGAAAGTCAGCCGGGAGTGTCGGTCGAAAGTGTTGGCTGTCACACATGAGTGTCGGCTAGGAGAGTCGAAAGACACACTCGAGTGTCGGGAAGGAGAGTCGCCAGGCACTCATGAGTGTCGCTTGAACTTGCGTTCAGGACTTGGTGTTGTGCTAGGATGCCAATCCTCAGCGTGTTCATCAGAAGGTAGACTCTCAGAGGGCCGACTCTTCAGAGCCGATTCTCTAAGGTTCGATTCTCTCATATGGCCGATTCTCATCGTCTTCTTCCTCGCCGAGTGTCGGCACTTGCAGGTAACCGACATTCGAGAGTCGGCTCAAGAACATCAGGTGTTTCCAGGTCGGATTTTGATCTAAAACCTTCACTTTTTACGTTCAAAATGTTTATCTAGCTTCCATGAAGCTATATCTAAGCTTTAAATCTTTTTTCATGCGTAAAAATCCAACCTTTATTGTTGAAAACCCCATAAACCCTAAAAACCCATTTTTGAAGAAAAACTCAGATCTGAGGTTGATTCATACCTCAAAACTCGTGGTTCTTCATGTAGAATCGATCAAGGATGTTGGAGAAACAATATGGTGCCGAAATCAGTGCTTGGATGTTGTTCCTCAAGCTTTCTCTCTCTAGAACCTCAAGATTTCTCTCTCTAGAACCTCAAGCTTTCTCTCTCTAGGGTTTGTGTAGGAGTTGGTGGAAATGAGGAAGATGAGCTGATTTCCCCTTTATATGCATGGGCTATATTGGCCCATGGAGCCGAGCCCAAGCCCGCTCCCGTGCTATTCATTTATTCTTTGATTAAATTCTGATCTCGTTGTTATTCGTTCGTTTTATTATTTCGGGATGTTATAAGTCTACCCTCCTTACAGAGGTTTCTTCCTCAAAACCTGTTATACGTTAAACAGTTGAGGGTACAGTTCTTTCATCTCATGTTCTTTTTCCCACGTCGCTTCTGACCCTTTTTATGTGCTTCCATTATATATTGACTAAAGGAATTGACTTGTTGCGCAGTCGTTTCTCGGCTCAGTCAAGAATAGGTACTGGTTCTTCTACATAATTCAATTTGTTATCTACTTAAATCTCGTCATATGGTATGTGAGCAGTGTTGTCAGCTAAGCACTTGTGTAAGTGCGACACGTGGAATGTAGGGTGAATCCTATTAAGCTCGTCGGGCAGGTCCAGTCAGTAACCAGCTTTGATTTGTTCAAATTTCTTGAAACTAGCTTTAACAACTTCGAGGCTCGCAAATTATTTCTGTCCAATTTCTCCCCAACATACCGGGGTTCTACATCTCCTTCCATACAGCTTCTCAAATGGCGGCATGCCGATGGTTGAGTTATAGCTGTTATTATATGAAAACTCTGCCAATGGCAGGTGGCTATCCCACCTCTCACCGAAATCAATGATACAAGCCCGGAGCATGTCCTCCAAGGTCTGAATGGTCATTTCAGATTGACCATCTGTTTGAGGGTGGTAAGCGGTGCTAATATTCAGTCTAGTGCCTATTGCTTCATTGAATTTATTCCAAAACCTTGATGTGAATCGAGTGTCCCTGTCGCACATGATAGACACTGTCATACCATGTCTGCTTATAATTTTGTTAATGAATAATTCTACGAGCTTCTCAGATGCAAAAGCCTCACGTATTGGTAAGAAGTGAGCGCTTTTCGTCAAGCGGTCGACGATCACCCAAATGGTATCATTGCCTTTAGCTGTTCGCGATAGCTTGGTAATGAAGTCCATCATGATCTCCTCCCACTTCCATTCTGGTATTGGCAAGGGCTGCATTTTACCACATGGCTTCTGGTGCTCAGCCTTAACCAGTGAACAAGTTAGACACTTGCTCAAATATTCAGTCACATTGTTCTTTATGCTAGGCCACCAGTATTCTTTCTTCAAGTTCTGATACATTTTGTTCGTTCTGGGGTGGATAGAGTAGCGAAACTTATGGGCCTTGTCAAGGACTTTGGCACTAAGTTCACCGATCTTAGGTATCCACATCCGGCCAAAACAAGTTCGTACACCATACACATTTGTTTCCATATTTTCTTGTTGTCCCACTATTCTTTCTCGTTTCACATTTCTTTCTAACATAGCCTCCACTTGCACCTTTGCTAATTCAGTCATCAGATCCGGTGTGATAATTAGTTGGCATGCTTTGATCCAGATAGGTGTCGACTCTTCCTTTCTACTTAAGGCGTCAGCTACTACGTTCGCCTTGCATGGGTGGTATAGTATTTCGTAGTTGTAATCGTTTAGTAGTTCCAATCACCTTCTTTCTCTCATGTTTAATTCCTTTTGCTCTAAGAATTACTCCAGTCTCTTGTGGTCGGAGTAAATGGTGCATTTAACTCCATACAGATAGTGCCTCCAAATCTTTAATGCGAAAACTACCGCCGCCAATTCCAGATCGTGAGTCGGGTAGTTAACCTCGTGAGCCTTTAACTGCCGTGAGGCATACGCAATTACTTTTCCTTGCTGCATAAGTACACAACCCAATCACTGACCCGAAGCGTCAGAGTAAATTACTAAGTCTTTGTTTCCCTCAGGGAAGGTCAGGACTAGAGCTTGGGTTAATCGCATCTTAAATTCTTCAAACACATTGTTTTGGGTTACACCCCATTCATAGTTTGCCTCCTTACGTGTTAATTTTGTCAATGACGAGGCTATTATCTAGAAATCCTAAATGAATCTCCGATAGTAACCTGCCCATCCCAGAAAAATTCGTATCTCTATTGGCATTTTCATGACATTCCATTCTTTCGCTGTTACGATCTTCGCAGGATGTACCATAATGTCGTATGGGTTTATAACATGACCTAGGAATTGGACTTCCCTAATCCAGAACGCGCATTTGGATAATTTTGCATACAACTTCTCCTGCTTCAAAACCTCCAAAACATCCCTTAGGTGATAGTGGTGATCACCCTCGTTCTTTGAATAGATGAGAATGTCATCTATGAAAACTATCACTGACCGATCCAAAATTGGTCTGCATACTCTATTCCTTAAGTCCATAAACGTTGCAGGGGCGTTGGTAAGTCTGAAGGACATCACGAGGAATTCATAATGCCCATAACGCGTGCGAAGCGCGGTGTTCGGTACATCTTCTTCCCGTACTTTCAATTGATGGTAACCCGACCTAAGATTAATCTTTGAGAACCAACTGTAGGTCCCTAATTCGGTGCGTGAGGGATCTCTAGACTCGCGGTACGACACGGTGATAACGTGCGGAATCCATGATCAACGTGCTCGTGTAACTCAATCAACAACAACGGTGTAAATAAACGCTTTGTATTTCCACCACAATATCAGGTTACAAGATTCACAGAATTCTCTTTAGTCTCCCTCAAGTCTACTCTAATAACTCATCTAACAGACTCTGTAAACTGTCTATTTATAAGCACCAGTTCTACACTAGGCGAACTTAACAAGTTCGTCTAAAAGATGCTTAGGCGAACTTATTAAGTTCGCCTCTAAAAGGCTAAGCGAACTTAACAGGTTCGCCTCAGATAGACTATGCGAACTTAACAAGTTCGCCTCTGATAAACCAGACGAACTTTTTATGTTCACCTCTCTATGAACTTACACATAATTTTATCAACAGTTACAAAACATGTCCTAACAGACTCCCCTTTAACTGTTGCTAACAATTTTATCAAATACAAGTCAAAGACTCTAAGACTAAGACATATAATCTTCAAGCTCGTTGTCACCAGAATATGCTCCAACAGACTCCCCGTTGACAACAGCTTTAGAAGATTGTCATCCGTCTTCATATATCATCAAACACACTGTAGTCTTCGTCTTGTTCATCTGCACTTTCTCTTTTTATCTAGAAGAAAACTTGGGAGAAGGACCCCTTGTCAACTTCTATCTACAATATACAGTTTATGCAAAGGAGAACAACCAAGAATAACCATCAATTAAAATTTCCATGGAAGCTGGAAAAATAAAATCTTTTTGGTTTTTCAAACATAAGAAAGACAAAATATTTTTGGTGTTTTCTTTGTACAAACTGAAATGTAAAATACAAAATCATATCTTTTTGGTCGAACATCACGAGTAAGAAGATCATATCAGTATATATGAGATATCAATCACACATCTTGGATATAAAATCCATATAATATCAAATGGTATCCTATGTCTTTCTTTCAAGCCTTGACCAATCAAACCAATATCTTTCAAGATTATCACACTCTATCTTTTCAAGACTTTCATATTGCATATTATGATACGCGATAAACATTCAAAGAAAATAGGATCACGCTATGACACACAAATTCAAATTGTCAATATTATAAGATTTGAAACTAAAGCATCTCATTCCCACTTTCTTGTTAGTTAAGGTACCATTTAAGTATGAAATACAACGTCTACCCCACTAGTATGCCAACAGAAAGTAAATGCACTATCTTCAAGACATATGAGATTTTACTAAAGATTATCCAAATTTTCAGAATGAGGAGACATCACTTAGCACATGAATAGCAGAATCCAAATTGGATTGTATAGGAATCAATGAGATTCAGAATCGAATGATTCAATGTTTTGGCTTATATATGTGGAATCATAAGATTCAGGTACGAGGATCCAACTGTTATCTGGATTATGAATTCAATGGAATCAGTAAAGATGATTTATCAATATGATCCAAGGGCTAGTATATGTTTGACAGATGTTGTCAAGTACATATCTTGATTATACTTCAAATTGCATGCTTTTCGGGACATGGGTACTGAAGCAAATCGAATGAATAGTGCTAAGGACATAACCCGAAACTGATCTCATAGGAAAATCTTTATTAAAAGCTAATATTCTTTATCTGATAGTGATCTTTTAACACACACACCCAGGCATAAAATGGGTTCAAATCACAGTTGTAACATATCAATTTTATCTTTTTCAATTTGTTTGGCTTTTTCAAAATCTTTATGAAAGAAAGTAAAACAAACGAAAATAAAATCTTCCATGAAAACATTTTAAAACATTTTACTTGGTTACTCAGGATTAAGCAAATCAATCAATTAAAAACTCAAACCGATGTAATTCTGTAATTGACTGCCTTTGCCTTTGTCACCAACACAGTTCTGTACTAGCCCTGTCCTGTAGACTCCCCCTCAACTAGTCAAATGGTTGCATCAATGACTTTATGCTCACCATTGTCATCCTAAGTTCCAGGTTATCATTTGGACTTTGTAAAACTCTTTCCAAAACATTGTGTGTGACATATTCTCCCCCTTGAGCATCAAGTCGTTGAATCAAATAGATACTCAGTTATCAACAACTCTTTACTCATGCAGATGTCATACCCTGTCATGTGCTTAGAACCCCCACTATCAACAACCAAAATGGTATTAATAGTCCCTCTTGGTAAATCTTACACATCTGACAAGAAACATTAATTTGAAATTGGGACCCAAGCCATGGTAGTCATGGGTCGTCCATCTGTATCAAAATAATAAACCTCACTTCATTCACAATCGAATCTCTCATCTATTTTCGAAGATTGTTCCGACGAGTCAGAAACAGAAACTTTAGATTTCCAAACATACTTTTTTTCATTAAGTTCTTTTTGCTTAAAATGTGAAGTGTTTGAACATTTTCTTTCATTTGAAAATTGATTTGATTTTGAAAACTCTTGTTGTTCTAAAAGTTTTCTCAATCTTCTGTTTCTCCTCCGTCTTTGAGGTCTAGAAAGCCTAACCTCAGATTTTGAATTACCCTTTGGTATAACATGAGGTTTAACCACATTTGGGTTAACAGAAGGCTTACCATGAGTTCTTACCTTTTCTGGAGTAACATGTCGGTTACCTTTGTCGTTGTGAGGACAAGAAATCCTAAGGTGACCAACAATACCACAAGAAAAGCAAGATCTCGTCTCACGATAATCTCTTATATAAGGAATCTTCACACGATAAGATGCACTTGAAGAAGATTCGCCAACATGATCTTCTTTTGGAGTTTGAGACTGAACAAACTTTTTCTCAACAGGTTTTGATTCAAGCTTCATCTTCTCAGGAACTACATGCTTCTTCCCTTTATTTTTGTAAGGACAGGTCACCACAATGTGTCCCATCTCATTACAATGAAAGCATATACGTCTGTATTTATAATCTCTGACATATAGAACTCTCCTTGAATTTGAGGAATTAGAATCAACCTTTGAGTCTTCTTTCTTAACCTCTTTCGGTATCCCCTCTACCTTAGCTTCATCAAAATATTCATCATCACTCTCATCAGAATACACCATATCTTCACCTGTGACTGGATTCACCTTCAACACAATCTTAGGATCTAAATCCTCATCATTTATAATCTCAGGTGTCACAGAATAATTTCCGTTGAATGGTGGAGGAACATAACCGATACCACTAGTTCCCTTCCCCTATTTAGCATTATCATGATAATGTCCTAATAAGAATGATGAATTTCCAAAGCTTTCTAACTTTCTATGCAATCTGATTACCTCTGCATTAGATTCAGCTAGTTCCTTATCTTTCTCAACAAGATCATTATTTCTTTTCTCAATTCCTGCAAAGGACATATCTAGGTGATATGCCTGCTCTTTGATCTTCAAAGTCAGAGAATTTATATCCCTCTTCAGTGATTCTATTCTCTCAATACACACATTTTCATTATCTTTTAATTTCTGATTTACCGCGTGCATCGACTTCATATCACAAATGAGGTTCACATTGTCATCCATAACCCTCATCATTTTATCCTTCACTGAAATACAGTTAGAAGAAAACGTTTCAGAGTTAGAAACTACCTCAGCTTGTACTTCTGAAGAAGATGCACCAGGAGCCATGAAAACGTCATCATCAGCTTCACCCTTTTGATCAACAATGACAGGCTCTGCATCAGTTTCAAATTCACTCCGATCATCTTCAACTATCTAAAAACTTTCTTACCTCATCACATCAGTCTCAGTAGATTGAGTACTTTCACCAGAACGAATACTCACACTATCAGTTAAATCTGCAGAAGAATCACTTTGAGAATCACCCTGCTTCTCCAATACTTCATTGATCAAGTCTACAAACGCTTGAGAAGTTTCTTCACCCTTTTTCTCCAATGCTTCCCATAGATCTCTTGAAGTTGGACACTTCCCGAGACTATGAATGATTTCTTTTGGTAAAGACAACGTTAAAGTTTCACGCGTATTCATCTCTCGATCAAACTTCTTCTTTTCTAGTTTACTAAGAGCTGTCACTAGTTTAGGAACATCATAATATCCCATATAGTCATAAGTAGGATGCACATATCCTTCAAATATGGATGTCCAAAAGTTTTCATCAGTTTATGATACGAACTGTTCGAACCGGACTTTCCAGCTATTGTAATCTGATAGGCACAAAAGTCTCGGTGGAATAACTCCAATCTCATTATCATCATAAGAAATTGACATTTTGAAAATTTTGCGAAAATATCCGGAAAAAATTTCACGCCAAAATACTCTTTTTAAAAAATTTCAAAAATTCAAAATTTCAAAAATGATTTAAAACGACCATATAAGCTTTCCCTAAAAAATTTGGAGAAGAAGAAATTTACCGCCAAAATACTTTTTTTTAAAAATTTTAAAAATTCAAAATTTTAAAAATGATTCAAAACGACCATATAAGCTTTCCCTAAAAAATTTGAACAAGAAGAAAATACTCTATTATTTATCAACTACAAAATACTTTTTTTTAATATCAAGCGAACTTAATAAGTTCGCCTGACAAAATTCACTTGAAACTGACCCGAGCGAACTTGACCCCAAGCGAACTTGACCCGAGCGAACTTGTTAAGTTCGCCTAATCTGCACCAAGCGAACTTATTAAGTTCGCCTCTCTAAGTTCGCCTGCAACAGAATTGCTAAGTTCGCTTGCATCAGCTGTTCAACCAAACACGAACCAAAAACTCCAAAAATCATCATATCTTGCTGAATTGATGGAATTTGATTAAATTGAACCGTAGGAATGTGTAGGAACTGATTAGGAACACTTCTTTCGGATCAATTTCATCAAAAGAATCCAAATTCAATCCAAAATGATCAAAAATTCTCCATTTTTATCAAGAACACCAAAAAGATGAAATATCTTCAAAATCTCTGAAATTTGATGTTGATTGGACACGAAAACACCACGAATCTTCTGCTAATCAAGAGCAAAAGCTCGGATACCACTTGTAGGTCCCTAATTCAGTGCGTGACGGATCTCTAGACTCGCGGTACGACACGGTGATAACGTGCGGAATCCATGATCAACGTGCTCGTGTAACTCAATCAACAACAACGGTGTAATAAACGCTTTGTATTTCCACCACAATATCAGGTTACAAGATTCACAGAATTCTCTCTGGTCTCTCTCAAGTCTACTCTGATATCTCATCTAACAGACTCTGTAAACTGTCTATTTATAAGCACCAGTTCTGCACCAGGCGAACTTAACAAGTTCGCCTAAAAGATGCTTAGGAGGCTATGCGAACTTAACAAGTTCGCCTCAGATAGACTAAGTGAACTTAACAAGTTCGCCTCTGATAAACCAGGCGAACTTATTAAGTTCGCCTCTCTATGAACTTACACTGAATTTTATCAACAGTTACAAAACATGTCCTAACACCAACTCGCGCCTTGTAGTTGATAAAAAATATCGTCTATTCTTGGCAGTGGGTATTTGTTCTTTACTATTCGTTTGTTCAATTCACGGTAGTCGATGCACATGCGCATGGTGCCGTCCTTCTTCTTTACAAATAATACTGGAGCGCCCAATGGTGAGATGCTCAGTCTGATAAATCCTTTCTCTGTTAGTTCTTCTAATGGAGACATTAATTCTTTCATTTCTAACAACGGGATGAGCTCCTGAAAGTAGGTCGATTTGAAATTCTAATACCCGATCGGGTGGCAAGCCATGTAGTTCCTCGGGAAAACTTTTGGAAAGTTTCACACCATGGGTACATCTTTGAATTCTTTCATTTTCATTCTTTCTTCAATAACATACGCCAGATAAGCTTCGCAACCACGCTTCATGTAACTTTCGGCCTTGATCATCAAGATGACGTTCGACATTGTGGAATTCCAATCCCCATAAACCGTAATCGGGCTGCCGTCAATAGCTTTGAGATGGATCATCTTTTGTTTACATATGGCAGCTAGCCAATCCATGCCCAATACTATATCGAATCCTCCTAAGGTCAGAAGGAATAATCTAGAAGGAAACTTATGGCCTTCTATTTCAATTCTGCAATCATCAGTCATTTGGAATAACGCCGAGTTTTTACCCACGGCTGTTTCTACGCTAAAAGCCTTTACTATAGTGTTGATTGAGCAGTCTAGTTTGCGACTAAAGTTATTTGATATAAAGCTTTTACTAGCATCAGAATCAAACAAAATAGCAGCATGTTTATAATTGACTAGGAACGTACCTGACACGACATCAGGGTTCCCTCTGGCTTCTTCCTCAGTTAAGGTATAGGCCCAAGCCCTAGCCTTTGGTTGTTCTTCTTCCTTCTCTTTTCCCGAACCAGACTGTCCGGTTTTCCTGCAATTCTTGGTCAGATGTTCAAACAATCCACAACCTTGGCACTTGGTGTCCCTCAAGCAGTCACGAGAATAGTTCCCCACCTTCCCACATCTATAACATATAGTGGAACCCACTCGGCACTCGCCTTGGTGTTTCTTCAAACATTTCTTACAAGCTTCATATTCTTTAGTTCTTGGCTTTTTAGCCTCAGCTGTATTGTTCCCTTTCATAGTACCCTTAGACGGGTTCTCCCACTTCCTCTTGGGTGCTTCTGGGTCGGATCCGCGTTAGCATAATCGTCATAGACGATTCTAGTCAGGTTCACTACCAACTCGAAGGTCGAGGGTAGATTAGATTTCACATGGACTCGGACCCTTTGAGGCAGGCCCTTTACATAGTACTTGATTAGCCTTTCCTTAGTCTCCACCAAATGAGGTAGCAGTTGGGCCAGTTCGTTGAATCTGGAATTGTACTGACTTTTGAATAGTTTCCAACAAACCAGCAACTTGGGTTTCCAGAATTGCTAACCTTTCTTCATTAGGATCAGGATGTCTGGAGGTAGATGCTTCAGCATTGTGAATTGGGGAGGATAAGATAGTATCGAAGTCAAACCCTTGAGTAAATTCTCCGTAGTTGAAGGGTTGACTTATCGGTTCAATGGTGGTTGTTGGGATTGAGGATGTGATGACGGTTGTAGGTGTTATGGAAGGGGTGATGGTCACTGACTCCGTGAGAATTGGAGTAATCACCGCCACCTGGACAGATGTGACAGGGAGGGTCACTATCACAGGAACCTCCTCTGTGATTGAAGTGACTGCCTCCTCAGGTTGTACCTGTGGCCTCCTCCTACGTCTTCGGTATAACTGCTGTGAAGGTGGGGTAGAGGCTGAGTCAGTACTTGCAGCTGGAACTTGTACTTGCTGCAGAGTAGTAACCTCCACCTCACTGGGAATAGCAAGTTGCTGCCTCTCCCCTCTGTTCTTGTTAACACTTTCATGCCTCTGTCTCTGTATAGCAGCGTCAGAGTCAGAATCTGGCTCATATTCGCTGCTTGAAGCTTGTCGCTTTCTCTTTGAGGACGACTCAGGTAGGGTTACCTTCGTCATTCTCCTCAGGTGAGCCTGCGATGGTGCATCATCGGAATCAGAAGAATCAGACTCTGTCTCTTCCGAGTCGGATCCCTCAGCACCATCATGACCTTCTTCTTCGTCTCCGTTTTCCGACGATCCATCTACACTTTCAACCTCCTCCTCTTGTTGTTGTTGTTGTTCATCTGAATGTTCACTCAACTTTGGCTCCGAATCGTGGCTATACCATCTTTAGTCAGCCGGTGCCACATATGCTTCGTTTGCAAGGTGGCCAAAAAGTGTTGTATGCTCAGGGTTAGGATCTACACTGCCTGGTTTTAAAAACTGTGCAAACACTCTTTTGTCCACCCTTTTAACTTGCAATCTCTCCCCAGTTGCAGGAAGGTTTGGCAACGCATCGTCAATCAGAAGTTGAACAAACCTTGGGTATAATAAGAACCTGAACCTCTCAGTCGTGTTAATCTAATCATTAATGGCTTTGAATATGTATCATGAGAAGTTGTAGCTCTTATTGAGAGATAAGCCAACCATGGCAGCAGCAAGGTCATGACTCATTACATCCTTTCTAGCCTTTCTTGAGGAGATGCACATGATCATGATGTGGGCAAAATATCTCCATTGATCAAGCACCCGCATTTTCTTGTAAGAAGCATAGTCTCTCGTACTGACATACTCCATTCGTTGCCTCCAACAGCCATCCACAAAGTAGTCAGGATAGGCTGTCGGGTCGGTGGAAAGATCTCTGAATTGCAAGACCCGTCGATTAGTGTCTTTAAAAAAGGCGATATCATGACCCGCAACGGTAGCCCTTATATCATTGGGGGTTACAGTGCAATCATGCTCTACGATCTCCCCAAATTGCTCGAGATAAGGTCTTGAAACGATAGGGTCAGCTGAAATAGCATAGCTGATTCTTGAACGGTTCAAGAAATCAACTATCTCTCTATGCTGAAGTGTTGCACCCTTCCATTCAGGTTGATTATGAGCTAGAAGATTGAACTCATTCGTAAACGCACGAGCCATAATCTGCAAAAACACATAGAAAACATAATCAGAACAACAAGTTTCATTGGAATTGAATAAACATGACTCAGTATAGCAGTTACTCTTTGAACTGAATTTCCTCCAGACTTAGAAATTTTTCCCAAGTGTTGGTCCTGCGTACTTAGCAAGTACGCAGGAATTTCCTCTTGCGTACTTAACAAGTACGCAAGAATTACCTCTTGCGTACTTAACAAGTACGCAAGAATTACCTCTTGCGTACTTTCTAAGTGCGCAAGAAACGTACTTGTTCAAAATTCCAGAAGTCTAAGAAATCCACTAATGCTTAAGAATTGGGTACATTTGGTCACCACAAGGTCGGAATCAGTGATTACGACCCATGGAACCAACATCAACACCAAATCACTGCAACATTGGTCCAATTTTTACCTAAACGACGACCATTCGAACCGACGGTCAAATCCAAGCCCAAGGTCAAAATCAAAGGATTAAATGGACGATTAAGAGCTGATTAAGAGTCGATTAATGATTCTAAGCAAGTTTTAGTTATCATGAATTAACAAAACAACCAATAATTTGTCTAAAATCACGGATTAAACCCTAAATTCTTAAGTTTCTGAATCGGTCCATAATCACAATTTTGTGGATGGATTGAGTCTAGATTCGCACCAATGGATTGTAGTACAAAGATGAAACTAGTAACGGGACAAAAAATCAGTTGGAACACTCAGAATTTTTGAGGAAATTTGCGGAGGGAATTGAACAGGCTTTTGAGTTTGAATGATAAAAGTCTGAAAATTTTCTAAGTGCCATATTTATACCCAACACAAAACGGTATTGCGTACTTGCTAAGTGCGCAAGCGTTAACTTCTGCGTACTTACAAGTTCGCAAGACTTAACCCCTGCGTACTTGTTAAGTATGCAGGGCTTACTTCATGCGCACTTCTCAAATACGCAGAAACCCTTAAGTGCGCAAACTTTCAACTCAAATTATGAAGGTTTTTCAAGTCTAATAACGAACAAGATAAACAACATTCAATCAAGAGGATTCAAACTCAATTCAGGAAGGTTAAATACAAATATTTTTTTGGTTTTTATAATTAAGATTGAACTATACACAAACTTAAAATCTTTTTGATCTTTTCTAGATAGAAATATACACGTATTTACACAAACTATTTTTGATCAAAGACACGAGCAGAGGATCATATCAGGCTAACTTATAGCAAAAACGATACAATATAAACATCAAATAATATGGGGTCATGTCATGGATTACTATTTATTCATAGATAATAAGCTCATAAACAAGTGTTGGAGCATATTCTGGTGACAACGAGCTTGAAGATATTATGTCTTAGTCTTAGAGTCTTTGACTTGTAATTGATAGAATTGTTAGCAACAGTTAAAGGGGAGTCTGTTAGGACATGTTTTGTAACTGTTGATAAAATTATGTGTTAGTTCATAGAGAGGCGAACTTAACAAGTTCGCCTAGCCTATTAGAGGCGAACTTGTTAAGTTCGCCTAGCCTATTAGAGGCAAACTTGTTAAGTTCGCATAAGCATCTTTGAGGCGAACTTGTTAAGTTCGCCTGGTGCAGAACTAGAGTTTATAAATAGGAGAGATATCAGAGTAGACTTGAAAGAGACCAGAGAGAATTCTGTGAATCTTGTAACCTAATATTGTGGTGGAAATACAAAGTGTTTATTTACACCGTTGTTGTTGATTGAGTTACACGAGCACGTTGATCATGGATTCCGCACGTTATCACCGTGTCGTACCGCGAGTCTAGAGATCCGTCACGCACCGAATTAGGGACCTACAAGTGGTATAAGAGCTTTTGCTCTTGATTAGCAGAAGATTCGTGGTGTTTTCTTGTCCAATCAACATCAAATTTCAGAGATTTTGAAGATTTTTCATCTTTTTTGTGTTCTTGATAAAAATGGAAGATTTTTGATCCTTTTGGATTCTATTGATGAAATTGATCCGATAGAAGTGTTCCTAATCAGTTCCTACACATTTCTACAGTTCAATTTAATCAAATTCCATCCATTTAGCAAGATATGATGATTTTCGAAATTTTTGGTTCGTGTTTGGTTGAACAGCTGATGCAAGCGAACTTAGCAATTCTGTTGCAGGCTAACTTAGATAGGCGAACTTAATAAGTTCGCTTGGTGCATATTAGGCGAACTTAATCAGGCGAACCTAACAAGTTCGCTCGGGTCAAGTTCGCTTGGGGTCAAGTTCGCTCGGGTCAATTTCAGGTGAATTTTGTCAGGCGAACTTATTAAGTTCGCTTGATATTAAAAAAAAAGTGTATGGTCGTTTTGAATCATTTTTTGAAATTTTGAATTTTTGAAATTTTTAAAAAAAGAGTATTTTGGCGGGAATTTTTTTTCCGGATTTTTTCGCACAAATTTCAAAATGTCAATTTCTTATGATGATAATAAGATTGGAACTATGCCACCGAGACTTTTGTGCATATCAGATTACTGTAGCTGGAAAGTCCGGTTCGAACAGTTCGTATCAGAAACTGATGAAAAGTTTTGGACATCCATATTTGAAGGATATGTGCATCCTACTTATGACTATATGGGATATTATGATGTTCATAAACCAGTGACAGCTCTTAGTAAACTAGAAAAGCAGAAGTTTGATCGAGGGATGAAGACGCGTGAAACTTTAACGTTGTCTTTACCAAAAGAAATCATTCATAGTCTCGGGAAGTGTCCAACTTCAAGAGAACTATGGGAAGCTTTGAAGAAAAAGGGTGAAGCTACTACTCAAGCGTTTGTGGTCTTGATCAAAGAAGAAGTAGTAAAGCAGAGCGTTTCTGAAAGTGATTCTTCTACAGAGTTAAGTGATAGTGAGAGTATTAGATCTGGTGAAAGTACTCAGTCTATCGAGAGTGATGTAGAGACTGAAGTAAGCTTCCAGACAGTTGAAGATGATCTGAGTGTATCAGACACTGATGTTGATCCTGTCATTGTTGATCAAAAGGGTGAAGCTGATGATGACATTTTCATGGCTCCTGGTGCATCTTCTTCAGAAGAAAAGGCTGAGGTACTTTCTAACTCTGAAACGTTGTGTTCTAACTGTGTTTCAGTAAAGGATAAAATGATGAGGGTTAGGGATGACAACGTCAACCTCATTTGTGATATGAAATCGATGCACACGGTAAATCAGAAACTAAAAGATAATGAGAATGTGTGTATCGAAAGGATAAAATCACTGAAGAGGGATATAAGTTCTCTGACTTTGAAGATCAAAGAGCAGACATATCACCTGGATATGTCCTTTGCTGAAATTGAGAAAAGAAATAATGATATTGTTGAGAAAGATAAGGAACTAGCTGAATCTAAAGCAGAGGTAATTAGATTGCATAGAAAGTTAGAAAGCTTTGGAAATTCATCATTCTTATTAGAACATTATCATAATAATACTAAAGAGGGGAAGGGAACTAATGGTATTGGTTATGTTCCTCCACCATTCAACGGAAATTATTCTGTGACACCTGAGATTATAAAAGATGAGGATTTAGATCCTAAGACTGTGTTGAAAGTGAATCCAGTCACAGGTGAAGATATGGTGTATTCTGATGAGAGTGATGATGAATATTTTGATGAAGCTAAGGTAGAGGGGATACCGAAAGAGGTTAAGAAAGAAGACTCAAAGGTTGATTCTAATTCATCTGGAAATTATACATTTGGATGTTCTTCAAATTCAAGGAGAGTTCCATATGTCAGAGATTATAAAGACAGGCGTACATGTTTTCATTGTAATGAGATAGGACACATTGTGGTGAACTGTCCTTACAAAAGTAAAGGGAAGAAGCATGTAGTTCCTGAGAAGATGAAGCCTGAATCAAAACCTGTTGCAAAATCTGGAGTTCCAGAGAAAATAAAGCCAAAAGAAGTTCATGTAGGCGAATCTTCTTCAAGTGTAGCTTATCGTGTGAAGATTCCTTATATGAGAGAATATCGTGAGACGAGATCTTGCTTTTACTGTGGTCTTGTGGGTCACCTTAGGATTGCTTGTCCTCACAACGCCAAAGGTAACCGACATGTTACTCAAGAAAAGGTAAGAACTCATGGTAAGCCTTATGTTAACCCAAATGTGGTTAAACCTCGTGATACACCAAAGGGTAATTCAAAATCTGAGGTTAGGCTTTCTAGACCTCAAAGACGGAGGAGAAATAGAAGATTGAGAAAACTTTTAGAACAACAAGAGTTTTCACAATCAAACCAATTTTCAAATGAACGAAAATGTTCAAACACTTCACAATTTAAGCAAGAAGAACTTAATGAACAGAAGTATGTTTGGAAATCTAAAGTTTCTGTTTCTGACTCGTCGGAACAATCATCGAAAATCGATGAGAGATTCGATTGTGAGTGGAGTGAGGTTTATTATTTTGATACAGATGGACGACCCATGACTACCATGGCTTGGGTCTAAATTTCAAATTAATGTTTCTTGTTAGATGTGCAGGATTTACCAAGAGGGACTATTAATACCATTTTGGTTGTTGATAGTGGTGGTTCTAAGCACATGACAGGGAATGACATCTGCAAGAGTAAAGAGTTGTTGATAACTGAGAATCTATTTGATTCAACGACTTGATGCTCAAGGGGGAGAATATGTCACACATAATATTTTGGAAAGAGTTTTACAAAGTCCAAAAAACAACCTGAAACTTAGGATGACGATGGTGTGCATAAAGTCGTTGATGCAACCATTTGACTAGTTGAGAGGGCGTCTACAGGACAGGGGGAGTACAGAACTTTGTTGGTGACAAAGGCAAAGACATTCAATTACAGGATTACATTGGTTTGAGTTTTTAATTGATTGAATTGATTTATCCTGAGTAACCAAGTAAAATGTTTTTCATAAAATGTTTTCATGGAACATTTTATTTTTGTTTGTTTTACTTTCTTTCATAAAGATTTTGAAAAAGCCAAACAAATTGAAAAAGATAAAATCGACATTACTTGAAGTTAAAGAAGAGATGATAGTACATCAATAGATGTTCTTTCACACATGACCTTAGATTGACTGATTGGTGCTTTATGTTAATATATCTGAATTATATGTTTTGATCTAAACTTCAAAGACTCCACAAATAGGATATGATAGTGTTGTGTATGCATATAATTTGAATTGTCAGTAGACTAAAAGCGTCACTGAACCATTAGTAGTGTGAAAACATAATTGCATATGTTACAACTGTGATTTGAACCCATTTTATGCCTGGGTGTGTGTGTTAAAAGATCACTATCAGATAAAGAATATTCCTTAACACTATTCATCCGATTTGCTTCAGTGCCCATGTCCCGAAAAGCATGCAATTTGAAGTATAATCAAGATATGTACTTGACAACATCTGTCAAACATATACTAGCCCTTGGATCATATTGATAAATCATCTTTACTGATTCCATTGAATTCATAATCCAGATAACAGTTGGATCCACGTACCTGAATCTTATGATTCCACATATATAAGCCAAAACATTGAATCATTTGATTCTGAATCTCATTGATTCCTATACAATCCAATTTGGATTTTGCTATTCATGTGCTAAGTGATGTTTCCACATTCTGGAAATTCATATAATCTTTAGTAAAATCTTATATGTCTTGAAGAAAGTGCATTTACTTTCTGTTGGCATACTAGTGGGGTACACGTTGTATTTCATACTTAAATGGTACCTTAACTCACAAGAATGTGGGAATGAGATGCTTTAGTTTCAAATCTTATAATATTGACAATTTGAATTTGGGTGTCATAGCCTGATCCTATTTTCTTTGAATGTTTATCGAGTATCATAACATGCAATATGAAAGTCTCGAAAAGATAGAGTGTGATAATCTTTAAAGATATTGGTTTGATTGGTCAAGGCTTGAAAGAATGACATAAGATACCATTTGATATTATATGGATTTTATATCCAAGATGTGTGATTGATATCTCATATATACCGATATGATCTTCTTACTCGTGATGTTCGACCAAAAAGATGTGATTTTGTATTTTACATTTCAGTTTATATAGAGAAAAACCAAAAAGATTTTGTGTTTCTTATGTTTGAAAAATCAAAAAGATTTTCTTTTTCCAGCTTCCATGAAAATCTTAATTGTTGGTTATTCTTGGTTGTTCTCCTGTGCAAAAACTGAATATTACAGACAGAAGTTGACAAGGGGTCCTTCTCCCAAGTTTTCTTCTAGATAGAAAGAGAGTGTGCAGATAAACAAGACGAAGACTACAGTGTGTTTGTGTAGGTCCTCATGGCACTTCTACAGTTCGTTCTCGTGATAAGACGTGTCGTTAACTCGGAGTGCGAAATCCACCGAATCAATGATTGCATTCATAAAAGACAATAAAGACAATGAAGTAAATAAACTTCATGCTTGTATTCCAATTCACAATAGAGTTCACAGACTCAATCTATCATTCACTGTTCGATCACTGTTCTCTCTTTTTAAACTGACTCTGTAAACATCTATATATAGACTATTGACCTGCATTAGGCGAACTTAACAAGTTCGCCTCTAACAGACTAAGCGAACTTAACAAGTTTGCCTCAGATAGACTTAGGCGAACTTAACAAGTTCGCCTCTGTTAGACTAGGCGAACTTAACAAGTTCGCCTCTAGCAACTTGTATAAAAACACTTAGAACATTAATACATACAAAAACATAAAGACATAATATCTAAACTATTACAAAGCTTTTGTCATTACAAACTATGTCCTAACAAACTCCCCCTTGACAATAGCTTGCTCTTCAGTCTTCTGTCTTTATGATGAGCTCTTCCAATTATCCGGCAATCTGCTTCCTGCATGCACTCCATATCTTCTACATATCTCCAACACTCGCTTGTATTGCAAACCTTTTTCTTTCCATTCATCAGTGAACATAATTTCATTCTTTCTCAGTGTTCTCTGATCTTTCTTTGAAAAATTGATAAGGTTCATTGCATCATAGAAACATACAATGACCTTATTCTCTTTGTCTTCAATCCTTGCTTCACCAGTATTAACATCGACATACCACCATTTCATATTCCCAAGAAAGTCTTGAGGAATCTTCTTCAATGGTATCCTGTGTACAGCACGTACTAGTCTGAATTTGTACTTCCAGGTTACTTTCCCAGTCTTGTGATCCATGTTCTTCACTCTCTTTCTTTTTTGAGGCTTTAGCCTTTCATACTTCCCCGAACTACCTTCTCTCTTGATCAGATTTGCTATCACATCAGCTAATCCAAACATGGATCTATTAATAAGTGGCTTTGAAGATAGACCATTCATTTCACACCTTAGCAAGGTATTGAAATACTTGATCCTCGGCTTTAAGTACTGAACACCATCAGATCTTTTAATAGCAAATAGTTTTATGTCACTGTCATAAAACCAACTTATAATTTTTCCTACACACCTCTCTTTATTCACATAGTTTTCTTTCTGAGCAGGTTGTGCTTGAGACTTGGGTAGCACCTTCATCCAGCTATTAACAACTTCTCTCCACTGTTCTCTGGTCATACCTGTATTTCTGTACATCACAGGTTCTTCATTCATCTTTGGAGAATCAGTGTGAGTAGTATTAGCTTCAGCATCTGTATTGGATTGAATATTTTCTTCATCAGTATCAATCTTAGAATCAGTAGTATCTTCAGGCAGTGTGATGTCTTCAAATGAGTCCATAGAATCTGTTGCTCCTTCATAACTAAACTCAGGAATAACATCATCTTGAATGAAGTTATAAGTGACATTAAGACCATCACAACCTTCATAAATCACTTTATCTTTACTTTTCTCTATCTCTATCTCCATTATCTCTCCTTCTTCTATTTCAGTATCTAACACATCATCTTCTATGTCATTGAATAATTCATCTATGTCATCAAGACATGCAATCTTTTCAGCTTCTTCCTCTTCAGACTCAACAAAGAACTCCAATAATAAGATTTCTTCGTCATTAACTCCAGAAGTATCTTTGTTTCCATCAATTGATTGAGATATCGACTCCCCTGAACATTAGAAATAGGATCAACGTCAGCGTATTGACGATCACCCTCAATATTGTAACATTCCTGATTTTCCGACCCTATTTGAATTTATTTTAATTAATAAAATAACAATACGACATTAAATCATATACTTGTTCAAACCTACACCTCATTAATTGTTAGCCGATTGTATTCAATTCGAAGATATAGAACTCTTAATCATGTGGTAACACCTCCTAGAGTTAATACAGTTAGTAATCCCGTTAATTTTCCGTTAAATCCTAACCAAGCTAATTCTGTCAAAGTTGAAGTTGCAAGGGCTGAATCTGTAAATAACCAGAAACCCTTGTAGGCACGGTCGCGCCACGTGTTGGCACGGTCGCGCCTCGTCTGGCACGGTCGTGTCTATTATTGGCACGGTCGCGCCTGAGTAACAGTCAAAACATAAATGCAGTTTCAAAACGCTTGGTCGTTCGAATTCGAATCCTATGTGCGTTTCATTTCCTGTATCAAAGAAAATAATCGTCTATTTCGATTACTATCATCCAATTGCAAATTCTCTCAAGAAAAGCCATCCAATATTTCTCCCAAGCCTCGAATCATTATTTTCGATCCCGTTGCTACCAAATAATCAAGAAACTCAATCCTCCAATCATCTCTAAGGTTGCTGAAGGAGTTGGAACAGCCGGAATAGCAGCAGAAGCCGCCGGAAGCCACTTTCTCCGTCGCCGGAACTCCCTTCTACTGATCGCTATCAATTCCTTTCTGTTTTAGGTAATTGAATCATTCCTCTTGTTTGTTTCAATCCATATATCAAAAGCCCCATATTAATTTGGGCTTCCATTATAGTAATCATCCCGAATCAGAATCTATGTTTCATTCCAAAATGGTTTAATCGAATATAACTTTAAACATGTTTTAAAAGCAATTAATCTACACCAAAAGACTCGTAATAATCTTGTGAATGAAAGCCCTATCAATCCCGACTCCATCAATATAAGGATCAACCAATTAGTGTCTGTTTTGAAAGAGACACGGTCGCGCTAATCATCTAGCGCGGTCGTGCCTCGGGAGACGCGGTCGTGCCGACTTCTAGCGCGGTCGTGTTTCCTGCTCAGACACAGTCATGCTCGTTGGCTAGACTTGGTCGTGCCCCAGAAGCATAGACACGGGCGTGCCTGTCCAAGGCACGGTCGTGCCTAGTGATTTACTTAACTATGTCCTCTGTTGATCAACACGGTCGCGCCCTGGCTAGCGCGATCGCACCCGTGGTCCGAGCACGGTCGTGCCCTGTCTAGGCGCGGTCGTGTGTGTTGACAGAATATTTATAATTTTTATTTCTTTTTACAAATAGTATTTCAGATTTATTTTTAAAATAAAAATGATTGAAATTATAAAAATCTGTATTATTGTTTATTTAGAAAAGATCAAATATTTAATCTTAAAATAAATGGAAATTATTTAAAGTTCAACATTTAATTCATAAACTCTACTCTTAAATAATATTGTTATGTTTAAGTTACATTTTATAAATAAATGAATAAGTTAATAATTATTTATTTGATTTATAACTAAACAAAAACATTTATTTAATTATACTAAATTACATATAATACCTACGTTATTTCCATAAACTATAATTATTTAATTTACTTAAGTAATTATCCCAAAATCAAACCTTATTTAAAATGTTCTAAAAATATTCATTTCGAATCTTCTATTTTACTTTCAAGTACCAAATCACTAACTCCATCCAATTCAACCATAGACTTAGACTTAGACTATTGTGCATTATTAATGCAATATATTACACTTTAGGTTATCTTGTGCATCTCAAGGATCATTATACTATTTAGTATT
This sequence comes from Smallanthus sonchifolius, assembly GCA_023525975.1. Classification (NCBI taxonomy): domain Eukaryota; kingdom Viridiplantae; phylum Streptophyta; class Magnoliopsida; order Asterales; family Asteraceae; genus Smallanthus; species Smallanthus sonchifolius. Next base: position 56,412,900 of record CM042022.1, on the reverse strand, counting down.
TGTGCTAGCTACGCCTTCGAAACAAGTGAGTATTCACAACCCCTTTTTACTCTTTTACATTTTTGGGGTGAAACATGAACACTATTCAACTTACATGTTTACATTTACGCAAACAACACAAGTACAAATCTTATTTACATTCATGTGTGCAAATTTGAGCTTTATGCCCGAGTGCTAGGTGTGTTAACCTCTTGTATGCTATTATGTGCAATCATTAACTTTTCAAGCCGACGGTTTTCAATGATGGATCTATTGAGTCTGACAAACCCACCCATGGTACGCGGTGATTGAAACCGACAACACACTTTGTTTTGCATGCTAGTTACAAAGGTTTGATTGTACGTTTGGTTACACAATAGCTGCTCCCCATAAATGCCTTATTTATTATGTTATGTAAAGGATTTGGTTTACAAACTATATGCTATCTATGTACAAACTTGTGTTATACTCACCAACTTTTTAGTTGACTTTATTTTATTCATGTTTCAGGTGATTTCATTTGAGTTTGATCAAGACATGCTACACATAGGCTTTGGACCTAGTAATATTAAATCAAAGACAAATTGTATTTCATTATGTACTTTGAACTTGTTTCGTGTTTGTTTGAATGGGAATGGATTTAATATATTACAATCTTGTCAACCTTGTGCTCATGAACAGTCTTACATGTCCCTTCCCGATGATTCCGCCATCGGTCGGGGTGTGACAGATTGGTATCAGAGCCTTGGTTATAGGGAACTAGGTTATTAGACACTCTTGACCTAGACTATAACTTTAGGACACCCATACAATGCTATACTACTACATGTTACATTATCAATTCATGTGTGATTATTTTTTTTTTCTTACATGCCAACCTAAGTACTCACACTACATACAATACATAATGACTTATGTGTCACACTACTTGATAACTCTTGTGCTTACACTCATTACTACCTACATGCTATATGAATATTCCTATGTGAATATCTTCATATGTTATACTACATGAATACATTACATGATACAATATTCAATAGTTTATGTGTCAACTCTTCCTTCTATTCATAGCTACCTACTTAAATCATTTAAACACTATCCTAAGTTGACACACACACATACTCACCAAATTGTTCATACACATTTAGACTCCCATACATGATACCATCACCTTTATGAGCAAAGACTTAAATTATTGGGCCTAATGTCCACCAATAATAAACCAAGAAGTCCATCTATCCTTCAAGAAGAAGAAGCCCACTTAAATGTATAAATCTTACCTTGGGCCTCAAAGCCCAGTCCACAACAATTCTCATCTTAACCATGAGCCCAACAATAGTATTATTAATACATGATGGCTGGAAGAGTGTGTAAGCCCAAGAGGAATTCTGGCTAAGGAAAGATAGGGTACTTAAGTGTGTCTTAGTGACCCACCCCTCTTTCCTGGGAATTCTCCTTAGGGATACATTACTTATAGGTCAAGTGTATTTCTAAAATACTATCGTGAAGGTTCGGCGTTATGACTAGTCAAACTCTAAAACCCATAAGAACTTCTATATTTGACACTTCATATTTCATTATCACTTACAACTTTTTCATTGTTTTTCTGTTAGACATGGACTCCTACGCTCCTCCCTCCCCGGTTTACCGTCCTGGATCAGAATCTGATTGGGAAGAAGACACGGAGACACCCGTTTATCGATCACCAACACCCCCACCCGCTAGGCCAAGGTTCGATGTAAGGGCGTACGGGATTGGGAACACCGACCCGAGACTTCGAACACCTGGATCACCCGTACCCATAAACCCATATCATACACCACACCTCCACAATCAATTGCCACCCCCACTAAGAGACCCATACCTAATGCCCGACCCATACCATCCTAACCTTGGGTAATACAAACCATAGCACCCACTGGTGTTATGGGGATTCCAACCCATGACCTCCATCAATATGTAAGAACCTCAGAATTTGAGAGGCAAAGGTTAGAGCAGGGGATAATACACGATTTACAAGGACAAAGAATTGATAGTCTAGCAAACCAATTAGGGTACCAAAAGGAGTTGATCTCCATCCTCGAAAAGGAAGTTCAAGAGCATCGCACGGAGACCGCCAGGGCTGAAGCCAGATCTACTACTAGAGTGACCATAGCGGTGTTCATCTTGGCGATTATTTTCTTCCTAGTGGAAAGCTACCTGAGACGTTAGAAGAAGCTTCTACAGATTTCCTTTAAATTTTCAATTTGAAAACCATTACCCTATGTTTTGAATAATGTTTAACATTTCAGTATTCAGTCAATTCCATATATTTCAACTCTACAGTTATTTTTCAATGATTTGATCCGTGGAACGTAAATTACACCTGTTATATTTTCATCAAACCTTCTCAAATATTACTTCTTTCATTCAACATGATTTAGTACATTACCAACAATCTCTTTCATTAAATAAATCATCCTATTTTTTTTTATTTAAACAAAACCTCGTTATCTTGTTTAAATAAAATGTTTAACGAAATTTTAGATAATACCAAAAACATAAATTTTCCATAAAACTTTTTACCTAATAGGAAAGGTTAATGCAACCATTTTTATAAAAATATTAATTTCTTTCTACTGATAAATAATTTTGATTTTTCTTCATTAAAGTAAATATTTCTAAAGTTGGCTAAATTAATATACTACAACTTATTTAGCCAATAGTTGAAAATTTAAGTTAAAAAAATATTTTCTCATAAATTGCATATCCATTTAAAATATGCGATTCATTGATCTCACTACTTTATATATCTTCAACCAAAGACATTTTCCCACTTTCTATATTCAAACAAAGGCCCGTATTGGTAAACATAATTCCCGAATAATTCCAAAACCTCCTCACTATCTTTCACTTGACGCTTCAAGAGACGATCTATACCGCGTAAACGTTAACCTTTTCCCACCAACATCAATGAGATTTGAGGACTTGAACCTAACTACCACATGATCAAGGACGCCAAACAACACGTTTGTCCGCAGCACTCGATCACATGCAAAACCCGTTAGTACACATCGCACGCGAAGTTCAAAACTCATGTATGCCCGTTTACAATATACCCAACGCAACCACATGATACATGAAACTAGTTGCCTACAAATTACAATTTGCTCGATTGATCACGTAATGCACGAAACATGTTTATTTGCAATACATATGCTATTGGATCGAGCACATGATACACGGAACTTAGATTGTTTACAATCTACGTGATACATAAGAATTGCTTCATTGATACATAATTCTAGATTGACCACACTGTACATGAAACTTGTTTGATTACAAAGTACTTTATACTAAACGGTGTACACTATACAAGATACATGATGCTACGTTGCTAACACTATACATGAGGTCCATTTCCTTCGATACACATAATACTATGTTGTTTACATTACACGTTATGGTTTACCGATTACAAAATACAAGATGCTAAATTGTTTACTTTACATACATGAGACTTATGTGCTTACTATATACTCGAAACAAAATTTGCTTACAATTATTACAATGGATCGATTTCATTATACACAAGACATGGTCATGCACTTTGTACACCAAAGTTGAAGACGATGATACATTTAGACGCCTCGGGGTTTGACGTATTCTAGTTCAAACACGAGCAAGCTAAGAAACTTTCAGTGTTACTACTTTACTACTCTTTGGTTACAAACTTATCTGATTTGATGCATAATTAATTGTTAGCGACTTTTATGTGTAAACAATAGACGTGATAATAGTGAAATTGTGCCCTTACCCGCACACAATGGAATGATCTATACGGACCATACGATGATTTGAATAATTACGGGTGCACACGGAATTATAAAAATCAGCGCATGGAAACTATAGTGAAATTTTGTAGTGTGTTGTGACCTAAAACTTATCATGATATGTAACGACGAGACTGATGTGATATGACGAGGGTATGGTGGATACGCCTATGGTACTTCCTATATATAGTGTCCTATCATATTATCAAAAGTAGCGTTGTTCGTGTCACGTGAAGTTTTGACCTAGACCAATGTTTGTGAAATCTTTTACCCTTTAACAATTTTGAGCACATTAGTCTACATCTTACACGAACTCAAAATTTTAAAATTTCCCCCCATTTCCATTTCAAATAATACATCTCACCTTCATTTTATTATTCGTCCAATCTTCTTCTTAAACAATGTCAACCGTTACACCCCTTTGAAATCCAACAATCAAAATTCAGCGAGAATCAAAAACTCCCTCCTCCTTCTTGATCTTAGCAGCCTCCATTAATTAAATTTCGGGACGAAATTCCCTTAACATGGGGAGACTGTAACATTCCTGATTTTCCGACCCTATTTGAATTTATTTTAATTAATAAAATAACAATACGACATTAAATCATATACTTGTTCAAACCTACACCTCATTAATTGTTAGCCGATTGTATTCAATTCGAAGATATAGAACTCTTAATCATGTGGTAACACCTCCTAGAGTTAATACAGTTAGTAATCCCGTTAATTTTCCGTTAAATCCTAACCAAGCTAATTCTGTCAAAGTTGAAGTTGCAAGGGCTGAATTTGTAAATAACCAGAAACCCTAGTAGGCACGGTCGCGCCACGTGTTGGCACGGTCGCGCCTCGTCCGGCACGGTCGCGTCTATTATTGGCACGGTCGCGCCTGAGTAACAGTCAAAACATAAATGCAGTTTCAAAACGCTTGGTCGTTCGAATTCGAATCCTATGTGCGTTTCATTTCCTGTATCAAAGAAAATAATCGTCTATTTCGATTACTATCATCCAATTGCAAATTCTCTCAAGAAAAGCCATCCAATATTTCTCCCAAGCCTCGAATCATTATTTTCGATCCCGTTGCTACCAAATAATCAAGAAACTCAATCCTCCAATCATCTCTAAGGTTGCTGAAGGAGTTGGAACAGCCGGAATAGCAGCAGAAGCCGCCGGAAGCCACTTTCTCCGTCGCCGGAACTCCCTTCTACCGATCGCTATCAATTCCTTTCTGTTTTAGGTAATTGAATCATTCCTCTTGTTCGTTTCAATCCATATATCAAAAGCCCCATATTAATTTGGGCTTCCATTATAGTAATCATCCCCAATCAGAATCTATGTTTCATTCCAAAATGGTTTAATCGAATATGACTTTAAACATGTTTTAAAAGCAATTAATCTACACCAAAAGACTCGTAATAATCTTGTGAATGAAAGCCCTATCAATCCCGACTCCATCAATATAAGGATCAACCAATTCGTGTCTGTTTTGAAAGAGACACGGTCGCGCTAATCATCTAGCGCGGTCGTGCCTCGGGAGACGCGGTCGTGCCGACTTCTAGCGCGGTCGTGCCTCCTGCTCAGACACAGTCATGCTCGTTGGCTAGACTTGGTCGTGCCCCAGAAGCATAGACACGGGCGTGCCTGTCCAAGGCACGGTCGTGCCTAGTGATTTACTTAACTATGTCCTCTGTTGATCAACACGGTCGCGCCCTGGCTAGCGCGATCGCACCCGTGGTCCGAGCACGGTCGTGCCCTGTCTAGGCGCGGTCGTGTGTGTTGACAGAATATTTATAATATTTATTTCTTTTTACAAATAGTATTTCAGATTTATTTTTAAAATAAAAATGATTGAAATTATAAAAATCTGTATTATTGTTTATTTAGAAAAGATCAAATATTTAATCTTAAAATAAATGGAAATTATTTAAAGTTCAACATTTAATTCATAAACTCTACTCTTAAATAATATTGTTATGTTTAAGTTACATTTTATAAATAAATGAATAAGTTAATAATTATTTATTTGATTTATAACTAAACAAAAACATTTATTTAATTATACTAAATTACATATAATACCTACGTTATTTCCATAAACTATAATTATTTAATTTACTTAAGTAATTATCCCAAAATCAAACCTTATTTAAAATGTTCTAAAAATATTCATTTCGAATCTTCTATTTTACTTTCATGTACCAAATCACTAACTCCATCCAATTCAACCATAGACTTAGACTTAGACTATTGTGCATTATTAATGCAATATATTACACTTTAGGTTATCTTGTGCATCTCAAGGATCATTATACTATTTAGTATTTGTGCTAGCTACGCCTTCGAAACAAGTGAGTATTCACAACCCCTTTTTACTCTTTTACATTTTTGGGGTGAAACATGAACACTATTCAACTTACATGTTTACATTTACGCAAACAACACAAGTACAAATCCTATTTACATTCATGTGTGCAAATTTGAGCTTTATGCCCGAGTGCTAGGTATGTTAACCTCTTGTATGCTATTATGTGCAATCATTAACTTTTCAAGCCGACGGTTTTCAATGATGGATCTATTGAGTCTGACAAACCCACCCATGGTACGCGGTGATTGAAACCGACAACACACTTTGTTTTGCATGCTAGTTACAAAGGTTTGATTGTACGTTTGGTTACACAATAGCTGCTCCCCATAAATGCCTTATTTATCATGTTATGTAAAGGATTTGGTTTACAAACTATATGCTATCTATGTACAAACTTGTGTTATACTCACCAACTTTTTAGTTGACTTTATTTTATTCATGTTTCAGGTGATTTCATTTGAGTTTGATCAAGACATGCTACACATAGGCTTTGGACCTAGTAATATTAAATCAAAGACAAATTGTATTTCATTATGTACTTTGAACTTGTTTCGTGTTTGTTTGAATGGGAATGGATTTAATATATTACAATCTAGTCAACCTTGTGCTCATGAACAGTCTTACATGTCCCGCCCCGATGATTCCACCATCGGTCGGGGTGTGACAAATATTACCCGAAGGATCATTGTCTTCATCATCATGCCGTTGAATAGACTCAGTATGACATGCATCACGTATCCTTAACTACCCCTGAGCGTCAAGACGCTCAACAAGCTTGGATACTAATGCCTGCATAGCAGCAATCTGCGTAGCTTGAGTCTGAATCACCAGCTGTCATTGAGTATCAGTAGATACAAGAGTATCCACCTGAGTTTGTAAAGCGAGCACTTGTGATTCAAGGAAAGTAATCCTATCAGAATTAGAAGGCTTAGAAGGACCAGCTGACGATTGAGGAACTGAAGTACTGGGAGTAGGAATCACTGGAGGAACAGGAGTGTGAACAGGAGATTGTTCCTTAGAACCTAGAGGTGTGACAATCAATGAAGCGTCAAAAGTAGAATCTTCCACACCTTGTGAAGATTGAGTCGCAGCAATTGAAGCAACCATAAGCTTTGGAACTTTAGGATCCGGATTAAAGTCACTACCCGAACTCTCATCTACTAATGTTCTCTTACCAAGTACTGATCCGGAAGGAGGATCCCGAACAGACTTACGTCATTGTCTTTGGACTGTAGATTTAAGGCGTTTGCCAGCATTAGCCAAAGGTATACGAGCCAACCTTTCATAATGATCTAAGGAGAAATCCCTAGACTCATCAGAATCGGTTTCTTTAGAAATAGGTAAGATTGTATCACTTGTGCTAGAACTCGACTCATTCTCAGTCACCACATTCCCTTCAGCTTCATGAATGGGCGAGTTCACAGCAGCATCAACAAAGTCATCCATATTCATTCCTAGATCTTGTTCATGTTCATGAACGACCTCTTCTAGAACAGGCTCATCGACAGGTATATCAACCTCAGCTTGTGGAATTGGAACTTGTTCTGGAATAGGAATTTGATGTTGTACGGGAACTTGTTGTTGTACGGGAACTTGTTGTTTTAGTTGAGCTTGTTGTTGTGGAACTTGTACTTGTGGAATTGGTTGTTGTTGTTGTTATGGTTGTTGTTGTTGAACATTTTGACCTTGAACTTGAGCTAACTCATTAGGATGAAACCAGTTATCATTTGGTGGTTCAACATAATTAGGATTGATTAAGTGACCAAACAAGGGAGCATTAACTGGAATCAACGCTTGATTCTGTTGTTTCACTTTAGTACAATCCGTAAAGATACGCTTAGACATCGGCATCAAAGTTAATCTAATCGGATGCTGTGGGAGATCAGGAAGAATATGATTTAGAATCATCTGGATAAATCTTGGATACATCAAAAATCCTTGACCTTCAGCAGGTGTAATTTGCATGACCATCTCCCTATAGATATATCTTGCAAAATTGAAGCGTTTGTTCAACGTCAAAGCTACCATTGCAGCTTGTAAAGCAGCTTTTAACCAATCGGTACCAGCTTTACGAGGAGAGAGACACTGAATAATCACATGCATGAAGTATCTCCATTCACCCACCAAACCACCTTTACGTGCCTGAGTATCATTAGGGCGTCCACGGTAACCCATTCTTTGAAAGCATCCCATGATCAAAGGATTAGGATAAGATATAGGATCTTCAGCAGCACCTCCTAATGCAAGAGCTGCACAAATAGTTTCTTCAGATATAGCAATCTCATTATTGTTGACTGTGGCACGAAGAAAGTGAGGTTCTACGTCAGTATCTGAATGTATGGTGTCCCAAAACTGTTGAATATACACCAGACTGATGTATGGATCAGCAGATAAGGCAACACGTAGTCGTGAGCGGTTCGGAAATCCTATAATTCCTTGAAAGTGTATGGCCTCTGACATATTAGGATCTAACAATGCCACCTGGTTGTGATTGTATTCGACACGACGAGCATCTGAAAAATATTTGGACAAACAAACACATATTAGACAATTAACAAAACACAAACAATATGACAAACAAATTTAAAACAAAAAAATAAAACAACAAAATTTTTTTTTTTAAATATTCAAACCCAAAAAAATTTTCACAAGTCCAAAACTCCTCTGACCCCTAGGCGAACTTAATAAGTTCGCTTAGTGTTTCAAGAGGCGAACTTATTAAGTTCGCCTGGACAAGTTCGCTTGAACTAGTTCGTTTGAACAAGTTCGCCTGAACTGTCCGTCGATTCAAATTCAAACACAGAAGTCGAAACTCTTCAATCTATTGATAAAATCTTGAAATAATCATTTTAAACCCATCGACTAGCACTACTAAGTCATTATCAATGATCAATTTCACGATTTAAAACTTGAATATCCTCAAATTGGCCAAACACAATCTCGGGATAAAAACCGAGACAAAAACGTCGATTTTCTCTCAAATTAACGGACAAAAATCGATGAAAATACCTTGGTTAGATTCCCAATCCAATTTCGATTTAGAATGAATCGATTAACAACACAACAACCACTGAATTTGAAATTTCAAAAATTATGAACAAGTTCGCTTAAAAACTGAGAAAACGATGAAGTGTATAAGTTCGCCTGGATAAACCCTTATTCAGATTAAGTTCGCTTAATTAGGCGAACTTGTTAAGTTCGCTTAACAAGCCCTAGGCGAACATAATAAGTTCGCTTCGCCAATTTCAGGCGAACATATTAATGTCTTCAACATTTGCCTTGAACAAAAATTTTTACCAACTTTCAATCCGTCACGTCTTGAACTTCCGTCAGCAGCATGTATTTGATCCAATCCGGAACAATTCAATAAAAGATTAAAATTTTCATGGAAAATAAAAAACAAAATCTTTTTGAATTGTATCTATACAAACGGAATCATGTATTTTTGAATTTTTATCTGTACAAACGGAAAACACATATTTTTGGATTTTTATCTGTATAAACTGAAATCACATATTTTTGGATTTTTATCTCTACAAAATGAAATCACATATTTTTGAATGAACATCATGAGTAAGAAGATCATATCAGTATCTGAGTAATTCATCACACATTGTAGTAAAAACCACGGGTGTAGGTCCCTCGGGTGTAATGGATCGTCACATGCAAGTTGTAACATTCTGGTTTTCCGCCACTATTTTTAATTTACATATTGTCTCATACAATAATAACATTACACGTAAACCCTAAACTGGTCCATACATATGTAATATACCACACTAACTGCTATTCTCTTTACGTGTATCAATTCAAAACATTCTTAACCTTGTATTACGCGTTATCTCTTTAACTTATGTATATCAGTAAATATTTTATTTCTATAAATGTACGTGAATGCAACCCATGGATTTCAACTCATATAACTTCACTCATATATTTATATATAATCGAAAATATACACACTTATATACTTACAACTATTAACCATATCCTATTAAAAATAGTTGTTTATTTATTTCTTAAATCAAAGTCGCCTTTTCGAACATGTCTAAATAAAACCTAATAAACTGGTTTAGATTAAATCTAAAAAGTTGTTTTTTTTTATAAAGTTCATAAAATCAAATTTGTTTTACATTCACAAATAAATTTTTGTAAACAATTAAATAGTTGAAACATTTCCCGTGTCCGCCGGTTGACTTTCAGAGTCAACAATCTTCATATCGGTTTCACAATCCGACCGATTCCTTGATGTTATTACTTGTCAGTCCCGCTCAGACATTCCCGGCCAAATTCGTATGCGTTTAACAAACCCATTTAGGCTGAGAACTGCCAAAACCCAAAACCAAACCTTTTTCTCGAGACAGTTGACTTTTCCAAGTCAAACTCTCATAAAATTCGAAGCAAACGGTTGAAATTGAAATTGTTAATGATCAGAACCCATGCATAGACGTTTTACAATCAAGACCAAGTGTCATTGATGAGCCCATTTAAGCGAATTTAAACGAATTTAACTCGAAACTCAAAACCGTAACCGTCCTAATCAAGTACGAATCGATTGATGCATTTCAAGCGAAATTGAGGCGTATAACCAAATCATTCACCTTCGCGACACCACTAGCAACTCCCTGGACGCATCAATTTCTCTCCCAAACACTTCTGAGTCGCGAGTCCTCACGAAGAACTCGAGCAAGCAATTCTCGTCCGATCACGCTCGTTTCTAAATCATTGCAGGTAATATTTACATCCTAAGACTCGTTTTTACTTTGAGATTGAAAGCCCTATGATTCTAAGTTCAATCGGTGGCTTTTTGGGTTGATTTGGGTAGCTAGGGTTTATACGTTCATCTGGACCGATGGTGGAATGGGCACATCTGTTAAAACAAATCGATTCGGTATTTCTGTCAAGGCATTTCGCCCAGATCGTTTGGTTAATACCTTGGCCCTCCCCACCCAAAGCCGAGGTTTCGAATCCAACCCACACACTCTGCGCATTTTTGCGTGTGTACTTGAAACCAGACCCGACCGCACCTCAGTTACACGTTAAAACAATTAAGGGCCAGTCTCGTAACAATAGTTAGCCCCTGGTCCAGTGGTTGGTGCTCAATGCTCTCACCGGACAGACCCGGGTTCGACCCGGGCAGTGTCCATTTATTTTTAAGGATACTTTTACAACTCCAATAATTTTATAAAAAATATTTTTATAAACCTTGGAACAATTGTGGCAGAATAAAAGCAAAATCCTTAATTTTCCATATTAAATTATGTATTAACCTTTTAAATCAAAAAAACTTAAATTATTTAAATAAAATTTATAAATGAAAACGGTTTAATTTTTATAAAAGTTATAAAAGATTAAATTTATTTAAAACAATCAAGAGTTGTTTTTTCACACCTTTATAGATAAATATCATTTTTACATACCTTTCTAAATAAATAAATAAATTATTTATTTAAATAAAATAAATCATACAACAAATTTTTATATAACTAAATTATTTAAGTAATAACAATTATTTAATTCATTTAGTTATTCGAATTCAAAACGTGGTTTAAATATTTTAAAAACTTTTTATCTAAACCCCCCCTCAGTTTATGAAACATTTCATTTAAGTTCGAACCACTAATACTTACCACTCCAACACTTGTCACACATAACCGATTCAATCCTAGACTTAGACATAGACTATTGTACCCTCTAATAAACCAAATATACATTATACATTAGGTTAAAGTGGTGAGTTGCAAGGATCAAATTTCAATCTAGTCTCCCGTGTTTAGCTACGCCTCCATATCAAGTGAGTATTCACAACCCCTTTTTACTCTTTTACATTTTTGGGGTGAAACATGAACACTATTCAACTTACATGTTTACATTTACACAAACAACACAAGTACAAATCCTATTTACATTCATGTGTGCAAATTGAGCTTTATGCCCGAGTGCTAGGTGTGCTAACCTCTTGTATGCTATTATGTGCAATCATTAACTATACAAGCCGACGGTTTTCAATGATAGATCTATTGAGTCTGACAAACCCACCCATGGTACGCGGTGATTGAAACCGACAACACACTTTGTTTTGCATGCTAGTTACAAGGTTTGATTGTACTTGGTTACACAATAGCGGCTCCCCATAAATGCCTTATTTATCATGTTATGTAAAGGATTTGGTTTACAAACTATATGCTATCTATGTACAAATTTGTGTTATACTCACCAACTTTTTAGTTGACCTTATTTTATTCATGTTTCAGGTGCTTTCATATGAGTTTGATCAAGACATGCTACACATAGGCTTTAGACCTAGATAATCTTAATTAAAAAACAAATTGTATTTCATTATGTACATTGAATTTGATTCGTATTTGTTTGAATGGAATTTGATTTAACATATTACAATTTAGTCAACCTTGAGCTCATGAACAGTCTTACATGTCCCGCCCCGATGATTCCGCCATCGGTCGGGGTGTGACAGATTGGTATCAGAGTCTTGGTTATAGGGAACTAGGTTATTAGACACTCTTGACCTAGACTATAACTTTAGGACACCCATACAATGTCATACTACTACATGTTACATTTTCAATTCCTGTGTGATTATTTTTACATGATATCATAAGTATTTACACCATATGATACAATACATAATGACTTATGTGTCACACTACTTGATAACTCTCATGGTTACACTCATTACCACCTACATGCTATATGATTATTTCCTATGTGAATATCTTTACATGTTATACTATATGATTACATCACATGATACAATACTTAATAGTTTATGTGTCACATTTCCTGTCAACTTTTCCTTCTATTCATAGCTATCTACTTAAATTATTTAAAACACTATCCTAAGTTTAACACACACACATACACACCAAATTATTCATACACATTTAGACTCCCATACATGATACCATCACCTTTATAAACAAAGACTTAAATTATTGGGCCTAATGTCCTCCAATAATGAACCAAGAAGCCCATCTATCCTTCAAGAAGAAGAAGCCCACTAAAATGCATAAACCTTACTTTTGGGCCTCAAAGCCCAGTCCACAACAACTCTCATCATAACCATGAGCCCAACAATAGCATTATTAATACATGATGGCTGGAAGAGTGTGTAAGCCCATGAGGAATTATGGCTAAGGAAAGATTGGGTACTTAAGTGTGTCTTAGTGACCCACCCCTCTTTCCTGGGAATTCTCTTCAGGGATGCATTGCTTATAGGTCAAGTGTATTTCTAAAATACTATCGTGAAGGTTCGGTGTTATGACTAGTCAAACTCTAAAACCTATAAGTACTCCTATGTCCAACCCGTAATATTTCATTATCACTTACAACTTTTTCATTGTTTTTCTGCTAGACATGGACTCCTACCCTCCTCCCTCTCCGGTATACCATCCCGGAACAGAATCTGATTTGGAAGAAGACACTGAGACACCCGTGTATCGGTCACCAACACCCCCAACTGCTAGGACAAGGTTTGATGTAAGGGCGGACTGGATTAGGGACACCGACCCGAGACTTCGAACACCTGGATCACCCGTACCCATAAACCCGTATCATACACCTCACCCCCATAATCAATTGCCACCCCTACTAAGAGACCCATACCTAATGCCCGACCCGTACCTTCCTAACTCTTGGGTAAGGCATACCATGGCACCCCTTGGTGTTATGGGAATTCCAACCAATGACTTCCATCAATATGTAAGAAATTCAGAATTCGAGAGGCAAAGGATAGAGCAGGGAGTAATACACGACTTGCAAAGACAAAGAATGGATAGCCTAGCAAACCAATTAGGATACCAAAAGGAGTTAATCTCCATCCTCGAAAAGGAAGTACAAGAGTATCACACGGAGACCGCCAGGGCTGAAGCCAGATCTACTACCCGAGTGACTATAGCGGTGCTCATCTTGGCGATTATTTTCTTCCTAGTGGGAAACTACCAGAGACGTTAGCAGAAGCTTCTACTGATTTCCTTTAAATTTTCGATTTGAGAACCATTTTCCGATGTTTTGAGTAATGATTAACATTTCAGCATTTAATCAATTCCATATATTTCAACTCTACAATTATTGTTCGTTGATGTGACCCCTAGAGCTTAAATTACACCTGTTATATTTTCATCAAATTTTCTCAAATATCACTTCTTTTCATTCAACATGATTTAGTACATTACCAACAATCTCTTTCATAAATAAATCATCCTATTTTGTGATTTAAACAAAACATCATTATCTTGTTTAACAAAATGTTTATTGAAATTTTTTTTATAATATCAAAAACATAAATTTTTTTCATAAAACTTCTTCACCTAATAAGGAAGGTTAATGCAATCAATTGTATAAAAATTTTTATTTTTTTTTTAAAAACCTAATAGATAATTATGATTTTTATTCATTAAAGTAAACAATTCTAAACTTTGACTAAATTAATATGCTGCTACTTGTTTAGCCAAAAGTTGAAATTTTAAATTAAAAATATTTTCTCACAAATTGCATATTCATTTAAAATATGTGATTCAAAGATTTCACTGCTTTATATGTCTACAACCAAAAACAATTTCCCACTTTCTATCTTCAAACAAAGACCCGTATTTGTAAACACAAATTCCCGAATATTTCCAAAACCTCCTCGTTACCTTTCACTCGACGCTTCAAGAGACGATCCATACCGCGTAAACGTTAACCTTTCCCACCAACCTCAATGAGATTTGAGGACTTGAACCTAACTACCACATTATGCAAGAACGCCAAACAACACGTTTGTCCGCAACACTCGATCACATGCAAAACCCGTTAGTACACATCGCACGCGAAGTTCAATACTCATGTATACACGTTCACAATATATTCAACGCAATCTCATGGTACATGAAACTCAAATATCCTCAATATACCCAATGCTACACAAATTACATAATACATGAAACTAGTTTGCCTACAAATCACAATTTGCTCGATTGATCACGCAATGCCCGAAACATGTCTATTTGCAATGCACATGCTACTGGATTGAGCACATGATACACGAAACTTAGTTGTTTGCAATATACGTGATACATAAGAATTGCTTCATTGATACATAATTCTAGATTCACCACACTATACATGAAACTCATTTGGCTACAAAGCACTTTATACTAAACGGTGTACATTATACAAAATACATGATGCTAAGTTACTAACACTATGCATGAGATCCATTTCCTACAATACACATAATGCTATGTTGTTTACATTTCACCTTAGAGTTTATTGATTTACAAAATACAAGACGCTAAATTATTTACGTTATATATGAGACTTAATTGATTACGAACTACGTGACACTATATTATACATGAGACTTGTGTACTTACTATATACATGAAACAAAATCTGCTTACAATATTTGTAATGGATTGATTACATTATACACAAGACATGGTCATGCACTTTGTACACCAAAGTTGAAGACCATAATACATTGAAACGACTCGGGGTTTGACGTATTCTTGTTCAAACACGAGCAAACTAAGAAACTTTAAGTGTTACTACTTTACTACTATTTAGTTGCGAACTGACCTGATTAGGAACATAGTTACTTGTTAGCGACTTTTATGTGTAAACAATAGACGTGATCATAGTGAAATTGTGCCCCCCTTACCCGCACACAACGAAACGATCTATACAGACCATACGATGATTTGAATAATTACGGGTGCACACGGAATTATAAAAATCAGCGCATGGGAACTATAGTGAAATTTTGTCATGTGTTGTGATCTAAAAACTCATCATGATGTGTAACAACGAAACTGATGTAATGTGAAAAGGGCATGGTGGATACGCCGATGGTACTTCCTATATATAAGTGTCCTAACATATTAACATGAGTAGCGTTGTTTGTGTCACGTGAAGTTTTTACCCAGACCAATGTTTATGAAACCTCTTACCCACTAGCAACTTTGAGCATATTAGACTATATCTTACACAAACTTTAGATTTCAAAATCACATTAAACTCATTCCAAATAATACATCTCACATGAATAATTCAAAATTTCTATTCGACAGTCTCCTCCTTAAATTCGTCTTAAAACAAATTTCATTACCACCTTCGTATACAACTTTGAGTATCAGGCCTAAAGATATGTCAACGGTTACACTCCCCAGAACCCAACAATCAAAGCTTACTGAGAACCCAAAACTCACACCTCCTTCTTGAATTTTAGTAACCTCCATTATTTAAATTTCGGGACGAAATTCCCTTATCATGGGGAGACTGTAACATTCTGGTTTTCCGCCACTATTTTTAATTTACATATTGTCTCATACAATAATAACATTACACGTAAACCCTAAACTGGTCCATACATATGTAATATACCACACTAACTGCTATTCTCTTTACGTGTATCAATTCAAAACATTCTTAACCTTGTATTACGCGTTATCTCTTTAACTTATGTATATCAGTAAATATTTTATTTCTATAAATGTACGTGAATGCAACCCATGGATTTCAACTCATATAACTTCACTCATATATTTATATATAATCGAAAATATACACACTTATATACTTACAACTATTAACCATATCCTATTAAAAATAGTTGTTTATTTATTTCTTAAATCAAAGTCGCCTTTTCGAACATGTCTAAATAAAACCTAATGAACTGGTTTAGATTAAATCTAAAAAGTTGTTTTTTTTTATAAAGTTCATAAAATCAAATTTGTTTTACATTCACAAATAAATTTTTGTAAACAATTAAATAGTTGAAACATTTCCCGTGTCCGCCGGCTGACTTTCAGAGTCAACAATCTTCATATCGGTTTCACAATCCGACCGATTCCTTGATGTTATTACTTGTCAGTCCCGCTCAGACATTCCCGGCCAAATCCGTATGCGTTTAACAAACCCATTTGGGCTGAGAACAGCCAAAACCCAAAACCAAACCTTTTTCTCGAGACAGTTGACTTTTCCATGTCAAACTCTCATAAAATTCGAAGCAAACGGTTGAAATTGAAATTGTTAATGATCAGAACCCATGCATAGACGTTTTACAATCAAGACCAAGTGTCATTGATGAGCCCATTTAAGCGAATTTAAACGAATTTAACTCGAAACTCAAAACCGTAACCGTCCTAATCAAGTACGAATTGATTGATGCATTTCAAGCGAAATTGAGGCGTATAACCAAATCATTCACCTTCGCGACACCACTAGCAACTCCCTGGACGCATCAATTTCTCTTCCAAACACTTCTTAGTCGCGAGTCCTCACGAAGAACTCGAGCAAGCAATTCTCGTCCGATCACGCTCGTTTCTAAATCATTGCAGGTAATATTTACATCCTAAGACTCGTTTTTACTTAGAGATTGAAAGCCCTATGATTCTAAGTTCAATCGGTGGCTTTTTGGGTTGATTTGGGTAGCTAAGGTTTATACGTTCATCGGGACCGATGGTGGAATGGGCACATCTGTTAAAACAAATCGATTCGGTATTTCTGTCAAGGCATTTCGCCCAGATCGTTTGGTTAATACCTTGGCCCTCCCCACCCAAAGCCGAGGTTTCGAATCCAACCCACACACTCTGCGCATTTTTGCGTGTGTACTTGAAACCAGACCCGGCCGCACCTCAGTTACACGTTAAAACAATTAAGGGCCAGTCTCGTAACAATAGTTAGCGCCTGGTCCAGTGGTTGGTGCTCAATGCTCTCACCGGACATACCCGGGTTCGACCCGGGCAGTGTCCATTTATTTTTAAGGATACTTTTACAACTCCAATAATTTTATAAAAAATATTTTTATAAACATTGGAACAATTGTGGTAGAATAAAAGTAAAATCCTTAATTTTCCATATTAAATTATGTATTAACCTTTTAAATCAAAAAAACTTAAATTATTTAAATAAAATTTATAAATGAAAACGGTTTAATTTTTATAAAAGTTATAAAAGATTAAATTTATTTAAAACAATCAAGACTTGTTTTTACACACCTTTATAGATAAATATCATTTTTACATACCTTTCTAAATAAATAAATAAATTATTTATTTAAATAAAATAAATCATACAACAAATTTTTATATAACTAAATTATTTAAGTAATAACAATTATTTAATTCATTTAGTTATTCGAATTCAAAACGTGGTTTAAATATTTTAAAAACTTTTTATCTAAACCCCCCCTCAGTTTATGAAACATTTCATTTAAGTTCGAACCACTAATACTTACCACTCCAACACTTGTCACACATAACCGATTCAATCCTAGACTTAGACATAGACTATTGTACCCTCTAATAAACCAAATATACATTATACATTAGGTTAAAGTGGTGAGTTGCAAGGATCAAATTTCAATCTAGTCTCCCGTGTTTAGCTATGCCTCCATATCAAGTGAGTATTCACAACCCCTTTTTACTCTTTTACATTTTTGGGGTGAAACATGAACACTATTCAACTTACATGTTTACATTTACACAAACAACACAAGTACAAATCCTATTTACATTCATGTGTGCAAATTGAGCTTTATGCCCGAGTGCTAGGTGTGCTAACCTCTTGTATGCTATTATGTGCAATCATTAACTATACAAGCCGACGGTTTTCAATGATAGATCTATTGAGTCTGACAAACCCACCCATGGTACGCGGTGATTGAAACCGACAACACACTTTGTTTTGCATGCTAGTTACAAGGTTTGATTGTACTTGGTTACACAATAGCGGCTCCCCATAAATGCCTTATTTATCATGTTATGTAAAGGATTTGGTTTACAAACTATATGCTATCTATGTACAAATTTGTGTTATACTTACCAACTTTTTAGTTGACCTTATTTTATTCATGTTTCAGGTGCTTTCATATGAGTTTGATCAAGACATGCTACACATAGGCTTTGGACCTAGATAATCTTAATTAAAAAACAAATTGTATTTCATTATGTACATTGAATTTGATTCGTATTTGTTTGAAAGGAATTTGATTTAACATATTACAATTTAGTCAACCTTGAGCTCATGAACAGTCTTACATGTCTCGCCTCGATGATTCCGCCATCGGTCGGGGTGTGACACAAGTGGGTCTACTAGTCGGACCGGGTGCGAAATACCCGTGACTAGGCGGAGAGTCTAGCTAAACAAAGTATACCGACAAGAGAAACACTTTAAACGTTCTTTGTATTATAAACACTTGAAAGTTACAGAGATAAGCACTGAGATTACAATCTGCGTATTTGCAATAATGCCTGCGTCTATGTCTGCATCTATGTCTGCGTACTTAACTTCTGTCAACCTATCCTATTTATACAAGACCTGATGCCTGCGCACTTAGCAAGTGCGCATGGCAAAATGCTCTTGCGTACTTAGCAAGTACGTAGAGTTGTTCTTGCTTACTTGCTAACTAGGCAGGAGCTTTCTCCTGCGAACTTACAAGTGCGCAAAGCACTTGGAGAATATTGCAACATTCAATATGTAAAATTAAATACAACTCGATAAACTAATACATAAAGACTCTTACATACAAAGATAATTACAAACAAGACAAGACAACCTAAGACTAAGACTCTATCTATCCAGAGTGTTTGTGACAGGAAAGTGCTTCAACAAACTCCCCCTTGACAACAGCTCTGGATAATATTCAGTCTTCGGTCTTCACATCTTCAGTCTTCAGTCTTCACAACGCTTGATCTTTAGCTTCCATCTTCTTCTTGTAATCAAGGCAGAACTTAATCACCTTGTCATATTTAGAAGCAAGGAGCTTTGTCCACTCATCCATGTAGACGCAATACCGTTCTGCTAGTACCTCCAGATCTTTCACAGAAAAGTTGATGAAGAAGACTTCATCAAAAATTCTGATCAGTTCCTTTGGCACTATGTTCCCACTCTCTGAAGTTCCTTTGGCACTATGTTCCCACTCTCTGAACGTCCTTTGCCCATGATCACAGCCTCGCCCGTCTTTGGATCTACGTACCAGTACCACATGTCACCAAGAATATCCTGAGATAACTTGCTCAGGGGAGTCTTAGTTTCACATCGATCTGGCGGGCTTCTTAGTCACAAGATGTCTAACGTGCTTATCCTTGACTCTCTTGGGCACTTGAGGCTTGAACATCTCGAATTTCCCTGATCTCGCTTCTCACTACAGAACCACCCACAAACCCATCTCCACTGCGTGATTGGAATGACCCAGCAGCTCTCGGTTTGCTAGGTTCACAAGGTCGTATTTGGGCAAGGAGGTGAACGCTTCACTGGTGGGTTTCAATTATTGAACCCCGCCAGATCTTTTGATAGCGAACAACTGCTTATCCTCCTCGAACCTTACAGCCAAGATCATCCCTGTCACTCCGTGTTTGTCTATTATAGACGTCTTTTGCCACACATGAGCTGGACCCTTTGATGAAGTAGAAGGCATGTCTGTTTCTTTCGGTGCCTCTGGGTCCACAGGTGCAGGGTCAACTGGGGAGGCTTCAGTCGAGGCTTCTGCATTACTAGCCTGCTCGACTGAACCTGTGTTGAGTGGAGCGTCGAAGGATGGAAATTCAAAGATCTCTCCATCGTCTAGCTCGCACTCTCCTTCCCCGTCACCCTTGGGAATTTCGATTACAACGTCCTCTTCATCATCATTCCAATCGTCACCAGATTCGATCTCTCCTTCTTCTAGATTGAAGAGAGCATCGATCTGTGCTTCATTGGAATAGTCATTGGAACAGCAGAGGTATCACCACCCTCTTGATGAGTAGACTCCCCCTGAGCCATTGGAACAGCAGAGATGGGCACGATTGCTAAAGCTTGGTGCTCACCTCCACTAGGACCGGCTTCGGGATCCTTGTCTTTGTCGTCATCCTTTGTCAAGTCGACAAGATGACACGCCTCATCACCAGTAGTCCTCTTTTCCTTCTCTTTCTCTTTCTCTTTTCCTTCTCCCCCTCAACATCAAGCTTCTTGGTCAGATCAGCAATCAGTTTGACCATCAGCTCATGCTCCTTCCTTTGAGTATCAAACCTCAGCTCCAAGGACGTCCTGTGACCCAGAATCATTTCATTCGTCTTGATTAGGAGCTCATTCTGGGCCATGACGTTCTTCAACCTTTCATCAGTCCCCGTTCTCTGGCTACGAAGGATTCTGACTTCGTCTACCAAAGAATTGATCTGTGCTTGTTGAGCGTCAGACTCCTCCTTTGATTTCTGAATAGTCTCCAGTAGTTCAGCAACTTGGGTTTCCAGAACATCTATCCTTGCATCATTCGGATCAGGATGTCTGGATGATGACGCCTCGGCATTATGAGTAGGGGAGGAGAATATGGTATCAAAGTCAAACCCTTGTGTGAAATCTCCATAATTGAAGGGTTGACTTAAAGGCTCAGTGGTGGGGATTGAGGATGTGACTAGGGTTGTAGGGGTAATGACAGGGGTGATGGTGACTGACTCCATGAGAATTCGAGTAGTCACTGCCACCTGAACAGTTGTGGTAGGGAGGGTCACTATCACAGGAATCACTTCTGTGATTGTAGTGACGGCCTGTAGGTCCTCATGGCGCTTCTACGGATCGATCTCGTGATAAGACGTGACGTTTACTCAGAGTGCGAAATCCACCAAGTCAACGTTTATACACATAAAAGACAATGCAAACAAGCAAGTAAATAACCTTCTTAATTCGTATTTCAAATCACAATGATGTTTACAGACTCAATCAGACTTCTCTGTTCTATATGGTTCTGTTCTGATCTCTCTTTTTAACGTCTGACTCTGTAAACATATATATAGATAGCTGACCTAATATAGGCGAACTTATTAAGTTCGCCTCTAACAGCTTAAGTGAACTTAACAAGTTCGCCTCAGTTAGACTTAAGCGAACTTATTAAGTTCGCCTCTGATAGACTAGGCGAACTTAACAAGTTCGCCTCTAGGCTATACTTGTAAAACACTTAGTGACATTTGACATTTACATAACAAAAACATAAAGACATAAAATC
The DNA here is from genome assembly GCA_023525975.1 of Smallanthus sonchifolius. Taxonomy (NCBI): domain Eukaryota; kingdom Viridiplantae; phylum Streptophyta; class Magnoliopsida; order Asterales; family Asteraceae; genus Smallanthus; species Smallanthus sonchifolius. The sequence goes on along the minus strand of CM042022.1, from coordinate 56,390,765 downwards.
TAACTATTACAAGCTTTTGTCATTACAAACTATGTCCTAACACGGCCACTTCACTTTGCACTTGTGGCCTCCTCCTCATACGGTAAAGCTGCTGTAAAGGTGGGGTAGAGGCTGAATCAGGACTAGCAGCTGACACTTGTACTAGCTGCTGAGCCTCCACCTCACTAGGGATAGAGGGCTGTTGCCTATCGCCCCTGTTCTTGTGAATGATTTCCCGTCTTTGTCTTTGTATAGCAGCGTCAGAGTCAGAGTCTGGCTCGTATTCGCTGCTAGAGGACTGTTGCTTTCTCTTGGAGGACGACTCCGGTAGGGTTACCTTAGCCGTTCTCCTCGGGTGTACCTGCGACGGTGCATCATCAGAATCAGGAGAATCTGACTCAGTCGCTTCCGAGTCGGACCCCTCAGCACCATCATTTCCTCCTTCGTCGTCTCCATCATCAGACGAACCATCATCACTGTCCATCTCCTCCTGTTGTTGTTGCTGTTGTTCGTCGGAGTGTTCACTCAATTCCGGCTCCGAGTCGTGACTGTACCATCTCCAGTCACCTGGGGCCACATATGCTTCATTGATGAGGTGGCCAAAGAGTTTTGTATGCATAGGGGTAGGATCTACACTGCCTGGCTTTAGGAATTGGGCGAATACTCTTTTGTCCACCCTCTTTACTTGCAGTCTCTCCCCTATAGCAGGAAGGTTTGGCAACGCGTCATTAATCAGAAGTTGCACAAACCGAGGGTATAACAAGAACCGAAACCTCTCTGATGTGTTGATCTGGTCATTGAAAGATCTGGTCATAGAAAGGCCGACCATGGCTGCTGCAAGGTCATGACCCATGGCATCTTTCCCAGCTTTCATTGATGAGATGCACATGATCATGACGTGGGCGAGGTATCTCCATTGGTCTAACACCCACATCTTCTTGTATGAAGCATAGGCCCTCGCACCGACATAGCCTATTCTTTGTCTCCAAGAGCCGTCCACAAAGTAATCTGGATAGGCTGTCGGGTCGGTCGCGAGATCTCTGAATTGAAGGACCCTTCTTATAGTATTTTCAGATAAAGCAATAGCATGACCAGCAACAGTAGCCCTTATAACGTTAGGGGTTACCGTGCAGTCTCGCTCAACAGTCTCCCAAAACTGCTCGAGCCATGATCTGCAAAAACACACAGAAAACAGAATCAGGACAACACGTATCATTGGAAATGGATAAACATGACTCAGTATAGCAGTTACTCTTTGAACTGAATTTCAGACTTAGGAATTTTTGCCAAGTGTTGGTCCTGCGTACTTAGCAAGTACGCAGGAGTTTCCTCTTGCGTACTTAACAAGTACGCATGAAGTGCTTCTTGCGTACTTTTTAAGTGCGCAGGAAACGTACTTGGTGAAAAATTCCAGAATTTGAAATTCAACAGATGTTCAAAATTTGGTGTGTATAGGGTCGCCACTAGGTTGGAATCAAAGATTCTACCTTATGTGACCAATATCAACACCAAGTACCTGCTAATCTTGACCTATTTTGTTCTGACAGTCGAACGAAGCAACCGTCGGTTCAGATTCGATCCCAAAGTCAAAATCAAAGACTCGAATGGATGATTAAAGGTAGATTAGTCATCGATTAATGATTATTAACAAGTTTTAATTATTAGGTATTACCCAAACAACCCAAAAATTGTCTAACAATCTCGAACAAAAAACCTAAGATAATCGGTCCAAAATCAAGATTTTTGTCGATGGATTAAGCCTAAAATCTCACCAAATCGATGTAGTGAAGTGATGAAACTAGCAATGGGACGAAAAATCGGATTGGAACACTTGAATTTTCGAGGGAAAGTTGGAGGGAATATGAACCGGTTTGAAAGTAATAAGTTTCTGAAAATTTTCTAAGTCCGGATTATATACCCCACGCAAAAAGGTCGTGCGTACTTAGCAAGTGCGCAAGTTTTAACTCGTGCGTACTTACAAGTGCGCAAGACTTAACTCTTGCGTACTTACAAGTACGCAGGGCTTACTTCATGTGCACTTACAAGTACGCACAAACCCTTAACTGCGTAAACTTTCAACTCAAATTTATTAAGATTTCAAGTCAAATCACGAACAAGTTAAAAATATTCAATCAAGAGGATTCAAATACAGTTCAGGAAGGTTAAACACAAATATTTTTGGCTTTTCTGAATATAATTGAACTATGCATAAACTTAAAATCTTTTTGATCTTTCCTAATAAAAATATACAACTATTCACACAAACTATTTTTGATCAAAGACACAAGCAGAGGATCATATCATGCTATCTTTTAGCAAAAACGATACAATATAAACATCAACGAATATGGGATCATGTCATGGATTACTATTTATTCATACGTAATAAGCACATAAACAAGTAATTCAAGTTGACAATATTATAAGATTTGAAACTATAAGCATCTTTGTATCACGTTCTTGTGTATTAAGGTATTAATTATAAGATATACAATGTGTACCCCACTGATATGCTAAAGTAATGTAAATTGCATTATCTCAAGACAACTAAGATTTTCCCAATGATTTTCTAAATTTTCAGAATAAAGTTACATCTATTAGCACAGAAAAAATCAAGCAGAATCCATAAGGATTATCAGGAATCATAAGATTCAGAATCGAGTGATTCATTTGTCTTGGTTTCATTTGATTTTCTTCATTGAATATCGGTATGATGATTCAGGATAATATATATGGTGTTTGAGTTTTAAGGTAAAGGGATCCAACTTTTATCTGGATTTGATTTCAATGAATCAGGAGTGATTCAAAGGTGAATACATGCTCAACGGTTAAAGTAGAGACATATCTTGATTCAATCTCTCCTTGCATACTTGTGAGTATGGGCAGTGAGATGAACCGCATTAATTGTGCTAACAACATAACCCGAAACCGACCTCAAGAGAAATTTATTGCCAAAATCTAACATCCTATATCTGATAATGATCTTTTTTTTATTCTTTTACGCACACACACTTGCAAAAATGGGTTCAAATCATAGTTGTATTTTAGATTTAGTTTCCACACTACTAGTGATTCAAAGACGCATACAGCCTACTGACAATTTAAATTACTTATAAATAAGCAGATTAAAAACATAATAATTTAAACAATTAAGTAAGCATGACGCAATCATTTCCCATATGAGCAGTCTGTGACGTTTAGATCATTTCAGATGTATTATCATTTCCTCTTTTCTCAAGTTAACTTTGAAATTTTCTTCATTTTCTATTTTGTTTTTGTTTTTGTAAAATATTTAGAAATTTAAAAGAACTATACAGAAAGTTTAAAAGAAATAAAATTTAACTTCCATGAATTGAATTGATTTAAGAAAAACTAATTTTCACTCAGGATTGAACATCCCTATCAAGTTGACAAGATACTCAAAACAGGATCGATCAAATGCCTTTGTGAAAAGGTCAGCAAGATTGTCATCCGTGTGAACTTTTACAAGTTCAATTAAATGCTTTTCAGCACAATCACGGATGAAATGATGGCGAATCTCTATATGTTTAGTTTTGGAATGTTTCACTGGGTTATTTGTGATGGACATGGTGGCATTGTTGTCAATGAATAATGGAGTTCTAGTGAAGTTTAAGCCGTAGTCTCTCAACTGCTGCTGAATCAACAATATCTGAGAACAGCCGCTCGCCGCAGCAATGTATTCTGCTTCACAAGTTGAGACATAAACCGTTGACTGCTTCTTGCACTGCTTGGAGACCAGTCTGTCTCCCAAGAATTGACATCCACCAGAAGTTGACTTTCTGTGAAGGTTACAACCGCCATAATCTGAATCAGTGTAGGCTTTGAAGTCGAATGACTGCTGCTTAGAGTACCAAAGACCTAATCGGGGTTTCCCTTTCAGGTATCTAAAAATTCTCTTCACGGCTATCATATGTGACTCCTTCGATTGAGACTGAAACCTTGAGCACAAGCACACAGCAAACATTATATCGGGTCTTGAAGCTGTGAGATACATAAGTGATCCGATCATCCCACGATACAATCTACTATCTACATCCTTTCCATCTTTGTCAGGATGCAGACCATGATTGACTGGGATAGGTGTGCCATAAGTAATGCTATCATTCATCTTGTATTTTGACAAGATGTCCTGCACATACTTAGTTTGATGTAGATAAATGCCATCCTCTCTTTGACTGACTTGCAGACCCAGGAAGAATGACAGTTCACCCATATTACTCATTTCAAACTTGGACTTCATCACCTGCTCGAATTCCCTACACACCCCTTCATTGGTAGATACAAAGATAATGTCGTCGACGTATACTTGTACAAGAAGAATGTCACCTCCTGCTTTCCTAATGAAGAGGGTCGAGTCAATCTGTCCACGGTCGAAACCATTAGACAATAAATGCTTAGATAATGTCTCATACCATGCCCGCGGTGCTTGATGAAGACCATAAAGTGCTTTGTCGAGCTTATACACTTTATTGATATTATGCGGATCTTCAAAGCCGGGAGGTTGAGTGACATAGACCTGTTCATGAACTTTACCATAAAGGAAAGCACTCTTCACATCAAGTTGGTAGACCTTGAAGCCGACATATGTGGCATAAGCCAAGAACAATCGAATGGCTTCAATTCTAGCAACTGGGGCATATACTTCCGTGTAATCCAAGCCCTCTTGCAGATAAAAACCCTAAACAACCAATCTTGCTTTGTTCTTCACAACCACATGACGATCGTCCGTCTTGCATTTGAACACCCATCTGGTTCCAATTGGCTGAAAGCCTTTTGGCAAGTCAACCAAATCCCACATGTGCAACTTTTGGAATTGAGACAATCCATCTTGCATCGCCTCAATCCAGCAGTTGTCAGTGAGAGCCTCCTCCATATTCTTCGGCTCTAACTGGTACACGAATGCAGCATGCAGACATGTTTCCATGATACCAGTGTCAAGTATCTCTGTGTAAAGACTGGTGTTCTCAGTGATGGTTCGATGACGAGTCTGAACACCGGCATAAGGATCACCAATAATGTTGTCGATTGGATGATTCCTATGCACTCTCGTCTCCGGTACAATCGGTTACTGAATTTCTGGATCTAGATTCGTGCTTAACTCCCCCATTTCCTGTGTTCCAGAGGAAGAAGATTCAATGTTAATTGGATCAGCTGGAGCTTCATTTCCTACAGTTGTGTTAGGATTAGCTGGAGCGTCATCTCCAACAACAAGAACATCCTCACTGTAATCATTGTCATGAGTTCTAGATGCAGATGCAACATTGGAATCAGGAGTTATAATCGGTACAATAGCACGAGTAGAGAAACTGTAGTCATTGTTGCCACCCAATAATTCATACACATTTGCGGCGTCAACTGCAGATAGATCAGGAAGATTGAATGACTTGAATAGCGCATCCTAATCAAAACCCCAAGCTGGACCTGTTGGTTCTGGTGGAATGCTGTGTTTACTACAATCCACTTCGAACCATTCCTCGACGGTACGAGTTCCTATGTTGTACACTCTCTTGCAAGGCGAGTTGGCAACATATCCAAAGAAGATGCCTTCCACCGCTTTTGCATGAAACTTAGATTGGCGGTCTTTGTACTGTAGCAACAAGGAATAGGGACTATCAAAAGGAACTAGGTAATCAAGATTGGGAAGTCGATTGTTGATCAACTCGTAACAAGTCTTGTTGTGCCTCTTCACAACCAGAAATCTGTTTAAGACGTGACAAGCTGTATTAACGGCTTCTGCCCAGAAAGTGACAGGAAGCTTTGCATCTGACAGCATAGTCCTTGCAGTCTCAATCAGTGTTCTGTTCTTCCGTTCAGCAACTCCATTCTGCTGAGGCGTGTACAGCGCGCTGAATTCGTGACGGATCCCTTTCTTGAGACAGAAAAGCTCCATCAAATTATTCTTGAACTCAGTTCCGTTGTCACTCCTTATTCTTCTAACTTTCAGCTTGCACAGAGATTCCAAGCTCAAGATCAAGTATTGAAGAATATCAGCAGTCTCGTCTTTAGTACCTAAAAAATGCACCCAAGAAAAACGTGAGAAATCATCAGTTACAACAAGACAGAACGACATACCTCCAATACTCCTGATACTTATGGGGCCAAACAGATCCATATGTAATAGCTCCAAAGGGGTATCAATAGAGTTTTGGAGCTTGGGATTGTGAGACTTTCGTTGCTGTTTGCCCTTTTTACAAGGTATACAGTCATCTGCAACGGTAAATCTCAGCTTAGGAACCCCGGTTACTGTAGGTCCCTTCGTGTGTGTGGGATCGTTGCATGCAAGTGGTCTACTAGTCGGACCGGGTGCGGAATACCCGTGACTAGGCGGAGAGTCTAACTAAAACAAAGTAAACCAACACGAGAGTCACAATAAAAGCTCTTTCTATTATAAACACTCGACGGTTACAGAGATAATACAAATTGCGTACTTAACAAATTGAGTTCGTCTAAGATATGAGTTCTGCGTACTTATCCTCTGTGAACCAAACCTATTTATACAGACCTGATGCCTGCGCACTTAGCAAGTGCGCAGGACCAAATGCTCTTGCGTACTTAGCAAGTACGCATGGGTCTTCCTGCGTACGTACTAAGTACGCAGGAGCTTTCTCCTGCGCACATGTAAGTGCGCAAAACACTTAGAAGAAATGCAACATACATTATGTAAAAGTAAATACAACTCGATAAACTATTACATAACGACTCTTACATACAAAGACAATTTACCGACATTAGAAATACAAACTAAGACTCTATCCAGAGTGTTGTCACAGGAAAGTGCATCAACAGTTACCAAACCGTTTCGGACAAGATGATTCATTTTATGATACGAAATATGTCTGAGTTTCCTATGCCACAAGATGGAGTCGAGCTCTGTCGCTTTGGTAAGCAAGCAGGTAGGAACTGATGAGGTGGTTTTTGTCACGCTCATATCGATCTGATAGGTGTCGTTTGTTCTTGGCGCCCTCATCAAGATCCATTATTCCGGAACTTCAAAACTAGGTTTGAGAATCAGGCATTCTGACTTGTCAAACATCACCGAGTACTCCTTATCACACATTTGGGAGACACTCAATAGGTTATGCTTCAGCTGCTCACAGAAGTTGACATTGTCAAAACTGACACAACCGTTCGAAACCACGCCTTGACACGTGATGCTGCAACATTTTTCTCTGGCAAAGGCCACATGGCCGCCTCTGAATGGATTAACATATTGAAGCAAGGTAATGTTTCCTGTCATGTGCCGGGAGCATCCACTATCTACATACCAGCAGTTGGAGATAGTACCCTTCGGACGTCCCTGCACGAGTAACAAAAGAATTAGTTAGATTTGGAGACCCAAGCCATTGCGGTCTTGGGTCGTCCATCCTTTTCAAAATAAACTACTTCCTTTAACTCACAGTCATGATGACTTATCAAAATTGATGAATCTTTAGAAAAATTAGAACCAGGAGATTGAGAAGTTTTGGATTTGGCAATCCAGGATCTCATCTGTCTCTTAACCGGAACAGGAGACTTTGGTTCAGCAACAACAGGTGAACTTATGAAAGCTTCACCTGATTGAATTGAAGTCTGCTATTCCAGCTTTCTCAACCTCTTGTTTCTTCTTCTTCTCTGTGGCTTTGAGAGTTTCGCCACAGGTTTCTCACCAGTATGTGTACTACCAGATGTAGATCCACAAGGTACATCATGTTGCGTTACCTTTCTTGTAATAGATGGTTTAGCTTCAGACTTTATCTTAGGCTTTACCATCGGTTTGACTAGTGGTTTCACCACATTTTGTTTTGGATTTTTGGGAGCTTTCACTGATGGCGACATGGGGATAACAGCTGGTTGTGGAACAACATGCCGTTCCCCTTTGTTCTTAGAAGGACAGTTCACAATAATGTGACCAATCAAACCACGGTGAAAACAATTCCTCTTGTCTATATAAGTTCTCTTGTAAGGCTCATTAGATCTGGCCTTAGATAACTCAGCATTATGAGCAGCAGGATTTGGTTTATGAACAGGAGTCTGAACCTTTAAAGTTTGGTTTTTGGGAGTATAATATTTTTCCAAATTTTCTTTATACCCAAGCCCATAGTGAGCAGAAAAAGCTTCTTTCTTTGCATGGTTAAGACTTTTATAACCCCCATAAAGCATTACCTTTAGATTATCATTTGTTTCAATAATATTGGGTTCAGTTAAAATACAATTATCACCATTAGTAATAATGTTTTTCTTTACTTTGTGTTCAGTCAACAACTCCTCAGATACTACTCCTTCAGGGCAAGAGTTAATGACCCGTCTTCAGAAGCAGTAACGAACTCCTCACTAGATGTGGAGTTAGCCTTACTTGAGGATTCATCCTTTTTAGGGGAATCATCCTTATCAGAGGACTCATCTAGATAAGTGAGATCAATGTCTATTAAGCAATTGACAAACTTCCCGCTCACTGGTGGAGGAATGGCATTAATACCCAGCCCTAACCCATTCATTTGTCTCACTACAAATTCGTAGTGTTCACCACAAAGCGAGAGTTTTTCAACTTCTCATTAGTGCATTTTAACTGCAAGATCTCATTTTTCAGTTTGTTGATTTCATTGTTCCATTTTTCCAACCCCCTGTGTCACACCCCGACCGATGGCCGAATCATCGGGGCGGGACATGTAAGACTGTTCATGAGCTCAAGGTTGACTAAATTATAATATGTTAAATCAAATTCCATTCAAACAAATACGAATCAAATTCAATGTACATAATGAAATATAATTTGTTTTTGAATTAAGATTATCTAGGTCCAAAGCCTATGTGTAGCATGTCTTGATCAAACTCATATGAAAGCACCTGAAACATGAATAAAATAAGGTCAACTAAAAAGTTGGTTAGAATAACACAAATTTGTACATAGATAGCATATAGTTAGTAAACCAAATCCTTTACATAACATGATAAATAAGGCATTTATGGGGAGCCGCTATTGTGTAACCAAGTACAATCAAACCTTGTAACTAGCATGCAAAACAAAGTGTGTTGTCGGTTTCAATCATCGCGTACCATGGGTGGGTTTGTCAGACTCAATAGATCTATCATTGAAAACCGTCGGCTTGTATAGTTAATGATTGCATATAATAGCATACAAGAGGTTAGCACACCTAGCACTCGGGGATAAAGCTCAAATTGCACACATGAATGTAAATAGGATTTGTACTTGTGTTGTTTGTGTAAATGTAAACATGTAAGTTGAATAGTGTTCATGTTTCACCCCAAAAATGTAAAAGAGTAAAATAGGGTTGTGAATACTCACTTGATTCGAAGGCGTAGCTAACACGAGATACTAGCTAGTAATGTGATCCTTGTAATGCACAACGTTAACCTAGAGTGTAATGTATATTGCATTAATAATGCACAATAGTCTAAGTCTAAGTCTAAGGTTGAATTGGATAAAGTTAGTGATTGGTACATGGAGGTATTGTATAAAACGGAAGATTTGAAATGAATATTTTTACAACATTTTGAATAAGGTTTGAGTTTGGAATAAGACAATTATATGTGAACTTCTTATTTAAAATTTACTACTTTTTAATCCATTAGAAATGATTTAATTAATTTGTTTAATATTCCCAAGTTGATAATTTAGTTTATGAAAACAATTCTGGGCTTTGGAGTTTTATAAAATAGTAATTTTTTTATAAAAGGAATTGAGTTTATATTAAAATAACAGAAGAAACAGAATCTGACCAAAGGTTGGGCACAACCGTGCCAAGGGTATGGCGCGACCGCGCTTAGGCACGGGGCGCGACCGTGCTTGGGCATGGGGCACGACCGTGCTTGGGCATGAGGCACGACCGTGCTAAGAGATTAGCACGATCATGTCTGGATTTTCCAGAACCTAATCTGACAAATTCTTGTATTAAAAACGGCTGAATTTATAGGGTTTTCAAAGAACGACTGTTTGCGAATCTAACCATGTATTTTAATTGAATGTATATCGTGTCTAGGGTGTAGTTCGACTAAGCCAAAAACGTGATGAACCCTAGATTCTGTTTGAGTTTAATTCGGTGGTATAAGCCCTGAATAGGTTAGGGCTTTCATTCAAGGGATTGAAATGAGTCTGATGATGTGTTTAATTACCTTAAACGATATCGAATTGGTGGAGTTCGACCAAACGGAGTTCCGACTTTGATGCGTTGATCCCTGGCGTCTCCGGTTGGGATTACGGCAAAATTGATGTGAGGAATGTTATTACAGGAGCTTGAAGATCATGCGCATATGATTGATTTCGGGAGTGTTTCGTGAATTGGACGAGATTGAGAGAAAGGAATGGAGAGGTGACGGTTTTGGTTTCCTAATCACTACGCGGTTATTAGAAAGTGATTAATTCGAAATGATTGGTTTGAAACGGCACAATAAGCGTTACAAATTTTGGATTCGAACAGATTTGCGATTAAAGACTGTTTTTACGTTTTAACTGATGTGAGGCGCGACCGTGCCAGACGAGGCGCGACCGTGCCAAAACGTGGCGCGACCGTGCCGGACGAGGCGCGACCGTACCAAAACGTGGCGCGACCGTGCCTACTAGGGTTTCTGGTTATTTACAAAATCAGCCCTTGCAAATTCAGCTTTGACATAATTAGTTTGGTTAGGATTTAACAGAACACCTAACGAGATTACTAACTGGATTAACTCTAAGAGGTGTTACCACATGATTATGAGTTCTAAATATTTGAATTTAATACGATCGGCTGACGATTAATGAGGTGTAGGTTTGAACAAGTATATGATTCAACATCGTGCAGTTATTTTATTATTTAAAATAAATTAAAATAGGGTCGAAAAAATCAGGAATGTTACAGTCTCCCCATGTTAAGGGAATTTCGTCCCGAAATTTAACTAATGGAGGCTTCTAAAAATCAAGAAAAAGGTGGGACTTTTGGGTTCTAGGTGAGAGTGACCGTTGGTATGATTTAGGCCTGATACTCAAGGTTGAATATGAATGATGACAATGAATTTAGTTTTTGAAATGGACTTAAGGAGAAGATTGTCGAATAGCAATTTGAATTCTAAATATAAGATGTATTACTTGTAACAAATTTGATGAGATTTTGAAATTTTGAGTTTGTGTAAGATGTAGTCTAGCGTGCTCAAAATTGTTAGTGGGTAAAAGATTTCATAAACATTGGTCTAGGTCAAAACTTCACGTGACACGAACAACGCTACTCCTGATAATATGATAGGACACTTATATATAGGAAGTACCATCGGCGTATCCACCATGCCCTCGTCACATTACATCCGTTTCGTTGTTACACATCATGATAAGTTTTAGGTCACAACCCACGACAAAATTTCACTATAGTTTCCATGCGCTGATTTTCATAATTCCGTGTGCACCCGTAATTATTCAAATCATTGTATGGTCCGTATAGATTGTTTCGTTGTGTGTGGGTAAGGGGGCACAATTTCGCTATGATCACGTATATTGTTTACACATAGAAAGTCGCTAACAAGTAACTAAGTCCCTAATCAGGTCAGTTCGCAACTAAAGAGTAGTAAAGTAGTAACACTTAAAGTTTCTTAGTTTGCTCGTGTTTGAACAAGAATACGTCAAACCCCGAGTCGTTTCAATGTATTATGGTCTTCAACTTTGGTGTACAAAGTGCATGACCATGTCTTGTGTATAATGTAATCAATCCATTGCAATAATTGTAAGCAAATTTTGTTTCGAGTATATAGTAAGCACATAAGTCTCATGTATGATCTAGTGTCACGTAGTTTGTAATCAAATAGGTCTCATATATAGCGTAAATAATTTAGCGTCTTGTATTTTGTAAATCAAAAAGCTCTAATGTGTAATGTATACAACATAGTATTATGTGTATTGTAGGAAATGGATCTCATGTATAGTGTTAACAACTTAGCACCATGTATTTTGTATAATGTACACCGTTTAGTATAAAGTGCTTTGTAACCAAATGAGTTTCTTGTATAGTATGGTCAATCTAGAATTATGTATCAATGAAGCAATTCTTGTGTATAACATATATTGCAAATGACTAAGTTTCGTGTATCATGTGCTCAATCCAGTAGCATATGTATTGCAAGTAAACATGTTTCATGCATTACGTGATCAATCGAGCAAATTGTGATTTGTAGCCAAACTAGTTTCATGTGTTATGTAGTTTGTGTAGAATTGGATATATTGAGGATAATTGAGTTTCATGTACCATGAGATTGCGTTAAATATATTGTGAACGTGTATACATGAGTATTGAACTTCGCGTGCGATGTGTACTAACGGGTCTTGCATGTGATCGAGTGCTGCGGACGAACGTGTTGTTTGGCGTTCTTGCATAATGTGGTAGTTAGGTTCAAGTCCTCAAATCTCATTGAGGTTGGTGGGAAAGGTTAACGTTTACGCGATATGGATCGTCTCTTGAAGCGTCGAGTGAAAGGTAACGAGGAGGTTTTGGAAATATTCTGGAATTTGTGTTTATAAATACGGGTCTTTGTTTGAACATAGAAAGTGGGAAATTATTTTTGGTTATAGACATATAAAGTAGTGAAATCATTGAATCGCATATTTTAGATGAATATGCAATTTATGAGAAAAATATTTTTAATCTAAAATTTCAACCTTTGGCTAAACAAGTAGTAGCATATTAATTTGGCCAAAGTTTAGAATTATTTACTTTAACGAATAAAAATCATAATTATTTATCAATTTTTAAAAAAAAATATTTTTATAAAATTGATTGCATTAACTTTCCTTATTTGGTGAAAAAGTTTTATGGAAAATTTATGTTTTTGATATTATCTAAAAATTTAATAAAGATAGCGATGTTTTGTTTAAATCACAAAATAGGATGATTTATTTATGAAAGGGTTTCTTGGTAATGCATTAAATCATGTTGAATGAAAGAAGTGATATTTGAGAAAGTTTGATGAAAATATAACAGGTGTAATTTACGCTCCACGGGTCAAATCAATAAACAATAACTGTAGAGTTGAAATATATGGAATTAACTAAATGCTGAAATGTTAAACATTACTCAAAACATAAGAAAATGGCTCTCAAATCGAAAATTTTTAAAGGAAATCTGTAGAAGCTTCTTCTAACGTCGCTGGTAGCTTTCCACTAGGAAGAAGATAATTGCCAAGATGAGCACCGCTATAGTCACTCGAGTAGCAGATCTGGCTTCAGTCCTGGCGGTCTCCGTGCGATGTCCTTGTACTTCCTTTTCGAGGATGGAGATTAACTCCTTTTGGTACCCTAATTGGTTTGCTAGGCTATCCATTCTTTGTCTTTGCAAGTCGTGTATCACTCCCTGCTCTATCCTTTGCCTCTCAAATTCTGAGGTTCTTACATATTGATGGAGGTCATGGGTTGGAATCCCCATAACACTAGTGGGTGCCATGGTTTGTCTTACCCAAGGGTTAGGATGGTTTGGGTCGGGCATTAGGTATGGGTCTCTTAGTGGGGGTGGCAATTGATTATGGAGGTGAGGTGTATGATACGGGTTTACGGGTACTGGTGATTCAGGTGTTCGAAGTCTCGGGCCGATGTTCCTAATCCAGTCCGCCCTTACATCAAACCTTGGCCTAGCAGTTGGAGTTGTTGGTGACCGATACATGGGTGTCTCACTGTCTTCTTCCCAATCAGATTCTGATCCAGGACGGTAAACCGGGGAGGGAGGAGGGTAGGAGTCCATGTCTAGCAGAAAAACAATGAAAAAGTTGTAAGTGATAATGAAATTTGAAGTGTCGAATATAGAAGTTCTTATGGGTTTTGGAGTTTGACTAGTCATAACGCCGAACCTTCACGATAGTATTTTAGAATTACACTTGACCTATAAGTAATGTATCCCTAAGGAGAATTCCCAGGAAAGAGGGGTGGGTCGCTAAGACACACTTAAGTACCCTATCTTTCCTTAGCCAGAATTCCTCATGGGCTTACACACTCTTCCAACCATCATGTATTAATAATGCTATTGTTGGGCTCATGGTTATGATGGGAGTTGTTGTGGACTGGGCTTTGAGGCCCAAAGTAAGATTTATGCATTTTAGTGGGCTTCTTCTTCTTGTAGGATAGATGGGCTTCTTGGTTTATTATTGGTGGACATTAGGCTCAATAATTTAAGTCTTTGTTCATAAAGGTGATGGTATCATGTATGGGAGTCTAAATGTGTATGAATAATTTGGTGTGTATGTGTGTGTGTTAAACTTAGGATAGTGTTTTAAATAATTTAAGTAGGTAGCTATGAATAGAAGGGAAAAGTTGGCAGGAAATGTGACACATAAACTATTGAGTATTGTATCATGTGATGTAATCATATATTATAACATATAAAGATATTCACATATGAAATAAGCATATAGCATGTAGGTAGTAATGAGTGTAAGCATGAGAGTTATCAAGTAGTGTGACACATAAGTCATCATGTATTGTATCAAATGGTGTAAATACTTATGATATCATGTAAAAATAATCACACAGGAATTGAAAATGTAACATGTAGTAGCATGGCATTGTATGGGTGTCCTAAAGTTATAGTCTAGGTCAGGAGTGTCTAATAACCTAGTTCCCTATAACCAAGGCTCTGATACCAATCTATCACACCCCGACCGATGGCGGAATCATCGGGGCGGGACATGTAAGACTGTTCATGAGCTCAAGGTTGACTAAATTGTAATATGTTAAATCAAATTCCATTCAAACAAATACGAATCAAATTCAATGTACATAATGAAATACAATTTGTTTTTGAATTAAGATTATCTAGGTCCAAAGCCTATGTGTAGCATGTCTTGATCAAACTCATATGAAAGCACCTGAAACATGAATAAAATAAGGTCAACTAAAAAGTTGGTGAGTATAACACAAATTTGTACATAGATAGCATATAGTTTGTAAACCAAATCCTTTACATAACATGATAAATAAGGCATTTATGGGGAGCCGCTATTGTGTAACCAAGTACAATCAAACCTTGTAACTAGCATGCAAAACAAAGTGTGTTGTCGGTTTCAATCACCGCGTACCATGGGTGGGTTTGTCAGACTCAATAGATCTATCATTGAAAATCGTCGGCTTGTATAGTTAATGATTGCACATAATAGCATACAAGAGGTTAGCACACCTAGCACTCGGGCACAAAGCTCAAATTGCACACATGAATGTAAATAGGATTTATACTTGTGTTGTTTGTGTAAATGTAAACATGTAAGTTGAATAGTGTTCATGTTTCACCCCAAAAATGTAAAAGAGTAAAAAAGGGTTGTGAATACTCACTTGATTCGAAGGCGTAGCTAACACGAGAAACTAGCTAGTAATGTGATCCTTGTAATGCACAACGTTAACCTAGAGTGTAATGTATATTGCATTAATAATGCACAATAGTCTAAGTCTAAGCCTAAGGTTGAATTGGATAAAGTTAGTGATTGGTACATGGAGGTATTGTATAAAACGGAAGATTTGAAATGAATATTTTTACAACATTTTGAATAAGGTTTGAGTTTGGAATAAGACAATTATATGTGAACTTCTTATTTAAAATTTACTACTTTTTAATCCATTAGAAATGATTTAATTAATTTGTTTAATATTCCCAAGTTGATAATTTAGTTTATGAAAACAATTCTGGGCTTTGGAGTTTTATAAAATAGTAATTTTTTTTATAAAAGGAATTGAGTTTATATTAAAATAACAGAAGAAACAGATTCTGACCAAAGGTTGGGCACAACCGTGCCAAGGGTATGGCGCGACCGCGCTTAGGCACGGGGCGCGACCGTGCTTGGGCATGGGGCGTGACCGTGCTTGGGCATGAGGCACGACCGTGCTAAGAGATTAGCACGATCGTGTCTAGATTTTCCAGAACCTAATCTGACAAATTCTTGTATTAAAAACGGCTGAATTTATAGGGTTTTCAAAGAACGACTGTTTGCGAATCTAACCATGTATTTTAATTGAAGGTATATCGTGTCTAGGGTGTAGTTCGACTAAGCCAAAAACGTGATGAACCCTAGATTCTGTTTGAGTTTAATTCGGTGGTATAAGCCCTGAATAGGTTAGGGCTTTCATTCAAGGGATTGAAATGAGTCTGATGATGTGTTTAATTACCTTAAACGATATCGAATTGGTGGAGTTCGACCAAACGGAGTTCCGACTTTGATGCGTTGATCCCTGGCGTCTCCGGTTGGGATTCCGGCAAAATTGATGTGAGGAATGTGATTACAGGAGCTTGAAGATCATGCGCATATGATTGATTTCGGGAGTGTTTCGTGAATTGGACGAGATTGAGAGAAAGGAATGGAGAGGTGACGGTTTTGGTTTCCTAATCACTACGCGGTTATTAGAAAGTGATTAATTCGAAATGATTGGTTTGAAACGGCACAATAAGCGTTACAAATTTTGGATTTGAACAGATTTGCGATTAAAGACTGTTTTTACGTTTTAACTGATGTGAGGCGTGACCGTGCCTATAAGAGGCGCGACCGTGCCAAAACGTGGCGCGACCGTGCCGGACGAGGCCCGACCGTGCCAAAACGTGGCGTGACCGTGCCTACTAGCGTTTCTGGTTATTTACAAAATCAGCCCTTGCAAATTCAGCTTTGACAGAATTAGTTTGGTTAGGATTTAACAGAACACCTAACGAGATTACTAACTGGATTAACTCTAAGAGGTGTTACCACATGATTATGAGTTCTAAATCTTTGAATTTAATACGATCGGCTGACGATTAATGAGGTGTAGGTTTGAACAAGTATATGATTCAACATCGTGCAGTTATTTTATTATTTAAAATAAATTAAAATAGGGTCGAAAAAATCAGGAATGTTACACCCTGTATGCAACATGTAAGTGTGTCACACCCCAACCGACGGCGGAATCATCGGGGCGGGATATGTAGACTGTTCATCAGCACAAGATTGACTAAATTGTAATATATTAAACATCAATTTCATTTCAAATAATCCAAACACAACCAAATCCAAGAAAGAAAATAATTGAAATACATAAAATCCTTTATTCAAATTAACTAAGTCCCAAAGCCTATGTGTAGCAAATCTTGATCAAATCACACATTAGTACTTGAAACATTAATAAAATAAGGTCAACTAAAAAGTTGGTGAGCATACATAGGTTTGTATATAGATAGCATATAGTTTATAAATAAACAAATCCTTACATAACATGATAAAATAAGGCATTTATGGAGAGCAGCTATTGTGTAACCAAGTACAATCAAACCTTTGTAACTAGCATGCAAAATTGTGTTGTCGGTAACAATCACCCCAATCTGGGTGGGTTTGTCAGACTCAATAGATCTATCATTGTTTACCGTCGGCTTGAATAGTTAATGATTGCTCATAAATCGCATACAAAAGTTAACACACCTAGCACTCAGTCATAAAACTCAAATTTTCACACATGAATGTAAAGAGGATTTGTACTTATGTAGTTTGTGTAAATGTAAGCAAAAATGTTGTATAGTGTTCATGTTCCACCCCAAAAAGTGTAAAAGAGTAAAAGGGGCTATGTAATACTCACTTGGTTTGAAGGCGTAGTTAACACGAGATACTAGAGAGTAACGAGCTCCTCGTAATGCACAACGTTAACCTAGAGTGTATTATGTATTGAATCAATAGTGTGTACAATAGTCTATGTTTAAGTCTAGGGTTGGATTGGGTGTGTGTATAAGGAATTAGAGTTGTGAGTGTTAGTGGTTTGTACTTGAATGGTGTTGTATAAAATTAGGGTTTGAGTTTGAAATAACTAAGTAAATAAATTACATAATTATTATTTATCTACTTGGTTATAAAAATAATGTAGGGGTAATTAAGTATAACCTAATTAAATAATTTTTATTTAAATATAAATTAAATAAATAATTGTTACCTTATTTATTTATTTATAAAATGTGTAACTTATTCATTTAATTACAAAAATATATTGATTGTTTTATATTAAACATAAACTTTTCTTACTTTATTTTCATAAAGATATGTAATTAAGTTGTGTAAATAATATTTAAATGTAGGGTTTAACAATAATTATAAAATTAATTTTTTTGTAAGTTTTAAATAATTAATTTCTATTTATTCATTTTTATAAAATCAATTGTTTTTATTTAAAAATTAATTTGAAATACTTATTGTTTTTAAATTATGGAAGTGATTATTCTGCTAAGATTTTTCTCACAAACGACCGTGCCTGGACAAGGCACGATCGTGCTAGGACCACGGGCGCGACCGTGCTAGTCAGGGACGCGACCGTGTTGACCAAACAGAATGCATAATTAGGTTGTTCACGAGGCACGATCGTGTCTTGGGCTAGGCACGACCGTGTCTAGGGTTTTGAGGCACGACCAAGTCTAGCCAAGGGCATGACCGGGTCTGAGTGTGTGAGGCACGACCGCGCTGGTATTTGGCGCGACCATGTCTCTTGAAGCACGACCGCGCTAGAATGCTAGCGCGACCGTTTCTGTTCCAAAACAGATTCAATTTGACTAATTCTTATATTGTTAATGTTGGAATTCATAGGGCTTTCATCTGTAGGGTTATTACGAGTCTATTGGAATATATTAATTGTATTTAAAACGTGTTCAAAGTAGATTTCGATTAAAACATTTTGAACGAAAACATAGGTTTGGGTTCGTGAAGATTTTCATATTGTAAGCCCCAATTAAGTTGGGGCTTTTGATCTATAGACTAAAACGAATGGGTATGAGGTTTCAATTACCCGGAAGGACGATGAATTGATGGTGTACGGTAGAAACAATTTCCGACAACGATGGGTTAGACCTCTGGTCTTCTGTTGCAATTCCGACTGCTTCAATGTTTTCGGTAGCTTCAGAGAGGATCGATAATGTGTTTTGCTTGAGAGGATTGCAATCAAAATGAAGGAATTGTTGGTCTCATGAAAGGGTTTGACGTTTTTGAGGCTAATCGATTTAATTGGATTTACTTGTTGTAATTTCGGTGATTGAATAACTTAATTGTGCTCGTTAATAGTATTAACGTGTGTAATGGTTACGAATTCGAACGTCCCTGTGATTAAAGACTGCATTTACGTTTCAACTGATGAGAGGCGCGACCGTGCCCATATGAGGCGCAACCGTGCCAAGGCAATGGGCGCGACCGTTCCAAAGCAAGTCGCGCGACCGTGCCAAGGCACTTGGCGCGACCATGCCAGAACGAGGCGCGACCATGCCTATTAGGGTTTCTGGTTATTTATTTATAAAATCAGTCCTTGAAATTTTCAGTATTGACAAACTTGTATAAATATGAATTTATGTAGAGTTTAATAGGATATACTCGTGTAAAATTTGCGGATTTGCATTGAAACATAGTATTTAATTGTTGGTACGAATAGAACAAGTCAGTGTACTAGAATTTGGTTTGAAATGCATCACATTGAACTGAAATATAAATAATGAAAATCAGAGATGTTACAGTATCCCCATGTTGAGGGAATTTCGTCCCGAAATTTAGCTAGTGGAAGCGACGGCATCTGTGAAGAGATGGGGGTACTTGAGCTTCATTTGGTCCTCTCGTTCCCAAGTGAATTCAGGACCACGTTTAGATTCCCAACGAACTTTGACAATAGGAATACGGCTTCGCTTGAGCTGCTTGACTTCACGATCCATGATTTCTACTGGTCTCTCCACGAAGTGCATCGTTTCGTCAATGTGCACGTCATCAAGAGGTATGTGAAGATTTTCATCAGCAAGGCATTTCTTCAGGTTAGACACTTGAAATGTAGGATGCACGTTACCAAGCGATGGAGGTAACTCGAGTTTGTAAGCCACTTTCCCAATCCTTTCAAGGATCTTGAATGGACCCACATAGCGAGGTGATAATTTGCCTTTCTTTCCAAAATGGATCACACCCTTCCACGGGGACACCTTTAGAAGGACAAGGTCACCGACTTGGAATTCCAAGGGTTTTTGTCGTTTATCGGCATAACTCTTTTGCCGACTTCTCGCTACTCGGATGTTGTCACGGATTTGAATAATCTTGTCGGATGTTTCTTGAATTAGCTCGGGACCGGTGATTTGTGCTTCACCAATCTCGTTCCAACAGATAGGAGAACGACACTTGCGACCATAGAGAGCTTCAAATGGAGCCATGTTGATACTCGTGTGGTAGCTATTATTGTAAGAGAACTCGATTAGGGATAGATGTGAATCCCAATTGCCACCAAAATCAATTACACAAGCTCTAAGCATATCTTCAAGAGTTTGGATTGTTCGCTCGGTCTGACCATCAGTTTGAGGATGGTAGGCCGTGCTCAAATCCAATCGTGTACCAATAGCAGTTTGGAGAGATTGCCAAAAGCGAGAGGTGAACCGGGCATCTCTGTCGGAGATTATGTTTAAGGGAACACCGTGACGGCTCACAATTTCATCAATGTAAATTCGGGCTAGTTTCTCAACCCGATAGTCTTCACGGATAGGCAAGAAATGAGCAGATTTGGTGAGACGGTCAATGATCACCCAAATGCTATCATAACCACTTGAGGTGCGAGGATGTTTGGTAATGAAATCCATAGCTAAGTTCTCCCATTTCCACACGGGAATTTCTGGTTGTTAAAGTAATCTGGAAGGACGTTGGTGTTCGGCTTTGACTTTGGAGCACGTTAGACATTTGGAAAAATAGAGAGCAATGTCCTTTTTCATACCGGGCCACCAATATTGTTGGCGAAGATCTTGGTACATTTTATCCGCACAAGGATGAATAGAATAACGAGTCTTGTGAGCCTCGTTCATAAGAAAAGTACGGAGATCATCGCGATCGGGAACCCAAATACGGTTCAAGTAATAAAGTAAGCCATTGGGTTTTGATTCAAGTTGGAGTTCAACACCACACGACATTTCCTCGTACATATTACCCTCGGTGACTGAGACGTGTTGAGCTTCTAAGATGCGATTTTGAATATCGGTTTGAATTCGGACACATTGAAGCATGACATGGTCCTTTCGACTCAAAGCGTCGGCTACAACATTCGCTTTGCCAGGATGGTAACGAATCTCACAGTCATAGTTGTTAAGGAGTTCAACCCAACGTCGTTGTCTCATATTGAGTTCCTTTTGGTTGAAGATGTGTTGGAGACTTTTGTGGTCGGTGAACACCACACACTTCGTGCCATAGAGGTAATGTCTCCAAATCTTCAATGCGAATACGACCGCACCCAACTCGAGATTATGCGTCGTATAATTATTCTCGTGAATCTTGAGTTGTCTTGACGCGTACGCGATTACTTTGCCTCGTTGCATGAGAACACAACCGAGACCTTGGATGGAAGCATCACAGTAGACAACTAGATCATCATTCCCATCAGGGAGAGTCAAAATAGGAGCATTGCACAACTTTTGCTTAAGAGTTTGGAAAGCTTCTTCTTGCTTTGGTCCCCATTCATAAGTTTTACCCTTGTGGGTTAAAGCGGTGAGAGGAACAACAATCTTAGAGAAATTTGAAATGAATCGACTATAATATCCCGCAAGACCAAGAAATGAATGAACTTCGGTGGGGGTCTTCGGGGCATTCCAATTTTTAACCATTTCGATCTTAGCAGGGTCAACATGAATTCCCTTGTCGTTAACGATATGACCAAGAAATTAAACTTCCGTTAGCCAAAATTCATATTTGGAGAATTTGGCATAGAGTTGTTTCTTCCGCAAGAGGTCCAAAACCAATCTAAGGTGTTGCTCATGGTCGGCTTTAGTCTTGGAGTAGATTAAGATATCGTCAATGAAGACGATCATAAATTTATCAAGGTACGGTTTGCACACACGATTCATGAGTTCCATGAAGACCGCGGGTGCATTGGTAAGTCCAAAAGGCATGACCATGAACTCGTAGTGACCATACTTTCTTCGGAAAGCAGTCTTTGGAATATCTTCCTCTTGTACACGGAGTTAGTGATAACCAGATCGAAGATCGATCTTTGAGAAGCAAGTAGAGCCTTGAAGTTGATCGAAGAGATCATCAATCCTAGGCAAAGGATAACGGTTTTTTATGGTAAGCTTGTTGAGTTCGCGGTAGTCAATACACATGCGGAATGATCCATCCTTCTTTTTGACGAATAAGACGGGTGCACCCCACGGTGAACGACTTGGACTAATGAATCCCTTGTCGGAGAGCTCTTGAAGTTGACTTGCAAGTTCTTGCATTTCAGAAGGTGCAAGACGGTATGGAGCTCTAGCCACGGGGTTAGCTCCGGGCACAAGATCAATGCGAAATTCTACTTGTCGAACGGGTGGAAGACCGGATAGATCTTCGGGAAATACTTTGGGAAAATCCTGAATGATGGGAATGTCTTGTATACTCTTCTCTTTGACATCCTTTTGAACAATATGAGCTAAGAAGGCCACGCACTTCTTTTGTAGGTACTTTTGGGCGGTAGTGCATGACATTAACTTAAGTCCTTTGCAAGGCTTTTCACCAAAGACTCTTAACGTTTCTCCCGACGGTAGAGGTATTCGGATGCACTTCTCGAAACAGATGACTTCGGCATGATGATTTGATAGCCAATCCATGCCTATGATTATATCAAAACTTCCTAGTGGCATTGGTACAAGGTTGATTGGAAATGTATGTTCATTAAGTTCTAGAGAGCAGTCATAGATAATAGACTCAATTGTAAGTGAATCACCATTTGCTATTTCTACAGTGAAGGTTTTCTCTAATTGGGATCGCGTCTTTGCAAGTAAGGGTTGAAAATTAACTGACACAAAACTTTTATCGGCCCCGGTATCAAATAAAATGGAGGCATATTGACTATTAACAAGGAACGTACCGTGGCGTTTATTGTAACATTCTTGATTTTTCGACCCTATTTGAATTTATTTTAATTAATAAAATAACAATACGACATTAAATCATATACTTGTTCAAACCTACACCTCATTAATTGTTAGCCGATTGTATTCAATTCGAAGATATAGAACTCTTAATCATGTGGTAACACCTCCTAGAGTTAATACAGTTAGTAATCCCGTTAATTTTCCGTTAAATCCTAACCAAGCTAATTCTGTCAAAGTTGAAGTTGCAAGGGCTGAATCTGTAAATAACCAGAAACCCTAGTAGGCACGGTCGCGCCACGTGTTGGCACGGTCGCGCCTCGTCTGACACGGTCGCGTCTATTATTGGCACGGTCGCGCCTGAGAAACAGTCAAAACGTAAATGCAGTTTCAAAACGCTTGGTCGTTCGAATTCGAATCCTATGTGCGTTTCATTTCCTGTATCAAAGAAAATAATCGTCTATTTCGATTACTATCATGCAATTGCAAATTCTCTCAAGAAAAGCCATCCAATATTTCTCCCAAGCCTCGAATCATTATTTTCGATCCCGTTGCTACCAAATAATCAAGAAACTCAATCCTCCAATCATCTCTAAGGTTGCTGAAGGAGTTGGAACAACCGGAATAGCAGTAGAAGCCGCCGGAAGCCACTTTCTCCGTCGCCGGAACTCCCTTCTACCGATCGCTATCAATTCCTTTCTGTTTTAGGTAATTGAATCATTCCTCTTGTTCGTTTCAATCCATATATCAAAAGCCCCATATTAATTTGGGCTTCCATTATAGAAATCATCCCGAATCAGAATCTATGTTTCATTCCAAAATTGTGACACCAGACATTTCAGGTCAATATCCGTACATGTTATAAACAAGTTTAAATTATAATTGTTTTGTGATTTACTTAATTTCACAAACAAGGACATTAAGGTCTAACAAAAATCGTACAGGGTCTCATTTCACATTCTGGTAATTCTAGGAGTTACCGGTTCACGTACCAGGATAACCCGACTAAATACGAACACTAGTGGTTAAATTTACACTTAAATCAAATGGTTTGATTTATTTAACCCCAACCCACTTGCTTGACTTTTCGGCCAAAATTCAGAGAAGCCATTCCCCCACTTGCAAGTTCACTCAATCTCAGATTAAGAACCATACCTCTTCAGTCGAAATCCCACAATCCCTTCCATACTTCTCATTTTCATACGGCAACTTCCCAATTCTCCTTCTAGTCGAAGTCCAGTTTAAGGCAGAAATCCACCACAATTCGGTATTTTAAGAAGATTTCAAGTGTTCTAAAGAAAGTTTAACAGAAGATTCAAGACTCTTCTCTGTTTTCTTTCATCATCTTCGTCTCGGTTTTAAGGTAAAAACTCGATATTATCCACTTTATTTTCTTTAAAACCGTATCTAAGCCTACAAAAGGTTCAATCGCAAGTAAGATAACAAGAAAAGTGTGTCAAATTCAAGATTTGAACATAAAAATATACAGGACGAATTCTGTCAATCAAAGTGCAGTAATCGAAACTAGGAGTTTCGATACCTGTTCAATCGAAACTAGGAGTTTCGATACCTGTTATTCAATCGAAACTAGGAGTTTCGATACCTATTCAATCGAAACTAGGAGTTTCGATACCAATTTACCCAATCGAAACTAGGAGTTTCGATACTAGTTGTTCAATCGAAACTAGGTAGTTTCGATACATATTGCTCAATCGAAACTAGATAGTTTCGATACCCTTCTTGCCAATCGAAACTTGGTAGTTTCGATACCCAACTACTCAATCGAAACTAGGTAGTTTCGATACCCAACTACTCAATCGAAACTATGAAGTTTCGATACTCAATTGCCCAATCGAAACTAGGAAGTTTCGACATCTGTTCATCAGTCACATTGGGCAGTAACTAAGATCTGTTTTATAACAAAACAAGTATTGAACAACTAAGAGGATATTTTAAACAAAAGCAACCAGATTTACAAAGTCGGTGAACAATTTGCAATATAAGACATTCGGTCATAACACGAATTACCCTTTTTGAAATTAGGGTACGAATGGTCAAGTTGACTAGAACAATTATCATTGCAAGCATACACAAACTCAAGGTGAGTTCACGGCCCCCTTTTAACTCTTTACTGTTTTGTAAACATCGGGGGAGAAATATACTTACTTGTTATGTTTTGAAAACATGAATTACATTGCTTATACGTTTGACAATATGAACATTTTGGTTTAACTTCTTGTGAGTCTCCCAGCCCCACTTTTACTACTTGTTTTTAAATTGTTTTTAAACAAACGGGGAGAAAACTTTCTCAACTAAACAGCTGGACACAAGTACACACAACGATTGTTCGGATGAACAACACACAACGATTGTTCGGATGAACAACACACAACGATTGTTCGGATGAACAACACTCAACGATTTAAGGAAAAACATACTTACAACTATTTCATGGGATAACAAGAGAATAAGACACGACTTTATGTTTACATGGGATGAGAACAACACATTGGAGGTCGCTAAAGTCCCCTGGAACAACATAGTAACCATTAACTGTAGCCTAGGGTCCTATGAATAGTACTATGGAGAGTGACGTCTCCCGGTCATGGTTAGTCGCGCTAACCACAATCTGGAGGATTTATGGCCGCATAGAACCTGATAACAATTATTAGGGGCTCACACATGTCATGGTTTGGTTACGCCTCATGTATGAACATATTATTTGTATTCCTAGCTAGTTTACAAATGGGTCAACAATTTTTATTCTGATTATCACATGCAACTGGAACTATTTACGAACAATTGAATTTAAACAAAAGAGTTTTGATCCGGTTAAAGTGATCATGTTTCTACAAAAGGGTTCTGATCTGGTTATAAGGATCATGTTTAAACATTGAATTTATGACGGTAAAGTCATGGTAATGTTTTCAAATGAAAACTACTTAGTTTTATGACGGTAAAGTCATGGTAATGTTTTCGGGAAAAACTATAAGCACTAATATAACTAACTGTGTGAACTCACCAACCTTTGTGTTGACACTTTCAAGTATGTTTCTCAGGTGACCTCTAGCCATGGCGCGGTTGGAATAGGCTAGCTATGTTGGATCAATTCCTAGTAGCTGGAAGGGCGTAGAATATCAAGTCTCAAGTCTGTTGTTGATCTAGAAGAACTTAGATCATAGTATATCTTAGTTTTAGTAATTGTATATGTAATCAAGTCTTAGAAATCATTATTACAGCTTCCGCTATCGTGTAATGAACCAATCGTTACAACCTGTATTTATTTAATAAGTAAATAAATATGGGGGTGTGACAGATTGGTATCAGAGCAATGGTTTTAGCGAATTAGGTTTCCTTAGTGATACCTAGGCTCTAACCGGACTCATTTAGGGACCAAGATTTCTAAGACTTGCATCACATTAAAAACACCCAAGACTTGAGCATAGGAATTCCAACCGTTGCCGAACAATTTGTGTAGACTATTAGTGCATGGAGTTAAACTAGGGTACCGTTAGCTACACTAATACAATTACATGGCACATGTAGTGAACACTCAGACACGTACAACAATGTGAAAATAATAAACACTTATAACATGTTACTGTTCGGATTACGAGTCAAGAATAATGGGTACTCAACATACTGCAACCTTAGAAGATCGAGTTACGAGCTGAGCTTGGACTTCGACGACAACGATCGTCAGTTACCGATCTTGGTATCACAACAGGCTGAACTCGTACCAGAATCTGTACCTATACCTGCACCACAACTACTCCAGCCATGGAGGCAACTATCTTTCTAACGTATTTGCGGTATAAATACTCTCCTTCATAAGTTTTCGGATCGGATGCCTAGACTCTCGCCATGTTATATGGCTGGCATGATTGCCCAGACAGAAGGGAATTCAAGGTGAATAAGCAGGACTAAATGGGAGAGAACTCCAAGGGTCAGGAGACCCAGACATACATCAGGATCATGTGGATCCATGCATATATACAGACTTGGAGCATGAGTTGCTCGACACTCGTTTGAGGATCTCTGCCCAACACATAGTGCCTGAATTTCACCATGCACATTTTTTTAGAGACACTGGTGGTGCCTCTCTACCCTTGGCCTCATCCGACAACTGCCATATTCGGCAGATTCATGAGTATTGGTACACATAATTAAGAGTAATCCGATAAAACAATACACACTCCTGTACAAATGTTCAAACGCAATCTAATGATCTTTTCAAATCACTTTTGATTAAAAGCTAGGGATAGAAGAAACACTATAGGGATCAGGCAAGGCAAATCATCATTACGGGTGCACACGTAATCATAATTTGCAGTGCATGGGAACTTTAGTGAGTCTTGCTGTCTAAGCTGATGATCAACTCATGTTCTCAATCACTTGATTAAGGATTGGATCTCAACAAATCAGACTTCTCAATTTGGTGCTCACAAAGCATTCTCCTAATTTTGGAGGAACGAGAGAAATTCAAATTGAATTCAACCAATCCTTAGTAAATCCTGAACGACGAAGAAATTCGCACATTCACTCTTTGATATTCTACTTGTCAGGAATGCTTCAAATTGAGCGTTACCACAACTAACACTTACAGTAATTGCACAACTATTGTGGGAGATTATAGCGTAATCTCAGGATTCATTATACAGTTTAATCTCATGATCCATCATACAGTTCAATCTCACAATTGATTGAAAGTTACGCCAAGAGTGTTATGCGCTAACTTCAGTAATAGGGCAGGATATTATTCTGACCCGCATACACATGGCACCTATGGATATTGTGGAACTCGACATGAGACAAGTAGGAAATCGGACATTTCAGAATGTCGGTCAAACAGGATTGCTCTCGCAGCCATTGACATTCAATATACCTTTAAGTCTAACTATTCTCTCGGTAATAGATAAGCCGGGTTTGATGCTCGAGCAAATGCCAAAGAAACCTAAGTGTGGACTAACGACTATTGTCGCACTAACCAAAACGACATGCAAAACCCTTAAAGGAGTCCCAAATGCGGAATCTCATGCTAATCTCATTAGCTCATGATATGCATAAAGGACGTAAACTCGAACTATTCACAATAGGCCACTGTCCACAAAGAGTTGAGAAGAATAATTTATTACTCTTTTATACTCGCACTTCCTCAAGGTTCATCTTGATGGATGGATCCCAGATTTAGCCTAGAAAAGAGATGTGATTGCATCTTTCACTCCTAGTTTTCTATAATTGGGAAGCTCTAGAGCATCTATTGTTAAGAAATGATCTCTTAGAGTAGACTCAGTTAGAATACAAAAGTCTCGACGTTCAACACTCATTACCTCAAGTTTATCCTTGTGCTAAGGATTTTAAGGCTATAACCTGAATGAGTGGAATACGTAATGGTAAGTCACCAAAGTACCATTCAAACACTAAGGGAGTGCATACACACCGTATGACTAATAGTTGACTATCAGCTCTTTCTGCCAACTTAATGAGTTGACAAACCCATAGCCCATTTTGGGGAAAACACTAATTCGATGAGACCATTCTTACAGTATTATTATTCATTCCCTCAGCTAGACGGAATATGAATATCCCAAACAAACATCGAACTTCGTATGGCTTACATTCTTCGAAGGTATGGTAGTCGAGACATGAGTTTACATATCAAGACGCTACAACCCAAAGGCTAGTATGCCTTGAAAAGTAGTGCAAACAAAGGGGTAAAGTAGTGATTAGACTCGAAGTTTGCAAATAAGAGCTCCCGAGGAACATCAATTCTTAGCTCCATGAAGGCACATGGAGAGGAAAATCATAGAAAACATGAAACCCGAAATAAGAGAAAAGTTTTAGTCCGGGAAAATGCTTTGGAAAAGCATAAGAGGGACAAACATAAAGTTTCATTTTCATACTCTTTCATTTCTACCCAATATATAACAAAAACTTGGACACCTCGTCGAGTAATTCTTTCATAATACTGAGTTTCTCATCATGGGGAGTTCCGGTACTGTTTGTAAAGAAAAAGGATGGAACCTTTAGAAGGTGCATCAATTATCGGGAGTTGAACAAGCTGACAATCAAAAACCTGTATCCTCTTCCTCGAGTAGACGATTTGTTTGATCAACTTCAAGGGTCCAGTTTCTATTATAAAATTGATCTACAATCAGGATATCCTCAACTGAAAATTCAGGAAGAAGATATACCAAAAACGACTTTTAGGACTCGTTACGGTCACTACGAGTTCCTAGTTATGCCATTTGGCTTGACTAATGCACCGGCCGTTTTCATGGATCTAATGAACCGCGTGTGCAAGCCATACTTGAATAAATTCGTGATTGTATTTATCGATGACATATCAATATATTCACAAACCAATGAGGAACATGAACATCATTTGAAATCAATCTTGGAACTACTCCGGAATGAGAAACGTTATGCCAAATTCTCTAAGTGTGAGTTTCGGATTCGAGAGGTTCACTTTCTCGGAAACGTCATCAATAAGAAGGGTATTCACGTAATTCCAACCAAGATTGAAGCTATCAAAAACTGGGAAGCACCAAGAACTCCGACTGAGGTGCGTCAATTTTTGGGTTTGGCCGGCTATTACAAACGATTCATCGAGAATTTTTCGAAAATAGCCTTGCCTTTAACCACATTAACCCAGAAAGAAAAGAAGTATGATTGGAGTGACCAGCAGGAGTCAGCTTTCCAATTACTGAAGCAGAAGCTGTGTAGTGCACCGATCTTATCCCTTCCGGAGGGAATCGACAATTTTGTTGTGTACTGCGATGCATCACACCAAGGACTTGGTTGTGTGTTAATGCAAAAAGACAAGGTCATCGCATATGCCTCACGACAACTAAAAGTGCACGAAAAGAATTATACGACTCATGATCTGGAATTGGGTGCTGTCGTGTTTGCACTCAAGATTTGGAGACATTACTTATACGGTACAAAATGTACTATTTTTTACAGACCACAAGAGTCTCCAGCACATCTTTAATCAGAAAGAACTTAACATGAGGCAACGTCGTTGGGTAGAACTACTGAATGATTACGACTGTGATATCAAGTATCACCCTGGTAAGGTAAATGTCGTAGTAGATGCCTTGAGTCGTAAGGAACGGGTTAAAACTCTCCGTGTTCGTGCCCTAGGATTGACAATTCATGCGAGTCTCACGACTCAAATCCGGATGGCACAACAGGAGGCAATCAAAGAAGATAACATTCAGAGTGAAGCTATACGAAGAATGATCAGACAATTAGAGCCAAAATCAGATGATACTTTATACTTTGCAAATAGAATTTGGGTGCCATGTTTTAGTAACTTACGGGAGTTAGTTATGGACGAAGCCCACAAGTCTAGGTACCCCATTCACCCAGGTTCGGATAAAATGTATAAGGATCTGAAAGAACTTTACTGGTGGCCGAACATGAAAAGAGAAATTGCTATTTACGTCGGTAAATGCCTGACATGTTCAAAGGTAAAGGCAGAACATCAGAAACCGTCGGGATTGTTATAACAACCCGAGATACCTCAATGGAAATGGGAACAAATTTCAATGGATTTCATTTCAAAGTTATCCAGAACACCTAGCAACTATGAAACTATATGATAATCGTCAGTCGTTTGACGAAATCCGCGCATTCCCTACCAATAAAGGAGACAGATAAAAGTAAGAAGCGTGCAAGGCTAAATATTAAGGGAATTAAGGCCAGGCATGGTATGCCAGTTTCCATTTTCACAAAAAGGGACGGTCGATTCATGTCAAGAATCTGGCAGTCTGTACAATAAGCCTTGGGCACACGCCTTTACATGACCACTGCATATCATCCCCAGATGAACGGTCAAAGTAAAAGGACCATCCAAACTTTAAAAGATGTGCTCCGTGTGTGTATAATCGATTTCAGAGGAAATAGGGATACTCACCGCCGTTGGATGAGTTTTCATATAATATCAACTACCATACCAGCATTAAAGCCGCTCCGTTGAGTCTTTGTATGGTTATAAGTGTCACTCATCGCTATGTTGGGCGGGGGTTAACGAAAAGCATTTGACTGGTCCTGATATTGGCTAGGAAACCACTGACAAGATCGTCGAAATAAAAGATCGTCTGAAAGCCACTCAAGACAGACGAAAGAGAGTGGAGCTAGCAACAGACGAAAACCATTAGAATTCCAAGTGATAGACAAAGTCACGTTGAAGGTCTCACCTTGGAAAAGAGTGGCAAAATTTGGCAACCGTGGCAAGCTTAATCCTAGGTACGTTGAACCATTTGAATGAGAGGATCAAATGAAAACAAAAATAGTTCAAGAGGACACAAATTGAATTTCGGGACGAAATTCTTTTAACATGGGGAGAATGTGACACCAGACATTTCAGGTCAATATCCGTACATGTTATAAACAAGTTTAAATTATAATTGTTTTGTGATTTACTTAATTTCACAAACAAGGACATTAAGGTCTAACAAAAATCGTACAGGGTCTCATTTCACATTCTGGTAATTCTAGGAATTACCGGTTCACGTACCAGGATAACCCGACTAAATACGAACACTAGTGGTTAAATTTACACTTAAATCAAATGGTTTGATTTATTTAACCCCAACCCACTTGCTTGACTTTTCGGCCGAAATTCAGAGAAGCCATTCCCCCACTTGCAAGTTCACTCAATCTCAGATTAAGAACCATACCTCTTCAGTCGAAATCCCACAATCCCTTCCATACTTCTCATTTTCATACGGCAACTTCCCAATTCTCCTTCTAGTCGAAGTCCAGTTTAAGGCAGAAATCCACCACAATTCGGTATTTTAAGAAGATTTCAAGTGTTCTAAAGAAAGTTTAACAGAAGATTCAAGACTCTTCTCTGTTTTCTTTCATCATCTTCGTCTCGGTTTTAAGGTAAAAACTCGATATTATCCACTTTATTTTCTTTAAAACCGTATCTAAGCCTACAAAAGGTTCAATCGCAAGTAAGATAACAAGAAAAGTGTGTCAAATTCAAGATTTGAACATAAAAATATACAGGACGAATTCTGTCAATCAAAGTGCAGTAATCGAAACTAGGAGTTTCGATACCTGTTCAATCGAAACTAGGAGTTTCGATACCTGTTATTCAATCGAAACTAGGAGTTTCGATACCTATTCAATCGAAACTAGGAGTTTCGATACCAATTTACCCAATCGAAACTAGGAGTTTCGATACTAGTTGTTCAATCGAAACTAGGTAGTTTCGATACATATTGCTCAATCGAAACTAGATAGTTTCGATACCCTTCTTGCCAATCGAAACTTGGTAGTTTCGATACCCAACTACTCAATCGAAACTAGGTAGTTTCGATACCCAACTACTCAATCGAAACTATGAAGTTTCGATACTCAATTGCCCAATCGAAACTAGGAAGTTTCGACATCTGTTCATCAGTCACATTGGGCAGTAACTAAGATCTGTTTTATAACAAAACAAGTATTGAACAACTAAGAGGATATTTTAAACAAAAGCAACCAGATTTACAAAGTCGGTGAACAATTTGCAATATAAGACATTCGGTCATAACACGAATTACCCTTTTTGAAATTAGGGTACGAATGGTCAAGTTGACTAGAACAATTATCATTGCAAGCATACACAAACTCAAGGTGAGTTCACGGCCCCCTTTTAACTCTTTACTGTTTTGTAAACATCGGGGGAGAAACATACTTACTTGTTATGTTTTGAAAACATGAATTACATTGCTTATACGTTTGACAATATGAACATTTTGGTTTAACTTCTTGTGAGTCTCCCAGCCCCACTTTTACTACTTGTTTTTAAATTGTTTTTAAACAAACGGGGAGAAAACTTTCTCAACTAAACAGCTGGACACAAGTACACACAACGATTGTTCGGATGAACAACACACAACGATTGTTCGGATGAACAACACACAACGATTGTTCGGATGAACAACACTCAACGATTTAAGGAAAAACATACTTACAACTATTTCATGGGATAACAAGAGAATAAGACACGACTTTATGTTTACATGGGATGAGAACAACACATTGGAGGTCGCTAAAGTCCCCTGGAACAACATAGTAACCATTAACTGTAGCCTAGGGTCCTATGAATAGTACTATGGAGAGTGACGTCTCCCGGTCATGGTTAGTCGCGCTAACCACAATCTGGAGGATTTATGGCCGCATAGAACCTGATAACAATTATTAGGGGCTCACACATGTCATGGTTTGGTTACGCCTCATGTATGAACATATTATTTGTATTCCTAGCTAGTTTACAAATGGGTCAACAATTTTTATTCTGATTATCACATGCAACTGGAACTATTTACGAACAATTGAATTTAAACAAAAGAGTTTTGATCCGGTTAAAGTGATCATGTTTCTACAAAAGGGTTCTGATCTGGTTATAAGGATCATGTTTAAACATTGAATTTATGACGGTAAAGTCATGGTAATGTTTTCAAATGAAAACTACTTAGTTTTATGACGGTAAAGTCATGGTAATGTTTTCGGGAAAAACTATAAGCACTAATATAACTAACTCTGTGAACTCACCAACCTTTGTGTTGACACTTTCAAGTATGTTTCTCAGGTGACCTCTAGCCATGGCGCGGTTGGAATAGGCTAGCTATGTTGGATCAATTCCTAGTAGCTGGAAGGGCGTAGAATATCAAGTCTCAAGGCTGTTGTTGATCTAGAAGAACTTAGATCATAGTATATCTTAGTTTTAGTAATTGTATATGTAATCAAGTCTTAGAAATCATTATTACAGCTTCCGCTATCGTGTAATGAACCAATCGTTACAACCTGTATTTATTTAATAAGTAAATAAATATGGGGGTGTGACAAAAATGGTTTAATCGAATATGACTTTAAACATGTTTTAAAAGCAATTAATCTACACCAAAAGACTCGTAATAATCTTGTGAATGAAAGCCCTATCAATCCCGACTCCATCAATATAAGGATCAACCAATTCGTGTCTATTTTGAAAGAGACACGGTCGCGCTAATCATCTAGCGCGGTCGTGCCTCGGGAGACGCGGTCGTGCCGACTTCTAGCGCGGTCGTGCCTCCTGCTCAGACACAGTCATGCTCGTTGGCTAGACTTGGTCGTGCCCCAGAAGCTTAGACACGGGCGTGCCTGTCCAAGGCACGGTCGTGCCTAGTGATTTACTTAACTATGTCCTCTGTTGATCAACACGGTCGCGCCCTGGCTAGCGCGATCGCATCCGTGGTCCGAGCACGGTCGTGCCCTGTCTAGGCGCGGTCGTGTGTGTTGACAGAATATTTATAATTTTTATTTCTTTTTACAAATAGTATTTCAGATTTATTTTTAAAATAAAAATGATTGAAATTATAAAAATCTGTATTATTGTTTATTTAGAAAAGATCAAATATTTAATCTTAAAATAAATGGAAATTATTTAAAGTTCAACATTTAATTCATAAACTCTACTCTTAAATAATATTGTTATGTTTAAGTTACATTTTATAAATAAATGAATAAGTTAATAATTATTTATTTGATTTATAACTAAACAAAAATATTTATTTAATTATACTAAATTACATATAATACCTACGTTATTTCCATAAACAATAATTATTTAATTTACTTAAGTAATTATCCCAAAATCAAACCTTATTTAAAATGTTCTAAAAATATTCATTTCGAATCTTCTATTTTACTTTCAAGTACCAAATCACTAACTCCATCCAATTCAACCATAGACTTAGACTTAGACTATTGTGCGTTATTAATGCAATATATTACACTTTAGGTTATCTTGTGCATCTCAAGAATCATTATACTATTTAGTATTTGTGCTAGCTACGCCTTCGAAACAAGTCAGTATTCACAACCCCTTTTACTCTTTTACACTTTTGGGGTGGAACATGAACTCTATACTCATTACACATTACACATTTACATTTACACAAACTACACAAGTGCAAAAAAAAAAATCCTATTTACATACATGTGTGCAAAAATTTGAGCTTTGTGCCCGAGTGCTAGGTGTGTTTAACCTTTGTATGCTCTTATGTGCAATCATTAACTATACAAGCCGACGGTTTTCAATGATGGATCTATTGAGTCTGACAAACCCACCCATGGTACGCGGTGATTGAAACCGACAACACACTTTGTTTTGCATGCTAGTTACAAAGGTTTGATTGTACGTTTGGTTACACAATAGCTGCTCCCCATAAATGCCTTATTTATCATGTTATGTAAAGGATTTGGTTTACAAACTATATGCTATCTATGTACAAACTTGTGTTATACTCACCAACTTTTTAGTTGACCTTATTTTATTCATGTTTCAGGTGATTTCATTTGAGTTTGATCAAGACATGCTACACATAGGCTTTGGACCTAGTAATATTAAATCAAAGACAAATTGTATTTCATTATGTACTTTGAACTTGTTTCGTGTTTGTTTGAATGGGAATGGATTTAATATATTACAATCTAGTCAACCTTGTGCTCATGAACAGTCTTACATGTCCCGCCCCGATGATTCCGCCATTGGTCGGGGTGTGACAGATTGGTATCAGAGCCTTGGTTATAGGGAACTAGGTTATTAGACACTCTTGACCTAGACTATAACTTTAGGGCACCCATACAATGCTATACTACTACATGTTACATTATCAATTAATGTGTGATTATTATTTTTTTTTTCTTACATGCCAACCTAAGTACTCACACTACATACAATACATAATGACTTATGTGTCACACTACTTGATAACTCTTGTGCCTACACTCATTACTACCTACATGCTATATGAATATTTCCTATGTGAATATCTTCATATGTTATACTATATGATTACATTACATGATACAATATTCAATAGTTTATGTGTCAACTTTTCCTTCTATTCATAGCTACCTACTTAAATTATTTAAACACTATCCTAAGTTGACACACACACATACTCACCAAATTGTTCATACACATTTAGACTCCCATACAATATACCATCACCTTTATGAGCAAAGACTTAAATTATTGGGCCTAATGTCCACCAATAATAAACCAAGAAGCCCATCTATCCTTCAAGAAGAAGAAGCCCACTTAAATGTATAAATCTTACCTTGGGCCTCAAAGCCCAGTCCACAACAATTCTCATCTTAACCATGAGCCCAACAATAGTATTATTAATACATGATGGCTGGAAGAGTGTGTAAGCCCAAGAGGAATTCTGGCTAAGGAAAGATAGGGTACTTAAGTGTGTCTTAGTGACCCACCCTTCTTTCCTGGGAATTCTCCTTAGGGATACATTACTTATAGGTCAAGTGTATTTCTAAAATACTATCGTGAAGGTTCGGCGTTATGACTAGTCAAACTCTAAAACCCATAAGAACTTCTATATTTGACACTTCATATTTCATTATCACTTACAACTTTTTCATTGTTTTTCTGTTAGACATGGACTCCTACGCTCCTCCCTCCCCGGTTTACCGTCCTGGATCAGAATCTGATTGGGAAGAAGACACAGAGACACCCGTTTATCGATCACCAACACCCCCACCCGCTAGGCCAAGGTTCGATGTAAGGGCGTACGGGATTGGGAACACCGACCCGAGACTTCGAACACCTGGATCACCCGTACCCATAAACCCATATCTTACACCACACCTCCACAATCAATTGCCACCCCCACTAAGAGACCCATACCTAATGCCCGACCCATACCATCCTAACCCTTGGGTAAGACAAACCATAGCACCCACTGGTGTTATGGGGATTCCAACCCATGACCTCCATCAATATGTAAGAACCTCAGAATTTGAGAGGCAAAGGTTAGAGCAGGGGATAATACACGATTTACAAGGACAAAGAATTGATAGTCTAGCAAACTAATTAGGGTACCAAAAGGAGTTGATCTCCATCCTCGAAAAGGAAGTTCAAGAGCATCGCACGGAGACCGCCAGGGCTGAAGCCAGATCTACTACTAGAGTGACCATAGCGGTGTTCATCTTGGCGATTATTTTCTTCCTAGTGGAAAGCTACCTGAGACGTTAGAAGAAGCTTCTACTGATTTCCTTTAAATTTTCAATTTGAAAACCATTACCCTATGTTTTGAATAATGTTTAACATTTCAGTATTCAGTCAATTCCATATATTTCAACTCTACAGTTATTTTTCATTGATTTGATCCGTGGAACGTAAATTACACCTGTTATATTTTCATCAAACCTTCTCAAATATTACTTCTTTCATTCAACATGATTTAGTACATTACCAACAATCTCTTTCATTAAATAAATCATCCTATTTTTTTTTATTTAAACAAAACCTCGTTATCTTGTTTAAATAAAATGTTTAACGAAATTTTAGATAATACCAAAAACATAAATTTTCCATAAAACTTTTTACCTAATAGGAAAGGTTAATGCAACCATTTTTATAAAAATATTAATTTCTTTCTACTGATAAATAATTTTGATTTTTCTTCATTAAAGTAAATATTTCTAAAGTTGGCTAAATTAATATACTACAACTTATTTAGCCAATAGTTGAAAATTTAAGTTAAAAAAATATTTTCTCATAAATTGCATATCCATTTAAAATATGCGATTCAATGATCTCACTACTTTATATATCTTCAACCAAAGACATTTTCCCACTTTCTATATTCAAACAAAGGCCCGTATTGGTAAACATAATTCCCGAATAATTCCAAAACCTCCTCACTACCTTTCACTTGACGCTTCAAGAGACGATCTATACCGCGTAAACGTTAACCTTTTCCCACCAACATCAATGAGATTTGAGGACTTGAACCTAACTACCACATGATCAAGGACGCCAAACAACACGTTTGTCCGCAGCACTCGATCACATGCAAAACCCGTTAGTACACATCGCACGCGAAGTTCAAAACTCATGTATGCCCGTTTACAATATGCCCAACGCAACCACATGATACATGAAACTAGTTGCCTACAAATTACAATTTGCTCGATTGATCACGTAATGCACGAAACATGTTTATTTGCAATACATATGCTATTGGATCGAGCACATGATACACGGAACTTAGATTGTTTGCAATCTACGTGATACATAAGAATTGCTTCATTGATACATAATTCTAGATTGACCACACTGTACATGAAACTTGTTTGATTACAAAGTACTTTATACTAAACGGTGTACACTATACAAGATACATGATGCTACGTTGCTAACACTATACATGAGGTCCATTTCCTTCGATACACATAATACTATGTTGTTTACATTACACGTTATGGTTTACCGATTACAAAATACAAGATGCTAAATTGTTTACTTTACATACATGAGACTTATGTGCTTACTATATACTCGAAACAAAATTTGCTTACAATTATTACAATGGATCGATTTCATTATACACAAGACATGGTCATGCACTTTGTACACCAAAGTTGAAGACCATGATACATTTAGACGCCTCGGGGTTTGACGTATTCTAGTTCAAAAACGAGCAAGCTAAGAAACTTTCAGTGTTACTACTTTACTACTCTTTGGTTACAAACTTATCTGATTTGATGCATAATTAATTGTTAGCGACTTTTATGTGTAAACAATAGACGTGATAATAGTGAAATTGTGCCCTTACCCGCACACAATGGAATGATCTATACGGACCATACGATGATTTGAATAATTACGGGTGCACACGGAATTATAAAAATCAGCGCATGGAAACTATAGTGAAATTTTGTAGTGTGTTGTGACCTAAAACTTATCATGATATGTAACGACGAGACTGATGTGATATGACGAGGGTATGGTGGATACGCCTATGGTACTTCCTATATATAAGTGTCCTATCATATTATCAAAAGTAGCGTTGTTCGTGTCACGTGAAGTTTTGACCTAGACCAATGTTTGTGAAATCTTTTACCCTTTAACAATTTTGAGCACATTAGTCTACATCTTACACGAACTCAAAATTTTAAAATTCCCCCCATTTCCATTTCAAATAATACATCTCACCTTCATTTTATTATTCGTCCAATCTTCTTCTTAAACAATGTCAACCGTTACACCCCTTTGAAATCCAACAATCAAAATTCAGCGAGAATCAAAAACTCCCTCCTCCTTCTTGATCTTAGCAGCCTCCATTAATTAAATTTCGGGACGAAATTCCCTTAACATGGGGAGACTGTAACATTCCTGATTTTCCGACCCTATTTGAATTTATTTTAATTAATAAAATAACAATACGACATTAAATCATATACTTGTTCAAACCTACACCTCATTAATTGTTAGCCGATTGTATTCAATTCGAAGATATAGAACTCTTAATCATGTGGTAACACCTCCTAGAGTTAATACAGTTAGTAATCCCGTTAATTTTCCGTTAAATCCTAACCAAGCTAATTCTGTCAAAGTTGAAGTTGCAAGGGCTGAATCTGTAAATAACCAGAAACCCTAGTAGGCACGGTCGCGCCACGTGTTGGCACGGTCGCGCCTCGTCTGGCACGGTCGCGTCTATTATTGGCACGGTCGCGCCTGAGTAACAGTCAAAACGTAAATGCAGTTTCAAAACGTTTGGTCGTTCGAATTCGAATCCTATGTGCGTTTCATTTCCTGTATCAAAGAAAATAATCGTCTATTTCGATTACTATCATCCAATTGCAAATTCTCTCAAGAAAAGCCATCCAATATTTCTCCCAAGCCTCGAATCATTATTTTCGATCCCGTTGCTACCAAATAATCAAGAAACTCAATCCTCCAATCATCTCTAAGGTTGCTGAAGGAGTTGGAACAGCCGGAATAGCAGTAGAAGCCGCCGGAAGCCACTTTCTCCGTCGCCGGAACTCCGTTCTACCGATCGCTATCAATTCCTTTCTATTTTAGGTAATTGAATCATTCCTCTTGTTCGTTTCAATCCATATATCAAAAGCCCCATATTAATTTGGGCTTCCATTATAGAAATCATCCCGAATCAGAATCTATGTTTCATTCCAAAATGGTTTAATCGAATATGACTTTAAACATGTTTTAAAAGCAATTAATCTACACCAAAAGACTCGTAATAATCTTGTGAATGAAAGCCCTATCAATCCCGACTCCATCAATATAAGGATCAACCAATTCGTGTCTGTTTTGAAAGAGACACGGTCGCGCTAATCATCTAGCGCGGTCGTGCCTCGGGAGACGCGGTCGTGCCGACTTCTAGCGCGGTCGTGCCTCCTGCTCAGACACAGTCATGCTCGTTGGCTAGACTTGGTCGTGCCCCAGAAGCTTAGACACGGGCGTGCCTGTCCAAGGCACGGTCGTGCCTAGTGATTTACTTAACTATGTCCTCTGTTGATCAACACTGTCGCGCCCTGGCTAGCGCGATCGCACCCGTGGTCCGAGCACGGTCGTGCCCTGTCTAGGCGCGGTCGTGTGTGATGACAGAATATTTATAATTTTTATTTCTTTTTACAAATAGTATTTCAGATTTATTTTTAAAATAAAAATGATTGAAATTATAAAAATCTGTATTATTGTTTATTTAGAAAAGATCAAATATTTAATCTTAAAATAAATGGAAATTATTTAAAGTTCAACATTTAATTCATAAACTCTACTCTTAAATAATATTGTTATGTTTAAGTTACATTTTATAAATAAATGAATAAGTTAATAATTATTTATTTGATTTATAACTAAACAAAAACATTTATTTAATTATACTAAATTACATATAATCCTACGTTATTTCCATAAACAATAATTATTTAATTTACTTAAGTAATTATCCCAAAATCAAACCTTATTTAAAATGTTCTAAAAATATTCATTTCGAATCTTCTATTTTACTTTCAAGTACCAAATCACTAACTCCATCCAATTCAACCATAGACTTAGACTTAGACTATTGTGCATTATTAATGCAATATATTACACTTTAGGTTATCTTGTGCATCTCAAGGATCATTATACTATTTAGTATTTGTGCTAGCTACGCCTTCGAAACAAGTGAGTATTCACAACCCCTTTTACTCTTTTACACTTTTGGGGTGGAACATGAACTTTATACTCATTACACATTACACATTTACATTTACACAAACTACACAAGTGCAAAAAAAAATCCTATTTACATACATGTGTGCAAAAATTTGAGCTTTGTGCCCGAGTGCTAGGTGTGTTTAACCTTTGTATGCTCTTATGTGCAATCATTAACTATACAAGCCGACGGTTTTCAATGATGGATCTATTGAGTCTGACAAACCCACCTATGGTACGCGGTGATTGAAACCGACAACACACTTTGTTTTGCATGCTAGTTACAAAGGTTTGATTGTACGTTTGGTTACACAATAGCTGCTCCCCATAAATGCCTTATTTATCATGTTATGTAAAGGATTTGGTTTACAAACTATATGCTATCTATGTACAAACTTGTGTTATACTCACCAACTTTTTAGTTGACCTTATTTTATTCATGTTTCAGGTGATTTCATTTGAGTTTGATCAAGACATGCTACACATAGGCTTTGGACCTAGTAATATTAAATCAAAGACAAATTGTATTTCATTATGTACTTTGAACTTGTTTCGTGTTTGTTTGAATGGGAATGGATTTAATATATTACAATCTAGTCAACCTTGTGCTCATGAATAGTCTTACATGTCCCGCCCCGATGATTCCGCCATCGGTCGGGGTGTGACATTTATGTTGAAAGCACGCCCACGAGCTCCGCCTTGTCTAGCATTGATTATCCTTGGGCACTGATCACGGAAATGATTTGGGTTCCCACATTCATAACAAGCACGCCCATTTGCAATAGCTGGTACACCTTGATTAGCCACTTAGGGGTTGGTTCGGTTTGGTGGGTTGACTTGGCCTGCAAGAGCTTTGGCTCTACACACATTGACCGTATGGCCATATTTCCCACAATAAGTGCAAAGATGACATGGAATGGTTTAGGGATGATGATAGTTGCATGTGGCACAGAGTGGGTAGATCCCAACATATGGCTTTTTGGCTGGTGCTTGAACCATAGGAGCAACTTGGTTAACGGGCATAGCAGGAGTGACCATAGCATAGTTTCTAGCCTTTCTTTTCTTATTATATCGGGAGGGTTCAGTTGTGGCTTCTTTGTTGTGGGTGGGAGGAGTTGTGGTGTCGGAGACTTTCTTTGTGCCCTTTTTAATAAGAGTCCCCGCCTTCACATGGTTATCGGTTAAGGTAGCGGATAAACGGATAGCATCTTCAAGTGTTGCGGGATTTCTCCCTAGGACAGTATCTTGAATTTGCCTAGGTAATCCACCAATATATTTTTCAATGCAGCGGGATAAAGGTGTGACCATGTGGGGCACGAGGAGGCTCAACTCATGGAACCGAGTTGTATATGCCAAGCTTTCACCACTCTCTTGGGCAAGATCCCAAAATTCGGCTTCGAGTTTCTTTACCTCATTTCGAGGACAAAATTCCTTAGTCATTAGCCTTTTAACCTCTTCCCAAGGTAAGGCCATTGCTACATCCACACCCCTATTCCTCTTTTCCCCATTCCACCACGTGAGTGCCCGTTTTTGTAAGACACTTGTGGCATGTCGAACACAAAGATTGTCGGGGCAGTCACTATTGAGAAAGGTATTATCAATACTTTCAGTCCCGTAGCTCCTTCGGTACCATAGAACTTGAGGGGATTACATGCGTTGAATTGCTTGAAGGTGCATTGAGATGGGTTGGCACCACCATTTCCACCATTACCACCATTAGCCCCATGGTTACCATTGGTGGCACCATTAGCTTGAGTGAGTTGAGTTACGAGTTGTGCAAGGATAGTAGCGATGTCGGTGTTGGTGTTGGCCATGGGAGCACGACGAAGAGGCATTCTACAGATTTTCACAAGACAAGAAAAGATGTAAGAACTTATGAATGTTGTTTGGGCTTAAAAGAATAAGATAACAAATAAAATAGTAATTCATAGTTGGGATTGTACTCAAATAGTGATATAATCACTTGAATACTTTGACACATTAAGGTTAAT
This sequence comes from Smallanthus sonchifolius, assembly GCA_023525975.1. Classification (NCBI taxonomy): domain Eukaryota; kingdom Viridiplantae; phylum Streptophyta; class Magnoliopsida; order Asterales; family Asteraceae; genus Smallanthus; species Smallanthus sonchifolius. The sequence continues at coordinate 56,347,980 of CM042022.1, read as the reverse complement.
TAAACTCATATAATTTTCAAGGAGACATGCTTTAGCCTATAAGTAAACACTCATCCCGGGAATTCCCAGGAAAACATACGGGTCCCTCGGTTGATTGGGATTTATGCGAAATGCTTTCCTAGACAGAAAATCCAGAATACATGTGTCACCCTTCCAGATTGCACGTGTCCTCAAATAATTAACAAAGTTCAAAAACCTTAACGAGGGTATAAAATATTTTTTTTTTTAGTTTTAGATCCATGAAGTTTCCACATGCTAAGAAGATGATGATAGAGAAGTAGATAAGAATATTATGAGGTTTTAGGGTATAGGTAGGGATATTGTTTATTTAATTTATTATTTAAGTATAGTCTAATAAGTCATGAATTTTTAATAAGTAAGGCATCAAAAATGAAAAAATAACTAATCATAGTAAGCATGTAACACATAGCATGTAACACATAACATGTAGCACATAATCACATAAACATGAAGCATGGCATATGTGGGTGTCCTAAAGTTATAGTCTAGGTCAAGGGTGTCTAATAACCTAGTTCCCTATAACCAAGGCTCTGATACCAATCTGTCACACCCCAACCGACAGCGGAATCATCGGGGCGGGACATTTAGACTGTTAATGAGCACAAGGTTCACTAATTTATAATATATTAAACATCATTTTCATTTCAAATAATCCTAACACAACCAAATCCAAGAAAGAACATAATTGAAATACATAAAATCCTTTATTCAAATTAACTATGTCCCAAAGCCTATGTGTAGCAAATCTTGATCAAATCACACATTAGTACCTGAAACATGAATAAAATAAGGTCAACTAAAAAGTTGGTGAGCATACACAGGTTTGTATATAGATAGCATATAGTTTATAAATAAACAAATCCTTACATAACATGATAAAATAAGGCATTTATGGAGAGCAGCTATTGTGTAACCAAGTACAATCAAACCTTTGTAACTAGCATGCAAAATTGTGTTGTCGGTAACAATCACCCCCATCTAGGTGGGTTTGTCAGACTCAATAGATCTATCATTGTTTACCGTCGGCTTGAATAGTTAATGATTGCACATAATCGCATACAAAAGTTAACACACCTAGTCCTCAGGCATAAAGCTCAAATTTGCACACATGAATGTAAAGAGGATTTGTACTTGTGTAGTTTGTGTAAATGTAAGCAATAGTGTTGTATAGTGTTCATGTTCCACCCCAAAAAGTGTAAAAGAGTAAAAAGGGGCTATGTAATACTCATTTGGTTTGAAGGCGTAGCTAACACGAGATACTAGATAGTAACGAGGTCCTCGTAATGCACAACGTTAACCTAGAGTGTATTGTGTATTGAATCAATAGTGTGTACAATAGTCTATGTTTAAGTCTAGGGTTGGATTGGGTGTGTGTATAAGGAATTAGAGTTGTGAGTGTTAGTGGTTTGTACTTGAATGATGTTGTATAAAATTAGGGTTTGAGTTTGAAATAACTAAGTAAATAAATTACATAATTATTATTTATTTACATGGTTATAAAAATAATGTAGGTATTAGGAGTAATTAAGTTAACCTAAATAAATAATTTTTGCTTAAATGTAAATTAAATAAATAATTGTTACCTTATTATTTATTTATAAAATGTTTAACTTATTCATTTAATTACAAAAATGTATTGATTGTTTTATATTAAACATAAAGTTTTCTTACTTTATTTTTATAAAGATATGTAATTAAGTTGTGTAAATAATATTTAAATGTAGGGTTTAACAATAATTATAAATTTAATTTTTTTGTAAGTTTTAAATAATTAATTTCTATTTATTCATTTTTATAAAATCAATTGTTTTATTTAAAAATTAATATGAAATACTTATTTTTTTTAAATTATGGAAATGATTATTCTGCTAAGATTTTTCTCACACACGACCGTGCCTGGACAAGGCACGATCGTGCTAGAACCACGGGCGCGACCGTGCTAGTCAAGGACGCGACCGTGCTAGTCAGGGACGCGACCGTGTTAACCAAACAGAATGTATAATTAGGTTGTTCACTAGGTACGATCGTGTCTTGGGCCAGGCACGACCGTGTCTATGGTTTTGAGGCACGACCAAGTCTAGCCAAGGGCATGACCGGGTCTGAGTGTGTAAGGCATGACCGCGCTGGTATTTGGTGTCACACCCCGATCGATGGCGGAATCATCGGGGCGGGACATGTAAGACTGTTCATAGCACATGGTTGACTAAATTGAAATATATTAAAGTCAAATTTTCATTACAAATAATCCAAGTACAACCAAATTCAAAACAAAGAAGCATAAAACAACTCATAGAATTCTTGATTTAAATTGCTAAGTCGAAATCCTATATTGAGCACATCTTGAATCATTCTCACATATTAGGGCCTGAAACATGAATAAAATAAAATCAACTAAAAAGTTGGTGAGTATAACACAGTTGTATATAGATAGCATATAGTTGAAAACAAATCCTGTACAAGACATGATAAAATAAGGCATTTATGGGGAGCAGCTATTGTGTAATCAAGTACAACCAAACCTTTGTAACTAGTATGCAAATTGTGTTGTCGGTATCAATCACCTCCACTTGGGTGGGTTTGTCAGACTCAATAGATCTATCATTGAAAACCGTCGGCTTGTATAGTTAATGATTGCACATAAGTTTTCACAAAGATTAGCACAACTAGCACTAGGGCACAAAGCTCAAATTTTGCACACATGTATGTAAATAGGATTTTGCACTTGTGTTGTTTGTGTAAATGCAAATGTGTAATGTGTATAAAGTTCATGTTCCACCCCAAAAGTGTAAAAGAGTAAAAAGGGGTTGTGAATACTCACTTGGTATGGAAGTGTAGCTAACAAAGAGTATAGATAAAATAAGAATCCTTGATACGCATGAGTTAACTTAGATAATAATGTATATTGAATCAAATATGTGCACAGAGTTTAGTATAAAAATGAAGGTTGAATTTGTGTATGAAACTATTGATTTGTATTTAAAAGTATTGAATAACATATATAAAGTTTGAAGTAAATATTTTTGAAACATTTTGATTAAGGTTGGGAATTGAATAGTAAAATAGAATATTTATAAAATCATTGATTATGAAATTAAAGTATGTGTTAAATGTAATTTAATAAATAAATAAATGTTTTTATTTAAAATGAAGAATAAATAACTAATCTTTATTTATTTATTTATAAAGTATGTAACTTACAAATAAAATGTTTTAAATGAAAAGTTTAATAACAAATTTAATTTTATAAACTTTTAATTAAATGATTTTTCATTTATTCCAAGATTAATTATTTGATCTTTTCAAATACCTTTTTATAAAACTAACTATTTTTATTTAAAAACTTAATCTGGAATTTTTACAGATTAAAATAAAACAACAATAATTCTGATCGAAGATTCTGACCTAAACACGACCGTGCCTAGGAAGGACACGACCGCCCTCGAACCACGGGCGCGACCGCGCTAGTCGGGACGCGACCGGGTTTGATCAAACAGAGGCCAACTTGGATAATTCACGAGGCACGACCGTGCCTTAGCTCGGCACGGTCGTGTCTATGATTCTTAGACACAACAGAGATTAGCCCAGAGGGCATGACTAGGTCTGGACGGGAGGACACGACCGCGCTGCTAGTCGGCACGACCGCGCTACATGAGGCACGGCCGCGCTAGATGATTAGCGCGACCGTGTCTCTTCTAAATCAAACACGAATTGAAAAAATCTTGTATTTATAGCGTTGGAATTGATAGGGCTTTTGATTACTGAGTTGTTACGAGTCTATTCATATAAATTAATTGTATGGAAATCGTGTTTAAGAGTGAAATCGATTAAATCTTTTCTTATTAAAATAATAATTCTGATTCGGACGATTTCTGTAATGAAAGCCCAGATTAATAGGGGGCTTTTGATATTGATACTGAAACGAATGAGATGGAGAGTATACTTACCCTGAAGCGTATCGAATCGATGAAGAACGGTAGAATGGAATTCTGACGACGGCAAGATTAACCTCCGGTGACTTCTGCTGCGATTCCGACTGCTTCAACGGCTTCGGTCGTTCCAGAGAGGTTTGAATATCGTATGGTGATGGATTGCTCGAGAGTATTCGGATCGATTTTGAGGATTCGAGGCTTGGGAGGAACTTGACGGTTTCTTGAGAGGAAAACGTAATTGAATTGATAAAACTCGTAATGGACTGAGATATTTTTCTTTGTCAAAGAAAATGAAAAGTAATCGGTTTCGAATTTCAAACGATCGGGCGTTTTGAAACTGCATTTACGTTTCGACTGTTACGCAGGCGCGACCGTGCTTAGGCACCGGGCGCGATCTATCCAGGACCAGTCGCGCGATCGTGCCGAGGCACTTGGCGCGACCGTGCCAGGACGAAGCACGACCGTGCTAATTTGGGTTTCTTGGTATTTTGTTTGTTGGATCGGGATCTACCTTGATCCAATGATTCAACACATTAACCGAACCAAATCGTGCGGAATCCGATTTGATTGGCAATCCAATCTATGACACGGATCGGGTCGTAAGAAACGAGCGGATTAGATGTCGAAACGAAGGTTTCTATCGACCCTTTGGTGTAGAGAAGTTGGATACAAGACCTGGAAACTCTCAACGGACAGAGATTCGACAATACAGGTGCAAAGAGTTTGTGTGTTCTGTTGCTTAGTCTGGTTCTGTGTGTATATGTGTTGTATATTCTGTTGTGTGTGCTCATGAAGTGAAAGTTCTATATATAGTGCTGAGGCCATTCGTATGAATGATCCATGTGAATAGACTCATTCGTGCGAATGAATCAGCAGAATGGTTCATTCGTAAGAATGAATCATTAGAATTGTTCATTCGTACGAATGAATCATTCTCATGACTTATTCTAGCGAATGAATCATTCTCATGATCTATTCGCGCGAATGGATCATTCTAATGATCCATTCGTGCGAATGGGCCTTTCAATAGCACGATTGATCAACGTTATCGATATTTATCAGATCGTTTAATACACAGTCGTTATATATGAGTAAACATTAAGGATAAACATGTAATTTCATTAATACATCAAATAATTACATTAAACATAGATGAAATACATATTACAAGGGATTAGGGACATATTATGCATCTACATACTCCCCCTTGGACCTAGATCCCTTCAAAATGACCTAACTAACATTAGTTGGTCTTCAACATCTCTTTTGTACGAGTTTTCCAGTTAACTCCGGCGTGTATGTCAAAAGCAAAGCATATACGTATCACTTTCACATACTGCAACGCCTGGTCTATATCTGCAACTTCAAAAAACGGCTGACACTTGTATAAAGTTGTAACATCTTGTTCAGACAAGTTGGTCATCCATAAGGGATCAAAGACCCTGATGGTCTCCCATGACCCTTCTTTACAAAGCACTATAACAGCTTCACCAGTACGCCCATCATAGTACCACCATTTTAACTGATCTGAGAAGTCCTGGATCATTTTCCTTAAAGGAATCTTCTTCATGATCGTTGGAGGTTTCCACTTTAAGAAAATTAGGGGCTTCTTGGTGATTGGATGAACCTTTTCCTTATGAATGTAACGTGTAGGCATTTGTGGCTTGAAGTTCACCCACTTCTTCCGGTATTCGTATTGTAATTGACGTTCAAACCATTCGGATAGACCGGAAGATTCGCTGTATAGAAGCTTTAGACGCGCCAATTGATTTACTTCAAATGCGGACAGCGTCTTGAAGTCATGAGGGTACCTGAAATATTGTATGCCCTTCTCTCTTTTTATAGCATAGCAGCTTAAGTCGTTGAAGTATGCCCACCTGATTATACGACCATCAGACTTGTGTCCTTTGAGTCGATAAACTTTAGTGTACCTGGTTGGAGGAGAGGGCTTTGAGTTCTTCTTTAATTCGGCCATGTATTCCATCCACTGACTTTTACGTTCATTCAGCTCGTCAATGTCAATAGTGGAGGGACCGGCTTCATCTCCTTTGTTGTCGATAATGCGGTTGACCTCCTCGTCGGACTGCTGAGTGAATAAGTCTGCGAAGGAGGGAAGACCATCACCATCTACTGATGTGTACTTTGGATATTCTTGATCAGTGATGTCTCCGACTTCAACCTCATCAACGTCTTCTAGTTCGTCAGAGGAGGGATAATCAGTTGTAGGAACAGATGCCTCTTCAGTGATGACTTCGTCGGGATTCATTTGAAATAGCTCGGCAATCTGTTCTTTTGACAAGCAGTGTACGATTTCCCCTTCCTCTTTGTCATAAATAACTGAATGTTGGATGATCCCTTGCATGTCAAGCACATAAGTTAACTTTGAAGGTTGTTGCTTGAGAGGCATCACATCCAAAACTATTTACATAAACAATCATAAAATAAACATGTGAGAATAAGAAATTTCATTGATTTAATCAAAATAAAACTGAAATTATTTACATAATAATCTAATATTTACAATAAGACAACTTAAAACACTTAAAACAAAAACTATCAACCTTCAGTGCCCTTTTGTGTATCTGATGATGGGCCTTCTGATTTGTCTGATTTTTGCTTTGTGCGTGCCTCTGCTTCTGCTGTCTTTGAAGCACTTGATGCAACACCAGCATTGGCACCATCATCCTTATCTTTTTATAGTTGTCATCATCATCATCATCACTATCATCATCATCATCGTCATCATCATCATCATCACCATCATCACCATCATCATCATCGTCATCATCATCATCATCATCACCATCATCACCATCATCATCATTGTCATCATCATCATCATCATCACCATCATCACCATCATCATCATCGTCACCATCTTCGCGAGCACCCTCAATTCTGGGTGTCGGGTCTCTTCTACTTTCTAAGTCTTCCAACAGTCTCTTATTATCCTCCTCAAGCCTTTGTATCCTCTGAGCATGTGCATCAACAGTTTTAGACAACTGTTGATTCTGGTTTGTAGCAGTGAGAAGGAGGGCTTGTTGATCATTACACCTAGTAGAAAGACTTGTGATGGCTTGGGCTTGTTCAGTATTTTGCAGAGTCAACTGACTGATCTGCGAGCCCTGTTGGTCAATACGCTTTGATTACTCTTCATTCTGAGCCAGTAAATGAAGTACCAAACTGTTTAAAGTACTGATCTGGTCGTGTAGAGAGACAGTCGGCAGTGACATTGAAGATTCAGCTCGAATAGTTGATGGATGTGTTGTAGGAGCAGTCGTGTAGATGGGAGGAGGCACAGTTTGTATCTGAGGCATAGATGTTGACATTGGAGCCTCAGACCTGGTGGCAGTTGCTGTAGTGGCAGAGGTGCTCTCCGTCCTCCTAACAAGCTTAAACTTTTGGCGTTTGGCCATTCTCTTTCCTCTTCCTCTCTTGACTGGGGTAGATTGGGAAGAAGGAGCAGCAGATGCTTGTGGACAGTCAGGGACAAAGTCAGCATCCCTGACGTCATCATCAACCCATGAGCTTCCTTGATCTGCTCCCCTTTTTCGTTTTGTTGCGACCAATCTTGCCCCTTGTTGACTGATTTCAAAATCATCTTCAGTGTCCTCAGAATCAGTAAACAGGACGGTGTCCAGGTTAACGTCTTCTGGGTTAGTTGGAATGGAAGAATCGATAGCAGTGACAGTGGGGGTGGTGGCAGTGGTAGATGGAACATTAGGAGCATTGCCACCATCTCCCTGACCATCTTGGTCGTCAGCTGGAGGTACAACAATATCCTCCCTGTCAGAATCACTGTTATCGTGATGCCATTTTCTGTTTGCTGGTGCCACATAATCTGGATTTGCCAGATGTCCAATAAGTCATTTGTGAGGTGGCTTTGTTAGTCTTCCCCTGTAGGTCTGTACCCTGTTTAGAGTGACGTCCATCATGTTTTCTAACTTGATTATGTCGTCGTCTGACCTTGGTAGAAGAGGAAGTTGGTCATCTATTATCATTTGTAAGAATCTGGGGTACATAAGATACGCATTGTCCCCTTTTAGATAGATGTTTTCCTTAAGATGCGTGAACACCATCTCGGAAAAGTTGAACGGAATGTTCAACACCAGAGCAACGAATGCGCTCTGAATTGTTTCGCGCATGTCGTCGAAACCGCCACGACGGGAACCGAGGCAATGCAGAAGAACATGTCCTAGATACTTGTACTGCGGACAAAGGTTCGCTTTGTTTAAAACTCCCTCGGCTACATTCCCGTCGTACTTTATTCTCATGAAGCATCCGTGGACCAGATATTTATCCAGTGTCACTAGATCTTCAGGATGATCACCGAATTGACACAATCGGCGAATATGAGCTGCCGATACAACCACATCTTGACCTGCGATCTTCCCTCGTATGACCGGTGGAGATACCTCGCAGTCAATCTCGGCAGAGGCCCAGAACTCCCTTTGATGCGACGTATATGGAGTCCGGTGATGGGATATAGCATGAGCAATTCTTGATCTTGATAAAAACTCGATCATGACGATAAACGGACGTGCATTCTTTGATGTAGGAATCATGTACGCACATATGTTGCTTTTTATTGAAGCCTTAAGAACAACTGGAGCTCTGTGCGCCATAACGATCAGTCTGCAAACACAAAAACATGAAGCACATCAGATCAGTACATGCAAGATTTTGGAAATATGAACTTTTGGACCATTTTCCCTTTGTACGAATGAACCCTAAGAGTTGGTTCATTAGTGCGAATGGATCATTCTGCCTATTCATTCGTGCGAATGAGTTTCATTCATATGAATGAGTATTCATTCGTGCGAATGAGTTTCATTCGTATGAATGAGTGTTCATTCATTAGAATGAGTGCTCATTCGTACGAATGAACATGAAGAGTGTGTCCATTCGTATGACAGACGGGTCGCGATCCAACTTGTCCAAAAATTCGATCAAGACTTGAAAAGATTTGCCGAAAAAGACACCAACACACTCGACTATGATTTTCAACCAATATTTAGCATTTTAATTGGTTTATTAAGTCACTTTTTACGTTTTTTAGGTTTGGTTTTCGGTTTTGAACCCTAAATCTAGTCGAGTCATCCAAGAATCGAGTATACAGACGATTAATCTCTTGAGGGTATACCTGTAAACAAAAATCAAGCGTTAGATCGGTGATTGGACGGAGATTTGTTCAAATGCAGATTTTAATCAAACAGACGTGCGAATAAGGATTTCTGATTTGTGCGAATGATGCTGAGAATGCGAATGAATGGCCTTTTTATAGGATGGCCTGGTTCATTCGTACGAATGGCCCATTCTGGTCAGTCCATTCGTGCGAGTGACCCAGACTTGATTCATTCTGCCACTCATTCGTACGAGTGGACCATTCTGGTCAGTCCATTCGTGTGAGTTGATTCATTCTGCCACTCATTCGTACGAGTGGACCATTCTGGTCAGTCCATTCGTGTGAATGAGCTATTCTCCTCATCCATTCATACGAGTGAGCCATTTTGCTCATCCATTCGTACGAATGGGACAATCCCCTTATGCAAATTAAACTTTTCAAGTTAAATGGGGTATCCGACCACATCGGTCTTGACAACAATTTGATTATGAAGTAATTTACATTTAATTATGAAGTGAGGGATCAATTATGAAGTTTTGGAATAGTTTATGAAGTAAAGGAACGATTTGATCAATCAGGAAGACAAGCGGTTTTCAAATTTTGATTTTCAGACAGTCGTTCGAGTCTTATCAGATAATCTAAAATTCAGGAAAAGTGAAATCTTTTTGGATTTTTGAATATGTAATGCTGAAAATAATATCAACAAGATATATACACGCATGTCTTAGTAAGAATGATCCTTATGAGAAATCATACAGACTTAGTGACTAATGATCTGAGACATTTTGAATTTTGTAGATACAACTATACAATGGTATTTACACATCTTTTTGTGAGAAAGATCCGAACATGGGATCAGTACTAAAGTCATAGCAATCAGCAACATTGCAAATTATCTGAGCTTTAAGTACACTTAGTCAAAATGCGATCATTGATATGTTTGTCCATCTTAAACCTATGCAGACCTCTTCTCAACACTTACAAGATGATCTTGAAGGATTAAGTCCATTATCTGTGTGTCCCACACTAGTTAAGAATTGACTTGAATTACTTTTCAAAACATGTTAATGTTTCAAATCAGCACAACTTACTTAACCAGTCATCATAAGTTCATGAGATCTCAGTTATTCCATGTTATTTCTTTATTACACCAAATATATATTTTTTTTTTAATTTTTTTTTTTTAGTATTCACAGTGAGCTCATGGACGGCTTCAGCCAGGTATTTACAAGGCAATATGGCACGTATGCAGCTAACGGTGTTTGTGTTCATCCTATCCCATGGATGGCTTCAACCAGGCTGCAACCCGGTAATATGGCACATATACGGATTCGGATTCATACTTTTATTTCATTCTTAATCGCATGGACGGCTTCAGCCAGGTATTTACAAGGCAATATGGCACGTATACGACTTCGGAATCTAATTTTTAATTTTATAACTACTTTCTGATATCTCATTAAACCGATGATAACTGGTGTGCACAGAATGAGAAACACCTTCAGTTTCTATTGTTGATTTTCGTCAATCCTTTCACCATATGTGACTCACAAGACAATATCTAATATGGTATAGATTGATCATCAATGGTCGAGATTCAGTAAGATAAGCCTATCAATGCATTACATGTCGACTTAGTGTGACTATTCATTATGACATTAAATGCAATGTGCTTCATACATATGGTTAGTGTGCCATCACTTCCCAAAGGTTGGATACGATTTCTCATTTTTGAGTTTTTTTCAGATGTTTTTAGGTTTTAGACTGTACAAAAATGGAAAATCTTTTTTGAGTCTCAGATAACTAGCGTCTGTGTACTATCATTTTTCTCAGCGAGAGATCATTTTCTTACTGACATTATCTCCCCCTAAAATTTCAAAATGAAAAATCTTTTTGAGATTTTTAATAAACGCAAGAAAGAAAATATATACAGGAACGTAATTGATAAAAATGATTATTGACTCGACTCTTGGTCCGGAACAACGTCATCCTTCTTTTTCATGCCGTTTACCTCTAACAAGAATAAAAATCTTGGTTTGTCAAAGGCTTTTGTATAGAGGTCGGCCTTTTGGAAATCAGTGTTAATTTGAACTACATCAATCAGTTTCTTTTCAAAACAATCACGAATGAAGTGATATTTTATGCCGATGTGTTTGGTTTTTGAATGCTGAACCGGATTCTTAGTGATAGCTATGGCAGTAGAATTATCTACATAAATAGGAGTGTTAGAGAATTCCAAACCGTAGTCCCGAAGTTGCTGTTGAATCCAGATAATCTGAGAACAGCAACTGGCAGCAGCGATGTATTCAGCTTCACATGTAGATGTAGCCACTGAAGTCTGCTTTTTGCATTGCCATGTCACAAGATGTTTTCCAAAGAACTGACACCCTGCAGATGTAGACTTGAAGTCTGTTTTGCAACCACCATAATCAGAATCACTATATGCAGTAAGCTCAAAGTTATCATCATTAGAGTACCATAATCCAAGATCAGGAGTACCCTTCAGATAACAAAAAATCCTTTTGACAGCAATTAAGTGGGAGACTTTTGGTTTTGACTGATATCGGGCACAGAGACACGTGGCAAACATGATGTCTGGTCGAGATGTCGTGAGATACAGTAGAGATCCGATCATGGCTCGATAGAGAGTAGCATCAATATACTCCCCCTTGTTATCAGGCGAAATCCCGTGATTGATCGCCAATGGAGTACCAGCAGGTTTGGCATCAGTCATACTGAATCGGCTCAGTATGTCTCCAACATAATTTGTTTGATGAAGGAAAATCCCTGTCTCAGATTGATCTACTTGTAGCCCTAGAAAGAACTTCATCTCTCCCATGGAACTCATCTCGAACTTGTCCTGCATAACTCTTTCAAATTCTTTGCACAGAACATCATTCGTCGATCCGAAAATAATGTCATCCACGTATACCTGTACCATTAAAATTTCTCCACCCTTTTCTCTAATGAACAACGTGCAGTCGATGACACCTCTTCTAAAACCATTGTTCAGAAGATGAGTGGAAAGTGTCTCGTACCACGCTCGCGGAGCTTGGTGCAATCCGTACAGTGCCTTGTCCAATTTGTAGACACGGTCACGATGCATAGGATCTTCAAACCCGGGAGGTTGACTGACGTATACAACTTCACTAATTTCTCCATGAAGGAAAGCACTCTTTACATCCATTTGATAGACTTTGAACCTTTTGTAGGATGCATAAGCAAGAAAAAATCGAATTGCTTCCAGACGAGCAACCGGTGCAAACACTTCATTGTAATTTATACCTTCAATTTGCCTAAATCCCTGAACGACCAAACGAGCCTTATTTCTTATGACTATTCCTTGATCATCCCTTTTGCAACGAAGAACCCATCGAGTACCAATCTTCTTAGCTCCTTTTGGTAAATCAACTAACTTCCAAACTCCGAGCTTCTGAAATTGGAGTAGTTCTTCCTGCATTGCATTTACCCAAGATTCTTCTTTTAAAGCATCTGTTATAGACCGTGCTTCGATTTGCGAGACGAAACATGAATGCGCACAATCGTTGACTACACCAGATTCCATGATTTCTGAGTAGACTCCAGAGTTGATCTGACCCCTAGTTTTAACACCAGATGTGGGATCACCAATAATGTTCTGTTGAGGATGAATTCTATCAATCCTACCCACAGGATGAGCAGGAACCTCAACAGTTTGATCAAGGTTTGTGATACTCTGTTCAATTGCCACAGAATGTGAAACATCATCACTCAATTGTACAACATCATGGGAAGGATCTTCAATCACCTGGTCTATTTCTTGTCGAGAACCCTCATACTCTGAAGAAGAAGAAGAGTCATCATCCTGTGTGACTTGTGTGTTATTGGAGGACTCAGGAATGTCAGATGATGAGGGAGTAGGTTGCACATGTTCATCAGGTGCGTTTTGAGCATCATACATCATTTGAACAGCAACCTCCTCATCTGAACATTCTGGAGGAAGATTAAACGAGGCAAAAAATTCTTCATAATCAAACATCCAAGGAAGACCTTTTCCAGTAGCAGGAGAGGTATACTTTTGAACATCAACATGGTACCATTCTTCTACATTCCCAGAAGCTTTGTTGTAAACTCTTTTATTGGGAGTGCTGTACCCTAAGAAGTAACCTTCCTCTACTTTCTCGTTAAACTTGCCATGAGCATCCTTTTTCAACATGGTACATGGAGCGCCGAACGGTTCAAGATACAGTAAGTTCGGTTTCCTTCGATGCAACAATTCAAAGCAAGTTTTATCGTGACGCTTGACAACTAGAACCCGGTTGAGCGTGTAACACGCATTAGCAATAGCTTCATTCCAGAACTGCACGGGTAAGTTTAAGTCAGCGAGCATAGTCCTTGCAGCTTCTATCAAGGTCCGATTCTTCCTCTCAGCAACACCGTTCATTTGTGGAACATATGGCGCACTGAATTCATGGTGAATACCAAGTTTTTGACAGAAAGTTTCCATAAGGTGATTTTTAAATTCAGTACCATTGTCCGAACGGATCCTCCTAACCTTTAACTTATACAGAGACTCCAATTTGGTAATCAGAATCTCCACATATTCAAAAGTTTCAGATTTTTCTTTTAAGAACATCACCCAAGAATATCTTGAATACTCATCCGTCACAACCAAACAATATAAGTCTCCAGCAATGCTCTTCCGGTTGATAGGACCAAACAAGTCCATGTGTAAGAGCTATAGTGGTATAGTGATGGAATGTTGAGATTTGGGTTTATGAGATTTCTTGGTTTGTTTGCCTTTCTTGCAAGAAACACACACGTCAGGAAGATGAAAACTTTTCACAGTGACTCCTTCAACAAGATTTTTGTGCACCAAATGATTCATTTTTCTGAGACTGAAATGTCCCATTCTTTTGTGCCATAAAATAGAATCCTTCTCAGTGGCTTTTGAAACAAAACATGATGCTGTGGACACTGAGGATGAGACTTGTGACATGTCAAGAATATAAAGATCATTCACTCTTGGAGCAGACATAACCACCATGTCTTCTGGAATCATAAACTCCTTTTTCAAGATATAACAATGCTTGTCATAAAAAAGAACCTTGAACTCCTTATCACAGATTTGAGAAACAGAAAGTAAGTTGTTATCCAACTGTTTGACAAAGTTGACCTTCTCAAAGCTGACAGCTCCATTAGACAGTGTTCCCTGAGGTAAGATAAAACCACCTTTATCGCCTGCAAATGAAACATAGCCCCCTTTGATATTTCTGACGTCGAAAAGGAGAGCTAAGTTCCCAGTCATGTGCCTGGATGCCCCACTATCAATAATCCAATTATTGCTAATAGGATTATAAAGGACAACCTGCACAAGAAGGAAAGTAATTAGTTTAGGTTAGGAACCCAAGCCTTTACGGTCTTGGGTTTCCCAGTCTCATCTACAACAGCACAATCCATCCACTGTCCTTGTGGACTTTTGGAACAACCATTTGACTTTGAAGTACAGTCGTCAGAAGCATCATCTGATTTTGCTTTCCACACATGTTGTTTGTGCAACGACTGTTTGTGGTAAACAGTGGATGGCTTAACGATTTGTACAGCTGTGGAACTCGAATCAGAGACCAACAAGTCATGCATCTTTTGTTTAACTTTCTTTTGATGCACTTGTTGTTGGGTAAAAGAGTTAGATTTTGACTTTAAAAACTTTTGTTTATTTTCTGGAAAATGGTTAACTCTTTTACTTGGCTTCTGAAGATAAGGACAGTTGACAACAACGTGTCCTTTTGTACCGCACTCAAAACAGTATCTCCGCTCAACCAACCTCGGAGATCTGTATTGATTTTCACTTTGGTGAGATTTTGAACCACCAGCCTTAGCTTCTTTTTGTTCAGCTGAAGAGAGTGACTTGTTTGATTGAACAGACTCTCTAGCTTTAACAAAATTAACCTTTTTGATTGAGGCTTTGGTTACTTGACTCTTCTGATCAGAAGTAGTGGGATAAGATGGACGGCAATTGGTTGGTTTAATTTTAAAAACATTTTTAGAAGCAGATTTTGAAATACCAATGCTGTCATTCTGTGGAGCAGACGAGTTTTTGTGTCCCAAACCACGAGTAGGACACTCATCGTCGTCTTCATCCCACTCTTCTACCATTCCATCAACACACTGGGACTCCGAGGTCGAAGCACCATTATCGTTAACCTTTGGTTGAGAAATTTTGTCTTCGGTTGGATCAACGACAAGTGGCGTTTTGACCTTAAAGTCAATGATTGGGTTATCATCCGGTGTGTTTACCATAGTATTCAACACCGGTGGAGGACAATTTTTATACCCAAACCCAGCATTTTTCTTTCCTGGACGACGTGAAATCAAGTAATCAAGAAGGTAAGAAGAATTTGAATAACTTTTCAGCTTTTGATTTAAAGTTTCATAATCACATTCGACAAGCGTCAGCTTTTTCTTTGTTTCATCAATCGTGTTTAAATAAAAAGTGATGGCATTTTGTTTGTTGATAACACAGATTTCGAATTCATGAACTTGCCTGTTTAAAAGATCAATTTTGTTTTTGAAAGCAAGTTCGTTTCCCTTTAAAACACGGTTAGCTTCAAGACAATTAGTTAAATCAGCAATTAAGTCTGTGTTGTGACTTTTAAGTGTCTCAACTCTCTTCTCAAGTTCATCACAAATTAAACACGGTTGAGATTCAGACTCACTTTCAAAACTGTCAGAATTTACCTGAATGCCTGTGGATGTTTTTACCATAAAAGCACAGCTACAGGTAGATTCAGAAGAGGAATTGTTATCATCCACATCAGCTGTCGATTGACTTGAAGAGACAACAGATGATTTATCTTCATTCTCAGCTGTGAAGCCAGAACTGTTTGAAGATGTGTCGTCTGCAGCTGATGAACTTTCTGAAGCAATCTCTCTCTCAGCATCAGAATCTGATTCTTCATTGACTTCTACAGCCTTTGCCATGTAAGCTCTATCCCCTGAACTACCATCAGCTCCAAATTTAAAAGACCAATCAACAGTCTCATCTGTTTGAACAACCATAGCTTTTGTTCCACTTGAAGTGTCCTTATCTTGTGCAAGAGTAACTGGAACAAGGTTTGTTTCTGTATTTTGATTTTGTGGCTTCGGTTGGCTTTGACGGTTGTTGAAAGGGTTGCGGTTTCCAGTCTGTTTAGGCTTTTCACATTGCCTAGCAAAATGCCCTTTCTCACCACAGTTAAAACAAACAACAGCAAACAGATCAAAACCATAAGTAGTGTCTTTGTTCCCTTCGAGAGTTTTTCTTGTCCTTTTTACATAATCTCTCGCTCTTCTGACTGCACTTGCAAGAGCCCACATTATATCAATTCGATCCATTTCATCCTTATCAATCTGAGCATAGTCTTCTGCTGTCAGATGACTATTTCCAACCTGTCCAGCAACAAGACTGTCATATGAATTGATAACGGTAGACAACAGTGCCATGTGTTCCTTGGCCACTTCGATAGTAACCTTGTCGAAGTTGTCTGTTTGCAATTTAATGGGGCTTGGTGGAGGAGTACTAGCAGTATTTCCCTGCTGTAGAACCGAGCTTGATGAAACTGAAGCATGAGCTGTTGAAGACTGGCTGGCTGAAACATTTGACATGTTTGATACAAACGCAGTCTGCAAAGGAGCATTTTGTTGAGTTGATGTGGAATAGTACAATGAAGGATCCTGAGCTTGTACACCTCTCTTTAACTTCCACTTATTCATCACCTCTTGTTCTCTCAATTTCTGAAGAAATTCATTGATATCAATGGTTTCAAGAGTCTTGTTTTGTTTGAAAACCATCAAGAATGAATCCCATTTTGGTGGTAGCGCATCTGCCATGCATTGAACCTTTTCTTCTTTCGTTGTTTTGATCTCATGGGCATGCAATTCACTCATCAAGTGATAGAATCTCTCAAATAGATCATCTAAGGACTCATTCCCAATATACATGAAATTATCAAATTCCTTCTTAATGGCCTTAGCATTGATAGCTTTCAACGAAGCATTTCCTTCGTGACGTTGTTCTAAGGCAACCCACAGAGATTTTGAAGATGTAAACTGTCTGAATTGATGAAATATTTCTCTTGATATGGCCTGAGATAAGATAGCATATGCCTTCTTTTCTAAGTCATAATCTTTTCTTTGTTGTTCGCTTAAAAGGGAAGCCAAAACAGGAGTTCCATCCTCACTCAACACTTTTTGATATCCATTCTCTATCATCATCCATAAGTTTGTATCAACTCCATTAATGTGTATCTCAAACCTGTTTTTCCAGTGATGATATTCGTCCATTGTCATGAGTTTTGGAGCCTTGTTAGCATTTCCAGCTTCATTATCGATTAATAACAAGTTTTGGATTTTACTGTTCTGACTGGCAACAAAGGCTAAGTCCGACATGGTAAAAAACGAAGTTTTTCGACACAAAAAAAATTCAGAAGAGATTTATGCGAATGGGTCTATTCGTGCGAATGGAATTTTCTATTCGTGCAAAATGGGTCTATTCGTGCGAATGGAATTTTCTATTCGTGCAAATGGAATTTTCTATTCGTACGAATGGAATTTTCTATTGCAAATGGAATTTTCTATTCGTGCAAATGGAATTTTCTATTCGTGCAAATGGAATTTTCTATTCGTGCGATTGGAAGTTTGAACAAATGAGCGGGAGACTGGATCTATTCGTGCGAATGGTAGGAGCCATTCGTGCGAATGAAGTTCATCATGGTAGCCATTCGTACGACAGAGGGCTGTTTGACTTTTTTGCACCAAAAAGCACCAATGATTGAGCCTATTATCAGATCTGGAAACTGAGACGATCAGATCACTAAGAAGCAATAATCACAAGTTTTGAACGTGGCTAAACAACGATCAAGTGATCTTTATAACATTCAAGTAGCTAGAAAAAGCAAGATTAAAAGCAAGATTAGATTTTCTATGTTGAATCTAGAGCACAATCAGGCTCTGATACCACTTTGTTGGATCGGGATCTACCTTGATCCAATGATTCAACACATTAACCGAACCAAATCGTGCGAATCCGATTTGATTGGCAATCCAATCTATGACACGGATCGGGTCGTAAGAAACGAGCAGATTAGATGTCGAAACGAAGGTTTCTATTGACCCTTTGGTGTAGAGAAGTTGGATACAAGACCTGGAAACTCTCAACGGACAGAGATTCGACATTATAGGTGCAAAGAGTTTGTGTGTTCTGTTGCTTAGTCTGGTTCTGTGTGTATATGTGTTGTATATTCTGTTGTGTGTGCTCATGAAGTGAAAGTTTTATATATAGTGCTGAGGCCATTCGTACGAATGATCCATGTGAATGGACTCATTCGTGCGAATGAATCAGCAGAATGGTTCATTCGTAAGAATGAATCATTAGAATGGTTCATTCGTACGAATGAATCATTCTCATGACTTATTCTAGCGAATGAATCATTCTCATGATCTATTCGCGCGAATGGATCATTCTCATGATCCATTCGTGCGAATGGGCCTTTCAATAGCACGATTGATCAACGTTATCGATATTTATCAGATCGTTTAATACACAGTCGTTATATATGAGTAAACATTAAGGATAAACATGTAATTTCATTAATACATCAAATAATTACATTAAACATAGATGAAATACATATTACAAGGGATTAGGGACATATTATGCATCTACATTGTTCAACTTTAATTCTTGACTTTTCAGGTTCTATAAGTTTGAACTAAATAGTTACTTGTATAATGTTTAAGTGTATATAATCGAGTAAAACTTGCGAACTTGTATTGAATCATTGCATTTAATTTATGGCGAGAAAAATAATAAGACAGTGCACGAGTATTTAGTTTGAAATTGCATTACATTGAATTGAAATATGAATACTAAAAATCAGAAATGTTACAGTCTCCGCTTGTTGAGAGAATTTCGTCCCGAAATTTAGTTAGAGGAAACAACAGTATCGGTAAAAAGATGAGGGTACTTGAGCTTCATTTGGTCTTTTCGTTCCCAAGTGAACTCAGGACCACGCTTAGATTCCCAACGAACTTTAACAATAGGAATGCGACTTCGCTTGAGTTGTTTGACTTCACGACCCATAATTTCCACCGGCTTCTCAACGAAGTGCATCGTTTCATCAATGCGCACGTCGTCAAGCGGTATGTGGAGATTTTCATCAGCGAGGCACTTCTTCAGATTAGATACATGAAATGTAGGATGCACATTTCTAAGAGATGGAGGTAACTCGAGCTTGTAGGCCACTTTCCCAATCCTTTCAAGGATCTTGAATGGACCAACATAACGAGGTGCTAACTTGCCTTTCTTTCCAAAACGGATCACGCCCTTCCATGGAGACACCTTTAGGAGAACAAGATCACCGACTTGGAATTCCAAGGGTTTTCGACATTTGTCGGCATAACTCTTTTACTGACTCCTCGCTACTCGAATATTGTCACGGATTTGAATAATCTTGTCGGATGTTTCTTGAATTAACTCGGGACCAGTGATTTGTGCTTCACCAATCTCGTTCCAACAGATAGGAGAACGACACTTGCGACCATAGAGAGCTTCGAATGGAGCCATGTTGATACTTGTGTGGTAGCTATTGTTGTAAGAAAACTCAATGAGGGATAGATGTGAATCCCAATTGCCACCAAAATCGATTACACAAGCTCTAAGCATGTCTTCAAGAGTTTGGATTGTTCGCCCGGTTTGACCATCAGTTTGCGGATGGTAAGCCGTGCTCAAATCCAATCGAGTACCAAGAGCCTTTTGGAGAGATTGCCAAAATCGAGAGGTGAACCGAGCGTCTCTATCGGATATTATGTTCACGGGAACACCATGACGGCTCACAATTTCATCAATATAAATTCGGGCTAGTTTCTCCACTTTGAAGTCTTCACGGATAGGCAAGAAGTGGGCAGATTTGGTGAGACGATCAATGATCACCCAAATACTATCATATCCACTCGAGGTGCGAGGGAGCTTGGTAATGAAATCCATAGATATATTCTCCCATTTCCACACGGGAATTTCTGGTTGTTCGAGTAAACCAGATAGACGTTGATGTTCAGCTTTGACTTTGGAACAGGTTAAGCATTTGGCCACATAAAGAGCAATGTCTTTCTTTATACCGGGCCACCAATAAAGTTGGCGAAGATCTTGGTACATTTTATCCGCACCAGGATGAATAGAATAACGAGTCTTATGAGCCTCGTTCATGAGAAATGTACGGAGATCGTCGCGATCGGGAACCCAAATACGGTTCAAGTAATAGAGTAAGCCATTGGGTTTTGATTCAAGAAGGAGTTCAACACCACATGACATTTCTTCGTACATGTTACCCTCGGTTATTGAGACGTGTTGAGCTTCTGAGATACGGGTTTGAATATCGGTTTGAATACGGGTACAATGAAGCATAACATGGTCCTTTCGACTCAAAGCATCGGCTACAACATTCACTTTGCCGGGATGGTAACGAATCTCGCAGTCGTAGTCGTTAAGGAGTTCGACCCAACGTCGTTGCCTCATATTGAGTTCTTTTTGGTTGAAAATATGTTGAAGACTTTTGTGGTCGGTGAACACCACACATTTCGTGCCATATAGGTAATGTCTCCAAATCTTTAATGCGAATACGACCGCACCCAGCTCGAGATCGTACGTGGTATAATTCTTCTCATGAACTTTGAGTTGCCTTGATGCATAAGCGATTACTTTGCCTCGTTGAATGAGAACACAACCAAGACCTTGGTTAGAAGCATCACAATAGACAACTAAATCATCATTTCCATCGGGGAGAGTCAATATGGGAGCATTGCACAACTTTTGCTTGAGGGTTTGGAAAGCTTCTTCTTGTTTCGGTCCCCATTCATAAGCTTTACCCTTGTGAGTCAAAGCGGTAAGAGGGACAACAATCTTTGAGAAGTTTGAGATGAAACGACGATAATAACCCGCAAGACCAAGAAATGAATGAACTTCGGTAGGAGTCTTCGGGGCATTCCAATTCTTAACCGTTTCAATCTTAGCAGGATCAACATGAATACCCTTGTCGTTGACGATGTGACCAAGAAATTGAACTTCCTTTAGCCAGAATTCACATTTGGAGAATTTGGCATATAGTTGTTCTTTTCTCAAGAGGTCCAAAACCAATCTAAGGTGTTGTTCATGATCGGCTTTAGACTTGGAATAGATTAAGATATCGTCAATGAAGACGATCACGAATTTATCAAGGTATGGTTTGCACACAGGATTCATGAGCTCCATGAAAACTGCGGGTGCATTGGTTAGCCCGAAAGGCATAACCATGAACTCGTAATGACCATACCTTGTTCGGAAGGCAGTCTTAGGAATGTCATCTTCTTGAACACGAAGCTGATGATAACCGGATCGAAGATCAATCTTTGAGAAACAAGTAGAACCTTGAAGTTGATCAAAGAGATCATCGATTCTAGGCAAAGGATAACGGTTCTTGATAGTAAGCTTGTTGAGTTCGCGGTAGTCAATACACATGCGAAATGATCCATCCTTCTTCTTAACAAATAAGACGGGTGCACCCCACGGTGAATGACTCGGGCGAATGAAACCTTTGTCGGAGAGTTCTTGAAGTTGACTTGCAAGTTCTTGCATTTCGGAAGGTGCAAGACGATAAGGAGCTCTAGCAATGGGGTTAGCTCCAGGTATAAGATCAATACGGAACTCTACTTGACGAACGGGAGGAAGACCGGATAAATCCTTAGGAAAAACTTCGGGGAAATCCCGAATGATCGGAATGTCTTGGATACTCTTCTCCTTGACATCCTATTGAACAATATGAGCTAAGAAAGCAATGTACTTCTTTCGTAAGTACTTTTTAGTGGTAGTACACGACATCAACTTAAGTCCCTTGCAAGGCTTTTCACCAAAAATCCTTAAGGTTTCTCCCGATGGTAGCGGAATTTGGATACACTTTTCAAAGCAAATGACTTCGGCATGATGATTTGATAGCCAATCCATACCTATGATAATATCAAAGCTTCCTAGTGGCATTGGAACAAGGTTGATTGGGAATGAATGATCATTTAGTTCTAAGGAGCAATCATAAATAATGGAGTCAATTGTAAGGGAGTCACCATTCGCTATTTCAACGGTGAAGGTTTTCTCTAATTGGGATCGTGTCTTTGCAAGTAAGGGCTCAAAATTAAGTGACACAAAACTTATATCGGCACCGGTATCGAACAAAATGGAGGCATATTGACTATTAACAAGGAACGTACCATTAACCACGTCGTTGTTGGCTTGAGCTTCGTTGGCGTTTATGTTGAACGCACGCCCACGAGCTCCACCTTGTCTAGCATTTGCAAGTCTTGGGCATTGATCACGAAAATGATTCGGGTCACCACACTCATAGCAAGCACGCCCATTAGCAATGGCGGGAGCACCTTGATTAGCCACTTGAGGTACGGTTCGGTTTGGAGGGTTGACTTGGCTCGCAAGAGCTTTGGCCCTACAAACATTGATAGTATGACCATATCTCCCACAATGAGTACAAAGGCGACATGGGATAGTTTGAGGATGATGATAATTGCAGGTGGCACAAAGAGGGTAGATCCCAACATATGGCTTTTTAGCCGGCGCTTGAATCATAGGTGCAGCTTGGTTGACGGGAACAGCAGGAGTAACCACAGCAAAATTTCTAACCTTCCTCTTTCTATTATTGCGAGAGGGCTCGGTTGTGGCTTCTTTGCTGTGAGTAGGAGGGGTTACGGTTTCAGAAACTTTCTTAGAACCCTTTTTGGTAAGAGTTCCAGCTTTCACATGATTATCAGTTAAGGTAGCGGATAGACGAATAGCATCCTCCAGAGTAGCAGGATTTCTACCTAAGACCGTATCTTGGATTTGTCTTGGTAGCCCACCAATATACTTTTCGATACAACGGGACAAAGGAGTGACCATGTGGGGCACGAGAAGACTCAACTCATGGAACCGAGTTGTATATGCTAAACTTTCCCCACTATCTTGGGCAAGATCCCAAAATTCAGCTTCTAACTTTTTCACTTCATTTCGAGGGCAGAACTCCTCGGTCATAAGCCTTTTGACCTCATCTCAAGGTAAGGCCATAGCTACATCAACACCCCTATTCCTTTTCTCCCCATTCCACCATGTAAGTGCCTGTTTTTGAAGGACACTTGTAGCATGACGAACACGGAGGTTGTCGGGACAGTCACTATTGAGAAAGGTATTCTCAATGCTTTCAAACCATTGAAGGAGTCTAGTAGCTCCTTCGGTACCAAAGAACTTGAGGGGATTGCACGAGTTGAAGTGCTTGAAGGTGCATTGAGATGGATTGTTACCACCATTTCCACCATTTCCACCATTATTACCACTATTGCTTCCATTTCCACCATTGTTGGCATTGGTGGCACCATTGGCTTGGGTGAGTTGTGTCACCAATTGGGTAAGAATAGTAGCAATGTCGGTGTTGGCGTTGGTTGCGGGAGCACGACGAGGAGGCATTCTACAGATTTTCACAAGACAAGAAAGATTGTAAGAACTTATGAGATTTGATAGGATTTAATAGAATGAGATAATAAAAATAGATATTCTTAGTTTGGATTGTACTCAAAAGTGACAAAATCAATTGAATACCATGGCACATTAAGGTTAATTAAACTTATATAACTTTCAAGGAGACATGCTTTAGCCTATAAGTAAACACTCATCTCGGGAATTCCCAGGAAAGCATACGGGTCCCTCGGTTGATTGGGATTTATGCGAAATGCTTTCCTAGACAGAAAGCCCAAAATACAGGTGCCACTCTTCCAGATTACATGTGTCCTCAAATAATTTAACAAGTTTAAAAACCTTAACGAATAAATACATTTTTTTAAAGATTTTTGCATCAAGAATTTTCCACATGGTTAGAAAGGATAAGGATAGAAAAGGAAATAGAAATATTATGAGGTTTTAGAATATAGGAACGGATATTATTTATTTAATTATTAAGAATATCCTAATAAGTCATGGATTTAAAACACATAAGTCATCAAAATGAAATAATATGAAATCATACTAAGCATGTAACATACAACATGTAGCACATAGCACATAATCATGAAGCATAGCATAAGTGGTTGTCCTAAAGTTATAGTCTAGGTCAAGGTGTCTAATAACCTAATTCCCTATAACCAAGGCTCTGATACCAATCTGTCACACCCCGACCGATGGCGGAATCATCGGGGTGGGACATGTAAGACTGTTCATAGCACATGGTTGACTAAATTGAAATATATTAAAGTCAAATTTCCATTACAAATAATCCAAGTACAACCAAATTCAAAACAAAGAAACATAAAACAACTCATAGAATTCTTGATTTAAATTGCTAAGTCCAAATCCTATATTGAGCACATCTTTAATCATTCTTTCATATTAGGGCCTGAAACATGAATAAAATAAAGTCAACTAAAAAGTTGGTGAGTATAACATAGTTGTATATAGATAGCATATAGTTGAAAAAAAATCCTTTACAAGACATGATAAAATAAGGCATTTATGGGGAGCAGCTATTGTGTAATCAAGTACAACCAAACCTTTGTAACTAGTATGCAAATTGTGTTGTCGGTATCAATCACCTCCACTTGGGTGGGTTTGTCAGACTCAATAGATCTATCATTGAAAACCGTCGGCTTGTATAGTTAATGATTGCACATAAGTTTTCACAAAGATTAGCACAACTAGCACTCGGGCACAAAGCTCAAATTTTGCACACATGTATGTAAATAGGATTTTGCACTTGTGTTGTTTGTGTAAATGTAAATGTGTAATGTGTATAAAGTTCATGTTCCACCCCAAAAGTGTAAAAGAGTAAAAAGGGGTTGTGAATACTCACTTGGTATGGAAGTGTAGCTAACAAAGAGTATAGATAAAATAAGAATCCTTGATACGCACGACTTAACCTAGATAATAATGTATATTGAATCAAATATGTGCACAAAGTTTAGTCTAAAAATGAAGGTTGAATTTGTGTAAGAAACTATTGATTTGTATTTAAAAGTATTGAATAACATATATAAAGTTTGAAGTAAATATTTTTGAAACATTTTGATTAAGGTTGGGAATTGAATAGTAAAATAGAATATTTATAAAATCATTGATTATGAAAATAAAGTATGTGTTAAATGTAATTTAATAAATAAATAAATGTTTTTATTTAAAATGAAGAATAAATAACTAATCTTTATTTATTTAATTATAAAGTATGTAACTTACAAATAAAATGTTTTAAATGAAAAGTTTAATAACAAATTTAATTTTATAAACTTTTAATTAAATGATTTTCCATTTATTCCAAGATTAATTATTTGATCTTTTCAAATACCTTTTTATAAAACTAACTATTTTTATTTAAAAACTTAATCTGGAATTTTTACAGATTAAAATAAAACAACAATAATTCTGATCGAAGATTCTGACCTAAACACGACCGTGCCTGGGAAGGACACGACCACGCTCGAACCACGGGCGCGACCGCGCTAGTGAGGACGCGACCGGGTTTGATCAAACAGAGGCTAACTTGGATAATTCACGAGGCACGACCGTGCCTTAGCTCGGCACGGTCGTGTCTATGATTCTTAGACACAACAGAGATTAGCCCAGAGGGCATGACTAGGTCTGGACAGGAGGACACGACCGCGCTGCTAGTCGGCACGACCGCGCTACATGAGGCACGGTCGCGCTAGATGATTAGCGCGACCGTGTCTCTTCCAAATCAGACACGAATTGAACAAATCTTGTATTTATAGCGTTGGAATTGATAGGGCTTTTGATTACTGAGTTGTTACGAGTCTATTCATATAAATTAATTGTATGGAAATCGTGTTTAAGAGTGAAATCGATTAAATCTGTTCTTATTAAAATAATAATTCTGATTCGGACGATTTCTGTAATGAAAGCCCAGATTAATTGGGGGCTTTTGATATTGATACTGAAACGAATGAGATGGAGAGTATACTTACCCTGAAGCGTATCGAATCGATGAAGAACGGTAGAATGGAATTCCGACGACGACAAGATTAACCTCCGGTGACTTCTGCAGCGATTCCGACTGCTTCAACGGCTTCGGTCGTTCCAAAGAGGTTTGAATATCGTATGGTGATGGATTGCTCGAGAGTATTCAGATCGATTTTGAGGATTCGAGGCATGGGAGGAACTTGACGGTTTCTTGAGAGGAAAACGTAATTGGATTGATAAAACTCGTAATGGACTGAGATATTTTTCTTTGTCAAAGAAAATGAAACGTAATCGGTTTCGAATTTCAAACGATCGGGCGTTTTGAAACTGCATTTACGTTTCAACTGTTACGCAGGCGCGACCGTGCCAAGATAGGCGCGACCGTGCTTAGGCACCGGGCGCAATCGTTCCAGGACCAGTCGCGCGATCGTGCCGAGGCACTTGGCACGACCGTGCCAGGACGAAGCACGACCGTGCTAATTAGGGTTTCTTGGTATTTTGTTCAACTTTAGTTCTTGACTTTTCAGGTTCTATAAGTTTGAACTAAATAGTTACTTGTATAATGTTTAAGTGTATATAATCGAGTAAAACTTGTGAACTTGTATTGAATCGTTGCATTTAATTTATGGCGAGAAAAATAATAAGACAGTGCACGAGTATTTAGTTTGAAATTGCATTACACTGAATTGAAATATGAATACTAAAAATCAGAAATGTTACATTTGGCGCGATCGTGTCTCATGAAGCACGACCGCGCTAGAATGCTAGCGCGACCGTGTCTGCTCCAAAACAGATTCAATTTGACTAATTCTTATATTGTTAATGTTGGAATTCATACGGATTTCATCTGTAGGGTTATTACGAGTCTATTGGAATATATTAATTGTATTTAAAACGTGTTCAAAGTAGAGTTCGATTAAAACATTTTGAAAGAAAACATAGGTTCGGGTTCGTGAAGATTTTCATATTGTAAGCCCCAATTAAGTTGGGGCTTTTGATCTATAGACTAAAACGAATGGGTATGAGGTTTCAATTACCCGGAAGGACGATGAATTGATGGTGTACGGTAGAAACGATTTCCGGCAACGATGGGTTAGACCTCCGACGTCTTCTGCTGCAATTCCGACTGCTTCAATGTTTTCGAGAGCTTCAGAGAGGATCGTTAATGTGTTTTGCTTGAGAGGATTGCAATCAAAATGAAGGAATTGTTGGTCTCATGAAAGGGTTTGACGTTTTTGAGGCGAATCGATTTAATTGGATTTACTTGTTGTAATTTCGGTGATTGAAAAACTTAATTGTGCTCGTTAATAGTATTAACGTGTGTAATGGTTACGAATTCGAACGTCCCTGTGATTAAAGGCTGCATTTACGTTTCAACTGATGAGAGGCGCGACCGTACCCATATGAGGCGCGACCGTGCCCATATGAGGCGCGACCGTGCCAGAACGAGGCGCGACCATGCCTATTAGGGTTTCTGGTTATTTATTTATAAAATCAGTCCTTGAAATTTTCAGTATTGACAAACTTGTATAAATATGAATTTATGTAGAGTTTAATAGGATATACTCGTGTAAAATTTGTGGATTTGCATTGAAACATAGTATTTAATAGTTGGTACGAATAGAACAAGTCAGTGTACTAGAATTTGGTTTGAAATGTACCATATTGAAATGAAATATAAATAATGAAAATCAGAGATGTTACAAAGTGAAGCTGTTGATCGCTTATTTTCAAAGAATATTCACATTTTTTCTTTTTTCAACGTTTCAATAGAATTTTTAAAACGTTTTTCGTTTTCTTTATAGTTTAGAGCTGCCATACTTAGGGGTTCGATTTTGTCTTGGAGCCTAGAATTTTCAAGTTTTAGCCCTAGACATTTAGAACATGAAATAACAGAAAAAGGTTTGAGTCTACCTCAGAAGATGAACTTGTTGCTTCTCCAATGGCCATGAGAGCAACATCAGTAGTCGATTCCTCTTTCTCAGCTACAGGAGCTTCCTTTTCTTCAGCTTCCTTTTCTTCCTCTGTAGCAGCAGTAGTAGACTCTTCTAGGTCAGCCATAGAAGCTTCCCTTTTCTCTGCTTCCATCATCTCCATGATCTCAGCCATGAGACCAACCTGGGTTAGTGCAATGATGGCATCCTCAAGATGAACACCCCAATCAAAGCTTTCGTCCTGTTGGGCTACCAGTGCATTGGACGTTCCACCTTGGCTTTGATTGTGGTGGTTTGAGTAGTTGTGGCCATGGCTGTTTCCTTGGCTGGGTCGAGTAAAACCAGAGGCTGGTGCTCTGTCTTTCTGACACTCACGAGCAAAAGTGTCAATAGTTCAGACACTTGTAGCATTTGGATTTAGATTTGTCAAACCCGACCTTGACATTAGGGTGCCCGCCAATAAACTTTCTTCCTGTTCTGTTCAGGAAACGCTTGGATCTCCTCAATAGCATGGGCATATTCCATTGAATAGACATGTCCTCCATGTCATTAGGATCCACTTGATTAAAATCTTCTTCAATCATCTCTGGATCAGTAAGCTTGCCACCTATGAAATTCTCATACGCAAGCATGTAGGTCCAGGTAACTCAACTACTGATCGGACTCGTAATATGACGTTGCTATAACACGAAGTGCGGAATCCTTCATGTTAACATTTTTATACTAACCGACAATTGAAACAACACGCGTAAATAAACTTCTCATTATATTCCAAATTTCATAGAGTTTACAAGATAATTGCTTCTGCTATGTTTTGTTTCTCTCTGCTCTGCTATGCTTATCTGAAACAAACTGTAAACTCTATATTTATAAACACAAGTTCTGATATAAGAGAACTTATCAAGTTCGCCTCTCAGAGCATAAGCGAACTTTACAAGTTCGCTTCTACTGGACTAAGCGAACTTACTAAGTTTTCCTCTGATAGACTAGGCGAACTAGACAAGTTCGCCTCTAGTAGAACTTGTTTACAACACTTAGAAAACATTACAAAACATAAAGACATAAAGATCTAAAACTATTACAAAGATATTGTCATACAAATCTATGTCCTAACAGACTCCCCCTTGACAATAGCTTGATCTTCTGTCTTCAGTCTTTATGATGAGCTCTTCCAATTGTCTGGTAATCTGCTTCCTGCATGCACACCGTATCTGTGACAGATCTCCAAAACCCTCTTATACTGAAGTCCTTGTTCTCTCCATTCATCAGTAAACATGAGCTCGTTCTTTCTTAATGTTCTCTAATCTTTCTTGGAAAAGTTAATAAGACTCATTGCATCGTAGAAACTTACAATGACCTAATTATCTTTATCGTCAATTCTAGCTTCACCGGTATTCACATCGACATACCACCATTTCATATTTCCTAGAAAATCTTGTGATATTTTCTTCAATGGAATCTTCTGAACAACACGAACTGGTTTATACTTGTATCTCCAGGTTACTTTCCCAGTTTTTGGATCTGTGTTCTTCACTCTCTTTCCCTTTTGTGGCTTCAGCCGATCATACTTTCCTGAACTACCTTCTTTCTTAATCAGGTTTGCTATCACATCAGCCAAACCATTCTTCGATCTATTAATGAGTGGCTTTGAAGCTAGACCATTTATTTCACACCTCGGCAAGGTATTGAAATATTTGATCCTCGACTTTAAGTATTGAACACCGTCAGATCGTTTGATTGCAAATAATTTTGATTCATCATCATAGAACCAACTTATGATCCTTCCTACACACTGCTCTTTATTCACATTTTTCTCTTTCTGAGCAGGTTGTGCTTGTGACTTAGGAAGTACTTTCATCCAGCTATTAACCACTTCTCTCCATTGTTCTCTAGTCATACATGTATCTCTATACATCACAGGTTCTTCATTCAGCTTTGGAGACACTGGATGAGTAGTTTCAGTATCAGTCTTTGATTGAGCAGTATCTTCCGGCATATTGATGTTGTCAGCAGAGTTCATAGAATCAGTTATTCCGTCATAAGAGAACTCAGGAACAACATCCTCTTGGATGAAGTTATACGGAATATTCAGACCATCACCTCCTTCATATGTCACACTCTCTTTTCCCTTCTCTATTTCAATCTCTACTATATCCCCTTCTTCTATCTCAGTGTCCGACATATCACTATCATTAACCAGTTCTTCTATGTCATCTAGACACTCTAATTTCTCGGCACTTTCTTCTTCAGAATTAGCAAAAAATTCTAATAATAGAATCTCTTCTTCATTTACACCAGAATCCATCTTATCTCCTTCAATTGCTTTTGATGTCGACTCCTCCTGAACACTTGTTAAAGGATTCACGTCAGTAGCGACTTGACGATCACCCTCAACATTTCCACGAGGATCATTGTCTTCATCATCTTTTTGTTGAATAGAATCGTCATGACATTTATCATGGATCCTTAACTCCCCCTGAGCGTCAAGACGCTCAACAAGCTTAGACACCAATAATTGCATATCAGCAAGCTGGGAAGCTTGAGTAGCTAACTGAGTAGCTTGATCCCGAATAACCAACTGTCGTTGAGAATCAACAGTTACAAGAGTTATAACTTGAGAATGTAAAGCAATGACTTGGGATTCAAGAAAGGCTATCCGATCAGAATCAGATTTTTTTGGAGTAGTAGTAGAGGAAGTAGGAATGGTAGAATCATTATGAATGGGAGAAACTGTAGGAACAGTAGGAACTGTAGGAACCGGAGAAATTACAGGAGATGTATGTCTTGATACAGGAGGTGTAACTATCAAGGATGCAACAAACGAAGCGTCCTCAACACCTTGAGAAGACTGTGCATCAACAATAGATGCAGACATAAGCTTATGAGATTTAGGACTTGGAACAAAATCACTATCCGAATTAGAATGCTCATCAATTAATGTTCTCTTTCCAAGAACTGAACTGGAAGGAGGATTCCAAACAGTCTTTCTTCTTGTTCTTTTGGCTCTAGATTTAACACGTGTGCCTCTATTAGCCAAAGGCAATGTAGCTAAATGTTCATAGTGATCTGAGCTAAAGTCCTTAGATGAATCAGAATCAGTAGCCTCAGAATCTGGTAAATGAGTATCACTTGAGCTGGAACTAGAATCCACCACATTCCCTTCAGATGCATGAATGGGTGAGTTCACAGCGTCATCAATAAAGTCATCCATATTCATACCCAAATCGTAAGCATGATCTTGAGCAACTTCTTCATGAACTGGAACATTAACCTGTTGTGGTTGAATAGGAACATCTTGTTGTGGAATTGGGACATGTTGTGGTTGTGCTGGTTGTTGAACTATTGGAACATGTACTTGTGGTTGTGGAACATGTTGTTGTTGTGGAGGTTGACCTTGAACTAATTCTTCTGGATGTATCCAATTGTCATTTGGAGGTTCAACATAATCAGGATTGATTAAGTGGCCAAATAACGGAGTAGGAACAGGAATCAGTGCAGCATTCTGCTGTTTAACCTTAGTACAGTCTGTAAAGATTCTTTTTGACATCGGAGTAAAAGCCAAACGTATAGGATGTTGTGGAAGACCCGGTATAAGATGATTCAGAATTAGTTGCACGAACCTAGGGTACATAAGAAACCCTTGACCCTCAGTAGGATTTATCTGCATGTCTAACTCACGGTATATGTACAAAGCAAAGTTGAACCGTTTGTTAAGAATCAGTGCAACCATTGCAGCCTGGAGAGCACTCTTCAGTCCATCAGTGCCTGCCTTTCGTGGGGATAAACACTAAATAATCACGTGCATAAAGTATCTCCATTCTCCAACTAATCCGCTTTTGCGTGCCTGAGAATCATTTTGTTTGCCTCGATATCCCATCCTCTGAAAACAACCCATAATCATTGTTCCAGGATAAGACAGAGGATCTTCAGGAGCACCTCCTAATCCTAAAGCAGCACGAATCGTTTCCTCCGAAATAGCAACTTCAGTATTGTTTACTGTTGCACGAAGTACATGCGGTTCCACGTCAGTATCTTGATGTACCATATCCCAGAATTGCTGTATATACACCAAGCTGATATAGGGATCTGCAGATAAAGCAACATGCAGTCGTGATCGATTCAGAAAATTTATGATGCCTTGAAAATTAACTGCTTCTGGCATGTTAGAATCTAACAATGCCACTTGATTATGTTTATATTCGACACGACGAGCCATCTGTGAAACTATTGGACAACACAACAAACATTAGTACACTTACACATATATGAAACACACATTTAATAATACACACAATTAAAAAAAAACTTAAAAAAATATTTGCAAAAAAAATTTTACACACAAAAAAAAATACAAGTCCATATTCACTTCTAAGCCTTAGGCGAACTTAGTAAGTTCGCTTAGAGTTGCAAGAGGCGAACATAATAAGTTCGCCTACTCAAGTTCGCTTGAACAAGTTCGCCTGAACAAGTTCGCCTAAACCGGAGTGTCGTTACAGATTCAATTTCAAAATCACAAATCAGTCAAATTTACAACGATTTAGCATAACAAACATATCAACAGCATCGATCAACAACAACAAACTATATTCAATGGTCAATTTCAGACTCTATAACCCAATCGATCAAGAATAGTCAACAGTCAACTCACGAAGAACACAATTCAAAATTGAACATTTCCCGTCGATTTAACGGACAATAATCCAAAAAATTACCTTCTTTGTACTCGTAAACTGAAACCGAGTAAGAATGTACCAGAAAAAATCGATTACACAACAAATTTATCAAATTTTGTAAAAAACCGTAAGTTCGCTCTATATAAGTTCGCTCCAGAGAATTTTGGGGTAAAAAGATTAAGTTCGCCTGATAGAGATATTTACTCACAATAAGTTCACTTCCTTAGGCGAACTTGTTAAGTTCTCTTAATAGAAGCCAGGTGAACATATTAAATTCGCTTCAAACATCCCGGGCGAACAAGATAAGTTCGCTTACAATAACTTCGCTTAACCAAAATTCAATAATTCTTTGAACCATTTTCAACAACACTTTGAACAATCCTCATTCTTGTGATCTTCCATATGTAACATGTAACCAATCCAATCCCAAAATTTTAATAAAAGATAAAATTTTCATGGAAACTAAAAAAAAATAAAAATCTTTTTGAGTTTTATCTATACAAAACGGAATCACATATTTTTGACTTTTATCTGAATAAACTGAAATCACATATTTTTGGTTTTTATCTGTACAAACTGAAATCACATATTTTTGGTTTTAACATCATGAGCAAGAAGATCATATCAGTATTTAATTAATTCATCACACAAATTATCAATAACAAAAGGTAACCTATAGTATGAAATCATTCAACTCAATTTTGTGCACTTTGCATCTTTTTCATTTTGAAACTCATTCAATTTGAATAATATTTGAAATGATACGCGATAAATTTCAAAGTAAATAAGATCAGGTTATAAAATGCTCTTATATTTAAACCGAATTTGAAATATAAAGCCTGAATTCTTAAATTTATCAATATTATATTATTTGAAACTATAAGCGTTTATTCTCCAAATTCATGTGATTTAGTACTATTTAGATGAAAAACATCGTGTACCCCACATATATGCCAAATAGAAAGTAAATGAACTATCTTCAAGACATATATAAGATTTTACTAAAGATTATCCGAATATTCAGAATGAGGAGACATCACTTAGCACATGAATAGCGGAATCCAAATTGGATTGTATAGGAATCAATGATAATCAAAATCGAATGATTCAATGTCTTAGCTTATATTTGTGGAATCATAAGATTCAGGTACGTGGATCCAACTTGTTATCTGGATTATGAATTCAATGGAATCAGTAAAGATGATTTATCAATATGATCCAAGGGCTAGTATATGTTTGACAGATGTTGTCAAGTACATATCTTGATTATACTTCAAATTGCATGCTTTTCGGGACATGGGCACTGAAGCAAATCGAAAGAATAGTGCTAAGGACATAACCCGAAACTGATTTCATAGGAAAATCTTTATTAAAAGCTAATATTCTTTATCTGATAGTGTTCTTTTAACACACACACCCAGGCATATAATGGATTTAAATCACAGATGTAATCATATTATATTTAAATTTCACACTACTATTAGTTTCAAAACGCTTTTAGCCTATTGACAATTCAAGTTTCAAATTTTACACACAAATTTTAAAACAAATTATCAAGAATAGAGCATTTACAACACTATCATTTCTTATTTATGCAGATTTTGAAATTTAGATCAAATCAACTTATCTTAATCAATCATATATCAAGGTCTACTAAGGTCGTGTGAAATGAACTAATTACTGATGTACTATCATTTCTTCTCTAACCTCAAATGATGTCAAAATTTATATTTTTCAATTTGTTTTGACTTTTTATAAATTAACCTTTTTGACTGAAAATGTAAATGCAGAAATGTAATAAAGCAATAAAAGAACTTAAAAAAAATTTTCCATGAAAATTGTTTTTGAAAACTTTTATTCGGGATTGATCATACCGATCATTTTGATCTGAAATTCAAACCTGGTACGATCAAATGCCTTGGTAAACAAATCAGCAAAATTATCTTCAGTGTGTACCTTGACCAACTCAATCAACCTTTTCTCTGCACAATCACGTATAAAATGATATCGAATTTCGATGTGCTTAGTTTTACTATGTTTAACAGGATTATTCGTTATGGACATAGTAGCATTATTATCAATAAGTACAGGGGTTCCTGTGAAATTCAAACCGTAATCTCTCAATTGTTGTTGTATCCACAGGATCTGTGAACAACAAGTTGCAGCAGCGATGTATTCTGCTTCGCATGTTGAAATCGAGATTGTGGTTTGCTTTTTGCATTGCTAGGATACAAGTCGATTACCTAAGAACTGGCAACCACCTGTTGTAGATTTCCTGTCCAGACAACAACCACCAAAATCAGAATCAGTATAAGCATTGAAATCAAAGTTAGAACCATGAGGATACCATAGCCCTAAACGTTGTTTTCCTTTTAAATACCGAAAGATTCTTTTCACAACAATTAAGTGAGATTCTTTTGGTTTTGCCTGAAATCTGGAACAAATACACACGGCGAGCATTATATCTGGCCTTGAAGCGGTTAAGTACATGAGGGATCCAATCATAGCTCTATAAAGTCGACAATCCACATCTTTTCCTTCCAGGTCAGAATTCAACTTATGATTGACCGGAATTGGAGTATCGTATGGGGTACAGTCCTCCATCTCGAACCGGGTCAAGATGTCTTTGACATACTTGGACTGATGAATAAAGAAACCATCTTCCTTTTGATTTACTTGTAAACCTAAGAAAAATGATAACTCTCCCATAGCAGACATTTCAAATTTCGGCTTCATAACACCCTCAAAGTCTTTGCACAACCCTTCATTTGTCGAGCCAAAAATAATATCATCCACATAAATCTGCACCAGTAGGTAATCTCCCCCTGATTTCTTTATGAATAAGGTCGAGTCTATCTTCCACGAACAAAGTCATTTGCCAAAAGATGTGTGGATATTGTTTCATACCATGCACGAGGAGCCTGATGAAGACCATAGAGGGCCTTATCAAGCTTGAAAACCATGTTCGGATTCAGTGGATCTTTAAACCCCTGCGGCTAACACACATAGACTTCCTCCTTGACCTTTCCATATAAAAATGCACTCTTGACGTCTAATTGAAACACCTTAAAACCTTTAAAAGAAGCAAAAGCTAGAAACAGCCTTATAGCCTCAAGTCGCGCAACCGGCGCATAAACCTCGGTGTAATAAATTACTTCTTGTTGATTGAAGCCCTGGACAACTAATCTTGCCTTGTTGCGCACCACTAAACCTCGATCGTCTTTCTTACATTTAAACACCCATTTTGTTCCTATCTGATACGCACCCTTCGGAAGATCAACAAGATTCCAAACCTTAAGTTTGTCAAATTTAGCAAGTTATTCCTGCATAGCTTCTATCCAGTTATTGTCATTTAAAGCCATCTCGACATTTTTGGGTTCAACCTACGAAATAAAGCAAGAATGTGAGCAATCATAAAGAACACCAGAATCTTTAATGCAAGTATACAAACAAGTATTTTCAACAAGAGAACGTGTCTTCACTCCATCCTGTAAATTTCCAATTATATTCGTCACCGGATGATCTTTGAGTTCCTTGATGGATGCGACCTCAGGAACCGGCAACACGTCAACTTGAGTAGATTCAGATTGATAAGAATAATCTTGATTAATTGGAATATCCGAGTCTAAATTTGTAGTAATCTCCCCCTGATCTTGTGTCGAAGGTAATGGATCATCACCCAACAACGGATCAGCAGACGAATCTTGAAAAATAGCATTATCCTCCTCACTCTCTGAATCTTGTGGACCGGAACAAGAAGCAACATTTGGGTTGGGAGCAAAAGTAGATGAAATCGATGAATTTGGAACTGCATTTGGTAGAAATCCATTGTGCTGTGCATCTTGACAAGAATCATAAAGAACAGCAGCATCTTCATCAGAAATGTCAGAAGGTAAATGAAAAGACTTGAATAAGTTTTCATAATCAAATGCCCAATCCGGACCAATCGCCATTTGTGGTAAAGACCGATTTGAACAGTCAATATGGTACCATTCTTCAACTTGGCGTGTCTCTTTGTTATAAACCCTCTTGGTTGTCGAATTTGCCACATACCCTAGAAAAATCCCTTCAATAGCCTTCGCACTGAATTTTGTTGGGACATCTCGAACTTTCAGTAGGGTGCAAGGATTACCAAAAGGTAGTAAATATTCCAAATTCGGCTTTCGATTATTTAGCAATTCATAGCAAGTCTTGTTATGTCGCTTGACGGTCAAGACTCTGTTCAAAACATGACACGCAGTATTCACAGCTTCAGCCCAAAAGATGACTGGAAGCTTAGAATCTGCAAGCATTGTGCGAGCTGTTTCGACCAACGTCCTGTTCTTTCGTTCAGCGACACCGTTTTGTTGCGGAACATATGGTGCACTGAATTCATGATGAATTCCTTTTGTAGACAAAATAAGCCCATTTTGCTATTCTTAAATTCGCTGCCATTGTCACTCCTGATTCTTCTGACTTTCAGATTGAATAAATTCTCCAAACCCAGGATTAAGTATTGTACCAACTCAGTGGTTTTAGCTTTAGAGGAAAGAAACTTAACCCATGAAAATCTGGAGTAATCATCAGTTACGACCAAGCAGTACGATTTCCCACCAATGCTCCTAATACTGATAGGACCGAACAAATCCATATGCAGCAACTCCAAAGGAGTTACGATAGAATTCGTCGATTTTGATTTGTGAGATTTCTTTCTTTGCTTCCCCTTCTTGCACGGAATACAATCACCAGGAACTGAGAATTTCATTTTCGGAATACCAATCACAAGATCATTCCTAACAATGTAGTTCATCTTCATGTAGTTAATGTGAGCTAGTTTCCTGTGCCACAATATTGAATCAGATTCCGACGCCTTGGAGAGTAGACATGTTGGAATTGAATCCGTTGTAGTGGCGACACTCATATCAAGGACATATGTGTCATTTCTCCTCGGAGCCTTCATGAGAATCCATTCATCAGGAATCACAAAACCCGGTTTCAGAATATAGCATTCATGATCGTTGAAATGGAACGAAAACTTCTTGTCACAGACTTGTGATACTCTTAAAAGATTGTGTTCCAGCTGCTCAACATAATTCACCTTTTCAAATTTGACTTTGTCATTCTTTAACGTTCCCTGGCCAGTTATGTACCCGCCCTTATTGCCCGCAAAAGTGACATAACCTCCATCAATTTTAATCACATCTTCCAACAAACGAATATTCCCTGTCATATAGCGCGGTCGTGCTTCATGAGACACGGTCGCGCCAGATACCAGCGCGGTCGTGCCTCACACACTCAGACCCAGTCATACATTTGGCTAGACTTGGTCATGCCTCAAAACCCTAGACACGGTCGTGCCTTGTCCAGGACACGATCGTGCCTAGAGAACAACTCAATTGTGCAATCTGTTTGATCAACACGGTCGCGCCCTGACTAGCATGGTCGCGCACGTGGTTCGACACGATCGTGCCCTTCCCAGGCACGGTCGTGTGTGAGTTAAATTTTTGGCAGAATTATAATTTTATATATTTTTCAAACAATAAATATTCTGATTAAATTGTAAAATAAAAATATTTAATTTTTATAAAAATGCATTTAATTATATTTAGAAAGATCAAATACTTAGTCTTGGAATAAATAGAAAATTATTTATTTAAAGTTTATAAAATTTAATTTACATTTATTGTTAAACCTTAAAAAGTATTTTAATGCTTATGTTACATATATTATAAATAAATAAATAAAGAAATGATTATTTATTTAATTTATATTTACACAAAAACAATTACTTATTTATACTAAATTATAACTAATACTTACAATGTTTTCATAAACAATAATCACTTACATTACTTATTTAATTATTCAAACTCAAATCTTAATCAAAATATTCTAAAAATATTATTTCAAACTTTATATTTTATTCAATACTTTTAAGTACAAATCAATGGCCTTATACACAAATTCAAATTCAACTTTAAACTTAAACTATTGTGCACACTATTGATACAATACGCATTACACACTAGGTTAACTCGTGCATTTTAAGGATCCTTATTCTATCTAGTATCTTTGTTAGATACGCCTTCAAACTAAGTGAGTATACATAGCCCCTTTTACTCTTTTACATCTTTGGGGTGAAACATGAACACTATTCAAATTACATGTTTACATTTACACAAACAACACAAGTACAAATCCTATTTACATTCATGTGTGCAATTTGAGCTTTATGCCCGAGTGCTATGTGTGCTAACTTTTGTGAACACTTATGTGCAATCATTAACTATTCAAGCCGACGGTTTTCAATGATAGATCTTGTAAGGCCCCTTTCCCGGGTAACCTCACTTGTTGGATTTACTCATAAACATAGTCATCATTACTGAACTATTAATTAAAAACATTCAAACACAGCGGAAGCATTCATCATTCGAGTATATAAACAGCGGAAGTCTTAATTTTAAACATAAGATAACATTGTCTTAACATAGATCAAAGTGGGATGTCAGTCATACGCCGGGTAGTCATCACGCCTTCGCACGACCCTTCTTTCTCTTACCTGAAATGTATACTAAAAGTCAGCTAACGCTGGTGAGTTCTAGTTTAAACAATCAGATATAATCTTATCATATAGTATATACATATATATATATATATATATATATTATATATACACATTCTTTTTCTTTACTTTACTTTACTTACTTCTTACATCATTCGTAATGAGTACGTATATAAACACATACATGCTTATTTCTTAGTGCACAATCATCGGTCATACACATATGGGTGATCAACCCGTTACTTTGCTTACGTAAGTCACAAAGACAAACGTTCTCGAACTACCGTCGTAGTCCATTTTCTTAACCGTCCGGCACTAGAAACCGTCCGTCATATCTTTACCGTCCTACCGAAGTAGTCCGTCATATCTTTACCGTCCTACCGAAGTAGTCCGTCATATCTTTACCGTCCTACCGTCGTAGTCCGTCATATTCGCCCGTCTGCCCTAAGGCATCCGTTTCCCATGCGACTATTATTTATGCAACCGTTCTACTTATCATAATAAGGCAATTGCTTCGACCGTCCATTAATGCCTTTCGTACGTCCTAGCTGATGAAGGAACGTACTTGTCCCGGTTGCAAAATAGTCACGTGGTCGTCCGTCTACCGAAGTAGCCGTTATCATCGAAGCGTCCATAACGTTTACTTATACTTGGCAAGCAATATATACATGGATATAAAGCAAGATTTCATTCTTACACGTTATGTCATTCTTTTCATACTTGGCAAGCAATATATACATAGATATAAAGCAAGATTTCGTTCTTACACTTTGTGTCATTCTTTTCATACTTGGCAAGCAATATATACATAGATATAAAGCAAGATTTCATTCTTATGTACTATGCCATGCTTTCATTTCTTTATTTAAAAACATACTTGTCATACCTATATTCAGCATGAATTGTCACATAGCACATAACATAACATTCATTCATATCATGTATACATTCCAGCCCCAAAACATTTAAAATCATTTGCACGTAGCACATAGGGGGCACATAGAACTCACCTGATAGGCGGGTCCTGAGATACTATCACTGGCCAGTAGGCGTCTCTAGATGTCACATACAATCTGTATAATCAAGTCATACCAGATAAGACAATGAACCTAAGCGACATTAAACATTTCTATTCTTAGGGTTATATCGAAACTTGGTAGTTTCGATCAGTGGATTATATCGAAACTTTAGTAGTTTCGATAGGTTGCTTATATCGAACTTAGTAGTTTCGATAGGTGGGTTATGTCGAAACTTGGTAGTTTCGATACATCAGTCTTATTTCCCGAACTTGTAAGGAGGACGTCTAAGTTGTAAAAATACACTTCTTTAATCTAACGAAGATCGGACAGAGTCCCGCTTGTTTTTATCTAAAACCCGACAATATTAATTGTCCATTTCTATTATCAAATCATAACCAATAATCACGCCTTCGCACGACCCTTCTTTCTCTTACCTGAAATGTATACTAAAAGTCAGCTAACGCTGGTGAGTTCTAGTTTAAACAATCAGATATAATCTTATCATATAGTATATACATATATATATATATATATATTATATATACACATTCTTTTTCTTTACTTTACTTTACTTACTTCTTACATCATTCGTAATGAGTACGTATATAAACACATACATGCTTATTTCTTAGTGCACAATCATCGGTCATACACATATGGGTGATCAACCCGTTACTTTGCTTACGTAAGTCACAAAGACAAACGTTCTCGAACTACCGTCGTAGTCCATTTTCTTAACCGTCCGGCACTAGAAACCGTCCGTCATATCTTTACCGTCCTACCGAAGTAGTCCGTCATATCTTTACCGTCCTACCGAAGTAGTCCGTCATATCTTTACCGTCCTACCGTCGTAGTCCGTCATATTCGCCCGTCTGCCCTAAGGCATCCGTTTCCCATGCGACTATTATTTATGCAACCGTTCTACTTATCATAATAAGGCAATTGCTTCGACCGTCCATTAATGCCTTTCGTACGTCCTAGCTGATGAAGGAACGTACTTGTCCCGGTTGCAAAATAGTCACGTGGTCGTCCGTCTACCGAAGTAGCCGTTATCATCGAAGCGTCCATAACGTTTACTTATACTTGGCAAGCAATATATACATGGATATAAAGCAAGATTTCATTCTTACACGTTATGTCATTCTTTTCATACTTGGCAAGCAATATATACATAGATATAAAGCAAGATTTCGTTCTTACACTTTGTGTCATTCTTTTCATACTTGGCAAGCAATATATACATAGATATAAAGCAAGATTTCATTCTTATGTACTATGCCATGCTTTCATTTCTTTATTTAAAAACATACTTGTCATACCTATATTCAGCATGAATTGTCACATAGCACATAACATAACATTCATTCATATCATGTATACATTCCAGCCCCAAAACATTTAAAATCATTTGCACGTAGCACATAGGGGGCACATAGAACTCACCTGATAGGCGGGTCCTGAGATACTATCACTGGCCAGTAGGCGTCTCTAGATGTCACATACAATCTGTATAATCAAGTCATACCAGATAAGACAATGAACCTAAGCGACATTAAACATTTCTATTCTTAGGGTTATATCGAAACTTGGTAGTTTCGATCAGTGGATTATATCGAAACTTTAGTAGTTTCGATAGGTTGCTTATATCGAACTTAGTAGTTTCGATAGGTGGGTTATGTCGAAACTTGGTAGTTTCGATACATCAGTCTTATTTCCCGAACTTGTAAGGAGGACGTCTAAGTTGTAAAAATACACTTCTTTAATCTAACGAAGATCGGACAGAGTCCCGCTTGTTTTTATCTAAAACCCGACAATATTAATTGTCCATTTCTATTATCAAATCATAACCAATAATTATCCATAATGATCGGGTTCTAACTTCCATCATAAATATCCATTTTTCTATATTTATTAAATATTCATTTATCCAAATAATTGACCTCTTGTCGGTTATCCTTTATCATTTAAAGCCATTGCTATACGTCCTCAAATACGTTATTCGTAACCCGACTAATAATAACAATTAATGTCTACGAGTTATAAAGGATATACCTTCCCGAACACGATCCTGAAATATAACCGAGACCCGACCCGAACCGTATCCATTTTTTATCATTATGTAATCATCATCATCATCATCTTACCATTATTATCATATCGAAACTACCATATCACATTACCATCATCGAAACTTCTATCATCATATCGAAACTACTCAGATTACCATCATCGAAACTTCTCATGAACACCATCATCGAAACTTCTCATGAACACCATCATCGAAACTTCTCATGAACCCCATCATCGAAACTACATCATCGAAACTTCTGCTGCCATCAACACGCCACCATCTACGACCACCTTTATCACCCTCTTCTTTTCCTTCACGTGAGTCACTATTAACTGCCGTGAACCACCGATAACCATAAAAACCATTATAGGGCAATTTCCGTGAAACTACTGTGAACCACCATGATTGTGACTCTCGTACAACCTCCATCATCTCTACCGTCGTGTCCGAACACTTACATCCAACTCTCTCTCTCTCTCTTGATTTCCGACAGGTCTGCGCGTCACCGACCTTCCTTTGCTTTGTTTCTAGTCGCCTCCATGTGAACCGAGCAAGATACGCTACTGGTTGGCCGGATTAGGGTTGATCGGAGGTGAGGATGTTTGGTGCTTGCGGGTCGACGAGAGAAAGGGAAGGAGTTCAGAAATGAAGAGGGTGGCGGCTGGTAGATGGAATAGGATATTTAGGTTAATTAACATTTTCATCTTGCCCCCTCATCTTTGTAAAAGTTACATTACCTGCTTTTAGTTTAAATTAATTGTTAAACCACCGTACAGTACTTTCGTTCTTGGCGTCTTTAAACCGAAATCCCATTCTTAAATATAGAGAAAATATTGGTATGTTACAAGTCTACCCATCTTATAAGAATTTCGTCCTCGAAATTCGGTGCCTCTTATGCATGGCTAGAACTCTGTTTCTCATGACTAGGTTGCCTCTCAGGTTCCTTCGAATTGGTAGGTCTCGTGTTATTTTGAATAGTGATCATTTGATGCCATCCACGAGCTGCACTAAGTTAGGGCATATACCATTGGTTGGAATGAATACATGCCACTACTATCTCTTCTATCTCTACAACAAGCATCTCTTGATGTTGTCTCGAATAGTTTCATCTAATTGGCTCTCATACGTGTTTCACGGGTGTTACTTAACTCGAATCCACTAAACACTTATGTGGATTTGACATGCAGAGCAAGCCACTCATTCCTTCGAACACATAGGGGTGTCTCCTAGGAAATTTAGCATCTTTCATCTGAACCAAACTCTAGAATGTAGACGTCGATCATCCTTTGTTTTTCCATAGCTAGATTCTTGTGTAGTCTTGACTACTCCTCTCTAATTCCTGATGAACGTTATATCTTTCGGCAAGGCACGTTCTGAGTCGACCTTTTACATCTAAACGTTAGGGTTCTCATCTCGTCATTCTACATGAACTGCTTTGTCAAGCTCAGAGTCGTCCACAGAAGGCTTCATTACCATAAATTCATTTCCTAGTTAAGTTTGTCTACTCTGTCATCATCTCTCAACTGTTTGGGTCGTTGTGTATACCTCATAAGCTATCCATGGTGCATTCGTCCTCGAAGGACCATAACATGTCATTCTGAATGAATCATACCATATCGTTCCCGAGTGAGTCCTACTATCTCGTTCCCGAGGGAAGCATATCATTTCATTCCTAAAGGAATCATATCGTTTTATTCCCGAAGGAACCATATCGTTTTATTTCCGAAGGAACCATATCGTTCTATTCCCGAAGGAACCGTATCGTTTCGTTCCCAAAGGAACCATTGGAAGCATTACCGTGTTCTTTTCAAACTTGTCGGGAAGGTATTCATTCAGACGGAACACTAGGTATGTAATCCTTACATTCATATTCCCGTACATGTAACTCCCTTCTTGTTTTTCTTTAAAACGTAATCGTCATAGTTTCTCATTCTTTAGTCTAATAGACATCATTCTTTCTTTATATCACTGAATGGTCTTAGGGATTGGCATCCCTTGTGACCAACATATACATTTTCTAGCTTTTCATGATCATTAACATTTTCTGTATGTGACTCTTTTAGGATTTCGTGCATAGGTTTCATTACGAATAGACGACACATGTGGTGTTACTTGATCATCTCTTTCCTTTCTGGTTTCAATGGGTTCTTTATCGACTTTTCAATTTCAGCAGTCTCACGTGCTATTGTTTTGACTTACTTATTGTAGAGTGTTTTCTGACTCGTCCTGAGTCCTTACAGGTACTCATGCCTTACATTATGGGGCTTGCCTTTCGCATTCATCCTGAACAACAATCCTTAGGTTAGATCTGGTTTCAATTGATTCTTGCCTGCACATCTTAATTAACATCGTGGTTCCTGTCACTTGTTGTCGTTGGTATATCTATCTTTCTGTTTCAGTGGATACTCATAGTAGTTCATCTAGGGTTGTCTTCTGCATGGAGAGATGCCATTTGTGCATTCGTGTACTCATCTCTTCTATG
Organism: Smallanthus sonchifolius; assembly: GCA_023525975.1. Taxonomy (NCBI): domain Eukaryota; kingdom Viridiplantae; phylum Streptophyta; class Magnoliopsida; order Asterales; family Asteraceae; genus Smallanthus; species Smallanthus sonchifolius. Next base: position 56,303,198 of record CM042022.1, on the reverse strand, counting down.
GACATATAGTTGTGTGGTTATTTCCTTCATACTTATGCATTCGTCGACCGTAGGTTAATGTTCATTCATCATATCGCGTTTCTGTTAAGCCTCGACGACTCTTGTTTAGAAGCAGTTCTCTAAACGTATGATCGTCTGACGTAAGTAGTACTCACATCTTGTACTAACGTGTAATCCTTACTTTCTCCATTTGGAACAAACAAGTGTTGAGTTCCTCAAATTCTACTTAATCGTCTCACCGTTCGTGGGTTGCTATGCGAAGCAATCTTCTCACTGGGCTTGATAGGCTCTCTTATCATCCTCCTACTAATTCCCTTCTAGTGCAATCTTTCCAACTCTTTGCCCTTGTTTAATTTACTACTTTCATCATTGTTGCATCAGGTTCCGGACCAGGTTTCATCGATCCTTCCAAACTTGCTCCTTAGGGTTACTCAACTTCAGCAACTTCATTTAAAGTCTCATTCTTTCTCGTTCCACCTTTGGTATGTCGTTGTTGCCATCATTCGTCTTACTAATTTGCTATGATCATCGTTACTAAGGTGACTAATCTCATAGTCATGGTTGGGGTGATTTAATTGTTTATTTTATTTTTTTTTGGTGACATGTGTATTAATCGACACGATAAGGTTCAATAGTATGCACGAGCACCTGTAACTTCACAATTACGTGGATCCTGACGTAATCGCCAACTTACCTTACTCGTGAATTCCTGACTCTTCTTATCATGCTTCATAAAGTGAATGTCTTCTATGAACAGTGCCTAATCCATGTATCCTTCTTCCCTTTCTGAACTCCTAGTTAACAGGAGTCACTCATGACTGTTCGTTACTGGTCTACTTGGACCGTTGATAATCTGTCATCTTTCTTTCGTTTTAGTCTATCGAACTTCTGCTCGTTGTTTGTGATTCATTTCACATGGATCGCACCGTTCTTATCATTCGTGAGTCTTTCGTAGTACTATGCTAACACCTCTTTCACTCTCTGTGACTAATACATACGGCGGATGACAAATCGAGGCACACTTATACAGCAAAAGCTTAATAACAGTAGCTACGTGTTATTAAACATTTACTGTACTTATGTGTTCAAATCGTCTACCATCGTATGTGCTATGTGTAACTATTCATATTAGTAGTGACATTGATATTTAAGGCATGTGCTCTATGTTAAGGCATCTACCCTGAACTACAAGTATTAAACTTGCTACTTACTTACTTGTTTTGGCGTTGGCGTTGGCTACCCGTACTGACATCCTTGCGTTGGTCCCATTATCAGCTTGAGTTCAGACATTTAGGGGTGTCTGAATCTCTCAAACTATTGCTCTGATACCAACTTGTAAGGCCCCTTTCCCGGGTAACCTCACTTGTTGGATTTACTCATAAACATAGTCATCATTACTGAACTATTAATTAAAAACATTCAAACACAGCGGAAGCATTCATCATTCGAGTATATAAACAGCGGAAGTCTTAATTTTAAACATAAGATAACATTGTCTTAACATAGATCAAAGTGGGATGTCAGTCATACGCCGGGTAGTCATCACGCCTTCGCACGACCCTTCTTTCTCTTACCTGAAATGTATACTAAAAGTCAGCTAACGCTGGTGAGTTCTAGTTTAAACAATCAGATATAATCTTATCATATAGTATATACATATATATATATATATATATTATATATACACATTCTTTTTCTTTACTTTACTTTACTTACTTCTTACATCATTCGTAATGAGTACGTATATAAACACATACATGCTTATTTCTTAGTGCACAATCATCGGTCATACACATATGGGTGATCAACCCGTTACTTTGCTTACGTAAGTCACAAAGACAAACGTTCTCGAACTACCGTCGTAGTCCATTTTCTTAACCGTCCGGCACTAGAAACCGTCCGTCATATCTTTACCGTCCTACCGAAGTAGTCCGTCATATCTTTACCGTCCTACCGAAGTAGTCCGTCATATCTTTACCGTCCTACCGTCGTAGTCCGTCATATTCGCCCGTCTGCCCTAAGGCATCCGTTTCCCATGCGACTATTATTTATGCAACCGTTCTACTTATCATAATAAGGCAATTGCTTCGACCGTCCATTAATGCCTTTCGTACGTCCTAGCTGATGAAGGAACGTACTTGTCCCGGTTGCAAAATAGTCACGTGGTCGTCCGTCTACCGAAGTAGCCGTTATCATCGAAGCGTCCATAACGTTTACTTATACTTGGCAAGCAATATATACATGGATATAAAGCAAGATTTCATTCTTACACGTTATGTCATTCTTTTCATACTTGGCAAGCAATATATACATAGATATAAAGCAAGATTTCGTTCTTACACTTTGTGTCATTCTTTTCATACTTGGCAAGCAATATATACATAGATATAAAGCAAGATTTCATTCTTATGTACTATGCCATGCTTTCATTTCTTTATTTAAAAACATACTTGTCATACCTATATTCAGCATGAATTGTCACATAGCACATAACATAACATTCATTCATATCATGTATACATTCCAGCCCCAAAACATTTAAAATCATTTGCACGTAGCACATAGGGGGCACATAGAACTCACCTGATAGGCGGGTCCTGAGATACTATCACTAGCCAGTAGGCGTCTCTAGATGTCACATACAATCTGTATAATCAAGTCATACCAGATAAGACAATGAACCTAAGCGACATTAAACATTTCTATTCTTAGGGTTATATCGAAACTTGGTAGTTTCGATCAGTGGATTATATCGAAACTTTAGTAGTTTCGATAGGTTGCTTATATCGAACTTAGTAGTTTCGATAGGTGGGTTATGTCGAAACTTGGTAGTTTCGATACATCAGTCTTATTTCCCGAACTTGTAAGGAGGACGTCTAAGTTGTAAAAATACACTTCTTTAATCTAACGAAGATCGGACAGAGTCCCGCTTGTTTTTATCTAAAACCCGACAATATTAATTGTCCATTTCTATTATCAAATCATAACCAATAATTATCCATAATGATCGGGTTCTAACTTCCATCATAAATATCCATTTTTCTATATTTATTAAATATTCATTTATCCAAATAATTGACCTCTTGTCGGTTATCCTTTATCATTTAAAGCCATTGCTATACGTCCTCAAATACGTTATTCGTAACCCGACTAATAATAACAATTAATGTCTACGAGTTATAAAGGATATACCTTCCCGAACACGATCCTGAAATATAACCGAGACCCGACCCGAACCGTATCCATTTTTTATCATTATGTAATCATCATCATCATCATCTTACCATTATTATCATATCGAAACTACCATATCACATTACCATCATCGAAACTTCTATCATCATATCGAAACTACTCAGATTACCATCATCGAAACTTCTCATGAACACCATCATCGAAACTTCTCATGAACACCATCATCGAAACTTCTCATGAACCCCATCATCGAAACTACATCATCGAAACTTCTGCTGCCATCAACACGCCACCATCTATGACCACCTTTATCACCCTCTTCTTTTCCTTCACGTGAGTCACTATTAACTGCCGTGAACCACCGATAACCATAAAAACCATTATAGGGCAATTTCCGTGAAACTACTGTGAACCACCATGATTGTGACTCTCGTACAACCTCCATCATCTCTACCGTCGTGTCCGAACACTTACATCCAACTCTCTCTCTCTCTCTTGATTTCCGACAGGTCTGCGCGTCACCGACCTTCCTTTGCTTTGTTTCTAGTCGCCTCCATGTGAACCGAGCAAGATACGCTACTGGTTGGCCGGATTAGGGTTGATCGGAGGTGAGGATGTTTGGTGCTTGCGGGTCGACGAGAGAAAGGGAAGGAGTTCAGAAATGAAGAGGGTGGCGGCTGGTAGATGGAATAGGATATTTAGGTTAATTAACATTTTCATCTTGCCCCCTCATCTTTGTAAAAGTTACATTACCTGCTTTTAGTTTAAATTAATTGTTAAACCACCGTACAGTACTTTCGTTCTTGGCGTCTTTAAACCGAAATCCCATTCTTAAATATAGAGAAAATATTGGTATGTTACAGATCTATTGAGGCTGACAAACCTACCCAGATTGGGGTGATTGATACCGACAACACAATTTGCATGCTAGTTACAAAGGTTTGATTGTACTTAGTTACACAATAGCAGCTCCCCATAAATGTCTTATTTATCATGTTATGTAAGGATTTGTTTTACAACTATATGCTATCTATATACAAACCTGTGTTATACTCACCAACTTTCTAGTTGACTTTATTTTATTCATGTTTCAGGTACTAATGTGTGAGTTTGATCAAGATGTGCTACACTTAAACTTTGGACTTAGCTAATTTAAATAAAGAAGTCTATGTTTTGAAATATTGTTTATATCTTGGATTTGGTTTTTGTTTGAATGATTGTAATGGAATTTGAAGTTTAATATATTTCAATTTAGTCAACCGTGTGCTTATGAACAGTCTACATGTTCCGCCCCGATGATTCCGCCATCGGTCGGGGTGTGACACGTGACTCGAGAGGATCTTTACCACTGAATTACTTTGAATGTCCGCTAAACGGTTTTTAAAATACCTGTTTTATGCATAACTTGAACGAGTTCAAAATAAAGTTTTACGTGCTCCAAAGTAACAGTGCGGAAGCAATGTTTAAATGTTTACAACATTTTAAAATAAGGATGATAAAATAATGCTTATCAAAATAGGATGCCATGCACCATGAGTGTGTGACTCCAGTGGGTGCATCCTAGCCACATATCCTATGCATTCAACGACCTGAGATAAACATGCTAAAATGGGTCAACAAAAACTTGGCGAGTTCGCGGGTTATATGTAATGGAAATCATATCATGAAATGTTTTGGAAAATCATATATTGACAATGCATGGAAAAGCATATGTTGAAAATGCATGGAAAAGCATATATACTCTACAAAATCATTGTTGATCAGACAAAACCAAAAATTATCATAAGTCCGCCAACCGAAGCTCAACTTTACCCACGGAAAAAGGAAAAGGATGTGGTTCGCCTCTTTGTGCCTTGCACATGAATGGATTAGGTCAATTATGTACCCGTTAGACCTCCAGTCGAAGTTAGTGCTACTAACCCAGGCAGGGGTTGTTAAACCCAACAGTACTGTTCATGATCACCTCGCCTACGAAAAAATTAACGGTTGACTCTAAGATGACTTTTTACACCCAGTACAACTTATATAATTAATGTAACTGTGTAAACATAGAAATATGATTTTTGAAAAATGTACTTGAGCATGTATCTCACCCCAAAATGGAAAATGAGTAAAACGAAGCTGTGAGAACTCACCTGATAGGGCGGTAATGATATGCAAGTCTTAGAAAATCCGGCTAAATGAGACAACCTACTTGTGCCCTAAGAAACATTTAAGTCTTTAAGGTCTAAGACTTGGCTTGGCTCTTCATCGTGTGGCATGGCTGGGGGAAATGGTGTGTTTCCTGAGTTGGCTGATGACATGTTCCTTTAACAGGTCAACCATAGATTTCTATCTTACATGAGTATTCTAAGTGTTGTGAGAATACGAAGTGTACGTGCGGAAGTGAAATGCATATGAGACATCGGTTATAGTCTAAGTCCACTATATGCAACCTCGTTCACTGCAACCAATGGCTCTGATACCTGTCTCTCATAACCCCAAATTCCACTTCCGGGCTATACCAGAGGGGCGTGACTCGAGAGGATCTTTACCGCTGAATTACTTTGAATGTCCGCTAAACGGTTTTCAAAATACCTGTTTTATGCATAACTTGAACGAGTTCAAAATAAAGTTTTACGTGCTCCAAAGTAACAGTGCGGAAGAAATGTTTAAATGTTTACAACATTTTAAAATAAGGATGATAAAATATTGCTTATCAAAATAGGATGCCATGCATCATGAGTGTGTGACTCCTGTGGGTGCATCCTAGCCACCTATCCTATGCATTCAACGACCTGAGATAAACATGCAAAAATGGGTCAACAAAAAGTTGCTTATCAAAACTTGGAAAAGCATATATATACTATACGCAATCATTGTTGATCAGACAAAACCAAAAATTATCATAAGTCCGCCAACCGAAGCTCAACTTTAGCCACTGAAAAAGGAAAAGGATGTGGTTCGCCTCTTTGTGCCTTGCACATGAATGGATTAGGTCAATTATGTACCCGTTAGACCTCCAGTCGAAGTTAGTGCTACTAAGCCGGGCAGGGTTGTTAAACCCAACAGTACTGTTCATGATCACCTCGCTTACAGAAAAATTAATGGTTGACTCTGAGAGGACTTTATACACCCCAGTACAACTTATATAATTAATGTAACTGTGTAAGCATAGAAATATGATTTTTGAAAAATGTACTTGAGCATGTATCTCACCCCAAAATGGAAAATGAGTAAAACGAAGCTGTGAGAACTCACCTGATAAAGCGGTAATCATATGTAAGTCTTAGTAAATCCTACAAAATGAGACGACCTAATTGTGCCCTAGGAAACATTTAGGACTTAAAGGTCAAAGACTTGGCCCTGCTCATCCTAGTGTGGCAAGGCTGGGGGAAATGGTGCGTTTCCTGAGTTGGCTGACGACATGTTTCCGTAACAGGTCAACCACAGATTTCTATCTTACGTGACTATTCTAAGTGTATTTGAGAATACTAAGTGTACGTGCGGAAGTGAAATGCATATGAGACATCGGTTACAGTCTAAGTCCACTATATGCAACGTAGTTCGCTACAACCAATGACTCTGATACCAGTCTGTCACACCCCCAAATTCCACTTCAGGGCTATACCCGAGGGACGTGACTCGAGATGATCTTTACCATTGAATTACTTTGAATGACCGCTAAACGGTTTTCAAAATACATGTTTTATGCATGACTCGAACGAGTCAAAAATAAAGTTTGACATGGTCCAAAGTAACAGTGCGGAAGCAATGTTTAAATGTTTACAACATTTGAAAATATGGATGATAAATATTGTTTATCAAAATAGGATACCATGCATGATGATTGTGTGACTCCTGTGGGTGCATCCTAGCCACATATCCTATGCATTCAACGACCTGAGATAAACATGCTAAAATGGGTCAACAAAAAGTTGGTGAGTTCGCAGGTTATACGTAATGGAAATAATATCATGAAATTTTTGGAAAATCATATATTGACAATGCATGGAAAAGCATATGTTGAAAATGAATAGAAAAGCATATGTACTCTACACAATCATTGTTGTTCAGACAAAACCAAAAATTATCGTAAGTCCGCTAACCGAAGCTCAACTTTAGCCACTGAAAAAGGAAAAGGATGTGGTTTCCCTCTTTATGCCTTGAACATGAATGGATTAGTTCAATTATGTACCCGTTCGACCTCGAGTCAAAGTTAGCGCTACTAACCCGGGCAGGGGTTGTTAAACCCAACAGTACTGTTCATGATCACCTCGCTTGCGGAAAAATCAACGGTTGACTCTGAGAGGACTTTGTACACACCAGTACAACTTTTATAATTAATGTAACTGTGTAAGCATGGAAATATGATTTTTGAAAAATGTACTTGAGGATATATCTCACCCCAAAATGAAAAATGAGTAAAACGGGGCTGTGAGAACTCACCTGATAAAGCGGTAATGATATGCAAGTCTTAGGAAATCCGGCTAAATGAGACGACCTACTTGTGCCCTGGGAAACATTTAGGAATTTAAGGTCTAAGATTTGGGCTGGCTTTTCCTCGTGTGGCATGGCTGGGGGAAATGGTGTGTTTCCTGAGTTAGCTGACGACATGTTCCTGTAACTGGTCAACCACAGATTTCTATCTTACGTGGGTATTCTAAGTGTATGTGAGAATACTAAGTGTACGTGCGGAAGTGAAATGCATATAAGACATCGGTTACAGTCTAAGTCCACTATATGCAACCTAGTTCACTGCAACCAATAGCCGTGATACCAGTCTGTCACACCCCCAAATTCCACTACCGGGCAATACCCGAGGGGCGTGACCCTAGAGGATCTTTACCACTGAATTACTTTGAATGTCCGCTAAACGGTTTTCAAAATACATGTTTTATGCATAACTTGAACGAGTTCAAAATAAAGTTTTACATGCTCCAAAGTAACAGTGCGGAAGCAATGTTTAAATGTTAACAACATTTTAAAATAAGGATGATAAAATATTGCTTATCAAAATAGGATGCCATACATCATGAGTGTGTGACTCCTGTGGGAGCATCCTAGCCACATATCCTATGCATTCAACGACCTGAGATAAACATGCTAAAATGGGTCAACAAAAAGTTGGTGAGATCGCAGATTATATGTAATGGATATCATATCATGAAATGTTTTGGAAAATCATATATTGACAATGCATGGAAAGGCATATGTTGAAAATGCATGGAAAAGCATATATTCTCTACGCAATCATTGTTGATCAGACAAAACCAAAAATTATCATAAGTCCGCCAACCGAAGCTCAACTTTAGCCACTGAAAAAGGAAAAGGATGTGGTTCGCCTCGTTGTGCCTTGCACATGTATGGATTAGGTTAATTATGTACCCGTTAGACCTCCAGTCGAAGTTAGTGCTACTAACCCGGGCAGGGGTTGTTAAACCCAACAGTACTGTTCATGATCACCTCGCTTATGGAAAAATTAACGGTTGACTCTGAGAGGACTTTTTACACCCCAGTACAACTTATATAATTAATGTAACTGTGTAAGCATAGAAATATGATTTTTGAAAAATGTACTTGAGCATGTATCTCACCCCAAAATGGAAAATGAGTAAAACGAAGCTGTGAGAACTCACCTGATAAAGCGGTAATCATATGTAAGTCTTGGTAAATCCTGCAAAATGAGACGACCTACTTGTGCCCTAGGAAATATTTAAGTCTTTAACGTCTAAGACTTAGCCTGGCTCATCATCGTGCGGCATGGCTGGGGGAAATGGTGTGTTTCCTGAGTTGGCTGATGACATGTTCCTTTAACAGGTCAACCATAGATTTCTATCTTACATGAGTATTCTAAGTGTATGTGAGAATAGTAAGTGTACGTGCAGAAGTGAAATGCATATGAGACATCGGTTGCAGTCTAAGTCCACTATATGCAACCTACTTCGCTGCAACCAATGGCTCTGATACCTGTCTCTCACAACCACAAATTTGTCTTCCGGGCTATACCCGAGGGGCGTGACTCGAGAGGATCTTTACCACTGAATTACTTTGAATGTCCGCTAAACGGTTTTCAAAATACTTGTTTTATACATAACTTGAATGAGTTCAAAATAAAGTTTTACATGCTCCAAAGTAACAGTGCGGAAGCAATGTTTAAATGTTTACAACATTTTAAAATAAGGATGATAAAATATTGCTTATCAAAATAGGATGCCATGCATCATGAGTGTGTGACTCCTGTGGGTGCATCCTAGCCACATATCCTATGCATTCAATGACCTGAGATAAACATGCTAAAATGGGTCAACAAAAAGTTGGTGAGTTCGCAAGTTATATGTAATGGAAATCATATCATGAAATGTTTTGGAAAATCATATATTGACAATGCATGGAAAAGCATATGTTGAAAATGCATGGAAAAGCATATATACTCTACACAATCATTGTTGATCAGACAAAACCAAAAATTATCATAAGTCCGCCAACCGAAGCTCAACTTTAGCCACCGAAAAAGGAAAAGGATGTGGTTCACCTCTTTGTGTCTTGCACATGAATGGATTAGGTCAATTATGTACCCGTTAGACATACAGTCGAAGTTAGTGCTACTAACCCGGGCAGGGGTTGTTAAACCCAACAGTACCGTTCATGATCACCTCGCTTACGAAAAAATTAACGGTTGACTCTGAGAGGACTTTTTACACCCTAGTACAACTTATTTAATTAATGTAAATGTGTAAGCATAGAAATATGATTTTAGAAAAATGTACTTGAGCATGTATCTCACCCCAAATTGGAAAATGAGTAAAACGAAGCTGTGAGAGCTAACTTGATAAAGCGGTAATGATATGCAAGTCTTAGAAAATCCGGCTAAATGAGACAACCTACTTGTGCCCTACGAAACATTTAAGTCTTTAAAGTCTAAGACTTGGCCTGGCTCTTCATCGTGTGGTATGGCTGGGGGAAATGGTGTGTTTCCTGAGTTGGCTGATGACATGTTACTTTAACAGGTAAACCATAGATTTCTATCTTACATGAGTATTCCAAGTGTATGTGTGAATACTAAGTGTACGTGCGGAAGTGAAATGCATATGAGACATCGGTTACAGTCTAAGTCCACTATATGCAACCTAGTTCGCTGCAACCAATGGCTCTGATACCTGTCTCTCACAACCCCAAATTCCACTTCCAGGCTATACCAGAAGGGCGTGACTCGAGAGGATCTTTACCACTGAATTACTTTGAATGTCCGCTAAGCGGTTTTCAAAATACTTGTTTTATACATAACTTGAACGAGTTCAAAATAAAGTTTTACATGCTCCAAAGTAACAGTGCGAAAGCAATGTTTAAATGTTTACAACATTTTAAAATAAGGATGATAAAATATTGCTTATCAAAATAGGATGCCATGCATCATGAGTGTGTGACTCCTGTGGGTGCATCCTTGCCACATATCCTATGCATTCAATGACCTGAGATAAATATGCTAAAATGGGTCAACAAAAAGTTGGTGAGTTCGCAGGTTATATGTAATGGAAATCATATCTTGAAATGTTTTGGAAAATCATATATTGACAATGCATGGAAAAGCATATGTTGAAAATGCATGGAAAAGCATATATACTCTACACAATCATTGTTGATCAGACAAAACCAAAAATTATCATAAGTCCGCCAACCGAAGCTCATCTTTAGCCACCGAAAAAGGAAAAGGAAGTGGTTCGCCTCTTTGTGTCTTGCACATGAATGGATTAGGTCAATTATGTACCTGTTAGACCTCCAGTCGAAGTTAGTGCTACTAACCCGGGCAGGGGTTGTTAAACCCAACAGTACCGTTCATGATCACCTCGCTTACCGAAAAATTAACGGTTGACTCTGAGAGGACTTTTTACACCCCAGTACAACTTATTTAATTAATGTAACTGTGTAAGCTTAGAAATATGATTTTAGAAAAATGTACTTGAGCATGTATCTCACCCCAAATTGGAAAATGAGTAAAACGAAGCTGTGAGAACTAACCAGATAAAGCGGTAATGATATGCAAGTCTTAGAAAATCCGGCTAAATGAGACAACCTACTTGTGCCCTACGAAACATTTAAGTCTTTAAAGTCTAAGACTTGGCCTGGCTCTTCATCATGTGGTATGGCTGGGGGAAATGGTGTGTTTCCTGAGTTGGCTGATGACATGTTACTTTAACAGGTAAACCATAGATTTCTATCTTACATGAGTATTCCAAGTGTATGTGTGAATACTAAGTGTACGTGCGGAAGTGAAATGCATATGAGACATCGGTTACAGTCTAAGTCCACTATATGCAACCTAGTTCGCTGCAACCAATGGCTCTGATACCTGTCTCTCACAACCCCAAATTCCACTTCCGGGCTATACCAGAGGGGCGTGACTCGAGAGGATATTTACCACTGAATTACTTTGAATGTCCGCTAAACGGTTTTCAAAATACCTGTTTTATGCATAACTTGAACGAGTTCAAAATAAAGTTTTACGTGCTCCAAAGTAACAGTGCGGAAGCAATGTTTAAATGTTTACAACATTTTAAAATAAGGATGATAAAATATTGCTTATCAAATAGGATGCCATGCATCATGAGTGTGTGACTCCTGTGGGTGCATCCTAGCCACATATTCTATGCATTCAACGACCTGAGATAAACATGCTAAAATGGGTCAACAAAAAGTTGGCGAGTTCGCAGGTTATATGTAATGGAAATCATATCATGAAATGTTTTGGAAAATCATATATTGACAATGCATGGAAAAGCATATGTTAAAAATGCATGGAAAAGCATATATACTCTACACAATCATTGTTGATCAGACAAAACCAAAAATTATCATAAGTCCGCCAAGCGAAGCTCAACTTTAGCCACTGAAAAAGGAAAAGGATGTGGTTCGCCTCTTTGTGCCTTGCACATGAATGGATTAGGTCAATTATGTACCCGTTAGACCTACAGTCGAAGTTAGTGCTACTAACCCGGGCAGGGTTGTTAAACCCAACAGTACTGTTCATGATCACATCGCTTAAGGAAAAATTAATGGTTGACTCTAAGAGGACTTTTTACACCCCAGTACAACTTATATAATTAATGTAACTGTGTAAGCATAGAAATATGATTTTTGAAAAATGTACTTGAGCATGTATCCCACCCCAAAATGGAAAATGAGTAAAACGAAGTTGTGAGAACTCACCTGATAAAGTGGTAATGATATGCAAGTCTTAGAAAAGCCGACTAAATAAGACAACCTACTTGTGCCCTAGGAAACATATTAGTCTTTAACGTCTAAGACTTAGCCTGGCTATTCATCGTGTGGCATGGCTGGGGGAAATGGTGTGTTTCCTGAGTTGGCTGATGACATGTTCCTTTAACAGGTCAACCATAGATTTCTATCTTACATGAGTATTCTAAGTGTATGTGAGAATAGTAAGTGTACGTGCAGAAGTGAAATGCATATGAGACATCGGTTGCAGTCTAAGTCCACTATATGCAACCTACTTCGCTGCAACCAATGGCTCTGATACCTGTCTCTCACAACCACAAATTCGACTTCCAGGCTATACCCGAGGGGCGTGACTCGAGAGGATCTTTACCACTGAATTACTTTTAATGTCCGCTAAGCGGTTTTCAAAATACTTGTTTTATACATAACTTGAACGAGTTCAAAATAAAGTTTTACATGCTCCAAAGTAACAGTGCAAAAGCAATGTTTAAATGTTTACAACATTTTAAAATAAGGATGATAAAATATTGCTTATCAAAATAGGATGCCATGCATCATGAGTGTGTGACTCCTGTGGGTGCATCCTAGCCACATATCCTATGCATTCAATGACCTGAGATAAATATGCTAAAATGGGTCAACAAAAAGTTGTTGAGTTCGCAGGTTATATGTAATGGAAATCATATCTTGAAATATTTTGGAAAATCATATATTGACAATGCATGGAAAAGCATATGTTGAAAATGCATGGAAAAGCATATATACTCTACACAATCATTGTTGATCAGACAAAACCAAAAATTATCATAAGTCCGCCAACCGAAGCTCAACTTTAGCCACAGAAAAAGGAAAAGGATGTGGTTCGCCTCTTTGTGTCTTGCACATGAATGGATTAGGTCAATTATGTACCCGTTAGACCTCCAGTCGAAGTTAGTGCTACTAACCCGGGCAGGGGTTGTTAAACCCAACAGTACCGTTCATGATCACCTCGCTTACGGAAAAATTAACGGTTGACTCTGAGAGGACTTTTTACACCCCAGTACAACTTATTTAATTAATGTAACTGTGTAAGCTTAGAAATATGATTTTAGAAAAATGTACTTGAGCATGTATCTCACCCCAAATTGGAAAATGAGTAAAACGAAGCTGTGAGAACTAACCAGATAAAGCGGTAATGATATGCAAGTCTTAGAAAATCCGGCTAAATGAGACAACCTACTTGTGCCCTACGAAACATTTAAGTCTTTAAAGTCTAAGACTTGGCCTGGCTCTTCATCGTGTGGTATGGCTGGGGGAAATGGTGTGTTTCCTGAGTTGGCTGATGACATGTTACTTTAACAGGTAAACCATAGATTTCTATCTTACATGAGTATTCCAAGTGTATGTGTGAATACTAAGTGTACGTGCGGAAGTGAAATGCATATGAGACATCGGTTACAGTCTAAGTCCACTATATGCAACCTAGTTCGCTGCAACCAATAGCTTTGATACCTGTCTCTTACAACCACAAATTTGACTTCCGGGCTATACCCGAGGGGCGTGACTCGAGAGGATCTTTACCACTGAATTACTTTGAATGTCTGCTAAACGGTTTTCAAAATACCTGTTTTAATCATAACTTGAACGAGTTCAAAATAAAGTTTTACGTGCTCCAAAGTAACCGTGCGGAAGCAATGTTTAAATGTTTACAACATTTTAAAATAAGGATGATAAAATATTGCTTATCAAATAGGATGCCATGCATCATGAGTTTGTGACTCCTGTGGGTGCATCCTAGCCACATATTCTATGCATTCAACGACCTGAGATAAACATGCTAAAATGGGTCAACAAAAAGTTGGCGAGTTCGCAGGTTATATGTAATGGAAATCATATCATGAAATGTTTTTGAAAATCATATATTGACAATGCATGGAAAAGCATATGTTAAAAATCATGGAAAAGCATATATACTCTACACAATCATTGTTGATCAGACAAAACCAAAAATTATCATAAGTCTGCCAACCGAAGCTCAACTTTAGCCACTGAAAAAGGAAAAGGATGTGGTTCGCCTCTTTGTGCCTTGCACATGAATGGATTAGGTCAATTATGTACCCGTTAGACCTACAGTCGAAGTTAGTGCTACTAACCCGGGCAGGGTTGTTAAACCCAACAGTACTGTTCATGATCACATCGCTTAAGGAAAAATTAATGGTTGACTCTAAGAGGACTTTTTACACCCCAGTACAACTTATATAATTAATGTAACTGTGTAAGCATAGAAATATGATTTTTGAAAAATGTACTTGAGCATGTATCCCACCCCAAAATGGAAAATGAGTAAAACGAAGTTGTGAGAACTCACCTGATAAAGTGGTAATGATATGCAAGTCTTAGAAAAGCCGGCTAAATAAGACAACCTACTTGTGCCCTAGGAAACATATTAGTCTTTAACGTCTAAGACTTAGCCTGGCTATTCATCGTGTGGCATGGCTGGGGGAAATGGTGTGTTTCCTGAGTTGGCTGATGACATGTTCCTTTAACAGGTCAACCATAGATTTCTATCTTACATGAGTATTCTAAGTGTATGTGAGAATAGTAAGTGTACGTGCAGAAGTGAAATGCATATGAGACATCGGTTGCAGTCTAAGTCCACTATATGCAACCTACTTCACTGCAACCAATGGCTCTAATACCTGTCTCTCACAACCACAAATTCGACTTCCGGGCTATACCCGAGGGGCGTGACTCGAGAGGATCTTTACCACTGAATTACTTTGAATGTCCGCTAAGCGGTTTTCAAAATACTTGTTTTATACATAACTTGAACGAGTTCAAAATAAAGTTTTACATGCTCCAAAGTAACAGTGCAAAAGCAATGTTTAAATGTTTACAACATTTTAAAATAAGGATGATAAAATATTGCTTATCAAAATAGGATGCCATGCATCATGAGTGTGTGACTCCTGTGGGTGCATCCTAGCCACATATCCTATGCATTCAATGACCTGAGATAAATATGCTAAAATGGGTCAACAAAAAGTTGTTGAGTTCGCAGGTTATATGTAATGGAAATCATATCTTGAAATATTTTGGAAAATCATATATTGACAATGCATGGAAAAGCATATGTTGAAAATGCATGGAAAAGCATATATACTCTACACAATCATTGTTGATCAGACAAAACCAAAAATTATCATAAGTCCGCCAACCGAAGCTCAACTTTAGCCACAGAAAAAGGAAAAGGATGTGGTTCGCCTCTTTGTGTCTTGCACATGAATGGATTAGGTCAATTATGTACCCGTTAGACCTCCAGTCGAAGTTAGTGCTACTAACCCGGGCAGGGGTTGTTAAACCCAACAGTACCGTTCATGATCACCTCGCTTACGGAAAAATTAACGGTTGACTCTGAGAGGACTTTTTACACCCCAGTACAACTTATATAATTAATGTAACTGTGTAATCATAGAAATATGATTTTAGAAAAATGTACTTGAGCATGTATCTCACCCCAAATTAGAAAATGAGTAAAACGAAGCTGTGAGAACTAACCTGATAAAGCGAATGATATGCAAGTCTTAGAAAATCCGGCTAAATGAGACAACCTTTTTGTGCCCTACGAAACATTTAAGTCTTTAAAGTCTAAGACTTGGCCTGGCTCTTCATCATGTGGTATGGCTGGGGGAAATGGTGTGTTTCCTGAGTTGGCTGATGACATGTTCCTTTAACAGGTAAACCATAGATTTCTATA
Organism: Smallanthus sonchifolius; assembly: GCA_023525975.1. Lineage (NCBI taxonomy): Eukaryota > Viridiplantae > Streptophyta > Magnoliopsida > Asterales > Asteraceae > Smallanthus > Smallanthus sonchifolius. The sequence continues at coordinate 56,287,051 of CM042022.1, read as the reverse complement.
TTACATGAGTATTCCAAGTGTATGTGTGAATACTAAGTGTACGTGCAGAAGTGAAATGCATATGAGACATCAGTTACAGTCTAAGTCCACTATATGCAACCTAGTTCGCTGCAACCAATGGCTCTGATACCTGTCTCTCACAACCCCAAATTCCACTTCCGGGCTATACCAGAGGGGCGTGACTCAAGAGGATCTATACCACTGAATTACTTTGAATGTCCGCTAAACGGTTTTCAAAATACCTGTTTTAATCATAACTTGAACGAGTTCAAAATAAAGTTTTACGTGCTCCAAAGTAACCGTGCGGAAGCAATGTTTAAATGTTTACAACATTTTAAAATAAGGATGATAAAATATTGCTTATCAAATAGGATGCCATGCATCATGAGTGTGCGACTCATGTGGGTGCATCCTAGCCACATATTCTATGCATTCAACGACCTGAGATAAACATGCGAAAATGGGTCAACAAAAAGTTGGCGAGTTCGCAGGTTATATGTAATGGAAATCATATCATGAAATGTTTTGTAAAATCATATATTGACAATGCATGGAAAAGCATATGTTAAAAATGCATGGAAAAGCATATATACTCTACACAATCATTGTTGATCAGACAAAACAAAAAATTATCATAAGTCCGCCAACCAAAGCTCAACTTTAGCCACCGAAAAAGGAAAAGGATACGGTTCGCCTCTTTGTGTCTTGCACATGAATGGATTAGGTCAATTATGTACCCGTTAGACCTCCAGTCGAAGTTAGTGCTACTAACCCGGGAAGGGGTTGTTAAACCCAACAGTACCGTTCATGATCACCTCGCTTACGGAAAAATTAACGGTTGACTCTGAGAGGACTTTTTACACCCCAGTACAACTTATATAATTAATGTAACTGTGTAAGCATAGAAATATGATTTTAGAAAAATGTACTTGAGCATGTATCTCACCCCAAATTAGAAAATGAGTAAAACGAAGCTGTGAGAACTAACCTGATAAAGCGAATGATATGCAAGTCTTAGAAAATCCGGCTAAATGAGACAACCTTTTTGTGCCCTACGAAACATTTAAGTCTTTAAAGTCTAAGACTTGGCCTGGCTCTTCATCATGTGGTATGGCTGGGGGAAATTGTGTGTTTCCTGAGTTGGCTGATGACATGTTCCTTTAACAGGTAAACCATAGATTTCTATATTACATGAGTATTCCAAGTGTATGTGTGAATACTAAGTGTACGTGCGGAAGTGAAATGCATATGAGACATCGGTTACAGTCTAAGTCCACTATATGCAACCTAGTTCGCTGCAACCAATGGCTCTGATACCTGTCTCTCACAACCCCAAATTCCACTTCCGGGCTATACCAGAGGGGCGTGACTCGAGAGGATCTTTACCACTGAATTACTTTGAATGTCCGCTAAACGGTTTTCAAAATACCTGTTTTAATCATAACTTGAACGAGTTCAAAATAAAGTTTTACGTGCTCCAAAGTAACCGTGCGGAAGCAATGTTTAAATGTTTACAACATTTTAAAATAAGGATGATAAAATATTGCTTATCAAATAGGATGCCATGCATCATGAGTGTGTGACTCCTGTTGGTGCATCCTAGCCACATATTCTATGCATTCAACGACCTAAGATAAACATGCTAAAATGGGTCAACAAAAAGTTGGCGAGTTCGCAGGTTATATGTAATGGAAATCATATCATGAAATGTTTTGTAAAATCATATATTGACAATGCATGGAAAAGCATATGTTAAAAATGCATGGAAAAGCATATATACTCTACACAATCATTGTTGATCAGACAAAACCAAAAATTATCATAAGTCCGCAAACCGAAGCTCAACTTTAGCCACTGAAAAAGGAAAAGGATGTGGTTCACCTCTTTGTGCCTTGCACATGAATGGATTAGGTCAATTATGTACCTGTTCGACCTCCAGTCGAAGTTAGTGCTACTAACCCGGGCAGGGTTGTTAAACCCAACAGTACTGTTCATGATCACCTCGCTTACGGAAAAATTAATGGTTGACTCTAAGAGGACTTTTTACACCCCAGTACAACTTATATAATTAATGTAACTGTGTAAGCATAGAAATATGATTTTTGAAAAATGTACTTGAGCATGAATCCCACCCCAAAATGGAAAATGAGTAAAACGAAGTTGTGAGAACTCACCTGATAAAGTGGTAATGATATGCAAGTCTTAGAAAAGCCGGCTAAATAAGACAACCTACTTGTGCCCTAGGAAACATATTAGTCTTTAACGTCTAAGACTTAGCCTGGCTCTTCATCGTGTGGCATGGCTGGGGGAAATGGTGTGTTTCCTGAGTTGGCTGATGACATGTTCCTTTAACAGGTCAACCATAGATTTCTATCTTACATGAGTATTCTAAGTGTATGTGAGAATAGTAAGTGTACGTGCAGAAGTAAAATGCATATGAGACATCGGTTGCAGTCTAAGTCCACTATATGCAACCTACTTCGCTGCAACCAATGGCTTTGATACCTGTCTCTCACAACCACAAATTCGACTTCCGGGCTATACCCGAGGGGCGTGACTCTAGAGGATCTTTACCACTGAATTACTTTGAATGTCCGCTAAACGGTTTTCAAAATACTTGTTTTATACATAACTTGAACGAGTTCAAAATAAAGTTTTACATGCTCCAAAGTAACAGTGCGGAAGCAATGTTTAAATGTTTACAACATTTTAAAATAAGGATGATAAAATATTGCTTATCAAAATAGGATGCCATGCATCATGAGTGTGTGACTCCTGTGGGTGCATCCTAGCCACATATCCTATGCGTTCGATGACCTGAGATAAATATGCTAAAATGGGTCGACAAAAAGTTGGTGAGTTCGCAGGTTATATTTAATGGAAATCATATCATGAAATGTGTTGGAAAATCATATATTGACAATGCATGGAAAAATATATGTTGAAAATGCATGGAAAAGCATATATACTCTACACAATCATTGTTGATCAGACAAAACCAAAAATTATCATAAGTCCGCCAACCGAAGCTCAACTTTAGCCACCGAAAAAGGAAAAGGATGCGGTTCGCCTCTTTGTGTCTTGCACATGAATGGATTAGGTCAATTATGTACCCGTTAGACCTCCAGTCGAAGTTAGTGCTACTAACCCGGGCAGGGGTTGTTAAACCCAACAGTACCGTTCATGATCACCTCGCTTACGAAAAAATTAACGGTAGACTCTGAGAGGACTTTTTACACCCCAGTACAACTTATATAATTAATGTAACTGTGTAAGCATAGAAATATGATTTTAGAAAAATGTACTTGAGCATGTATCTCACCCCAAATTGGAAAATGAGTAAAACGAAGCTGTGAGAACTAACCTGATAAAGCGGTAATGATATGCAAGTCTTAGAAAATCCGGCTAAATGAGACAACCTATTTGTGCCCTTCGAAACATTTAAGTCTTTAAAGTCTAAGACTTGGCCTGGCTCTTCATCATGTGGTATGGCTGGGGGAAATGGTGTGTTTCCTCAGTTGGCTGATGACATGTTCCTTTAACAGGTAAACCATAGATTTCTATATTACATGAGTATTCCAAGTTTATGTGTGAATACTAAGTGTACGTGCAGAAGTGAAATGCATATGAGACATCGGTTACAGTCTAAGTCCACTATATGCAACCTTGTTCGCTGCAACCAATGGCTCTGATACATGTCTCTCACAACCCCAAATTCCACTTCCGGGCTATTCCAGAGGGGCGTGACTCGAGAGGATCTTTACCACTTAATTACTTTGAATGTCTGCTAAACGGTTTTCAAAATACCTGTTTTATGCATAACTTGAACGAGTTCAAAATAAAGTTTTACGTGCTCCAAAGTAACAGTGCGGAAGCAATGTTTAAATGTTTACAACATTTTAAAATAAGGATGATAAAATATTGCTTATCAAATAGGATGCCATGCATCATGAGTGTGTGACTCATGTGGGTGCATCCTAGCCACATATTCTATGCATTCAACGACCTGAGATAAACATGCTAAAATGGGTCAACAAAAAGTTGGCGAGTTCGCAGGTTATATGTAATGGAAATCATATCATGAAATGTTTTGGAAAATCATATATTGACAATGCATGGAAAAGCATATGTTAAAAATGCATGGAAAAGCATATATACTCTACACAATCATTGTTGATCAGACAAAACCAAAAATTATCATAAGTCCGCCAACCGAAGCTCAACTTTAGCCACTGAAAAAGGAAAAGGATGTGGTTCGCCTCTTTGTGCCTTGCACATGAATGGATTAGGTCAATTATGTACCCGTTAGACCTCCAGTCGAAGTTAGTGCTACTAACCCGGGCAGGGTTGTTAAACCCAACAGTACTGTTCATGATCACCTCGCTTACGGAAAAATTAATGGTTGACTCTAAGAGGACTTTTTATACCCCAGTACAACTTATATAATTAATGTAACTGTGTAAGCATAGAAATATGATTTTTGAAAAATGTACTTGAGCATGTATCCCACCCCAAAATGGAAAATGAGTAAAACGAAGTTGTGAGAACTCACCTGATAAAGTGGTAATGATATGCAAGTCTTAGAAAAGCCGGCTAAATAAGACAACCTACTTGTGCCCTAGGAAACATATTAGTCTTTAACGTCTAAGACTTAGCCTGGCTCTTCATCGCGTGGCATGGCTGGGGGAAATGGTGTGTTTTCTGAGTTGGCTGATGACATGTTTCCTTAACAGGTCAACCATAGATTTCTATCTTACATGAGTATTCTAAGTGTATGTGAGAATAGTAAGTGTACGTGCAGAAGTGAAATGTATATGAAACATCGGTTGCAGTCTAAGTCCACTATATGCAACCTACTTCGCTGCAACCAATGGCTCTGATACCTGTCTCTCACAACCACAAATTCCACTTCCGGGCTATACCCGAGGGGCGTGACTCGAGAGGAACTTTACCACTGAATTACTTTGAATGTCCGCTAAACGGTTTTCAAAATACTTGTTTTATACATAACTTGAACGAGTTCAAAATAAAGTTTTACATGCTCCAAAGTAACAGTGCGGAAGCAATGTTTAAATGTTTAAAACATTTTAAAATAAGGATGATAAAATATTGCTTATCAAAATAGGATGCATGCATCATGAGTGTGTGACTCCTGTGGGTGCATCCTAGCCACATATCCTATGCATTCAATGACCTGAGATAAACATGCTAAATTGGGTCAACAAAAAGTTGGTGAGTTCGCAGGTTATATGTAATGGAAATCATATCATGAAATGTTTTGGAAAATCATATATTGACAATGCATGGAAAAGTATATGTTGAAAATGCATGGAAAAGCGTATATACTCTACACAATCATTGTTGATCAGACAAAACCAAAAATTATCATAAGTCCGCCAACCGAAGCTCAACTTTAGCCACCGAAAAAGGAAAAGGATGCGGTTCGCCTCTTTGTGTCTTGCACATGAATGGATTAGGTCAATTATGTACCCGTTAGACCTCCAGTCGAAGTTAGTGCTACTAACCCGAGCAGGTGTTGTTAAACCCAACAGTACCGTTCATGATCACCTCGCTTACGAAAAAATTAACGGTTGACTCTGAGAGGACTTTTTACACCCCAGTACAACTTATATAATTAATGTAACTGTGTAAGCATAGAAATATGATTTTAGAAAAATGTACTTGAGCATGTATCTCACCCCAAATTGGAAAATGAGTAAAACGAAGCTGTGAGAACTAACCTGATAAAGCGGAAATGATATGCAAGTGTTAGAAAATCCGGCTAAACGAGACAACCTATTTGTGCCCTTCGAAACATTTAAGTCTTTAAAGTCTAAGACTTGGCCTGGCTCTTTATCATGTGGTATGGCTGGGGGAAATGGTGTTTTTCCAGAGTTGGCTGATGACATGTTCCTTTAACTGGTAAACCATATATTTCTATATTATATGAGTATTCCAAGTTTATGTGTGAATACTAAGTGTACGTGCGGAAGTGAAATGCATATGAGACATCGGTTACAGTCTAAGTCCACTATATGCAACCTAGTTCGCTGCAACCAATGGCTCTGATACCTGTCTCTCACAACCCCAAATTCCACTTCCGGGCTATTCCACAGGGGCGTGACTCGAGAGGATCTTTACCACATAATTACTTTGAATGTCCGCTAAACGGTTTTCAAAATACCTGTTTTATGCATAACTTGAACGAGTTCAAAATAAAGTTTTACGTGCTCCAAAGTAACAGTGCGGAAGCAATGTTTAAATGTTTACAACATTTTAAAATAAGGATGATAAAATATTGCTTATCAAATAGGATGCCATGCATCATGAGTGTGTGACTCATGTGGGTGCATCCTAGCCACATATTCTATGCATTCAACGACCTGAGATAAACATGCTAAAATGGGTCAACAAGAAGTTGGAGAGTTCGCAGGTTATATGTAATGGAAATCATATCATGAAATGTTATGGAAAATCATATATTGACAATGCATGGAAAAGCATATGTTGAAAATGCATGGAAAAGCATATATACTTTACACAATCATTGTTGATCAGACAAAACCAAAAATTATCATAAGTCCGCCAACCGAAGCACAACTTTAGCCATCGAAAAAGGAAAAGGATGTGGTTCGCCTCTTTGTGTCTTGCACATGAATGGATTAGGTCAATTATGTACCCGTTAGACCTCCAGTCGAAGTTAGGGCTACTAACCCGGGCAGGGGTTGTTAAACCCAACAGTACCGTTCATGATCACCTCGCTTACGGAAAAATTATCGGTTGACTCTGAGAGGACTTTTTACACCCCAGTACAACTTATATAATTAATGTAACTGTGTAAGCATAGAAATATGATTTTAGAAAAATGTAGTTGAGCACGTATCTCACCCCAAATTGGAAAATGAGTAAAACAAAGCTGTGAGAACTAAACCTGATAAAGCGGTAATGATATGCAAGTCTTAGAAAATCCGGCTAAACGAGACAACCTATTTGTGCCCTACGAAACATTTAAGTCTTTAAAGTCTAAGACCTGGCCTGGCTTTTCATCGTGTGGTATGGCTGGGGGAAATCGTGTGTTTCCTGAGTTGGCTGATGACATGTTCCTTTAACAGGTAAACCATAGATTTCTATCTTACATGAGTATTCCAAGTGTATGTGTGAATACTAAGTGTACGTGCGGAAGTGAAATGCAAATGAGACATCGGTTACAGTCTAAGTCAACTATATGCAACCTACTTCGCTGCAACCAATGGCTCTGATACCTATCTCTCACAACCCCAAATTCCACTTCCGGGCTATACCAGAGGGGCGTGACTCGAGAGGATCTTTACCACTGAATTACTTTGAATGTCCGCTAAACGGTTTTCAAAATACCTGTTTTATGCATAACTTGAACGAGTTCAAAATAAAGTTTTACGTGCTCCAAAGTAACAGTGCGGAAGCAATGTTTAAATGTTTACAACATTTTAAAATAAGGATGATAAAATATTGCTTATCAAATTGGATGCCATGCATCATGAGTGTGTGACTCCTGTGGGTGCATCCTAGCCACATATTCTATGCATTCAACGACCTGGGATAAACATGCTAAAATGGGTCAACAAAAAGTTGGCGAGTTCGCAGGTTATATGTAATGGAAATCATATCAAGAAATGTTTTGGAAAATCATATATTGACAATGCGTATGTTGAAAATGCATGGAAAAGCATATATACTCTACACAATCATTGTTGATCAGACAAAACCAAAAATTATCATAAGTCCGCCAACCGAAGCTCAACTTTAGCAACTGAAAAAGGAAAAGGATGTGGTTCGCCTCTTTGTGCCTTGCACATGAATGGATTAGGTCAATTATATACCCGTTAGACCTCCAGTCGAAGTTAGTGCTACTAACCTGGGCAAGAGTTATTTAACCCAACAGTACTGTTCATGATCACCTCGTTTACGAAAAAATTAACTGTTGACTCTAAGAGGACTTTGTACACCCCAGTACAACTTATATAATTAATGTAACTGTGTAAGCATAGAAATATGATTTTTGAAAAATGTACTTGATCATGTATCTCACCCCAAAATGGAAATGAGTAAAACGAAGCTGTGAGAACTCACCTGATAGTGCGGTAATGATATGCAAGTCTTTGAAAATCCAAGTAAATGAGACAACCAACTTGTGCCCTAGGAAACATTTAAGTCTTTAAGGTCTAAGACTTAGCCTGGCTCTTCATCGTGTGGCATGGCTGGGGGAAATGGTGTGTTTCCTGAGTTGGCTGATGACATGTTCCTTTAACAGGTCAACCATAGATTTCTATCTTACATGAGTATTCTAAGTGTATGTGTGAATATTAAGTGTACGTGCAGAAGTGAAATGCAAATGAGACATCGGTTACAGTCTAAGTCCAATATATGCAACCTTGTTCGCTGCAACCAATGGCTCCTATACCTGTATCTCACAACCCCAAATTCCACTTCCGGGCTATACCAGAGGGGCGTGACTCGAGAGGATCTTTACCACTGAATTACTTTGAATGTCCGCTAAACGGTTTTCAAAATACCTGTTTTATGCATAACTTGAACGAGTTCAAAATAAAGTTTTACGTGCTCCAAAGTAACAGTGCGGAAGCAATGTTTAAATGTTTACAACATTTTAAAATAAGGATGATAAAATATTGCTTATCAAATAGGATGCCATGCATCATGAGTGTGTGACTCCTGTGGGTGCATCCTAGTCGCATATTCTATGCATTCAACGACCTGAGATAAACATGCTAAAATCGGTCAACAAAAAGTTGGCGAGTTCGCAGGTTATATGTAATGGAAATCATATCATGAAATGTTTTGGAAAATCATATATTGACAATGCATGGAAAAGCATATGTTAAAAATGCATGGAAAAGCATATATACTCTACACAATCATTGTTGATCAGACAAAACCAAAAATTATCATAAGTCCGCCAACCGAAGCTCAACTTTAGCCACTGAAAAAGGAAAAGGATGTGGTTCGCCTCTTTGTGCCTTGCACATGAATGGATTAGGTCAATTATGTACCCGTTAGACCTCCAGTCGAAGTAAGTGCTACTAACCCGGGCAGGGTTGTTAAACCCAACGGTATTGTTCATGATCACCTCGCTTACGGAAAAATTAACGGTTGACTCTAATAGGACTTTTTACACCCCAGCACAACTTATATAATTAATGTAACTGTGTAAGCATAGAAATATGATTTTTGAAAAATGTACTGGAGAATGTATCCCACCCCAAAATGGAAAATGAGTAAAACGAAGCTGTGAGAACTCACCTGATAAAGTGGTAATGATATGCAAGTCTTAGAAAAGCCGGCTAAATAAGACAACCTACTTGTGCCCTAGGAAACATATTAGTCTTTAACGTCTAAGACTTAGCCTGGCTCTTCATCGTGTGGCATGGCTGGGGGAAATGGTGTGTTTCCTGAGTTGGCTGATGACATGTTCCTTTAACAGGTCAACCATAGATTTCTATCTTACATGAGTATTCTAAGTGTATGTGAGAATAGTAAGTGTACGTGCAGAAGTAAAATGCATATGAGACATCGGTTGCAGTCTAAGTCCACTATATGCAACCTACTTCGCTGCAACCAATGGCTCTGATGCCTGTCTCTCACAACCACAAATTCCACTTCCGGGCTATACCCGAGGGGCATGACTCGAGAGGATCTTTACCACTGAATTACTTTGAATGTCCGCTAAACGGTTTTCAAAATACTTGTTTTATACATAACTTGAACGAGTTCAAAATAAAGTTTTACATGCTCCAAAGTAACAGTGCGGAAGCAATGTTTAAATGTTTACAACATTTTAAAATAAGGATGATAAAATATCGCTTATCAAAATAGGATGCCATGCATCATGAGTGTGTGACTCCTGTGGGTGCATCCTAGCCACATATCCTATGCATTCAATGACCTGAGATAAACATGCTAAAATGGGTCAACAAAAAGTTGGTGAGTTCGGAGGTTATATGTAATGGAAATCATATCATGAAATGTATTGGAAAATCATATATTGACATTGCAAGGAAAAGCATATGTTGAAAATGCATGGAAAAGCATATATACTCTACACAATCATTGTTGATCAGACAAAACGAAAAATTATCATAAGTCCGCCAACCGAAGCTCCACTTTAGCCACTGAAAAAGGAAAAGGATGTGGTTCGCCTCTTTGTGCCTTGCACATGAATGGATTAGGTCAATTATGCACCCGTTAGACCTCCAGTCGAAGTTAGTGCTACTAACCCGGGCAGGGTTGTTAAACCCAACAGTACTGTTCATGATCACCTCGCTTACGGAAAAATTAACGGTTGACTCTAAGAGGACTTTTTACGCCCAAGTACAACTTATATAATTAATGTAACTGTGTAAGCATAGAAATATGATTTTTGAAAAATGTACTTGAGCATGTATCTCACCCCAAAATGGAAATGAGTAAAACGAAGCTGTGAGAACTCACCTGATAGTGCGGTAATGATATGCAAGTTTAGAAAATCCAAGTAAATGAGACAACCTACTTGTGCCCTAAGAAACATTTAAGTCTTGAAGGTCTAAGACTTGGCCTGGCTCTTCATCGTGTGGCATGGCTGGGGGAAATGGTGTGTTTCAGGAGTTGGCTGATGACATGTTCCTTTAACAGGTCAACCATAGATTTCTATCTTACATGAGTATTCTAAGTGTATGTGAGAATACTAAGTGTACGGGCGGAAGTGAAATGCATATGAGACATCGGTTACAGTCTAAGTCCACTATATGCAACCTAGTTCGCTGCAACCAATGGCTCTGATACCTGTCTCACATAACCCCAAATTCCACTTCCGGGCAATACCGGAGAGGCGTGACTCGAGAGGATCTTTATTACTGAATTACTTTGAATGTCCGCTAAACGGTTTTCAAAATACCTGTTTTATGCATAACTTGAACGAGTTCAAAATAAAGTTTTACGTGCTCCAAAGTAACAGTGCGGAAGCAATGTTTAAATGTTTACAACATTTTAAAATAAGGATGATAAAATATTGCTTATCAAAATAGGATGCCATGCATCATGAGTGTGTGACTCCTGTGTGTGCATCCTAGCCACAAATCCTATGCATTCAACGACCTGAGATAAACATGCTAAAATGGGTCAACAAAAAGTTGGTGAGTTCGCAGGTTATATGTAATGGAAATCATATCATGAAATGTTTTGGAAAATCATATATTGATAATGCATATGTTGAAAATGCATGGAAAAGCATATATACTCTACACAATCATTGTTGATCAGACAAAACCAAAAATTATCATAAGTCCGCCAACCGAAGCTCAACTTTAGCAACTGAAAAAGGAAAAGGATGTGGTTCGCCTCTTTGTGCCTTGCACATGAATGGATTAGGTCAATTTTATACCCGTTAGACCTCTAGTCGAAGTTAGTGCTACTAACCCGGGCAAGAGTTGTTTAACCCAACAGTACTGTTCATGATCACCTCGTTTACGAAAAAATTAACGGTTGACTCTAAGAGGACTTTGTACACCCCAGTACAACTTATATAATTAATGTAACTGTGTAAGCATAGAAATATGATTTTTGAAAAATGTACTTGAGCATGTATCTCACCCCAAAATGGAAATGAGTAAAACGAAGCTGTGAGAACTCACCTGATAGTGCGGTAATGATATGCAAGTCTTAGAAAATCCAAGTAAATGAAACAACCTACTTGTGCCCTAGGAAACATTTAAGTCTTTAAGGTCTAAGACTTGGCCTGGCTCTTCATCGTGTGGCATGGCTGGGGGAAATGGTGTGTTTCCTAAGTTGGCTGATGACATGTTCCTTTAACAGGTCAACCATAGATTTCTATCTTACATGAGTATTCTAAGTGTATGTGTGAATATTAAGTGTACGTGCAGAAGTGAAATGCATATGAGACATCGGTTACAGTCTAAGTCCAATATATGCAACCTAGTTCGCTGCAACCAATGGCTCCTATACCTGTATCTCACAACCCCAAATTCCACTTCCGGGCTATACCAAAGGGGCGTGACTCGAGAGGATCTTTACCACTGAATTACTTTGAATGTCCGCTAAACGGTTTTCAAAATACCTGTTTTATGCATAACTTGAACGAGTTCAAAATAAAGTTTTACGTGCTCCAAAGTAACAGTGCGGAAGCAATGTTTAAATGTTTACAACATTTTTAAATAAGGATGATAAAATATTGCTTATCAAATAGGATGCCATGCATCATGAGTGTGTGACTCCTGTGGGTGCATCCTAGTCGCATATTCTATGCATTCAACGACCTGAGATAAACATGCTAAAATCGGTCAACAAAAAGTTGGCGAGTTCGCAGGTTATATGTAATGGAAATCATATCATGAAATGTTTTGGAAAATCATATATTGACAATGCATGGAAAAGCATATGTTAAAAATGCATGGAAAAGCATATATACTCTACACAATCATTGTTGATCAGACAAAACCAAAAATTATCATAAGTCCGCCAACCGAAGCTCAACTTTAGCCACTGAAAAAGGAAAAGGATGTGGTTCGCCTCTTTGTGCCTTGCACATGAATGGATTAGGTCAATTATGTACCCGTTAGACCTCCAGTCGAAGTAAGTGCTACTAACCCGGGCAGGGTTGTTAAACCCAACGGTATTGTTCATGATCACCTCGCTTACGGAAAAATTAACGGTTGACTCTAATAGGACTTTTTACACCCCAGTACAACTTATATAATTAATGTAACTGTGTAAGCATAGAAATATGATTTTTGAAAAATGTACTGGAGAATGTATCCCACCCCAAAATGGAAAATGAGTAAAACGAAGCTGTGAGAACTCACCTGATAAAGTGGTAATGATATGCAAGTCTTAGAAAAGCCGGCTAAATAAGACAACCTACTTGTGCCCTAGGAAACATATTAGTCTTTAACGTCTAAGACTTAGCCTGGCTCTTCATCGTGTGGCATGGCTGGGGGAAATGGTGTGTTTCCTGAGTTGGCTGATGACATGTTCCTTTAACAGGTCAACCATAGATTTCTATCTTACATGAGTATTCTAAGTGTATGTGAGAATAGTAAGTGTACGTGCAGAAGTAAAATGCATATGAGACATCGGTTGCAGTCTAAGTCCACTATATGCAACCTACTTCGCTGCAACCAATGGCTCTGATGCCTGTCTCTCACAACCACAAATTCCACTTCCGGGCTATACCCGAGGGGCATGACTCGAGAGGATCTTTACCACTGAATTACTTTGAATGTCCGCTAAACGGTTTTCAAAAAACTTGTTTTATACATAACTTGAACGAGTTCAAAATAAAGTTTTACATGCTCCAAAGTAACAGTGCGGAAGCAATGTTTAAATGTTTACAACATTTTAAAATAAGGATGATAAAATATCGCTTATCAAAATAGGATGCCATGCATCATGAGTGTGTGACTCCTGTGGGTGCATCCTAGCCACATATCCTATGCATTCAATGACCTGAGATAAACATGCTAAAATGGGTCAACAAAAAGTTGGTGAGTTTGGAGGTTATATGTAATGGAAATCATATCATGAAATGTATTGGAAAATCATATATTGACATTGCAAGGAAAAGCATATGTTGAAAATGCATGGAAAAGCATATATACTCTACACAATCATTGTTGATCAGACAAAACCAAAAATTATCATAAGTCCGCCAACCGAAGCTCCACTTTAGCCACTGAAAAAGGAAAAGGATGTGGTTCGCCTCTTTGTGCCTTGCACATGAATGGATTAGGTCAATTATGCACCCGTTAGACCTCCAGTCGAAGTTAGTGCTACTAACCCGGGCAGTGTTGTTAAACCCAACAGTACTGTTCATGATCACCTCGCTTACGGAAAAATTAACGGTTGACTCTAAGAGGACTTTTTACGCCCAAGTACAACTTATATAATTAATGTAACTGTGTAAGCATAGAAATATGATTTTTGAAAAATGTACTTGAGCATGTATCTCACCCCAAAATGGAAATGAGTAAAACGAAGCTGTGAGAACTCACCTGATAGTGCGGTAATGATATGCAAGTTTAGAAAATCTAAGTAAATGAGACAACCTACTTGTGCCCTAAGAAACATTTAAGTCTTGAAGGTCTAAGACTTGGCCTGGCTCTTCATCGTGTGGCATGGCTGGGGGAAATGGTGTGTTTCCGGAGTTGGCTGATGACATGTTCCTTTAACAGGTCAACCATAGATTTCTATCTTACATGAGTATTCTAAGTGTATGTGAGAATACTAAGTGTACGGGCGGAAGTGAAATGCATATGAGACATCGGTTACAGTCTAAGTCCACTATATGCAACCTAGTTCGCTGCAACCAATGGCTCTGATACCTGTCTCACATAACCCCAAATTCCACTTCCGGGCAATACCGGAGAGGGGTGACTCGAGAGGATCTTTATTACTGAATTACTTTGAATGTCCGCTAAACGGTTTTCAAAATACCTGTTTTATGCATAACTTGAACGAGTTCAAAATAAAGTTTTACGTGCTCCAAAGTAACAGTGCGGAAGCAATGTTTAAATGTTTACAACATTTTAAAATAAGGATGATAAAATATTGCTTATCAAAATAGGATGCCATGCATCATGAGTGTGTGACTCCTGTGTGTGCATCCTAGCCACATATCCTATGCATTCAACGACCTGAGATAAACATGCTAAAATGGGTCAACAAAAAGTTGGTGAGTTCGCAGGTTATATGTAATGGAAATCATATCATGAAATGTTTTGGAAAATCATATATTGATAATGCATATGTTGAAAATGCATGGAAAAGCATATATACTCTACACAATCATTGTTGATCAGACAAAACCAAAAATTATCATAAGTCCGCCAACCGAAGCTCAACTTTAGCAACTGAAAAAGGAAAAGGATGTGGTTCGCCTCTTTGTGCCTTGCACATGAATGGATTAGGTCAATTATATACCCGTTAGACCTCTAGTCGAAGTTAGTGCTACTAACCCGGGCAAGAGTTGTTTAACCCAACAGTACTGTTCATGATCACCTCGTTTACGAAAAAATTAACGGTTGACTCTAAGAGGACTTTGTACACCCCAGTACAACTTATATAATTAATGTAACTGTGTAAGCATAGAAATATGATTTTTGAAAAATGTACTTGAGCATGTATCTCACCCCAAAATGGAAATGAGTAAAACGAAGCTGTGAGAACTCACCTGATAGTGCGGTAATGATATGCAAGTCTTAGAAAATCCAAGTAAATGAGACAACCTACTTGTGCCCTAGGAAACATTTAAGTCTTTAAGGTCTAAGACTTGGCCTGGCTCTTCATCGTGTGGCATGGCTGGGGGAAATGGTGTGTTTCCTAAGTTGGCTGATGACATGTTCCTTTAACAGGTCAACCATAGATTTCTATCTTACATGAGTATTCTAAGTGTATGTGTGAATATTAAGTGTACGTGCAGAAGTGAAATGCATATGAGACATCGGTTACAGTCTAAGTCCAATATATGCAACCTAGTTCGCTGCAACCAATGGCTCCTATACCTGTATCTCACAACCCCAAATTCCACTTCCGGGCTATACCAAAGGGGCGTGACTCGAGAGGATCTTTACCACTGAATTACTTTGAATGTCCGCTAAACGGTTTTCAAAATACCTGTTTTATGCATAACTTGAACGAGTTCAAAATAAAGTTTTACGTGCTCCAAAGTAACAGTGCGGAAGCAATGTTTAAATGTTTACAACATTTTAAAATAAGGATGATAAAATATTGCTTATCAAAATAGGATGCCATGCATCATGAGTGTGTGACTCTTGTGGGTGCATCCTAGCCACATATCCTATGCATTCAATGACCTGAGATAAACATGCTGAAATGGGTCAACAAAAAGTTGGTGAGTTCGCAGGTTATATGTAATGGAAATCATATCATGAAATGTTTTGTAAAATCATATATTGACATTGCAAGGAAAAGCATATGTTGAAAATGCATGGAAAAGCATATATACTCTACACAATCATTGTTGATCAGACAAAACCAAAAATTATCATAAGTCCGCCAACCGAAGCTCAACTTTACCCATTGAAAAAGGAAAAGGATGTGGTTCGTCTCTTTGTGCCTTGCACATGAATGGATTAGGTCAATTATGTACCCGTTAGACCTGCAGTCGAAGTTAGTGCTACTAACCCGGGCAGGGTTGTTAAACCCAACAGTACTGTTCATGATCACCTCGCTTACGGAAAAATTAACGGTTGACTCTAAGAGGACTTTTTACGCCCCAGTACAACTTATATAATTAATGTAACTGTGTAAGCATAGAAATATGATTTTTGAAAAATGTACTTGAGCATGTATCTCACCCCAAAATGGAAATGAGTAAAACGAAGCTGTGAGAACTCACCTGATAGTGCGGTAATGATATGCAAGTCTTAGAAAATCCAAGTAAATGAGACAACCTACTTGTGCCCTAAGAAACATTTAAGTCTTTAAGGTCTAAGACTTGGCCTGGCTCTTCATCGTGTGGCATGGCTGGGGGAAATGGTGTGTTTCCGGAGTTGGCTGGTGACATGTTCCTTTAACAGGTCAACCATAGATTTCTATCTTACATGAGTATTCTAAGTGTATGTGAGAATACTAAGTGTACGGGCGGAAGTGAAATGCATATGAGACATCGGTTACAGTCTAAGTCCACTATATGCAACCTAGTTCGCTGCAACCAATGGCTCTGATACCTGTCTCTCATAACCCCAAATTCCACTTCCGGGCAATACCGGAGAGGCGTGAGTCGAGAGGATGTTTATTGCTGAATTACTTTGAATGTCCGCTAAACGGTTTTCAAAATACCTGTTTTATGCATAACTTGAACAAGTTCAAAATAAAGTTTTACGTTCTCCAAAGTAACAGTGCGGAAGCAATGTTTAAATGTTTACAACATTTTAAAATAAGGATGATAAAATATTGCTTATCAAAATAGGATGCCATGCATCATGAGTGTGTGACTCCTGTGGGTGCATCCTAGCCACATATCCTATGCATTCAACGACCTGAGATAAACATGCTAAAATGGGTCAACAAAAAGTTGGTGAGTTCGCAGGTTATATGTAATGGAAATCATATCATGAAATGTTTTGGAAAATCATATATTGATAATGCATATGTTGAAAATGCATGGAAAAGCATATATACTCTACACAATCATTGTTGATCAGACAAAACCAAAAATTATCATAAGTCCGCCAACCGAAGCTCAACTTTAGCAACTGAAAAAGGAAAAGGATGTGGTTCGCCTCTTTGTGCCTTGCACATGAATGGATTAGGTCAATTATATACCCGTTAGACCTCCAGTCGAAGTTAGTGCTACTAACCCGGGCAAGAGTTGTTTAACCCAACAGTACTGTTCATGATCACCTCGTTTACGAAAAAATTAACTGTTGACTCTAAGAGGACTTTGTACACCCCAGTACAACTTATATAATTAATGTAACTGTGTAAGCATAGAAATATGATTTTTGAAAAATGTACTTGATCATGTATCTCACCCCAAAATGGAAATGAGTAAAACGAAGCTGTGAGAACTCACCTGATAGTGCGGTAATGATATGCAAGTCTTAGAAAATCCAAGTAAATGAGACAACCAACTTGTGCCCTAGGAAACATTTAAGTCTTTAAGGTCTAAGACTTAGCCTGGCTCTTCATGGTGTGGCATGGCTGGGGGAAATGGTGTGTTTCATGAGTTGGCTGATGACATGTTCCTTTAACAGGTCAACCATAGATTTCTATCTTACATGAGTATTCTAAGTGTATGTGTGAATATTAAGTGTACGTGCAGAAGTGAAATGCAAATGAGACATCGGTTACAGTCTAAGTCCAATATATGCAACCTAGTTCGCTGCAACCAATGGCTCCTATACCTGTATCTCACAACCCCAAATTCCACTTCCGGGCTATACCAGAGGGGCGTGACTCGAGAGGATCTTTACCACTGAATTACTTTGAATGTCCGCTAAACGGTTTTCAAAATACCTGTTTTATGCATAACTTGAACGAGTTCAAAATAAAGTTTTACGTGCTCCAAAGTAACAGTGCGGAAGCAATGTTTACAACATTTTAAAATAAGGATGATAAAATATTGCTTATCAAATAGGATGCCATGCATCATGAGTGTGTGACTCCTGTGGGTGCATCCTAGTCGCATATTCTATGCATTCAACGACCTGAGATAAACATGCTAAAATGGGTCAATAAAAAGTTGGCGAGTTCGCAGGTTATATGTAATGGAAATCATATCACGAAATGTTTTGGAAAATCATATATTGACAATGCATGGAAAAGCATATGTTAAAAATGCATGGAAAAGCATATATACTCTACACAATCATTGTTGATCAGACAAAACCAAAAATTATCATAAGTCCGCCAACCGAAGCTCAACTTTAGCCACTGAAAAAGGAAAAGGATGTGGTTCGCCTCTTTGTGCCTTGCACATGAATGGATTAGGTCAATTATGTACCCGTTAGACCTCCAGTCGAAGTTAGTGCTACTAACCCGGGCAGGGTTGTTAAACCCAACCGTATTGTTCATGATCACCTCGCTTACGAAAAAATTAACGGTTGACTCTAATAGGACTTTTTACACCCCAGTACAACTTATATAATTAATGTAACTGTGTAATCATAGAAATATGATTTTTGAAAAATGTACTGGAGCATGTACCCCACCCCAAAATGGAAAATGAGTAAAACGAAGCTGTGAGAACTCACCTGATAGTGCGGTAATGATATGCAGGTCTTAGAAAATCCAAGTAAATGAGACAACCTACTTGTGCCCTAGGAAACATTTAAGTCTTTAAGGTCTAAGACTTGGCCTGGCTCTTCATCGTGTGGCATGGCTGGGGGAAATGGTGTGTTTCCTGAGTTGGCTGATGACATGTTCCTTTAACAGGTCAACCATAGATTTCTATCTTACATGAGTATTCTAAGTGTATGTGTGAATATTAAGTGTACGTGCAGAAGTGAAATGCATATGAGACATCGGTTACAGTCTAAGTCCAATATATGCAACCTAGTTCGCTGCAACCAATGGCTCCTATACTTGTATCTCACAACCCCAAATTCCACTTCCGGGCTATACCAAAGGGGCGTGACTCGAGAGGATCTTTACCACTGAATTACTTTGAATGTCCGCTAAACGGTTTTCAAAATACCTGTTTTATGCATAACTTGAACGAGTTCAAAATAAAGTTTTACGTGCTCCAAAGTAACAGTGCGGAAGCAATGTTTAAATGTTTACAACATTTTAAAATAAGGATGATAAAATATTGCTTATCAAAATAGGATGCCATGCATCATGAGTGTGTGACTCTTGTGGGTGCATCCTAGCCACATATCCTATGCATTCAATGACCTGAGATAAACATGCTAAAATGGGTCAACAAAAAGTTGGTGAGTTCGCAGGTTATATGTAATGGAAATCATATCATGAAATGTTTTGGAAAATCATATATTGACATTGCAAGGAAAAGCATATGTTGAAAATGCATGGAAAAGCATATATACTCTACACAATCATTGTTGATCAGACAAAACCAAAAATTATCATAAGTCCGCCAACCGAAGCTCAAATTTATCCACTGAAAAAGGAAAAGGATGTGGTTCATCTCTTTGTGTCTTGCACATGAATGGATTAGGTCAATTATGTACCCGTTAGACCTCCAGTCGAAGTTAGTGCTACTAACCCGGGCAGGGTTGTTAAACCCAACAGTACTGTTCATGATCACCTCGCTTACGGAAAAATTAACGGTTGACTCTAAGAGGACTTTTTACGCCCCAGCACAACTTATATAATTAATGTAACTGTGTAAGCATAGAAATATGATTTTTGAAAAATGTACTTGAGCATGTATCTCACCCCAAAATGGAAATGAGTAAAACGAAGCTGTGAGAACTCACCTGATAGTGCGGTAATGATATGCAAGTCTTAGAAAATCCAAGTAAATGAGACAACCTACTTGTGCCCTAAGAAACATTTAAATCTTTAAGGTCTAAGACTTGGCCTGGCTCTTCATCGTGTGGCATGGCTGGGGGAAATGGTGTGTTTCCGGAGTTGGCTGATGACATGTTCCTTTAACAGGTCAACCATAGATTTCTATCTTACATGAGTATTCTAAGTGTATGTGAGAATACTAAGTGTACGGGCGGAAGTGAAATGCATATGAGACATCGGTTATAGTCTAAGTCCACTATATGCAACCTAGTTCGCTGCAACCAATGGCTCTGATACCTGTCTCTCATAACCCCAAATTCCACTTCCGGGCAATACCGGAGAGGCGTGAGTCGAGAGGATGTTTATTGCTGAATTACTTTGAATGTCCGCTAAACGGTTTTCAAAATACCTGTTTTATGCATAACTTGAACAAGTTCAAAATAAAGTTTTACGTGCTCAAAGTAACAGTGCGGAAGCAATGTTTAAATGTTTACAACATTTTAAAATAAGGATGATAAAATATTGCTTATCAAAATAGGAGGCCATGCATCATGAGTGTGTGACTCCTGTGGGTGCATCCTAGCCACATATCCTATGCATTCAACGACCTGAGATAAACATGCTAAAATGGGTCAACAAAAAGTTAGTGAGTTCGTAGGTTATATGTAATGGAAATCATATCATGAAATGTTTTGGAAAATCATATATTGATAATGCATATGTTGAAAATGCATGGAAAAGCATATATACTCTACACAATCATTGTTGATCAGACAAAACCAAAAATTATCATAAGTCCGCCAACCGAAGCCAACTTTAGCAACTGAAAAAGGAAAAGGATGTGGTTCGCCTCTTTGTGCCTTGCACATGAATGGATTAGGTCAATTATATACCCGTTAGACCTCCAGTCGAAGTTAGTGCTACTAACCCGGGCAAGAGTTGTTTAACCCAACAGTACTGTTCATGATCACCTCGTTTACGAAAAAATTAACTGTTGACTCTACGAGGACTTTGTACACCCCAGTACAACTTATATAATTAATGTAACTGTGTAAGCATAGAAATATGATTTTTGAAAAATGTACTTGATCATGTATCTCACCCCAAAATGGAAATGAGTAAAACGAAGCTATGAGAACTCACCTGATAGTGCGGTAATGATATGCAAGTCTTAGAAAATCCAAGTAAATGAGACAACCAACTTGTGCCCTAGGAAACATTTAAATCTTTAAGGTCTAAGACTTAGCCTGGCTCTTCATCGTGTGGCATGGCTGGGGGAAATGGTGTGTTTCCTGAGTTGGCTGATGACATGTTCCTTTAACAGGTCAACCATAGATTTCTATCTTACATGAGTATTCTAAGTGTATGTGTGAATATTAAGTGTACGTGCAGAAGTGAAATGCAAATGAGACATCGGTTACAGTCTAAGTCCAATATATGCAACCTAGTTCGCTGCAACCAATGGCTCCTATACCTGTATCTCACAACCCCAAATTCCACTTCCGGGCTATACCAGAGGGGCGTGACTCGAGAGGATCTTTACCACTGAATTACTTTGAATGTCCGCTAAACGGTTTTCAAAATACCTGTTTTATGCATAACTTGAACGAGTTCAAAATAAAGTTTTACGTGCTCCAAAGTAACAGTGCGGAAGCAATGTTTACAACATTTTAAAATAAGGATGATAAAATATTGCTTATCAAATAGGATGCCATGCATCATGAGTGTGTGACTCCTGTGGGTGCATCCTAGTCGCATATTCTATGCATTCAACGACCTGAGATAAACATGCTAAAATGGGTCAACAAAAAGTTGGCGAGTTCGCAGGTTATATGTAATGGAAATCATATCATGAAATGTTTTGGAAAATCATATATTGACAATGCATGGAAAAGCATATGTTAAAAATGCATGGAAAAGCATATATACTCTACACAATCATTGTTGATCAGACAAAACCAAAAATTATCATAAGTCCGCCAACCGAAGCTCAACTTTAGCCACTGAAAAAGGAAAAGGATGTGGTTCGCCTCTTTGTGCCTTGCACATGAATGGATTAGGTCAATTATGTACCCGTTAGACCTCCAGTCGAAGTTAGTGCTACTAACCCGGGCAGGGTTGTTAAACCCAACCGTATTGTTCATGATCACCTCGCTTACGGAAAAATTAACGGTTGACTCTAATAGGACTTTTTACACCCCAGTACAACTTATATAATTAATGTAACTGTGTAATCATAGAAATATGATTTTTGAAAAATGTACTGGAGCATGTATCCCACCCCAAAATGGAAAATGAGTAAAACAAAGCTGTGAGAACTCACCTGATAAAGTGGTAATGATATGCAAGTCTTAGAAAAGCCGCTAAATAAGACAACCTACTTGTGCCCTAGGAAATATATTAGTCTTTAACGTCTAAGACTTAGCCTGGCTCTTCATCGTGTGGCATGGCTGGGGGAAATGGTGTGTTTCCTGAGTTGGCTGATGACATGTTCCTTTAACAGGTCAACCAAAGATTTCTATCTTACATGAGTATTCTAAGTGTATGTGAGAATAGTAAGTGTACGTGCAGAAGTGAAATGCATATGAGACATCGGTTGCAGTCTAAGTCCACTATATGCAACCTACTTCGCTGCAAACAATGGCTCTGATACCTGTCTCTCACAACCACAAATTCCACTTCCGGGCTATACCCGAGGGGCGTGACTCGAGAGGATCTTTACCACAGAATTACTTTGAATGTCCGCTAAACGGTTTTCAAAATACTTGTTTTATACATAACTTGAACGAGTTCAAAATAAAGTTTTACATGCTCCAAAGTAACAGTGCGGAAGCAATGTTTAAATGTTTACAACATTTTAAAATAAGGATGATAAAATATAGCTTATCAAAATAGGATGCCATGCATCATGAGTGTGTGACTCCTGTGGGTGCATCCTAGCCACATATCCTATGCATTCAATGACCTGAGATAAACATGCTAAAATGGGTCAACAAAAAGTTGGTGAGTTCGGAGGTTATATGTAATGGAAATCATATCATGAAATGGTTTGGAAAATCATATATTGACATTGCAAGGAAAAGCATATGTTGAAAATGCATGGAAAAGCATATATACTCTACACAATCATTGTTGATCAGACAAAACCAAAAATTATCATAAGTCCGCCAACCGAAGCTCCACTTTAGCCACTGAAAAAGGAAAAGGATGTGGTTCGCCTCTTTGTGCCTTGCACATGAATGGATTAGGTCAATTATGTACCCGTTAGACCTCCAGTCAAAGTTAGTGCTACTAACCCGGGCAGGGTTGTTAAACCCAACAGTACTGTTCATGATCACCTCGCTTACGGAAAAATTGACGGTTGACTCTAAGAGGACTTTTTACGCCCCAGTACAACTTATATAATTAATGTAACTGTGTAAGCATAGAAATATGATTTTTGAAAAATGTACTTGAGCATGTATCTCACCCCAAAATGGAAATGAGTAAAACGAAGCTGTGAGAACTCACCTGATAGTGCGGTAATGATATGCAAGTCTTAGAAAATCCAAGTAAATGAGACAACCAACTTGTGCCCTAGGAAACATTTAAGTCTTTAAGGTCTAAGACTTAGCCTGGCTCTTCATCGTGTGGCATGGCTGGGGGAAATGGTGTGTTTCCTGAGTTGGCTGATGACATGTTCCTTTAACAGGTCAACCATAGATTTCTATCTTACATGAGTATTCTAAGTGTATGTGTGAATATTAAGTGTACGTGCAGAAGTGAAATGCATATGAGACATCGGTTACAGTCTAAGTTCAATATATGCAACCTAGTTCGCTGCAACCAATGGCTCCTATACTTGTATCTCACAACCCCAAATTCCACTTCCGGGTTGTACCAAAGGGACGTGACTCGAGAGGATCTTTACCACTGAATTACTTTGAACGTCCGCTAAACGGTTTTCAAAATACCTGTTTTATGCATAACTTGAACGAGTTCAAAATAAAGTTTTTTGTGGTCCAAAGTAACAGTGCGGAAGCAATGTTTAAATGTTTACAACATTTTAAAATAAGGATGATAAAATATTGCTTATCAAAATAGGATGCCATGCATCAAGAGTGTGTGACTCTTGTGGGTGCATCCTAGCCACATATCCTATGCATTCAATGACCTGAGATAAACATGCTAAAATGGGTCAACAAAAAGTTGGTGAGTTCGCAGGTTATATGTAATGGAAATCATATAATGAAATGTTTTGGAAAATCATATATTGATAATGCATATGTTGAAAATGCATGGAAAAGCATATATACTCTACACAATCATTGTTGATCAGACAAAACCAAAAATTATCATAAGTCCGCCAACCGAAGCTCAACTTTAGCAACTGAAAAAGGAAAAGGATGTGGTTCGCCTCTTTGTGCCTTGCACATGAATGGATTAGGTCAATTATATACCCGTTAGACCTCCAGTCGAAGTTAGTGCTACTAACCCGGGCAAGAGTTGTTTAACCCAACAGTACTGTTCATGATCACCTCGTTTACGAAAAAATTAACGGTTGACTCTAAGAGGACTTTGTACACCCCAGTACAACTTATATAATTAATGTAACTGTGTAAGCATAGAAATATGATTTTTGAAAAATGTACTTGAGCATGTATCTCACCCCAAAATGGAAATGAGTAAAACGAAGCTGTGAGAAATCACCTGATAGTGCGGTAATGATATGCAAGTCTTAGAAAATCCAAGTAAATGAGACAACCTACTTGTGCCCTAGGAAACATTTAAGTCTTTAAGGTCTAAGACTTGGCCTGGCTCTTCATCGTGTGGCATGGCTGGGGGAAATGGTGTGTTTCCTGAGTTGGCTGATGACATGTTCCTTTAACAGGTCAACCATAGATTTCTATCTTACATGAGTATTCTATTTGTATGTGTGAATATTAAGTGTACGTGCATAAGTGAAATGCATATGAGACATCGGTTACAGTCTAAGTCCAATATATGCAACCTAGTTCGCTGCAACCAATGGCTCCTATACCTGTATCTCACAACCCCAAATTCCACTTCCGGGCTATACCAGAGGGGTGTGACTCGAGAGGATCTTTACCACTGAATTACTTTGAATGTCCGCTAAACGGTTTTCAAAATACCTGTTTTATGCATAACTTTAACGAGTTCAAAATAAAGTTTTACATGCTCCAAAGTAACAGTGCGGAAGCAATGTTTAAATGTTTACAACATTTTAAAATAAGGATGATAAAATATTGCTTATCAAAATAGGATGCCATGCATCATGAGTGTGTGACTCCTGTGGGTGCATCCTAGCCACATATCCTATGCATTCAATGACCTGAGATAAACATGCTAAAATGGGTCAACAAAAAGTTGGTGAGTTCGCAGGTTATATGTAATGGAAATCATATCATCAAATGTTTTGGAAAATCATATATTGACATTGCAAGGAAAAGCATATGTTGAAAATGCATGGAAAAGCATATATACTCTACACAATCATTGTTGATCAGACAAAACCAAAAATTATCATAAGTCCGCCAACCGAAGCTCAACTTTAGCCACTGAAAAAGGAAAAGGATGTGGTTCGCCTCTTTGTGCCTTGCACATGAATGGATTAGGTCAATTATGTACCCGTTAGACCTCCAGTCGAAGTTAGTGCTACTAACCCGGGCAGGGTTGTTAAACCCAACAGTACTGTTCATGATCACCTCGCTTACGGAAAAATTAACGGTTGTCTCTAAGAGGACTTTTTACGCCCCAGTACAACTTATATAATTAATGTAACTGTGTAAGCATAGAAATATGATTTTTGAAAAATGTACTTGAGCATGTATCTCACCCCAAAATGGAAAACGAGTAAAACGAAGCTGTGAGAACTCACCTGATAGAGCGGTATTGATATGCAAGTCTTAGAAAATCCGGCTAAATGAGACAACCTACTTGTGCCCTTGGAAACATTTAAGTCTTTAAGGTCTAAGACTTGGCCTGGCTCTTCATGATGTGGCATGGCTGGGGGAAATGGTGTGTTTCCTGATTTGGCTGATGACATGTTCCTTTAACAGGTCAACCATAGATTTCTATCTTACATGAGTATTCTAAGTGTATGTGAGAATACTATGTGTACGTGCGGAAGTGAAATGCATATGAGACATCGGTTACACTCTAAGTCCACTATATGCAACCTAGTTCGCTGCAACCAATGGCTCTGATACCTGTCTCTCATAACCCCAAATTCCACTTCCGGGCAATACCGGAGAGGCGTGACTCGAGAGGATCTTTACTGGTGAATTACTTTGAATGTCCGCTAAACGGTTTTCAATATACCTGTTTTATGCATAACTTGAACGAGTTCAAAATAAAGTTTTACGTGCTCCAAAGTAACAGTGCGGAAGCAATGTTTAAATGTTTAAAACATTTTAAAATAAGGATGATAAATATTGCTTATCAAAATAGGATGCCATGCATCATGAGTGTGTGACTCCTGTGGGTGCATCCTAGCCACATATCCTATGCATTCAACGACCTGAGATAAACATGCTAAAATGGGTCAACAAAAAGTTAGTGAGTTCGCAGGTTATATGTAATGGAAATCATATCATGAAATGTTTTGGAAAATCATATATTGACAATGCATGGAAAAGCATATGTTGAAAATGCATGGAAAAGCATATATACTCTACGCAATCATTGTTAATCAGACAAAACCAAAAATTATCATAAGTCCGTCAATCGAAGCTCAACTTTAGCCACTGGAAAAGGAAAAGGATGTGGTTCGCCTCTTTGTGCCTTGCACATGAATGGATTAGGTCAATTATGTACCCGTTAGACCTCCAGTCGAAGTTAGTGCTACTAACCCGGGCAGGGGTTGTTAAAACCAACAGTACTGTTCATGATCACCTCACTTACGGAAAAATTAACGGTTGACTCTAAGAGGACTTTTTACACCCCAGTACAACTTATATAATTAATGTAACTGTGTAAGCATAGAAATATGATTTTTGAAAAATGTACTTGAGCATGTATCTCACCCTAAAATGGAAAATGAGTAAAACGAAGCTGTGAGAACTCACCTGATAGAGCGGTATTGATATGCAAGTCTTAGAAAATCCGGCTAAATGAGACAACCTTCTTGTGCCCTAGGAAACATTTAAGTCTTTAAGGTCTAAGACTTGGCCTGGCTCTTCATCGTGTGGCATGGCTGGGGGAAATGGTATGTTTCCTGATTTGGCTGATGAAATGTTCCTTTAACAGGTCAACCATAGATTTCTATCTTACATGAGTATTATAAGTGTATGTGAGAATACTATGTGTACGTGCGGAAGTGAAATGCATATGAGACATCGGTTACAGTCTAAATCCACTATATGCAACCTCGTTCGCTGCAACCAATGGCTCTGATACCTGTCTCTCAAAACCCCAAATTCCACTTCCGGGCTATACCAGAGAGGCGTGACTCGAGAGGATCTTTACCGCTAAATTACTTTGAATGTCCGCTAAACGGTTTTCAAAATACCTGTTTTATGCATAACTTGAACAAGTTCAAAATAAAGTTTTACGTGCTCCAAAGTAACAGTGCGGAAGCAATGTTTAAATGTTTACAACATTTTAAAATAAGGATGATAAAATATTGCTTATCAAAATAGGATACCATGCATCATGAGTGTGTGACTCCTGTGGGTGCATCCTAGCCACATATCCTATGCATTCAACGACCTGAGATAAACATGCTAAAATGGGTCAACAAAAAGTTGGCGAGTTCGCAGGTTATATGTAATGGAAATCATATCATGTAATGTTTTGGAAAATCATATACTGACAATGCATGGAAAAGCATATGTTGAAAATGCATGGAAAAGCATATATAGTCTACGCAATCATTGTTAATCAGACAAAACCAAAAATTATCATAAGTCCGTCAATCGAAGCTCTACTTTAGCCACTGAAAAAGGAAAAGGATGTGGTTCGCCTCTTTGTGCCTTGCACATGAATGGATTAGGTCAATTATGTACCCGTTAGACCTCCAGTCGAAGTTAGTGCTACTAACCCGGGCAGGGGTTGTTAAACCCAACAGTACTGTTCATGATCACCTCGCTTACGGAAAAATTAACGGTTGACTCTAAGAGGACTTTTTACACCCCAGTACAACTTATATAATTAATGTAACTGTGTAAGCATAGAAATATGATTTTTGAAAAATGTACTTGAGCATGTATCTCACCCCAAAATGGAAAATGAGTAAAACGAATCTGTGAGAACTCACCTGATAGAGCGGTATTGATATGCAAGTCTTAGAAAATCCAGCTAAATGAGACAACCTACTTGTGCCCTAGGAAACATTTAAGTCTTTAAGGTCTAAGACTTGGCCTGGCTCTTCATCGTGTGGCATGGCTGGGGGAAATGGTATGTTTCCTGATTTGGCTGATGACATGTTCCTTTAACAGGTCAACCATAGATTTCTATCTTACATGAGTATTCTAAGTGTATGTGAGAATACTATGTGTACGTTCGGAAGTGAAATGCATATGAGACATCGGTTACAGTCTAAGTCCACTATATGCAACCTCGTTCGCTGCAACCAATGGCTCTGATACCTGTCTCTCATAACCCCAAATTCCACTTCCGGGCTATACCAGAGAGGCGTGACTCGAGAGGATCTTTACCGCTGAATTACTTTGAATGTCCGCTAAACGGTTTTCAAAATACCTGTTTTATGCATAACTTGAACAAGTTCAAAATAAAGTTTTACGTGCTACAAAGTAACAGTGCGGACGCAATGTTTAAATGTTTACAACATTTTAAAATAAGGATGATAAAATATTGCTTATCAAAATAGGATGCCATGCATCATGAGTGTGTGACTCCTGTGGGTGCATCCTAGCCACATATCCTATGCATTCAACGACCTGAGATAAACATGCTAAAATGGGTCAACAAAAAGTTGGCGAGTTCGCAGGTTATATGTAATGGAAATCATATCATGTAATGTTTTGGAAAATCATATACTGACAATGCATGGAAAAGCATATGTTGAAAATGCATGGAAAAGCATATATAGTCTACGCAATCATTGTTAATCAGACAAAACCAAAAATTATCATAAGTCCGTCAATCGAAGCTCTACTTTAGCCACTGAAAAAGGAAAAGGATGTGGTTCGCCTCTTTGTGCCTTGCACATGAATGGATTAGGTCAATTATGTACCCGTTAGACCTCCAGTCGAAGTTAGTGCTACTAACCCGGGCAGGGGTTGTTAAACCCAACAGTACTGTTCATGATCACCTCGCTTACGGAAAAATTAACGGTTGACTCTAAGAGGACTTTTTACACCCCAGTACAACTTATATAATTAATGTAACTGTGTAAGCATAGAAATATGATTTTTGAAAAATGTACTTGAGCATGTATCTCACCCCAAAATGGAAAATGAGTAAAACGAAGCTGTGAGAACTCACCTGATAGAGCGGTATTGATATGCAAGTCTTAGAAAATCCGGCTAAATGAGACAACCTACTTGTGCCCTAGGAAACATTTAAGTCTTTAAGGTCTAAGACTTGGCCTGGCTCTTCATCGTGTGGCATGGCTGGGGGAAATGGTATGTTTCCTGATTTGGCTGATGACATGTTCCTTTAACAGGTCAACCATAGATTTCTATCTTACATGAGTATTCTAAGTGTATGTGAGAATACTATGTGTACGTTCGGAAGTGAAATGCATATGAGACATCGGTTACAGTCTAAGTCCACTATATGCAACCTCGTTCGCTGCAACCAATGGCTCTGATACCTGTCTCTCATAACCCCAAATTCCACTTCCGGGCTATACCAGAGAGGCGTGACTCGAGAGGATCTTTACCGCTGAATTACTTTGAATGTCCGCTAAACGGTTTTCAAAATACCTGTTTTATGCATAACTTGAACAAGTTCAAAATAAAGTTTTACGTGCTACAAAGTAACAGTGCGGACGCAATGTTTAAATGTTTACAACATTTTAAAATAAGGATGATAAAATATTGCTTATCAAAATAGGATACCATGCATCATGAGTGTGTGACTCCTGTGGGTGCATCCTAGCCACATATCCTATGCATTCAACGACCTGAGATAAACATGCTAAAATGGGTCAACAAAAAGTTGGCGAGTTCGCAGGTTATATGTAATGGAAATCATATCATGTAATGTTTTGGAAAATCATATACTGACAATGCATGGAAAAGCATATGTTGAAAATGCATGGAAAAGCATATATAGTCTACGCAATCATTGTTAATCAGACAAAACCAAAAATTATCATAAGTCCGTCAATCGAAGCTCTACTTTAGCCACTGAAAAAGGAAAAGGATGTGGTTCGCCTCTTTGTGCCTTGCACATGAATGGATTAGGTCAATTATGTACCCGTTAGACCTCCAGTCGAAGTTAGTGCTACTAACCCGGGCAGGGGTTGTTAAACCCAACAGTACTGTTCATGATCACCTCGCTTACGGAAAAATTAACGGTTGACTCTAAGAGGACTTTTTACACCCCAGTACAACTTATATAATTAATGTAACTGTGTAAGCATAGAAATATGATTTTTGAAAAATGTACTTGAGCATGTATCTCACCCCAAAATGGAAAATGAGTAAAACGAATCTGTGAGAACTCACCTGATAGAGCGGTATTGATATGCAAGTCTTAGAAAATCCAGCTAAATGAGACAACCTACTTGTGCCCTAGGAAACATTTAAGTCTTTAAGGTCTAAGACTTGGCCTGGCTCTTCATCGTGTGGCATGGCTGGGGGAAATGGTATGTTTCCTGATTTGGCTGATGACATGTTCCTTTAACAGGTCAACCATAGATTTCTATCTTACATGAGTATTCTAAGTGTATGTGAGAATACTATGTGTACGTTCGGAAGTGAAATGCATATGAGACATCGGTTACAGTCTAAGTCCACTATATGCAACCTCGTTCGCTGCAACCAATGGCTCTGATACCTGTCTCTCATAACCCCAAATTCCACTTCCGGGCTATACCAGAGAGGCGTGACTCGAGAGGATCTTTACCGCTGAATTACTTTGAATGTCCGCTAAACGGTTTTCAAAATACCTGTTTTATGCATAACTTGAACAAGTTCAAAATAAAGTTTTACGTGCTACAAAGTAACAGTGCGGACGCAATGTTTAAATGTTTACAACATTTTAAAATAAGGATGATAAAATATTGCTTATCAAAATAGGATGCCATGCATCATGAGTGTGTGACTCCTGTGGGTGCATCCTAGCCACATATCCTATGCATTCAACGACCTGAGATAAACATGCTAAAATGGGTCAACAAAAAGTTGGCGAGTTCGCAGGTTATATGTAATGGAAATCATATCATGTAATGTTTTGGAAAATCATATACTGACAATGCATGGAAAAGCATATGTTGAAAATGCATGGAAAAGCATATATAGTCTACGCAATCATTGTTAATCAGACAAAACCAAAAATTATCATAAGTCCGTCAATCGAAGCTCTACTTTAGCCACTGAAAAAGGAAAAGGATGTGGTTCGCCTCTTTGTGCCTTGCACATGAATGGATTAGGTCAATTATGTACCCGTTAGACCTCCAGTCGAAGTTAGTGCTACTAACCCGGGCAGGGGTTGTTAAACCCAACAGTACTGTTCATGATCACCTCGCTTACGGAAAAATTAACGGTTGACTCTAAGAGGACTTTTTACACCCCAGTACAACTTATATAATTAATGTAACTGTGTAAGCATAGAAATATGATTTTTGAAAAATGTACTTGAGCATGTATCTCACCCCAAAATGGAAAATGAGTAAAACGAAGCTGTGAGAACTCACCTGATAGAGCGGTATTGATATGCAAGTCTTAGAAAATCCGGCTAAATGAGACAACCTACTTGTGCCCTAGGAAACATTTAAGTCTTTAAGGTCTAAGACTTGGCCTGGCTCTTCATCGTGTGGCATGGCTGGGGGAAATGGTATGTTTCCTGATTTGGCTGATGACATGTTCCTTTAACAGGTCAACCATAGATTTCTATCTTACATGAGTATTCTAAGTGTATGTGAGAATACTATGTGTACGTTCGGAAGTGAAATGCATATGAGACATCGGTTACAGTCTAAGTCCACTATATGCAACCTCGTTCGCTGCAACCAATGGCTCTGATACCTGTCTCTCATAACCCCAAATTCCACTTCCGGGCTATACCAGAGAGGCGTGACTCGAGAGGATCTTTACCGCTGAATTACTTTGAATGTCCGCTAAACGGTTTTCAAAATACCTGTTTTATGCATAACTTGAACAAGTTCAAAATAAAGTTTTACGTGCTACAAAGTAACAGTGCGGACGCAATGTTTAAATGTTTACAACATTTTAAAATAAGGATGATAAAATATTGCTTATCAAAATAGGATACCATGCATCATGAGTGTGTGACTCCTGTGGGTGCATCCTAGCCACATATCCTATGCATTCAACGACATGAGATAAACATGCTAAACTGGGTCAACAAAAAGTTGGCGAGTTCGCAGGTTATATGTAATGGAAATCATATCATGTAATGTTTTGGAAAATCATATATTGACAATGCATGGAAAAGCATATGTTGAAAATGCATGGAAAAGCATATATACTCTACGCAATCATTGTTAATCAGACAAAACCAAAAATTATCATAAGTCCGTCAATCGAAGCTCAACTTTAGCCACTGAAAAAGGAAAAGGATGTGGTTCGCCTCTTTGTGCCTTGCACATGAATGGATTAGGTCAATTATGTACCCGTTAGACCTCCAGTCGAAGTTAGTGCTACTAACCCGGGCAGGGGTTGTTAAACCCAACAGTACTGTTCATGATCACCTCGCTTACGGAAAAATTAACGGTTGACTCTAAGAGGACTTTTTACACCCCAGTACAACTTATATAATTAATGTAACTGTGTAAGCATAGAAATATGATTTTTGAAAAATGTACTTGAGCATGTATCTCACCCCAAAATGGAAAATGAGTAAAACGAAGCTGTGAGAACTCACCTAATAGAGCGGTATTGATATGCAAGTCTTAGAAAATCCGGCTAAATGAGACAACCTACTTGTGCCCTAGGAAACATTTAAGTCTTTAAGGTCTAAGACTTGGCCTAGCTCTTCATCGTGTGGCATGGCTGGGGTAAATGGTATGTTTCCTGATTTGGCTGATGACATGTGCCTTTAACAGGTCAACCATAGATTTCTATCTTACATGAGTATTCTAAGTGTATGTGAGAATACTATGTGTACGTGCGGAAGTGAAATGCATATGAGACATCGGTTACAGTCTAAGTCCACTATATGCAACCTCGTTCGCTGCAACCAATGGCTCTGATACCTGTCTCTCATAACCCCAAATTCCACTTCCGGGCTATACCAGAGAGGCGTGACTCGAGAGGATATTTACCGCTGAATTACTTTGAATGTCCGCTAAACGGTTTTCAAAATACATGTTTTATGCATAACTTGAACAAGTTCAAAATAAAGTTTTACGTGCTCCAAAGTAATAGTGCGGAAGCAATGTTTAAATGTTTACAACATTTTAAAATAAGGATGATAAAATATTGCTTATCAAAATAGGATGCCATGCATCATGAGTGTGTGACTCCTGTGGGTGCATCCTAGCCACATATCCTATGCATTCAACGACCTGAGATAAACATGCTAAAATGGGTCAACAAAAAGTTGGCGAGTTCGCAGGTTATATGTAATGGAAATCATATCATGTAATGTTTTGGAAAATCATATATTGACAATGCATGGAAAAGCATATGTTGAAAATGCATGGAAAAGCATATATACTCTACGCAATCATTGTTAATCAGACAAAACCAAAAATTATCATAAGTCCGTCAATCGAAGCTCAACTTTAGCCACTGAAAAAGGAAAAGGATGTGGTTCGCCTCTTTGTGCCTTGCACATGAATGGATTAGGTCAATTATGTACCCGTTATACCTCCAGTCGAAGTTAGGGCTACTAACCCGGACAGGGGTTGTTAAACCCAACAGTACTGTTCATGATCACCTCGCTTACGGAAAAATTAACGGTTGACTCTAAGAGGACTTTTTACACCCCAGTACAACTTATATAATTAATGTAACTGTGTAAGCATAGAAATATGATTTTTGAAAAATGTACTTGAGCATGTATCTCACCCCAAAATGGAAAATGAGTAAAACGAAGCTGTGAGAACTCACTTGATAGAGCGGTATTGATATGCAAGTCTTAGAAAATCCGGCTAAATGAGACAACCTACTTGTGCCCTAGGAAACATTTAAGTCTTTAAGGTCTAAGACTTGGCCTGGCTATTCATCGTGTGGCATGGCTGGGGGAAATGGTATGTTTCCTGATTTGGCTGATGACATGTTCCTTTAACAGGTAAACCATAGATTTCTATCTTACATGAGTATTCTAAGTGTATGTGAGAATACTATGTGTACGTGCGGAAGTGAAATGCATATGAGACATCGGTTACAGTCTAAGTCCACTATATGCAACCTCGTTCGCTGCAACCAATGGCTCTGATACCTGTCTCTCAAAACCCCAAATTCCACTTCCGGGCTATACCAGAGAGGCGTGACTCGAGAGGATCTTTACTGCTGAATTACTTTGAATGTCCGCTAAACGGTTTTCAAAATACCTGTTTTATGCATAACTTGAACAAGTTCAAAATAAAGTTTTACGTGCTCCAAAGTAACAGTGCGGACGCAATGTTTAAATGTTTACAACATTTTAAAATAAGGATGATAAAATATTGCTTATCAAAATAGGATACCATGCATCATGAGTGTGTGACTCCTGTGGGTGCATCCTAGCCACATATCCTATGCATTCAACGACATGAGATAAACATGCTAAACTGGGTCAACAAAAAGTTGGCGAGTTCGCAGGTTATATGTAATGGAAATCATATCATGTAATGTTTTGGAAAATCATATATTGACAATGCATGGAAAAGCATATGTTGAAAATGCATGGAAAAGCATATATACTCTACGCAATCATTGTTAATCAGACAAAACCAAAAATTATCATAAGTCCGTCAATCGAAGCTCAACTTTAGCCACTGAAAAAGGAAAAGGATGTGGTTCGCCTCTTTGTGCCTTGCACATGAATGGATTAGGTCAATTATGTACCCGTTAGACCTCCAGTCGAAGTTAGTGCTACTAACCCGGGCAGGGGTTGTTAAACCCAACAGTACTGTTCATGATCACCTCGCTTACGGAAAAATTAACGGTTGACTCTAAGAGGACTTTTTACACCCCAGTACAACTTATATAATTAATGTAACTGTGTAAGCATAGAAATATGATTTTTGAAAAATGTACTTGAGCATGTATCTCACCCCAAAATGGAAAATGAGTAAAACGAAGCTGTGAGAACTCACCTAATAGAGCGGTATTGATATGCAAGTCTTAGAAAATCCGGCTAAATGAGACAACCTACTTGTGCCCTAGGAAACATTTAAGTCTTTAAGGTCTAAGACTTGGCCTAGCTCTTCATCGTGTGGCATGGCTGGGGTAAATGGTATGTTTCCTGATTTGGCTGATGACATGTGCCTTTAACAGGTCAACCATAGATTTCTATCTTACATGAGTATTCTAAGTGTATGTGAGAATACTATGTGTACGTGCGGAAGTGAAATGCATATGAGACATCGGTTACAGTCTAAGTCCACTATATGCAACCTCGTTCGCTGCAACCAATGGCTCTGATACCTGTCTCTCATAACCCCAAATTCCACTTCCGGGCTATACCAGAGAGGCGTGACTCGAGAGGATATTTACCGCTGAATTACTTTGAATGTCCGCTAAACGGTTTTCAAAATACATGTTTTATGCATAACTTGAACAAGTTCAAAATAAAGTTTTACGTGCTCCAAAGTAATAGTGCGGAAGCAATGTTTAAATGTTTACAACATTTTAAAATAAGGATGATAAAATATTGCTTATCAAAATAGGATAACATGCATCATGAGTGTGTGACTCCTGTGGGTGCATCCTAGCCACATATCCTATGCATTCAACGACCTGAGATAAACATGCTAAAATGGGTCAACAAAAAGTTGGCGAGTTCGCAGGTTATATGTAATGGAAATCATATCATGTAATGTTTTGGAAAATCATATATTGACAATGCATGGAAAAGCATATGTTGAAAATGCATGGAAAAGCATATATACTCTACGCAATCATTGTTAATCAGACAAAACCAAAAATTATCATAAGTCCGTCAATCGAAGCTCAACTTTAGCCACTGAAAAAGGAAAAGGATGTGGTTCGCCTCTTTGTGCCTTGCACATGAATGGATTAGGTCAATTATGTACCCGTTATACCTCCAGTCGAAGTTAGGGCTACTAACCCGGGCAGGGGTTGTTAAACCCAACAGTACTGTTCATGATCACCTCGCTTACGGAAAAATTAACGGTTGACTCTAAGAGGACTTTTTACACCCCAGTACAACTTATATAATTAATGTAACTGTGTAAGCATAGAAATATGATTTTTGAAAAATGTACTTGAGCATGTATCTCACCCCAAAATGGAAAATGAGTAAAACGAAGCTGTGAGAACTCACTTGATAGAGCGGTATTGATATGCAAGTCTTAGAAAATCCGGCTAAATGAGACAACCTACTTGTGCCCTAGGAAACATTTAAGTCTTTAAGGTCTAAGACTTGGCCTGGCTATTCATCGTGTGGCATGGCTGGGGGAAATGGTATGTTTCCTGATTTGGCTGATGACATGTTCCTTTAACAGGTAAACCATAGATTTCTATCTTACATGAGTATTCTAAGTGTATGTGAGAATACTATGTGTACGTGCGGAAGTGAAATGCATATGAGACATCGGTTACAGTCTAAGTCCACTATATGCAACCTCGTTCGCTGCAACCAATGGCTCTGATACCTGTCTCTCAAAACCCCAAATTCCACTTCCGGGCTATACCAGAGAGGCGTGACTCGAGAGGATCTTTACTGCTGAATTACTTTGAATGTCCGCTAAACGGTTTTCAAAATACATGTTTTATGCATAACTTGAACAAGTTCAAAATAAAGTTTTACGTGCTCCAAAGTAACAGTGCGGAATTTTAAGATAAGGATGATAAAATATTGCTTATCAAAATAGGATACCATGCATCATGAGTGTGTGACTCCTGTGGGTGCATCCTAGCCACATATCCTATGCATTCAACGACCTGAGATAAACATGCTAAAATGGGTCAACAAAAAGTTGGCGAGTTCGTAGGTTATATGAAATGGAAATCATATCATGAAATGTTTTGGAAAATCATATATTGACAATGCATGGAAAAGCATATGTTGAAAATGCATGGAAAAGCATATATACACTACGCAATCATTGTTAATCTGACAAAACCAAAAATTATCATAAGTCCGTCAATCGAAGCTCAACTTTAGCCACTAAAAAAGGAAAAGGATGTGGTTCGCCTCTTTGTGCCTTACACATGAATGGATTAGGTCAATTATGTACCCGTTAGACCTCCAGTCGAAGTTAGTGCTACTAACCCGGGCAGGGGTTGTTAAACCCAACAGTACTGTTCATGATCACCTCGCTTACGGAAAAATTAACGGTTGACTCTAAGAGGACTTTTTACACCCCAGTACAACTTATATAATTAATGTAACTGTGTAAGCATAGAAATATGATTTTTGAAAAATGTACTTGAGCATGTATCTCACCCCAAAATGGAAAATGTGTAAAACGAAGCTGTGAGAACTCACTTGATAGAGCGGTATTGATATGCAAGTCTTAGAAAATCCGGCTAAATGAGACAACCAACTTGTGCCCTAGGAAACATTTAAGTCTTTAAGGTCTAAGACTTGGCCTGGCTCTTCATCGTGTGGCATGGCTGGGGGAAATGGTATGTTTCCTGATTTGGCTGATGACATGTTCCTTTAACAGGTCAACCATAGATTTCTATCTTACATGAGTATTCTAAGTGTATGTGAGAATACTATGTGTACGTGCGGAAGTGAAATGCATATGAGACATCGGTTACAGTCTAAGTCCACTATATGCAACCTCGTTCGCTGCAACCAATGGCTCTGATACCTGTCTCTCATAACCCCAAATTCCACTTCCGGGCTATACCAGAGAGGCGTGACTTGAGAGGATCTTTACTGCTGAATTACTTTGAATGTCCGCTAAACGGTTTTCAAAATACCTGTTTTATGCATAACTTGAACAAGTTCAAAATAAAGTTTTACGTGCTCCAAAGTAATAGTGCGGAAGCAATGTTTAAATGTTTACAACATTTTAAAATAAGGATGATAAAATATTGCTTATCAAAATAGGATACCATGCATCATGAGTGTGTGACTCCTGTGGGTGCATCCTAGCCACATATCCTATGCATTCAACGACCTGAGATAAACATGCTAAAATGGGTCAACAAAAAGTTGGCGAGTTCACAGGTTATATGTAATGGAAATCATATCATGTAATGTTTTGGAAAATCATATATTGACAATGCATGGAAAAGCATATGTTGAAAATGCATGGAAAAGCATATATACTCTACGCAATCATTGTTAATCACACAAAACCAAAAATTATCATAAGTCCGTCAATCGAAGCTCAACTTTAGCCACTGAAAAAGGAAAAGGATGTGGTTCGCCTCTTTGTGCCTTACACATGAATGGATTAGGTCAATTATGTACCCGTTGGACCTCCAGTCGAAGTTAGTGCTACTAACCCGGGCAGGGGTTGTTAAACCCAACAGTACTGTTCATGATCACCTCACTTACGGAAAAATTAACGGTTGACTCTAAGAGGACTTTTTACACCCCAGTACAACTTATATAATTAATGTAACTGTGTAAGCATAGAAATATGATTTTTGAAAAATGTACTTGAGCATGTATCTCACCCCAAAATGGAAAATGAGTAAAACGAAGCTGTGAGAACTCACTTGATAGAGCGGTATTGATATGCAAGTCTTAGAAAATTCGGCTAAATGAGACAACCTACTTGTGCCCTAGGAAACATTTAAGTCTTTAAGGTCTAAGACTTGGCCTTGCTCTTCATCGTGTGGCATGGCTGGGGGAAATGGTATGTTTCCTGATTTGGCTGATGACATGTTCCTTTAACAGGTCAACCATAGATTTCTATCTTACATGAGTATTCTAAGTGTATGTGAGAATACTATGTGTACGTGCGGAAGTGAAATGCATATGAGACATCGGTTACAGTCTAAGTCCACTATATGCAACCTCGTTCGCTGCAACCAATGGCTCTGATACCTGTCTCTCATAACCCCAAATTCCACTTCCGGGCTATACCAGAGAGGCGTGACTTGAGAGGATCTTTACTGCTGAATTGCTTTGAATGTCCGCTAAACGGTTTTCAAAATACCTGTTTTATGCATAACTTGAACAAGTTCAAAATAAAGTTTTACGTGCTCCAAAGTAATAGTGCGGAAGCAATGTTTAAATGTTTACAACATTTTAAAATAAGGATGATAAAATATTGATTATCAAAATAGGATACCATGCATCATGAGTGTGTGACTCCTGTGGGTGCATCCTAGCCACATATCCTATGCATTCAACGACCTGAGATAAACATGCTAAAATGGGTCAACAAAAAGTTGGCGAGTTCGCAGGTTATATGTAATGGAAATCATATCATGTAATGTTTTGGAAAATCATATATTGACAATGCATGGAAAAGCATATGTTGAAAATGCATGGAAAAGCATATATACTCTACGCAATCATTGTTAATCAGACAAAACCAAAAATTATCATAAGTCCGTCAATCGAAGCTCAACTTTAGCCACTGAAAAAAGGAAAAGGATGTGGTTCGCCTCTTTGTGCCTTGCACATGAATGGATTAGGTCAATTATGTACCCGTTAGACCTCCAGTCGAAGTTAGTGCTACTAACCCGGGCAGGGGTTGTTAAACCCAACAGTACTGTTCATGATCACCTCGCTTACGGAAAAATTAACGGTTGACTCTAAGAGGACTTTTTACACCCCAGTACAACTTATATAATTAATGTAACTGGGTAAGCATAGAAATATGATTTTTGAAAAATGTACTTGAGCATGTATCTCACCCCAAAATGGAAAATGAGTAAAACGACGCTGTGAGAACTCACCTGATAGAGCGGTATTGATATGCAAGTCTTAGAAAATCCGGCTAAATGAGACGACCTAATTGTGCCCTACGAAACATTTAGGACTTTAAGGTCAAAGACTTGGCCTGGCTCTTCCTAGTGTGGCAAGGATGGGGGAAATGGTGCGTTTCCTGAGTTGGCTGACGACATGTTCCTGTAACAGGTCAACCACAGATTTCTATATTACATGAGTATTCTAAGTGTATGTGAGAATACTAAGTGTACGTGCGGAAGTGAAATGCATATGAGACATCGGTTATAGTCTAAGTCCACTATATGCAACCTCGTTCGCTGCAACCAATGGCTCTGATACCTGTCTCTCATAACCCCAAATTCCACTTCCGGGCTATACCTGAGAGGCGTGACTCGAGAGGATCTTTACTGCTGAATTACTTTGAATGTCCGCTAAACGGTTTTCAAAATACCTGTTTTATGCATAACTTGAACGAGTTCAAAATAAAGTTTTACGTGCTCCAAAGTAACAGTGCGGAAGCAATGTTTAAATGTTTACAACATTTTAAAATAAGGATGATAAAATATTGCTTATCAAAATAGGATACCATGCATCATGAGTGTGTGACTCCTGTGGGTGCATCCTAGCCACATATCCTATGCATTCAACGACATGAGATAAAAATGCTAAAATGGGTCAACAAAAAGTTGGCGAGTTCGCAGGTTATATGTAATGGAAATCATATCATGTAATGTTTTGGAAAATCATATATTGACAATGCATGGAAAAGCATATGTTGAAAATGCATGGAAAAGCATATATACTCTACGCAATCATTGTTAATCAGACAAAACCAAAAATTATCATAAGTCCGTCAATCGAAGCTCAACTTTAGCCACTGAAAAAGGAAAAGGATGTGGTTCGCCTCTTTGTGCCTTGCACATGAATGGATTAGGTCAATTATGTACCCGTTAGACCTCCAGTCAAAGTTAGTGCTACTAACCCGGGCAAGGGTTGTTAAACCCAACAGTACTGTTCATGATCACCTCGCTTACGGAAAAATTAACGGTTGACTCTAAGAGGACTTTTTACACCCTAGTACAACTTATATAATTAATGTAACTGTGTAAGCATAGAAATATGATTTTTGAAAAATGTACTTGAGCATGTATCTCACCCCCAAAATGGAAAATGAGTAAAACGAAGCTGTGAGAACTCACCTGATAGAGCGGTATTGATATGCAAGTCTTAGAAAATCCGGCTAAATGAGACAACCTACTTGTGCCCTAGGAAACATTTAAGTCTTTAAGGTCTAAGACTTGGCCTGGCTCTTCATCGTGTGGCATGGCTAGGGGAAATGGTGTGTTTCCTGATTTGGCTGATGACATGTTCCTTTAACAGGTCAACCATAGATTTCTATCTTACATGAGTATTCTAAGTGAATGTGAGAATACTATGTGTACGTGCGGAAGTGAAATGCATATGAGACATCGGTTACAGTCTAATTCCACTATATGCAACCTCGTTCGCTGCAACCAATGGCTCTGATACCTGTCTCTCATAACCCCAAATTCCACTTCCGGGCTATAACAGAGAGGCGTGACTCGAGAGGATCTTTACTGCTGAATTACTTTGAATGTCCGCTAAACGGTTTTCAAAATACATGTTTTATGCATAACTTGAACAAGTTCAAAATAAAGTTTTACGTGCTCCAAAGTAACAGTGCGGAAGCAATGTTTAAATGTTTACAACATTTTAAAATAAGGATGATAAAATATTGCTTATCAAAATAGGATACCATGCATCATGAGTGTGTGACTCCTGTGGGTGCATCCTAGCCACATATCCTATGCATTCAACGACCTGAGATAAACATGCTAAAATGGGTCAACAAAAAGTTGGCGAGTTCGCAGGTTATATGTAATGGAAATCATATCATGAAATGTTTTGGAAAATCATATATTGACAATGCATGGAAAAGCATATGTTGAAAATGCATGGAAAAGCATATATACTCTACGCAATCATTGTTAATCAGACAAAACCAAAAATTATCATAAATCCGTCAATCGAAGCTCAACTTTAGCCACTGAAAAAGGAAAAGGATGTGGTTCGCCTCTTTGTGCCTTGCACATGAATGGATTAGGTCAATTATGTACCCGTTAGACCTCCAGTCGAAGTTAGTGCTACTAACCCGGGCAGGGGTTGTTAAACCCAACAGTACTGTTCATGATCACCTCGCTTACGGAAAAATTAACGGTTGACTCTAAGAGGACTTTTTACACCCCAGTACAACTTATATAATTAATGTAACTATGTAAGCATAGAAATATGATTTTTGAAAAATGTACTTGAGCATATATCTCACCCCAAAATGGAAAATGAGTAAAACGAAGCTGTGAGAACTCACCTGATAGAGCGGTATTGATTTGCAAGTCTTAGAAAATCCGGCTAAATGAGACAACCTACTTGTGCCCTAGGAAACATTTAAGTCTTTAAGGTCTAAGACTTGGCCTGGCTCTTCATCGTGTGGCATGGCTGGGGGAAATGGTGTGTTTCCTGATTTGGCTGATGACATGTTCCTTTAACAGGTCAACCATAGATTTCTATCTTACATGAGTATTCTAAGTGTATGTGAGAATACTATGTGTACGTGCGGAAGTGAAATGCATATGAGACATCGGTTACAGTCTAAGTCCACTATA
The DNA here is from genome assembly GCA_023525975.1 of Smallanthus sonchifolius. NCBI lineage: Eukaryota > Viridiplantae > Streptophyta > Magnoliopsida > Asterales > Asteraceae > Smallanthus > Smallanthus sonchifolius. The sequence goes on along the minus strand of CM042022.1, from coordinate 56,244,254 downwards.
TGCAACCTCGTTCGCTGCAACCAATGGCTCTGATACCTGTCTCTCATAACCCCAAATTCCACTTCCGGGCTATACCAGAGAGGCGTGACTTGAGAGGATCTTTACTGCTGAATTACTTTGAATGTCCGCTAAACGGTTTTCAAAATACCTGTTTTATGCATAACTTGAACAAGTTCAAAATAAAGTTTTACGTGCTCCAAAGTAATAGTGCGGAAGCAATGTTTAAATGTTTACAACATTTTAAAATAAGGATGATAAAATATTGCTTATCAAAATAGGATACCATGCATCATGAGTGTGTGACTCCTGTGGGTGCATCCTAGCCACATATCCAATGCATTCAACGACCTGAGATAAACATGCTAAAATGGGTCAACAAAAAGTTGGCGAGTTCGCAGGTTATATGTAATGGAAATCATATCATGTAATGTTTTGGAAAATCATATATTGACAATGCATGGAAAAGCATATGTTGAAAATGCATGGAAAAGCATATATACTCTACGCAATCATTGTTAATCAGACAAAACCAAAAACTATCATAAGTCCGTCAATCGAAGCTCAACTTTAGCCACTGAAAAAGGAAAAGGATGTGGTTCGCCTCTTTGTGCCTTGCACATGAATGGATTAGTTCAATTATGTACCCGTTAGACCTCCAGTCGAAGTTAGTGCTACTAACCCGGGCAGGGGTTGTTAAACCCCACAGTACTGTTCATGATCACCTCGCTTACGGAAAAATTAACGGTTGACTCTAAGATGACTTTTTACACCCCAGTACAACTTATATAATTAATGTAACTATGTAAGCATAGAAATATGATTTTTGAAAAATGTACTTGAGCATGTATCTCACCCCAAAATGGAAAATGAGTAAAACGAAGCTGTGAGAATTCACCTGATAAAGCGGTAAGCATATGTAAGTCTTAGCAAATCCGGCTAAATGAGACGACCTAATTGTGCCATAGGAAACATTTAGGACTTTAAGGTCAAAGACTTGGCCCTGCTCTTCCTAGTGTGGCAAGGCTGGGGAAAATGGTGCGTTTCCTGAGTTGGCTGACGACATGTTCCTGTAACAGGTCAACCACAGATTTCTATATTACATGAGTATTCTAAGTGTATGTGAGAATACTAAGTGTACGTACGGAAGTGAAATGCATATGAGACATCGGTTATAGTCTAAGTCCACTATATGCAACCTCGTTCGCTGCAACCAATGGCTCTGATACCTGTCTCTCATAACCCCAAATTCCACTTCCGGGCTATACCAGAGAGGCGTGACTCGAGAGGATCTTTACTGCTGAATTACTTTGAATGTCCGCTAAACGGTTTTCGAAATACATGTTTTATGCATAACTTGAACAAGTTCAAAATAAAGTTTTACGTGCTCCAAAGTTACAGTGCGGAAGCAATGTTTAAATGTTTACAACATTTGAAAATAAGGATGATAAAATATTGCTTATCAAAATAAGATGCCATGCATGATGAGTGTGTGACTCCTGTGGGTGCATCCTAGACACATATCCTATGCATTCAACGACCTGAGATAAACATGCTAAATTGGGTCAACAAAAAGTTGGTGAGTTCGCAGGTTATATGTAATGGAAATCATAACATGAAATGTTTTGCAAAATCATATATTAACAATGCATGGAAAAGCATATGTTGAAAATGCCTGGAAAAGCATATGTACTCTATACAATCATTGTTGATCAGACAAAACAAAATATTATCATAAGTCCGCTAACCGAAGCTCAACTGTAGCCACTGAAAAAGGAAAAGGATGTGGTTCGCCTCTTTGTACCTTGCACATGAATGAATTAGGTCAATTATGTACCCGTTAGACCTCCGGTCGAAGTTAGCGCTACTAACCCGGGCAGGGGTTGTTAAACCCAACAGTACTGTTCATGATCACCTCGCTTGCGAAAAAATTAACGGTTGACTTTGAGAGGACCTTATACACACCTGTAAAACTTATATAATTAATGTAACTGTGTAAGCATGGAAATATGATTTTTGAAAATTATACTTGAGCATGTATCTCACCCCAAAATGGAAAATGAGTAAAACAGGGCTGTGAGAACTCACTTGATAAAGCGGTAATGATATGAAAGTCTTAGCAAATCCGGCTAAATGAGACGTCCTACTCGTGGCATAGGAAACATTTAGGACTTTAAGGTCTAAGTATTATAAATGCTTGACTATGAACTCTATGCATCCAAAGTGTTGTTTGAAAAGTGACTTTGACATTTCAAAGATGTTTTGACTCGACGACCCGTTGGTGACACGTTGGACATAAGCATTCAATCCTAACATAGAATTCAAACCTACTTTGAAATAGTCTATTATCATATAATAAACACATTGGCACATTCGATTGAAATTTAGAACTTGAAACACAACTTTTGATACATTAAAGTTTCCGTAATTAGAAAGTCAAGTTGTTGAGTCCTAAACATGGCAACAATGCAAAGTTAATGTTCACACATGAAATTAGGCATGTTATTACATATATAGAACATTTTAATGTTCACCTGCTAAAAATAGACAAACATGTGGGTTTCGGATAATTAAAGTTTCCAATTATAGCAAGAGCATGTCAAATTGTCAAGTATATGGATAATCATCATGTATTATCACACAATGCACTTAGTTAAGTGTTACTAAGTCATTTAAACATTCTAATCATGTTAACAACTTGCAAACACATCTTGTGGAAACATAAAGTTTCCTTATTTAGAAACCGGACTCTAAAACTCATACACATACATTTTAATCCATCATTTTGGTCAATCATTCTTCCACAATGTTTACTATACTAGTTTCATTCTTTGAATACACCCAAACATCAAGTTTTCATACATGTTAAGAAATAAAAGCATGATAATAGAAAACGAGCCTAAAAGCATCATAGACATGTGATTTTACCCAAAAATACAATCTCTATATCTAGTGTTTATGCATCATTTCCACCAAACAAATCACGTCATAGCCTCTTTTAACAAAAAACCAAAAATTAAAGTTACTATAAATACAACCGAGCATGAAATCTCATATGACCAAAAGTTCTACATAGCAAATCTACACATATTATCCATTCTTTTTGCATATCTAACCATTTTCCATCATCAAATCACCCTAAACATGACATCTATCACGAAACCCAAAATTAAAGTTTCCTAAAATAGCAAAACCGGGCATGCATGTATCATCCAACACTTTTGACAACAAAGTTTGCACATATTCTCCATCTACAACTATTATTACAACATAATCCATCATCAAATCAACAAAATCTCATCATCTAACACATGAACATGTAATAAAGTTTTCTTAAATGGAAACCGAGCCTATGAACAACATCTGGGTTCAAACCACCAACAATATGTACCATTTGAGTTTTAAAACACATTTCTTTTAAGAATCCATGGCTAATATTTCATGAAAATGGGTTTTCTTTGGATGCATCTTCATATGAACATGAAGATGAAAATGGAGAAAGATGGGTTTTGATGCTTACCAAACTCGAAATATGGATGAAATGGTGGATGTTTTCTCTTGCAACTTGACAATCTACACTTGTAAGCTTGATCTTGGATGAAAGAATGGATCAAAGAATAAAAAAATGGTGAATAATGGTGGTGTGGGGGGTGTTCTTGGCTAGAAGGGTGAAGGAAGGAGACAGAGAGTTGGAAAATATGGAGTTATGGAGAAATGGGGGGGGGGTATTTATAGGGTCATTTGGCTCTAGGTGGTGGAAAACGAATAGTCACCGATTTATTGACGGTAGCCCCGAATAGGTATGAACGAAATTATTTAAAAATAATTTGACTTGTATTGTTATGTTTTACATAACAATTTCTGGATTTTTATTTGGAAATGTCGGTACATACTGCAGACTGGCCAGACAGCATTAAAACAGAAAGTTTCTCATAAAATTCCTGAAAAATTCATAGTGTCTTAAAATAACATATCACAGTACTACATATAATTTGTGCGCACCAAATATATGTCTAAGTGTCTGCGTAGAATTATGGACCTAACTAGTGCACACCGCGTGTCTACCGGATTATGCTGAAAATAAAAGTATTTTCATAAATCACATAAAAATTCATATAGCCATGATTAATTAAATCACAGTGTTACATATAATTTTCACACACATATTATATGTATAGGTATCTGTTTTAAATTTAACACAACATTGTAAGACGCGTGTTTGACAGGGTAATCTTCCGGATTACCGACACGTGTAAACGGATTGACTTGCTAAGTGTGAAATGGACTTAATTACTATAAAATTAAGTGTGATGCATGTCTAAAAATGTAATATGTATCTCAGTCAGGAATGGATGTCATCCTGAAATTTGCCGGGTGTCACAAGGTCGAAGCCCCTGGTATCATCGACACAGGAGGAGGCTCGACTCCACCAAGTGGATTTCAAAAATTGAAAGATTAAAGTCTTTATTTTGCCATCTTTGCTTGTTTTCTAAGACTCCGGTATGTAATTTTTCCATGTTTAGTAGTAAGATTCATGGATTACGATTCATGTAGTGGTGAACCCCAAACCCACAAAATTGAGGGTAATGATGGATGATATTTGTGTCGTAAACTCTGATTAAGATGTTGGAATTATTGTTTATAACTATTGAGTTGTGGATTCTTGTTGCATGTATGGTTGTACTACTACGTTTGGTAAAATAGTAGGGTGGGATGGAAATCATGTGTGGTTGCTGAGTAAATCTGATTAAAATCCGAATAAAACTTGTGAATCTAAAACAATGGTGTTTTAGAATTGTTAAAACTTAAAAGATAGTACAAATGTGGGATTATGAAGAAAGTAGACATCTACGGTGATGAAAAAGGGGTATGGGAGTTCATAGGGATATGAAAATGGTGAGTTATAGTTTATGCCCACAAGGTGTTCGATGAAATGCCTAACTAAATAAATAGTGTAAATAGGAAGATTTTATAATGTTTACTTGATTTAAACGATTTGTTAATAATAAATGGGTGTTTAGTAAACATAAATCTTGGGTGAAGCTAATGGTGAATGTGGTTGAACAAGAACGGGTGATAACGAGACAAATGGGTGATGACGGGTCTCATGGGTGTATGTTAAAGAATGGTGGTTTAGAACACATATTATGAGTGGGGGAATAATACATACGTATTAAAGGGATAAATATCCCAGTTATGTGTTCTAATGGTTTGCAAGTTTGACTTGTTGTCAAGATAGGTGTGACAAAGCTTCGATGGCAACGGGTCAAATGGGTGACAAGGCGATAACACTCCTACGGGCAAAGGTGAATGACTCTACTTATGTTGGTTGAATCTAGCAGGTTGTGACTAGCCTTATACCATGTGGGTTATTGTTACTATTTCATGCATTCTATGTTACCCTGGGAATGATAGTATATTACTTGAGATGTTGTACAAGTTAAATTAGGAAGGGTCACAATGAGTTTAATAACCATATGCAAGTGGTTAAAATATGACAATGTGATTAAGGAATTAAATTATAATAATGAGAGTATATTTTGGTGCCATCATTAATATGATATTTGTTTGACAACTTTATTTAAAGTTTAAGTAAAAGGTTTGGATTATTGAATTCTAAAATGAACTAAAGCATATATGGCTTTTATGCAAATGAGGAGTATAAACAAGGTGTTGTAATATAAGGAGTTTGTGTTAATTAGGTGTTCAATATGTTATTGGTGCTCCAAACATTGTTTGGTCGAGTTTATACAAGTAGAAATTGAATCTATTATTATAACGGGTCAAAAAGGGAAAAAATGGAGTTGCTGTCAAAACTGTATTTTCTGAATGGCGTACTCTTACACTAGACTTGGAGAAGTTCTATGCCATACGGCCTCTTTCTGAGTGGCGTACTCGTACAGCAAGTGGCGTACTGATACGGCAGGACTATTTTCTCATGGTTTTGTTTCCTTGATATACGTTGAAACTATGGATGGAGTGTTTACTTAATCAATGTTAATTTCTTCTTAAGTAGACATAAAAGCTCATGCATAAATGAGTTTACTATTCTAAAGATAAGTATGTAATGTTGTGTTCATGGAGTCACAAGATTGTTACTCCATAGTTAAATAGACCCTTCGTATTACGTGGTTAATAAGGTAGTTTACATATTAAGGGTGTGTGTTATGATTAACTATAAATAAGGGTATATGGTGGGATAATAATAAGTTGTTAACCTGGCGGTTTGTGATTTGAAACAAAATGAATGTCAGTGTATTATGTTGTTTAATCTTTACAGTGCGAACTAACCTACTAATGGTGTTTGTAGTGTTTTAAATTCGTACTAACAGGGATATCAAAGGTGCAACGACCCGATGTCGGGGTCGTGAGAAGAAGAGAACAAAGAAGTTTGAAATGGAGTTCTAAACCGTTGTGGGAGTTATGCCTTGGGATGAAACTTGACACGCTTCGAGTTTATATATTCAAATCGTATTTGTATACTTATATGAGGAATGTGAGTTCGCACTTAGCTTCGGCTAATTAGTCATGATGATGGTGATATGCGGGTTTGAAGAGTCGTTTATACACGAAGGTGGTCAGGATAAGTGGATTAAGCGGGTCAACTTGGATTGCATATATTTGGTGATTAATTGGAAGCATTTATCTTGGAGTAACAGGAGGGTCAAAGAGGTGGCTTAACCCCACTTAAAAGATAAGTGAATAAATACACCATTTTCAATTATTTAGTTTGGGTGATAAACAAATAATTAGATGTGTATATATATATATATGTGGTCACGAGGATAATACCATAGAAATATGTGAATTGTGAGTTAACTAACTGTTGGGTGATGTCATGTGACGGTTTTGGATGGTAAAAGGCGTTGGTGATCAAGTCAAGGGATGGGGTCAACGGGATGGAGATTTGGAGTTATCGTTGCGTATGATTTTGCATTGGCATTTTTGTAAAGTCATTCATATACACTGCGGTTTTGTATTGCCGTTTTGGAGTATAAACTCAAAGTTGAATTATTATATGCCGATGTGACCATGGGTGTTTTGGTTACTTGGTTTGGTTTTATTTGGTGTCTAAACAGGTTAATGTTTCGTAAGGGTTGTTTAATTTATGAATGGGTCATGTGAAAATTTTATGACAAAACTCAGGTGCGTTTTATGTGTACTCTTTTGGTGCATGGTGGTATAATATTATATGAGGTGTTACTTTTGGTGAAATGAGTTCTTAATTAAAAAGAAAAAAAATATGGGCCTATTTTCCGCAAGGTAATAAAAATTAATGTTATATATTTTGAGGTGTTACAACTTGGTATCAGAGCCGTAGGTTGAGGGATTTGAATATATGGTGGTATTCAAACTCAACCTTAATGCCCTTGAGGGGGGGAAACGTTGACCCGAGACTTGATCATGTAACCGAAGACACGAGGTTAGTAAAATTTCTATGGTTGTCGATTATTTATTTTAATATATATATCAACTGGTGATTAGAGCCTTATGGCCGATGAGTGGTGTATGGAGGATGAAATCGGATTTTAATGTCCATAACAGGTGAAGTTCATATATTAAAGGGGAATCTTAATGCTATGAACATTGACGGATATGAAACTGAAATTCGTTGCCTTTGACATGTTGTGGTGATAATAAGAACACCTATTTATAATCTATTGATTGGTATGCCTGGACAATGTATTGATCAACACATAGAACTAGAATGTTCAAAGTATTATCATGATTATGTTGAAAGTACTGAAAAGTAAGTGGGCATATCCTACTAATGGTGTTGAATTTTGTTGTGACAGGAAAAGGTAAAATAATAGGATGCGGATAAGCGGCCATTGAATGGGATTGTCACTGGTGAGTGACATTTGGCTGCTGATATGGTGATATTGGGGGTGACCGGTTGTAAGAGTCATGGTGGTCACTGTCACACCCCAACCGACGGCGGAATACGTTGGAGCGGACGTGTAGACTGTTCATAAGCACATGATCAAGCTAAAATTTCATATATTAATTACATCAAGATTTCGTTACATAAGTTCACTCAACAACCAAAATCAAATACATCCACATGTTCTAGTTCTTTGTTCACTAAGTCCAAATCCTATATGTTGTATCTTGTATATGATCTCATACACTAGTACCTGAAACACGATGAAAACATGGTCAACTAAAAATAGTTGGTGAGCATACATAGCTTTTCACACCACAAGTAATATCAAGAGTTTGTGTACAATTCATATGATACATGGATTAATAAGGAAATTACGGAGAATCACTATTGTTTAAATTGGGCGCACAATCAAACCTTGTGACTTATAGGCATAACACGCATGTTATCCTTATGTGTTTTCGGCAACAATCACCCTAACAGGGTGGGTTGGTCAGACACAATAGATCTATCATTGTATACCGTCGGCTTGTACTGAGTTAATGATTGCACTTGCACTATGCACAAAAAGTATGTAAATGTTGTTTGCTCAAATAGTGTTCAAGCATAACGCACAAATTGCACACATGATCAAACTGTTTGAATTGTAATAATTGCAAATAGTTTGTATGTAATCATGTTTCACCCCAAAGAATATAAAAGTGAAAAAGGGGCTATGTAAACTCACCTGAGTTGTGTACAAGTAGCACTACACAAGGATGCAATGGAAAACACAAGAGTTTGCATGTGAACCGCCTACATATGCCCTAGAATTATAAGCATAATAATTAGGGACACATGGGATGTTGTGACGACGACACGGAAGAGTGAACGTCCTAAGACGCACTAACGATTAAAGAGTAGACGAACTTGTCCACGGGAATAAGGGATTTCTTGATATAATATTTAAGATAAAATACTTTTTGTGTCGAACGTTTCTAATTACGAATAATATTAATAAACAAATATTCGTGTGGTTGTACTATTTAATAATGATCTAAGAAAATAATATAACATATTATATTATTTTAAGTTTGAAGAAAAATAGTACAATAACTAATTACGTGACAAAAATAATATATATATATATATATATTATTTTTATTCGAGGTTAATAAACGAGGGTAAATAATATAAATAATTATATTGTTTATAAATTTGAAACATTATACAATGTTTATGAACGTGGTAAAAATATGATAAAAGTATATGTAATATTTTTAATTTTGACTTACGGGTTTGAAAAGAATATAAATATATTATTTCGTTTGGAGTCGTGGTCTGTAAATAATTTAAACACATTATTTTAAAATATGAAAAATATTAAATAAATGTTAACCCGAGCCTACGGGTGATTTACGAGGCTAAAACACCTTTAATATATTATTATAATAACATAGGGGCGGGTTTTATATTAAAAATATTCTTTAAAAATATGTTTAAAAAGGAAAGGGGGTTGGAGGACTCGAACCTGGGTCTCCTCTCCCACGCACCAACACCTTATCCAGTCCCGCCAGCTAGGGTTTCGCATTCAAAACCGGTTCCAAAAAGTATTAATCATGAACACTTCTGTGTTCATCCCTCCCACGCGACTCGATCCTAAAATCCCTCCCAATCCATCAATTTCGTTTACCAAAGATCGAAATAGTAAAAGGGGGTTTTGTTAAACGAATGGTTGCGAACCTGTGTATGTGCTTAATCGCAAAAAACAATGAGGTTAATATGGTTTAATTAAAGAAAAACAGGTCGAAACCCTAGGTTGTGAACTCAGAATCGAATAGAAGGATTCTGATATAAGAACTTGTTAGAATCATAAGGCTTTCAACAAAAATGGAATAGAGAATCTGTTAGTTTAAATTAGTTTGATTTAAAACGAGTGTGGATTAGGATTCTATTAAACAGGAAGCTCATGAACCCTAAATCTTTGATCTTGGTCAATTCGATACTGGCAAGAGTTAGATTCATAGGGCTTTTATCAAATGGGAAGTTGTGATTCTAACCATACCATTTAATTGAATTAAAATTGTGTTTAGTTTAAAGTTTGATTAAACCGGTTTATGATGAACCCTAGAATCTGGATTATGATCGAATCGATGTTATAAGCCCCGATAATGATAGGGCTTTCAACCTAAAGACACAAACAAAACTAAGGGTGCAAGAATTTACTAGGTTAGTATTCGAATTCACTGTGTTCGACTAGAACTAGTGCCGACTATGACTGGTTTGTCCTCTGGTGCCCTCTGTTGCGATTCTGATTAAATTGATGCGTGCATAAGCTTCTTACATTCTCGTTTAACGTATACATGGTATTAGATTGTGAAATGACAAACGAATTGTTGTGAATTTGATAGCATGTGACGTGGTTTCGACGGTTTTGAGTTAAATGGGTATAATTGGGGTTAATTAGCATATAATGATTGTGTTAAATGACTCAATCACGGTCGTTTATGGCATTGAATTGTATTACAGTTACAATTCCACGCATATCTTTGATTACGAATTCGAATTGGGATCAAAGGGTACGAGTTTGACTATCAAAGTCGACAAAATCGACTTTTGGGTAAATACGGAAACAATCCCTGTAATTTCATGCATTTGGGTTTAGAAAGTTGGCAGAGTCAGTCCCTAGGGTTTGAGTTTGGGTTAAGAACTTGATTATTTGACTTTCTAAAGTCAACCCGAACATAAAAGCATTAGATTTTGACTTTTAAAGTCAATTAAACTAAGTTTTGCCTAATTACACAATTAGTCCTTGTGGTTTGAGTTTGAATATTGGCAGAAGCAGACTTTGAAGTTGGGGATATGGTTATATAGGTTAACTTTAACTGGATTTCTCTAACGGAGTTAACCCTAAATTGTCGGATGTCACATCATCCCCTAGTTGAAAGAATTTTCATCCCGGAAATTAGAATAGTACCTTAGGTGTTTGACGTGGAGTGTTTAAACAGATGGGATACTTAAGCTTTATTTGATTCTCACGTTCCTAAGTAAACTCATTGTCACATTTAGATTCCCAACGAGCTTTGACTGTTGGCTTATGGAGTATAATTGATAACAAGATTTAGGTCTGATACTAAAAGTCAGGCATGAATGATGATATTGGATTTAGTTTGAAGAGAGTTTAGGGGAAAAACTGTTGAAGAACATTTTGGACATCAAAGATGGAATGTATCACTTGAAATGGGAACGATGAGAATTTAATGATCAAAACTTGCTTAGGATGTAGTGTAATATGTTCAAGAAATGTCACTGGATAAGAGGTTTCACAAACATTGGTCAAAGTCAAAATAACATAAAACGTCACACGAACAACGCTACTTCTGACGATATGACAGGAACACTTATATATAGGATGTACCAGCGGTGTATACACCATGTCGTTATCGTATCGCATTAGTTTCGTTATTATATATCACGATAGGTTTTATGTCATAACGCACGACAAAATTTACTATGTTTTCCATGCGCTGACTTTTATAATTACGTGTACACACGTAATTACTCAATTCATCGCATGGTCCGTATAGATCATCCCGTTGTGTGTGGGTCAAGAGAGGAAACAAAAATACTTAGTTCACATCTATTGTTTTCACGTATGAGTTGCTAATAAATAACTGTGCCCCTAGATAGTAAGGTTAATCAGAAAACTAAAGAGTAATAATGTGGCATAACTTAGAATTCCATAGCTTCTTCGTGTTTGAACAAGAATACGTAGTTTAGAAGTTTTACAGCTTCCTCGTGTTTGAACTAGAATACGTCAAACCCCGAGTAGCTTTAAAGTTTTACAGCTTCCTCGTGTTGGAACAAGAATACGTCAAAACCTGAGTAGCTTTAAAGTATGCAGTTTTCAACCTTCATGGATAAAGCGAATTATCATGTCTTGTGATACATCAATTGCAAAAATTATAACCAAACTAGTTCTGTGTATAATGTAAACATCCAAGTTTCATGTTTAATCTAGTATCATGTACATTGTAAACAAATAAGTCTCATGTATGAACAACTTAGTATCATGTATATTGTAAACAAATAAGTTTCATGTATAATGTGATCAATTTAGTATCATGTATATTGCATTCAACCATGTATCATGTATCATGTGATCAATCTAGTATTGTGTATCATGTGTTAAATCTAGTATTATGTATATTGTATTCAACCAAGTATTATGTATCATGTGAACAATCTAGTATTGTGTATCATGTGCTAAATCTAGTATTGTATCATGTGATAAATTCAGTGTTATGCATCGTGTGAATTCTCATATGTAAGTTACTAAATCTCATGAGTAACGTAAACTATTGAATTTTGTGTGTGGTCGAGTGTTGTGGACAAGCGTGTTGCTTGACGTTCATGTATAATGTGGGAGTTGGGTTTTAAATTCTCAATCTTCTTGAGGTTTATATGGATGGTTAACGCCTACGCGAAAGGATTCATCTCCTTGAAGTGTCTAGTATGTTCGTATATTTCCGAATGTGCAAGATAACGAGAAGGTTTTGTAGGTGTTTAGAGTGATGTGCTTATAAATAACTAATTTATGCTTTTTGTTGGTGAATAAACAAGTAATTGTAATTTATTATTGTTTGTAAATTAATAAAATAGTGAAAATAATAAGTTGAATAACTAGATAAATGGATAAATAAATAAAATTCTTTTATTATCATAAGGAGAATGTTTCAAGGAAAAATAATGGCTAAATCATTTAATAATTAAGCTAAGATTTAATAATAATTAATTTAACGAAGTAAAAGTCATAATTAATTATTAATTAAGATGATGTTTTCATAAAACAAGTTGTATTAAATTTCCTTACAAGGTGAAAATGTTTATAGAAAATTTATATTCCAGATAATATTTATAAACTAAGGGTTTGATAAAGGTTTTGCTTTGTTTGAACAAAATAACGATGTTGTTTAAATCAGATAATAAAATGATTTGTTTACAAAGTAGACTTAGGTACGTGTACTAAATTGCAATTAATGAAAAGATGATGTTTGGGTGATCTTTGATGAAAATATGATGGATGTATTTTATACTCATAATATTAAATAAACGAATGATGGCATTTAAGTTGTAAGATAAGTCTTATCATTGAATGATGAAATGTTGAATACTTATTCCAAACATAAAGAAGTGGTTCTCAAATTGAAATTTTAAAGACAAGAAATAGAAAAATCCAGCTAACGCCTCAGGTAACTTTCCACTAGGAAGCAGATGAGCACCAAGACGAATGTAAGGCCCCAAACCCGGGAGGACTCACTTGTTGGATTTACTCATTCACAAACAGTTCTTAAACTTGATTATCAAATAACGCAGCGGAAAATACTTAAAATAAACATAACCATTACATTGTTTAACAACGGAAGCGTAACATATTCTATTACATAAACATATCATAATCTAATCATAACGGGATGCCAGTCTTTATGTCATCCGGGTAACTCATCAAGCCGCCCAGCATCACCTTCCATCATCGTAACCTGCCTTAACCTGAATGTGCATACTAAAAAGTCAGCTACGTTGGTGAGTTCTAGTTTTAACATAAAACGTTAACTTCAAATAATTTTCCAAAAAACATAACTTCATACTTCATTTAATAAAAAGCGTACGTAAAATAATGCAATAACAAAACATAACACTTCATAAACATAAGTCAACGAACATATCGAATCTGCGCTTTCTCGTAACCGTGAAATCCAAACGTCACATACCGGCTGAATAACCTAAAGATCACCACCACTAGGCCCATCAATTACCGTACTGTCCTTCGGGTGAAGAAATCCTAGGGCCCGATACTTAGGTTATTCAACACTACTTCAAGCACGGCATCACAAGGATGACACGTACCAAACTTCAAGCACTGCGCCCCGTAAGGCGCAAGTACCAAACTTCAAGCACGACTACCCCGTAAGGTAAATCGTACCAAACTTCAAGGATCACGATAATCCCCTTGGCGACCGTCATCGCCCCAGTTGTACAACAGTTGGCCAGCCACAAAGGCCCCTAAAAGGTAAAGGCCCATAACATACTTCCCCTTCCCGTAACCTTCATTCCCTAAGGAATATTGGCAGATTCGTTCGTTTGTGACTTTCGTAAACTTCTCTTCTTTTACTTCAAAACTTCACTTCTTTTACTTCAATACTTCAGTTAAAGCATTTGTACGTTTTATTAAAAATCATTCATTCATTCATAAAACACTTCATAAACTTCTTTTGACAAAATATTTCATAAACACTTCTTTCGTAACCCTTCCTTCCAAAACATCGTTCATAAACATCATTTTATAAAACGTCACATACAACATTCATAAACATCGTTTTATAAAATAGTCACATCGTCACGTATGCACACCAGCCCAAAAACATTATTAAAACATTTAAAAGAGGGCTTCTAGAACTCACCTTATAAGCTAGTCTCGGTTGTCCTAAACAAGGCCCAACAACGTCACTTCCGATCTGAATTGATTAGTTAAATACACATCAGACCAATACCGACTCTAACGGTTTAACCCTTCTAAACATACTAACTTTACTTAACCAGCCTGATGCCTGCGTACTTAGCAAGTGAGCAGACCCTGCTTCCTGCGTACTTGATAAGTACGCAAGATCCTCTTCCTGCATACTTGGTAAGTACGCAGGTTCCTCTTCCTGCGCACTGGTAAGTACGCAGGTTTCTCTTCCTGCGCACTTGGTAAGTACGCAGGACCTGCTCTGTGCGTACTTGATAAATGCGCACGACCTGTTCTTTGCAAAAAACCCTAACTTTCTCATTCGGGTCTGATCACGTCAAGATCCCGAACCTGTTTGCATTCAAAACGTTTGTTTTCCATTAAGGAACTCAAATCTATGTTTATCCTTCAGTTTCATTCGTTAAAATGTTACATTTTCATCCAAAACCCGAAAAACCCAAAAACGAACTAAAACTCAGATTTAGGTCGGATCGTTACCTGAATCGAGTTTTCGATCTGGAGGTTCTTTCTCAAATCTCGGGTCGATCCGCCAACTTTCTCTCTCTATGGTTTCTCTCTCTAGAAGGTGCAAATGAGAGAAATGGGTGGTGACCTTGGCTATATATAGGGGAGGCTCCCCTTCCAGCCCGCCGGCCCATCCGACCCGACCCGACCCGACATGCCTCGTTCGTTTATTTCGTCCTTTTAACTGTCGTTTATTTTTGGGATGTTACAAGTCTACCCCCCTTACAATAGGTTTCGTCCCCGAAACCTATCATAAGTTAAATAGATGAGGGTACGACTCCCTCATTTCCTTCTCCGTTTCCCAAGTGGCTTCCGATACCTTTCGGTGTTTCCATTGGACTTTAACCAATTGGATAATCTTATTACGCAAATGCTTCTCCTTCTTGTCTATGATGGCCACGGGTTCTTCGATGTAATTAAGGCTGTTGTCGACCTCGATGTCAGTAAGTGGTACGTGAGCTGATTCATCCGCCAAACACTTTCGCAAGTGTGATACATGGAAGGTAGGATGAATCCCACTTAGCTCATCAGGCAACTCTAACCGATAAGCGACTTCACCAACCCGTGCCATTATCCTGAATGGTCCGACAAACCTCGGACTTAACTTTCCTCTCTTCCTGAATCGTATGATTCCCTTTCAGGGTGACACTTTCAACATTACTCTGTCCCCCACATCAAACTTAATAGGCCTTCGTCGTTTATCCGCATAGGACTTCTGACGATCTTGTGCGGCCTTCATTCGTGCTTTGATTTGATCAAACTTTTCCGATGTTTCTTTTACGACTTCAAGACTTCCTAATTCCTTCTGTCCAATCTCACCCCAACAAACCGGGGTCCTACATCTTCTCCCATACAACATTTCGTAAGGCGGCATGCCTATCATCATGTGATGACTATTATTGTAGGAGAATTCGGCTAATGGCAGATGACTGTCCCAACTGCCACCGAAGTCGATAATACAAGCACGAAGCATATCCTCCAACGTCTGAATGGTCCTTTCGGACTGACCATCCATTTGTGGGTGGTATGCCGTGCTGATGTTAAGCCTTGTGAAATCTTTTCCAGAACCTCGATGTGAATCGTGTGTCCCGGTCAGATACGATCGTTAAAGGCATCCCATGCCGTGCTACTACTTCGTTAATAAATACTTCTGCTAACCTTTTCGACGAGAACGTCTCACGAATAGGTAGGAAATGAGCACTCTTCGTTAAACGGTCCACACTTTCCCAAATGGTGTCATGACCTTTAGCTGTGCGAGGTAGCTTGGTTATAAAGTCCATGGTAATGTGTTCCCACTTCCATTCGGGTATATCAAGTGGTTGAATCTTTCCATACGGTTTCTGGTGTTCGGCCTTTACTTGTGAGCAAGTCAAGCACTTGCTTACATACTTCGTCACTTCATGCTTCATTCCAGGCCACCAATATTCCTTCCTTAGATCTTGGTACATTTTATTGGTACCAGGATGGATAGAGTACCGAGACTTATGAGCCTCATCCAAGATTTTGGTTCTAAGCTCGCCACCCATAGGTATCCATACCCGTCCAAAACGTGTCCTAACACCAAGGGTGTATTATTCCAACTTATCATGTTAGCCAACCATCCTTTCCTTCTTTATGTTTTCTTCTTTAAGTGCCTCATCTTGAGCCTTTTTGATTTCTCTCATCACATCTGATGTTACCACTAACTGGCAAGCTTTCACTCTAATAGGAGTAGGCACATCCTTTCGGCTTAGAGCGTCAGCCACCACGTTTGCCTTTCCAGGGTGGTACATTATTTCGCAGTCATAGTCTTTCAACAGTTCCAACCATCGCCTCTACCTCATATTAAGTTCCTTTTGTTCGAAGAAGTACTTCAAACTTTTGTAGTCGGAGTAAATAGTAAACTTCACCCCGTAAAGGTAGTGTCTCCAGATTTTCAATGCGAATACGACAGCAACACGTGAATCTTCAACTGTCGTGACGCATATGCGATCACTCTTCCGCATTGCATCAACACGCATCCCAATCCCTGACCCGAAGCGTCAGAGTATACCACTAAGTCTTCATTACCCTCGGGAAGGGCCAAGACTGGAGCTTGGGTTAACCTCTTCTTCAATTCCTTAAACGCCTCATCTTGGGTCGAACCCCATTCATACTTAACCTCTTTCCGAGTCAACTTTGTCAACGGCGAAGCTATTTTCGAGAAATCCTGGATAAATCTTCGATAGTAGCCTGCCAATCCCAAGAAACTGTGGATTTCAGTTGGCGTCTTAGGAATATTCCATTCCTTTACCGTCACTATCTTTGTTGGGTCAACCATAATGTCGTTCGGGTTAATGACGTGACCTAGGAATTGGACTTCCCTAAGCCAGAACGCGCATTTGGAGAACTTAGCATACAACTTTTCCTTCTTCAGAGCTTCCAATACTTCCTTCAAGTGACACGCGTGATCACCCTCGTTCTTGGAGTAGATGAGGATATCATCGATGAACACGATTACCGATCGATCCAGCATTGGTCGACAAACTCTATTCATCAAATCCATGAACGCTGCTGGGGCGTTCGTCAACCCAAAAGACATCACGCAGAACTCGAAATGTCCATAACGCGTGCGAAATGCAGTTTTCGGTATGTCTTCTTCCCTCACCTTCAACTGATGGTACCCGGATCGAAGGTCAATTTTTGAGAACCAACTTGCGCCCTGTAATTGATCGAACAGGTCGTCGATCCTTGGTAAAGGGTACTTGTTCTTCACCCTACGTTTGTTCAACTCGTGATAATCAATACACATTCTCATCGAACCATCCTTCTTCTTCACAAACAACACCGGAGCACCCCACGGCGAGATGCTCGGTTGGATAAATCTTTTCTCAAGTAACTCGTCTAGCTGTGCCATTAACTCTTTCATCTCCACTGGTGCTAGTCGATATGGAGCCATAGCCACGGGCTGGGCATCTGGTACTAAGTCGATTCGAAATTCAATCTCTCTATCCGGTGGTATCCCAGGCAAATCCTCTGGAAACACCTCCGGGTACTCGCGTACCACGGGTAGATCGTCTAGCTCCTTCACTTCCTTACACTCGTCAATTACGTACACCAGATAAGCCTCGCATCCGTGCCTCAAGTAATCTGCTGCCTTAATCATTGAGATGACGTTTGGCATCGGGGCGTCACGATCCCCAAGAACCTCGACTTTGCTACCGTCCGGAGCCTTGAGTCGGATTATCTTTCGTTTACATATAATTTGTGCTTCATTGGCAGTTAGCCAATCCATTCCTAACACGACATCAAACCCTCCCAAAACCATAACAAACAATCTGACAGGGAACCTATAACCTTCTATCTTTATCGTGGATTTGTCAACTACATCGGTCACTCTCGCAGTTCTACCCTCAGCGGTTTCTACGCTAAAGGCCCTTTCTAACTTATGACAGTGTACTTTTCTCGTTTACAAAAAGCCGTAGATATAAAACTCTTACTGGCACCCGAATCAAATAACACAGAAACAAAAGTGTTGTCAAGGACGAACGTACCTGACGCCACATCGGGGTCTGCTCTGGCCTGTTCCTGCGTCAGCGCATAGGCGCGAGTCTTTGCTCGGGGTCACTCTTCTGTCTTCTCCGGGCCTTTCCCTTTCCCGGCTTGACCCATCCTGGGCTTGGTGCATTCCCGGCTGATATGTCCACCCTCCCCACAGTTGTAGCATTTGAAGCCTTGCGGGCATTCACGGGAGTAGTGTCCGGTTTTGCCGCATTTAAAGCATAGACTAGACCCTAACCGACATTCACCCGTATGTCTTACCCCACATCTTTCGCACACCGCCGCCTCGCCTACCTTGGCCTGCTTGTCCCGAGCCTCAAACAACTTCGCACCCGATCGCTTAGCAGGAAAACTCAGCTTCTTCTTGGGCTCTTCAATGGCAACGATATTCAGCGCTAGATCGTCAAATACCACGCCGCTCAGTTCTACTACCGAATCATAGGTAGTAGGGGCGTTTTCCTTAACATAGGTGCGGACTTGGTCCGGCAGTCCTTGTATGTAGCATACGATCTTTCTTTCCTCAGTCGTGACAAGATGTGGCACCAGACGTGCCAGTTCATTGAATCGGGTTGTGTATTGCCGGTGCGTCATGCTCCCGACTTTCAAACCCAGAATTTCCATCTCTACCTTCTCAATCTCGTTCCTTGGGCAGAAATTCTTGATCACCAAAGTTTTCAAGTCAGCCCACATCATCGCATCCACAACCTCGCTCCCTTTTGCTTGACGTACACCTTCCCACCAATGGGATGCTTCCTCTCTCAAGGAGTTGGCAGCAAATTTTACAACTTGATCCGTTCAACATTCGCTCAGACGAATGGCAGCTTCCATACGGATCACCCAATCAAATGTAGCCACCGCGTCCTTCTTCCCATTCAGGATCAGCGGGTCACATGCCTTGAATGACTTATAGTCGCATCCGCGAGCAGGCGGCGCGCTGTCATTCTCGTTAATCTGGGCACCAGTTGCCGCGCTAGACCCACCTTCCCCACTAACCTTCTTCAATGCTTCAGCTAACAGACCTGGCATAGAATTCTTCATCAACTCGGTGAACTCTCGAGCTATAGCTGCTCTCACTTCTGGTTCAAAAGTGAAAGGTTGTTCTTCAACCAGTGTCTGCTCAGTTCCATGCACACTAACCGCCGGTTCAGTGTGAACACTTCCTTCTTCACTATACTATTGGCGCGCAGGGGTCCTGCCACGCCCACCATTTCGACCGTCGGTACGATCACCGGTACGGCCCCCACCATGTCTTTCGTTTCCTCTCCTTGCCATTTAGTTCTATAAGACAAGGGATCCAATGTCATCACGCTAGTTAACAAACAAAATTCAATAAGTACTGTAAGATGTTAATATACACTGGCCATCTGCAATTAACCATTACACTACCTTTCGATTTCTATTTGACCACCTTTGTGATTCCATCAGAACACAAGTCCTTTCCTAACCCTTTCTAAGGCATACTACATACACATACTCTACTTTTCATACCTGATGTTGTGGCTCGAGTTACCCGTACTGGCATCCGCTTTCGGTCCCATTCACAGTTTAAGTTCAGACACTGGGAGTGTCCGAATCTCTCAAACTATTGCTCTGATACCAACTTGTAAGGCCCCAAACCCGAGAGGCCTCACTTGTTGGATTTACTCATTCACAAACAGTTCTTAAACTTGATTATCAAATAACGCAGCGGAAAATACTTCAAATAAACATAACCATTACATTGTTTAACAACGGAAGCGTAACATATTCTATTACATAAACATATCATAATCTAATCATAACGGGACGCCAGTCTTCATGTCATCCGGGTAACTCATCAAGCCTTCCAGCATCACCTTCCATCATCGTAACCTGCCTTAACCTGAATGTAAATACTAAAAAGTCAGCTACGCTGGTGAGTTCTAGTTTTAACATAAAACGTTAACTTCAAATAATATGCCAAAAAACATAACTTGAAACTTCATTTAATAAAAAGCGTACGTAAAATAATGCAATAACAAAACATAACACTTCATAAACATAAGTCAACGAACATATCGAATCTGCGCCTTCTCGTAACCGTCAAATCGAAACGTCACATACCGGCTAAATAACCTAAAGATCACCACCACTAGGCCCATCAACCACCATACTGTCCTTCGGGTGAAGAACTCCTAGGGCCCTATACTTAGGTTATTCAACACTACTTCAAGCACGGCATCACAATGATGACACGTACCAAACTTCAAGCACTGCGCCCCGTAAGGTGCAAGTACCAAACTTCAAACACGACTACCCCGTAAGGTAAATCGTACCAAACTTCAAGGATCACGATAATCCCCTTGGCGACCGTCATCGCCCCAGTTGTACAACAGTTGGCCAGCCACAAAGGCCCTTAAAAGGTAAAGGCCCATAACATACTTCCCCTTCCCGTAACCTTCATTCCCTAAGGAATATAGGCATATTCGTTCGTTTGTGACTTTCGTAAACTTCACTTCTTTTACTTCAAAACTTCACTTCTTTTACTTCAATACTTCAGTTAAAGCATTCGTACGTTTTATTAAAAATCATTCATTCATTCATAAAACACTTCATAAAATTCTTTTGGTAAAATATTTCATAAACACTTCTTTCGTAACCCTTCATTCCAAAACATCATTCATAAACATCATTTTATAAAACGTCACATACAACATTCATAAATATCGTTTTATAAAATTGTCACATCGTCACGTATGCACACCAGCCCAAAAACATTATTAAAACATTTAAAAGAGGGCTTCTAGAACTCACCTTATAAGCTAGTCTCGGTTGTCCTAAACAAGGCCCAAGAACGTCACTTCCGATCTGAATTGATTAGTTAAATACACATCAGACCCGAAAAATAATATCCACGAACCTGTCAAGATCCCGAACCTGTTTGCATTCAAAACGTTCGTTTTCCATTAAGGAACTCAAATATATGTTTATCCTTCAGTTTCATCCGTTAAAATGTTACATTTTCACCCAAAACCCGAAAAACTCAAAAACGAACTAAAACTCAGATTTAGGTCGGATCGTTACCTGAATCGAGTTTCCGATCTGGAGGTTCTTCTCACGAGAGCAACACATTTCTCAAATCTTGGGTCGATTCGCCAACTTTCTCTCTACGGTTTCTCTCTCTAGAAGGTACAAATGAGAGAAATGGGTGGTGACCTTGGCTATTTATAGGGGAGGCTCCCCTTCTAGCCCGCCGGCCAATCCGACCCGATCCGACATGCCTCATTCGTTTATTTCGTCCTTTTAACTGTCGTTTATTTTTGGGATGTTACAACGAACATCGCTATGGTTACTCGGATAGCAAACCGATCCTCAGCTCTAGTTGCTTCTGTGCGTGCGTCAAATATATCCTGGTCTCCTTCCATCATGTCAATGTGGGTACCTAGATTTGAAATCAGGTCTTCCTGGTACCATACTTGACCCAAAAGGTTGTCTATTCGCTGCCCTAGCAGGTCGTTCCTTATCCCGTGCTCCATCCCTTGTCTCATGAATTATGCAGTACTCACATACTGGTGGGTGGCATCAACTGGGACTCCTATAGCACTGGTGGGTGCCATGGTTTGTCTTGCTCTTGGGTTCGGGTGGTATGGGTCAGGTGCTATGTAGGGGTCTCTCAGGGGGGATCATCTGGTTGTGTCGGTGAGGTGCCTGATAAGGGTTTGTTGATGGGGGTGGTTTCGATGCTCGGAGTCACAGGCCGTTGCTCCTAAACGAATCTGCTCTCATGTTGAATATGGATCTAGCAGCTGGGGGTGTCAGTGTCTGACGATCTGGTGATGGTGATCCGATGTCTTCTTCCGGTTCAGACACTGTCTTAGGATAGTACACCGGCGAGGGAGGGGAGTAGGAGTCCATGTTTAGCAGAAGAGTAAGATATTGTAAGTGATAAAACATGATATATGTTAGGTACAGAAGTTTTCATGAGTTCGGAGTTTGACTAGTCATAACACCGAGTTTTCACAATAGTACGTTAGAAGTAACATTTGACCCATAAGTAGTGTACACATGAAGAGAATTCCTAGGAAAGAGGGGTGGGTCACAAGGGACACACTTAAGTACCAGTCTTTCCTTAGTTAGAATCTCCTATGGGTCTACACCCGCTCTTCCAGCCATTATGTACTAATAACACTATTGTTTAGGCTCATGGTCATGATGAGAAATCATTTCGGACTGGACCTTGAGGCCTAAGGGTTTAAGTCTTGTTCACAATTGATGATGGTGACATAATTCCTAGTGTGTAAGAATGAGGGTGTAGGAAGTCTTTGAATAGAATAAGTGTATAGTAAGGCTTAGGATGACATTTAATGGAATCAAACAGGTAGCATGTAATCAAACATTGTGACAAATAAAGTATTACCTGAATAGTAATTCTTTTGTAAACATGTAAGTTATCAAGTAATGTAGCACATAAAATAACATGTATTGTATCTTGAAATGTAATACCTAAGATAACATGTAGAATAATCACATTACGGGGTATCCTAAGGTTATATACTAGGTCATTGGTTTCTAATAAACTAATTCCCTATAACCATGACTCTAATACCAATTTGTCACACCCCAACAGACGGAGGAATACGTTGGAGTGGACGTGTAGACTGTTTATAAGCACATGATCAAGCTAAAATTTCATATATTAATTACATCAAGATTCCGTTACATAAGTTCAATCAACAACCAAAATCAAATACATCCACATGTTCTAGTTCTTTGTTCACTAAGTCCAAATCATATATGTTGTATCTTGCATATGATCTCATACACTAGTACATGAAACACGATGAAAACAGGGTCAACTAAAAATAGTTGGTGAGCATAAATAGGTTTTGACACCACAAGTAATATCAAAAGTTTGCGTACAATTTATATGATACATGGATTAATAAGGCAATTATGGAGAATCACTATTGTTTAAACTGGGTGCACAATCAAACCTTGTGACTGATAGGCGTATCACACAGGTTATCCTAGAGTGTTTTCGGCAACAATCACCCTAATCGGGTGGGTTGGTCAGACACAATAGATCTATCATTGTATACCGTCGGCGTGTACTGAGTTAATGATTGCACTTGCACTATGCATAAAAATTATGTAAATGTTATTTGCACAAATAGTGTTTGCACTATGAGTTAATCATTTTTCACCCCAAAGAATGTAAAAGTAAAAAAGGGGCAATGTAAACGCACCTGAGTTGTGTACGAGTAGCACTACACAAGGATGCAATGGAAAACACAAGAGTTTGCCTGTGAACTGCCTACGTATGCCCTAGAATTATAAGCATAATAACTAGGGACACATGAGATGTTGTCACGACGACACGGAAGAGTGAACGTTATAAGACGCACTAACGATTAAAGAGTAGACGAAGTTGTCCACGAGAATAAGGGATTTCATAATATTTAAGATAAAATACTTTTTGTGTCGAACGTTTCTAATTACAAATAATATTAATAAATAAATATTCGTGTGGGTGTACTATTTAATAATGATCTAAGAAAATAATATAACATATTATAATATTTTAAGTTTGAAGAAAAAATAGTACAATAACTAATTACGTGGCAAAAAGAATATATATATATATATATATATATATATTATTTTTATTCGAGGTTAATAAACGAGGGTAAATAATATAAATAATTATATTATTTATAAATTTGAAACATTATACAATGTTTATAAACGTGGTAAAATATCATAAAAGTATATATAATATTTTTAATTTTGACTTACGGGTTTGAAAAGAATATAAATATATTATTTCGTTTGGAGTCGTGGTCTGTAAATAATATAAACACATTATTTTAAAATGTGAAAAATATTAAATAAAACTTAACCCGAGCCTACGGGTTGTTTACGAGGCTAAAATACCTTAATATATTATTATAATAACATAGGGGCGGGTTTTATATTAAAAATAATCTTTAAAAATATGTTCAAAAAGAAAAGGGGGTCGGAGGACTCGAACCTGGGTCTCCTCTCCCACGCACCAACACCTTAACCAGTACCGCCCGCTAGGGTTTCGCATTCAAAACCAGCTCCGAAAAGTTTTAATCATGAACACTTCTGTGTTCATCCCTCCCACGCGAGTCGATCCTAAAATCCCTCCCAATCCATCAATTTCGTTTACCAAAGATCGGAACAGTAAAAGGGGGTTTTGTTAAACGAATGATTACGAACCTGTGTATGTGCTTAATCGCAAAAACAATGAGGTTAATATGGTTTAATTTAGGAAAAACAGGTCGAAACCCTAGGTTATGAACTCAGAATCGAATCGAAGGATTCTGATATAAGAACTTGTTAGAATCATAGGGCTTTCAACAAAAATGGAATAGAGAATCTGTTAGTATAAATTAATTTGATTTAAAATGAGTGTGGATTAGGATTCGATTAAACAGGAAGCTCATGAACCCTAAATCTTTGATCTTGGTCAATTCGATACTGGCAAGAGTTAGATTCATAAGGCTTTTATCAAATGGGAAGTTGCGATTCTAACCATACGATTAATTTGAATTAAGATTGCATTTAGTTTAAAGTTCGATTAAACCGGTTTATGATGAACCCTAGAATTGGGATTATGATCGAATCGATGTTATAAGCCCCGATAATGATAGGGCTTTCAACCTAAAGACACAAACGAAACTAAGGGTGCAAGAATTTACCAGGTTACTATTCGAATTGACTGTGTTCGACTAGAACTAGTGCCGACTGTGACTGGTTTGCCCTCCGGTGCCATCTGTTGCGATTCTGATTAAATTGATGCGTGCATAAGCTTCTCAGAGTCTCGTTTAAGGTGTGCAGGGTATTGGATTGTGAAATGACAAACGAATTGATGTGAATTTGATAGCATGCGACGTGGTTTCGACGGTTTTGAGTTAAATGAGTATAATTGGGGTTAATTAGCATATAATGATTATGTTAAATGACTCAATCACGGTCGTTTATGGCATTGAAGTGTATTACAGTTACAATTCCACTCATATCTTTGATTAAGAATTTGAATTGGGATCAGAGGGTACGGGTTTGACTTTCAAAGTCAAGAAATCGACTTTTGGGTAAATACAGAAATAGTCCGTGTAATTTCATGCATTTGGGTTTACAAAGTTGGTAGAATCAGTCCCTAGGGTTTGATTTTGGGTTAAGAACTTAACTGTTTGACTTTCTAAAGTCAACCCAAACATAAGAGCATGAGATTTTGTCTTTCAAAGTCAATTAAACTAAGTTTTGCCTAATTACACAGTTAGTCCTTGTGGTTTGAGTTTGAATATTGGCAGAAGCAGTCCTTGAAGTTTGGGATAGGGTTTGATAGGTTAACTTTAACTGGATTTCTCTAACGGAGTTAACCCTAAATTGTCGGATGTCACAGTGACCATCCAGATTACGCAGACTGGTCATCCGTGGGTGATACTATAGGCTGATCACTTGTAGGGGGCTACTTATGAGTCACATGGGTGTATTGTGACCTCAGTAGTGGTGGTAAATATGAGAGTCACATGGGTGTATTGTGACCTCATAGTGGTGGTAAATATGGGAGTCACATGGACATATTGTGACCTTAGTAATGGTGAAATAACCTCAGGGTTAATTTAGAGACGAAGAACATTAAAGTTAAAGGGACGAGGTCTCGGGAGGTGTTGAGGCAACAACCCTAGGGAATTGGAGACGGTGATCTCCAGACATAAGCGTGAAATTGCAAGTAAGTTAATGCTACTTTATTACTATTATACATTCAGTTTTGTATTGAATTTGTATTACAAAATGGATTGGGGATTTCAAAAGGGTAAAATTTAACAAGGGTGTAGATTGTTAAGTTAAATAAAGGGGGTGATATGGTCTTAATGACCTAAATAAAAGTGGTGTTGTGGTCTATTGACGTATATGTTGTTTAGGGGAATAATAAACACAAAATAAAAAAGGGGGTGCAATAATCATTGACAATGAATGCATGCATGTTTAGGGGATATAAACACAAATACATGATATGATTGAGGGTTTGTTTTAATAACAAAGAGATGAGTATTAAAAGGAGTAAAGTGTTCCCACACTTAGTAAATAGTTGTTTCTTTATTACACATAAATGGTATGTATGTTATGTGTTCGGGTGTTTTGTTATCTCCTAAATGGGTGTGTGCTTTGTTTACAATCAATGGGTATGGATGGGTGTTAATCTTGAAGTTCATTACTTTAGGTGTTTAAATCTTGAAGTCAAATGTCTCGTGGCCATTAGATGAGACTTTGTTGTCAGAAATGTTAGTATGTTAATCCATTTGGGGATTATAATTGGTTGGGAGAAACTGGTATGGGATGTCTAACCACATAATACATGTCATAGGACACATAAACATGTTGAAAAGTCGTTTAGGCTTAAAATTTTGGGTGTTAAATTGAGGATTTGTTCCAAGGGTTGTGTATCAATACTAATGATAAGTAAGGGGTGTATGGTACTTAAAGTCTTTGAACTTCATGGGTGATAACTTGAAGTCTTTGAACTTAATGGGTGTTAATTCTTAGTCTTTGAATTTTGTGGGGGAAGGTAATTGGAAGTTATGAACTTCCATGGGTGTTAATTAAAATCAATGAATCTCACGTGGGAGATAAAGGCGTTAAGAGGTTTTACCTCATGGTGGAAAATGATGTAGATACAAGGGGTTGAGTAATCTCACATGGATTATATAAAATAACTGGTGTTTAATATGTTGTATATGTTCTAAACACGTTTACATAGGAATGTTTCAGGTAGAATGAAACATGTTGGGAAACTTGGGCAACGAGCCTCATAAAAGGGGATGGTAGGACTTGTAGTTAAATATTCCATGGGTGATTTGAAGTCTAGAACTTCTAAATAAATAATGGGAGGGTTGAGATCTTAAATCTCAAAGGCGGGTGAAAAATCACAAGATTGTGATCAAAATAAGGTAATGAATATATGTATATAACATATGGTATGAAAACATGTGGGGAGGGGTTAAACCTACATGATTTGGTTGTAAACAAAGTTTTTCAAAAAAAATGTAAGTAATTACTATATACTTTATGACTTGAAACATAACATGGTAACAACGAGGAATCACTAGTGCTAAGTGACTATTCCATGTCGTGAGGGAAATAGTAAACACATAGACCTAATGTGATCTTGATGTAGCCATGCTTATGTGGATAGTAATAAAAGATGAGGAGATGGCATTTGTATTCACCATGGGATCAATGAATAACAATGGATGTGATTGATATGTGGTGAGGACAAAAACCTTAATCGGTATAGTGGTGAAGTCTATGAACTTCAAAGGGGTTGGGATTGATTGATAACTGGTGGATATTATTAATCTTATGTACACTACTATGGGAAATTGGTTAGAATTGATGCAGTGTTGTAGCATCAAAGTTGAGAAAGGTGTGCATGGAGGTGCTAAAGAATGACTAAAGCTAAAGGCACGAGATGGGTGCAAGTTGCATTGGTTATGTGCAACGGGGCGTGAACTAGCTAAGATGGATTTATGCTTAGAAATGCAAGTCATTCTAAATTATGAAATCCATATTGATGGTACTCCTATGGGGTTTGGGTGATAATCGAAGTTTAATTAAACTTTTACATAATCATAGGTGAATGAGTAATCAGGATAGGTGAACAAATAACTGGAGTAATACCCTATTGTAGAAGGTAATTCGGTTTCGGGGACGAAACCTTTTAAGGGGGGTAGATTTGTAACATTCCGAATTTCATGGGATTAAAATATATTTTATATATATAAATATTTAATCCCTAAAGTAAGTTTATGTCGATGAAATTGTATTTTATAAAATACTATGAGATAATTCTATTAAAGAGGATTTTAAATCGTAACAGGGTGAAATTTAATGAAATTACATTTCATATTTATAGATATGTATCTATGGGGATTATTTTTGACAAAACCATAATTGTTGGTTAAGGGTTTTTCTATTAAATTCATAAACCTTGACGGCCAAAGTGTTAGTTATGAAATTTAGTAGTAAAAGAGGATAAATGGGATTTGAGAAGAAAAATAAAAACGTGGGAGAAGTCAGGGGTGGGGGTCGAAGCCCCTGGTATCATCGACACAAGAGGAGGCTCGACTCCACTAAGTGGATTTCAAAAATTAAAAGATTAAAGTCTTGATTATGCCATCTTTGCTTGATTTCTAGGACTACGGTATGTAATTTTTCCATGTTTAGTAGTAAGATTCATGGATTACGGTTCATGAAGTGGTGAACCCCAAACCCACGAAATTGAGGGTAATGATGGGTGATATTTGTGTAATAAAATCTGATTAAGATGTTGGAATTGTTTTTTATAACTATTGAGTTGTGGATTCTTGTTGCATGTATGGTTGTACTACTAAGTTTGGTAAATTAGTAGGGTGGGATGGGAATCATGTGTGGTTACTGAGTAAATCTGAGTAAAACCCGAATAAAACTTGTGAATCTAAAACAAGGGTGTTTTTTATTATTATAACTTAAAAGATAATACTAATGTGGGATTATGAAGAAAGTAGACATCTTTGGTGATGAAAAAGGGGTATGGGAGTTCATAGGGATATGAAAATGGTGAGTTATAGTTTATGCCCACAAGGTGTTCGATGAAATGCCTAACTAAATAAATAGTGTAAATTGGGAGATTTTATAATGTTTAGTTGATTTAAATGATTTGTTAATAATAAATGGGTGTTTAGTAAACATAAATCTTGGGTGAAGCTAATGGTGAATGGGGTCAACATAAATTACTTATGTGAATATTAATTTTAGCTAATCACCTTAATGGGTCGGATGGGTATATGGGATTAACATGGTTTGGTTTATAACCAAATAACCATTACTTGTTGTAAAATGGTGTATGTTAAATTGGTGACTTTGACCCATAGTTGTGGTTGAACAAGAACGGGTGATAAAGAGTCAAATGGGTGATGAAAGGTCTCATGGGTGGGAGTAACCCGTTTATTATGTGTGTGTTAAAGAATGGTGGGTTAGAACACATATTATGGGTGGGGGAATAATACATACGTATTAAACGGATAAATGTCCCGGTTATGTGTTCTAATGGTTTGCAAGTTCGACTTGTTATCAAGATAGGTGTGACAAAGCTTGGATGGCAACGGGTCAAATGGGTGTCAAGGCGATAACACTCCTACGGGCAAAGGTGAGTGAATCTACTTATGTTGGTTGAAGCTAGCAGGTTGTGACTAGCCTTATACCATGTGGGTTATTGTTACTATTTCATGCATTCTATGATACCCTGTGAATGATAGTATATTACTTGAGATGTTGACTTGTTAAATTAGAAAGGGTCACAATGAGTTTAATAACCATATGCAAGTGGTTTAAATATGAGAATGTGATTAAGGAGTTAAATTATAATAATGAAAGTATATTTTGGTTCCATCATAAATATGATAATAGTTTGACAACTTTATTTAAAGTTTAAGTAAAATGTTTGGATTATTGAATTCTAAAATTAACTAAAGCATATATGGCTTTTATGCAAATGAGGAGTATAAACAAGGTGTTGTAATATAAGGAGTTTGTTTTAATTAGGTGTTTAATAAGTTATTGGTGCTCCGAACATTGTTTGGTCGAGTTTATACAAGTAGAAAGTGAATGTATTGTTGTAACGGGTCAAAAAGGGAAAAAATGGAGTTGCTGTCAAAACTGTATTTTCTGAATGGCGTACTCTTACACTAGACTTGGAGAAGTTCTATGCCATACGGCCTCTTTCTGAGTGGCGTACTCGTACAGCAAGTGGCGTACTGATACGGCAGGACTATTTTCTCATGGTTTTGTTTCCTTGATATACGTTGAAACTATGGATGGAGTCACAACATTGTTACTCCAAAGTTTACTATTCTAAAGATAAGTATGTAATGTTGTGTTCATGGAGTCACAACATTGTTACTCCAAAGTTAAATATACCCTTCATATTACGTGGTTAATAAGGTAGTTTACATACCGAGGGCGTGTGTTATGATTAACTATTAACAAGGGTATATGGTTGGATAATAATAAGTTGTTAACTTGGCGGGTTGTGATTTGAAACAAAATGAATGTCGGTGTATTTTGTTGTTTAATCTTTACGGTGCGAACTAACCTACTAATGGTGTTTGTAGTGTTTTAAATTCGTACTAACAGGATATCAAAGGTGAAACAACCCGGTGTCGGTGTCGTGAGAAGAAGGGAACAAAGAAGTATACAACGGAGTTCTAAACCATTGTGGGAGTCATGCCTTGGGATGAAACTTGACACTCTTCGATTTTATATATTCAAATCGTATTTATATACTTATATGCGGAATGTGAGTCCTCACCTAGCTTCAGCTAATTAGTTATGATGATGGTGATATGCAGGTATGAAGACCGTTTATACACGGAGATGGTCAAGTTATGTGAATCAAGCGTGTCTGCTTGGATTGTGTAGGTCCCAGCGTGTCTACGGATCGATCTCAGACGCATAACACGCAACGAATACTCGTAGTGCGGAATACTAACGAATAAACGCGTCTTGAACAAATAAGAACACAAGATGAACACACAAGACAAGATTCACTGAAAGCTCCTTGTATTAATCAGATAAATGTGCTTGCAAGATATCAGATGCATACAAAAGACAAAGACTAAGCACTATTTATATGAAATACTAACTGCCATAGGCGAACTTAACAAGTTCGCCACAGGCGAACTTTTTAAGTTCGCCACAGGCGAACTTTTTAAGTTCGCCACACCCATGGCATAGGCGAACTTGTTAAGTTCGCCTGTTACAACACTTAACTAAATAAATAGTAATTACAATACTAAATATTACAAAAGACCTATACAAAGCTACATGTTACACACAAAATATCCCAACAGGAGCCCTTGATATTAGCTTGGTCTTTAGTCTTTAGTTGTCCATCTGACTCTCCCAAAACTTGCTTCCAGCATGTAATTATTGATTAATACATAACTGTAACACCCTCTTGTATTGCATAGGATGTTCTCTCCATTCATCTGTATATATGATCTCTTTTCTATTCAAAGTCTTCTGATCTTTCATTGAAAAGTTAATCAGATTCAGAGCATCATACAATCTATACAAATTCTTCCCATCTTTATCTTCAATCACAGCTTCTCCTGTGTCAACATCTACAAACCACCACTTCATATTCCCTAAGAAATCTTGTGGGACTTTCTTTAAAGGAATCTTCTTCAAAGTCTTTCCCGGTTTGTATCTGTATTTAATCACTTTCTTGTTTAACACTGGATCATTAACTTTCTTTCTTACTCCTTTCTGAGGTTTTAAGTATTCAAACTTTCTAGAAGTACTCTCTTTCCTTATCAATCTGGCTATTGCATCAGCAACACCATTCCTAGATCTGTTTATCAATGGTTTAGAAGATAATCCATTCATCTCACATTGAGGTAAAGAGTTCAGATATTTCAATCTTGGCTCCAAATATTGAACACCATCAGTTCTTTTTGTCACAATCAGCTTAAACTCTTCCTCATAAAACCAATTAAGAACTCTTCCATTGTAATGACTATTGTTCACATACTTCTCTTTTTGAACAGGTGACTGTGGTGACCCAGATAATACCTTCTTCTAGCTTTTAACTAATTCTAACCACCTCTCCTTAGTCATTCTAGAGTTTTTATATAAGATAGGCTCTTTAGGCTCCTCAGGCTCAACACTTGGAGTAACAGGCTTTATAATTTCAGGTTCTTTGTCGACAGACTCTTCGAATTCATCAGAACTCATCTCATAAATCATATTGTCTAGAACAAAATCTAATGTTATAGTCACTCCGCTACATCCTTCATAAGTCACATTAGCTTCATCCTTCTCTAACTCTACCTCCACTATCTCTCCCTCTTCGATATCAGAAACATCTTCTTCATCATCAAGCAATTCATCTAGATTAGACGGACACTCAAGCTTGTCAGCATTCTCTAGATCTTCATCAGAATCTTCATAGAATGAATCATCTAACATATATGTGATGGCTTGAATATCCTTATCTTGTTCACTTTCCTTTGATACATCTTCTCTAGAACCAGAATCACCACTAACTATAGACATTGGAACTATATCAAGAGCACCTCTAGTAGCACCACCACCATGTGGTGACGTTCACCTTGACGTTCACCTCTTTGTGTATCCATGTCTGGTTCATCATCAATATTATTCTTATGAATTACTGGAGAGTGACACGAATCATTCCCAGGCATATATGACTTCCCCCCCTGAGCGTCAAGACGCTTTATTAATTCTAACAAGAGATTATGCATTTCAGCAATTTGCCTGTTTTAGAAATTGAATTATTGTTGATGTTGAGAATCACTTGCTAGTAAAACATCAATTTGACCTTGAAGCCCAACAACCTGTGCTTCCAAGGTAGATACCTTTTGCTCCAATACTTGTATCTTGTTATCTTTCTCACTTGAAGTATGCTCTGCTTGTGATGTAGATTGATGTGGTACAGATGGAGTAGTAGTTGGAGTAGGATTATGTGATGGTGTAGGAGTAATAAACAATGAATCCACAAAAGCAGTATCATCATTCTCATTAGAAACACTTGTTGTAGCTTTTGTTTTCTTGGAAACTGGAGGATCAGGAACATATTCAGAATCTGAAGATTCATCTTGAAATTGTCTCTTTCTAAGTACAGCACCATGAGGAGGACCCCGAGCTGACTTTTTCCTTGGTAATTTCTTCTCAACTCTAGGATGTTTAGCCAACTAAACAGTGTGTTCAAGGCTAAAGTCTGGTACAGTCTCCTCTGAGTCAGTTGACTCATTCTCTTTCTCAATTTCTTCACCTGAACTAGAACTTGAACTAGTATCAACAGATTTTACATTCTTTGGCTATGGTGATGTTGGATTAACATCCATGTTCTCATCATGCACTTCAAGTTCTATGTGGTCATCAGCAGGTTCATTTTTTTGTTCAATTTCAGGATGAGCTTGTTCCTGTTCTGGTTGTTGTTGTTGCTGTGCTTGTTGTTGTTGTTGTTGTTGCTTTGCTTGTTGTTGTTGTGTTTGTTGTTGTTGTTGGGCAGGTTGTTCTAAAGCAACATCATGATGTATCCGGTTATCATTCGGAGGAGCCACATAGTTAGGGTTAACTATGTGTCCAAATAAAGGAGTTTAAACTGGTATCCATGCAGGATTTTCTCTTTTAATATTGTTACAATCAGAAAATATCCTTTTAGTCATTGGAGTCAAAGTGAGTCTCGGATTCAATGGTGGCAAATTAGGAGTGAGGTGATTGATGATGATCTGTAGAAATCTAGGGTACATAATGAAACCCTGACCCTAAGGTGGTGTTATCTGTGCAACCAACTCCCTGTAAATGTACAAAGAAAAGTTGAACGGTTTGTTCAAAGTCAAAGCAACCATGGCTCCTTGTAAAGCAGACTTCAACCCATCTGTTCCAGCTTTCCTTGGTGACAAGCATTGTATTATAACATGCATAAAATACCGCCATTGTCCAACAAGTCCTTCCTTTCTAGCTTGTGAATCATTTGCTTTGCCTCTATATCCCATCCTATGAAAACAGCCTGTTATCAATGGATTAGGCAAGCTAATTGGATCTTTAGCAGCACCTCCCAAGCTTAAAGCTTCTCTAATTGTTTCCACAGATATTGCTATCTCTTGGTTATTCACAGTATCCTGGATTACATTTGGATCAACCATACAGTCATGGTCAGTTGTATCCCAGAATTGCTGAATATATTGAAGACTGATCACAGGATTAACAGATAAAGCCACTCTTAATCTTGATCTGTTCAAAAAAGTAATTATTTCTCGGTAATTACGAGCTTCAGCCAAATCCGGATCAAGTAAACCAACCTGATTATGTTTTTACTCAACTCTTCTATCCATGATCTGCACAAATGATTTGATTAGACTTTGCAGGCAAAATAAACAAGAAATAAAACAAAAAACAAAACAAAGTTAAAAAAAATAAAATTGCTAAGCCTGAAATCAGTAAAGGCCCCGGTGGCGAACATAACAAGTTCGCTTATACTCCCTGTGGCGAACATAACAAGTTCGCTAGAACTCTCAAACGACTTCAGAATTTTTATTTCTCAGATTAATTGATAAAAACATGATCCAACACATGAAAATCAAACGCCAACAATTGATTAACCCGTAGGAACCATCAATTTCACTTTACAACCACAGCCATAACCTTTATACACATACAATGTAACATCCCGAAAATAGTAAATAAGTAAATAATAATACGATAGAGATTTAAACGTCATAAAACGAAATAAGAACGGATGGGCTTGGGCTCGGCTCCAACGGGCCGAGGGAAGCCCAGGTATAAAAGGGGCAAGGCAGCCCACTAGCTCATTTCACCTTCATTTTCATCATCTTAGAGAGAGAAAGGGAGCTCGGGTCTAGAGAGAAAAAGTCGACGGATCGTCACGAGATTAGAGGAGCACGTTACAGCTGAGCTCGTGAGCAAAACCACCGAATCGGAACTTCAATCCAGGTAATGATTCGAACATAATCTGAGTTTTTGTTCACTTTGGGGTTTCTCGAGTTTTAGCTAAATAGATGATGTTTTTACGGATGAATCTTGATAATAAGCTTAGAAATGGCATCTAGAATGGAAACCGCACATTTTGATCAAAGAAAATTGTAAGATTAGCATGATCGGATTAACATGCATGAATTCTGAAATTTTGGTCCATGAACCAGGTACTGCGTACTTACCAAGTGCGCAGGAAGGAGTTCCTGCGTACTTACCAAGTACGCAGGAGGAATTCCCTGCGTACTTACCAAGTACGCAGGAGGAAGACTCCTGCGCACTTGCCAAGTGCGCATGAGCAAGTCCCTGCGCACTTACTAAGTGCGCAGACAGCAGACAGCAGGTTGGTTAAGTAAAGTCAGTAAGTTAAGAATGATTAAACCATTAGAGTCGGGGTTGGGGTCTAATGTGTATTTAACTACCTAATCCAGATCGAAAGTGACGCTGTTGGACCTTCGTTTAGGACAACCTAGAGTAGCTCATCAGGTGAGTTCTATGTGCCCCCTTCTATGTTATGTGCAAATGATTTATAAATGTTTTAGGGCTGAAGTGTATACACTAAATGAATAAATGTTATAAATGTCAATGTGATCATACGTATATATATATATATATATAAATATTTATATATGAAAATGAATTATAAATAAAGAATGAAGCGTATGACTTTAAAGAATGAATGAAAGAAGGACATAACGTAAAAGAATGAAATCTTGCTTTATATTACATATATATTGCATGTTATGAATGAAAGTAAACGTTATAAACCCTTCTGTGACAACGGCTACTTCGGTAGACAGACGACCACGTGACTGTTTTGCAACCGGGACAAAAACGTTCCTTCGCAAGCTAGGACGTATGAAAAGGTATTAATGGACGGTCGAAGCAAGCCTTAACTAATGTAGAACGGTTACATACATAATGGTCACGTGGGAAACTGGTCACGTGGGAAACGGATGCCCTAGGGCAGACGGACAAAAATGACGGACTACGACGGTAGGACGGTAAAGAGCGGACGGACAAAGGTTGCCGGACGGATTTAATGATATGACGAACGGTTTTCTAGAGTCGGACGGTAATGAAACGGACTACGACGGTAGTTCTGACTGCGATGTCTTCGTGACATTCGCGACAAGTATGATGGGTTGATCTCCCTTAAGATTATGGCCAATATGTGTTCTCTCAAAGAAAGTATGTATATACATATGTATATACCCTCAATGAATGTTATGTGAGAACAGCAAAGTAAAGAATATCTACGAGTACGATTATACATATATACATTATATTCATGATAAGATAAATTTTATGTATGATTGTCTTTAAACTAGAACTCACCAGCGTTAGCTGACTTTTAGTATACATTTCAGGTAAGGGAAGAAAGGGTCGTGCGATGGCGTGAAGGTTACCCGGCACAAGACTGACATCCCACTTTTGTTTGTTAAGAATATGTTATATTTTATTTGTAAAGACTTCCGCTGTTATGATTATGTAATTG
This sequence comes from Smallanthus sonchifolius, assembly GCA_023525975.1. NCBI lineage: Eukaryota > Viridiplantae > Streptophyta > Magnoliopsida > Asterales > Asteraceae > Smallanthus > Smallanthus sonchifolius. The sequence continues at coordinate 56,207,798 of CM042022.1, read as the reverse complement.
AATGATGAATGTTTTAATTTAAGTTCAGTATTTATGACTATGTTTATGAGTAAATCCAACAAGTGAGGTTACCCAGGAAAGGGGCCTTACAAGTTGGTATCAGAGCAATAGTTTGAGAGATTTAGACATCCATAAATGTCTAGACTCAAACTGATTATGGGACCAACGCACGAATGTCAGTCATGGGTAACCAACGCCAACGCCAGCACAGTAAGTAAGTACTAAGGTTAATACATTTGGATAAGAATAGATACTCAAACCTAGAACCAATAGATGTCAATGTCATGACCAATTTGAAGAGTTTGGAACCCGAAAAGCAATGTAAATTTCTAATCACAAACCGGTCACTGTAATTAAAAATTTACCTTGTTCGTACTGTTTCCAGACTATGATCTGAGAGAATGACATTGATGTATTCCCTTTATGACCACCAGGAAAAAAAAAACTAGGAACTATGGCTGGAGGAGGGAGAACTGGACGCCAAGGCGGTCGCACTGGCCGAGTGGGTAGACCTCCATTGAATCGAAGAAGTGAAGAGGATGAGAGTGTGCACGCAGAACACACTGAGTGTGTGCACGAAACAGACGTGACACCAACAGGGAACAATAGTCCAGGGCCTATACAGTTAGAACCTGAAGTCAGGGATGCTATTGCCCGCGAGGTCGTGCTTACTCTGAAGAACATATTGCGTGACCTACTATCTGAGGCATTAAAGAAAAGCAAAGAAGAGGATGAAGGGAAAAATGAAGAGAAAATTTATGACAGTGACGGGGATGAAGTAAAAGTGGCATCAAGCAATCGTGGGTGTACTTACAAAGGATTCAAGGACGGAGACCCACCTAAGTTTGATGGAACAAAGGATTCGGTGGCTACTTTCGAATGGATTGAGAGGATGAACGCTGTAATCAACATCAGCGAGTGCCGACCGGATCAGGCGGTCAAATATGTTGCTCATTCTTTCACCAATGAAGCACTAGGTTGGTGGAGAAATATTCAAAGAACAAAGTCACCACATGCTCTTGCCAAAATGACATGGGAAGACTTGAAAAAGCTCGTAATCCAAAAGTTCTGCCCATAGAATGAGATTGATCGTGTGGAGAACGAGTTCCTAAACTTCAAAGCTGGCGACAAGACTCATCGTCAATATACTTCAAGGTTCAACGAGCTGGCCCAACTGGTACCACACTTGGTGGAAACCGAAGAATGTATGATCAAATACTATGTCAAGGTTCTGCCGCAAAGGGTCCGTGTCCACGTAAAAGCCAACCTACCCTCGACCTTCGAGTCGGTAGTCAACCTGTCTAGAATCGTTTACGACGATTATGCCAACGAGGACCTGGCACCTGTGACACAAAAGAGAAAATGGGAGAATCCGTCTAGAGGCACCGGAAGAGGGAATGAAACAACTGAAATTAAGAAACCGAGGTTGGACGGATATGAAACGTGCAAGAAATGTGGAAAGCAACATATTGGCGAGTGTCGAATCGGCACCACCATGTGTTATAAGTGCGGGAGGCCGGGGCACTACTCCCGAGATTGTTGGAAGGAAGCCAAATGTCAAGTATGTGGATTGTTTGGACATCTGACAAAGAATTGCAGGAAGGCCGGCCAATCTGGTTCAGGAAAAGAGAAGGAAAAGGAACAGCCGCAGGCAAGGACTCGGGCCTATGCCTTAACTGAGGAAGAAGCGAGGGGAAACCCTGATGTCGTGACAGGTACGTTCCTAGTTAATGATGAACATGCTGCTATTTTATTTGACTCTGGTGCTAGTAAAAGTTTTATATCCAATGCATTTAGTCGTAAACTAGATTGCACTATCAACACCATAGTAAAGGCCTTTAGCGTACAAACTGCCGTTGGTAAAAATTCGGCAGTATTCCAAGTAACAGAGGACTGCATAATAGAAATAGAGGGACATAAGTTTCCTTCTAAATCATTCCTTCTCACCTTAGGAGGATTCGATATAGTATTGGGGATGGATTGGCTAGCTGCCAACGAAGCTCAAATCATATGTAAACGTAAGAGGATACACCTCAAGACTCCAAGCGGCAGTCCAATTACGGTTTATGGGATTGGAATTGCACGATGCCGAGCGTCATCTCGATGATCAAGGCCGAAAGTTACATGAGGCGCGGTTGCGAAGCTTATCTGGCATATGTTATTGACGATATAATGGAAACGAAAGAACTCAAGAATGTACCCGTGGTGTGCAATTTTCCGGAAGTATTCCCTGAGGATCTACCTGGGTTGCCACCCAATCGGGAAATAGAATTTCAGATTGATTTACTGCCAGGAGCTGAGCCCGTTGCCAAAGCCCCCTACCGATTGGCTCCGTCAGAAATGAAAGAATTGATGTCTCAACTACAAGAATTAACAGAAAAGGGATTTATTAGACCGAGCATCTCACCATGGGGCGCTCCGGTACTATTCGTAAAGAAGAAGGACGGCAGCATGCATATGTGCATTGACTACCGCGAATTGAACAAAAGGACAGTAAAGAACAAATACCCATTTCCTAGAATAGACGACCTTTTTGATCAACTGCAAGGTGCGAGTTGGTTCTCAAAGATCGATCTTAGGTCGGGTTACCATCAGTTAAAAGTAAGGGAAGAAGACGTACCAAAGACCGCGTTTCGCACGCGTTATGGACATTATGAATTCCTCGTGATGTCCTTCGGATTGACTAACGCTCCAGCAGCGTTCATGGATTTGATGAATAGAGTATGTCGACCAATGTTGGATCGATCAGTGATAGTTTTTATAGACGACATATTGGTATATTCGAAAAGCGAGGGTGATCATCACTGTCTCCTAAGAGAAGTTCTGGAGGTGCTAAAGAAGGAAAAGTTGTACGCAAAATTCTCCAAATGCGCGTTTTGGCTTAGGGAAGTCCAATTCCTAGGTCATGTGATAAACCTAAACGGCATCATGGTGGATCCTGCAAAGATCGAAACAGTAAAGGAATGGAACATCCCAAAGACACCAACAGAGATACGAAGTTTTCTAGGATTGGCAGGCTACTATCGAAGGTTTATTCAAGACTTCTCAAGAATAGCCTCACCACTGACTAAACTGACACGGAAGGAAGAAAAGTATGAATGGGGTCAGACTCAAAACAACGCGTTTGAAGAACTCAAGACACGATTAACCCAAGCTCCAGTCTTGACTCTACCTGAGGGAAATGAAGACTTGGTAGTCTACTCTGACGCTTCGGGGCAGGGTTCAGGTTGCGTACTTATGCAACGAGGAAAGGTAATTGCTTATGCTTCACGATAACTAAAGATTCACGAGGTTAACTACCCAACTCACGATCTAGAATTAGCAGCAGTAGTTTTCGCGTTGAAGATATGGAGGCACTATCTGTATGGAGTTAAATGCACCATCTACTCCGATTACAAAAGCCTGAAGTACATTTTCGAACAAAAGGAATTAAATATGAGGCAAAGGAGGTGGCTAGAGTTACTGAAAGACTACGACTGTGAGATATTGTACCATCCGGATAAGGCAAACGTAGTGGCTGACGCTTTAAGTAGAAAGGAAGAATCGACACCTATCCGAATCAAAGCGTGTCAGCTAATTATAACGCCAGATTTAATGGGTGAAATATCAAAGGCACAGGATGAAGCACTGTTAGAAAGAAATGTGAAACGGGAAAGAATAGTAGGACAACAAGGGAACTTAAGTGCAAATACATACGGTGTACGAACCAGGTTTGGCCGGATGTGGATACCTAAGATTGGCGAGCTTAGAGCCAAAATACTCGATGAGGCCCATAAGTCTCGTTATTCTATCCACCCCGGGACAAACAAAATGTATCAAGACTTGAAGAAAGAGTACTGGTGGCCTGGCATGAAGAATGATGTGACTGAATACGTGAACAAGTGCTTAACGTGTTCACTAGTTAAGGCCGAGCACCAGAAACCATGCGGTAAAATGCAACACTTACCAATACCAGAATGGAAGTGGGAGGGGATCACGATGGACTTCATTACCAAGCTACCGCGAACAGCTAAAGGCAATGATACCATTCGGGTAATCGTCGACCGTTTGACGAAAAGTGCTCACTTCTTGCCAATACGTGAGACTTCTTCATCAGAAAGACTAGCAGAAATTTTTATCAAGGAAATTGTGAGCAGACATGGTATGCCGCTGTCGATTGTGTCTGACAGGGATACTAGATTCACGTCAAGGTTTTGGAAGAAATTCAATGAAGCGATGGGCACTAGATTGAACATCAGCACCGCTTACCACCCTCAGACCGATGGTCAATCCGAAAGAACCATTCAGACCTTGGAGGACATGCTCAAGGCCTGTATCATTGACTTTGGTGGGAGCTGGGACAGCCATCTACCATTGGTAGAATTTTCATATAACAATAGCTACCACACAACTATTGGCATGCCGCCATTTGAAATGTTGTATGGGAGGAAATGTAGGACCCCGGTTTGTTGGGGGGAAATTGGACAGAAGGATTTTGCAAGTCTCGAAGTGGTCAAAGCTACTTCCGAGAAATTTGATCAAATCAAGGCTCGGATGAAAGCCGTAAAGGACAGACAGAAATCATACGCGGACAAGCGAAGAAGGGATTTAGAGTTTCGGGTAGGGGACATGGTACTGTTAAAGGTATCACCATGGAAAGGAATCATCCGATTCAGAAAGCGTGGCAAACTAAGTCCAAGGTTTGTCGGACCTTTCAAGATTCTAGCAAGAGTGGGTCAAGTTGCTTACAGACTCGACCTTCCCGTCGAGCTTAGTGGAATACACCCTACGTTCCACGTGTCGCACTTACGCAAGTGCCTAGCTGACGAAACAGCTCACATACCTTACGACGAGATCGAGGTGGATAACAATTTAAATTATGTAGAGGAACCGATTGCCATTCTTGACCGAGCTGAAAAACGACTACGCAATAAGTCGATACCTTTAGCCAAAATACAATGGAAGCACAGAAAAGGGTCAGAAGCTACATGGGAAAAAGAAGACGAGATGAGGGGACTATACCCTCAATTGTTTAACGTATAAACAGTTTCGAGGACGAAACCTCTTTAAGGAGGGTAGACTTGTAACATCCCGAAAATAGTAAATAAGTAAATAATAATACGATAGAGATTTAAACGTCATAAAACGAAATAAGAACGGATGGGCTTGGGCTCGGCTCCAACGGGCCGAGGGAAGCCCAGGTATAAAAGGGGCAAGGCAGCCCACTAGCTCATTTCACCTTCATTTTCATCATCTTAGAGAGAGAAAGGGAGCTCGGGTCTAGAGAGAAAAATTCGACGGATCGTCACGAGATTAGAGGAGCACGTTACAGCTGAGCTCGTGAGCAAAACCTCCGAATCAGAACTTCAATCCAGGTAATGATTCGAACATAATCTGAGTTTTTGTTCACTTTGGGGTTTCTCGAGTTTTAGCTAAATAAATGATGTTTTTACGGATGAAACTTGATAATAAGCTTAGAAATGGTATCTAGAATGGAAACCACACATTTTGATCAAAGAAAATTGTAAGATTAGCATGATCGGATTAACATGCATGAATTCCGAAATTTTTGTCCATGAACCAGGTACTGCGTACTTACCAAGTGCGCAGGAAGGAGTTCCTGCGTACTTACCAAGTACGCCGGAGGAAGTCCCTGCGTACTTACCAAGTACGCAGGAGGAATGAGCAAGTCCCTGCGCACTTGCCAAGTGCGCATGAGCAAGTCCCTGCGCACTTACTAAGTGCGTAGGCAGCAGACAGCAGGTTGGTTAAGTAAAGTCAGTAAGTTAAGAATGATTAAACCATTAGATTCGGGGTTGGGGTCTAATGTGTATTTAACTACCTAATCCAGATCGAAAGTGACGCTGTTGGACCTTCGTTTAGGACAACCTAGAGTAGCTCATCAGGTGAGTTCTATGTGCCCCCTTCTATGTTATGTGCAAATGATTTATAAATGTTTTGGGGCTGAAGTGTATACACTAAATGAATAAATGTTATAAATGTCAATGTGATCATACGTATATATATATATATAAATATTTATATATGAAAATGAATTATGAATAAAGAATGAAGCGTATGACTTTAAAGAATGAATGAAAGAAGGACATAACGTAAAAGAATGAAATCTTGCTTTATATTACATATTTATTGCATGTTATGAATGAATGTAAACGATATAAACCCTTTTGTGACAACGGCTACTTCGGTAGACGGACGACCACGTGACTGTTTTGCAACTGGGACAAAAACGTTCCTTCGCAAGCTAGGACATATGAAAAGGTATTAATGGACGGTCGAAGCAAGCCTTAACTAATGTAGAACGGTTGCATACATAATGGTCACGTGGGAAACGGATTCCCTAGGGCAGACGGACAAAAATGACGGACTACGACGGTAGGACGGTAAAGAGCGGACGGACAAAGGTTGCCGGACGGATTTAATGATATGACGGACGGTTTTCTAGAGCCGGACGGTAATGAAACGGACTACGACGGTAGTTCTGACTGCGATGTCTTCGTGACATTCGCGACAAGTATGATGGGTTGGTCTCCCTTAAGATTATGGCCAATATGTGTTCTCTCAAAGAAAGTATGTATGTACATATGTATATACCCTCAATGAATGTTATGTGAGAACAGCAAAGTAAAGAATATCTAAGAGTACGATTATACATATATACATTATATTCATGATAAGATAAATTTTATGTATGATTGTCTTTAAACTAGAACTCACCAGCGTTAGCTGACTTTTAGTATACATTTCAGGTAAGGGAAGAAAGGGTCGTGCGATGGCGTGAAGGTTACCCGGCACAAGACTGACATCCCACTTTTGTTTGTTAAGAATATGTTATGTTTTATTTTTAAAGACTTCCGCTGTTATGATTATGTAATTGAATGATGAATGTTTTAATTTAAGTTCAGTATTTATGACTGTGTTTATGAGTAAATCCAACAAGTGAGGTTACCCGGGAAAGGGGCCTTACATACAACAGTTACGGCAAAAACCCTAAGTCAACATCCAATCGATTTGATCAATTTACTGGATGAAATCATGTAATTTTACCTTCAAATGGTGCACAAATCGATTTAGAGTAAGACACTAACACAACAGAAACAGTAATCTTAGAAAATCATGATAAAAGAACAAGTTTGCCAGAAAAACGATTATGTTCGCTCACGCTAAGTTTGCTCAAGTCAAACAGAGGTAATTAGATAAGTTCGCCATTCTATGTAATATATACCCTGTTGATAAGTTTGCCAACCACGCGAACTTAGCAAGTTCGCCACTCCAGGCGAACTTAAGCAAACCCAAAACATCATGTTCGCTAGTTCAATATTCTATGTGAAAAAATAAGAACTTTTTCAATCTCCACTCAGATTATCAATCCAACAATCTTCAAACTTCAACCTGTAAACCTTTCATGCAAATCCTGTAAATTATGATTTCATGGAAATTGAAGATAAAATCTTCTTGGAATTTTCATGTTGAATAAATTGAACACAAATCAAACATCTTTTGGGTTTTTCAAAGTTTATGCTAAAACACACTAAAATCTCTTTGTATTTTTCAATATGAAGTAAAAGCAGTAAATCAAATGAAAAAAAAAATCTTTTTGGATTTTATCTGTACATACTTAAACACATGTTTTTGGTCGAATATTGCGAGTAAGAAGATCATATCAGTATATATGATGAAACACACACACACATTTCAGATATAGATTCCCTAGCAGATCTAAGGGTGACCTATGGCATTCTGTATACAGATAAATCTTGACTTATCAGTTTATGTAAATTGTACAACTCTCGTCACAAACTATCAAACTTTTTGAAATATCATGAAATGATACGCGATAAACTTCAAATTAAACAGGATCAGATCATGACATGCTACCTTATTCGTACCGAATTTGCAATACACTACATGTCAATTCAAGTTGCCAGCATTATAAGATTTGAAACCAAAAGTGTTTTTATCCAACGTTCTTGTGAGTTAGTCCCATTTATATGAAAACAACGCGTACCCAACAAGTATGCCAATAGAAAGTAAATGTGCACTATCTTCAAGACATATAAGACTTTGTACAGAAGAATATATATATATATCAATCTCCAGGATGAAATTACATCAATTAGCACAGGAAAAGAAGCAGATCCCGAAAGGATATAAAGAATCATAAAGATTCAGAATCAAGTGATTCATATCAATTTGGCTTGGCTTTGATGATTCTCAATGATATGATGTAACAGATGAAAGATTGAATAAAGAATCGATTAATTCAATAATTTAGGGTAATGTGGTCCAACTGTTATCTGGATCTCTTCAATGAATCAGAATAATCAAGTGATTTTGATTCAAGGGCTAGTATAGTCTTGCCATATGTTATCAAGACATATCTTTGTTCAACAACACATTGCATGTTTTTCGGGGCATGGGCAATGAAATGAACTGAAAAAATTGTGCTAATCAATATAGTTCGATACTGGTCTCATGAAATTCTTAAAGCCTCATATTCTATATCTGATAATGATCTTTTAACACACTCCCCGACATATCATGGGTTCAAATCACAGTTGTGACATAGATCATTATGTTTTCACACCACTAATGGTCTAAAAACGCTTCTAGCCTACTGACAATTAAAATTACATGTAGATATCCAAATTAAAAATTATAAACATGTAATGGTAAGTTATGAAGCTATCATTTCCTGTTTGTGCAAACTAAGAAGTTTAGATCAAATCATATACACACAAACTTTAATCATAAATATAAAAACTAGGTAGTCATTCTATGGTCATGTGTGTATGATCACCTGCTGATGTACTATCATTTCTTCTCTAACTTCAATCAGTGTTGATTTTTATCTTTTTCAATTTGTTTGGTTTTTTTCAGAAAGCAAGTAAACTAAAGAAACTACAGCATGAAAATAATTTACTTAACAAAAATAAATAAAAGAAAACTTCCATGAAAATCATTTTGAAAAACCTTTTTCAAGTAGGATTAAACATTCCAACCATTTGAGTAAGAAATTTAAACTGTGAGCGATCAAACACTTTGGTAAACAAGTCAGCAAAGTTGTTATCCGTGTGGACTTTCACCAACTCAATCAATCTTTTCTGTACACAATCTCGAATGAAATGATGACGTATCTCAATATGCTTTCTTTTCGAGTGCTTCACTGGATTGTTTGTGATTGACATCGTGGCAGTGTTGTCAATGAACATTGGTGTCTCTATGAAATTCAAACCATAATCCCTCAATTGTTGCTGAATCAAGAGGATTTGAGAACAAAAACTGGTTGCTGCGATGTATTCGGCCTCGTATGTTGAAATTGCAACCGATGTTTGCTTTTTTGCATTGCCAGGACACGAGTCTGTTCCCTAAGAATTGACAACCACCAGACGTTGATTTTCTATCCAAACTGCTACCTCCATAATCTGAATCTATAAAAGCTTTGAAATTAAAGTCAAAATTATTCGGATTCCACAACCCTCGAAAGATCCGCTTTACATTAATCAGATGATATTCCTTCGTCTTGGACTAAAATCTTGAACACAAGCATACTGCGAACATAATATCAGGCCTAGACGCAGTCAAATACATTAATAACCCAATCATTCCTCTGTATAACCTACAATCCACTTCCTTCCCTTTCGAGTCAGAATCTAGCTTGTGATTTACAGGAATTGGAGTACTGAATGCTGAGGTATCTGACATCTTGAAGACCCATATAGAATATCCGACACATACTTCGTTTGATGAATATAGAAACCATCTTCTCTCTGATCAACTTGAAGACCCTAAAAGAATGACAATTCTCCTATGTTGCGCATCTAAAACTTCAGCTTCATAACTCTCTCAAAGTCGTTGCACATATCCACATTCGTCGACCCAAAAATTATGTCTTCCACATAAACTTGAACTACTAAGATATCTCCCCCTGCTTTTCATATGAAAAGAGTGGAATCGATCTGACCACACTCAAATCCGTTCTCGAGTAAGTGCACGGACAAAGTTTCATACCAGGCACGAGGAGCCTGATAAAGATCATATAACGCCTTATCAAGTTTAAACACCTTGTCTGGAAACTTGGAGTCTTCAAAACCAGGTGGTTGTTTCACGTATACCTCTTCCTTCACTTTTCCATACAGAAAAATACTTTTCACATCTAGCTGGAATACCTTGAACCCCTTTAAAGATGTGTAAGCAAGAAATAAATGGATCGCCTCAATCCTCGCAACTGGAGCATAAACTTTCGTGTAGTAAACACCTTCTTGTTGATTAAATCCTTGAACAACAAGCCTCGCCTTATTGCGTACCACCACGCCTCTATCATCACGTTTACACTTAAACACCCATCTTGTGCCAATTGATCTTGAACCTTTGGGCAAGTCAACTAAATCCCAAACATGTAAATTGTCAAATTTAGCTATCTCCTCTTGCGTGGCCTCGATCCAACAATCTTGATCAAGCGCTTCAGCCACATTCTTTGGCTTTGTTTGAGAAATAAAACAAGCATTCAAACATGTCCCCATAATACATGTATCCACAATCTGTTCATATAAACATGCATTTTTAGCAAGTGAACGATGTCTCGTTTGAACACCTCCATTCAAATAACCAATAATGTTATCAGTCGGATGATGTTTATGCACACGAGTTTGAGGAATATCAGAAGTTTGAATCACAGCATCAAGATTAGAAGACGTCTCCCCCTCAGACTGTGCCAGTGTAGACAAATCATCAACTATGTTCTGGATATCATTAGAATATTCCTGAAACACAGTTTCATCATCTTCATTGTCACTGTCTGGTGTTGTACCCGAGGTCGAAGCTACATTCGGATCAACAGAAGGAGTAACCACAATTGGAATAACCGATCGTGGCTCAATAATTGAATCATTGTTACAGCATGACTGATACAAAATTTCTGCTTCAACAGGAGACACTGCTAGAGGAATATTAATGGATCTGAACAAAGCATCATAATCAAAACCCATGATGGTCCTTTAGTATCCAGAGGAACCGTGCGATTATCACAATCAATGTGAAACCACTCCTCAATTTGTTTTCTCTCTTTATTAAACACCCGTTTGTTGTGAGAATTTGCAACATATCCCATGAAAATTCCTTCAATTACCTTCGCATTGAACTTCGTTGGAACATCTCTTGTCTTCAATAAAGTGCATGGGATTCCAAAGGGCAACAGATAATCTAGAATCATCTTTCGATTGTTCAGCAATTCATAACACGTTTTGTTATGTTTCTTCATGGTTAAAACACGATTAAGAGCATGACACGCTGTGTTCACCGCCTCTGCCCAAAATTTCACTCGCAACTTCGAGTCGGATAACATTGTGCGAGCCGTCTCAATCAGCGTTCGATTCTTCCGTTTAGCCACACCATTCTGTTGACGAACATAAGGAGCACTAAATTCATGATGGATGCCTTCTTGTAAACAAAATAAACCCATATTTCCATTCTTGAATTCTGTCCCATTGTCACTACGAATCCTCCTAACCTTCTGTTGAAATAAACTCTCAAGTCCTACTATTAGGAACTTAAGAATTTCAGCAGTCTCATCCTTTGAAATAAGAAACTTCACTCAAGAAAATATGGAATAATCATCAGTCACTACCAAACAGTATGATTTGCCGCCTTCACTCTTAACACTTATAGGTCCGAATAAATCCATATGTAACAACTCGAGAGGAGTCACAATTGAATTAATCAACTTAGATTTGTGAGATTTCCTGTGCTGCTTCCCCTTCTTTCATGGAATACAGTCTTCGTTCACATGAAATCTCATGGCAGGGACACCAGAAACCAGCCCATTCTTCACTAAAAAGTTCATTTTTCTGAAATTTATGTGAGCCATCTTCCGGTGCCACAAAGTTGATTTGGACCCAGAAGCTTTAGAAAGAAGACACGTCGTTGTCTCTATGCTCATATCGAGCATGTATGTATCATTCTTCCTTGGAGCTTGCATTAGGATCCAATCTTTAGGTATCTCAAATCTAGGCTTCAACACCAAACATCCAGAGTTGTTAAAGTAAAATGAGAAATCTTTATCATAGACTTGCGAAATAGATAACAGATTATGTTCAAGCTACTCCACATAATTGACTTTCTCAAAGCTCAATCTTCCATTTGATACAGTTCCTTGACCAAAAATATTGCCTCCCTTCTTTCCTGCAAAGGCTACACATCCGCCTTGAATCACTTTCATATTTTTCAATAAATTAAGATTTCTGTCATGTGGCGAGAACATCCACTGTCGACGTACCAATGGTTGCCTACAGTCCTCCTTGGAGTTCCCTGCACACAGACATTAAGATTCAGTTAGTAATGGAGACCGAAGCCATTGTGGTCTTGGGTCGGCCTGATTCATCAAAATAAACAATTTCTTTTAATACACAATCAAATCTCTCCTCAATTTTAGGAGATTGTTTCATAGAATCATACACTTGAACTTTTGGTTTTCACTTTGACTGACCACTCGCACTTGGCTTGGAATTCTCAGAAGTTTAACCTACTTCTTTCTCAACATGTTGTTCCAAAAGTTTCTTAAGCCTCTTGTTTCTTCTTCTTCTTTGCGGTGTTGACAATTTAACCTTTTCATTTGTATCTCCACTTGACGATACACTAGATTTAACTTCAGTTGAGTCAACATTTTCCTTAACCTGAACCTCTGAAACTTTGACAACTGGTTTAACTTCAGCATATTTCATCATAGATTTAGTCTTTGGCTCAACAAATGATCTTCCCATCCTAGGATCTTCCAAACGCTTTCCAACATTCTTGTATGGATAGTTCATCAGAATGTGACCAACTATTCTGCAATGAAAACACGCACGTTTTTCCTTGTATACATGAGCATACCATTCTTTCTGAACACTTACTGAACCAGATGATTCACACTGAGAGACAATGTTAGACGTTTGAACAACCTTGGGTTTATCAACTTCAACCTTTTCTTTTATAAACTCAACAGTTGAAATTTTCTCAATTTTATTAATCTCTTGAAAATCAAACCCAACACTCACAAAAGGTTTTAAAGATTTAGGTTTTGGTTGATCAATGTCTTCATCAGGTTCTATCAAGATACACCTATCTCTGGTGACTTTCTGGACCACAACAGGTTCATTAACCTTACATTCTTTGACTTTCCCTTTAACCTTCTTTGAATCAAACAATTCATCCTCACTAGAGTCATCATAAACCATGTCTTCTCCTGTCACCGGATTAACCTTGAGAACAATTTTTAGCTCAAGATCTTCTTCAGTCACTGTTTCAATGCTACAAGTTGTGAAGTTTCCATTGAATGGAGGACAGAAACCAATTCCCCCAACAACTTTACCATCCTGCTATGAACAATAACCAACTCCACCAACTACTTTCTCACCACTAGCTTTCTCATTATAATATTCCAATAAGAAACTGGAATTTTTATAACCCTCAAGCTTTCTCATCAATTTGGTGACTTCACTCTGTGGCTGGGCAAGTTCATTTATTTTCTTTTCATACTCAGAGTATGCCACATCAATGTGAAAAGCTTGTTCATTTACTTTTGATTGTAAAACTTTGATATCATCTTTCAATGATTCAATTCTTGTATTTAAAAGCTTCTCATTTTCTTTCAAAGTTTGATTAGTTAAGTAGCTTTCCTTCAAGTCACAGATGAGGTTAGTATTATCATCACACAATCTCATAATTTTTAAATCAGAATCAATGCATTTAGAACAAGAAACAGAGACAACCTCATTTACCTGTTCAGAATCAGCCATGAATCCACTGGCTTCAGCAAGCATCTCAGCAACTTTCTCTATCACCTTTCCTGTAACTACATTATCATTCATCAGCTCTTCATTTGTCACTTTTTCTTTCACACTCTGACTTATAGATTCATCATTTTCAGTAACATTCCCAGAATCACTTGAGTCACTGTCTGAAGAACTATTATCAGAACCAGCATCAGTATGAACTTCAGAAAGAAAAGCTTGACTGACATGAGTAACAATATCTTCTAGATGAATTCCCCAATAATAATTTTCATCCTGTTGTGAAATTAATGTTGTAGAAGATCTCTGATTATTCTGATTGTTCTAGTTTCATGAAGACGCACTTTGATGTTGAACTTTATGTTTGGCACATTCCCTTTCAAAGTGTCCAAATTCTTGACAATTATAACACTTTACTTTAGATTTATCTAATCCCATCTTTATCCTGCTTGTAGCTCCAATAAACTTCTTTCCTGTTTTCTTCAGATGTTCCTTACCCTGTCTCATCCACAATGCCATGTTCCATTGAATGTTCATCTCTTCAAGAGCATCCTTATCCAATTTCTTGAAATATTCTTCTATCATATTCGGATCAGTAATTTTTCCACCAATAAAATTCTCATACGAAGTTAAAAACGAAGCAATCATGGCCATCTTGTCATCAGCAGCTTTAGAAGACACCATTTAAGAACATGAATGGGTATCATTATGACAATTCATTGAACATCCCGAACTAGAAGCAACATAGCATGATGATTTACCACATGAACTTTCTTCTGAACCTTGACCTTCAGAAATTTCTCCTGAAAACAAAGCAACTCCAGACTTTGGTGTCGATGTTCCTTTTCCAAAGTAAATGCTAGGATCTTGATAAACTGTATCTTTCTTCTGCTTGTTCAAATCAAATGATTGAATCTTTCCCATAAGATCTTCAAGACTCAATTCATCAAACCCCGGTTGTTCTTTAATCACTATGGAATACATCTCAAAGTTTGCAGGCAATGCATCTAGAAATTTCTCAAGTACCTTCCTATTCTTGTAAGATATGTCATTGTTTACCATTTCACTCAGCAAGTGATAATACCTAGACATTAACTCATCAATAGATTCTCCTTAAAAAGATTTAAAAACACTGAATTGTTTCTTCAGTAATTCCCTTCTGCGCTTCTTGATATATGTGCTTCCTTCACATCTCTTTGCCAAACCTTCCCAAAGATCACACGATGTTTTAAACTTCTTAAAAGTGTGATATATGTCAAAAGGCAAACACATAGACAAAGTAGCAAGTGCCTTTTTTTCTCGTTCATACAAAGTTTTCTCTTCCACAGTAAGAGCTGAAACTGGTTTCTCCGCATCTGATACACCCATATGAGAATGAGTAGGATGTTTATATCCTTCTGCAATTATAATCCACATACTCGTATCATTGATGTTGACATAATTTTCAAAGAGACTTTTCCAGTTCGAGTAGTCTTTTATATTCATGAGTTGGAGTACCAATCTCATTGTCATAGTTCAGAATATTAGTCATATTGCTCACACTAGCATTAGAATTTGACATCTTTGAAAAATTGAAAAAATTCAACACTTAGAAAAAATTCTGAACAAGTTCTGCCTTAGGCGAACTTAGGCAAGTTCGTCTGACCAAGACTAAGCAAACTTAATAAGTTCGCTGGTTAAGTTCGCATGCTAACAGAATCCTTAAGTTCGCCTGTATCAACTGAAGAACAAGGAGGAATTGTTCTAACACCCAAACGCACGAACTTTGCTGTAAATCATCATATTTTGCAAATTTGTAGGAATTAATCAAATTCAATCCGTAGGATTCTTCAAAACATGAATTAGAACACTTCTAATGGATCAATTTCAACAAAAACACCTCCATAAGTGATCAAATCAGCCTCACTATGATCAAAAACATGTAGAAAACCCAGCAATACTCAAAACTTCAAAAATCTCAATCTTTTGATGCAAATCAGAACGAAACAGTGTCACACAAAGATCTCCAATCAAGAGCAAAAGCTCTGATACCAATTGTAGGTCCCAGCGGGTGTACGGATCTATCTTAGACGTATAACACGCAACGAATACCGGTAGTGCGGAATCCTAACGAATAAACGCGTCTCGAACAGATAAGAACACAAGATGAACACACAAGACAAGATTCACTGAAAGCTCCTTGTATTACTCAGATAAATGTGCTTGCAAGATATCAGATGCATACAAAAGACAAAGACTAAGCATTATTTATATGAAATACTAACTGCCACATACGAAATTAATAAGTTCGCCACACACATGGCATAGGCGAACTTGTTTAGTTCGCCTGTTACAACACTTAACTAAATAAAGACTAATTACAATACTAAAGATTACAAAATACATATACAAAGCTACATGTCACACACAAAATATCCCCACATATTGCATATCTATGGTGATTAATTGGAGGCATTTATCTTAGAGTAACAGGACGGTCAAAGAGGTGGGTTAACCCCACTTAAAAGATAAGTGAATAAATAAACCATTTTCAATTATTTGGTTTGGGTTAAAAACCAATAATTAGAAGTGTGTATATATATATATATATATATATGTGTGTGTGTGTATGTGTGGTCACGGGGATGATACCATAGAAATATATGAATTGTGAGTTAACTAACCGTTGGGTGATGTCATGCGACAATTTTGGATGGTAAAAGGCATTGGTGATCAAGTAAAGGGATCAAGTAAAGGGATCAGGTCAACGAGATGGAAATTTGGAGTTGTCATTGCATATGATTTTGCATTGTCATTTTTGTAAAGTCATTCATTTACCCTGTGGTTTTGTATTGGCGTTTTGGAGTAAAAACTCCATGTTGAATTATTATATGTCGATGTGACCATGGGTGTTTTAGTCACTTGGTTTGGTTTTATTTGGTGTCTAAACAGGTTAATGTTTTGTAAGGGTTGTTTATTTTACGAAAGGGTCATGTCGAAATTTTATGAGAAAACCCGGGTGCTTTTTATGAGTACTCTTTTGGTGCATGTTGGTTTGATATTATATGAGGTGTTACTTTTGGTGAAATGAGTTCTTAATTAAAAAGAAAAAAATATGAGCCAATTTTCCGCAAGGTAATAAAAATTAATGTTATAAAATTTGAGGTGTTACAGTTTTTCTAAGCTGATATTTGTTCATGCGTACTTGCTAAGTACGCAAGACTTAATGCATGCGTACTTCGTAAGTGCGCAGAACTTGTTCATGCGTACTTACTAAGTACGTGGGGGTATGTCCTGTGAACTTAATCGACTATGCAAAGTCTGTTGTGGTTGGGTATATAAGCCGGTGTTAGAACTTTTTCCTCAGTTCAAACACCTCACTTGCTCTTACTCTCAGACCTCACTACCTCTTCATACTATTCAAAATTTCGTGTGTTTTGAAACGATTTTTCGTCCCATCTCTTGTTAAAACTTCATCTTAACATCATTTAGTGAGAATCTCAGCTCATTTCATCCGTTAAATCTTCGTTTTTTGACCGATTTTGTGTTCTTGAGGACTAGGTTCCCAGAAGTTCCACCTACAAATGAGCTCATCATCTCAATTTATAGGGGAAGGAACAATACCTACGTACTAGTTCCCAGAAGTTCCACCTACAAATGAGCCCATCATCTCAATTTATAGGGGAAGGAACGATACCTACGTACTTGGGTAGGTACGCAGGGCATTCGTCATGTGTACTTATCAAGTACGCAAGAAAAAAAGCCTTGCGTACTAACTAAGTACGCAGCACCAATCTGGTGTACAAGCTAAGTACGCAGGAACACCCTCCTGCATACTAGCTAAGTACACGGATACATAGAATTTAATGTATAGTTACTAAAACATGCTTCCACAGACTCCCTCTTAACTATAGCATCAAATTCTATCTATCACTAACACTGATGACATCAAGTGTCTTCTGGCGAGACTTGAACTTCTGGCATTCCACTTGAGATCTTCAAATCTTCAAACTTCAATCTTCAGTTGCCGAGTGATCTAACAAACCCGACTCCCTCTTAACTGTAGCTTTCATTGTAGACCAAACCAAGTGCTTCAATAAGAACCAACTAACCTAACTCAACTCATTGTAGTTCATCCTCTCAGCAGTAGCTTCCTCCAACTTGACTTAGGAATCTGAGTCTAACCGCGTCTTCCTCGCAAGGTAACATCAGTAGACTAAGACATCTCCAAATCAACTAGCATATGATAGAGAGTTTGAATTTCCAATAACCTGCATCAAACTAATTAGCTCCCAGAGGAATTCTAGTAAGATAAACTTCAGTCTTCAAACCAGATGTGTTCCACTCTATTCTGTATCTTCACGACTTAACCAAATTCCCGAAGAAGTTCATTTCCAATTTCCCCTTTCAATGTAAGCTGCTCCTGACTAGACCAGAAACAAGGGAACGTTTCCTATCCCGTTGGCAAATGATAAAAGGTTCCATCTTCAACTAATAATCCAACGAATATCCAGCTTCATCTTGAAAACACATGATATAATCAAACACAAAATCATGCTCAGCAGTGATCATCCTGAATCCAAAGTCCAACATTCTTTAATTAGATCTTCATTCCTGGTTAACACCTCCTAATCTGTATACTTTCACCATGGTGAAGTTCTATAACTAGGTTGTCTATCTAGCATTCTGCCTAGATCCCAAATGAGAAATCCAATCATAACTAAATCACATCAAATCTTGAACACAGGCTTGACCAATGAGCACGAAAAATATAGTTTACACGAGAAACCATAGTTGAGATCCATCTTATGTCAAAGAGGTATATATATAGGAAGTACCAATGGCTTTTCCACCACCTCTTTAATGTCTTATGAATACTATATTTTTTATCCCCCTCATTTCTCTGTAAACTATGACCAGCTTCATCACTGCTTCACTCAAATCTTCAAAACCACAACTATTCAAATCTAGGATTTTATTCTTTTATTCCTTTGCGAAGATCCAAAACAGCAAATGCTTGGGTTCAAGTTGTTATAGTATTCATCCCCTATTAAAGAAGTATCATAGATACTCGTAGCCTACATATTCAGGTTTAAATACCTAAACAATATGATTCTTTTTGCAAAGACCCAAAGCAGTAACATATTCACAAATAAAACGAGACCTTTAGCCGATGACGACCTAGTTCTAAATATAAATCAAGATGAAATCTATAAAAAAAACCAAGAAACCAAGCTTCTATAAGAATCATTCCCAAGCTTTGAACCCCAAGAAGTCAAAATTGGTCAACCAACAACTAAAAGACAAAACTGGGCATTATGGAGGCAATGCATGGCCATGTATCGCAATGCACGGGCGTGCATTGGCCCTCCTTGCTAGGGTGAAGATGAAGTTTGGTGTATGTTAATGTTTAACGTATTAATCTAGTGGTATGTTTGTGTCTTTAGCTATTCGCTCTTAACGCCAGCTTTTAGGTGGGCTTTTTATTATTATCTAAACTTGTCTTTACACTTGTGAGTGTTCTTGATTTTAAAGCGTAAGACCGTAAAACCTTTTTAATCAAACTTCTATTGATGCTTGTACGTCTTTATACAAGCGGTTCTTGATAAGCCAAGGCTTTGTTAATATTAATAAGGTCGTACATCTTTATACGAACTTGTTATGAGACTAAGAATTGGTGAACTTATGTTGGGAATGGTACGTATTTATACATGGTCCCATTGTTACATTGCCTCTCGGTGAACAAAGACTAATCACTCTTTCAATAATAATAACTAAGCACTTAAGTTTGATGTCCTAAACCAACTCGAAGATAATACCAAAGAGTTGAGGGTAACGATGTCCCTAGCTGGGAGTCCTACCATTTTATCATTAAAGATAATAATTCGTGAACCAAATGTCGTGAGGACGAGGCTCTAGCGGTGACCCGGGTCACACATATGTATTAGTCATACCACTGGATTAGTCAACTTAACATTATCATATACCAAGTGGATTCGAAGCCCAAAGCAATACTCCTCGTGACCTGATCATTTCCGAGATATTTACTTTCCTGCTATTTACTATTCTATTATTTACATTCCTATTACACACATCACGCACGTTTTTACTTTTCTGCTATTTACTTTACCGTCATTTACTTTTCTGTCATTTACTTTTCTGCTTCACAAACACACAAAACCCACTCACTAATTAAACTGGCTAAACGATAAGAAAAGTTGAGTATTGGAACTCGACCATGTCCATTGGTTCGATACGTGGTTCTTACTTAAACTATATTACGTTGAGATTGGTACACTTGCCATTGTGTGTTTTAAGTTTGAGTATTTATCATTTATAAATTTAAAACCTGATCTCGTGAAACCAAAATCTCTAAATATTATTATATAATATTTACTATATCAAACACAACACATCATGTTTTTGGCACCGTTGCCAGGGACACAGTGATTTCAAGAAAAATTCAAGTTAACGGATTAGCCTTATCATTTTCCATCTGTTTTTTTGTTACGTTTTGTTGGAGGTAGTATATGATCCATAGCTCCACTATTGGTTTATATCAACCTTTAGCAGAGCCCGAAATATTCTTTCACCGCCGAATACGAGAAAATCGTGCTAGAAAAATGGCCGTAGAAAATCGCACTATTTTTGAATTTGCAAGACCGTCACTAGAAGCTTTGGGGTCTAGTATCACAAGGCCAACGGTTGACGCTAACAACTTTGAGATCAAATCTCATATCAATCACATGATCCAATCGTCATGCACTTTCCATGGATTACTCGATGAAGATCCACATGCCTCCGAATGTTTCCCTTCTCCTTAAGTGTGACATCCTACAATTTAGGGTTAACTCCGTTAGAGAAATCCAGTTAAAGTTAACCTATCTAACCCTATCCCAAACTTCAAGGACTGCTTCTTCCAATATTCAAACTCAAACCACAAGGACTAATTATGTAATTAGGCAAAACCTAGTTTAATTGACTTTGAAAGTCAAAATCTCATGCTCTTATGTTTGGGTTGACTTTAGAAAGTCAAACAGTCAAGTTCTTAACCCAAACTCAAACCCTAGGGATTGACTCTGCCAACTTTGTAAGCCTAAATGCATGAAATTAAATGGTATGGTTAGAATCGCAACTTCCCATTTGATAAAAGCCCTATGAATCTAACTCCTGTCAGTATCAAATTAACCAAGATCAAAGATCTAGGGTTCATGAGCTTCCTGATTAATCGAATCCTAATCCACACTCGTTTTAAATCAAATTAATTTATACTAACAGATTCTCTATTCCAATTTTGTTGAAAGCCCTATGATTCTAACAAGTTCTTATATCAGAATCCTTCGATTCGATTCTGAGTTCATAACCTAGGGTTTCGACCCGTTTTTCTTTAATTAAACCGTATTAACCTCATTGTTTTTCCGGTTAAGCACATACATAGGTTCGCAATCATTCGTTTAACAAAACCCTCTTTTACTATTTCGATCTTTGGTAAACGAAATTGATGGATTGGGAGGGATTTTAGGATCGAGTCGCGTGGGAGGGATGAACACAGAAGTGTTCATGATTAAAACTTTTCGAAACTGGTTTTGAATGCGAAAGCCTAGCGGGCGGGACTGGTTAAGGTGTTGGTGCGTGGGAGAGGAGACATAGGTTCGAGTCCTCCAGCTCTCTTTTCTTTTTAAACATATTTTTAAAGATTATTTTTAATATAAAACCCACCCCTGTGTAATTATAATAATATATTAAGGTGTTTTAGGCTCGTAAACCACCCGTAGGCTCGGGTTAAGTTTTATTTAATATTTTTCACATTTAAAATAATGTGTTTATATTATTTACATACCACGACTCCAAACGGAATAATATATTTATATTCTTTTCAAACCCGTAAGTCAAAATTAAAAATATTATATATACTTTTTTGATATTTTTACCACGTTTATAAACATTGTATAATGTTTCAAATTTATAAATAATATAATTATTTATATTATTTACCCTCGTTTATTAACCTCGAATAAAAATAATATATATATTATTTTTTCCACGTAATTTGTTATTGTACTATTTGTTTTCTTCAAACTTAAAATAATATAATATGTTATATTATTTTCTTAGATCATTATTAAATAGTACAACCACATGAATATTTATTTATTAATATTATTCGTAATTGGAAACGTTCGACACAAAAAGTAATTTATCTTAAATATTATATTAAGAAATCCCTTATTCCCGTGGACAAGTTCGTCTACTCTTTAATCGCTAGTGCGTCTTTGGACGTTCACTCTTCTATGTCGTCGTCACAACATCCCGTGTGTCCCTAATTATTATGCTTATAATTTAGAGCATATGTAGGCGGTTCACAGACAAACTCTTGTGTTTTCCATTGCATCCTTGTGTAGTGCTACTCGTACACAACTCAGGTGAGTTTACATAGCCCCTTTTTCACTTTTACATTCTATGGGGTGAAACATGATTACATTCAAACTACTTACAATTATTACAATTCAAACATTATGATCATGTGTGCAATTTGTGCCTTATGCTTAAACACTATTTGTGCAAACAACATTTACATACTTTTTGTGCATAGTGTAAGTGCAATCATTAACTCTGTACAAGCTGACGGTATACAATGACAGATCTATTGTGTCTGACCAACCCACCCGGTTAGGGTGATTGTTGTCGAAAACACTTAAGGATAACCTGCTTGTTATGTCTATCAGTCACAAAGTTTGATTGTGCGCCCAGTTTAAACAATAGTGATTCTTCATAATTGCCTTATTAATCCATGTATCATATGAATTGTACACAAACTCTTGATATTACTTGTGGTGTCAAAACCTATGTATGCTCACCAACTATTTTTAGTTGACCCTTTTTTAATCATGTTTCAGGTACTAGTGTATGAGATCATATGCAAGATACAACATATAGGATTTGGACTTACTGAACAAAGAACTAGAACATGTGGATGTATTTGATTTTGGTTGTTGATTGAACTTATGTAACGAAATCTTGATGTAATTAATATATGAAATTTTAGCTTGATCATGTGCTTATGAACAGTCTACACGTCCGCTCCAACGTATTCCGCCGTCGGTTGGGGTGTGACAGATTGGTATCAGAGCCATGGTTATAGGGAATTAGGTTATTAGAAACCAATGACCTAGTCTGTATCCTTAGGACACCCCCTCATGTTATTTTATACAATACATGTTATCTTAGGTATTACATTTCATAATACAATACATGTTATTTTATAAGCTACGTTACTTGATAACTTACATGTTTACAAAATAATTGCTATTTAGGTAATACTTTATTTGTCACAATGTTTGATTACATGCTACCTATTTGATTCCATTAAATGTCATCATAAGCCTTACTATACACTTATTCTATTCAAAGGCTTCCTATACCCTCATTCTTACACACTAGGAATTATGTCACCATCATCAATTATGAATAAGACTTAAACCCTTGGGCCTCATGGCCCAGTCCGAAATGATTTCTCATCATGACCATGAGCCCAAACAATAGTGTTATTAGTACATAATAGCTGGAAGAGCGGGTGTAGACCCATAGGAGATTCTGACTAAGGAAAGACTGGTACTTAAGTGTGTCCCTTGTGACCCACCCCTCTTTCCAGAGAATTCTCTTCGTGTGTACACTACTTATAGGTCAAATGTTACTTCTAACGTACTATTGTGAAAACTCAGTGTTATGACTAGTCAAACTCTGAACTCATGAAAACTTCTATACCTAACATATAACATGTTTTATCACATACAATATCTTACTCTTCTGCTAGACATGGACTCCTACTTTCCTCCCTCCCCGGTGTACTATCCTGAGACAGGGTCTGAACCGGAAGAAGACATCGGATCACCATCACCAGACAATCAGACACTGACACCCCCAGCTGCTAGATCCATGTTCGACATAAGAGCGGATTCGTTTAGGAGCAACGGCCTGAGACTCCGAGCATCTGAACCACCCCCATCAACAAACCCTTATCAGGCACCTCACCGACACAACCAGCTGCCATCCCCTCTGAGAGACCCTACATAGGACCTGACCCATACGACTCAAACCCAAGAGCAAGACAAACCATGGCACCCACTAGTGCTATAGGAGTCCCAGTTGATGCCACCAACCAGTATGTGAGTACTGCATAAATCATGAGACAAGGGATGGAGCATGGGATAAGGCACGACCTGCTAGGGCAGCGAATAGACAACCTTTTGGGTCAAGTATGGTACCAGGAAGACCTGATTTCAAATCTAGGTACCCACATTGACATGATGGAAGGAGACCAAGATATATTTGACGAACGCATAGAAGCAACTAGAGCTGAGGACCGGTTTGCTATCCGAGTAACCATAGCGATGTTCTTGGTGCTCATCTGCTTCCTAGTGGTAAGCTACCTGAGGCGTTAGCTGGATTTTTCTATTTCTTGTCTTTAAAATTTCAATTTGAGAACCACTTCTTTATGTTTGGAATAAGTATTCAACATTTCATCATTCAATGATAAGACTTATCTTACAACTTAAATGCCATCATTCGTTTATTTAATATTATGAGTATAAAATACATCCGTCATATTTTCGTCAAAGATCACCCAAACATCATCTTTTCATTCATTGCAATTTAGTACGCGTACCTAAGTCTTCTTGTAAACAAATCATTTTATTATCTGATTTAAACAACATCGTTATTTTGTTCAAACAAAGTAAAACCTTTATCAAACCCTTAGTTTATAAATATTATCTGGAATATAATTTTTCTATAAACATTTTCACCTTGTAAGGAAACTTAATAGAACTTGTTTTATAAAAACATTGTCTTAATTAATAATTAATTATGACTTTTACTTCGTTAAATTAAATATTATTAAATCTTAGCTTAATTATTAAATGATTTAGCCATTATTTTTCCCTTGAAACATTCTCCTTATAATAATAAAATAATTTTATTTATTCATCCATTTATCTAGTTATTCAACTTATTATTTTCACTATTTTATTAATTTATAAATAATAATAAATTACAATTATTTGTTTATTCACCAACTAAAAGCACAAATCAGTTATTCAGAAGCACATCATTCTAAACACCTATAAAACCTTCTCGTTATCTTGCACCTTCGGAAATATACGAACATACTAGACACTTCAAGGAGATGAATCCTTTCGCGTAGGCGTTAACCATCCATATAAACCTCAAGAAGATTAAGAATTTAAAACCCAACTCCCACATTATACATGAACGTCAAGCAACACGCTTGTCCATAACACTCGACCACCCACAAAATTCAATAGTTTACATTACTCATTAGATTCAGTAACTTACATATGAGAATTCACACGATACATAACACTGGATTTATCACATGATACATGAAACTTGTTTGTTTGCAATATACATAATACTAGATTTAGCACATGATACACAATACTAGATTGTTCAAATGATACATAATACTTGGTTGAATACAAGATACATAATACTAGATTTAACACGTGATACGCAATACTAGATTGATCACATGATACATGATACATGGTTGAATGCAATATACATGATACTAAATTGATCACATTATACATGAAACTTATTTGTTTACAATATACATGATACTAAGTTGTTCACATTATACGTGAGACTTATTTGTTTATAATGTACATGATACTAGATTAAACATGAAACTTGGATGTTTACATTATACACGGAACTAGTTTGGGTATAATTGTTGCAATTGATGGATCACAAGACATGATAATTTGCTTTATCCATGAAGATTGAAAATTGCATACTTTAAAGCTACTCGGGGTTTGACATATTCTTGTTCAAACACGAGAAAGCTGTAAAACTTCTAAACAACTCGGGGTTTGACGTATTCTTGTTCAAACACGAAGAAGCTATGGAACTCTAAGTTATGCCACATTATTACTCTTTAGTTTTCTGATTGACCTTACTATCTAGGGGCACAGTTATTTATTAGCAACTCATACGTGAAAACAATAGATGTGAACTAAGTATTTTTGTGTCCTCTCTTGACCCACACAACGGGATGATCTATACGGACCATGCGATGAATTGAGTAATTACGGGTGCACACGTAATTATAAAAGTCAGCGCATGGAAAACATAGTAAATTCTGTCGTGCGTTATGACATAAAACCTATCGTGATATATAATAACGAAACTGCTGCGATACGATAAGGGCATGGTGGATACGCCGCTGGAACTTCCTATATATAAGTGTTCATGTCATATCTTCAGAAGTAGCGTTGTTCGTGTCACGTGACGTTTTATGATATTTTTACCTTGACCAATGTTTGTGAAACCTCCTATCTAGTGACATTTCTTGAACATATTACACTACATCCTAAGCAAGTTTTGATCATCAAATTCTCATCGTTCCCATTTCAAGTGATGCATTCCATCTTTGAAGTCCAAAATGTTTTTCAACAGTTTTTCCCCTCAACTCTCTTCAAACTAAATCCACTATCATCATTCATGCCTGACTTTGAATATCAAACCTAAATATTGTTATCAATCGTACTCCCCAAACCAACAATCAAAGCTTATTGGGAATCTAAACGTGACCCTGAGTTTACTTGGGAACGTGAGAATCAAATAAAGCTTAAGTATCCCCATCTGTAAGCACTTCACGACAAACACCTAAGGTAGTATTCTATTTTTTGGAATGAAAATTCTTTCAACTAGGGGATGATGTGACATCCGACAATTTAGGGTTAACTCCGTTAGAGAAATCCAGTTAAAGTTAACCTATCTAACCCTATCCCAAACTTCAAGGACTGCTTCTACCAATATTCAAACTCAAACTACAAGGACTAATTATGTAATTAGGAAAAACTTAGTTTAATTAACTTTGAAAGTCAAAATCTCATGCTCTTATGTTTGGGTTGACTTTAGAAAGTCAAACAGTCAAGTTCTTAACCCAAACTCAAACCCTAGGGACTGACTCTACCAACTTTGTAAACCCAAATGCATGAAAGTAGAGGGACTGTTTCTGTATTTACCCAAAAGTCAATTTTGTTGAATTTGAAAGTCAAACCCATACCCTTTGATCCCAATTCGAATTCGTAATCAAAGATATGCGTGGAATTGTAACTGTAATACACTTCAATGCCATAAACGACCGTGATTGAGTCATTATATGCTAATTAACCCCAATTATACTCATTTAACTCAAAACCGTCGAAACCACGTCGCATGCTATCAAATTCACATCAATTCGTTTGTCATTTCACAATCCAATACCCCTGCACACCTTAAACAAGACTCTAAGAAGCTAATGCACGCATCAATTTAATCAGAATCGCAACAGAGGGCACCGGAGGGCAAACCAGTCACAGTCAGCACAAGTTCTAGTCGAACACAGTCAATTCGAATACTTACCTGGTAAATTCTTGCACCCTTAGTTTCATTTGTGTCTTTAGGTTGAAAGCCCTATCATTATCGGGGCTTATAACATCGATTCGATCATAATCCCGATTCTAGGGTTCATCATAAACCGGTTTAATAGAACTCTACACTAAACGCAATCTTAATTCAATTAAATAGTATGGTTACAATCACAACTTCCCATTTGATAAAAGCCCTATGAATCTAACTCCTGCCAGTATCGATTTGACCAAGATCAAAGATCTAGGGCTCATGAGCTTCCTGTTTAATCGAATCGTAATCCACACTCATTTTAAATCAAAATAATTTTTACTAACAGATTCTCTATTCCATTTTTGTTGAAAGCCCTATGATTCTAATAAGTTCTTATATCAGAATCCTTCTATTCGATTCTGAGTTCATAACCTAGGGTTTCGACCCGTTTTTCCATAATTAAACCATATTAACCTCATTGTTTTTGTGATTAAGCATATACATAGGTTCGCACTCATTCGTTTAACAAAACCCCTTTTTACCGTTTCGATCTTTGGTAAACGAAATTGATGGATTGGGAGAAATTTTAGGATCGAGTCGCATGGGAGGGATGAACACAAAAGTGTTCATGATTAAAACTTTTCGGAACTGGTTTTGAATGCGAAACCCTAGCGGGCGGGACTGGTTAAGGTGTTGGTGCGTGGGAGAGGAGACCAGGTTCGAGTCCTCCAACCCCCTTTTCTTTTTAAACATATTTTTAAAGATTATTTTTAATATAAAACCCGTCCCTATGTTATTATAAAAGTATATTAAGGTGTTTTAGCCTCGTAAATCACCCGTAAGCTGGGGTTAAGTTTTATTTAATATTATTCACATTTTAAAATAATATTTTTAAATTATTTACAGACCACGACTTCAAACGAAATAGTATATTTATATTATTTTCAAACCCGTAATCAAAATTAAAAATATTATATATGTTTTTATGATACTTTACCACGTTTATAAACATTGTATAAAGTTT
Source organism: Smallanthus sonchifolius (assembly GCA_023525975.1). Taxonomy (NCBI): domain Eukaryota; kingdom Viridiplantae; phylum Streptophyta; class Magnoliopsida; order Asterales; family Asteraceae; genus Smallanthus; species Smallanthus sonchifolius. The sequence goes on along the minus strand of CM042022.1, from coordinate 56,179,616 downwards.
CAAATTTATAAATAATATAATTATCTATATTATTTATCCTTGTTTATTAACCTCGAATAAAAATAATATATATATATATATATTATTTTGGCCACGTAATTAGTTGTTGTACTATTTTTTTTCTTCAAACTTAAAATAATATAATATGTTATATTATTTTCTTAGATCATTATTAAATAGTACAACCACACGAATATTTATTAATTACTATTATTCGTAATTGGAAACGTTCGACACAAAAAGTATTTTATCTTAAATATTATATTAAGAAATCCCTTATTCCCGTGGACAAGATCGTCTACTCTTTAATCGTTAGTGCGTCTTAGGACGTTCACTCTTCCGTGTCATCGTCACAACATCCCATGTGTCCCTAATTATTATGATTATAATTCTAGGGCATACGTAGGCGGCTCACAGGCAAACTCTTGTGTTTCCATTGCATCCTTGTGTAGTGCTACTCGTACACAACTCAGGTGAGTTTACAAAGCCCCTTTTTCACTTTTACATTCTTTGGGGTGAAACATGATTACATTCAAACTACTTACAATTATTACAATTCAAACATTATGATCATGTGTGCAATTTGTGCCTTATGCTTGAACACTATTTATGCAAACAACATTTACCTACTTTTTTTGCATAGTGCAAGTGCAATCATTAACTCTATACAAAGCTGACGGTATACAATGATAGATCTATTGTGTCTGACCAACCCACCCGGTTAGGGTGATTGTTGCCAAAAACACTTAAGGATAACCTGCATGTTATGCCTATCAGTCACAAGGTTTGAGTGTGTTCCCAGTTTAAACAATAGTGATTCTCCATAATTTCCTTATTAATCCATGTATCATATGAATTGTACACAAACTCTTGATATTACTTGTGGTGTCAAAACCTGTGTATGCTCACCAACTATTGACCCTGTTTTTTTATCGTGTTTCAGGTACTAGTGTATGAGATCATATGCAAGAAACAACATATAGGATTTGGACTTAGTGAAGAAAGAACTAGAACATGTGGATGTATTTGGTATTGGTTGTTGATTGAATTTATGTAATGAAATCTTGATGTAATTAATATATGAAATTTTAGCTTGATCATGTGCTTATGAACAGTCTACACGTCCGCTCCAACGTATTCCGCCGTCGGTTGGGGTGTGACATTAAGGGAACGAGCTAAGGCATGGCTAAACTCTCTTCCTACCGGGTCAATCACTACATTGGGGTGATCTTGCTCAGAAATTCCTATCAAAATACTTCGCGCCAGTAAAAACTGCTAAATTGAGAAATGATATTACCAATTTCACCCAGGAAGATGGTGAATCATTATGTGAGGCATGGTGTGACACCCGACATTTCAGGTCAATATCCGTACATGTATTAAACAATTTTACATTATAATTATTCTTGTGATTTACTTAATTTCACAAACAAGGACATGAAGGTCTAACAAAAAAAAACCGAACATTGTCTCATTTCATATTTTGGTAATTCTAGGAGTTACTGGTTCACGTGTCATATAAACCGAATTTATTTACCCCTTTAAAACTTTAATGGATGTTAATACCATTAATAAATTAGTGGTAAAAACAAATTGTTTGATTTATTTTGACCCAAACCACCCACCCTTGACTATTCCGCCGAAGTGCAGAGAAAACCATTCCCCCCATCCTCACGTCCCATTTTACCATATTTTCAGATATAACCCATACCCTTTCACTCAAAACTCTCACAAACCTTTTATCTCTCTCATTTTCTTACGAAAATCTTCTCATTTCTCTTCAAAATCGAAGCCAAGTTTTAAGGCAAAAATCCACCACAATCCAGTGTTTTAAGAAGATTTCAAGTGTTTCTAAAGAAAGTTTAACATAAGATTCGAGACTCTTCTCTGTTTTCTTTCATCATTTTCATCTCGATTTTAAGGTAAAAACTCAATACTATCCACTTTATTTTCTTTAAAACCGTATCTAAGCATACAAAATGTTCAAATCGCAAGCAAGATAACAAGAAAAGTGTGTCAAATTCAAGTTTTAAAACATAAATATGTAGGACTGATTCTGTCAAACAGAAGTCCATTAATCGAAACTAGAAGTTTCGATACCAGTTAACTCAATCGAAACTATAGTTTCGATACCTGTCTAGTCAATCAAAACTAGGAAGTTTCGATACCTATTGCCCAATCGAAACTAAGTAGTTTCGATGCATATTGCTCAAATCGAAACTAGGAAGTTTCGATATCTAATCTGCACAATCGAAACTAGGAAGTTTCGACAACTGTCCTACTCAATCGAAACTAGGTAGTTTCGATACCCAACTACTCAATCGAAACTAGGAAGTTTCGACACTCAATTGCCCAATCGAAACTATGAAGTTTCGATACCTGTGTCAGTCCCCTTTTGGGCAGTAACTAAGATCAATTTTTATAACAAAACAAGTGTTGAAAATCTAAGAAGACATTTAAACAAAAGCAACCAGATTTACAAGGTCGGTGAACAATTTGCAATATAAGACGTTTGGTCTTAACACAATTTACCTTTGGTATCTAGGGTACGAATAATCAAGGTTGACTACAACAAGTATCATTACAAGGATACACAAACTCAAGGTGAGTTTCACGGCCCCTTTTTACTGTTTTCTAATATTTGGGGGAAGAACATACTTCAACTATTTTATGGGATAACAAGAGAATAAGACACGACTTTATGTTTACATGGGATGAGAACAACACATTGGAGGCCGCTAAAGTCCCCTGGAACAACATAGTAACCATTAACTGTAGCCTAGGGTCCTATGAATAGTACTATGGAGAGTGACGTCTCCCGGTCATGGTTAGTCGCGCTAACCATAATCTGGAGGATTTATGGCCGCATAGAACCTGATAACGCTTATTAGGGGCTCACACATGTCATGGTTTGGTTACGCCTCATGTATGAACATATTATTTGTATTCCTAGCTAGTTTACAAATGGGTCAAACACTTCTTATTCTGTTTATCACATACAACTGAACTATTTATGAACAAACGAAGTTTACAAAGAACTATTTGATTAAACATGTGAACTCACCAACCTCGTGTTGACAAATTTTAAGTATGTTTTTCAGGAAATTGATGTGATCACAAGGTTAGCAATGTAGATTACATGCATACAAGATGGATACAACTTTTGGGGGGATTTCTCTTGTACAACTCATTGTAATAGAGTCATATTTGTGAAATCTTCACTTTTTGTAAACTCAGATTACATTTTTGTAATGCAAAACATTAAACTTATTTATGTATCCATTTATCATGTATGTGTTTGCGGTAATCATATGCTTTGGAAACCATGAACGTCGTGCCTCGCGTTTCCGCCATGGCGGGGTGTGACAGATTGGTATCAGAGCCATTGATTATAGCGAACTAGGAATCTAAATTGGAACCTAGTCTATAATTTAAATGACTCACTAAAACGTTTTCATTGCATGAGCATTGCATAACCAGTCATCATGTTTTATGGATATTGTAGTCACAAGCATGTCGTCACATTCACACTCTGACCCCGTCTCTGATACTGAATCAAACGAGGAACTTTCCGCTGCACGCTCCAAAAATCGAGTGCAAACCCGCAGCTCCACACCACCCAATTTCGCTCTGGGAGAACCGCCTATAATCTACCGAAAGAAAAGCGGAGGACCAATTAAAGTACAAAGTGCTAGGAAGAAGGTTCGACTTCCGCGCAAGAGAAACATGGCAGCCCGTGACCCGAAAGACTTGGAGACCGATGAGGAACTATCTAGGAAACGACCCTGCTACCACCCTACTGCAGGAACTATCCGTTGGATGCCTCGAACTCTGGCATGATGGAGGGAGATGGAGAGCATCCCATCTACCTTTGAGCTCGGAGAGTCTTCCAATTCTCCAACACCCCTACCCCACACTGGGGAAGCCATGGAGCTCACAGTGCCTACCTTGGTAGCACGAGTTCGTACGCATGAGGAGCGTCTTGATGATCTCCTAGATGACATCCGGGCACATGGGGATGCAGCCACGCGACTTCGTCAAGGGCTCGGATCTAGAGTTCAGACTCTGGAAGACCACACCCGAGACATACAGGGTGCCACAAACTATCTAGAGTTGAGAGCTGACATGGACTGGCAGTTCACTGTTACGGTCCGAGACATGGTGGAGGCACTGGAAGAAAGGACGTTGGCTGCAGAATTTGTGGCGAGAGCTAGCTTTGTCATGGCGGGACTTGCCATGATGATTGGATTGTACTCTCACTTCTTCTTTTAAACCTATTACGGGCGGGTTGTGCCCGTAGTACATTAAGTAGTTTGAAACTTTAGTACTGATGAGGTCATGTGAACCCATCCTTTTTGTATCCATATCTTTTGGGAACAATGTACTATAGATGTTTTAACTATGTATGTGATGGTTTATATTGTAGTGATGGTTGTTTACGTTTGATGTTGTTGTATCCTTATGTCATGCTCTATCATTATTGTCATATAATGTTGTTTCTTTTTAATTGATATGTTAGAAAGAACATCATGGCGCCTAAGCGTAGGACAACCCGTAACACTACTGGTGACAACAACGAGGCGATTTCTCCAAACGTGGAACAACTCATAGCACAACGAGTAGCTGCTGCCATGGAGCAGTATGAGGCAAATCGAAATAGTGGAGGGGGAAACGGCAGCGGTACCGGCGGAGGAGGTGCAGGAGGTAGCGGTACAGCCGGAGGTTCTGGAGGTAATAGAATAAATAAGCCGTAACACATAGTCATGATCCGAATTAATGACATTATGACTTGTAAATCTACAGATGCTCCAAATAGAAAGTGCTCCTATAAGGCTTTTCTATCTTGCAAACCCCGTAACTTCAATGGCACCGAGGGTGCAGTTGGGTTAATGAGATGGATAGAGAAGATGGAATCAGTGATTGATATCAGTGAATGCACTGCTGACTGCATGGTGAAGTATTCTACATGCTCACTCACTGATAAAGCTTTAACTTGGTGGAATTCACAAGTAAAGACTTTGGGAAGGCAGACAGCATATGAGTTATCATGGGAAGACCTAAAAGCCATGATGATCGAGGAATACTGTCCTCGAAATGAGTTGCAAAAGATCGAATCTGAAATGTGGAATTTACAAATGATAGGAGATAATGTTGCTGGTTACACTGACCGATTCAATGAGTTAGCAATCTTGGTTCCACACATGGTTACCCCAGAATACAAGAAAGTTGAAAGATATTTGTGGGGTCTCGCACCTCAAATTCGAAGTCTAGTGACTTCATCGAACCCTATGGATGCCAAGAGCGCCATAACTCTAGCTTTCAAGCTGAGGGATAATGCTGTACGTGATGGTTTGTTTGAGAAGAAGGAGACCGAAGAAGGGAGGTCTGGGGAAAAGAGGAAATGGTTTGGAAAACCAATTAATCAAAACAAGAATCAAATTTACAAGAGACCTGAAACTATAAAATCCTTTGTTGCCAACACTGTGGAACAAAATGGATACCTTGGAGCACGACCAAGGTGTGACAAGTGTGGATATCATCACAGTGGAAAGTGTACCCAATGTGGAAAATGTAAAAAGTATGGACATCTAACCCATAACTGTATGAGCAATGCGAACCCTAATAAGATAAATCAAGTAGTAGTAAAAGTCAACCCAGGAACAGAAAGGATGAATCAAGGATGCTTTGAGTGTGGAGATCCAAAGCACTTCAGAAAAGACTGTCCAAAGTTGAAGAACTGAAACGACAATCAGGCCCGTGGAAGAGCATTTGTGATGGGGGCTGGTGACGCACGACAAGATCCAAACATTGTCACTGGTACGTTCCCGATAAATAATCACTATGCCTCTATACTTTTCGATACGGGTGCTGATATGAGTTTTGTGTCAAATGACTTTAAGTCCCTACTCGGTATTAAGCCCAACAAACTAGAACAAAAGTATACAATTGAATTAGCGAACGGAAAATTTATTTATACCGGAGAGGTCATTCAGGGTTGTACCTTATGTCTTAAAAACCACACATTTAGTATAGATCTGTTACCTGTTGATTTAGGAAGCTTTGACGTTGTTATTGGCATGGATTGGTTGTCAAAGAATCATGCCGAGATTGTTTGTTTTGAGAAGATTGTCCAAATCCCACTCCCAAACGGAGAAATTCTTTCTATTCAAGGTGAGAAGAGTGGAGTGGCTTTGAGAATGATAAACTGCATGAAAGCTCGTAAGTATTTACGTAAAGACTATTGCGTATTCCTGGCTCACGTCGTCGAGAAGAAACCCGAGGAACGTCGACTTGAAGATATACCAATCGTTAAGGGTTATCCTGAAGTTTTTCCGAAAGACTTACCTGGATTACCACCACCGAGGCAAGTCGAATTCCGAATCGACTTGGTACCAGGAGCCGCCCCGGTTGCGCGATCACCGTATCGATTAGCACCTTCTGAAATGCAGGAATTATCAAATCAACTTCAAGAGTTGCTTGATAAAGGTTTCATAAGACCGAGTTTCTCACCTTGGGGAGCTCCGGTCCTATTTGTAAAGAAGAAGGATGGAACCTTTAGGATGTGTATTGATTACCGAGAATTAAACAAGCTTACAATCAAAAACCGATACCCGCTTCCTCGAATAGATGATTTGTTTGATCAACTACAAGGTTCTAGCTTCTACTCTAAGATCGATCTACGTTCGGGGTATCATCAACTAAGAATCCAAGAAGAAGATGTACCGAAGACAGCATTTAGGACTCGTTATGGCCACTACGAATTCCTAGTTATGCCATTTGGTTTGACGAACGCACCGGCTGTTTTCATGGATCTCATGAACCGAGTGTGCAAACCATACTTGGATAAATTCGTTATAGTATTTATCGATGACATATTGATATATTCACGAACCAAGGAGGAACATGAACATCATTTGAAATTAATCTTGGAACTACTCAGGAATGAGAAGCTTTATGCTAAATTCTCTAAGTGTGAGTTTTGGATCCGAGAGGTTCACTTTCTCGGACACGTTATCAATAAGAATGGTATCCATGTGGATCCATCCAAGATTGAAGCCATCAAAAACTGGGAAGCACCAAATACTCCGACAGAAGTACGTCAATTTTTGGGTTTGGCCGGTTATTACAGACGATTCATCGAGAATTTTTCAAAAATAGCCTTGCCTTTGACCACATTAACCCAGAAAAAAAAGAAGTATGATTGGAGTGACAAGCAAGAGTCAGCTTTTCAATTACTGTAGCAGAAACTGTGTAGTGCACCAATCTTATCCCTTCCTGAGGGAATTGACAATTTTGTCGTATACTGCGATGCATCACACCAAGGACTTGGTTGAAAGTTAATGCAAAGAGACAAAGTCATCGCATATGCCTCACGACAACTAAAAGTGCACGAAAAGAATTATACGACCCATGACTTGGAATTGGGTGCAGTTGTGTTTGCACTCAAGATTTGGAGACATTATCTTTACGGTACAAGATGCACTATCTTTACTAATCACAAGAGTCTTCAACATATCTTCGATCAAAAGGAACTTAACATGAGACAGCGTCGTTGGGTAGAGCTACTGAATGATTACGACTGTGATATCAAGTATCACCCTGGAAAAGCCAATGTCGTAGCAGACGCTTTAAGTCGCAAAGAATGGGTTAAAACACTCCGTGTTCGTGCCCTAGAATTGACAATTCATACGAGCCTCACGACTCAAATTCGGATGGCACAACAAGAGGCAATCAAAGAAGAAAACATTCAGAATGAAGCTTTGCGAGGAATGATAAAGCAATTGGAGTCTAAGTCAGATGACGCTTTATACTTCATGAATAGAATTTGGGTGACACGTTTTGGTAACTTACGGGAGTTAGTTATGGACGAAGCCCACAAGACTAGGTACTCCATTCACCCAGGTTCAGATAAGATGTATAAGGATCTAAAAGAATTGTATTGGTGGCCTAATATGAAAGGAGATATTGCCACATATGTCAGTAAGTGCTTAACATGTTCAAAAGTAAAAGCCGAACATCAGAAACCGTCTGGCTTGTTACAACAACCTGAAATTCCCCAATGGAAATGGGAACAAATTTCTACGGATTTTATCACGAAATTACCCAAGACGTCCAGTGGTTATGATACCATATGGGTAATTGTCGACCGTTTAACAAAATCAGCTCATTTTCTACCTATCAAAGAGACAGATAAAACCGAGAAACTTGCTAAGCTTTATATCAAGGAAATTGTGGCTAGGCATGGAGTGCCAATTTCTATTATCTCTGATAGAGACAGCAAATTTGTGTCTAGAATCTGGAAATCATTACAAGAAGCCATGGGCACACGTCTTGACATGAGCACAGCATATCACCCACAAACAGATGGTCAAAGCGAAAGGACCATTCAAACTTTAGAGGATATGCTCCGTGCGTGTGTAATTGATTTCGGAGGTAATTGGGATACTCATTTACCGTTAGCGGAGTTTTCCTACAATAACAGCTACCACACGAGCATTAAGGCAGCTCCGTTTGAAGCTTTATATGGTCGTAAATGCCGCTCACCGTTATGTTGGGCGGAAGTTGGTGAAAAACATTTGACAGGCCCTGAGATTGTCCAGGAAACCACAGATAAGATCTTCAAAATTAAGGAACGTTTAAAAGCGGCCCGAGATAGATAAAAGAGCTATGCTGATAACAGACGGAAACCATTAGAATTTCAAATTGGTGACCGAGTAATGTTAAAAGTCTCACCATGGAAAGGCGTTGCAAGGTTTGGTAACCGTGGTAAGCTCAACCCTAGATACGTTGGACCATTCGAAATACTGGCTAGGGTTGGCCCTGTAGCCTACAAACTCAAGCTATCACAAGAACTAAGCAACGTACACGATACATTTCATGTGTCGAATCTCAAAAAGTGTCTATCAGACGAGACTTTGATCATACCGCCTGATGAAATTCACATTGATGATAAACTTCACTTCATCGAGGAACCAATTGAGATTACAGATTGGAAAGTTCAAAGGCTGAGACGTAGTCGAATCAAACTGGTTAAAGTACGTTGGAACTCAAAACGTGGTCCTGAGTATACATGGGAACGAGAGGACCAAATGAAAACAAAATACCCGTCCTTGTTTAAGGATACACCAGTTCAAGCTGACACGAATTGAATTTCGGGACGAAATTCTTTTAACAAGGGGAGAATGTGACACCCGACATTTCAGGTCAATATCCATACATGTATTAAACAATTTTACATTATAATTATTCTTGTGATTTACTTAATTTCACAAACAAGGACATGAAGGTCTAACAAAAAAAAACCGAACATTGTCTCATTTCATATTTTGGTAATTCTAGGAGTTACTGGTTCACATGTCATATAAACCGAATTTATTTACCCCTTTAAAACTTTAATGGATGTTAATACCATTAATAAATTAGTGGTAAAAACAAATTGTTTGATTTATTTTGACCCAAACCACCCACCCTTGACTATTCCGCCGAAGTGCAGAGAAAACCATTCCCCCCATCCTCACGTCCCATTTTACCATATTTTCAGATATAACCCATACCCTTTCACTCAAAACTCTCACAAACCTTTTATCTCTCTCATTTTCTTACAAAAATCTTCTCATTTCTCTTCAAAATCGAAGCCAAGTTTTAAGGCAAAAATCACCACAATCCAGTGTTTTAAGAAGATTTCAAGTGTTTCTAAAGAAAGTTTAACAGAAGATTCGAGACTCTTCTCTGTTTTCTTTCATCATTTTCATCTCGGTTTTAAGGTAAAAACTCAATACTATCCACTTTATTTTCTTTAAAACCGTATCTAAGCATACAAAATGTTCAAATCGCAAGCAAGATAACAAGAAAAGTGTGTCAAATTCAAGTTTTAAAACATAAATATGCAGGACTGATTCTGTCAAACAGAAGTCCATTAATCGAAACTAGAAGTTTCGATACCAGTTAACTCAATCGAAACTATAGTTTCGATACCTGTCTACTCAATCGAAACTAGGAAGTTTCGATACCTATTGCCCAATCGAAACTAAGTAGTTTCGATGCATATTGCTCAAATCGAAACTAGGAAGTTTCGATATCTAATCTGCACAATCGAAACTAGGAAGTTTCGACAACTGTCCAACTCAATCGAAACTAGGTAGTTTCGATACCCAACTACTCAATCGAAACTAGGAAGTTTCGACACTCAATTGCCCAATCGAAACTATGAAGTTTCGATACCTGTGTCAGTCCCCTTTTGGGCAGTAACTAAGATCAATTTTTATAACAAAACAAGTGTTGAAAATCTAAGAAGACATTTAAACAAAAGCAACCAGATTTACAAGGTCGGTGAACAATTTGCAATATAAGACGTTTGGTCTTAACACAATTTACCCTTGGTATCTAGGGTACGAATAGTCAAGGTTGACTACAACAAGTATCATTACAAGGATACACAAACTCAAGGTGAGTTTCACGGCCCCTTTTTACTGTTTTCTAATATTTGGGGGAAGAAAATACTTCAACTATTTTATGGGATAACAAGAGAATAAGACACGACTTTATGTTTACATGGGATGCGAACAACACATTGGAGGCCGCTAAAGTCCCCTGGAACAACATAGTAACCATTAACTGTAGCCTAGGGTCCTATGAATAGTACTATGGAGAGTGACGTCTCCCGGTCATGGTTAGTCGCGCTAACCACAATCTGGAGGATTTATGGCCGCATAGAACCTGATAACGCTTATTAGGGGCACACACATGTCATGGTTTGGTTACGCCTCATGTATGAACATATTATTTGTATTCCTAGCTAGTTTACAAATGGGTCAAACACTTCTTATTCTGTTTATCACATACAACTGAACTATTTATGAACAAACGAAGTTTACAAAGAACTATTTGATTAAACCTGTGAACTCACCAACCTCGTGTTGACAAATTTTAAGTATGTTTTTCAGGAAATTGACGTGATCACAAGGTTAGCAATGTAGATTACATGCATACAAGATGGATACAACTTTTGGGGGGATTTCTCTTGTATAACTCATTGTAATAGAGTCATATTTGTGAAATCTTCACTTTTTGTAAACTCAGATTACATTTTTGTAATGCAAAACATTAAACTTATTTATGTATCCATTTATCATGTATGTGTTTGCGGTAATCATATGCTTTGGAAACCATGAACGTCGTGCCTCGCGTTTCCGCCATGGCGGGGTGTGACACATGGGAACGTTTTAAAAACATGTTGAGGAAATGTCCTCACGATGGGCTAGAAGTTTGGTTACCAGTATCATCATTCTACAATGCGTTGCAGAATCAATCTCGTCAGACACTCGATGCTACTGCATGTGGTATTTTTGGAAACAAGAGGCCATAAGAAGCTTACAACCTAATTGAGAAAATAGCTATGAACATCTATCAATGGTATAATCAAGAAGTAATAGTGGAGCCAGGCAAGGTATTCATTCTGTCAATATTGTCACTTCACTTTCTGCTCAAGTAGACGCCCTCACCACTCTACTCAATCAACTTAGCAAGGGCAAAACAATCGCTGAGACTATTGAAGAAGTAAAAAGCATCACTGTCGATGCTGAGCATGTTGGCTTTATAGGAACGAATCGCCCGCAGAACAACCTCTACAGTAATACTTAAAATCATGGATGGAGAAATTGTAACATCTCTGATTTTCATTATTTATATTTTAGTTCAATGTGATACATTTCAAACCAAATTCTAGTACACTGACTTGTTCTATTCGTACCTACAATTAAATACTATGCTTCAATGCAAATCCACAAATTTTACACGAGTATATCCTATTAAACTCTACATAAATTCATATTTATGCAAGTTTGTCAATACTGAAAATTTCAAGGACTGATTTTATAAATAAATAACCAGAAACCATAATAGGCACGGTCGCGCCAAGTGCCTTGGCACGGTCGCGCGACTTGCTTTGGAACGGTCGCGGTGCCTTGGCACGGTCGCGCCTCATATGGGCACGGTCGCGCCTCTCATAAGTTGAAACGTAAATGCAGCCTTTATTCACAGGGACGTTCGAATTCGTAACCATTACACAGGTTAATACTATTAACGAGCACAATTAAGTTTTTCAATCACCGAAATTACAACAAGTAAATCCAATTAAATCGATTCGCCTCAAAAATGTCAAACCCTTTCATTATACCAACAATTCCTTCATTTTGATTGCAATCCTCCCAAGCAAAACACATTATCGATCCTCTCTGAAGCTCCCGAAAACATTGAAATAGTCAGAATTGCAGCAGAAGACGTCGGAGGTCTAACCCATCGTTGCCGGAAATCGTTTCTACCGTACACCATCAATTCATCGTCTTTCCGGGTAATTGAAACCTCATACCCATTCGTTTTAGTCTATAGATCAAAAGCCCCAACTTAATTGGGGCTTACAATATGAAAATCATCACAAACCCGAACCTATGTTTTCGTTCAAAATGTTTTAATCTAACTCTACATTGAACACGTTTTAAATACAATTAATATATTCTAATAGACTCGTAATAACCCTACAGATGAAAGCCCTATGAATTCCAACATTAACAATATAAGAATTGGTCAAATTGATTCTGTTTTAGAACAGACACGGTCGCTCTAGCATTCTAGCGCGGTCGTGCTTCATGAGACATGGTCGCGCCAAATACCAGCGTGGTCGTGCCTCACACACTCAGACCCAGTAAAGCCAATGGCTAGACTTGGTCGTGCCTCAAAACCCTAGACACGGTCGTGCATGGCCCAAGACACGATCATGCCTAGTGAACAGCCTAATTATGCATTCTGTTTGGTCTACACGGTCGCGTCCCTGACTAGCACGGTCGTGCCCGTTGTCATAGCATGATCGTGCCTTGTCCCAGGCACGGTCGTGTGTGAGAAAAATCTTAGCAGAATAATTATTTCCATAATTTAAAAAACAATAAGTATTTCAAACTAATTTTTAAATAAAAATAATTGATTTTATAAAATAAATAAATAGAAATTGTTTATTTAAAACTTACAAAATTTAATTTATATTTATTGTTAAACCCTACATTTAAATATTATTTACACAACTTAATTACATATCTTTATGAAAATAAAGTAAGAAAAATTTATATTTAATATAAAACAATCAATACATTTTTATAACAAAATAAATAAGTTACACATTTTATAAATAAATAAATAAGGTAACAATTATTTATTTAATTTACATTTAAACAAAAATTATTTAATTAGGTTATACTTAATTACCCCTACATTATTTTTATAACCAAGTAGATAAATAATAATTATGTAATTTATTTACTTAGTTATTTCAAACTCAAACCCTAATTTTATACAACACCATTCAAGTACAAACCACTAACACTCACAACTCTAATTCCTTATACACACACCCAATCCAACCCTAGACTTAAACATAGACTATTGTACACACTATTGATTCAATACATAATACACTCTAGGTTAACGTTGTGCATTACGAGGAGCTCGTTACTCTCTAGTATCTCATGTTAACTACGCCTTCAAACCAAGTGAGTATTACATAGCCCCTTTTACTCTTTTACACTTTTTGGGGTGGAACATGAACACTATACAACATTATTGCTTACATTTACACAAACTACATAAGTACAAATCCTCTTTACATTCATGTGTGAAAATTTGAGTTTTATGACTGAGTGCTAGGTGTGTTAACTTTTGTATGCGATTTATGAGCAATCATTAACTATTCAAGCCGACGGTAAACAATGATAGATCTATTGAGTCTGACAAACCCACCCAGATTGGGGTGATTGTTACCGACAACACAATTTTGCATGCTAGTTACAAAGGTTTGATTGTACTTGGTTACACAATAGCTGCTCTCCATAAATTCCTTATTTAATCATGTTATGTATGGATTTGTTTATTTATAAACTGTATGCTATCTATATACAAACCTGTGTATGCTCACCAACTTTTTAGTTGACCTTATTTTATTTATGTTTCAGGTACTAATGTGTGATTTGATCAAGATATGCTACATATAGGCCTTGGGACTTAGTTAATTTGAATAAAGGATTCTATGTATTTCAATTATGTTCTTTCTTGGATTTGGTTGTGTTTGGATTATTTGAAATGAAATTGACGTTTAATATATTACAAATTAGTCAACCTTGTACTCATGAACAGTCTACATGTCCCGCCCCGATGATTCCGCCGTCGGTTGGGGTGTGACAGATTGGTATCAGAGCCTTGGTTATAGGGAACTAGGTTATTAGACACCCTTGAGCTAGACTATAACTTTAGGACACCCACTTATGCCATGCTTCATGTTTATGTGATTATGTGCTACATGTTATGTGTTACATGCTATGTGTTACAAGCTTACTATGATTAGTTATTATTTCGTTTTTGATACCTTACTTATTAAAAAAATTCATGACTTATTAGACTATACTTAAATAATAAATTAAATAAACAATATCTCTACCTATACCCTAAAACCTCATAATATTCTTACCTACTTCTCTATCATCATCTTCTTAGCATGTGGAAACTTCATGGATCTAAAACTATAAAAATCTTTTTATACCCTCGTTAAGGTTTTTAAACTTTGTTAATTATTTGAGGACACGTGCAATATGGAAGGGTGACACATGTATTATGGGTTTTCTGTCTAGGAAAGCATTTCGCATAAATCCCAATCAACCGAGGGACCCGTATGCTTTCCTGGGAATTCCCGGGATGAGTGTTTACTTATAGGCTAAAGCATGTCTCCTTGAAAATTATATGAGTTTAATTAACCTTAATGTGTACTATTTGAGTACAATCCCAACTATGAATTACTATTTTATTTGTTATCTTATTCTTTTAAACCCAAACAACATTCATAAGTTCTTACATCTTTTCTTGTCTTGTGAAAATCTGTAGAATGCCTCCCCGTCGTGCTCCCGTGGCCAACACCAACACCGACATCGCTACCATCCTTGCACAACTCGTAACTCTACTCAATAAAGCTTATGGTGCCCCCAATGGTAACCATGGAGCTAATGATGGTAATGGTGGTGCCAACCCATCTCAATGCACCTTCAAGCATTTCAACTCATGTAATCCCCTCAAGTTTTATGGTACTGAAGGAGCTACGGGACTCCTTCAATGGTTCAAAAGTATTGAGAATACCTTTCTCAATAGTGTCTGCCCCGACAATATCCGTGTTCGACATGCCACAAGTGTCTTACAAAAACGGCACTCACGTGGTGGAATGGGGAAAAGAGGAATAGGGGTGTGGATGTAGCAATGGCCTTAACTTGGGATGAGGTTAAAAGGCTAATGACTGAGGAATTCTGTCCTCGAAATGAAGTAAAGAAACTCGATGCCGAATTTTGGGATCTTGCCCAAGATAGTGGTGAAAACTTGGCATATACAATTCGGTTCGATGAGTTGAGGCTCCTCGTGCCCCACATGGTCACACCTTTATCCCGCTGCGTTGAAAAATATATTGGTGGATTACCTAGGCAAATTCAAGATACTGTCCTAGGGAGAAATCCCGCAACACTTGAAGATGCTATCCGTTTATCCGCTACCTTAACCGATAACCATGTGAAGGAGAGGACTCTTACTAAAAAGGGCACAAAGAAAGTCTCTGACACCACAACTCCTCCCACCCACAACAAAGAAGCCACAACTGAACCCTCCCGATATAATAAGAAAAGAAAGGCTAGAAACTATGCTATGGTCACTCCTGCTATGCCCGTTAACCAAGTTGCTCCTATGGTTCAAGCACCAGCCAAAAATCCATATGTTGGGATCTACCCACTCTGTGCCACATGCAACTATCATCATCCCCAAACCATTCCATGTCGTCTTTGCACTTATTGTGGGAAATATGGCCATACCGCTAATGTGTGTAGAGCCAAAGCTCTTGCAGGCCAAGTCAACCCACCAAACCGAACCAACCCCCAAGTGGCTAATCAAGGTGTACCCGCTATTGCAAATGGGCGTGCTTGTTATGAATGTGGTAACCCAAATCCTTTCCGTGATCAGTGCCCAAGGTTGGTCAATGCTAGACAAGGCGGAGCTCATGGGCGTGCTTTCAACACAAACGCTAATGAGCCTCAAGCCAACAATGATGTGGTCAACGGTACGTTCCTTGTCAATAGTCAATATGCCTCCATTTTATTTGATACCGGTACCGATAAAAGTTTTGTGTCACCTAATTTTGAAGCCTTACTTGCAAAGACACGATCCCAATTAGAGAAAACCTTCACTGTCGAAATAGCAAATGGTGATTCACTTACAATTGAGTCTATTATCTATGACTGCTCTCTAGAACTTAATGAACATACATTTCCAATCAACCTTGTACCAATGCCACTAGGAAGTTTTGATATAATCATAGGCATGGATTGGCTATCAAATCATCATGCCGAAGTCATCTGCTTCGAGAAGTGCATCCGAATACCTCTACCGTCGGGAGAAACGTTAAGAGTCTTTGGTGAAAAGCCTTGCAAAGGACTTAAGTTAATGTCATGCACTACTGCCCAAAAGTACCTACAAAAGAAGTACGTGGCCTTCTTAGCTCATATTGTTCAAAAGGATGTCAAAGAGAAGAGTATACAGGACATTCCCATCATTCGAGATTTTCCCGAAGTATTTCCCGAAGATTTATCCGGTCTTCTACCCGTTCAACAAGTAGAATTTCGCATTGATCTTGTGCCCGGAGCTAACCCCGTGGCTAGTACTCCTTACCGTCTTATACCTTCTGAAATGCAAGAACTTGTAAGTCAACTCCAAGAGCTCTCCGACAAAGGCTTCATTCGTCCAAGTCATTCACCGTGGGGTGCACCCGTCTTATTCGTAAAAAAGAAGGATGGATCATTCCGCATGTGTATTGACTACTGCGAACTCAACAAGCTTACCATCAAAAACCGTTACCCTTTGCCTTGGATTGATGATCTCTTCGATCAACTTCAAGGCTCTACTTGCTTCTCTAAGATCGATCTTCGATCTGGTTATCACCAACTCCGTGTATAAGAGGAAGATATTCCAAAGACTGCTTTCCGAATAAGGTATGGTCACTACGAGTTCATGGTCATGCCTTTTGGACTAACCAATGCACCCGCGGTCTTCATGGACCTCATGAATCGTGTGTACAAACCGTACCTTGATAAATTTGTGATCGTCTTCATTGACAATATCTTAATCTACTCCAAGACTAAAGCCGACCATGAGCAACACCTTAGATTGGTTTTGGACCTCTTGCGGAAGGAACAACTATATGCCAAACTCTCCAAACGTGAATTTTGGCTAAAGGAATTTCAATTTCTTGGTCATATCGTTAATGACAAGGGAATTCATGTTGACCCTGCTAAGATCGAAGCGGTTAAAAATTGGAATGCCCCGAAGACCCCCACCTAAGTTCGTTCATTTCTTGGTCTTGCGGGATATTATCGTCGATTCATTTCAAATTTCTCTAAGATTGCTGTTCCTCTCACCGCTTTAACCCACAAGGGTAAAACTTATGAATGGGGACCAAAGCAAGAAGAAGCTTTCCAAACTCTCAAGCAAAAGTTGTGAAGTGCTCCTATTTTGACTCTCCCTGATGGGAACGATGATCTAGTTGTCTACTGTGATGCTTCAAACCAAGGTTTCGGTTGTGTCCTCATGCAACGAGGCAAAGTAATCACTTACGCATCAAGACAACTCAAGATTCACGAGAAGAATTATACGACGCACGATCTCGAATTGGGTGCGGTCGTATTCGCATTGAAGATTTGGAGACATTACCTCTATGGCACAAAGTGTGTGGTGTTCACCGACCACAAAAGTCTCCAACACATCTTCAACCAAAAGGAACTCAATATGAGGCAACGACGTTGGGTTGAACTCCTTAACGACTATGACTGCGAGATTCGTTACCATCCCGGCAAAGCGAATGTTGTAGCCGACGCTTTGAGTCGAAAGGACCATGTCATGCTTCAATGTGTCCGAATTCAAACCGACATTCAAAATCGCATCTTAGAAGCTCAACACATCTCAGTCACCGAGGGTAACATGTACGAGGAAATGTCGTGTGGTGTTGAACTTCAACTTGAATCAAAACCCAATGGTTTACTTTATTACTTAAACCGTATTTGGGTTCCCGATCGCGATGATCTCCATACATTTCTTATGAACGAAGCTCACAAGACTCGTTATTCTATTCATCCTGGTGCGGATAAAATGTACCAAGATCTTCGCCAACAATATTGGTGCCCGGTATGAAAAAGGACATTGCTCTCTATGTTGCCAAATGTCTAACGTGCTCCAAAGTCAAAGCCAAACACCAACGTCCTTCTGGATTACTTGAACAACCGGAAATTCCCGTGTGGAAATGGGAGAACTTAGCTATGGATTTCATTACCAAACTTCCTCACACCTCAAGTGATCATTGATCGTCTCACCAAATCTGCTCACTTCTTGCCTATCCGTGAAGACTATCGGGTTGAGAAACTAGCCCGAATTTACATTGATGAAATTGTGAGCCGTCACGGTGTTCCCTTAAACATAATCTCCGATAGAGATGCTCGGTTCACCTTTCACTTTTGGCAATCTCTCCAAACTGCTCTTGGTACACGATTGGATTTGAGCACGGCCTACCATCCTCAAACTGATGGTCAGACCGAGCGAATAATCTAAACTCTTGAAGATATGCTTAGAGCTTGTGTAATTGATTTTGGTGGCAATTGGGATTCACATCTATCCCTAATCGAGTTCTCTTACAATAATAGCTACCACACGAGTATCAACATAGCTCCATTTGAAGCTCTCAATGGTCGCAAGTGTCGTTCTCCTATCTGTTGGAACGAGATTGGTGAAGCACAAATCACCGGTCCCGGGCTAATTCAAGAAACATCCGACAAGATTATTCAAATCCGTGACAACATCCGAGTAGCGAGAAGTCGGCAAAAGAGTTATGCCGATAAACGATGAAAAACCTTGGAATTCCAAATCGGTGACCTTGTCCTTCTAAAGGTGTCCCCGTGGAAGGGTGTGATCCGTTTTGGAAAGAAAGGCAAATTATCACCTCGCTATGTGGGTCCATTTAAGATCCTTGAAAGGATTGGGAAAGTGGCTTACAAACTTGACTTACCTCCATCACTTGGCAATGTGCATCCTACTTTTCACGTGTCTAATCTGAAGAAATGTCTTGCTGACGAAAATCTCCACATATCTCTTGACGACGTCCACATTGACGAAACGATGCACTTCGTTGAGAGACCGGTAGAAATCATGGAACGTGAGGTCAAGCAGTTCAAGCGAAGCGGTATTCCTATTGTCAAAGTTCATTGGGAATCTAAACGTGGTCCTGAATTCACTTGGGAACAAGAGGACCAAATGAAGCTCAAGTACCCCCATCTCTTCACCGATGCCGTCGCTTCCACTAGCTAAATTTCGGGACGAAATTCACTCAACATGGGGATACTGTAACATCTCTGATTTTCATTATTTATATTTCAGTTTTATGTGATACATTTCAAACCAAATTCTAGTACACTGACTTGTTCTATTCGTACCAACAATTAAATACTATGTTTCAATGCAAATCCACAAATTTTACACGAGTATATCCTATTAAACTCTACATAAATTCAAATTTATACAAGTTTGACAATACTGAAAATTTCAAGGACTGATTTTATAAATAAATAACCAGAAACCCTAATAGGCACGGTCGCGCCTCATTCTGGCACGGTCATGCCAAGTGCCTTGGCACGGTCGCGCGACTTGCTTTGGAACGGTCGCCCCCGGTGCCTTGGCACGGTCGCGCCTCTCATCAGTAGAAACGTTAATACTATTAACGAGCAGAATTAAGTAACCATTACACACGTTAATACTATTAACGAGCAGAATTAAGTTTTTCAATCACCGAAATTACAACAAGTAAATCCAATTAAATCGATTCGCCTCAAAAACGTCAAACCCTTTCATGAGACCAACAATTCCTTCATTTTGATTGCAATCCTCCCAAGAAAAACACATTATCGATCCTCTCTGAAGCTCCCGAAAACATTGAAACAGTCGGAATTGCAGCAGAAGACGTCGGAGGTCTAACCCATCGTTGCCGGAAATCGTTTCTACCGTACACCATCAATTCATCGTCTTTCCGGGTAATTGAAACCTCATACCCATTCGTTTTAGTCTATAGATCAAAAGCCCCAACTTAATTTGGGCTTACAATATGAAAATCATCACGAACCCGAACCTATGTTTTCGTTCAAAATGTTTTAATCGAACTCTACGCTGAACACGTTTTAAATACAATTAATATATTCCAAAAGACTCATAATAACCCTACAGCTGAAAGCCCTATGAATTCCAACATTAACAATATAGGAATTAGTCAAATTGATTCTGTTTTAGAACAGACACGGTCGCGCTAGCATTATGGCGCGGTCGTGCTTCATGAGACACGGTCGCGCCAAATACCAGCGCGTTCGTGCCTCACACACTCAGACCCAGTCATGCCCTTGGCTAGACTTGGTCGTGCATCAAAACCCTAGACACGGTCGTGCCTGGCCCAAGACACGATCGTGCCTAGTGAACAGCCTAATTATGGATTCTGTTTGGTCAACACGGTCGCGTCCTTGACTAGCATGGTCGCGCCCGTGGTCTTAGCACGATCGTGCCTTGTCCCACGCACGGTCGTGTGTGAGAAAAATATTAGCAGAATAATTATTTCCATAATTTAAAAACAATAAGTATTTCAAACTAATTTTTAAATAAAAATAATTGATTTTATAAAATAAAAAAATAGAAATTGTTTATTTAAAACTTACAAAATTTAATTTATATTTATTGTTAAACCCTACATTTAAATATTATTTACACAACTTAATTACATATCTTTATGAAAATAAAGTAACAAAAAATTATATTTAATATAAAACAATAAATACATTTTTATAACTAAATGAATAAGTTACACATTTTATAAATAAATAAATAAATAAGGTAATAATTATTTATTTAATTTACATTTAAACAAAAATTATTTAATTAGGTTATACTTAATTAACCCTACATTATTTTTACAACCAAGTAAATAAATAATAATTATGTAATTTATTTACTTAGTTATTTCAAACTCAAACCCTAATTTTATACAACATTATTAAAGTACAAACCGCTAACACTCACAACTCTAATTCCTTATACACACACCCAATCCAACCCTAGACTTAGACATAGACTATTGTACACACTGTTGATTCAATACATAATACACTCTAGGTTAACGTTGTGCATTACGAGGACCTCGTTACTCTCTAGTATCTCGTGTTAACTACGCCTTCAAACCAAGTGAGTATTACATAGCCCCTTTTACTCTTTTACACTTTTTGGGGTGGAACATGAACACTATACAACACTATTGCTTACATTTACACAAACTACATAAGTACAAATCCTCTTTACATTCATGTGTGAAAATTTGAGTTTTATGCCTGAGTGCTAGGTGTGTTAACTTTTGTATGCGATTTATGTGCAATCATTAACTATTCAAGCCGACGGTAAACAATGATAGATCTATTGAGTCTGACAAACCCACCCAGATTAGGGTGATTGTTACCGACAACACAATTTTGCATGCTAGTTATAAAGGTTTGATTGTACTTGGTTACACAATAGCTGCTCTCCATAAATGCCTTATTTTATCATGTTATGTAAGGATTTTTTTATTTACAAACTATATGCTATCTATATACAAACCTGTGTATGCTCACCAACCTTTTAGTTGACCTTATTTTATTCATGTTTCAGGTACTAATGTGTGATTTGATCAAGATATGCTACATATAGGCCTTGGGACTTAGTTAATTTGAATAAAGGATTCTATGTATTTCAATTATGTTCTTTCTTGGATTTGGTTGTGTTTGGATTATTTGAAATGAAATTGACGTTTAATATATTACAATTTAGTCAACCTTGTGCTCATGAACAGTCTACATGTCCCGCCCCGATGATACCGCCGTCGGTTGGGGAGTGACAGAAATCACCCAAATTTTCAGCCGGAAGGATAACAACAACCAGGGACAATCTAGCTATGCACAACTGTAGGTCCCTATGGCGCGTCTACGGATAGATCTCGTGATAAGACGTGACGTTTACTCGGAGTGCTGAATCCAACTAGTCAACGTTTATACGCATAAAAGACAATGCAAACAAGCAAGTAAATAACCTTCTCAATTCGTATTTCAAATCACAATGATGTTTACAGACTCAATCGGACTTCTCTGATCTGATCTCACTTGTTCGTTATGACTGACTCTGTAAACACACATATATATAATCAACTGACCTGATATAAGCGAATTTATTAAGTTCGCCTCTAACAGCTTAAGCGAACTTAACAAGTTCGCCTCAGTTAGACCTAAGCGAACTTATTAAGTTCGCCTCTGATAGACCAGACGAACTTAACAAGTTCGCCTATAGGCTATACTTGTAAAACACTTAGTGACATTTGACATTTACAAAACAAAAACATAAAGACATAAAATCTAACTATTACAAGCTTTTGTCATTACAAACTATGTCCTAACAGACTCCCCCTTGACAATAGCTTGATCTTTAGTCTTCAGTCTTTATCTTGAACTCTTCCAGTTATCCGGTAGTCTGCTGCCAGCATGCACTCCATATCTTCTGCATATCTCCAAAACTCTTTTGTATTGTAGACCTTGTTCTCTCCAAACATCAGTGAACATTATTTCATTCTTTTGCAACGTCCTCTGATCTTTCTTTGAGAAATTGATAAGATTCATTGCATCATAGAAACATACAATGACCTTATTGTCTTTATCTTCAATCCTTGCTTCACCAGTATTAACATCTACATACCACCATTTCATATTCCCAAGAAAGTCCTGAGGAATCTTCTTCAACGGTATCTTGTGAATAGCACGCACTGGTTTATACTTGTATTTCCAGGTTACTTTCCTAGTCTTTGGATCTGTGTTTTTCACTCTCTTTCTCTTTTGTGGTTTCAGCTGATCATACTTTCCTGAACTACCTTCTTTCTTGATCAAGTTTGCTATCACATCAGCCAAACCATTCTTCGATCTATTAATGAGTGGCTTTGAAGCTAAACCATTTATTTCACACCTTGGCAGGGTATTGAAATATTTGATCCTCGGCTTTAAGTATTGAACATCGTCGGATCGTTTAATTGCAAATAATTTTGATTCATCATCATAGAACCAACTTATGATCCTTCCTACACATTGCTCTTTATTCACATATTTCTCTTTCTGAGCAGGTTGTGCTAGAGACTTGGGTAACACCTTCATCCAACTGTTTACAACTTCTCTCCACTGTTCTCGTGTCATCCCTGTATTTCTCTACATCACAGGTTCTTCATTAACCTTCGGAGACTCAGTGTGAGTAGTTTCAGTTTCAGCATCTTTATTGGATTGAATATTTTCATCATCAGTATCCATTTTTGAATCAACTGTATCATCAGGCAGTGTGACGTCTTCAACATAGTCCATAGAATCTATTACTCCTTCATAAGTGAATTCAAGAATAACAACATCCTGGATGAAGTTATACGGCACTTTAAGACCATCACAACCTTCATAAGTAACACTATCTTTATCTTTCTCTATCTCAATCTCTACTATTTCTCCTTCTTCTATCTCATTATCCGACATATCATCTTCCATGTCATTGAATAAATCATCAATGTCATCAAGACATGCTATCTTTTCAGCTTCCTCTTCTTCTGAATCTTGAAAGAACTCCAATAATAGAATTTCTTCTTCATTAGTACCAGTAGTATCTTTGTTTCCTTCAAGTGATTGTGATGTCGACTCCCCCTGAACCCCAGATATAGGATTAGCATCAGTGTATTGACGATCACCCTCAATATTTCCAGCAGGATCATTGTCTTCATCATCACGTCTTTGAATAGACTCTGTGTGACAAGTATCAGGTATCCTCAACTCCCCCTAAGCGTCAAGACGCTGAACGAGTTTAGTCACCAATTCTTGCATATCAGCTATCTGTTGAGCTTGAGTCTGAATCACCAGTTGTCGTTGTGAATCAGTAGACACAAGAGTATCTACCTGAGCTTGTAGTGTAAGCACTTGAGATTCAAGGAAAGAAATCCTTTCATAATCAGAAGGCTTAGACGGACCGGCTGTCAATTGTGGAACTGAAGGACTTGCAGTAGTAGGAATGACTGGAGGAACAGGAGTTCTAACCGGAGATGGATCCTTAGATATTAGAGGAGTAATTATCAATGAAGCAACAAAATTAGCATCCTCGACTCCCTGTGAAGATTGTGCAGCAGCAATTGAAGCAGACATTAATTTTTGATTCTTAGGATTTGGATTAAAGTCACTATCAGACTCAGTACTTTCATCAACCAAGGATCTTTTTCCAAGTACTGAACCGGAAGGAGGATCCCGAACAGACTTTCTTCTTGGTCGTCTGGCTTGAGATTTAATGCGTTTTCCAGCATTAGCCAGTGGAATTGTAGCCAACCGTTCATAATGACCTGAGGAAAAATCCCTAGATTCATCAGAATCAGTGCTTTCATTAACAGGTAATATCGTATCACTTGAGCTTGAACTAGATTCATCATCAGTCACCACATTCCCTTCATCTTCATGAATGGGCGAGTTCACAGCGTCATCAACGAAATCATGCATGTTTATTCCTAAATCATGTTCATGTGCATGAATGACCTCCTCTTGAACAGGTTCATGAATAGGTATTTCAACCTCAGCTTGTGGAATAGGAACTTGTTCTGGAATAGGAATTTATGGTTGTACGGGGACTTGTACTTGTGGAACTGGTATCTGTTGTTGTGGAACTTGTTGTTGTGCTGGTTGTTGTGGTTATTGGTGTTGTTGTTGTTGAACATTGAAGCCTGGAACCTGAGCAATTTCTTCTGGATGAAACCAGTTGTCATTCAGTGGTGCAACAAAATCAGGATTGATTAACTGCCCAAACAATGGAGTATTGACTGGTATCAATGCAGCATTTTGCTGTTTCACCTAGTGCAGTCGGTAAAGATACGCTTTGACATTAGAGTCAAAGTTAATCTTACAGGATGTTGTGGAAGATCCGGAATAAGGTGATTGAGAATCATTTGAATAAAGCGAGGATACATCAAGAATCCTTGACCTTCAGCCGGATTAATCTGCATGACCATCTCCCGATAGAAGTAAAGTTGAAAATTGAATCGCTTATTCAACGTTAAATCCACCATAGCCGTTTGAAGAGCCATCTTTAAACCATCGGTTCCAGCTTTACGAGGAGAAATGCATTGAATAATCACATGCATGAAATACCTCCATTCACCGACTAAGCCACCTTTACGTGCTTAGGTATCATTCTGTCTCCCACGACAACCCATTCTTTGAAAACAACCCATAATAAGAGTTCCTGGATAAGATAACGGATCTTCAGCATTTCCACCCAAATCAAGAGCAACACGAATCGTCTCTTCAGAAATGGCAATCTCGGTATTATTAACAGTGGCACGAAGAACATAAGGTTCAACGTCCGTATCTTGATGTACTGTGTCCCAAAATTGCTGTATGTACACGAGACTTATGTAAGGATCAGCAGATAAAGCAACATGAAGACGTGATCTGTTCAAAAATCCTATAATGCCTTGAAAATTTTCAGCCTTGGACATGTTAGGATCTAACAATGCCACTTGATTATGTTTATATTCGACACGTCGAGCCATCTGAAAAAGTTGGACAACAAACATATTAGCAAAAATAACAAACACGAACAAACAACAAAACAAAAAAAAATTTTAACAAAAAATATGTTGAACAAAAAAAAAATTTACAAGTCCAAATCTTCCCTGACCCCTAGGCGAACTTAATAAGTTCGCTTAGTAGTGCAAGAGGCGAACTTATTAAGTTTGCCTGACAAGTTCCCTTGGAACAAGTTCGCCTGAACCTGTGACGATTCAAATTCAAACACAGACGATCAAAAATCAACAAATCAAGTTAAACTCATGGAATAAGCAATGAACATCAGTCGGATATCAATTAACAACCAATTAGAATGATCAATTTTATAATTCCGGTCAAAATTAGGTCAAAAACCGTCCGTTTAAACTTTCGACGGAAACCGAGATGAAAATTACCAAATTCTCACAATTTAACGGATGAAATTCAATGAAATTACCTTGGTTGAGTTCGCAATTCAATTTGGAATATAATAGAACCGGTAAACAACTCCAACAACACAGTTTAAAATTTTTGAAAATTATCAGTTAAGTTTGCCTAGAATGAAGAAGACGATGAATCTGATAAGTTCGCTTGATCTAGAACCTTAAACTCATTAAGTTCGCTTAATTAGGCGAACTTGTTAAGTTTGCTTAACAAGCCGTCGGCGAACTTGATAAGTTCGCTTCACCATCCACAGACAATCAGATTAAGTTCGCTTCACTACAGACAACCAGATTAAGTTCGCTTCACTGTTTTAAGCGAACTTATTAAGTTCGCTTCACTGTACACAGGCGAACTTAATAGCTTTACAACCTTTTTGCCTTGAACAAAAATTTTATCAACTTCAACCTGTCAAATCTTGAACTTTCGTCAGCATCACGTATCCGATCCAATCCCGAACAATTTTAATAAAAGTTTAGAATTTTCATGGAAAAGAAAATCAAAATCTTTTTGAGTTTTATCAACACAAACGGAATTACATATTTTTGAATTTTATCTGTACAAACAGAAACACATATTTTTGGATTTTTATCTGAATAAAATGAAATCACATATTTTTGAATGATCATCATGAGCAAGAAGATCATATCAGTATCCAATTAACTCATCACACATTTTAGCAATAACAAAGGGTAACCTATAGTATGAAACCATCTAACTCAGTTTTGTGCACTTCGCATCTTTTTCATTTTGAAACTCATTCAATTTGAATAATATTTGAAATGATACGCGATAAATTACAAAGTAAATAAGATCAGATTATAAAATGCTCATTTATTTTTACCGAATTTGAAATATAAAGCATGAATTCTTAAATTTGTCAATATTATATTATTTGAAACTATAAGCGTTTATTTTCCAAATTCATGTGATTTAATACCATTTAGACGAAAAACATCGTGTACCCCACATATATGCCAAACAGAAATATAAATTGCACTATCTTCAAGACATATACAGTTAATAGTAAGATCAGATCAATTTCCAAGATGAAATTATCTCTTTTAGCACAAGTATAAAAGCAGATCCCAAAGGATATAAGAATCATGATGATTCAGAATCAGAAGATTCTAATGGATTGACTGTTTAATGAGAATCAACAGATTTGGGTATGAGGATCCAGCTATTATCTGGATGAAATTCAATGGAGTCAGACTAGATGATGTATCTAACTGATCCAAGGGCGAATATATGTTTCAATAGATTTTGAAAGCATATCTTAGTTCAACAACACCTTGCATGTTTTTCGGGACATGGGCAGTGAAGTGAACTGAAATAAATTTGTGCTAAAGATATAATTCGATATTGGTCTCATGAAATTCTTTATAACCATATATTCTTTCTCTGATAATGATCTTTTACACACACACACCCAGGCATATAATGGATTTAAATCACAGATGTAATCATATTATATTTAATTTTCACACTACTATTGGTTTCAAAACGCTTTTAGTCTATTGACAATTCAAGTTTCAAATTTTATACACAAATTTTAAAACAAATTTATCAAGAATAGAGCATTCACAACACTATCATTTCTCATTTGTGCAGACTTTGAAATTTAGATCAAATCAACTCAACTTAATCAATCATATATCAAAGGTCTACTAAGGTCGTGTGAAATGAACTAATCACTGATGTAATATCATTTCTTCTCTAACCTCAAATGATGTCAAATTTTATATTTTTCAATTTGTTTTAACTTTTTATGAATTGTAAATGCAGAAATGTAATAAAGCAATAAAAGAACTTAAAAACAAAATTTTCCATGAAATTCTGATTTTGAAAAGCTTTTATTCGGGATTGATCATACCAATCATTTTAATTAGGAATTCAAACCTGGTACGATCAAATGCCTTGGTAAACAAATCAGCAAAATTATCTTCAGTGTGTACCTTGACCAGCTCAATCAACCTTTTCTCTGCACAATCACGTATAAAATGTATCGAATTTCGATGTGCTTAGTTTTACTATGTTTAACAAGATTATTAGTTATAGACATAGTAGCATTATTATCGATAAGCATAGGGGTTCCTGTGAAATTCAAACCGTAATCTCTTAATTGCTGTTGTAACCACAGGATCTGTGAACAACAACTTGCAGCAGCTATGTATTCTGCTTCGCATGTAGAAATAGAGTCTGTAGTTTGCTTTTTGCATTGCCAGGACACAAGTCGATTACCTAAGAACTTGCAACCACCTGTTGTAGATTTCCTGTCCAGACAACAACCACCAAAATCAGAATCAGTATAAGTATTGAAATCAAAGTTAGAACCATGAGGATACCATAGCCCCAAACGTTGTATTCCTTTTAAATATCGAAAGATTCTGTTCACAGCAATTAAGTGAGATTCTTTTGGCTTTGCCTGGAATCTAGAACAGATGCACACGTCGAACATTATATTCGGCCTTGAAGCGGTTAAGTACATGAGGGATCCAATCATAGCTCTATAAAGTCGACAATCCACATCTTTTCCTTCCGGGTCAAAATTCAACTTATGATTGACCGGAATTGGAGTATCATATGGGGTGCAGTCCTCCATCTTGAACCGGCTCAAGATGTCTTTGACATACTTGGACTGATGAATAAAGAAACCATCTTCCTTTTGATTTACTTGTAAACCTAAGAAAAACGATAACTCTCCCATAGCAGACATTTCAAATTTCGACTTCATAACACCCTAAAAGTATTTGCATAACCCTTCGTTTGTCGAGCCAAAAATAATATCATCCACATAAATCTGCACCAGTAGGTAATCTCCCCCTGATATCTTTATGAATAAGGTCGAGTCTATCTTTTCACGAACAAAGTCATTTGCCAAAAGATGTGTGGATAATGTTTCATACCACGCACGAGGAGCTTGATGAAGACCATAGAGGGCCTTATCAAGCTTGAAAACCATATTCGGATTCAGTGGATCTTCAAACCCCGGCGGCTGACAAACATAGACTTCCTCCTTGACCTTACCATATAAAAACACACTTTTGACGTCTAATTGAAACACCTTAAAACCTTTAAAAGAAGCAAAAGCTAGAAACAGCCTTATAGCTTCGAGCCTTGCAACCGGCGCATAAACCTCGGTGTAATCAATTCCTTCCTGTTGATTAAAGCCCTGGATAACTAATCTTGCGTTGTTGCGTACCACGACACCTCGATCGTCTTTCTTACATTTAAACACCCATTTTGTTCCTATCGGATACGCACCTTTCGGAAGATCAACAAGATTCCAAACCTTAAGTTAGTCAAATTGAGCAAGTTCTTCCTGCATAGCTTCTATCCAATTGTTGTTATTTAAAGCCATCTCAACATTCTTGGGTTCAACCTGCGAAATAAAGCAAGAATGTGAGCAATCATCAACAACACCAGAATCTTTAATGCAGGTATACAAACAAGTATTGTCAACAAGAGAACGTGTTTTCACTCCATCCTGTAAATTCCCAATTATATTCGTCACCGGATGATCTTTGAGTTCCTTGATGGATCCAACCTTAGGAACCGGCAACACGTCAACTTGAGTAGAGGCAGATTGGTAAGAATAATCTTGATTAATTGGAATATCTGAGTCTAAATTTGTAGGAATCTCCCCCTGAGCCTGTGTCGAAGGTAATAGACCATCACCCAACAACGGATCAGCAGAAGAATCTTGAAAAATAGCATTATCCACCTCACTCTCTGAATCTTGTGGACCTGAACAAGAAGCAACATTAGGATCGGGAGCAGAAGTAGATGGAATCGATGAATTTGGAACTGCATTTAGTAGAAATCCATAGTGCTGTGCATCCTGACAAGAATCATAAAGAACAGCAGCATCTTCATCAGAAATATCAGAAAGTAAATGAAAAGACTTGAATAAGTTTTCATAATCAAATGCCCAATTTAGACCAATCGCCATTTGTAGTAAAGAACGATTTGAACAGTCAATATGGAACCATTCTTTAACTTGGCGCGTCTTTTTGTTATAAACCCTCTTGGTTGTCGAATTAGCCACATACCCCAGAAAAATCCATTCAATTTGCCTTCGCACTGAATTTTGTTGGGACATATCGAAATTTCAATAGGGTGCAAGGATTACCAAAAGGTAGTAAATAATCTAGATTCGGCTTTCGATTATTCAACAATTCATAGCAAGTCTTGTTATGTCGCTTAATGGTCAAGACCCTGTTCAAAACGTGACACGCAGTATTCACAGCTTCAGCCCAAAAGGTGACTGGAAGCTTAGAATCTGCAAGCATCGTGCAAGCCGTTTCGACCAACGTCCTGTTCTTTCGTTCAGCGACACTGTTTTGGTGAGGAACATATGGCACACTGAATTCATGATGAATTCCTCTTTGTAGACAGAATAAGCCCATTTTGCTATTCTTAAATTCGCTGCCATTGTCACTCCTTATTCTTTTGACTTTCAGATTGAATAAATTTTCCAAACCCAGGATTAAGTATTGTACCAACTCAGTGGTTTCAGCTTTAGAAGAAAGAAACTTAACCCATGAAAATCTAGAGTAATCATCAGTTACTACCAAGCAATACGATTTCCCACCGATGCTCCTGATACTGATAGGACCGAACAAATCCATATGCAGCAACTCCAAAGGAGTTACGATAGAATTTGTCGATTTTGATTTGTGAGATTTCCTTCTTTGCTTCCCCTTCTTGCCCGGAATACAATCATCAGGAACTGAGAATTTCATCTTCGGAATACCAAGAACAAGATCATTCCTAACATTGTAGTTCATCTTCCTAAAGTTAATGTGAGCTAGCTTCCTGTGCCACAATATTGAATCAGATTCCGACGCCTTGGAGAGTAAACACGTTGGAATTGAATCTGTTGTAGTGGCGACACTCATGTCAAGGATATACATGTCATTTCTCCTTGGAGCCTTCATGAGAATCCATTCATCAGGAATCATGAAGCCCGGTTTCAAAATATAGCATTCAGCATCTTTGAAATGGAACGAAAACTTCTTGTCACAGACCTGTGATATGCTTAAAAGATTGTGTTCCAGCTGCTCAACATAATTCACCTTTTCAAATTTAACTTTGTCATTCTTTAACGTTCCCTGTCCAGTTATGTACCCGCCTTTATTACCCACAAAAGCGACATAACCACCATCAATTTGTTTAACATCTTCAAGCAATCTAACATTCCCTGTCATATGTCAAGAGCAACCACTATCCACATACCATGTATTGTTGATAGTCCTCCTTGGTTGTCCCTACATAAACAACGAGAATCAGTTAGAAATAGGAACCCAAGCCATCGTGGTCTTGGGCCGTCCAGATTGATCAAAATAAACAACTTCTTGTAATTTACAATCAATCTTATCATTCACTTTTGGAACAGAAGTTTGACAATCAGACTTTTTCAAAGAAGATCCATTTTTATTATTTTGAAAAACATTATTTGATATATTATTGTCAGATTCGGATGTTTCCAAAATTTTCTTTAATTTTCTGTTTCTTCTTCTCCTTTGAGGTCTAGACAATTTAACCTCCTGCAGAGAATCTTTTGAAATTCCAACATGAGGAATCTCAAGTTTCTCTTTGCATACAAAAGATTTAGCATTCAATTTAACCTGTTGTTTAAATCTAGAGGATTTAACAAAAGATCGACCAGGCAAATTTTTCTCCAAACTAGAAGACGACGTTTCCTCATCTTTTCTTTTCAGAATCTTCACCACTTTCGGTTGTGAAGGAACATTCTTCATTTTACCGTGGTTCTTGTAAGGACAATTTATCATAATATGACCAGCCTCATGACAATGAAAACACACTCTTCTTTCTTGATAAATTCTGAAATAAGAAGTTTTCTTTGAATTTGTGGATCCATCAGAGGTATAAGCTTCAGAGGAATGTCTCGAATAGTTTATCAGTTTCTTTGGAACATAAGTCTGTGTTGGCACCTTTGAAGAATTCACTTTTTGATAACCAGCCGCAACAAACCCACTTGACTGTAAGATTGGAGAAAGTTTAGTTGGAACAACTTTCACCTCTTCGGGTTCAGTCATAATGCATCTATCCGGGGTAACAGTTTTAACAACTGTTGGGTCATCAATTTTCACTTCTTTTGGAATGCCCTCGACCTTCTTTTCATCGAACATCTCATCTTCAGAATCAGACTCATACACCATATCCTCCCCAGTTACTGGATTCACCTTTAACACAGTTTTTGGATCTATCTCCTCTTTATTTATGATTTCAGGTTCCACCACATAATTTGCATTAAACGGTGGAGGAATAAATCCAAAACCAGCAACACGCTTAGTAGGATCAGCATTTGAATTAAAATAATCCAAAACAACTGAAGAACTTTCAAATTGTTCCAACTTTCGATGAAGTTTGATCACCTCAGACTCTTTGTCAGATATTTCTTTATTCTTTTGGGCAACAACTTCATTACGTTTTTCTATTTCAGCATAAGTCATATTTAGATGATAACCCTGCTCTTTGTATTTTAGCCCAAGAGAATTTAAGTCTCTTTTCAAAGACTCAATTCTATCAATGCACAACTTATCATTATCTTTCAGTTTCTGATTAACTGAATGCATTGATTTCATGTCACAAATCAAGTTTGTGTTATCATCCATGACCTTTTGTAGTTTATCTTTAACAGAAATGCAGTTAGAACAGTAAATATGACAAACAGAGTCTTTTACCTTAGACGGATCAGACATGTCTGCCATGAATACATTGGCAATGGGAATATTCTCAGAATCATCACCAACTGAAGCATTTTCTATAAGAACAATATCCTCCTCAGCAACCCCTGATGCAGCATCAGAATCAATATTCTGCTTTTGTTCTACCTCATCATCAATGCTTGGAACACTGTCACCATCACAAGAATCATCACTAGAACTTTCATCATCAGTAGACTCCCCGGGTTTTTCAGAATGAATTTCTGCAACGAAAGCCTGACTCACAGCACCCACCAAGTCTTCCAGATGAATGCCCCAGTCATAGTTTTCGTCATTTTGAGCAACCAATGCTGATGATGCAGATGCATGATTTGTATTACCAGAAGAACCATGTGATTGATTCCTATTATGCTGAAAGTTAGGCTGCTTCTTTTGAGAATCAAATTCTACCTTCGGATTCACACACTCCTTAGCAAAGTCACCATACTCTTGGCAGTTGTAACAACGAACTTTGCTCTTATCAAAACCTATATGAGATCGACTATTTGAACCAATATATTTTCTGCCTGTTTTCTTCAAGAAATCTTTAGCTTGACGCATCAACATGGCCATATTCCATTGGATATTCATTTCTTCTAGATTAACATGGTCAATCTGTCTGAAATCTTCTTCTATAACCTCAGGATCATGTATTTTCCCTCCAATAAAATTCTCATATGATGCCATGAAAGATGAAAACATAGCAAGATAATCATCAGCAACTTTCTGATTCAAATGAGATCCAGATGATGTTGAAGCTGTAGTCGCAGAAAATCCAGAATGGCTTGAATGACCAGAATAAATTGGAACTCCAGAACACTGATCATTTGAAGACTCTTGAGCATCACCAGAAAAGAATGCCACTCCAGTACCAGATTTACTAGTAGATTTGGCAAAATACATTGAGGGATCCTGGATATGCTCCATATTAGTCTGTTTCTTCTTCATATTCATGTCATGCGACTGAATCTTCCCTAGAACTTCTTCAAGAGACATGGTTTTGTACTTAATATTCTCTTTGATTAAAACCGTATACACATCAAATTTTGATGGTAAAGCCTCCAAGAATTTATCATTGATTTCCTCAGTCTCATACACCATAGACGCACTAGCCAGTTCACTAAGACGATGATAGAATCTTGTAGCAAGATCATCCAAGGATTCATTTGGAAAATGTTTAAAGACCAGGAACTGCTTCTTTAGTAACTCCTTTCTACTCTTCTTCACATCCAAACTTCCTTCACACCTTTTCTGTAATGCGTCCCATAGTTGTTGAGAAGACTTGAACTGTTTAAAACTGTGATATATTTCCTTTGGAAGAGACATCGAAATACTAGCCATCGCTTTCTTTTCTCTATCAAATAACAACTTCTCTTCAGTAGTTAACGCTGACACCGGCTTTGGAACATTGTCCTGTCCCATCCAAGAATAAATCGGATGCGTATATCCTTCCAAAATCGGAATCCACAAACTAGTATCGGTAAAAGATACGAACCGGTCAAACCGATCTTTCCAATTAGAATAATCAGCTAGATTCAACAACTTCGGAGGTTTTTTAGATGTACCGATCTCATTGTCATAATTGAACATATTCGTGACTTGAACCATATTTGCCATTTTAAAAAAAAATTCAAAAAAATTTCTAAGTGCTGAACAGTCTTTACCCTCAGGCGAAGATAATAAGTTCGCCTATAATACACCCAAGCGAACTTAATGAGAAGCGAACTTAATATGTTCGCTTAAATCAGAAATCAACAATATGATTAAGTTCGCCTAAAATAAGTTCGCTTAACCCTGTGAGAAGCGAACTTGACAATTTCACTTGCTAAGTTCGCCCGCACAGAAATCAGCAAGTTCGCTTGCCATAACAGAATCAAGATCAAGAACTTCTTCAGACCAAAATCGCGAACCAAGAACATCCAAAAATCGTCATTAATCACTGAATTGAATGAATTAAACAAAATTGGACCGTGGGATCGTGTAATTTATCAATTAGAAGCTTTCTATCGGATCAATTTCGTCATAATCCTCTTCAAAAAAACCAAATCAGATCAAAATCAGTCTTGAAAACTCCATTGAAATGAAAAACACAAAAATGATGAATTTGATATCAATTTGCATATAAAATCGTCTAGAATCAACAAGAATCACGAGCAATAGCTCTGATACCACTTGTAGGTCCCTATGGTGCGTCTACGGATCGATCTCGTGATAAGACGTGACGTTTACTCAGAGTGTGGAATCCAACGAGTCAACGTTTATACGCATAAAAGACAATGCAAACAAGCAAGTAAATAACCTTCTCAATTCGTATTTCAAATCACAATGATGTTTACAGACTCAATCGGACTTCTCTGATCTGATCTCCCTTGTTCGTTATGACTGACTCTGTAAACACACATATATATAATCAACTGACCTGATATAAGCGAACTTATTAAGTTCGCCTCTAACAGCTTAAGCGAACTTAACAAGTTCGCCTCAGTTAGACCTAAGCGAACTTATTAAGTTCGCCTCTGATAGACAAGGCGAACTTAACAAGTTCGCCTCTAGGCTATACTTGTAAAACACTTAGTGACATTTGACATTTACAAAACAAAAACATAAAGACATAAAATCTAACTATTACAAGCTTTTGTCATTACAAATTATGTCCTAACAACAACAATAATAGTTTCAACAAAGACAATCTCAAAACTATTAGCCTCGTCAACAATTTCAAGGAACTATCAAGCCAAGTAATGGATTAAGCTTGGAGGATGCGGTAACTAAGTTGATATCTACAACTGAAAGTCAAGCTCTTCTACCGGATTCCCGTCACAAACAATATGAGGAAAAGTTTAGTCTACACGAAGCTGAGTTTAGGACACAGAAAGCAACTCCTCACTCCATTGAGATACAACTAGGACAGATTTCCAAAAGACAATCAGGATGTCTTCCTAGCAATACTGAACAAAATCTAAAAGAAAATGTTAGTGCTATCACTCTCAGAAATAGCAAGGTTTATCTAGAACCTCCATTACCAGAGGAAGAGGAAGTTCAAGCACCAAGAAGGGAAATATTCACTTGAATACTTCTTCGCCCACCTGGCACAGAATCAACCACTCAAGAATCACCAACAAAGGAGAATCCACAACATGTTCCAATGAACACTCCCCCTATCGTTCCAACTAAAAGAACTTACAAATCTCAAATACCGTACCAAGGAAGGCTAGTAAAGCAAAGGACTGACAAACAATATGAGAAATTCATCGAGCTCTTAAGCCAGATTCATGTTAAAACATTGTCTGTGAACAGGGAAAAGGCCCAAACTGGCTTTTTGACATAGACTCCTTCACCCAAATATTTGAGCCCCTCGTCTTCTAAAATATGAAGTCTTCCTCTTCTCAAGCACCTGCTTCCACTTTCTCCTCTGACTACAGACTGGATTTTCTAAAATCTTCTATCAGTCTGAGAAGACCATCCATTGATCCTCCATCAGTTATGGAAGCCATTGAAGCAAGTGCAGCCATAATCACACTCTCAAATGTCACCAGCAGCAGCCTGTCTGAAAATGAAAACTTGAATGAAGACTTTTCGTTAATGTTGTAGATGCTGCAAATACTATTGCTGATAATACTGATGTAGCTGTTGATCTTGAAGACTCTTTAACCATGAATGAAGAAATCCCTGATCAAAATCAAAGCAACCTTGAGCAAGGGATACAGCTGGAGGTGGTACCAGCACAAAGGATCAACAAGGAACATCATCTGGAAAATATTATTGGCCAAGTTCACCAAGGAGTTCTAACAAGAAGCAAATCTCATGAGGCCAATATATGTCTGTTTTCATGTTTTCTATCTCAGGTGGAACCCAATAAGATAGATGAAGCTCTGCAACACATCAGTTGGATTGAGGCAATGCGGGAAAAGTTGCTGCAATTCAAGAGACAGGATGTTTGGAAGCTTGTTGATCTTCCACCTGGTCAATCTGCCATTGGCACAAGATGGGTATTCAGGAACCAGCAAGATGAGAGAGGCATAGTAGTCAAGAACAAAGCCAGACTTGTAGCTCAAGGCTACACTCAGGAAGAGGGAATTGACTATGATGAAGTCTTTGCTCCTGTTGCCAGACTGGAGGCCATCAGAATCTTCCTGGCATTTGCTGCATCCAAGAATTTCATGGTCTGTCAAATGGATGTCAAGAGTGCCTTTCTGTATGGGAAGATTGGTGAAGAGGCATATGTCAAACAGCCTCCAGGCTTTGTAGATCCTACACATCCTAACCAAGTGTTCAAACTAGACAAAGATCTGTATGGCCTACTGTCACACCCCGACCGATGGCGGAATCATCGAGGCGGACAATGAAATGATTGTTCATAAGCACATGATCTACTAAGGTTGCATAATTCATTAATAAGATTTAAATACCAAATATCCAAATACAATTCAAGTTACAACACCCTATTCTAGAATATTACACATAATTATTTTACTAGGTCCAAAAGCCTTATGTGTAGCACCTTCAACACATAGTCACACAATCACATATCTTCACCTGAAACGTAATCCAAAACAAGTGTCAACTACGAGAGTTGGTGAGTTTACATACGTTTAAATAAAGTAAAAGTTTAGTTAAAAACGTTTATACAATTCATAGTTTGACATGGTATGATATGGCATAATGTGGAGAATTCACTATATGTATACCAATTGTAAGCATGTAATTATGTATATAAGCATATAGGTTTAACGTGATAGGCATAGCATACCGCTACCCTAAAAGTGATAGGCATGGAATCAAGACTATGTGGGTTACACATAATTTAAACCATCCTAAAAGTATCCATAGCATAACAAGTGATCAAGCACAAAAGCACAATAATCTACACATGTAAACACAAGTTGAATTGTATGTAAGTATGCACAGATTACGTTTCACCCCAAAATGTATAAAAATGTAAAAAAAAGGGGATATGTAACTCACTTGAGCAAACAAGGTAGGATGCGGTATGTAGCAAAGTCCAATAGTGTAATCCGACCTACTCGAGTCCTAAATATTTAAGATACCATAAAGTCTATGTAATGATTCTTTCGTGCGTTGATCATGCATTCAATTCACCCAACTAGGCTCGTCAAGAATCCCTATTAAGTTTCCAAGTGTTTTGACACGACGATCGTTGGTGACGGTTTGTGATCACAAAATACTTTTA
Source organism: Smallanthus sonchifolius (assembly GCA_023525975.1). NCBI lineage: Eukaryota > Viridiplantae > Streptophyta > Magnoliopsida > Asterales > Asteraceae > Smallanthus > Smallanthus sonchifolius. The sequence continues at coordinate 56,141,529 of CM042022.1, read as the reverse complement.
TATATTAAGATATGTATGTCATTATACTATCGTATCATCATTAAGTTTGAGGGTTGGAATTAAATACTATAGAAAATAAGGCTTTTGATATCAAACTAGTCATTTAGAAAAATACTTGGCTTTTTTTTAGTCCACTTAAGACATGATTTTTGTATTCTAAATAAATTCAATAAATTACGGGATTCTAGACTTGCATAACGCTTACAATATTTGGATGGGTTTAAGAGTTTCAAATATTCATAATAACATAAGCATATTAACAGATTTGGTTTTGCTGGATAGGCCTCGGAAATACGGCTGTTTGGGAATCCAAATGTTAGTTTCAAGACAAGAAGTCATATGGGTTTTAAAGAGGACACAAAATGCTAACGTTTGACAGAAAAATCAAGTTATTTGGACCTTTATTGAGCAAGTTATGGCCTTATCAAGTAAAGGTTAGAATTCTGTTATAAAACTCATATTAGGTCCGGTTTCTTTTATCACTCTTTTGGGGTATCAAAACTCCACCAAAAATCGTGAAACCAATTGGGTTGGAAAGAGGACTCTTTAAACTTAATCTTAGACTCAAGAAACGTCCAATTTGGTTTAGTTTTGACAAAGATATGACCTTCCCAATTTGTAACAAAATTCTGCCAGCAATATAGTTGTTTCAAATGGTATATTTTCTTTTGAAATATGCACTATTTGGGTGAACGTATACATAAAACAACTAATGTACATGTTAATGATCAAGATTAGGACATGAACACTCACTTAAAGCAAGCAAGGAGAAGGGTGAGGGAGTCCGATGGAGGGGGGTGTTGCTGCTGCTTTCTTGGAGTCGAAAAGGTATCAAGGAGTGAAGGTGACGTAGTTGACGTGAGACTCGGTTCCTTCTCGGGACGTCCCGTATGGCTCGATGAGTTTCCGAAATTATCTTTAAGCTTCGCGTAAACGTAATACGGTGACCGTAGTTGAGAAAAGGTGACCCAAAAGGATCGGTTTTCGTCCCGAAAAGAACCCACAAAGGTGGCAGTGGGCTGCGGTGGTGAAAACGGTGCACGACGGTGGTTGTCGGGGCTGTCTGGGACTGGGACGTGGCTGAGGAGGGACTGTCGAGGGCTGTGGAGGGTGCTGTTGGTGTTGCTGCTGCGTAGAACCGAAGGGGAGGGGTGGTGTAGGTGTCGGGTTGCTGCTGTTGTCGTGGAATTGAAGGGAAGGAGCAAGGGGTGGGGAGGTGGTGTGGTATAGCCGAGAGAAGAGGGAGAGAGCAAATGAGTGTTGGTGGTTTGTCGGAAGGAGAGTGATCGGTGGTGATAGGAGTGTTTGAGACTTGCTTGAAGGTTGCATGGTTTTTATACTACCAATCATGGTTATTAACTTCTAGTTATAATCTTTGGATGAGACCATGTGGTCTCATGTACTGAGACAAGGGAACAACCTTTTGCAATTTCAACCAATGTTGTTTTGGTCGGCCGAAAAGGAGAGGGGAAGGGGGGTAGGGTGTATGATACCCGTTAGTACGAGTCCGGTATAATACCCGCTAAGTGTAACCCGGTTATTAATAGTCGTTATATGTCAGTAGGGTACGGGTCGGGTATATATAAAATATATATATATATATATATATATAAGTTTAATAGTTTTGACATAATACGAGTATGTGTAAAACACTTAGATTAGTTTTTTTTATATAGTTAGGTATTCCCAAAAAAAATAAAGAGGATGTTTTCGAGCGGTTTGTTTTATTAAATTTTAAATGTTTTTATAAACTTATTTTATTAAAATACATTATTTTATATAAATCAACTCAATTTTTGTCAAATCATTTTATTTGTTTTCAAAGTCATTTATTTTTTTTTATAATTTTTTTTTAATGGTTTTAACTTACAAAAAATATATATATAATAATGATAATATAAATGAATAAATTTTTTTTTAAATATATTATAACTGAAATTTTGAAATGTCACACCTACATCAAGCCCCAAGAGCCTGGTATGAAACTTTGTCTGGATATCTAATAAGCAACAACTTCAGAAGAGGTGCCATTGACCAGACCTTGTTCATCAAAGATGAAGGGGGAGAAATCTTACTGGTACAAATCTATGTAGATGATATCATCTTTGGATCAACAAGGAAGAAGTTGTGTAAAGACTTTGAGATCCTGATGCACTCAAAGTTTGAAATGAGTTCAATGGGTGAACTAAATTTCTTTCTAGTTCTTCAAGTCAAACAATTTCCAAATGGAATCTTCATCAGCCAATCCAAATATGTCAAGAGCATTCTGGAAAGATTCAAGATGGCTGACTGCTCTGCTGCAAGAACCCCTATGCAAGTGCATCATCAGCTGACTCCATACAATGATGGTCAAGACACTGATCAACATCAGTACCGTGCAACGATAGGGTCTCTCATGTATCTCACTGCCTCAAGGCCAGATATCAAGTTTGCAGTATGTCTCTAGGCAAGATTCTAAGCAGCTCCAAAGATTTCACATCTTCAAGCTGTCAAGAGAATTTTTAGATACCTAAAGGGAGCCCCAAGACTTGGGCTATGCAACTCTAAAAATGATAAGTTCAATCTGTATGCATACACTGACAGTGATTATGGGGGATGCAACTTGGATAAAAAGTCCACTTCAGGGGATGTCAGTTTTTGGGAGGGAGACTGATTTCATGGTAGTGCAAGAAGCAAACATGTGTTTCAACTTCTACAGCAGAACCAGAATACATTGCAGCTTCAAGTTGCTGTGCATAAATTATCTGGATACAAAATCAAATGCTGGATTATGGGATGACTTTCATGGCAACTCCCATTCACATTGACAACATGAGTGCTATATCAATCACAAACAATCCGGTGCAGCACTCCAAGACAAAGCACATTGACATCAGGTATCACTTTATAAGAGATCAAGCTGAGAAAAAGAGAATTATTTTAACCAAAGTTCATACCAATGAGCAATACGCTGGTTTATTTACAAAACCATTTGATGAAGCTAGATTTAAATATTTAGTTGAATCTATTGGTATGATGAACTTTGATTAAAATATGTCTCTAAAAAAATTTTGTTTTTGTAAATATGTTTGTCTTTTATTATAAATAAAGTTACAAGTCAGCAACATCCATTTTTGCTACTGACAGGTTTAATAATCAGCAGCAAAGATTTTGCCACTGATTGTTTAAGTTATCAGCAGGAACAAGTTTCCTGCGGATAGCTTTAAGGCAGTCAGCAGCAACACCCTTGCTGTGGATCAATGCATCCATCAACAGCAATATAGTTTGCTGCTGACAGACTTAACTATCTGCCTCAACCAAGCTTGTAGCGGATAGGCTTAACCATCCGCAGAAACCAAGTTTGCTGCTGATGGGTAAAAATAAGTCTAAATTAACTTTTACCAGCTGTAAAAATTCCTTTCAGTCTTTACCATGACTGCTATAGTGCATTACAGCTGTAACAGTAAAAGGTGAATGAGGTTGTACTGTACAAGTCATTTTGCTTTTCCTCCTCTGCCGTTATAAGAACAAATCAAATTTCCTCACCACCCCTTCACATTCAATTTCGCCCTAACTACCATCACTTTCTCTCAAGCCCCCACAACATTCAAAGCCTTCCATTCCTAACCACCCTTCAAAACCTTCCTCTTTCCCTCCAAATCAAACAATGGCAGAGGTAGACATAAACCATCCAGATGATAAGTTTTCCCCATACCACAATCTCACAGCATACTTAATAAAAGGGAAAAATTCTGACGGGTTTGATGACATGATGTACTTTCTCTGTCGATCAAAAATATACCATGTACTCACTGTCAACCCACCCATTTACATTCCTCACATGGAGGAATTTTGGAAATCGGCCATCTACTCTACGGAACAGGGGATACCCCAAATTAAAGCCAAGGTAGATGGCAAGGACATCACAATCTCTGAAGCCACTCTTCGCAAACACCTCAAGCTTCAAGACGAGGGGGCCGCCATTTCGTACTCAAAAGAAGTCTACATGAGGACCTTTGTATCCATAGGGTAAACTGGAAATCAGAATGAGTACACAATAGAGAAGGCACTGATGGGACCCCCATGGAAGTATCTATGCCACATTCTTCTATAATGCATATCTCAGAAGAGAAGTGGATGGCATCAAGTGATCTCTGCACTTGCCTCTTATGTTCACGGTATGGTTACTGACCAAGGATTCAACTGTCACACCCCAACCGATTGCGGAAACGTCGGGGTGGGACATGTAGACTGTTCATGAGCACAAGGTTGACTAAATTGAAATATATTAATCATTCAAATTCGTTGCATAGATTCAAGACAAAACAAAACCAAACCAAGTTCATAAAATGAAATACTTGAATCCTTTATTAAAATTAACTAGGTCCAAAACTTATGTGTAGCAAGTCTTGTTCAAAATCACAAATTAGCACCTGAAACATGAATAAAATAAGGTTAACTAAAAAGTTGGTGAGCATACACAGGTTTATAAATAAGTAGTGTATAGATGTAAATAATCAAATCCTTACATAACATGATAAAATAAGGCATTTATGGGGAGCAACTATTGTGTAACCAAAGTACAATCAAACCTTTGTAACTAGCATGCAAATTGTGTTGTCGGTAACAATCACCTCAATCTGGATTGGTTTGTATAGATCTATCATTGTTAACCGTCGTGTAACATTTCTGATTTTCATTATCTATACTCCAGTTCAATGTGATATATTTCAAACCAAATTCTAGTACATTGACTTACTCTATTTGTACCAACAATTAAATACTATTTTCCAATGCAAATCCACAAATTTTACAAGAGTATATCATATTAAACTATAGGCACGGTCGCACCTCGTTCTGGCACGGTCGCGCCAAGTGCTATGGCTCGGTCGCGCGCATTGCATTGGAACGGTCGCGCCTCTCGTCAGTTGAAATGTAAATGCAGCCTTTAATCATAGAATCGTTTGGTTTCGTAACCGTTTTACACGTTTTCACCATTAACGAACCCAATTAAATCTTTTAATCATCACAATTACAACAAATAAACTCAATATCATCGATTTACCTCATAACCGCCTAATCCTCTCATGAGACCATCGAATTCACCATTTTGATTTGCAATTCTACCAAGCAAACGCACTATCAATCCTCTCTGAAACTCCCGAAAACACTGAGTCCTCGGAATTGCAGCTAAAGGGCACCGGAGATCAAACCGTCGTCGCCGGAACTCGTTTCTACCACGCACTATCGATTAATCATCTTTTTGGGTAATTGAAATCTTCCACACTTTCCTTTTAGTCTATAGACCAAAAGCCCTAATCTAATTTGGGCTTACAATATGGGAATCACCATGAACCAGAATATATTTGTCGTTCAAAATGGATTTAATCGAACCCTGCTTTGAACACGTTTTAAATACAATTAATATATTCCAATAGACTCGTAATAACCCTATAGATGAAAGCCCTATGAAATCCAATGTTAACATTATAAAAATCAGCCAATTCGTTTCTGTTTTGGAACAGACACGATTGTTCGCTTGGTCTGACCATCAGTTTGGGGACGGTAGGCCGTGCTCAAATCCAATCGTGTACCAACAGCAGTTTGGAGAGATTGCCAAAAACGAGAGGTAAACCGAGCATCCCTATCGGAGATTATGTTTAAGGGAACACCGTGACGACTCACAATTTCATCAATGTAAATTCGGGCTAGTTTCTCAACCCGATAGTCTTCACGGATAGGCAAGAAATGAGCAGATTTGGTGAGACGGTCAATGATCACGCAAATGTTATCATAACCAATTGATGTGCGAGGAAGTTTGCTAACAAAATCCATAGCTAAGTTCTCCCATTTCCACACGGGAATTTCCGGTTGTTCAAGTAATCCGGAAGGACGTTGGTGTTCGGCTTTGACTTTGGAGCAAGTTAGGCATTTGGCAACATAGAGAGCAATGTCTTTCTTCATACCGGGCCACCAATATTGTTGACGAAGATCTTGGTACATTTTATCCGCACCAGGATGAATAGAATAGCGAGTCTTGTGAGCCTCGTTCATGAGAAATGCACGGAGATCATCTCGATCGGGAACCCAAATACGATTTAAGTAATAAAGTAAGCCATTGGGTTTTGATTCAACCTGAAGTTCAACACCACACGACATTTCCTCGTACATGTTACCCTCAGTGATTGAGACGTGTTAAGCTTCTAAGATGCGGTTTTGAATGTCGGTTTGAATTCGGACACATTGAAGCATGACATGGTCCTTTCGACTCAAAGCGTCGGCTACAACAGTCGCTTTGCCAGGATGGTAACGAATCTCGCAGTCATAGTCGTTAAGGAGTTCAACCCAATGTCATTGCCTCATATTGAGTTCTTTTTGGTTGAAGATGTGTTGGAGACTTTTATGGTCGGTGAACACCACACACTTTGTGCCATAGAGGTAATGTCTCCAAATCTTCAATGCGAATACGACCGCACCCAACTCGAGATCGTGCGTCGTATAATTCTTCTCATGAATCTTGAGTTGTCTTGATGCATAAGCGATTACTTTGCCTCATTGCATGAGGAGACAACCGAGACCTTGGTTGGAAGCATCATAGTAGACAACTAGATCATCATTCCCATCAGGGAGAGTCAAAATAGGAGCATTGCACAACTTTTACTTGAGTGTTTGGAAAGCCTCTTCTTGTTTTGGTCCCCATTCATAAGTTTTACCCTTGTGGGTCAAAGCGGTAAGAGGGACAGCAATTTTAGAGAAATTTGAGATGAAACGACGATAATATCCCGCAAGACCAAGAAATGAACGAACTTCGGTGGGGGTCTTCGGGGCATTCCAATTCTTAACAGCTTCGATCTTAGCAGGGTCAACATGAATTCCCTTGTCGTTGACGATATGACCAAGAAATTGGACTTCCTTTAGCCAAAATTCACATTTGGAGAATTTGGCATATAGTTGTTCCTTCCTCAAGAGGTCCAAAACTAGTCTAAGGAGTTGCTCATGGTTGGCTTTAGTCTTGGAGTAGATTAAGATATCGTCAATGAAGATGATCACAAATTTATCAAGGTACGGTTTGCACACACGATTCAAGAGGTCCATGAAGACCGCGGGTGCATTGGTTAGTCCAAAATGCATGACCATGAACTCGTAATGGCCATACCTTGTTCGGAAAGCGGTCTTTGGAATATCTTCCTCTTGTACATGGAGTTGGTGATAACCAGATCGAAGAACAATCTTTGGAAAGCAAGTGGAGCCTTGAAGTTGATCGAAGAGATCATCAATCCTAGGCAAAGGGTAACGGTTTTTTATGGTAAGCTTGTTGAGTTCGCGGTAGTCAATACACAAGCGGAATGATCCATCCTTCTTTTTGACGAATAAGACGGGTGCACCCCACGGTGAATGACTTGGACGAATGAAGCCTTTGTCGGAGAGCTCTTGGAGTTGAGTTGCAAGTTCTTGCATTTCAGAAGGTGCAAGACGGTAAGGAGCTCTAGCCACGGGGTTAGCTCCGGGTACAAGGTCAAAGCGAAATTCTACTTGTCGAACGGGTGGAAGACCGGATAGATCTTCGGGAAATACTTCAGGAAAATCCCGAATGATGGGAATGTCTTGGATACTCTTCTCCTTGACATCCTTTTGAACAACATGAGCTAAGAAGGCTACGTACTTCTTTCGTAAGTACTTTTGGGCGGTAGTGCATGACATTAACTTTAGTCCCTTGCAAGGCTTTTCACCAAAGACTCTTAATGTTTCTCCCGATCGTAGAGGTATTCGGATGTACTTCTCGAAACAGATGACTTCGACATGATGATTTGATAGCCAATCCATGCCTATGATGATATCAAAACTCCCTAGTGGCATTGGTACAAGGTTGATTAGAAATGTATGATCATTAAGTTCTAGCGAGCAGTCGTGAATAACAGAGTCAATTGTAAGGGAGTCACCATTTGCTACTTCGACGGTGAAGGTTTTCTCTAATTGGGATCGTGTCTTTGCAAGTAAGGGTTCAAAGTTAAGTGACACAAAACTTTTTTCGGCACCGGTATCAAATAAAATAGAGGCATATTGACTATTAACAAGGAACGTACCGTTGACCACATCATTGTTGGCTTGAGCTTCATTGGCGTTTATGTTGTATGCACGCCCACGAGCTCCGCCTTGTCAAGCATTGATTAACCTTGGGCACTTATCACAGAAATGATTTGGGTTACCACATTCATAACAAGCACACCCATTTGCAATAGCGGGAACACCTTGATTAGCCACTTGGGGGTTGGTTCGGTTTGGTGGGTTGACTTGGCCTGCAGGTGCTTTGGCTCTACAAACATTGACTGTATGGCCATATTTCCCGCAATGAGTGCAAAGGCGACATGGAATGTTTTGGAGATGGTGATAGTTGCATGTGGCACAGAGTGGGTAAATCCCAACATATGGCTTTTTGGCTGGTGCTTGAACCATAAGAGCAACTTAGTTAACAGGGATAGCAGGAGTGACCATAGCATAGTTTCTAGCCTTTCTTTTCTTATTATTACGAGAGGGTTCAGTTGTGGCTTCTTTGATGTGTACGGGAGGAGTTGTGGTGTCGGGAACTTTCACATGGTTGTCAGCTAATGTAGCAGATAAGCGGATAGCATCTTCGAGTGTTGCGGGATTTCTCCCTAAGACAGTATCTTGAATTTGCCTAGGTAATCCACTAATATACTTCTCAATGCAGCGGGATAAAGGTGTGACCATATGGGGCACAAGGAGACTCAACTCATGGAACCGAGTTGTGTAAGCTAGACTTTCACCACCATCTTGAGCAAGATCCCAAAATTTTGCTTCCAGTTTCTTTACCTCATTTTGAGGACAAAATTCTTCGGTCATTAGTCTTTTAACCTCATCCCAAGGTAAGGCCATTGCTACTTCCACACCTCTATTCCTCTTTTCCCCATTCCACCACGTGAGTGCCCTTTTTGTAAGACACTTGTGGCATGACGAACACGAAGGTTATCGGGGCAGTCACTATTGAGAAAGGTATTCCCAATACTTTCGAACCATTGAAGAAGTCCCGTAGCTCCTTCGGTACCATAGAACTTAAGAGGATTGCATGAGTTGAAGTGTTTGAAGGTGCATTATGGTGGGTTGGCACCACCACCCCCATTAGCTCCATGGTTACCATTGGTGGCCCCATTAGCTTGAGTGAGTTGATTCTCAAGTTGTGCAAGGATGGTAGCAATATCGGTGTTGTTGTTGGTCACGGTAGCACGATGGGGAGGCATTCTACAGAATCGCGCAACACAAGAAAAGATGTAAGAACTTATGAATGTTGTTTGGATTTAAAAGAATAAGATAACAAATAAAATAATTAATCATAGTTTGGATTGTACTCAAATAGTGATATAATCACTTGAATACTTTGACACATTAAGGTTAATTAAACTCATATAATTTTCAAGGAGACATGCTTTAGCCTATAAGTAAACACTCATCCCGGGAATTCCCAGGAAAGCATACGGGTCCCTCGGTTGATTGGGATTTATGCGAAATGCTTTCCTAGACAGAAAACCCAGAATACAGGTGTCACCCTTCAAGATTGCACGTGTCCTCAAATAATTAACAAGTTTAAAAACCTTAACGAGGGTATAAAAAGATTTTTATAGTTGTAGATCCATGAAGTTTCCACATGCTAAGAAGATGATGCTAGAGAAGTAGGTAAGAATATTATGAGGTTTTAGGGTATAGGTAGGGATATTGTTTATTTAATTATTATTTAAGTATATCTTAATAAGTCATGAATTTTTAACAAGTCGGGCATCAAAAATGAAATAATAACTAATCATAGTAGCATGTAACACATAGCATGTAGCACATATCACATAATCATGAAACATGGCATAAGTGGGTGTCCTAAAGTTATAGTCTAGGTCAAGGGTGTCTAATAACCTAGTTCCCTATAACCTGGCTCTGATACCAATCTGTCACACCCTAAACCGACGGCGGAATCATCGGGGCGGGACATGTAGACTGTTCATGAGCACAAGGTTGACTAGATTGAAATATATTAATCCTTCAAATTCATTTCAAGTATTCAAGACAAAACCAATCAAACCAAGTATATAAAATGAAATACATAATCCTTTATTAAAAATTATCTAGGTCCAAAACTTATGTGTAGCAAGTCTTGATCAAAATCACACATTAGTACCTGAAACATGAATAAAATAAGGTCAACTAAAAAGTTGGTGAGCATACACAGGTTTGTATATAGATAGCATATAGGTTATGAATAAACAAATCCTTACATAACATGATAAAATAAGGCATTTATGGAGAGCAGCTATTGTGTAACCAAGTACAATCAAACCTTTGTAACTAGCATGCAAAATTGTGTTGCGGTAACAATCACCCCAATCTGGGTTGGTTTGTCAGACTCAATAGATCTATCATTGTTTACCGTCGGCTTGAATAGTTAATGATTGCACATAAATTGCACACAAAATTTAGCACAACTAGCACTCAGGCATAAAGCTCAAATTGCACACATGAATGTAAAGAGGATTTGTATTTGTGTAGTTTGTGTAAATGTAAGCAATAGTTTGTATATTGTTCATGTTCCACCCCAAAAAGTGTAAAAGAGTAAAACGGGCTATGTAATACTCACTTGATTTGAAGGCGTAGCTAACACGAGAGACTAGATACTAATACGAGGTCCTTGTAATGCACAACGTTAACCTAGAGTGTAATATGTATCAAATCAATAGTATACACAATAGTCTATGTCTAAGTCTAAGGTTAAATTGGATGTGTGTATAAGGAATTTGGAAGTTGTAGGTGTTAATGGTTTGTACTTGAATGGTGTTGTATAAAATTAAGGTTTGAGTTTGGAATAACTAAATAATAAAACAAAATTATTATTTATTGTTGAAGCACTTTCCTGTGACAAACACTCAGGATAGATAGAGTCTTAGTCTTAGGTTGTCTTGTCTTGTTTGTAATTGTCTTTGTATGTAAGAGTCTTTATGTATTAGTTTATCGAGTTGTATCTACTTTTACATATTGAATGTTGCAATATTCTCCAAGTGTTTTGCGCACTTGTAAGTGCGCAGGAGAAAGATTCTGCGTACTTAGCAAGTACGCAAGAGCATTTTGCCCTGCGCACTTGCTAAGTGCGCAGGCATCAGGTCTTGTATAAATAGGATAGGTTGACAGAAGTTAAGTACGCAGGCATTATAGCAAATACGCAGATTGTAATCTCAGTGCTTTTCTCTGTAACCTTCAAGTGTTTATAATACAAAGAACGTTTAAAGTGTTTTCTCTTGTCGGTTTACTTTGTTTAGCTAGACTCTCTGCCTAGTCACGGGCATTCCGCACCCAGTCCGATTAGTAGACCCACTTGTATGTGACGAACCGCCACACCCGAGGGACCTACAAGTGGTATCAGAGCACTGCTCCTGATTTCGAGTGTTGTGAGTGAGTTTTGGAGAGTTTCTACCGAGTTTTTACAAGCAAAAAGAAGTATTTTTGTTGATTTTTGTGATAAAATAGGGGTAGCTCTTGAGCACTATTTTAGAAGCAAAAATCACTCAAAAACTGATTTTTGTTGTGTATTTGAGTGTTTTGAGCATCAAAGGTTGGTTAGAAACAAGTTTCTGACCCTTTGGCTCATTTGCATTGATCATCAGACAAATTTTTACCATCTCCGGCGACTTTCAGGTGACCGGAAAAGTTTGGTGAAAGTTGCTGAAAAGGTGTTGTGCGTACTTACCATTTCTAGCAAAAAGTACAATTTTGTGCGTGCTTACTAAATACGCAAGACTTATCTCTTGCGTACTTATAAGTGCGCAAGACTGAACTTGTGCGAACTTAAGTTATATCCTGCGTACTTACATTTATTCCTGCGTACTTACAAGTACGCAAGAGGAAATCTAAATACGCAAGACCATTTCTCAAGTGCGCAAGGCCAAAAATTAAGTGCGCAACTGTGTCTGATTTTTCTAAAATTTGACTACGTGTTCACTATGTCGAATCTTCAGAATCTTGGAAACCTGTTAAACTACGATAATGAGATCGGTACACCACAGAAACCGCCAAAGTTGCTGAACGTGAACGATTATTCTAATTGGAAAGCACGTTTTGAGCACAACATTTCGTATACCGACTCATCGCTATGGATACCAATCCTTGAGGGATATAAGAATCCCACGCACATCTATCTTGATGAAACCATGCCCAAACCTATCTCTAAGCTTTCTGACGAAGAAAAGAAAGCTTATGATCGAGAAAAGAAGGCACTTGGTTCGATCACTATGGCATTAACTCGGGAATTGTTCCACAGTTTCCGAGGTTATGACAATTCCAAGGATCTTTGGAAAGCTTTACAGAAAAGATTTGAAGGAAATAGTGACATCAAGAAGAGTAAGAGGGATCTTCTCAGGAAGCAGTATGAGTGCTTTATATTTTTAGAGAACGAATCTTTAGATGACCTCATCTCTAGATTCTATCATTTACAGACTGAGTTGAAGGCTTTTGAACTTAGGTATCCTGATGAAGAGATGGTGGAAAAGTTTTTGGATGCTTTACCACCCAAATTTGAGATGTACACAACCCTTATGAGGGAAAATCCTAAATTCTATGAGTTAACAGTAGAGGAGGCAATAGGAAAGATTCAAGCTCATGACATGAACCTAAGAAGAAAGGAGAGCTCAGGAAGACCCTAGATACAAGACCCTTCTATGTATCATGGGACAACTTCTACATCCAAGTCATCGGGCTCTGGAATTGCCCTCTTCACTACAAATCCTACTGAAGAAGACCACTCAACTGGGTGTGGTGGTCATGCATGCTATGCTTCAGGATCAGGGTTGGGATCTCATCATCAAAATACCTCAAGAAATCCTCTTGCTACGTCTTCAGCTAACCAATCAGCTATAGTCAGAATAGCTGAAGATCATGTAGCACTATTCTCATCTTGTATGCTTGCGTATGAGAATTTCATAGGTGGCAAGCTTACTGATCCAGAGACGATTGAAGAAGATTTTAATCAAGTGGATCCTGATGACATGGAGGACATGGATATTCAATGGAATATGGCCATGCTATTGAGGAGAGCCAAGCGTTTCCTGAACAGAACAGGAAGAAAGTTTATTGGCGGGCATGCCAAGGTCGGGTTTGACAAATCTAAGGCCAAATGCTACAAGTGTCTGAACTATGGACACTTTGCTCATGAGTGTCAGAAAGACAGAGCACCAGCCTCTAGTTTTACCCGACCCAGCCAAGGAAACAGCCATGGCCATAACAACTCAAGCCACCACAATCAAAGCCAAGGTGGAACGTCCAATGCACTGGTAGCCCAACAGGACGAAAGCTTTGATTGGGGTGTTCATCTTGAGGATGCCATCATCGTACAAACCCAGGTTGGTCTCATGGCTGAGATCATGGAGATGATGGAAGCAGAGAAAAGGGAAGCTTCTATGGCTGACCTAGAAGAGTCTACTACTGTTGCTACAGAGGAAGAAAAGGAAGCTGAAGAAAAGGAAGCTCCTGTAGCTGAGAAAGAGGAATCGACTACTGCTGTTGCTCTCATGGCCATTGGAGAAGCAACAAGTTCATCTTCTGAGGTAGACTCTAACCCTTTTTCTGTTATTTCATGTTCTAAATATCTAGGGCTAAAACTTGAAAATTCTAAGCTCCAAGACAAAATCGAACCCCTAAGTATGGCAGCTCTAAACTATAAAGAAAACGAAAAACGTTTTAAAGATTCTATTGAAACGTTGAAAAAAGAAAAATGTGAATATTCTTTAAAAATAAGCGATCAACAGCTTCATTTAGACATTGCATACAGGGGGTTAGAAAAACGGAACAATGAAATCAACAAACTGCAAAATGAGATCTTGCAGTTAAAATGCACTAATGAGAAGTTGAAAAATTCTCGCTTTGTGGTGGAACACTACGAATCTGTAGTGAGACAAATGAATGGGTTAGGGCTAGGTACTAATGCCATTCCTCCACCATTGAGCGAGAAGTTTGTCAATAGCTTAATAGACATTGATCTCACTTGTCTAGATGAGTCCTCTGATAAGGATGATTCCCCTAAAAAAGATGAATCCTCAAGTAAGGCTAACTCCACATCTAGTGAGGAGTTTGTTACTGCTTCTGAAGAAAGGTTGGTTAACACTTACCCTGAAGGAGCAGTATCTGAGGAGTTGTTCACTGAACAAAAGGTAAAGAAAAACGTTATCACTAATGGTGATAATTGCATTTTTACTGAACCTGATATCATTAAAACTAATGATAATCTAAAGGCAATGCTTTATGGGGGTTATAAAAGTCTTAACCAAGAAAAGAAAGAAGCTTTTTCAGCTCATTATGGGCTTGGGTATAAAGAAAATTTGGAAAAATACTATACCCTCAAAAACCAAACTATAAAGGTTCAGACTACTGTTCATAAACCAACTCCTCCTGCTCATAATGATGAGTTATCTAAGGCCAGATCTAATGAGCCTTATAAGAGAACTTATGTAGACAAGAGGAACTGTTTTCACTGTGGCTTGGTTGGTCACATTATTGTGAACTGTCCTTCTAAGAACCAAGGGAAACGACATGTTGTTCCACAACCAGATGTTATCCCCAGGTCGCCATCAGTGAAAGCTCCCAAAAATCCAAAACAAAATGTGGTGAAACCACCAGTCAAACCGATGGTAAAGCCTAAGATAAAGTCTGAAGCTAAACCATCTGTTACAACAAAGGTAACGCAACATGCTGTACCTTGTGTATCTACATCTGGTAGTACACGTACTGGTGAGAAACCTATGGCGAAACTCTCAAAGCCACAGAGAAGAAGAAGAAACAAGAGGTTGAGAATGCTGGAACAGCTGACTTCAGTTCAATCAGGTGAAGCTTCCACAAGTTCACCTGCTATTGCTGAACCAAAGTCTCCTGTTCCGGTTAAGAAACAGAAGAGATCCTGGACTGCCAAATCCAAAACTTCTTAATCTCCTTGTTCTAATTCTTCTAAATATTCATCAATTTTGAATAGTCATCATGACTGTGAGTTAAAGGAAGTAGTTTATTTTGAAAAGGATGGACGACCCAAGACCACAATGGCTTGGGTCTCCAAATCTAACTAATTCTTTTATTACTCGTGCAGGGACGTCCGAAGGGTACTATCTCCAACCGCTAGTATGTAGATAGTGGATGCTCCTGATACATGACAGGAAACATGGCCTTGCTTCAAGATGTTAAACCATTCAGAGGCGGCTATGTGGCCTTTGCCGGAGAAAAAGGCGGCAGCATCACGTGTCAAGGCGTGGTTTCGAACGGTTGTGTCAGCTTTGACAATGTTAACTTCTGCGAGCAGCTGAAGCATAACCTGTTGTGTGTCTCCCAAATGTGTGATAAGTAGTAATCGGTGATGTTTGACAAGTCAGAATGCCTGATTCTCAAACCCGGTTTTGATGTTCCCGAAGATTGGATCCTGATGAGGGCGCCAAGAATAAACGACACCTATCAGATCGATATGAGCATGGCAACAACCACCTCATCAGTTCCTACCTGCTTGCTTACTAAAGCGACAAAGCTCGACTCCATCTTGTGGCATAGGAAACTCGGACATATTTCGTATCGTAAAATGAATCACCTTGTTCCAAACGGTTTGGTAACCGGGGTTCCTAAGCTGAGATTTACCGTTGCAGATGACTGTATGCCTTGTAAAAAGGGCAAACAGCAACGGAAGTCTCACAAGCCCAAGCTCCAAAACTCTATTGATACCCCTTTGGAGCTATTACATATGGATCTGTTAGTATTAGGAGTATTGGACGTAAGTCATTATGTCTGGTTGTAACTGATGATTTCTCACGTTTTTCTTGGGTAGATTTTTTAGGTACTAAAGACGAGACTGTTGATATTCTTCAATACTTGATCCTGAGCTTGGAATCTCTTTGCAAGCTGAAAGTTAGAAGAATAAGGAGTGACAACGGAACTGAGTTCAAGAATAATTTGATGGAGCTTTTCTGCCTCAAGAAAGGGATCCGTCATGAATTCAGCGCGCCATACATGCCTCAGCAGAATGGAGTTGCTGAACGGAAGAACAGAACACTGATTGAGACTGCAAGGACTATGCTGTCGGATGCAAAGCTTCCTGTCACTTTCTAGGCAGAAGCCGTTAATATAGCTTGTCACGTCTTAAACAGAGTTCTGGTTGTGAAGAGGCACAACAAGACTTGTTAATCAACTCCCCAATCTTGATTACCTAGTTCCTTTTGGTAGTCCCTGTTCCTTGTTGATACAGTGCAAAGACCGCCAGTCTAAGTTTCATGCAAAAGCAGTGGAAGGCATCTTCTTAGGATACGTTGCCAACTCGCCTTGCAAGAGAGTGTACAACATAGGAACTCGTACTGTCGAGGAATGGTTCGAAGTGGATTGTAGTAAACACAGCATTCCACCAGAACCAACAGGTCCAGCTTGGGGTTTTGATTATGATGCGTTATTCAAGTCATTCAATCTTCCTGATCTATCTGCAGTTGACGCCGCAAATGTTTATGAATTATTGAGTGGCGGCGATGACTCCAGTTTCTCTACACGTGCTACTATACCAATTATAACTCCTGATTCCAATGCTGCATCTGCATCTGGAACTCATGACAGTGATAACAGTGAAGATGTTCTTGTTGTTGGAGATGACGCTCCAGCTAATCCTAACACAACTGTAGGAAATGAAGCTCCAGCTGATCCAATTAACATTGAATCTTCTTCCTCTGGAACACAGGAAATGGGGGAGTTAAGCACGAATCTAGATCCAGAAATTTAGGAACCGATTATACCGGAGACGAGAGTGCATAGGAATCATCCAATCGACAACATTATTGGTGATCCTTATACTGGTGTTCAGACTCGTCATCGAACCATCACTGAGAACACCAGTCTTTACACATAGATACTTGACAGTGGTGTCATGGAAACATGTCTGCATGCTGCATTCGTGTCCCAGTTAGAGCCGAAGAATATGAAGGAAGCTCTCACTGACAATTGCTGGATTGAGGCGATGCAAGATGAATTGTCTTAATTCCAAAAGTTGCACGTGTGGGATTTGGTTGACTTGCCAAAAGGCTTTCAGCCAATTGGACCCAGATGGGTGTTCAAATGCAAGACGGATGATCGTCATGTGGTTGTGAAGAACAAAGCAAGATTGGTTGTTCAGGGTTTTTATCAGCAAAAGAGCTTGGATTACACGGAAGTATATGGCCCAGTTGCTAGAATTTAAGCCATTCGACTGTTCTTGGCTTATGCCACATATGTCGGCTTCAAGGTCTACCAACTTGATGTGAAGAGTGCTTTCCTTTATGGTAAAGTTCATGAAGAGGTCTATGTCACTCAACCTCCCGGCTTTGAAGATCCGCATAATATCAATAAAGTGTATAAGCTCGACAAAGCACTTTATGGTCTTCATCAAACACCGCGGGCATGGTATGAGACATTATCTAAGCATTTACTGTCTAATGGTTTCGACCGTGGACAGATTGACTCGACTCTCTTCATTAGGAAAGCAGGAGGTGACATTCTTCTTGTACAAGTATACGTCGACGACATTATCTTTGGATCTACCAATGAAGGGATGTGTAGGGAATTCGAGCAGGTGATGAAGTCCAAGTTTGAAATGAGTAATATGGGTGAACTGTCATTCTTCCTGGGTCTGCAAGTCAGTCAAAGAGAGGATGGCAAATATGCGCAGGACATCTTGTCAAAATACAAGATGAATGATAGCAGTACTTATGGCACACCTATCCCAGTCAATCATGGTCTGCATCCTGACAAAGATGGAAAGGATGTAGATAGAAGATTGTATCGTGGGATGATCGGATCACTTATGTATCTCACAGCTTCAAGACCCGATTTAATGTTTGCTGTGTGTATGTGCTCAAGGTTTCAGTCTCAACCGAAGGAGTCACATATGATAGCCGTGAAGAAAATTTTCAGATACATGAAAGGGAAACCCCGATTAGGTCTTTGGTACTCTAAGCAGCAGTCATTCGACTTCAAAGCCTACACTGATTCAGATTATGGCGGTTGTAACCTTGATAGAAAGTCAACTTCTGGTGGATGTCAATTCTTAGGAGACAGACTGGTCTCCTGGCAGTGCAAGAAGCAGTCAACGGTTTCTGTCTCAACTTGTGAAGCAGAATACATTGCTGCGGTGAGCGGTTGTTCTCAGATACTGTGGATTCAGCAGCAGTTGAGAGACTACGGCTTAAACTGCACTGGAACTCCTCTATTCATTGACAACAATGCCACCATGTCCATCACAAATAACCCGGTGAAACATTCCAAAACTAAACATATAGAGATTCGCCATCATTTCATCCGTGATTGTGCTGAAAAGCATTTAATTGAACTTGTAAAAGTTCACACGGATGACAATCTTGCAGACCTTTTCACAAAGGCATTTGATCGATCCCGTTTTGAGCATCTTGTCAACTTGATAGGAATGTTCAATCCTGAGTGAAAATTAATTTTTCTTAAATCAATTCAATTCATGGAAGTTAAATTTTATTTCCTTTAAATTTTCTGTATAGTTCTTTTAAGTTTCAAAATATTTTACAAAAACAAAAACAAAATAGAAAATGGAGAAAAATTCAAAGTTAACTTGAGAAAAGAGGAAATGATAGTACATCAGAAATGATCTAAACGTCACAGACTGCTCATATGGGAAATGATTGCGTCATGTTTACTTAATTGTTTAAATTATTATGTTTTTAATCTGCTTATTTACAAGTAATTTGAATTGTCAGTAGGTTGTATGCGTCTTTGAATCACTAGTAGTGTGGAAACTAAATCTAAATTACAACTGTGATTTGAACCCATGTTTACAAGTGTGTGTGCGTAAAAGAATAGAAAAGATCATTATCAGATAAAGGATAGATTTTGGCAATAATTTTCTTTTGAGGTTAGTTTCGGGTTATGTCGTTAGCACAATTAATGCGGTTCATCTCACTGCCCATACTCACAAGTATGCAAGGAGAGATTGAATCAAGACATGTCTCTACATTAACCGTTGAGCATGTATTCACCCTTGAATCACTCCTGATTCATTGAAATCAAATCCAAATAAAAGTTGGATCCCCTTACCTTAAAACTCAAACACAATATATATTATCCTGAATCATCATACCGATATTCAATGAAGAAAATCAAATGAAACCAAGACAAATGAATCACTCGATTCTAAATCTTATGATTCCTGATAATCCTTATGGATTCTGCTTGATTTTTCCTGTGCTAGTAGACGTAACTTCATTCTGAAAATTTAGAAAATCATTGGGAAAATCTTAGATGCCATGAGATAATGAAATTTACATTAGTGTAGCATATCAGTGGGGTACACGTTGTATATTTTATAATTAATACCTTAATACACAAGAACGTGATACAAAGATGCTTATAGTTTCAAATCTTATAATATTGTCAACTTGAATTACTTGTTTATGTGCTTATTACGTATAAATAAATAGTAATCCATGACATGATCCCATATTCTTTGATGTTTATATTGTAACGTTTTTGCTAAAAGATAGCCTGATATGATCCTCTGCTCGTGTCTTTGATCAAAAATAGTTTGTGTGAATACTTGTATATTTTTATTAGAAAATATAAAAAGGATTTTAAGTTTATGCATAGTTCAATTATATTCAGAAAAGCCAAAAATATTTGTGTTTAACCTTCCTGAACTGTATTTGAATCCTCTTGATTGAATATTTTTAACTTGTTCGTTATTTGACTTGAACTCTTCATAAATTTGAGTTGAAAGTTTTCGCACTTAAGGGTTTGTGCGTACTTGTAAGTGCGCATGAAGTAAGCCCTGCGTACTTAATAAGTACGCAAGAGTTAAGTCTTGCGCACTTGTAAGTACGCAAGAGTTAAGTCTTGCGCACTTGTAAGTACGCACGAGTTAAACCGTGCGCACTTGCTAAGTACGCACGACCTTTTTGCGTGGGGTATATTAACCGGACTTAGAAAATTTTCAGAACCTTATCACTTTCAAACCGATTCATATTCCCTCCGACTTTCACTCGAAAATTCAAGTGTTCCAATCCGATTTTTCGTCCCATTGCTAGTTTCATCACTTCATCACATCGATTTGGTGAGATTTTAGGCTTAATCCATCCACAAAAATCTTGATTTTGGACCGATTATCTTAGGTTTTTTGTTCGAGATTGTTAGACAATTTTTGGGTTGTTTGGGTAATACCTAATAATTAAAACTTGTTAATAATCATTAATCGATCACTAATCTACCTTTAATCATCCATTCGAGTCTTTGATTTTGACTTTGGGCTCGAATCTGAACCGACAGTTGCTTCGTTCGACTGTCAGAACAAAATAGGTCAAGATTAGCAGGTACTTGGTGTTGATATTGGTCCCATAAGGTAGAATCTTTGATTCCAACCTAGTGGTGACCCTATACACACCAAATTTTAAACATCTGTTGAATTTCAAATTCTGGAATTTTTCACCAAGTACGTTTCCTGCGCACTTAACAAGTACGCAAGAAGCACTTCATGCGTACTTGTTAAGTACGCAAGAGGAAACTCCTGCGTACTTGCTAAGTACGCAGGACCAACACTTGGCAAAAATTCTTAAGTCTGAAATTTAGTTGAAAGAGTAACTGCTATACTGAGTCATGTTTATCCATTTCCAATGATACGTGTTGTTCTGATTCTGTTTTCTGTGTGTTTTTGCAGATCATGGCTCGGGCGTTTACTAACGAATACAACCTGTTAGCTAACATTGAACCTGAGTGGAAGGGTGCAACATTGCAGTACAGAGACATAGTTGATTTCTTGAACCGTTCAAGAATCAGCTACGCCATTTCTGCTGACCCGATCGTGTCAAGACCCTACTTCGAGCAGTTTTGGGAGACTGTGGAGCACGATTGCACGGTAACCTCCAACGTTTTAAGGGCTACCGTTGCTGGTCATGCTATTGCTTTCTCTGAAGATACTATAAGAAGGGTCCTTCAATTCAGAGATCTCGCGACCGACCCGACAGCCTATCCAGACTACTTTATGGACGGCTGTTGGAGACAAAGAATGGGCTATGTCGGTGCGAGGGACTATGCTTCATACAAGAAGATGTGGGTGTTAGACCAATGGAGATACTTCGCCCACATCATGATCATGTGCATCTCATCAAGGAAAGCTGGGAAAGATGCCATGGGTCATGACCTTGTAGCAGCCATGGTCGGCCTTTCTCTCAATAAGGGCTACAACTTCTCCCGCTACATCTTTAAGGCCATCAATGACCAGATCAACACAGCGGAGAGGTTTCGGTTCTTGTTATACCCTCGGTTTGTGCAACTTCTAATTAATGACGCGTTGCCAAACCTTCCTGCTATAGGGGAGAGACTACAAGTAAAGAGGGTGGACAAAAGATTATTCGCCCAATTCCTAAAGCCAGGCAGTGTAGATCCTACCCATGTGCATACAGAACTCTTTGGCCACCTCATCAATGAAGCGTATGTGGCCCCAGGTGACTAGAGATGGTACAGTCATGACTTAGAGCCGAAATTGAGTGAACACTCCGACGAACAACAGGAACAACAAGGGGAGGAAATGGAGAGTGATGATGGATCGTCTGATGATGGAGACGACGACGGAGGAAATGATGGTGCTGAGGGATCCGACTCGGAAGAGACTGAGTCAAATTCTTCCGATTCCGATGATGCCCCATCGTAGGTACACCCGAGGAGAACGGCTAAGGTAACCCTACCTGAGTCGTCCTCCAAGAGAAAGCGACAGTCCTCTAGCAGCGAATACGAGCCAGACTCTGACTTTGACGCTGCTATACAAAGACAAAGAAGGGAAAGCATTCACAAGAACATGGGCGATAGGCAACAACCCTCTATCCCCAGTGAGGTGGAGGCTCAGCAGCCAGTACAAGTGTCAGCTGCTAGTCCTGGTTCAGCCTCCACCCCACCTTCACAACAGCTTTACCGTAGGAGGAAGAGGCCACAAGTGCAAAGTGAAGTGGCCGTCACTACAATCACAGAAGTGATTCCTGTGTTAGTGACCCTCCCTACCACAACTACTCAGGTGGCGGTGACTACTCCAATACTCACGGAGTCAGTCACCATCACCCCTACCATTACCCCTACAACCCTCGTCACATCTTCCATCACAACCACCACCATTGAGCCTTTAAGTCAACCCTTCAATTATGGAGATTTCACACAAGGGTTTGACTTTGATACCATATTCTCCTCCCCTATTCACACTGCCGAGGCGTCATCATCCAGACATCCTGATCCGAATGCTGAAAGGATAGATGTTCTGGAAACCCAAGTTGCTGACCTACTGGAGACTATTCGGAAATCAAAGGAGGAGTCTGACGCTCAACAAGCATAGATCAATTCTTTGGTAGACGAAGTCAGAATCCTTCGTAGCCAGAGAACGGTGATTGATGAAAGGTTGAAGAACGTCATGGCCCAGAACGAGCTCCTAATCAAGACGAATGAAATGATTCTGGGTCATAGGACGTCCTTGGAGCTGAGGTTTGATACTCAAAGGAAGAAGCATGAACTGATGGTCAAACTGATTGCTGATCTGACCAAGAAGCTTGATGCTCAGGGGGAGAAGGAGAAAGAGAAAGAGAAGGAAAAGAGGACTACTGGTGATGAGGCGTGTCATCTTGTCAACTTGACAAAGGATGACGACAAAGACAAGGATCCCGAAGCCGGTCCTAGTGGAGGTGAGCACCAAGCTTTAGCAATCGTGCCCATCTCTGCTGTTCCAATGGCTCAGGGGGAGTCTATTCATCAAGAGGGTGGTGATACCTCTGGTGGTGGTGGTGGTGAGAAAGGAAAGTCAGTGGCTGAAGTACTTAAGGACTTATCTAATGATGAGATCCTATATCTAGAGCCTGACTATTCCAAAGAAGCACAGCTTGATGCTCTCTTCAATCTTGAAGAAGGAGAGATCGACTCTGGTGACGATTGGGATGATGATGACGAGGATGTTGTGATCGAAATTCCCAATGGTGACGGGGAAGGAGAGTACGAGCTAGAAGATGGAGAGATCTTTGAATTTCCATCCTTCGACGCTCCGCTCGACACAGGTTCAATAGAGCAGGCCAGTAATGTAGAAGCCTCGACTGAAGCCTCCCCAGTTGACCCTGAACCTGTGGACCCAGAGGCACCGAAAGAAACAGACATGCCTTCTACTTCATCAAAGGGTCCAGCTCCTGTGTGGCAAAATACGTCTATAATAGACAAACACGGAGCAACAGGGATGATCTTGGCTGTAAGGTTAGAGGAGGACAAGCAGCTGTTCGCTATCAAAAGATCTGGCGGGGTTCAATACTTGAAACCCACCAGTGAAGCGTTCAGCTCCTTGCCCAAATACGACCTTGTGAACCTAGCAAACCGAGAGCTGCTAGGTCATTCCAATCACGCAGTGGTGATGGGTTTGTGGGTGGTTCTGCAGCGAGAAGCAAGATCAGGGAAATTCGAGATGTTATATTTATAAACATGAATGATATGAAGTAATCAGAGATCCACATTCTTACTTCTCTACATGTTATATTTATAAACATGAATGAAATGTCTTAACAAATCTGTATAAATGTGACAGGTTCTTTCACATAGTTGAAAAACTTTCATTTAAAAAATTAGAGATGTTACGATCACTTTATCCCTGCAATGGTAATTTAGGGGTCAATTGCATGTGGTTCAATCCCTGTTATGCAGCTTACACGACATCAGCTTGTTGGAATGAGATTAATAAATGAGACTAGATTCTATTGGTAACACATCCACCAAGCAGGCAAACTTAGCTAGCAAACCATTGACTGAAAAAACACGAAAGGCCACTTTTGAGGTACTTCACTATAGCCATCCTGAACAAACTACTGCAGTTAACAGCCAATCTAAGCACCTGAATGATTTGACCAATACAACCTTTGTTCAAATGGAGGCAACTGGTAATGATGTTGTGTAGCTGCCGTTTGATTATCAGGAGCGCAGTGAGAACTCAAGTTTACAGCAGCTGGTTGGAAGCGCGACTGCCATGGAGGGTGGTTCAGAGATGAAACTGTAAACCCTTACGATTCCCCTCAAAAAGGGTTATTTTTGTAAATACGTGACGGGTATTGTAAGTGGTAGATTCAGCTATGTCGCTCAGATTCGTCAAGTTAATTTTTTTATTAAAAAATGGTTATTTATGATTTGAGTCAGAATCTTGAAAAATTATCCTGATTGTAATTACAACTTTGATGAAGAAGATCCAAATGAGGGGGTGTTTGGGATTACTTATTTAACCAACTTATAATTTATTAACTTCTTAGAAAAGGAGATAAGTAATAAGTTTGTTTGGTTTTTCTTACTTTTCATCCTCATTTTAGTAGTTTTTGAGAAATAAGAAATTGTGACTTATGACTTATGACTTATTACCTTTTTGAATAAGTCATAAGGAGTTTCAAATAAGTAATCCCAAACACCCCCTGAGTGTCTTGCAAATGGTAAAAGTAATCATAGAATGAGTGGTTGTAGTAATAAAATCTTCCAAGCAACTTCTGTAAAGAAGAATCATCTGCTGATGAAAACTTATAGAGTTCTTTAATTTTTATTAGAGTTAATTACACAAATGGGTCATATGGTTTGGACAAAATTACAAGATTAGGTACTAACTTTGAAAAGTAACAAGTTTGAGGTTTGTAATTTCAATTTTATAACGAATTTGGGTACTAACACTAACAGACGTTAATTTAGAGTTAGAGTGAAATACCTAAATACCCTTCAAGATTAGGTCCATATAATCGCAAGATCATGGGAGAATTAGGTCATCGTCACCGCCACCGTACAGATCATCATCAAAATCATCGTCGTCGCTACCTGCTTTCCGATTCTCGCTGAGATCCTGCTTTAGGATCATAGACCAGTCAGGAACATCAACCGGCAGCGACAACACCATTCGTCTAACCTCTGTTCGATTCTCCGTTGACGGAACCGATTTCTTCGTGATCCGCGAACCTGCTAGGGTTTTATGGAACTCTGGCGACGATGCGACGTTCCAGACGTCGAATTCGTTGAACTCGAACATCAAATTCGTCGGCGTAGGGAGTAGGGTTTCGAGGTGAAGGATGGTAGATGGTGAGAAGGCTGTGGAATTCGTACCTTCTTTTTTTCGTCGAGCCAATTAGGGTTCTGGCGAGAGCGAGACCAGGAAGGGTTGGCGGTGGTAATGGTTGCAGAGGGGGGTGGTGGTGGCACCTGATCTTGTTATTTTGCTCAAACCATAGGACCCATTTGTGTAATTAACTCTTTTTATTATTTGAATCTTGCAATTAAAATTTTATGCAGGATATATTGCTATGGTTTTGGACTGTTACAAATGCTTGAACCCAGGTTAAATGCTATGATCCCCTATAAAACAGTTTGTACATATTGGACTTATGAGGCTTTCAAATTTTTAAATTTTTTAAGTTAAAAGGTAATTTTTTATTATATAATTTTAGATATTGTGTAATCTAAAATTAGAGACTGCAAGAACTTCTGATGACCAGGTAAAATGAATAAAAACTAACTAAAAAGGAATTTCTGTTATGTCACCCAATTTGACACATACTAAAATTTACGAGCTTTGACCCGTTACTCAACTCGCCTCACCCATCCATCTTGCCACCACTAATATCAACTTAATATGTCCTTGCAGTGCAGAAATGCAATCTGGCTTCCTGGATCCATATCAGAAGCAGTTGTTACTACAACTAGCAGTTGTTACTACAACTGTTTGCAATACGTGCACTCCAGGTTTTTCTATTTTGCCTTGACCATGCATGTTGTTGATTCATATGGCTTATTCTGTAATTTTTGTATTATTATGTGTAAATATGCTAACTGCATCATTATAACTTAAGATTGTTTCACAGGACCTAGAAGCAATATTAACGTTCTTTATTACTAAAAATAGTAATTTAGGAATACCTAATATGGATAGACATCTTTTGTTTTAAATCCAATGAATTATGAAAATGATTGGTTAGTTGATTTAGGAATTATAAATTATAAAATATTTATAGATTTGGAATTATTTGAGCGACGAATAAAGTTTGGAATTCAAGTTTTAAAAAAAAAAAATAAATATAAAAAAATTTGAAGCAGGTCGAAATGAGTTTGGGTGAAATCAGGCTTTAAAAAAACGGTTCCCGGAAAATATATAAATTAAATGGGTTGTTGTGGTCATGATGTATCCATTTATATTAGCTAATTAGTCAAATCATGGTCCAGTTGGTTAGATCAGTGGTCTTATCACTAACCAATTTTATCCAAGTTCAACCCTTGACAGTTATACAGGGTGGTATTTGCATTTTCTTGAAGGGAAAATAACAAAACATAATTTTCTGTGTTATTATTGTTAACATTGTAGGCTAATTTCAGTTGTTGAATGTAATTTGACGCAATAAGCTCAACATTTAATGGTCTCGACCCGAATGCACGGCTCAGAGATGTACTATACAATATATTACGAAATGATTGATAAAACTAAATGAAAATGAGTATCACGTTGTAAGTTGTCGTCACCGCCGCATTTACAATGATAAAACTGAATGCACAGCTCAAAATGAGTATTCCGACTAGTATATATATATATAAGGAAGAGTTCAAATAATAATCAGTTTTTTATGTGATAATCATGATAACCACTATCAAACAGTCATATAATTTATAAATTATTTTTTCTTTTACTTGTTAAATACTTTTTGAACATATATCTTGAATATAAATACGGAAATGACGGGTCTTATATATATGTACCAAATAATGTTACATATACGTGGCACAAAGTGTTTACGTATATGTAATACTAACAAAATGATAATCTATACTATATAATAAATAAAGGTTTTTCATGCCACGTGACGTGTTGCCTCCATATTCATTCTCATCATTTTTTTTCAGCATCTCTCTCTCTTATTAAATACACCTCTATTTTTTAATAATAATATATTTTTAAATAAATTACTAATCTTTATATTAATAAATATCCAACATATTTTGACGAGTGTATGTGTTAACAGATTATATTGTAATCCACAAGTTTATTCTAACACGTGTAAAACACGAGTTTTTTAAAAATAAATTTTTTATTACTCAATATATAATATTATATTTATTCAAACCGTGTAATACACGGGATTTTAACCTAGTTGTTAAATATACGTAACACTATGCTTGAGAGTGGTTATCACATAAATATTGGTTATCATTTGAACCTTAGCATATATATATATATATATATATATATATATATATATATATATATATATATTTCCAACAGTTTAACATACCTCACGTTTAGATCGAGTTCCCATATATAATGACCAAAAGTCACGATCCGTATCAAGGTTATACATTTAAACGTATATTCGAAGACTCGTATGTCGAATTATTAATAATCTCGCGTTAACGGTTTTCCTTTCGCTTTATCTCTCACGTATCATTTTCATTATTTTATATGATGCATATGAAGACATATATATATATATATATATATATATATATATAAAGTGTTAGCAAGCGTTTACTGTTGCCCTCACACGTCACTACCACCCTAACTGGCCACCATCATCTCTTCCTCCTCTGCTGTCGTCCACGGCCAAGAACCCCCAAACCCTATTCGGGTTTCCAAACCGAAAGCACAAACAAAACGAGAAAAACGATGAACGAGGATTACCTTAGCGTGTTATGGAAGCTCCCCTTGTCCGATCACCGCAGTCGCCAGTGTCTTTTTTCTCTTGCTCACCTGTGGCCATCGCACACCTAGGGTCAAGAATGGCCCTAGCGTTTGCGTTTAAGTTGTTTAAATACCACTCGTACTTACATCCGGGTCCCTCCTTTTCCTCTTTTATACTTTTCAATCTCAAACCGTGCGTTAAATGGTTAACCGGTTCCTCTAATACTTGTTAAATTAAGTTTCAGGCGAAAACCTAACTAACCATCTTGTTTACTAAAGATCCGGGTTAGCCATTAACCCAAACCGTTATCATGAGGATTCCCGGGATGTTACATGAGAATATCATCGATGATTTTGCTGACAAATTTATCGAGGAAAGGTTTACAAACTCGATTCATTAGATCCAAAAATGCTGCGGGGGAATTTGTTAGACCAAATGACATGACCATGAATTCATAGTGACCGTATCGGGTTCTGAAAGCAGTATTAGGTACGTCCTCTTCTTATACCTTCAACTGATGATATCCTGATCTAAGATCGATCTTTGAGAAATATTTGGCTCCTTGCTATTGATCGAACATATCATCTATTCTGGGCAATGGATATCTGTTCTTTACAGTTAGTTTATTCAATTCCCGATAATCAATGCACATTCTCATGCTTCCGTCCTCCTTCTTTACGAATAGTACCGGTGCTCCCCAAGGCGAAGTACTTGGACGAATGAATCCTTTGTCAAGGAGTTCTTGGATTTGTTTCATTAGTTCTTTCAATTCGGAAGGAGCTAGACAATAGGGGGATCTTGCAACAGGTTTAGCTTCGGGAATAAGTTTGATTTGGAATTCAATCTGACAATTGGGTGGAAGATTGGGTAATTCATCTGGAAAAGTACCTGGGTGATCACAAACTACGGGAATATCCGCAATCTGTCTTTCGGGTTTATCGTTTAAGGCATGGATTAAGAATATACCGTCTCCCTTAATCAAATGTTTCTTAACTCTTGCTACTGAAATAATTTCAATCTTAGTGCTATCACTATCACCCTCAATCATCAAACAACTTTCATCTGGGTTCTTAATCTTAACCGTTTTCTGGTCATAATCAATTTGGGTTTTGTATTGGTTTAACCAATCCATCCCTAGGATAACCTCATATTCATCCATATGCATTGGCATTAGTGTAACTAACACCATATCATCACCAAAATTGATGTCACAATCAGGGTATGATTCGGTTATCCTAATCTGTTCGTCACTTGCCGTTCAACGACATAGGCATGAATAAGCGGAATCGGTTTTACGCCTAAATATGGGTTAAATGCATATGAAACGAAACTTCTATTCTCCCTTGTATCAAATAGTATCTTGGTGTAACTATTGTTAACTAAGAATATACCTGCCACTTCTTTCGTATTGTTTTTTTTTCTCCTCCGTTTCCTAGGACAAACACACGTCCTATACCCTTATTTTGACCCCGGATAGCTCTATCCGGATTAATCATTTTCTGGGAAATTTACTATTTGCTGGTTTAAACTTATAACAACCTCTTCTTGTTTCCTCTTGTGATCCTCCTTTGGTGGCTCTTGGCCTGCCACCTCATCATACATTACCGCACTTAGATTAACAGTCGAATCTATTGTTTCAGGTGTGATAGTTTTCACTAAGGTATGAACCTTAGGTGGTAAACCTTGGACATAGCATTTAACTCTCCTTGACTCAAGAGTTACCAAATGTCGTACCAGCTTGGCCATTTCATTGAATTTGGTTGTTTACTCCTGGTGAGTCATAGTTCCTGCCTCCAACTGAAGAAATTCTGATTCAATCTTGTTCATCGCATTTTTTGGACTGTACATCTTAATAATCAACGACTTGAGATCCTCTGTGACAACCGACAAATTCAGGTGAATACCCGTCCCCGTCTCTGTCATAATTTGCATACATTACATTCGTGTTAGACTTAATTATGATTAATTATGGTCATTTCATAATTAGCAAAGTCCATTCATAACATTTCACGCGTCGGTAATTCGGTAAATTACCGGGTCACACGCAGTCTAACCGGCACACACGAACGTCGGCGATAATTAATATTTATATTTTAATAAATATAAGGATTTGAATAATCTTGTCGGATGTTTCTTGAATTAGTTCGGGACCGATGATTTGTGCTTCACCAATCTCGTTCCAACAGATAGGAGAACGACACTTGCGACCATAGAGAGCTTCAAATGTAGCCATGTTGATACTCGTGTGGTAGCTATTATTGTAAGAGAACTCGATTAGGGATGGATGTGAATCCCAATTGCCACCAAAATCAATTACACAAGCTCTAAGCATATCCTCAAGAGTTTGGATTGTTCGCTCGGTCTGACCATCAGTTTAGGGATGGTAGGCCGTGCTCAAATCCAATCATGTACCAAGAGCAGTTTGGAGAGATTGCCATAAACGAGAGGTGAACCGAGCATCCCTATCGGAGATTATGTTTAAGGGAACACCGTGACGGCTCACAATTTCATCAATGTAAATTCGGGCTAGTTTCTCTACCCGATAGTCTTCACGGATAGGCAAGAAATGAGCAGACTTGATGAGACGGTCAATGATCACCCAAATGCTATCATAACCACTTGAGGTGCGAGGAAGTTTGGTAATGAAATCCATAGCTAAGTTCTCCCATTTCCACACGGGAATTTCTGGTTGTTCAAGCAATCCGGAAGGACGTTGATGTTCGGCATTGACTTTGGAGCACGTTAGACATTTGGCAACATAGAGAGCAATGTCCTTCTTCATACCGGGCTTGGTACAATTTATCCGCACCAGGATGAATAGAATAACGAGTCTTGTGAGCCTCGTTCATAAGAAATGTACGGAGATCATCGCGATCGGGAACCCAAATACGGTTCAAGTAATAAAGTAAGCCATTGGGTTTAGATTCAAGCTGGAGTTCAACACCACACGACATTTCCTCGTACATGTTACCCTCGGTGACTGAGACGTGTTGAGCTTCTAAGATACGATTTTGAATGTCGGCTTGAATTCGGACACATTGAAGCATGACATGGTCCTTTCGACACAAAGCATCGGCTACAACATTCGCTTTGCCAGGATGATAACGAATCTCGCAGTCATAGTCGTTAAGGAGTTCAACCCAACGTCGTTGCCTCATATTGAGTTCCTTTTGGTTGAAGATGTGTTGTAGACTTTTGTGGTCGGTGAACACCACACACTTCGTGCCATAGAGGTAATGTCTCCAAATCTTCAATGCGAATACGACCGCACCCAACTCGAGATCGTGCGTCGTATAATTCTTCTCGTGAATCTTGAGTTGTCTTGATGCGTTAGCGATTAGCTTGCCTCGTTGCATGAGAACACAACCGAGACCTTGGTTGGAAGCATCACAGTAGACAACTAGATCATCATTCCCATCAGGGAGAGTCAAAATAGGAGCATTGCATAACTTTTGCTTGAGAGTTTGGAAAGCTTCTTCTTGCTTTGGTCCCCATTCATAAGTTTTACCCTTGTGGGTTAAAGCGGTGAGAGGAACATCAATCTTAGAGAAATTTGAAATGAATCGACGATAATATCCCGCAAGACCAAGAAATGAACGAACTTCGGTGGGGGTGTTCGGGGCATTCCAATTTTTAACCACTTCGATCTTAGCAGGGTCAACATGAATTCCCTTGTCGTTAACGATATGACCAAGAAATTGAACTTCCTTTAGCCAAAATTCACATTTGGAGAACTTGGCATATAGTTGTTCCTTCCTTAAGATGTCCAAAACCAGCCTAAGGTGTTGCTCATGGTCGGCTTTAGTCTTGGAGTAGATTAAGTTATCGTCAATGAAGACGATCACAAATTTATCAAGGTACGGTTTGCACACACGATTTATGAGGAACATGAAGACCGCGGGTGCATTGGTTAGTCCAAAAGGCATGACCATGAACTCGTAGTGACCATACCTTGTTCGGAAATCAGTCTTTGGAATATCTTCCTCTTGTACACGGAGTTGGTGATAACCAGATCGAAGATCAATCTTTGAGAAGCAAGTAGAGCCTTGAAGTTGATCGAAGAGATCATAAATCCTAGGCAATGGGTAACGGTTTTTGATGGTAAGCTTGTTGAGTTCGCGGTAGTCAATACACATGCGGAATGATCCATCCTTCTTTTTGACGAATAAGACGGGTGCACCCCACGGTGAATGACTTGGACGAATGAATCCCTTGTCGGAGAGCTCTTGAAGTTGACTTACAAGTTCTTGCATTTCAGAAGGTGCAAGACGGTATGGAGCTCTAGCCACGGGGTTAGCTCCGGGCACAAGATCAATGCTAAATTCTACTTGTCGAACGGGTGGAAGACCGGATAGATCTTCGGGAAATACTTCGGGAAAATCCCGAATGATGGGAATGTCTTGGATACTCTTCTCCTTGACATCCTTTTGAACAACATGAGCTAAGAAGGCTACGTACTTCTTTCGTAAGTACTTTTGGGCGGTAGTGCATGACATTAACTTTAGTCCCTTGCAAGGATTTTCACCAAAGACTCTTAACGTTTCTCCCGACAGTAGAGGTATTTAGATGCACTTCTCGAAACAGATGACTTCGGCATGATGATTTGATAGCCAATCCATGCCTATGATGATATCAAAACTTCCTAGTGGCATTGGTACAAGGTTGATTGGAAATGTATGACCATTAAGTTCTAGCGAGCATTCGTGAATAACAGAGTCAATTGTAAGGGAGTCACCATTTGCTACTTCGACGGTGAAGGTTTTCTCTAATTGGGATCGTGTCTTTGCAAGTAAGGGTTCAAAGTTAAGTGACACAAAACTTTTGTCGGCACCGATATCAAATAAAATGGAGGCATATTGACTATTGATAAGGAACGTACCGTTGACCACATCATTGTTGGCTTGAGCTTCATTGGCATTTATGTTGAAAGCACGCCCACAAGCTCCGCCTTGTCTAGCATTGATTAACCTTAGGCACTGATCACGGAAATGGTTTGGGTTACCACATTCATAACAAGCACGCCCATTTGCAATAGCGGGAACACCTTGGTTAGCCACTTGGGGGTTGGTTCGGTTTGGTGGGTTGACTTTGCCTGCAAGTGCTTTGGCTCTACAGACATTGATCGTATGGCCATAATTCCCACAATGAGTGCAAAGGCGACATGGAATGGTTTGGGGATGATGATAGTTGCATGTGGCACAGAGTGGGTAGATCCTGACATATGACTTCTTGGCTGGTGTTTGAACAATAGGAGCAACTTGGTTAACAGGCATAGCAGGAGTGACCATGGCATAGTTTCTAGCCTTTCTTTTCTTATTATTACGGGAGGGTTCAGTTGTGGCTTCCTTGATGTGTACGGGAGGAGTTGCAGTGTCGGGGACTTTCTTTGTGCCCTTTTTAGTAAGAGTCCCCGCCTTCACATGGTTATCGGTAAAGGTAGCGGATAAACGGATGGCATCTTCAAGTGTTGGGGGATTTCTCCCTAGGACAGTATCTTGAATTTGCCTATGTAATCCACCAATATATTTTTCAATGCAGCGGGATAAAGTTGTGACCATATGGGGCACGAGGAGACTCAACTCATGGAACCGAGTTGTATATGCCAAGCTTTCACCACTATCTTGGGCAAGATCCCAAAACTCGGCTTCCAATTTCTTTACCTCATTTCGAGGACAAAATTCTTCGAACATTAGCCTTTTAACCTCATCCCAAGGTAAGGCCATTGCTACTTCCACACCTCTATTCCTCTTTTCCCCATTCCACCACGTGAGTGCCCGTTTTTTTAAGACACTTGGGGCATGTCGAACACGAAGATTGTCGGGGCAGTCACTATTGAGAAAGGTATTCTCAATACTTTCGAACCATTGAAGAAGTCCCGTAGCTCCTTCGGTACCATAGAACTTAAGGGGATTACATGAGTTGAAGTGTTTGAAGGTGCATTGTGGTGGGTTGGCACCACCACCCCCATTAGCTCCATGGTTACCATTGGCGGCCCCATTAGCTTGAGTGAGTTGATTCAAAAGTTGTGCAAGGATGGTAGCAATTTCGGTGTTGTTGTTGGTCACGGTAGCACGACGGGGAGGCATTCTACAGAATTGCACAACACAAGAAAAGATGTAAGAACTTATGAATGTTGTTTGGATTTAAAAGAATAAGATAACAAATAAACTAGTAAATCATAGTTTGGATTGTACTCAAATAGTGATATAATCACTTGAATACTTTGACACATTAAGGTTAATTAAAATCATATAATTTTCAAGAAGACATGCTTTAGCCTATAATTAAACACTCATCCCGAGAATTCCCAGGAAAGCATACGGTCCCTCGGTTGATTGGGATTTATGCGAAATGCTTTCCTAGACAGAAAACCCAGAATACAGGTGTCACCCTTCCAGATTGCACGTGTCCTCAAATAAAAACCTTAACGAGTGTATAAAAAGATTTTTATAGTTTTAGATCCATGAAGTTTCCACATGCTAAGAAGATAATGATAGAGAAGTAGGTAAGAATATTATGAGGTTTTAGGGTATAGGTAGGGATATTTTTTATTTAATTTTTTATTTAAGTATAGTTTAATAAGTCATGAATTTTTAATAAGTAAGGTATCAAAAACGAAATAATAACTAATCATAGTAAGCATGTAACACATAGCTTGTAACACATAACATGTAGCACATAATCACATAAACATGAAGCATGGCATAAGTGGGTGTCCTAAAGTTATAGTCTAGGTCAAGGGTGTCTAATAACCTAGTTCCCTATAACCAAGGCTCTGATACCAATCTGTCACACCCCAACCGACGGCGGAATCATCGGGGCGGGACATGTAGACTGTTCATGAGCACAAGGTTGACTAAATTGTAATATATTAAACATCAATTTCATTTCAAATAATCCAAACACAACCAAATCCAAGAAAGAACAAAATTGAAATAAATAGAATTCTTTATTCAAATTAACTAAGTCCCAAGCCTATGTGTAGCATGCCTTGATAAAACTCACATATTAGCACCTGAAACATGAATAAAATAAGGTCAACTAAAAAGTTGGTGAGCATACACAGGTTTATATATAGATAGCATATAGATTGTAAATAAACAAATCCTTACATAACATGATAAAATAAGGCATTTATGGAGAGCAGCTATTGTGTAACCAAGTACAATCAAACCTTTGTAACTAGCATGTAAAATTGTGTTGTCGGTAACAATCACCCCAATCTGGGTGGTTTGTCAGACTCAATAGATCTATCATTGTTTACCGTCGGCTTGAATAGTTAATGATTGCACATAAATCACACACAAAAGTTAACACACCTAGCACTCAGGCATAAAGCTCAAATTTGCACACATGAATGTAAAGAGGATTTGTACTTGTGTAGTTTGTGTAAATGTAAGCAATAGTGTTGTATAGTGTTCATGTTCCACCCTAAAAAGTGTAAAAGAGTAAAAGGGGCTATGTAATACTCACTTGATTTGAAGGCGTAGCTAACACGAGAGACTAGATAGTAATACGAGGTCCTTGTAATGCACAACATTAACCTAGTGTGGAATGTACATTGAATTAATAGTGTGCACAATAGTCTATATCTAAGTCTAGGGTTGAATTGGATGTGTGCATAAGGAATTTGAATTTGTAGGTGTTAGTGGTTTGTACTTGAATGGTATTATATAAATTATGGTTTGAGTTTGGAATAACTAAATAATAAAATAAAATTATTTTTTATTTACTTAGTTATAAAATAATGTAAGTATTAGGGGTAATTAAGTTTAACCTAAATAAATAATTCTTGTTTAAATGTAACTTAAATAAATAATTGTTACTTTATTTATTTATTTATAAAATATGTAACTTAATCATTTAGTTATAAAAAATGTATTGGATGTTTTATATTAAATAAAATTTTCTTACTTTATTTTCATAAAGAGGTGTAAATAAATTGTGTAACTAACATTTAAGTGTAGGGTTTAATAATAAGTATAAATTTAATTTTTAATAAATAACTCCTATTTATTTTAGGATTAAGAATTTGATCTTTTTAAATATAGTTAGTATATATCTTTATAAAATCAATTATTTTTATTTGAAAATTAATCTGAATCCCTTATTGTTTTTAAAATATAAAAATAATTATTCTGCTAAGATTTTTCTCACACACGACCGTGTCTGGGACAACGCACGATCGTGCTAGGACCACGGGTGCGACCGTGCTAGTCAGGGACGCGACCGTGTTGACCAAATAGAAGGCATAACTAAGCTGTTTACTAGGCACGACCATGTCTTGGGCCAGGCACGACCGTGTCTAGGGTTTTGAGGCACCACCAAGTCTAGCCAAGGGCATGACCGGGTCTGAGTGTGTAAGGCACGACCGCGCTGGTATTTGGCGCGACCGTGTCTCATGAAGCGCGACCGCACTAGAATGCTAGCGCGACCGTGTCTGTTCCAAAACAGAATCGATTTGACTAATTCTTATATTGTTAATGTTGGAATTCATAGGGCTTTCATCTGTAGGGTTATTACGAGTCTATTGGAATATATTAATTGTATTTAGAACGTGTTCAAAGCAGGGTTTGATTAAACCATTTTAGAACGAAAAATAGATTCTGGTTCATGATGATTCCCATATTGTAAGCCCAAATTAGATTGGGGCTTTTGATCTATAGACTAAATCGAAAGTGTGGAAGGTTTCAATTACCCAGAAGGAGGATGAATCGATGGTATACAGGTAGAATGGGTTCCGGCGATGACGGGCTTGACCTCCAGCGTCTTCTGCTGCAATTCCGACTAAATAAGCGTGTCCAGTAGCTTTAGAGAGGATCGATAGTATGTTGGCTTGGGAGAATTGCAAATCAAAATGATTTATTCGATGGTTTCGTGAGAGGATTAGGTGCTTATGAGATAATCCGACGAAATTAAGTTTATTTGTTGTAATGGTGATGATTAAAGGGTTTAATTGAGTTCGTTAATGATGAAAACGTGTAGAACGGTTATGAAATCGAACATCCCTGTGATTAAAGACTGCATTTACGTTTCAACTGCTGAGAGGCGCGACCGTGCCCATATGAGGCGCGACCGTGCCAAGGCACCGAGCGCAACCTTTCCAAAGCATTGCGCGCGACCGTGCCATAGCACTTGGCGCGACCATGCCAGAACGAGGCGCGACCGTGCCTATTAGGGTTTCTTGTTAATTTATTTATAAAATCAGTCCTTGTAAGTTTCAGTATTGACAGGTTTGTATAAATATAGACTTATGTATAGTTTAATAGGGTGTACTCATGTAAAATTTGTGGGTTTGCATTGAAACAAGGTATTTAATTGTTGGTACAAATAGAACAAGTCGGTGTACTAGAATTTGGTTTGAAATGTATCACATTGAATTGAAACATAGATAGTGAAAATCAGAAATGTTACAGAAAGGATGTGCCTGCTCCTATTAGAGTGAAAGCATGCTAGCTGGTGGTAACTGTAGGTCCCCGGGTATCTCGGATCATCATATGCAAGTGCGTTGGCTAGTCGAACCAGGTGTGGAATGCCCGTGACTAGATGGAGTATCGATAACAACAAGTAAACCGACAACAACAAGAAGATACTTTAAACTTCGTCTATTGATAATCACAGCCGGTTATAGTTGAGAATGAGTGCGTACATAATCACAACATAAACCAGCTATATATACTAGACCTATTGCCTGCGCACTTAGTAGGTTCGCAGGGCTTTCTTCCTGCGTACTTAGCAAGTACGTAGACATTTGTTCTTGCGTACTTGTTAAGTACGCAGGTTAAACAACATGCGCACTTGTTAAGTGTGCAAAACACTTCACAAGACAAATACAACGACAAGTACCTACATATATGTTTACAACTCGATAAACCAATACATACAGATACTGAAATACAAAATACAAGTACAGAAAGTAGAGATACAAAAGCAGAGACAACATACAGAGTGTTTGTCACACAAACGTACTCCAACAAACCTCCCCTTGACAACAGCTCTGGATTGTCTTCGGTCTTCAAGCTCCATCAGCTTTAGCTTCCCATCTTTATCTTGTAGTCAAGGCAAAACTTGACTAGCTTGTTTGTATCTTGATGCTAGAAGCTTCATCCATTCATCCTTGTATATGCAATACTTTTCATTTAGAACCGCCAGATTTTTCACAGAGAAGTTGATGAAAGTGATCTCATCAAAAACTCTGATCAACTCCTTTGGTACCAAGTTTCCTGCTTCGGACCTTATCTTTCCCATAACCACCGCCTCGCCTGTCTTTGGATCCACGTACCAGTACCACATGTTACCTGGTTTCACATAGCACTGGGTTGTAGACCAGCTTCTTTATACTTCTGTTAGTCCCTGGATGTCTGACGTTCTTGTCTCGGAATTTCTTGGGCATTTGAGGCTTGAATACCTTGAAGTTTCCTGATCTTCCTTCTCTTTGTAGTGCACCCCACAAACCCTTTGCTACCGCATGACTAGTGTCACCAAGCACCTCACGATTTGCTAAGTTCACTAGGTCGTACTTCGGAAAAGAACTGAATGCCTCATTAGTTGGTTTCAAGTACTGAACCCCACCAACTCGTTTGATAGCAAAAAGCTTCTTGTCGTCGTCGAACTTGACAGCTAAGATCATCCCTGTTGCTCCGTGCTTGTCTAGAATTGACGTCTTTTGCCAAATAGGAGGCTGATCCCTTGTGAACCATCCTTGAGGATACTTGTTCTTCCAGGCCTCAGTATCCACAGGTTGGGGATCGATGGGAGAGGCTTCAGTCAAGGTTGTGGCACCACTAGCATCAGCAACATTTTCAGGCTCGACTGAACCTGTGTTGAAAGTAGCTTCAAAGGCGAGAGTCTCAAAAATCTCTCCATCCTCAAGCTCATATACTCCCTCACCGTCACCTTTGGGAAACTCCACCCTCACATCCTCATTATCCACATCCCATTCATCATCAGAGTCGGTCTCTCCTTCCTCCAGATTGCTGAGAGCATCGATCTGTGTTTCCTTTGAATAGTCAAGCTCAATCATCAGAATAACATCATCTGATAATCATGCAAAACCTCCACCGCTGACTTTCAAGTACCACCTCCTCCACTACCAGAAGCATCACTGCCTTCCTCGTGAGTCGACTCCCCCTCAGCCATTGGAACAACAGAAATGGGCACTATCGCCAAAGCTTGTTGTTCACTTCCACCAGGACCGGCTTCAGGATCCTTGTCTTTGTTATCATCCTTGGTTAGATCAACCGAATGACAAGCCTCATCACTGCTAGGTTTTTATGGCTTCTCCTTCTCCTTCTCCTTCTCTTTACCTCTCCCCCCCTGAGCAGCAAGTTTCTCGGTCAGTTCACCAACTAACTTGACCAACATTTCATGTTCTTTCCGCTGCATATCAAACCTCAGCTCTAAAGACGTCCTGTGTCCCAGAATCAAATCATTTGTCTTGATCATGAGTTCATTCTGGGCCAGTGCATTCTTAAGCCTCTCTTCAGTCCCAGTCCTCTAGCTTCATAGAATAGTAACTTCGTCCACCAAAGAGTTTATCTGAGCCTGTTGAGCCTCAGATTCTTCCCTTGACTTCCGAACTGTTTCAAGTAAACCAGCAACCTGTGTTTCCAAAGTGGTTATCCTTGTATCATGGGGATTAAGATCCCTAGATGTAGAGGCTTCAGAAGTATGTGTTAGGACATGTTTTGTAACTGTTGATAAAATTATGTGTAAGTTTGTAGAGAGGCGAACTTAACAAGTTTGCCTGGTTTATCAGAGGCGAACTGGTTAAGTTCGCTTAGTCTATCTGAGGCAAACTTGTTAAGTTCGCTTAGCCTATTAGAGGCAAACTTATAGCATCATTTAGGCGAACTTGTTACAAGTTCGCCTGGTGCAAAACTGGTGCTTATAAATATAGGAGTTTACAGAGTCTGTGAGAGAGAGGAGACGATATCAGGAGGAACTGATTAGAGACAGGATTATTGTAAACTGATATTGTGGTGGAAATACAAAGCGTTTATTTACACCGTTGTTGTTGATTGAGTCACACGAGCACTTTGATCATGGATTCCGCACGTTATCACCGTGTCGTACCGCAAGTCTAGAGATCCGTCACGCACCGAATTAGGGACCTACAAGTGGTATCAGAGCATTTGCTCTTGATTAGCAGAAGATTCGTGTTGTTTTCGTGTCCAATCAACATCAAATTTCAGAGATTTTGAAGATTTTTCATCTTTTTTGTGTTCTTGATAAAAATGGAGAATTTTTGATTATTTTGGATTGATTTTGGATTCATTTGATGAAATTGATCCGATAGAAGTGTTCCTAATCAGTTCCTACACATTCCTACGGTTCAATTTAATCAAATTCCATCAATTTAGCAAGATATGATGATTTTCGAAATTTTTGGTTCGTGTTTGGTTGAACAGCTGATGCCGGCGAACTTAGAAATTTTGTTGCAGGCGAACTTAGAGAGGCGAACTTAATAAGTTCGCTTGGTGCAGATTAGGAGAACTTAATCAGGCGAACTTAATAAGTTCACTTGGGGTCAAGTTCGCTCAGTCAGGCGAACTTATTAAGTTCGCTTAGGCAGTACCAGGCGAACTTAGCTAGTGTTCTTAAAAAAAAAAAATTTAAAAGAGTATTTTGGCCGGAAATTTCTCCTTGTCCAAATTTTTTAGGGAAAGTTTATATGCTTGTTTTGAATCAATTTTGAAATTTTGAAATTTTTTAAAAAGAGTATTTTGGCAGGAAATTTTTTCCGGATATTTTCGTAAAAATTTCAAAATGTCAATATCTTATGATGATAATATGGTTGGAACTGTGCAATCGAGACTTTTGTGCCTATCAGATTTTCGTAGCTGGAAAGTTCGGTTCGAACAGTTCGTATCAGAAACTGATAAAAACTTTTGGACATCTATATTTGAAGGATATGTGCATCCTACTTATGACTATATGAGATATTATGATGTTCCTAAACCAGTGACAGCTCTTACTAAAGTAGAAAAGCAGAAGTTTGATCGAGAGATGAAGACGCGTGAAACTTTAACGTTGTCTTTACCAAAAGAGATCATTCATAGTCTTGGGAAGTGTCCAACTTCAAGAGATCTATGAGAAGCATTGAAGAAAAAGGGTGAAGCAACTTCTCAAGCGTTTATGGTCTTGATCAATGATGTATTAGAGAAGCAGGGTGATTCTCAAAGTGATTCTTCTGCAGATTTAATTGATAGTGAGAGTATTCGTTCTGGTGAAAGTACTCAATCTACCGAGACTTATGTGATGAGTGAAGAAAGCTTTCAGACAGTTGAAGAAGATCTGAGTTAATTAGAAACTGATGCAGAGCCTGTCATTGTTGATCAAAAGGGTGAAGCTGATGATGACGTTTTCATCGCTCCTGGTGCATATTCTTTTGAAGTAAAACCTGAGGTAGTTTCTAACTCTGAAACGTTTTGTTCTAACTGTGTTTCAGTTAAGGATAAAATGATGAGGGTTATGGATGACAACGTAAACCTCATTTGTGATATGAAATCGATGCACACGGTAAATCAGAAATTAAAAGATAATGAGAATGTGTGTATTGAGAGGATAGAATCACTGAAGAGATATATAAGTTCTCTGACTTTGAAGATCAAAGAGCAGGCATATCACCTAGATATGTCCTTTGCAGAAATTGAGAAAAGAATTAATGATCTTGTTGAGAAAGATAAGGAACTAGCTGAATCTAAAGCAGAGGTAATCAGATTGCATAGAAAGTTAGAAAGCCTTGGAAATTCATCATTCTTATTATGATATTATCATGAGAATACTGAAGAGGGGAAGGGAACTAGTGGTATTGGCTATGTTCCTCCACCATTCAACGGAAATTATTCCGTGACACCTGAGATTATAAATGATGAGGATTTAGATCCTAAGACTGTGTTGAAGGTGAATCCAGTCACAGGTGAAGATATGATGTATTCTGATGAGAGTGATGATGAATATTTTGATGAAGCTAAGGTAGATGGGATACCGAAAGAGATTAAGAAAGAAGACTCAAAGGTTGATTCTAATTTATCTGGTAAAAATACATTTGGAAGTTCTTCAAATTCAAGGAGAGTTCCATATGTCAGAGATTATAAAGACAGGCGTACATATTTTTATTGTAATGAGATGGGACACATTATGGTGACCTGTCCTTACAAAAATAAAGGAAAGAAGCATGTAGTTCCTGAGAAGATGAAGCCTGAATCAAAACCTACTGCGAAAAAGTTTGTACCGTCTCAAACTCTAAAATAAGTTCATGTAGGAGAATCTTCTTCAAGTGCATCTTATCGTGTGAAGATTCCTTATATGATATATTATCGTGAGACGAGATCTTGCTTTTACTTTGGTCTTGTGGGTCACATACGGATTGATTGTTCACAAAGCCAAAGGTAACCGACATGTTACTCAAGAAAAGGTAAGAACTCCTGGTAAGCCTTATGTTAACCCAAATGTGGTTAAACCTCATGATACACCAAAGGGTAGTTCAAAATCTGAGGTTAGGCTTTCTAGACCTCAAAGACGGAGGAGAAACAGAAGATTGAGAAAACTTTTAGAACAAGAGCTTTCACAATCTAAACATTTTTCAAATGAAAGAAAATGTTTAAACACTTCACATTTTAAGCAAAAAGAACTTAATGAAAAGAAGTTTGTTTGGAAATCTAAAGTTTCTGTTTCTGACTCGTCGGATCAATCTCTGAAAATAGATGAGAGATTCGATTGTGAATGGAGTGAGGTTTATTATTTTGATACTGATGGACGACCCATGACTACCATGGCTTGGGTCCCAATTTCAAATTAATGTTTTTTTTGTTTGATGTGCAGGATTTACCAAGAGGGACTATTAATACAATTTTGTTGTTGATAGTGGTGATTCTTCATAGCACATGACATGGATTGACATATGCAAGAGTAACGAGTTGTTGATAACTGAGAATCTATTTGTTTCAACGACTTGATGCTCAAGGGGGAGAATATGTCACACACAATGTTTTGGAAAGAGTTTTACAAAGTCCAAATGATAACCTAAAACTTAGGATGACAATGGTAAGCATAAAATCATTGATGCAACCATTTGACTAGTTGAGGGGGAGTCTACAGGATAGGGGGAGTACAGAACTGTGTTGACAAAGGCAAAGACATTCAATTACAGGATTACATCGGTTTGAGTTTTTAATTGATTGACTTGCTTAATCCTGAGTAACCAAGTAAAATGTTTTTCATAAAATGTTTTCATGGAAGATTTTATTTTCATTTGTTTTACTTTCTTTGAAAAAGATTTTGAAAAAGCCAAACAAATTGAAAAACTTAAAATCGACATTACTTGAAGTTATAGAAGAGATGATAGTACATCAGTAGATGTTCTTTCACACACGACCTTAGATTGACTGGTTGGTGCTTTATGTTAATATATCTGAATGATATGTTTTGATCTAAACTTCAGAGACTGCACAAATAGGAAATGATAGTGTTGTGTATGCATATTTGAATTGTCAGTAGACTAAAAGCGTCACTGAACCATTAGTAGTGTGAAAACATAATTGCATATGTTACAACTGTGATTTGAACCCCTTTTACGCCTGGGTGTGTGTGTTAAAAGATCACTATCAGATAAAGAATATTAGCATTTAATAAAGATTTTCCTAGGAGATCAGTTTCAGGTTATGTCCTTAGCACTATTCATTCGATTTGCTTCAGTGCCCATGTCCTAAAAAGCATGCAATTTGAAGTATAATCAAGATATGTACTTGACAACATCTGTCAAAAATATACTAGCCCTTGGATCATATTGATAAATCATCTTTACTGATTCCATTGAATTCATAATCCAGATAACAGTTGGATCCACGTACCTGAATCTTATGATTCCACATATATAAGCCAAGACATTGAATCATTCGATTCTGAATCTCATTGATTCCTATACAATCCAATTTGGATTCTGCTATTGATGTGCTAAGTGATGTCTC
Source organism: Smallanthus sonchifolius (assembly GCA_023525975.1). Classification (NCBI taxonomy): domain Eukaryota; kingdom Viridiplantae; phylum Streptophyta; class Magnoliopsida; order Asterales; family Asteraceae; genus Smallanthus; species Smallanthus sonchifolius. The sequence continues at coordinate 56,097,881 of CM042022.1, read as the reverse complement.
CTCATTCTGGAAATTCGGATAATCTTTAGTAAAATCTCATGTCTTGAAGATAGTGCATTTACTTTCTGTTGGCATACTAGTGGGGTACACGTTGTATTTCATACTTAAATGGTACCTTAACTCACAAGAAAGTGGGAATGAGATGCTTTAGTTTCAAATCTTATAATATTGACAATTTGAATTTCTGTGTCATAGCCTGATCCTATTTTCTTTGAATGTTTATCGCGTATCATAACATGCAATGTGATAATCTTGAAAGATATTGGGTTTATTGGTCAAGGCTTGAAAGAATGACATAGGATACCATTCGATATTATATGGATTTTATATCCAAGATGTGTGATTGATATATCATATATACTGATATGATCTTCTTACTCGTGATGTTCGATCAAAAAGATGTGATTTTGTATTTTACATTTCAGTTTATACAGAGAAAAACCAAAAAGATTTTGTGTTTCTTATGTTTGAAAAACCAAAAAGATTTTATTTTTCCAGCTTCCATGGAAATCTTAATTGTTGGTTATTCTTGGTTCTCCTTTGCAAAAACTGAATATTGCAGACAGAAGTTGACAAGGGGTTCTTCGACCAAGTTTTCTTCTAGATAGAAAGAGAATGTGCAAATGAACAAGACGAAGACTACAGTGTGTTTGATGATATATGAAGACTGATGACAATCTTCTAAAGCTGTTGTCAAGGGGGAGTCTGTTGAAGCATATTCTGGTGACAACGAGCTTGAAGATTATATGTCTTAGTCTTTGACTTGTATTTGATAGAATTGTTAGCAACAGTTAAAGGGGAGTCTGTTAGGACATGTTTTGTAACTGTTGATAAAATTCTGCGTAAGTTCGTAGAGAGGCAAACTTAACAAGATCTCCTGGTTTATCAGAGATACTATCTCAGGTACCTCCTCTGAGACAGTAACGACAACCACCTCAGCAGTACTTCATGGCTGCCTCCTCCTCCGCTGATACAGCTGAGATGAAGTTGAAGTTGAGATTGAAACTGTGGTCGCCATCGTAGTGCTTGCTTGGCGCTGAACACGAGCTTCAATATCCCTTATCACGACCTCGAAAGGTCTGTCCCCTTTCTGCTTTCCACGTCTCTCCTTTCTCTGTCTTTGCACTTCAGAGTCGGTATCATGTTCCGGTTAATACTCACTCCCGGTAGTTTCTTGTCTTTGTCTCTTGGAGGACGACTAGGGAAGGGATACCTTTGCCATTCTCCTTGGGTGTGGTGCATCATCAGAGTCAGATGAATCAGATTCAGTTTCTTCAGAATTTGACTCTTCAGCACCACCATTTCCTTCTTCTTCATCACCACCATCACCAGATTCATCATCCTAAAAACCCTCTCCTTCTTCTTCTTCTTCTTCTTCTTCTTCCTCTTCTGATTGCTCCTGTTGCTCATCTGATTGTTCACTGAGTTCAGGTTCAGAATCAACACTAAACCATCTATCATTGGGAGGAGCCACGTATGCTTCATTGATGAGGTGGCCAAATAGTGGTGTATGCTCAGGGGTAGGTTCTACACTGCCTGGCTTTAGAAACAATACAAACACCCTCTTATCCACCCGTTTGACTTGTAATCTTTCTCCAATATGAGGTAGATTAGGTATAGCATCATTGATCAACAATTGAATGAATCTCGGGGACAATAGGAATCTAAACCTCTCCGCTGCATTGATCTGACCGGTCATAGACTTGTAGATATACTTAGAAAAGTTGTAGCCCTTGTTGAGAGAGAGTCCAACCATTGCAGCTGCTAGATCATGACCCATAGCATCCTTGCCCGCCTTCCTTGCAGAGATACACATGATCATGACGTGTGCAAAGTAGCGCCACTGATCAAGCACCCACATCTTCTTATAAGAGGCATAGTCTGTAGTACCTACATAGCCCATTCTTTATCTCCAACAACCATCCACCATATAGTCTGGGTATGTTGTAGGATCAGTTAGTAGATCCCTGAAATGTAAAACTCGGCAGATGGTTTCTTCAGAACTAGCAATTTCATGACCTGCCACAGTAGCCCTAATAACGTTTGGGGTTACAGTGCAGTCATGATCAGCAGAGTTTCAGAACTGCTCCAAGTATGGTCTTGAGACAATCGGGTGAACAGAGATTGCATAGCTTATCTTTGATCTGTTGAGAAAGTCCACAATATGTCGTTACTCCAGTGCAGCACCCTTCCACTCTGGTTGTGTTAAAGCTAAAATGTTGAATTCACTAGTAAATACACGAGCCATCACTACAAAAATACAAGATGAACAACATAAGAACACATAGAATCATTGGAATGAAACAAGTATGACATGGTATAGCAATTGCACAATGAACTGATTTCCAGACTTAGGAAATTTTTCAAGTTGCCCTTCCTGCGTACTTAACAAGTACGCAGGGTTTAGTACGCATGGTTTAATGCTTGCGTACTTACTAAGTGCACAGGCACTAACACTTGGCAAAATATGAAAAACCAAAATCCAGCAACGAGTAATCTTGTTGAAGATTGTGGTCACCACTTAGTCAAAAAACAAGTTTGGAACCTATGGGACCTAAATCATCAGCAACATCACGCTAAAACCTTGTAATTCTGACATATCCCTCGTCCGACGGTAACCCACTGTCGACCACAATGTCAAAGTCAAAATCAACCGATGTTAAGGACAGATTTGGTGTTAATAATGGTCTATTGATGATTAGAAACATGTATTAGGTCTTGATTCAACTCAAAGACATCCAATCCGAGTCCAATTTTGGTCATCTAACCCTCGGTTCAAGAACAATCACAAATCGGTTCAAAACAAGATGATTAACGGATGTAATGGTCCAAGATTCTCACCAAATGTTAGGTAGATGATTATGAAACGATGATCGGGACGAAAAATTGTTTAGGAACACACGAATATTTTGAGGAAAATCGAGTAGCGGTATACAACAATGTCGAGACGTTTAAACAAGGATGAAGTGATAAAAAAATTCTAACACCTGTATATATACCCCACACACATAGGTCATGCGTACTTAGTCAAGTGCGCAGGACTTAACTCCTGCGTACTTAGTAAGTACGCATGACTTAAGCCTTGCGTACTTGTTAAGTACGCATGACTTAAGCCTTGCGTACTTGTTAAGTATGCAGGGTTTAACTCCTGCGCACTTGACAAGTACGCAGAGACCCTTGTGTACCGAAGTTCAACTCAGATTTTGAAGAATGTAATGTCAAATAGCAAACCGGATAAGAACGTTCAATCTAGAGGTTTCCAAAAATAGTTCAAGGAAGTTAAACACAAAAATTTTGGCTTTTCTTAAATTTTGATAAACTGTACTGAAAATCTTTTTGTCATTTTTGATAATGATTGAACTGTACACAAACTGAAAATCTTTTTGAGCTTTTCTGAATAAGAATAATATGCACAAGATACAAATTCGGATATACAGAAATATACACACAAGCTATTTTTGGTCAAAGTCATGAGCAGGAATCATATCAGGCTTAGAATTTAGCAAAAATGATAAAAGATAAACATCAAGGAATATGGGATCATGTCATGAATTGCTACTTATTCATACGTAATATGCAATACAAGCAAGTTAATTCAAGTTGGCAATATTATCAGATTTGAAACCTTAAGCATCTTTGTATCACATTCTTGTGAGTTAAGGTATTAATTTTAGATATACAACATGCACCCCACAGTTATGCTACATAAATTTAAATTGCACTATCTCAAGGCATCCAAGATTTTCCCAAGGATTTTCAAATCTCTAGAATGAAGTTACATCATTTAGCACAGAAAAAATCAAGGAAAATCCATAAGGATTAAGTAGAATCCTAAGATTCAGAATCGAGTGATTCATTTGTCTTGGTTTGATAGGTTTTTCTTCTGTGAATATTAGATGATGATTCATGTTAATAGATATGGAGGCTATGGATTTGGGTAAGGGGATCCAACTGTTATCTGGATATGTTTTCAATGAATCAGATGTGATCCAAGGGGTAGCATATGGGCTGTGAATAGAACCAAAAAATTATGCTAAGGACATAACCCGAAACTGGTCTCATAAGAAAATACTTGCCAAAATCTTACATCTTTTATCTGATAATGATCTTTTTGCATTCTTTTACACACACACTTGCAAAACATGGGTTTAAATCACAGTTGTAGTAATTTAAATTTAATTTTCACACTACTAATGATCCAAAAACGCTTATAGCCCACTGACAATTCAAATTACTTGCACATATTCAAATTAAAATCAAAATATAAGTCTCAAGTAATCATGACGCAATCATTTCCCATACGTGCAGTCTAAGATGTTTAGATCACTTACTGATGTACTATCATTTCCAGTTATCTTCAAATGACTTTGAAATTTTATTAATTTTCTATTTTGTTTGGAATTTTCTGAGATATTTGAAAGTAGAAACAAACTAAACAGAATTAAAAATAAAGAAATTTAACTTCCATGAAAATATTTTGATTTGAAAAACAGTTTTGCCACTCAGGAATGAACATTCCTATCATGTTGACAAGATGTTCAAAACGGGTACGATCAAATGCCTTGGTGAAAAGATCAGCAAAGTTGTTATCCGTGTGAACTTTGACAAGTTCAATCAAATGCTTTTCAGCACAGTCACGGATGAAATGATGGCGAATCTCTATATGCTTAGTTTTGGAATGTTTCACCGGGTTGTTCGTGATGGACATTGTGGCATTATTGTCAATGAATAAAGGAGTTCCAGTGTAGTTCAAGCAATAATCTCTCAATTGCTGCTAGATCCATAATATCTGAGAACAACAGCTCACGGCAGCAATGTACTCTGCTTCAAAAGTTGAGACAGAAACCATTGACTGCTTCTTACACTGCCAGGAGACCAGCCTGTCTCGCAAGAATTGACATCCAGCTGAGGTTGATTTTCAATCGAGGTTACAACCACCATAATCAGAATTGGTATAGGCTTTGAATTCAAATGACTGCTGCTTGGAGTACCAAAGACCCAATCGGGGTTTCCCTTTCAAGTATCTGAAGATCCTCTTCACAGCTATCAAGTGAGATTCCTTCGGTTGTGACTGAAAACCCGAGCACAAGCCGACAGCAAGCATAATTTCGGGCCTTGAAGCTGTGAGATACATTAGAGAACCGATCATCCCGCGGTACAATTTACAGTTCACATCCTTTCCATCTTTTTTCGGTTGCAGACCATTATTGGCTGGGATTGGTGTGCCATAAGTAGTACAATCATTCATTTTGTATTTTGACAAAACTTCCTGCACATACTTAGTTTGATGTAGATAAATTCCATCCTCCCTTTGACTGACTTGTAGACCCAGAAAGAACGACAGTTCACCCATGTTGCTCATTTCAAACTTTGACTTCATCACCTTCTCGAAATCTCTACACATCTCTTCATTTGTAGACCCAAATATGATGTCATAGACGTACACTTGAACAAGTAGAATATCACCTCCTGCTTTCGTAATGAAGAGAGTCGAGTCAATTTGTCCACGGTCGAAACCATTGGACATTAGATGTTTTGATAAAGTCTCATAACATGCCCTAGGTGCTTGATGAAGATCATAAAGTGCTTTATCCAGCTTGTACACTTTATTGATATTATGCGGATCTTCAAAACCTGGAGGTTGAGTGACGTAGACCTCTTCATGAACTTTCCAATATAGAAAAGCACTCTTCACATCAAGTTGATAGACCTTGAAGACGACAAAGGAGGCATAAGCCAGAAACAGTCGAATGGCTTCAAGTCTAGCAACTGAGGCATACACCTCTGTGTAATCCAAGCCCTCTTGCTGATAAAAACCTTGAACAATCAATCTTGCTTTATTTTTCACCATAACGTGTTGATAGACCATTTTGCATTTGAACACCCATCAGGTTCCAATTGGACGTACACCCTTCGAAAGGTCAACCAAATCCCACACGTGAAACTTTTGGAATTGAGACAATTCATCTTGCATCGCCTCTATCCAGCAGTTGTCAGCGAGCGCATCTTTCACATTCTTCAGCTCCAATTGGGATACGAATGCAACATGTAAACATGTTTCCATGATACATGTGTCAAGTATCTCAACTTACAAGTTGGTGTTCACGGTAATAGTGCTGTGACGAGTTTCTAATAATGTTGTCAATTGGATGATTCCGATGCACTCTCGTCTCTGGTACTTGAGGTTCTTGAATAACTGACTCAAGGTTTGTGCTCAACTCCCCCATATCAAGTGTACCCGAAGATGACTCAATGTTGATTGGATCAACTGGAGCATCATTTCCTATATGAACATTAGGATCAACTTGAGCATCGTTTCCTTCAACATGAACTTCATCTTCGTTGTCACTGTCAAGAGTTCCAGATGCAGATGCAGCATTGGAATCGGAAGTTGGGATAGGTACCGTTGCTCTGGTTGAGAAATTGAAGTCGTCGCCGCTAGAACAGAACTCATACAACTTGGCAGTGTCTTCAACAGATAAATCGGGAAGGTTAAAAGACTTGAACAGAGCATCATAATCAAATCCCCAAGCCGGACCAGTTGGTTCTGGTGGAATGTTGTGTTTACTGCAGTCCACTTTGAACCATTCTTCCACAGACCTACTCTCAATATTGTACATTCTCTTGCATGGCGAATTAGCAACATATCCCAAGAAGTTTCCTTCCACCGCTTTTGCATGAAATTTATACTTGCGATCTTTGTACTATAACAATAATGAGCAGGGACTACCAAAAGGGACTAGGTAGTCAAGATTTGGAAGTCGATTGTTGATCAGCTCATAACAAGTTTTGTTGTGCCTCTTAACCACCAGAACTCTATTTAAGACATGAAAAGTTGTGTTAACTGCTTCCGCCCAGAACGTTATGAGAAGCTTGGCATCTGACAGCATTGTCCTTGCAGTCTCAATGAGGGTTCTGTTCTTCCGTTCTGCAACTCCATTTTGCTGGGTGTATGCGGTGCACTAAATTCATGATGAACGCCCTTCTTGAGACAGAAAACCTCCAGCATGTTGTTCTTGAACTCTGTGCCTTCAGATTGCATAAAGATTCCAGATTTAAGATCAGGTATTGAAGAATTTCAGCAGTCTCATCCTTTGTACCTAAAAACTGTACTCAAGAAAAACGTGAGAAATCATCAGTTACGACCAGACAGTATGACTTACCGCCAATACTCCTAATACTTATGGGCCCGAACAAATCCATATGTAGGGGCTCCAAAGGGGTATCGATTTAGTTTTGGGTCTTGGGCTTGTGAGATTTCTTTTGCTGTTTGCCCTTTTTACAAGGCGTACAGTCATCTACAACGGCAAACCTCAGTTTAGGAATCCCGGTTACCAAACCGTTTTAGACAAGATGATTCATTTTTTGATAAGAAAACTGTCCAAGTTTCCTATGCCACAAGATCGAGTCAAGTTCTATAAATTTTGTAAGTAAATAGGTAGCAACTTATGAGGTGGTTGTGGCCACGCTCATATCGATCTGATAGGTGTCGTTTGTCCTTGGCGCTCTCATCAGAATCCAATAATCAGAAACCACAAAACCAGGCTTGAGAACCAAGCATTCAGACTTGTTAAACATAACCGAGTATTCCTTGTCGCACATTTGAGAGACACTCAACAGGTTATGATTCAGCTGCTCATAGTAGTTGACATTGTCGAAGCATATACATCCATTGTAAACCACACATTGACAAGTGATACTGCCTCCTTTCTCTCCTGCAAATGCCACATATCCGCCTCTGAATGGTCTAACAACTTTAAGCAAAGCCATATTGCATGTCATGTGGCTGGAGCATCCACTATTCACATACCAACGGTTAGAGATAGTTCCCTTCGGATGTCCCTGCACAAGTCACAAGAAATTAATTAGATTTGGAGACCCAAGCCATGGTGGTATTGGGTCGTCCGTTTTTCTCAAAATAAACTACCTCAATTAATTCACAATCATGACTGTCAAAAATGGGTGAATCCTTTGGAAATTTAGGATCAGAAGATTGAGCACTTTTGGTTCTCTTAGTCAAGGATCTTTTCTTTTGTCTCACTGGAACTTTGGGCTTGCCTTCATCAACCACAGGTGAACTAGTAGAAGCGTCACCTGGTTGAAATTCAGCTAGCTTTAGTTTTAGTTTTCTCAACCTTTTGTTCTTTCTTCTCCTCTGTGGCTTAGAATGTTTCACCACGGGCTTCTCACCAATTTGTGTACTACCAGAGGTAGATACACTGGGTTTAGAAACTTGCTTTACCCCTTTAGGAACAGATGGTTCAGCCACATGTTTTGCTGGTGGCTTAACCATTGGTTTCACTGGTGGCTTCACCATTTTTGGTTTGGTGCTCTTGGGTTGCTTCACTTGTGGTGTCTTAGGGATAACAGCTTCTTGTGGGACAACTGGTCGTTTCCCTTCTTCTAAAGCACGTTAATCTAGAGTGTAATGTATATTGCATTAATAATGCACAATAGTCTAAGTCTAAGTCTAAGGTTGAATTGGATAAAGTTAGTGATTGGTACTTGGAAGTATTGTATGAAACGGAAGATTTGAAATGAATATTTTTACAACATTTTGAATAAGGTTTGAGTTTGGAATAATTAAATAAGTAAATTAATTAATTATTGTTTATAAGAATAATGTAAGTATTAGATGTAATTAAGTATAACTAAATAAATGTTTTTGTTTAATTATAAATCAAATAAATAATTATTACCTTATTTATCTATTTATAAAATGTAACTTATACATTAAAATATTATTTAAGTGTAGGGTTTATAATTTAAAGGTTGAAACTTTAATTAAATAATTTCCATTTATTTTAAGATTAAATACTTGATCTTTTAAATAAAGATAATACGCATTTTTATAAATTCAACTATTTTTATTTTGAAAATTAACTTGAAATACTAATTGTTTAAAAATATAGAAATTTTAAGGATTCTGTGAACACACACGACCGTGCCTAGACAAGGCACGATCGTGCTCGGGCCACGGGCGCGACCGCGCTAGTCAGGGCGCGACTGTGTTGATCAACAGAGGACATAGCTAGACAAATCACTAGGCACGACCGTGCCTTGTACAGGCACAACCGTGTCTATGCTTCAGAGGCACGATCAAGTCTAGCCAACGAGCATGACTGGGTCTGAGCAGGAGGCACGACCGCGTCTCCCGAGGCACGCCCGCGCTAGATGATTAGCGCGACCGTGTCTCTTTCAAAACAGAAATGAATTGATTGATCCTTATATTGATGGTGTCAGAATTGATAGGGCTTTCATTCACAAGGTCATTAAAAGTCTTTTGGTGTAGATTAATTGTGTTTAAAACATGTTTAGGACCGGATTCGATTAAACTATTTTGAATGAAAATATGGTTTCTGGTTCGAGTAGATTTTGATATTGAATGCCCAAATTAGATTGGGGCTATTGATCTAGAGAATAAATATAAGGTTTAGAAGATTTCAATTACCCTGTACGATGATGGATTAGTAGCTTACGGTAGGAAGGAGTTCCGGCATGACGAATTTGGTCTCCGGCGTCTCCTGCTGCAATTCCGGCTAAACCAGTGTACTCGCGAGTTTCAATGAGGATCGATGGTGCAATGGATTGAGGAAACTTCACTTCAGAATATAAGAATCTCGGTTCAAACGGAGGGAGGTTTATTTTTCTGAGACTAATCGGATTTCTGGGACTATTGGTTGTAAAATGACAGTGTAATTGTTTTGTTAAGAGATATTAAGTGGAAATCGGTTACGGGAAACCAACGATCGGGCGATTAAAGCTGCAGTTACGTTTTCTCAGACATGAGGCGCGACCGTGCCAAGATGAGGCGCGACCGTGCCAATAATAGACATGACCGTGCCAGAAGAGGCGCGACCGTGTCAACATGAGGCGCGACCGTGCCTACTAGGGTTTCTGGTTATTTACAAAATTAGCCCTTGCAACTTCAGCTTTGACAGAATTAGCTTGGTTAGGATTTAACAGAACACCTAACGGGATTACTAACTGAGTTAACTCTAGGAGGTGTTACCATGTGATGTGAGTTCTAAAACTTTGAATTAAAATATGATCGGCTAACAATTTAATGAGGCGTAGGTTTGAACAAGTATAGGGTCTAGCATTGTATTGTTATTAAAATAAGTTAGAATAGGGTCAGAAAATCAGGAATGTTACACATTCCAATTCTTAACCGTTTCGATCTTAGCAGGGTCAACATGAATACCCTTGTCGTTGACTATGTGACCAAGAAATTGGACTTCCTTTAGCCAAAATTCACATTTGGAGAATTTGGCATATAGCTGTTCTTTCTTCAAGAGATCCAAAACCAATCTAAGGTGTTGCTCATGATCGGTTTTAGTCTTGGAATAGATTAAGATGTCATCGATGAAAACGATCAAGAACTTATCAAGGTACGGTTTGCACACACGATTCATGAGGTCCATGAAAACCGCGGGTGCATTGGTTAGTCCAAAAGGCATAACCATGAACTCGTAATGACCATACCTTGTTCGGAAGGCAGTCTTTGGAATATCGTCTTCTTGCACACGGAGTTGGTGATAACCAGATCGAAGGTCAATTGTAGAACCAATGACTGATTGCTACCAAATTATTCTAAGTACAAATGCTGCTGATAAGCTTATCAGCAGCATTCAACACATGTTGCTGCTGATAGGCTTATCAGCAGCATTCATCACAAGTTGCTGCTGATAGGCTTATCAGCAGCATTCAACACTTGTTGCTGCTGATAGGCTTATCAGCAGCATTCAACACAAGTTGCTGCTGATAGGCTTATCAGCAGCATTCAACACAAGTTGCTGCTGATAGGCCTATCAGCAGCATTATTCTCATCTCTGCTACTTATAGCTTTATTCAATGAAGACCAAACGTTGCAGCTGACTATCCATGTGAAGCGCCTCTGACACCTTTCTGCAAAAGCAACTGCCACACTCCAAGCAGAAGGAACATCAGTGCTGCAACCAATGAAGGACAATAACGCGCGTCTCCAAGAATGCAAACAATGATGCCTAAGAAGACGTTTCAGTAAAGTTATCTAGATTAGCCTTTGCGTGTAATTTAGATTAATAAACAAGATCAACGGCTTGTGTTAGATCTGATCCTTAGAATCAAGGGTCTGTCTTGATTCTAAGTTACTATATATATCTTGTAAACACTTCAAACAAAGTGTGCTTGTGCTTATACTAAATAGTGCTTTTGTACTTGTGCTTCTTGACAGTGTTTTACTTGTAAACTTGTAATCTCAGAAGTTTAATACAACAGTGCATTTATCAGTATTCTTGCTGTTTACTTGTTCATTTTGTTGGTTGTTATTGTTTCCGCCAATATCAACTAGAATAGAATCACCTTGTAATCTTACGATCCTACAAGTGGTATCAGAGCTTTGGCTCAAGATTAAACAAACTAACATTTGTTTAATCACTTTCTGATTCTATTCAAAACTCTACTCTTGATCAAGTCACACAAAACAAAATGGCACAAAGTCATGGATCTGAAGACATCGGCAGTATCAACCGACCACCGAGGTTGGTGTCTGGGGAGGACTATGATATGTGGAAGAACCGTATGGAAAGCTTCTTCTGCTACCATGAATACGGAATGTGGAAATCCATAAGGGATGGACCTTATGTTCCCATGGTAGCCTCTGCTGACTCCGGAGGACCACTAGTTCCGAAGGAACCCTCCAAGTATTCTGAAGAAGACATAAAGAAAATGGAGGTGGACTTCAAGGCATTAGGAGCTATCCAAATGTGCCTTCCAAATGAAGTTTTTCACAACTTCAAGGCTCACAAAACTGCAAAGGAGTTATGGGGAGCCTTGGAAAAGATGTTTGCTGGATTTGAGGAGGTCAAAGAGAACAGACGTGACATTCTCAAGCAGCAGTATGAAAACTTCGTCTGGAAGGAAGGTGTGTCACTAACAGTTTTATATAACAGGTACACGTACCTGGTTGGAGAACTGCAGTGCTCTAAGGTACAGCTGGAGAATGAAGACATTCTCAAGAAGTTCATAAGATCTCTTCCTAGTTGTTGGACATTATATACAGTGTCCATCAGAAGAACAGAGAATCTGAAGACTCTTCAGATGACTGAGCTCTTCGGCATGCTCAAAACCTATGAATTAGAAATGATTCAAGCTAAAGAAAGGAGCTCCAGTTATCAATCAGCTACCACTTCCTCTACCACCACCTCAGCGCTTCACTCTGATCATTCTGGTCCTAGTGCAAGCAACTACTATCCTCCCATAGTTACTCATCCTCAAACACCAACTGCTTCACAATCCAACTCATCACCATTTCTTCTTCAGGCACCTCCTTAACAGCCAACCTCTACTGCTTTTGTCTCTGACAACTCAAGCAGCATGTACTTCATAAAGGAGGATCTGGAATGCTTTCATCCAGATGATCTTGAAGAAATGGATATTCAGCACTCATATGCCATGCTCTCCCTCAGAGCAAAAAGGTTTTATTCTAGAACCGGGAGATCAGTTCCAAGCAACAACTCAAACACCAGAGTTGGGCTTGATAAAAGAAAGATCCGATGTTACAACTGTAACCAAATGGGTCACTTTGCTAGGGAGTGCAAGGCACCTAAAGCCAATCAGGGTGCCAGCCATCAAAGACAAGGTTACCAAGGTCAGCCCAGGCAGCACCAGCAGCAGCCTCTACTCCAGCACAGATTGCAGCCTGTGCAAATGTTGGAACTTCAGACTTTGACTGGAGTTTTCAATATGAAGATGTTCCTGCCTCCAACCAAGCACTTATGGCAAACAATGCAGAGATACCACCTCAGGTATTTGAACATCTTTGCTCTCAAGCTTGCATTGACAAAGTTTTAGGTTATAGAAAGCATAACCAAAACTTAATAGATCAAAATGAAGAGTTTCATCAAATGAAGTCTGAATTCAAAAAGGTCGAAGATACTTACAAAGAAAAAATTAACTGCCTTAAGAAAGAGATTTCTTCATTAAAACATGAACAAACCAATCTAGAAACTCAGATTGATGATCTATTAGTAAAACTTAAAGCTACCAGAGCTGAACTGGCTGAACAGAAAGTTCATGTTGAAAAATATGAATTTTCATCTAAAAAGTTACAAAGATTGTTAGATATTCAAGTCCATGAAAGGGTAAAAACTGGACTTGGATATCATAGTGACGAGTACCAGACAGTTCCTCCTCCTGCTGATTATGTTGCCATTCTCCAACCAAGCTTCAATACTGCAAACCTTGACATGGCAAACCGAAACCTTGATCCTTCAATGGATGCATGTTTTGTGGAAGACTGCTCCACCTCTTCAGAATCTGAGTCAACCTGCTCTGACCACTGTGAAACTAGTGAAGTCCCATCTGCTCCTTTCTCTGAAGCCGGTTTTCCTGTTGTTACTCCAACCATTCCAGCCATTCCAGCTCCCATCCCATTCAAACAAATCAAGATTAGCTATCCTCCAGGTGGAAGAAAGCTAATCATCGAAAAGGGAGAGACATCAGGTTTCACCAACCCCAAATCTCAGTCAAAGTCAAAGGCGTTTGATGTTTCTCATACACCTGGAGAAAAAGGCCCATATGTTCAAAGGACACTAGAAGAAGCCACCTTTGAACATAACAAAGCTCATCCCTGGAACTTCAAAGATTTATTTCAAAATAAGAACTATGTGGACTCTCACAGGGACAAGATAGCAGTATCATGCTTTGTGTGTGGCAAATACAATCACACTGCCAGCACCTGCTTTCACTACCGTGAACACCAAAGAAACTCAAAGAAGCATGTATTTGAGAAAACAAACAGAAACAAACAGGTGAGAAGCTATGATGCAAAGGCAACAAAGTTCAGAGAATCTCTATCCCCTCAAAGAGTGAAGATGCAGAAACCTCAACAAACTTGCATCATATGTGGGGAATCAAACCACTTTGCTGCAACATGCAAGTTCAACCCTTTTAACCAAGCTGCAAATCGTTCATCTGTGCTCAACCCATAAGCAGCAAACAAAATCGCTGCTGATAGAGTAAAGTCCAGGAAACAAAAGGCAAAGCCTCCAGCAGCAAAAGTCTCTGCTGCTGACAAAGCAAAATAAAAAACAACGGCATCAGCAGCAAAAGTATCTGCTACTGACAAAGCAAAAACTGCTACTGCTCCTGCAAAGCCCTCAGCAGCAAAATCAGCTACGGATAAGTCAAAATTTTCAGCAACAACATCTTCTACCGACAAAACAAAGAAAGCTAGAAAACCTCCAACACAGCAATGGAAGGCCAAACAATCTCCAAGCATAACTATTGGTTCCATTGACTGCAAGCATGCTGAAAATGGCAAATTAGCAACGATCTTCTACAATGCTGCATGCTACAATGATCCTCCCACTAATTAGATATCTTCCATGTGCAGGGACAGCCAGGCAACAAACACAATACTTGGGTGGTAGATAGCGGCTGTTCCAGGCACATGACAGGCAACAGGTCCATCCTCTCTAACTTCAGACATTTCAATGGAGGATATGTTGCCTTTGGGAGTGACTCAAAAGGTGGATCTATCACTGGACAAGGAACTGTGTCCAATGAAAGGATGAGTATTGAAAGAGTCAACTATGTTAAAGAACTTGACTTCAATCTCATGAGTGTTTCCCAAGTATGTGATCAAAAGCATTGGATGCTCTTCACTGACAAAGAATGTTTTGTGTTAGCTCCTGGTCTATCTAAACCCCCTCCAGAGAAGATTCTCCTAACTGCTCGTAGAAAGGACAACTTATATGTGCTTGACATGAATGAAGCCACTCCATCCGGTAGTGTTTCATGTTTTCTGTCAAAGGCATCAGTTGATGAATCCGCTCTTTGGCACAGGAGGTTAAGCGATGTTAACATCAAAACAATCAATAAATTAGTGAAGGACAATCTTGTCAGAGGGCTTCCTGACAAAGAATTCCAGCTAGACGATCACTGCATTGCCTGCTTGAAGGGAAAACAACACAAAAGTTCCCACAAGCCCAAGACATTGAACACAAATGACACCCCTCTCCAGCTACTGCATATGGATCTCCTTGGTCCTACGAATGTCATGTCAATGGGCAAAAAGTCCTACTGTCTGGTGATAACTGATGATTTTCCAGATTCTCATGGGTTTTCTTCCTAATAACAAAAGATGAAACTGTTGAGATTCTCAAATCCTATATTCTTAGGGTAGAGAATCAAAGCAATCTGAAGGTAAAGATCATAAGGTGAGATCAGGGAACAGAGTTCAAAAATCACACCTTGAACAGTTTCTGTGAGAGCAAGGGCATTGAAAGGCAATACAGTGCTCCAAGAACCCCTCAACAAAATGGGGTTGCTGAAAGAAGAAATAGGACTCTGATTGAATCAGCAAGATCTATGCTGGCTGACTCAAAGCTGCCCCTTACTTTCTGGGCAGAAGCAGTAAGCACAGCTTGTTATGTGCAGAATAGAGTCCTTATTGTTAAGCCTCTCCAGAAAACACCCTATGAACTATGGCTCAAAAGAGTTCCCTACATTGGCTTCCTGAAGCCCTTCGGATGTCCATGTACCATCCTCATCACACATGGAGTTCTTCCTAAATTTGGTGCAAAGTCTGATGAAGGTTACTTTGTGGGCTACTCCTCTCAATCAAAGGCCTACCGAGTGTTCAATTCTAGGACTCGGATTATGGAAGAATCTGCTAATGTGGAATGCAGGGAACATGTTGTCTGTGAACAAGGCAAAGCTCCTAACTGGCTCTTTGATATAGACTCTTTCACACAAATATTTAAGCCTCTCATTTTCTCAAATATGGAGTGTTCTTCTTCAAAATCAACATCCTCTGCCTCAACCTCCTCTACTGACTACAGACTGGATTTTCCCAGTCCCTACATCAGGATGAAAAGGCCATCCATTGATCCTCCATCAGTGGCAGAAGCTATTGAAGCCGGTACAGGTGAAGCCGGTACTTCCAACACCACAAGCAGCAATCTCTCTGACCAAGAAATCTTTAATGAAGCCTCCTCAATCCATGCTGAAGAGGCCTCTGATGCTAATACTGCTGACAATGTGGAACTCAATGATCAGAACCACCAAGCTCCTCTCCTCACAACTGAAGACAATCCTGATCTAAACCAAAGTAATCTTGAAGAGGGAATACGGATGGATGTGATACCAGCACAGAGAATAAACAAAGAGCATCCTCTGGAAAACATCATTGGCCAAGTCCACACAGGTATCCAGACAAGAAGTAAGTCTCATGAAGCCAACATTTGTTTGTTCTCTTGTTTTCTATCTCAGGTGGAACCCAAGAAGATTGATGAAGCTCTCAAGCACAACAGCTGGATTGAAGCAATGCAGGAAGAGTTGCTGCAATTCAAAAGACAAGATGTTTGGAAGCTTGTTGATCTTCCACCTGGTCAAACAGCCATTGGAACAAGATGGGTCTTCAGAAACAAGCAAGATGAAAGGGGCATCGTGATCAAGAACAAAGCCAGACTGGTAGCTCAAGGCTACACTCAAGAAGAAGGCATTGACTATGATGAAGTCTTTGCTCCTGTGGCCCGTCTGGAAGCCATCAGAATCTTTCTGGCATATGCTGCATCCAAAAACTTTATGATCTATCAAATGGATGTGAAGAGTGCCTTCTTGTATGGAAAGATTGGTGAAGAGGTCTATGTCAAACAGCCTCCAGGCTTTGTGGATCCTGCACATCCAAATAAGGTCTTAAAACTGGACAAAGCTCTCTATGGCTTACACCAAGCCCCAAGAGCCTGGTATGAAACCTTATCTGGATATCTACTTAGCAACAACTTCAGAAGGGGGGCCATTGATCAGACACTTTTCATCAAAGATGAAGGGGGAGAAATTTTGTTGGTCCAAATTTATGTTGATGACATTATCTTTGGATCTACAAGAAAGAAGCTCTGCAAAGACTTTGAAGTTCTGATGCATTCCAAATTTGAAATGAGTTCAATGGGTGAACTAAATTTCTTTTTAGGACTTCAAGTCAAACAGGTACCAAATGGAATCTTCATAAGTCAATCCAAGTATGTCAAAAGCATCTTGGAGAGGTTCAAAATGGCTGACTGCTCTGCTGCAAGAACTCCTATGCAAGTGCACCATCAATTATCTCCGGATAAAGAAGGACAAGACACTGATCAACATCAGTACAGAGCAATGATAGGTTCTCTCATGTATCTCACTGCCTCAAGACCAGATATCATGTTTGCAGTTTGTCTCTGCGCAAGATTTCAAGCAGCTCCAAAAGTGTCTCATCTTCAAGCTGTCAAAAGGATCCTTAGATACCTAAAGGGAGCTCCAAAACTTGGGCTATGGTATCCAAAGAATGAAAATGTAAATCTCTATGCCTACACTGACAGTGACTATGGGGGTTGTAACTTGGACAAAAAGTCCACATCTGGGGGATGTCAATTTCTTGGAGGAAGGCTCATCTCATGGCAATGCAAAAAGCAAACATGTGTCTCTACTACAACAGCTGAAGTAGAATACATTACAGCTTCAAGCTGCTGTGCACAGGTCATCTGGATCCAAAATCAAATGCTTGACTATGGAATGACCTTCATGCAGACTCCAATTCACATTGACAACATGAGTGCAATCTCTGTCACGAATAATCCAGTGCAGCACTCCAAGACTAAGCACATCGACATCAGGTATCACTTTATCAGGGATCAAGCTGAGAAAAAGAGAATTGTCCTATCTAAGGTTCACAAAAATGAGCAATATGCTGATTTGTTCACTAAACCTTTTGATGAAGCAAGATTTCGATATCTAGTTGAATCAATTGGCATGATGAACTTTGAATAAGGCATGTCTCAAATTCTTTTCTTTCCTTGTAAATATGTCTATGTTTTTGTTCTTAATAAAAGGTTAGTCAGCAGCACCTTTTTCACTGCTGACAGTTTTACTCTTCAGCAGCAAAACATTTGCCACTGATCGCTTTAAGTTATCAGCAGGAACAAGTTTCCTGCGGATAGCTTTAAGGCGGTCAGCAGCAACCTTTTTGCTGCGGAAAGAATACAACAGTCAGCAGCTACCAAATCTGCTGCTGAAAGACTTAACTATCCGCAGCAACCAAGTTTGCAGCGGATAGCACACCATCAGCAGCAACCAAGTTTGCTGCTGATGGGTAAAACAAGTCTACATTAACTTTTACCTGCGGTAAAAACTACTCTCAGTCTTTACCATGACTGCTCGAGTGCTTTACAGCTGTAACAATGAAAAGTGAAACAGGTTGTACTGTACAAGTAAGGTTGCTTTTTCTTCGTCTGCCGTTATATCACAATTTCTAACGTTCCCACAACCTCTTCATATTCAATTTCAAACCCTAAACCCATCACTTTCTCTCCCGTCCCCACAGCATTCAAAGCCCTCCATAATTAATCCCTCCATTCAAACACCCTTCTCTCTTCCCTCCAAATCCATTATAATGGCAGGTGCAGACATAAACAACCCCAACGACAAGTTTTCCCCATATCACAACCTTACGGCATGCCTAATAAAGGGCAAGAAATCTGATGGTTTCAACGATATGATCGACTTCCTTTGTCGGTCCAAAATCCTCCATGCCCTAATAGTCAACCCAACCATCTACACTTCCCACATGGAAGATTTCTGGAGCTCAGCCGTGTATTCTACTGAACAGGGCACTCCCCAAATCAAAGGAACAGTAGAGGGCAAAGAGATTATCATCACTGAAGCAAAGCTCCGCCAACACCTCAAGCTTCAAGATGAAGGGGACGCCACCTCTTACCCAAGAGATGTATACATGAGGACCTTTGTATCCATAGGGTACACTGGGAATCAAACAGAGTATACGATAGAGAAGGCACTCATGGGTCCCAAATGGAAGTATCTCTGCCACACTCTTCTCCAATGCATATCCCAGAAGAGAAGTGGCTGGAACCAACTCAGCTCCGGACTTGCGTCGGCAATTCACGGTATGATATCTGGGGCGGGTTTCAACTTTTCCCACCTCATTCTTGAAGGTTTGAGATACAACCTTCAAGAAGGGGTGAAATCTCAGTTCTTTATGTGCCCAAGATTCTTGCAAGAAGTGTTCAATATTGAACACCAAGATCTTTCAAAAACTGCAAGAATCTACTCAATTCTGGGTCATAAGAACAATATTTTTCAAAGCATGAGAACAATTTCATCAAAGTTCTCAGGGGCCGATGTTTCATTGTTGTCTATAATGTTGAACACGCAAAGTGCCCAGGGTGACAGTTCAGCAAACCCAGCTGATACTGATCCCACACCCTCCACCTCACTGCCACAAACTCAAACTACTGTTTCCCTTGATCGAACCCCTGTGCATTCTACTGAGGATGCACAGGCACATACATTACTCACCCACAGTTTGATTGCTCAATCGGAACACAGGGCCCCGGTTGCAGCCAAGTATACAAGGAAAAGGGGCAAGAGAACTCCTTCTTCTCTTGCCTCCAAGGCCCAAACCCAAGCCAACATCCCTCACTCAGAATCACAACATTCTAGTGAGAATATCATAAGGGAAAGCCACACTATTAGGGAGACTCCTTCGGAAGTCTCTCTATTAGGATTAGGATCACTTCCCGGATCCATAGAACAGCCCTTCGAGCCATTCCTGTCTTCTTTGGACTTAAGTGTTGAGGAACCTGACCAAAGTGATATACCTTCTCCAACTACCACTATCAAGGAGGTACTGATTGGTCTTGCTTCCGAAACACCCAACCCAAGTTCTTCACCCTTGAAGGTCCACTCTGGGAGTTATGAAAGAGTGGATGTGGACGAGGCTGTCACTACTACTGGTCCATCAACTGACCAGGAGGACAGTGACAACATCTTTAAGACCTCAACCACGGCAACTCATGGTAAGGGTGTTTCCTTGGAAACTCCCCTCACTGAGAGGAATCCCAGGCGCCAAGAAACCGCGGGTGATGGGGATGCTGAGGCTAGGCATACGGCCCCATCTGGGTCCAAGGATTCCACAACTGTGGATGAGGACAGACTGAAACTTCATAACTTGGAATTGACGGCCAGGGTGGCTAAGCTAGAGGCTGAAGTGTCCAAACTAAGACACCAAGTCTCTATGCATGAAGCCCATCAATGCCCAACTTTAGCCACTCCCTCTCTTGTATCAGTAGGCACCCAAACTGATGCCTACCTGTCTACTGATGCAACCAAAAAGGGGGAGATGGTCTCAACGGAAGAAGATAAAGACAGTCTTGACGACTAGATTCAAGAGCAGGTTGTACTTCAAAGCTCACTATTCAAGCTAGCCATTGTCCAAATTCATGACTTGCCAGTCCCAGATAATGAAGACGAAGAGACATTCGAAGACTGGAAGTTGGTCGTCAGGGTTGTCGATGAAATGCTGAATGATGTTGAAGACACAGAACAAACAAATACATCATTCAGTATCCTTCCTGAAGCAGCAGCCATCATTGGTCAATCCTCAACCCCCCAACTATTCAGATCATCAAAGAAGCTAGAATTTGACTCCATTCTAGCTTGGGGGTATGATGGATCATCTGAGAGGTTTTGGATTGGATGGGAGTTCATCGGAGTAGAAGAGCTGAACTGGAACTCTCTCAATGCCCTCCAAGTCCTACATCTGCATTTAACTAACTGCAACAACACCTCAACAGATCTCTCAGCAGAACTTGCCATTGGCAGGTTCCATGACCTGATGGAGGATAATCTACCCAGGTTCCAAAGATTCCTACAAGCAGCACATCGGGTAGCTTATCCTGAATCCTCGGCGGCCGCAGAAAGGAGACTGACTCCTAGCAATCTCCAAATAACAAGGAGCAGTCTTCTCCCTGAAGAAGAAGTTCTGGGCCTTCAAAGATTCTTGTATGCCTTCCTGGTCAAGGACTTAGACGTGCTAGGTTGGGTGAGCACTAAGTCCCTTGACCACACCTTTCTGCTCAGCAACGTCACCTCTCTCATCATCAACACCAGGAACATCCTTCAGCTGCCCTCAGACTTCCTATTCAAGATTTTTTAGCTCAGGGCAAACATCTGCATTGTCAATTCTCTTGAAAGCCAGGCAATGATAGCTACTGTCAGAGCACATCTTGAAGAAGAAGGACTGATTCCTCAGGAAGAGTCTATGTCAACCTCTGATGCTGACTCCAACTCAGATACTCCACAAGTTAAAGCCACATCTACAGCATCTGGCACAAGATCTTCTCTTAGGGATCAACTGAGGGAAATAGAAGGTTCTGAGTATCAACTAGATGAAGAAAGTGATCATCCCTTGTCAATCCCTCAACTTGCCAATGAAGCTGAGGCAGAGATCCCAATAGCAGCATCATCATCTGCTGTTGTGGTCAATGAAGCTGAAGCAGAGGCATCCAATGTAAACAAAGGAAAGGGAATCATGACTGATGAAGATGAAGAGAGGTTGCAAAAAGAGAAAAGAAAGACAGAAGAGAAAAGAAGAAAAAGAGAAGAAGAGGAGATGGCTGACCTGAAAAAGGCTCAAGAAAGAAAAACAGCCATTCTCCTAAGAGAACAAACCATCCAGCTGTATGCTAAACAGCTGGATGAACTAAAAAGAAAGATTCCTGCAGTTGACCGGATTGAAGAAGATGCAGCTCTTGCTCTTCAACTACAGGAACAATTCAATAAAGAAGAAGAAGAATTGGAGAAGAAGATGAAAGAAGAAGCTAAGTTCAGGATAACCGATTCTGAACTAGCTAAAGAAATGAGGGAGGAGTGGGTAAAGACTCTAGTCTCTCAAGGTGAGGATGCAGACTACCTTGAGAAACTCTCAACCAAAGAGATTTACAGAGCCTTCATGGGTCAGCAGGGTCAATTGGCTAGAAAGAAAAAGGCTGAAGAAGAAGAGAAAGCCAAGCTACAGTCCAAGAAGACCATTGCCTTTAATAAAAGGACCCATGAAGAAAGGAAGGTCATGATTGACTTCCTTAAGGCCAGAGGAGATAGTGGAAAGAGGCTAGGTCCCATGAATTTCATGAACTTGCAAGCCCTCTACTTCAAAGTTAAAAAGGATGAGGAAGAAAGACTAGGGAAGAAGGGCCCCAAGAAAAGGGTACTTATCAATGTAGAAGAAAAACCAAAGACAAAGAAACCCAAGCCTTCTCCCTCACCTACCTCTTCCTCAGTCCATCATCCTTCCACTCTCCTCCCCAAACCTTCCACTCCTCCACCCAACAAGTCCAAATCACCCCACCCAGCTCCCACTCATCAACAGCCCCCCTTGAAGAAATCCAAATCCCCATCTGAACCTGAAGACTCAAGAAACATAGTTGAATGGGTCTACAATCCACAGGATCAAAGGTTTGAGATCTTCAGGGGGAGAACTGAAAGAAGAAGATCTACATACAGGTCTGTTGATGAAGTTCTGCAACTACCAGATTCAGACCTAAGAAGAATTTTGGAGCTGGGTGAAGCTCATGAGCCTGCAAATGAGAGTGGGAAACATCTTATGCTAGCAATCAGACACTACTTCAACCCTAGCAAAGATGTGGTCATGAATATCAAAGCACTCAAGTCCCACTCTCCATTTGTATCTTGGTCCTACAATGCTGATCTGGATGAGTTCACTCTGATTGATGTAAAGAAGCAGCAGATGAGATGTTCAAGCAAAGCAATCTGCAAAATGCCACACAAAGACATCAAGACTCTGTCTGAACTTCCACTGAACAATCCCAGCAAGGATCCAAGAGGCTATGAGGTTGAAAGGATAGTCAGCCACATGCAAAAGCTTCAGCAGCAAAGTAATTAGAAGAATTTTGGTTGCATCAGTCTAGGGGGAGTTTGTAGAACCAAAGACTGATTGCTACCACATTATTCTAAGTACAAATGCTGCTGATAGGCTTATCAGCAGCATTCAACACATGTTGCTGCTGATAGGCTTATCAGCAGCATTCATCATAAGTTGCTGCTGATAAGCTTATCAGCAGCATTCAACACTTGTTGCTGCTGATAGGCTTATCAGTAGCATTCAACACAAGTTGCTGCTGATAGGCTTATCAGCAGCATTATTCTCATCTCTACTACTGATAGCTTTATTCACTGAAGACCAAACGTTGCAGCTGACTATCCATGTGAAGCGCCTCTGACACCTTTCTGCAAAAGCAACTGCCACACTCCAAGCAGAAGGAACCTCAGTGGTGCAACCAATGAAGGACAATAACGCGCGTCTCCAAATATGCAAACAATGATGCCTAATAAGACGTTTCAGTAAAGTTATCTAGATTAGCTTTTGCGTGTAATTTAGATTAATAAACATGATCAACGGCTTGTGTTAGATCTGATCCTTAGAATCAAGGGTCTGTCTTGATTCTAAGTTACTATATATATCTTGTAAACACCTCAAACAAAGTGTGCTTGTGCTTATACTAAATAGTGCTTTTGTACTTGTGCTTCTTGACAGTGTTTTACTTGTAAACTTGTAATCTCAGAAGTTTAATACAACAGTGCATTTATCAGTATTCTTGCTGTTTACTTGTTCATTTTGTTGGTTGTTATTGTTTCTGCCAATATCAACTAGAATAGAATCACCTTGTAATCTTACGATCCTACATCAGGTCATGGAACCTGCCAATGGCAAGTTCTGCTGAGAGATCTGTTGAGGTGTTGATGCAGTTAGTTAAATGCAGATGTAGGACTTGGAGGGCATTGAGAGAGTTCCAGTTCAGCTCTTCTACTCCGCTGAACTCCCATCCAATCCAAAACCTCTCAGATGATCCATCATACCCCCAAGCTAGAATGGAGTCAAATTCTAGCTTCTTTGATGATCTGAATAGTTGGGGGGTTGAGGATTGACCAATGATGGCTGCTGCTTCAGGAAGGATGCTGAATGATGTATTTGTTTGTTCTGTGTCTTCAACATCATTCAGCATTTCACCGACAGCCCTGACGACCAACTTCCAGTCTTCGGATGTCTCTTCGTCATCATTATCTGGGACTGGCAAGTCATGAATTTGGACAAAGGCTGGCTTGAATTGGTTAGTCCAAAAGGCATAACCATGAACTCGTAATGACCATACCTTGTTCGGAAGGCAGTCTTTGGAATATCGTCTTCTTGCACACGGAGTTGGTGATAGGCATTAGCCAAATTCTCCTATAACAAAAGTCACCACTCGACGATAGGCATGCCGCCTTATGAGATGTTGTACGGGAGAAGATGTAGGACCCCGGTATGTTGGGATGAGATTAGACAAAAGGAATTGGGATGTCTCGAAGTTGTTAGAGAAACATCAGAAATGTTTGACCAGATTAAGGCACGAATGAAGGCCGCCCAAGATCGCCAGAAATCCTATACAGACAAACGGCGAGGGCCTATTGAGTTTGATGTTAGGGACATAGTAATGCTAAAAGTGTCACCCTGGAAGGGGATCATACGATTCCGTAAGAGAGGAAAGTTAAGTCCAAGGTTTGTGGGACCATTCATGACACTGGCACAGGTTGGTGAGGTCACTTACCGGTTGGAGTTGCCCGATGAGCTAAGTGGGATTCACCCTACATTCCCTGTATTACACTTGCGAAAGTGTTTTGCGGACGAATAGGCTCACGTACCACTTACGGACATCGAGGTCGATAATAGCCTTAACTACATCGAAGAACCCGTGGTCATCCTGGACCAGAAGGAGAAACGTTTACGCAACAAGGTCATGTTGAAGCAGTTTCGTGTGACAAACACTCTGGATAGAGTCTTATTTTTGTACTTTCATTGTGTGTATTTGTCTTTGTTTGTAAGTGTCTATGTGTATTAGTTATCGAGTTGTATTTACTAATGCATGTTGATAGTTGCTGAAATCTCTAAGTGTTTTGCGCACTTGTATGTGCGCAGGAATTAGTTCCTGCGTACTTAGAAAGTACGCAAGAATACCTTGTGTACTTGCTAAGTACGCATGAGCAATTTTCCCTGCGCACTTGCTAAGTGCGCAGAGATCAGGTCGTGTATAAATAGGATAGGTTGACAGTAGACAAGTATGCAGGCATATACGCAGACTTTGTATACTCAGTATTTCTCTCTATAACCTTCAAGTGTTTATAATAGACGAATGTTTAAAGTGATTCTCTTATCGGTTTACTTTGTGTTGTAAGACTCTCCACCTAGTCACGGGTATTCCGCACCCGGTCCGACTCAGGAACGCACTTGCATGTGACGATCCGCCACACCCGAAGGACCTACAAGTGGTATCAGAGCATTGCTCTTGATTTCGAGTGTTGCGAGTGTGTTTGGAGAGTTCTCTACAGAGATTTTACAAGCAAAAGTGGGTATTTTTGTTGATTTTTGTGATAAAATAGGGGTAGCTCTTGAGCACTATTTTAGAAGCAAAAGTCACTAAAAAACTCGACTTTTGTTGTGTATTTGAGTGTTTTGAGCAACAAATGTTCGTTAGAAACAAGTTTCTAACCCTTTGGCTCATTTTGTTTGTTCATATGTCCGATTTTTGCCATCTCCGGTGAAATTTCAGTGACCGGAATAGTTTAGTGAGAGTTGGTGAAAAGGTTAAATGCGTACTTACCTTTTCTTGCAAAAAGTTCAGTCTTGCTGCGTACTTATCAAGTACGCAAGATTAATCCTTCTACGTACATAAGTTAACTCCTGCGTACTTATCTTCTACTCTTGCGTACTTATCAAGTACGCAAGAGCAAATCATAAGTGTGCAAGAACATTTCTCTAAGTGCACAAGGCCAGTATCAAGTGCGCAAGTGTCTTTGACCTTTCTTAAATTTGACTAAGTGTTCACAATGTCGAATCTTCAGAACCTCGGTAACCTTCTGAACTATGACAATGAGATCGGAACACCTCAGAAACCGCCAAAGTTGTTAAATGTAAATGATTATTCTAACGGGAATGAGCACTACATTTCTTATACCGATTCTTCGTTATGGATACCAATTCTAGAGGGATATAAGCATCCCACACACATTTACCTTGATGAAGTAATGCCCAAGCCTATCTCTAAACTCGATGAAGAAGAAAAGAAAGTTTATGATCGAGAGAAGGATCACGGTTCTGTCACTATGGCCATGACTAGGGAGTTATTCCACAGTTTTCGAGAATATGATAACTCCAAGGATCTTTGGAAGGCGTTACAGAAAATAATCGAGGGCATTAAGAAAAGTAAGCGGGATCTCCTCAGGAAGCAGTATGAGTGCTTCAGATTTCTGGAGAACGAATCTATAGACGAGCTCATCTCTAGATTCTATCATCTGCAGACTGAGTTGAAAGCTTTTGAGCTAAAGTATCCTGATGAAGAATTATTTGAAAAGTTTTTGGATGCTTTGGCACCCAAGTTTGAGATGTATACAACCCTGATGAGAGAGAATTCTAAGTTCTATGAGATGACAATTGATGAGGCAATTAGAAAGGTTCAAGCTCATGACATGAACCTAAAAAGGAAGTAGAGCTCAGGAAGACCTCATATACAAGACCCTTCAATGTATCATGGGACGTCTTCTACAACCAAGTCATCGGGCTCTGGAATTGCCTTTTCTCTGGTAACTCTCATGAGGAAGAAACTGTAAAGGCTTGTGGTGGGCATACATGCTATGCAGCATCTGGTTCTGGATCTCGTCATCAGAACTCCTCGAGAAATCCTTCTCCCACATCTTCAGCTAACCAATCAGCAATAGCCAAGATAGCTGAAGATCATGTGGCTTTATTCTCATCCTGCATGCTTGCCTATGAGAACTTCATTGGAGGTAAGCTAACGGATCCTGAAACTATCGAAGAAGACTTTAATCAGGTGGATCCGAATGATATGGAGGACATGGATATTCAGTGGAATATGGCCATGATATTGAGGAGAGCCAAGCGTTTCCTGAACAGAACTCGCCGAAAGTTCATTGGTGGCCATTCTAATACCAAGGTTGGTTTTGACAAATCCAAGGCCAAGTGCTACAAGTGTCTGAACTTTTTGCTCGTGATGTCAAAAGGACAGAGCACCGGCTTCGGGTTTCACCAGATCTAGCTAA
Organism: Smallanthus sonchifolius; assembly: GCA_023525975.1. Classification (NCBI taxonomy): domain Eukaryota; kingdom Viridiplantae; phylum Streptophyta; class Magnoliopsida; order Asterales; family Asteraceae; genus Smallanthus; species Smallanthus sonchifolius. Next base: position 56,070,956 of record CM042022.1, on the reverse strand, counting down.
GGAAACAGCCATGGCTACAACAACTCAAACAACCATAATCAAAGCCAAAGTGGAACGTCCAATGCACTGGTAGCTCAACAGGACGAAAGCTTTGATTTGGGTGTTCATCTGGAGGATGCCATCATTGCACAAACTCAGGTTGGTCTCATGGCTGAGATCATAGAGATGATGGAAGCTATGAAAAAGGAAGCTAAGGAGAAGGAAACTAAGGAAAAGGAAGCTTATGTGGCTAACCTAGAAGAGTCTACTACTGTTGTTGCCCTCATGGCTATTGGAGAGGCAACACGTTCATCGGATGAGGTAGATTCTAATCCTTTTTTCTGTCATTTCTTGTTCCAAATGTCTAGGCTTAAAACTTGAAACTCTTAGCTTCAAGACAAAGTCGAACCCCTTCGTATTGCAGCTTTAAGCTACAAAGAAAACGAAAAACGATTTACAGATTCAATTGCAAAGTTGAAGAAAGAAAAACGTGATTATTCACTTAAAATGAGCGATCAACAGCTTCACTTGGATATTGCATACAAGGGGTTAGAGAAAAGGAACAATGAGATCAACAAGCTGCTAAATGAGATCTTGGAGTTGAAATGTACTAATGAGAAGTTGAAAAATTCTCGTTTTGTGGTGGAGCACTACGAATCTGTAGTGAGGCAAATGAATGGCTTAGGGCTGGGTACTAATGCCATTCCTCTACCAGTTAGTGGGAAATTTGTCAACCACTTAGTAGACATTGATCTAACTTGCCTTGATGAGTCCTCAGGTAAGGATGATTCCTCTAACAAGGATGATTCCTCAAGTAAGGCCCACTCCGCATCTGATGAGGAGTTCTTTACTGCTTCTGATGATGGGTCGGTTAACACCTGCCCTGAAGGAGTAGTATCTCAGGAGTTGTTAACTGTACAAAAAGTCAAGAAAAACATTATCACTAATAGTAACAATTGTATTTTAACTGAACCCGATATCATTGAATCAAATGATAAACTAAAGGTAATGCTTTATGGAGGGTATAAAAATCTTAATCAAGTTAAGAAAGAAGCTTTTTCAGCTCACTATGGGCTGGTTTATAAAGAAAATTTGCAAAAATACTATACTCCCAAAAACCAATCTATATCGGGTCAAAGTCCTGTTCACAAACCAACCCCTCCTGCTCATCATGCTGAGTCATCTAATGCTAGATCAAATGAGCCTTATAGGAGGACTTACACAGACAAGAGGACTTGCTTTCACTATGGTCTGGTAGGCCACATCCTTGTGAACTGCCCTTCTAAGAACCAAGGTAAACGGCCTATTGTTTCACAACCGGCTGTCATCCATAAGTTACCACAAGTGAAGCATCCCAAAAGTCCAAAGACAAATGTGGTGAAACCACCAGTAAAACCGATGGTAAAGCCAAAGATAACCTCTGAGGCTAAACCATCTGTTTCAAGAAAGGGAAAGCAACCTGCTATACCCTGTGTATCTACCTCTTGTAGTACACCTACTGGTGAGAAATCTGTGGTGAAACTCTCTAAGCCATAGAGGAGGAGAAGGAATAAGAGGTTGAGAAATCTAGAACAGCTGACTGGAGTTCAATCAGTTGAAGCTTCCATTAGTTTACCGGCTGTTGTTGAACCTAAGTCTACTGTTCCAGTTAAGAAACAGAAGAGATCCTGGAACAACAAAAATAAAAATTCTCAATCTCCTAGTCCCAATTCTTCTAAAGATTCATCCATTTTGAACAGTCACGACTGTGAGTTAAAAGAGGTTGTTTATTTTGAAAAAGACGGACGTCCCAAGACCACTATGGCTTGGGTCTCCAAATCTAACTAATTCTTTTTGTGACTCGTGCAGGGACATCAGAAGGGTACTATCTCTAATCGTTGGTTTGTAGATAGTGGATGCTCCCAGCACATGACAGGAAACATGGCCTTGCTTCAAGACGTGAAACCATTCAGAGGCGGCTATGTGGCCTTTGCTGGAGAGAAAGGCGGTAGTATCACGTGTCAAGGTGTGGTGTCAAATGGTTGTGTTAGCTTTGATAATGTCAACTTTTGCCAGCAGCTGAAGCATAACCTGTTGAGTGTCTCCCAAATGTGCGACAAAGAGTATTCAGTGATGTTTGACAAGAACGAATGCATGATACTCAAACATGGTTTTGAAGTTCCCGAAGATTGGATTCAGATGAGAGCGCCAAGGACAAACGACAACTATCAGATTGATATGAGCGTGGAAACAACCACCTCATCAGTTGCTACTTGTTTGATTACCAAAGCGACAGAACTTGACTCTATCTTGTGGCATAGGAAACTCGAACATATTTTTTATCATAAAATGAATCATCTTGTCCAAAACGGTTTGGTAACCGGTGTTCCTAAGCTGAGATTTACCGTTGCTGATGACTGTATGCCTTGTAAAAAGGGCAAACAGCAACGGAAGTCTCACAAGCCCAAGCTCCAAAACTCCATCGATACCCCTTTGGAGCTATTACATATGGATCTGTTTGGCCCCATAATTATGAGGAATATTGGAGGTAAGTCATTCTCTCTGGTTGTAACTGATGATTTCTCACGTTTTTCTTGGGTGCATTTTTTAGGTACGAAGGACGAAACTGCTGACATTCTTCAATACCTAATCCTGATCTTGGAATCTCTGTGCAAGCTGAAGGTCAGAAGAATAAGGAGTGACAACGTAACTGAGTTCAAGAATAATTTGATGGAACTTTTCTGTCTCAAGAAGGGTATCCGTCACGAATTTAGTGCCCCGTACACACTTCAGCAGAATGGAGTCGCAGAACGGAAGAACAGAACATTGATTGAGACTGCAAGGACAATGCTGTCAGATGCAAAGCTTCCTGTCACTTTCTGGGCAGAAGCAGTTAATACAACTTGTCACATCTTGAATAGAGTTCTTGTTGTGAAAAGGCACAACAAGACTTGTTACGAGTTGATGTACAATCGAACTCCCAATCTTGATTACATAGTTCCTTTTGGTAGTCCCTGTTCCTTGTTGCTACAGTACAAAGACCGCAAGTCTAAGTTTCATGCAAAAGCGGTGGAAGGCATCTTCTTAGGATACGTTGCCAACTCGCCTTGCAAGTAAGTGTACAACATAGGAACTCATACTGTCGAGGAGTGGTTTGAAGTGGATTGTAGTAAACACAACATTCCACCAGAACCAACTTGTCCAGCTTGGGGTTTTGATTATGATGCGCTATTCAAGTCATTCAATCTTCCTGATTTGTCTGTAGTTGATGCTGCAAATGTATATGAATTATTTGGTGGCGGTGATGACTCCAGTTTCTCAAGTCGTGCTACTGTACCGATTGTAACTCCTGATTCCAATGCTACATCTACATCTGGAACTCTTAATGGTGATAACATTGAAGATGTTCATGTTGAAGGAAATGACGCTCAAGCTAATCCTAACACTAGTGTAGGAAATGAAGCTCCAACTGATCCAATTAACATTGAATCTTCTTCTTCTGGAACACAGGATATGGGGGAGTTAAGCGCGAACCTCGATTCAGAAATTGAGGAACCGAATGTACCAGAGGCAAGAGTGCATAAGAATCATCCAATTGACAACATTATTGGTGATCCTTATGCCGGTGTTCAAACTCGTCATCGAACCATTACTGAGAACACTAGTCTCTACTCTGAGATACTTGACACTGGTGTCATGGAAACATGTCTGCATGCTACATTCGTGTCCCAGTTAGAGCCAAAGATTGTGAAAGAGGCTCTTGCTGACAACTGCTGGATTGAGGCAATGCAAGACGAACTGTCTCAATTCCAAAAGTTGCATGTGTGGGATTTGGTTTACTTGCCAAGGGGTGTACAACCAATTGGCACAAGATGGGTGTTCAAATGCAAGACGGATGATCGTCATGTTGTGGTGAAGAACAAAGCAAGATTGGTTGTTTAGGGTTTTTATCAACAAGAGGGCTTGGATTACACGGAAGTATATGCCCCTGTTGCTAGACTTGAAGCCATTCGACTGTTTCTGGCTTATGCCTCATTTGTTGGCTTCAATGTCTATCAACTTGATGTGAAGAGCGCTTTCCTGTATGGAAAAGTACATGAATAGGTCTATGTGTTGATGCACTTTCCTGTGACAACACTCTGGATAGAGTCTTAGTTTGTATTAATGATGTCTGTAATTTGTCTTTGTATTTATGAGTCATTATGTAATAGTTTATCGAGTTGTATTTACTTTTACATAATGTATGTTGTTTTTCTGCTAAGTGTTTTGCGCACTTACATGTGCGCAGGAGAAAGCTCCTGCGTACTTAGCAAGTACGCAAGAACACCTCTGCGTACTTGTTAAGTACGCAAGAGCAATTGGTCCTGTGCACTTGTTAAGTGCGCAGACATCACGTCTGTATAAATAGGATATGTTCACAGAAGCTAAGTACGTAGAACCATTTGTTTAGACGAACTCAGTTTTGCTAAGTACGCAGCTTGTATTCTCTCTGTAACCGTCGAGTGTTTATAATACAAAGAACGTTTATTGTGACTCTCGTGTTTGGTTTACTTTGTTTAGTAAGACTCTCCACCTAGTCACGGGTATTCCGCAACCCGGTGCGACTAGTAGACCACTTGCATGTGACGATCCGACACACACGAAGGGACCTACAAGTGGTATCAGAGCATTGCTCTTGAATTCGAGTGTTGTAAGTGAGTTTGGAGACGTTTTACTGAGTTTTACAAGCAAAAAGAGGTATTTTTGTTGATTTTTTTGATAAAAAAGGGGTAGCTCTTGAGCACTTTTTTAGAAGTAAAAATCTCTCAAAAACCGATTTTTGTTGTGTATTTGTGTGCTTTGAGCATCAAAGGTTGGTTAGAAACTTGTTTCTGATCCTTTGGTTCGATTGCATTGATCATCAGCCTATTTTTCACTATCTCCGGCAATTTTCAGGTGACCGGAAAAGTTTGGTGAGAGTTGCTGAAAAGGTGTCCTGCGTACTTACCATTTTTGGTAAAAAGTACAGTTTTCTGCGTACTTACTAACTACGCAAGAGTTTTCTCCTGCGTACTTACAAGTGCACAAGACTGAACTTGTGCGAACTTAAGTTATATCCTGCGTACTTAATATTTCCTCCTGCGTACTTACAAGTACGCAAGAGCAAGTCTTAACTACGCAAGACCATTTCTCAAGTGCGCAAGGCCAAAACCAAGTGCGCAACAGTGTCTGATTTTTCTGATTTTTTGACCAAGTAATTCACTATGTCGAACCTTCAGAATCTTGGAAACATGTTAAATTATGATAATGAGATAGGTACACCTCAGAAACCGCCTAAACTATTAAATGTAAACGATTATTCCAATTGGAAGGCGCGTTTTGAGCACTACATTTCATACACCAACTCATCATTATGGATACCAATCATTGAGGGATATAAGCATCCCACACACATCTATCTTGATGAAGAGGTGCCAAAGCCCATCTCTAAGCTTGATGAAGAACAAAAGAAAGCTTATGATCGGGAAAAGAAGGCTCTTGGCTCAATCACTATGTCATTAACTCGGGAATTGTTTCACAGTTTCCGAGGCTATGACACGTCCAAGGATCTTTGGAAAGCACTTCAGAAAAGATTTGAGAGGAATAGTGACATTAAGAAGAGTAAGCGGGATCTTCTCCGGAAGCAGTACAAATGCTTCAATTTCATGGAAAATGAATCGTTAGATGATCTCATCTCTAGATTCTATCATTTACAAACGGAGTTGAAAGCTTTTGAACTGAAATATCCCGATGAAGAACTGGTGGAAAAATTTCTTGATGCTTTGCCACCAAAGTTTGAGATGTATACAACCCTGATGAGGGAAAATCCAAAATTCTATGAGTTAACAGTAGATGAGGCTATTGGTAAGATTCAAGCTCATAGCATGAATCTTATGAAGAAGGAGAGCTCGGGAAGACCTCAGATACAGGACCCTTCCATGTATCATGGGACGACTTCCACTTCAAAATCATTGGGCTCTGGAATTGCCCTCTTTACTGGACACTCCAATGAAGAAGACCACTCAAATGGGTGTGGTGGTCATGCTTGTTATGCATCCGGATCAGGGTTGGGAACCAATCATCAACACACCTCAAGAAATCCTCCAGCTACGTCTTCAGCTAACCATTCTGCAATAGTCAAAATAGCTAAAGATCATGTAGCATTGTTGTCATCATGTATGCTTGCGTATGAGAATTTCATAGGCGGCAAGCTAACGGATCCCGAAACTATTGAAGAAGACTTTAACCATGTGGATCCTGATGATATTGAGGACAAGGATATTCAATGGAATATGGCCATTCTTTTGAGGAGGGCCAAGCGTTTCCTGAACAAAACAGGAAGAAAGTTCATTGGTGGACATTCTAATGCCAAGGTTGGATTTGATAAATCCAAGGCCAAATGCTACAAGTGTCTGAACTATGGACACTTTGCTCGTGAGTGTCAAAAAGACTGAGCACCGGCCTCTGGTTTCACCAGACCTAGCCAGGGAAACAGCCACGGCCACAACAACACTAGCCACCACAATCAACACCAAGGTGGTTCGTCAAATGCACTGGTAGCTCAGCATGACGAAAACTTTGATTGGGGTGTTCATCTAGAGGACGCCATCATTGCTCAAACACAGGTTGGTCTCATGGCTGAGATCATGGAGCTGATGGTGGCTGAGAGAAAAGAAGCTGATGAGATGGAAGCTTCTGTAGCTGTTGAAAAGGAGTCTACCACTGCCGTTGCTCTCATGGCCGTTGGAGAAGCACAGAGTTCATCATCTGAGGTAGATTCTAACCCTTTCTCTGTTATTTCTTGTTCTAAATGTCTAGGGCTAAAGCTTGAAATTTCTAAGCTCCAAGACAAAATCGAACCCCTATCTATGGCAGCTCATAATTACAAAGAAAATGAAAAACGTTTTAAAGAGTCTGTTGAAACGTTGAAAAAAGAAAAATGTGAATACTCTTTACAAATAAGTGAGCAACAAGTTCACTTGGATGTTGCGTATAGGGGGTTAGAAAAACGGAACAATGAAATCAACAAACTGCAAAATGAGATCCTGTAGTTAAAATGTACAAATGAGAAGTTGAAAAACTCTCGCTTTGTGGTGGAGCACTACGAATCAGTAGTGAGGAAATTGAAGGGCCTAGGTCTTGGTACCAATGCCATTCCTCCACCAATAAGTGGGAAGTTTGTCAATAGCTTGATAGACATTTATCTCACCTGTCTAGATGAGTCCTCTGATACGGATGATTCCCATAAAAAGGATGAATCCTCAAGTAAGGCTAACTCCACATCTAGTGAGGAGTATGTTACTGCTTCTGAAGATGGGTCGGTTAACACTTGCCCTGATGGAGTAGTCTCTGAGGAGTTGTTGACTGAACAGAAAGTCCACAAAAACATTATCACTAATGGTGATAACTGCATTTTAACTGAACCTGACATCATTGAAACAAATGATAAACTTAAGGTAATGCTTTACGGGGGTTATAAAAATATTAACCAAGTTAAGAAAGAGGCTTTTTTAGCTCATTATGGGCTTGGTTACAAAGAGAATTTGCAAAAGTATTATGCCCCCAAAAACCAAACTGAAAAAGGTCAGACTTCTGTTCATAAACCAACTCCTCCTGCTCATAATGGTGAGTTATCTAAGGCCAGATCTAATGAGCCTTACAAGAGAACTCATGTGGACAAGAGGATGTGTTTTCATTGTGGCATGGTTGGTCACATTCTTGTGCACTGTCCATTAAAGAAGCAAGGGAAACGGCATGTTGTCTCATAGCTAGGCGTTATCCCTAAGTCGCCAATAGTGAAACCTCCCAGAAGTCCAAAGCAGAATGTGGTGAAACCACCAGTACAACCTATGGGAAAACCTAAGATTAAATCTGAGGCCAAACCATCTGTTGCAAGAAAGGTAAAGCAACCTGTTGTACCTCGTGTGTCTACATCTGGTAGTACACGCACTGGTGAGAAATTTGTGGCTAGACTCTCTAAGCCACAAAGAAGAAGAAGGAATAAGAGGTTGAGAAAGCTAGAACAGCTGACTAAGACTCAATCAGGTGAAGCTTCCACAAGTTCACCGGCTGTGGTTGAGCCAAAGTCTACTGTTCTGGTTAAGAATCAAAAGTGATCCTGGAACAAGTAAGTTAAAGGTTCTCAATCTCCTGTTCCAAATTCATCCAAAGATTCACCAATTTTGAACAGTCATCATGACTGTGAGTTGAAAGAAGTAGTTTATTTTGTGAAGGATGGACGACCCAAGACCACAATGGCTTGGGTCTCCAAATCTAACTAATTCTTTTGTTACTCGTGCAGAGACGTCCGAAGGGTACTATCTCTAACCGTTGGTATGTAGATAGTGGATGCTCCCGGCACATGACAGGAAACATGGCCTTGCTTCAAGACGTTAAACCATTCAGAGGCGGCTATGTGGCCTTTGCCGGAGAAAAAGGCGGCAATATCACGTGTCAAGGCGTTGTTTCGAACGGTTGTGTTAGCTTTGAAAATGTCAACTTTTGCGAGCAGCTGAAGCATAACCTGTTGAGTGTCTCCCAAATGTGTGACAAGGAGTACTCGGTGATGTTTGACAAATCAGAATGCCTGATTCTCAAACCTGGTTTTGAGGTTCCCGAAGACTGGATTCTGATGAGAGCACCAAGATCAAACGACACTTATCAGATCGATATGAGCGTGGCAAAAACCACCTCATCAGTTGCTACTTGTTTGCTTACAAAAGCGACAGAACTTGACTCCATCTTGTGGCATAGGAAACTCGGACATATTTTTTATCGTAAAATGAATCATCTTGTCCGAAACGGTTTGGTAACCGGGGTTCCTAAGTTGAGGTTTACCGTTGCAGATGACTGTATGCCGTGTAAAAAGGGCAAACAGCAACGAAAGTCTCACAAGCCCAAGCTCCAAAACTCTATCGATACCCCTTTGGAGCTATTACACATGGATCTGTTTGGCCCCATAAGTATCAGTATCAGGAGATTCTTCTGATTCCGATGACGCACCATCACAGGCACATCCGAGAAGGTCGGCACAGGTAACCCTGCCTGCATCGTCTTAAAAAAGAAAACGACAAAGCTCGAGCAGCGAATATGAGCCGGATTCCGACTCTGACGCTGCTCTACAAAGACAAAGGCGTGAGGGTACCAACAAGAAAAGGGGCGATCGGCAAGAGGTTGCTATCCCCACGGTTGCAGAGATTCCGACTGTGCAGCCAGTACAAGTTGAAGCTGCCCGTCCAGAGTCAGAATCTACCCCGCCAGCACAGCAACTGTATAGAAGGAGGAGAAGGCCACTGGTACAAGCAGATGTGGCAGTCACGGCGGTCACAGAGGTGATTCCTGTGACGGTGACCCTCCCTACTCCAACCGTCCAGGTGACGGTGACTACTCCACTTTTCACGGAGTCAGTCACCATCACCCCAACCATAACTCCCATCATTACATCCCCCATCCCAACACCCACCAAAGAGCCGTCAGGTCAACCCTTTAACTACGGTGATTTCTCACAGGGGTTCGACTTTGACACAATCTTCTCTCCCCCCATCCACAACGCCGAAGCCTCATCATCTAGGCATCCGGATCCAAATGATGATAGGATCGATGTGCTAGAAACCTAAGTTGCTGGGTTGTTGAAGACTATTCAAAAGTCAAAAGAGGATTCTGATGCTCAACAAGCACATATAAACTCTCTGGCAGATGAAGTTGAATTCTGCGTAGCCAGAGAACGGGGACTGATGAACGGTTGAAGAATGTCATAGCACAGAATGAACTGTTAATGAAGACTAATGAAATGATTCTAGGCCACAGAACTTCACTTGAGCTAAGGATGGATTTGCAGAGAAAAGAGCACGAAGCTATGGTCAAATTAGTTGGTGAACTGACCAAGAAGCTAGGTGCTCAGGGGGAGAAGGAGATAGAGAAAGAGAAAGAGAAAGACAAAGAAAAGAAATCCACCGGTGCCGAGTCTTGTCATCCAGTCAATCTGACTAAGGATGATGATAAAGACAAGGATCCTGAAGTCGGTCCTAGTGGAGGTGAGCATCTAGCTTTGGCGATTGTGCCCATCTCTTCTGTTCCATTGGCTGAGGGGGAGTCTACTCAGCAAGAGGGTGGTGATACCTCAGGTGGTGGTGGGGGAGATAAAGGGAAGTCAGCGGCTGACGTGCTAAAGGACTTATCTGATGATGAGATCCTCTATTTAGAGCCTGACTATTCCAAAGAGGCACAGATCGATGCTCTCCTTAATCTGGAAGAAGGAGAGATCGACTCTGGTGATGACTGGAACGAGGATGACGATGATGTGGTGATAGAGATTCCCAAGGGCGACGGGGAAGGAGAGTACGAGTTAGAGGATGGTGAGATCTTTGAAGTACCATCGCTCGAATCTCTGCTCGACACACGCTCAGTTGACATGGCAAGTAATGTTGAAGCTACAACTGAAGCCTCCCCAGTCGACCCTACACCTGTGGACCCCGAGGCACCAAAAGAGAAAGACATGCCTTCTGCATCTACAAAGGGTCCAGCTCCCGTGTGGCAAAAGACGTCTATCACAGACAAGCACGGAGCGACAGGTATGATCTTGGCTGTTAGGTTCGAGGAGGACAAGCAGCTGTTCGCCATCAAAAGATCTGGGGGAGTTCAATACTTGAAACCCACCAGTGAGGAGTTTAACTCTTTGCCCAAGTACGACCTAGTTAACCTCGCAAACCGCGATCTGCTAAGTCACTCGAATCATGCAGTAGCTATGGGTTTGTGGGTAACACTACAGCGGGAAGCAAGATCAGGGAAATTTGAATACCTCAAGCCTCAGGTGCCCAGAAGAGTCAAGGATAAGCACGCTGTGCATCCTGTGACCAAGAAGCCCATAAAGAGATTGGTATACAAGCCAGTGCGATGTGAAACTAAGATTCCCCTGAGCAAGTTACCTCAGGATATTCTTGGTGACATGTGGAACTAGTACGTTGATCCAAAACAGGCGAGGCTGTGGTAATGAGTAAAGGTAAGTCAACAAGTGGAAACATGGTGCCAAAGGAAGTGATCAGGATATTTGATGAAGTCTGCTTCATCAAATTTTCTGTGAACGATCTGGAGGTACTAGCCGACAACTTCTGTATCCACACTGACGAATGGACGAAGCTTCTCTCTACCAAATACGGCAAGTTGATCAAGTTCTGTCTTGATTACAAAAAGAAGATGGAAGCCAAGGAGCAGATGTTGTGAAGACTGAAGAATGAAGACTGAAGACGATGAAGATCCCGAGCTGTTGTCAAGGGGGAGTTTGTTGATGCACTTTCCTGTGACAACACTCTGGATATAGTCTTAGTTTGTATTTCTGATGTCTGTAATTTGTCTTTGTATTTATGAGTCATTATGTAATAGTTTATCGAGTTGTATTTACTTTTACATAATGTATGCTGTTTTTCTGCTAAGTGTTTTGCGCACTTACATGTGCGCAGGAGAAAGCTCCTGCGTACTTAGCAAGTACGTAAGAACACCTCTGCGTACTTGTTAAGTACGCAAGTGCAATTGGTCCTGCGCACTTGTTAAGTGCGCAGGCATCAGGTCTGTATAAATAGGATAGGTTCACAGAAGCTAAGTACGCAGAACCATTTGTTTAGACGAACTCAGTTTTGCTAAGTACGCAGCTTGTATTCTCTCTGTAACCGTCGAGTGTTTATAATACAAAGAACGTTTATTGTGACTCTCGTGTTTGGTTTACTTTGTTTAGTAAGACTCTCCACCTAGTCACGGGTATTCCGCAACCCGGTGCGACTAGTAGACCACTTGCATGTGACGATCCGACACACACGAAGGGACCTACACTATGTCACTCAACCTCCCGGCTTTGAAGATCCGCATAATATCAATAAAGTGTACAAGCTCGACAAAGCACTTTATGGTCTTCATCAAGCGCCACGGGCGATGGTATGAGATATTATCTAAGCATCTACTGTCTTATGGTTTCGACCGTGGACAGATCGACTCGACCCTCTTCATACGAAAAGCATGAGGTGACATTCTTCTTGTACAAGTCTACGTCGACGACATTATTTTTGGATCTACAAATGAAGAGATGTGTATGGAATTCAAACAGGTGATGAAGTCCAAGTTTGAAATGAGTAACATGGGTGAACTGTCGTTCTTCCTGCGTCTGCAAATCAATCAAAGAGAGAATGGCATTTATCTACATCAAACAAAGTATGTGAAGGACATCTTGTCAAAATACAAGATGAATGATAGCAGTACTTATGGCACACCTATCCCAGTCAATCATGGTGTGCATCCTGACAGAGATGGAAAGGATGTGGATTGAAGATTGTTCCGTGGGATGATCAGATCACTTATGTATCTCACAGCTTCAAGACTCGATATAATGTTTGTTGTGTGGTTGTGCTCAAGGTTTCAGTCACAACCGAATGAGTCTCATATGATAGCTGTTATGAGAATTTTTAGATACTTGAAAGGGAAACCCCGATTGGGTCTTTGGTACTCTAAGCAGCAGTCATTTGACATCAAAGCCTATACTGATTCAGACTATGGCGGTTGTAACCTTGACAGAAAGTCAACTTCTGGTGGATGTCAATTCTTGGGAGACAGACTGGTTTCCTAGCAATGTAAGAAGCAGTCAACGGTTTCTGTCTCAACTTGTGAAGCAGAATGCATTGCCGCGGCGAGCGGTTGTTCTCAGATATTGTGGATTCACTGGAACTCCTTTGTTCATTGACAACAATGCCACCATGTCCATCACAATAACCCGGTGAAACATTCCAAAACTAAACATATTGAAATTCGCCATCATTTCATCCGTGATTGTGCTGAAAAGCATCTAATTGAATTTGTAAAGGTTCACACGGATGAAAATCTTGCTGACCTTTTCACTAAGGCGTTTGACCGATCCCGTTTTGAGCATCTTGTCAACTTGATAGGAATGTTTAATCCTGAGTGAAAACTTGTTTTTCTTAAATCAATTCAATTCATGAAAGTTAAATTTTATTTCCTTTAAATTTTCTGTATAGTTCTTTTAATCTTCAAAATATTTTACAAAATCAAAAACAAAATAGAAAATGGAGAAAATTCAAAGTTAACTTGAGAAAAGAGGAAAAATTCAAAGTTAACTTGAGAAAAGAGGAAATGATAGTACATCAGAAATTATCTATACGCCATAGACTGCTCATATGGGAAATGATTGCGTCATGCTTACTTAATTGTTTAAATTGTTATGTTTTTTAATCTGCTTGTTTACAACTAATTTGAATTGTCAGTAGGCTGTAGGCATTTTTGAATCACTAGTAGTGTGGAAACTAAATCTAAATTACAACTGTGATTTGAACCCATGTTTGCTAGTGTGTGTGCGTAAAAGAATGCAAAAGATCATTATCAGATAAAGGATGTTAGATTTTGGCAATAATTTTCTTCTGAGATCAGTTTCGGGTTATGTCTTTAGCACAGTTAATGCGGTTCATCTCACTGCCGATACTCAAAAGTATGCAATGAGAGATTGAATCAAGACATGTCTCTACATCAACCGTGGAGTGTGTATTTACCCTTGAATCACTCCTTATTCATTGAAATCAAATCCAGATAAAAGTTGGATTCCCCTACCCGAATACTCAAACACCATATTCATTATCCTGAATCATCATACCAATATTCACTGAAGAAATCAAATGAAACCAAGACAAATGAATCACTCGATTCTGAATCTTATGATACCTGATAATCCATATGAATTCTGCTTGATTTTTCCTGTGCTAATTGATGTAGCTTCATTCTGAAAATTTAGAAAATAATTGGGAAAATCTTAGATGCCTTGAGATAGTTCAACTTACATTACTGTAGCATATCAGTGGGTACAAGTTGTATATCTTATAATTAATACCTTAACACACAAGAACGTGATACAAAGATGCTTATAGTTTCAAATCTTATAATATTGTCAACTTGAATTACTTGTTTATGTGCTTATTACGTATGAATAAATAGTAATCCATGACATGATCTCATATTCTTTGATGTTTATATTGTATCGTTTTTGCTATATGTTAGCCTGATATGATCCTCTGCTCGTGTCTTTGATCAAAAATAGTTTGTGTGAATATGTGTATATTTCTATCTTGAAAAGATCAAAAGGATTTTAAGTGTGTGTATAGTTCAATTTTATTCAGAAAAGCCAAAAATATTTGTGTTTAACCTTCTTGAATTGATCTTGAATCCTCTTGATTGAATGTTTTTTATCTTGTTCGTTATTTGACATGAAATCTTCATAATTTGAGTTGAAAGTTTGCGCACATAAGGGTCTCTGCGTACTTGATAAATGCGCATGAGGTAAACCCTGCGTACTTAACAAGTACGCAAGAGTTAAGTCTTGCGCACTTAGTAAGTACGCAGGAGTTAAGTCTTGCGCACTTAGCAAGTACGCAAGACCTTTTTGTGTTGGGTATAAAAACCGTACTTAGAAAATTTCAGATTTCTATCTCATTCAAATTTCAAACGCCTGTTCATTTCCCTCTGATTACTTTTACTCAAAAATTCGAGTGTCCTAACCGATTTTTCGTCCCGTGTCTAGTTCCATCATCGTATTACAATCTCTTGGTGAGAATCTAAGGACATTCCATCCACAAAATCACAAATTATGGACCGATTTAGACTTTAAAAATTTTAGGGTTTAATTCGTGATTTTAGTCAAATGTTTGGTTGTTTTGGTAAAACATGATAATTAAAACTTGTTTAGAATCCGTAATCGACCCTTAATCAGTCCTTAATTGCCATTGATTTTGACCTTTGACCCTCGATTGACCGACAGTTCGTTTGGGTCGTCAAATAGGTCAAAATTGTGACATATGTAGCTGTTGATTGGTGTTGATATTGGTCCCATAGGCTAGAATCATGTATTTCGACCTTGTAGTGACCTAATCTACATCAATTTTGAGCATCTGTTGAAAAAAGTTGGATTTCTGAAAAATTGAACAAGTGCGTTTCTTGCGCACTTAACAAGCACGCAAGAAGTAATTCTTGCGTACTTATTAAGTACGTAAGAACAAATTCCTGCGTACTTGCTAAGTACGCGTACGCAGGAGCAATACTTGTAAAATTTTCCAAGTCTGGAAATTCAGTTCAATGAGTAACTGCTATACTTAGTCATGTGTATTCAATTGCAATGAAACTTATTGTTCTTATTATGTTTTCTGTGTGTTTTTGCAGTTATGGCTCGTGCATTTACAAATGTGTTCAATCTTCTAGCACATACTGAACCGGAATGGAAGGGTGCTGCACTACAATACCGAGAGATAGTTGAATTCTTGAACAGTTCAAGAATCAGCTATGCTATTTCAGCATACACGATTGTTTCAAGACCGTATCTCGAGCAGTTCTGGGAGACCGCGGAGCATGACTGCACGGTAACCCCCAATGTTATACGGGCTACCGTGGCGGGTCATGACATCGCCTTTTCTGAAGACACAATTAGACGGGTCTTGCAATTCCAAGATCTCTCCACCGACCCAACAGCCTATCCTGACTACTTTATGGATTGGTGTTGGAGGCAGCGTATGGGGTACGTCGGTGCAAGAGATTATACTTCATACAAGAAAATGTGGGTGCTCGATCAATGGAGATATTTTGCCTCATGATCATGTGCATCTCTTCAAGAAAGGCGGGAAAGGATGCAATGGGTCATGATCTTGCTGCAACCATGGTTGGCCTATCTCTCAACAAGGGATACAACTTCTCAAGATACATATTCAAAGCCATAAATGATCAGATAAACACGGCTGAGAGGTTCAGGTTCTTGTTATACCCAAGGTATGTGCAACTTCTGATAAATGATGCGTTGTCAAACCTACCTGCTACTGGGGAGAGATTGCAAGTCAAGAGGGTGGACAAGAGGGTGTTTGCACAATTCTTAATGCCATGCAGTCTAGAACCTACCCCTGAGCACACCGTACTCTTTGGCCACCTGATAAACGAAGCGTATGTGGCACCGGCTGACTGGAGATGGTTTAGCCACGACTCGGAGCCAGAATTAAGTGAACATTCGGATGAACAACAAGAAGAGGAGGAAATTGAAAGTGTGGATGAATCGTCTGAAAGTGGAGACGAAGAAGCAGTTCATGATGGTGCTGAAGGATCCGACTCCGAAGCTACAGAGTCTGATTCCTCTGATTCTGATGATGCACCATCACAGACACACCCGAGAAGAACGACGAAGGTGACCCTTCCAAAGTCGTCTTCAAAGAGAAAGAGACAATCAACAAGCAGTGAGTACGAGCCAGATTATGACTCAGATGCTGCTATTCAAAGAAAAAGAAGAGAATGTACTAACAAACAAAGGGGGGATAAGCAGCAACAAGTTATCCCAGTGAGGTAGAGGTAGTACTCAGTAGCAAGTACAAGTATCAGCTGCAAGTATTGATTCAGCATCTACCCCACCTTCATAGCAACTATTCCGGCGACTGCAGAGAAGGCCACAGGTACAACCTGATGTGGCGGTCACTTCTATCACAAAGGAGGTTCCTGTGATAGTGACCCTCCCTGTATCATCTGCCCTTGTGACGGTGACTACTCCAATTCTTACAGAGTCTGTCACCATCACACCTTCCAACACTCCTACAACCATCATCACATCTACAATCCTAACTGCCACCACTGAACCTATCATTCAACCCTACAGCTATGGCGATTTTACTCAGGGTTTTGACTTCGATACTATCTTCTCCTCCCCACTTCATAATGCTGAAGCGTCTTCGTCCAGGAATCCTGATCCTAATGATGCAAGGATAGAAACTATAGAAACTCAAGTGGCTACTTTACTGGAAACTGTTCGGAAATCAAAGGAGGAATCTGATGCCCAACAGGCTCAGATAAATTCATTGGTAGACGAAGTTACAATTCTGAAAAGCCAAAGGACGGGGACTGAAGAGAGACTGAAAAATGTGATGGCCCAGAATGAGCTACTGATCAAGACAAACAACATGATTCTTGAACACAGGTCATCTCTTGAGCTTCGGTTTGATCTACAGCGAAAAGAGCATGACATGATGGTCAAATTAATTGCTGATCTGGCCAAGAAGCTAGATGCTCAGGGGGAGAAAGATAGGTGGAAAGAGTAAGAGAAAGAGTAAGAGAAAGAGAAGGAAAAGACATCCAAACCTACTAGTGATGAGCCTTGTCATCCTGTTGATTTGACGAAGGATGATGACAAAGACAAGGATCCCAAAGTCGGTCCTAATGGAAGTGAGCATCAAGCTTTGGCAATCGTGCCCATTTCTGCTATTCCAATGGCTGAGGGGGAGTCTACTCATCAGGAAGGTGGTGATACTTCTGGTGGTGATAAAGGAAAGTCAGCGGCTGATGTTCTGAAGGATCGAGGCTCTCTACAATCTTGAAGAAGGAGAGATCGACTCTGGTGATGATTGGGATGAAGATGATGATGATGTAGTTATTGAAGTTCCCAAGGGTGATGGGGAAGGAGAGTATGAGTTCAAAGATGGAGAGATCTTTGAAGTTCCATCCTTTGAATATCAGCTCGACACAGGTTCAGTCAAGTCTGCTAGTAATGTTGATGCATCGACTGAAGCCTCCCCGGACGACCCTACACCTGTGGATCTAGAGGCACAGAAAGATAAAGATATGCCTGCTAGTTCATCAAAGGATCCGGCTCCTTTTTGGCAAAATACGTGTATCATAGACAAACAACGAGCAACAAGGATGATCTTAGCTGTAAGGTTCGAGGAAGATAAGCAGTTGTTCGTAATCCAACGATCTGGGGGGTTCAATACTTGAACCAACCAGTGAAGCATTCAACTCCTTACCGAAATACGACCTCGTGAACCTAGCAAACCGAGAGCTGCTGGGTTACTCAAATCATGCAGTGGCGAAGGGTTTGTGGCAGGTTCTACAGTGGGAAGCAAGATCTGGGAAGTTTGAAGTGTTCAAGACTCAAGTGCCCAAGCGAGTCAAGGATAAGAATGCTAGACATCCTGTAACTAAGAAACGCTTAAAGAAACTGGTATACAAGCCAGTGCTATGTGAAACCAAGATTCCCCTGAGCAAATTATCTCAGGATATTCTCGGTGACATGTGGTACTGGTACGTAGATCCTAAAATGGGCGAAGCTGTGGTGATAGGAAAGGTACGGTCAGAAAGTGGATGCTTAGTGCCGAGGGAACTAATCAGAGTATTTGATGAAGTCTGCTTCATTAACTTCTCTGTGAAAGATCTGGAGGCACTAGCAGACAGGTATTGCATACATATGGACGAATGGACGATATTCCTTGCTTCTAAATATGACACGGTTATCAAGTTTTGCCTTGACTACAAGAAGAAGATGGAAGCTAAAGATGCAGAGATGTGAAGACCGAAGACTGAAGACAGAAGACCGAAGACGATCCAGAGCTGTTGTCAAGGGGGAGTTTGTTGAAGCACTTTCATGTGACAAACACTCTGGATAGAGTCTTAGTTTTGTACTTTCATTGTATATATTTCTCTTTGTTCGTAAGTGTCTATATGTGTTAGTTATCGAGTTGTATTTACTAATGCATGTTGATAGTTGCTGAAATCTCTAAGTGTTTTGCGCACTTGTATGGGCGCAGGAATTAGTTCGTGCGTACTTAGCAAGTACGCATGAGCAATTTGCCCTGCGCACTTGCTAAGTGTGCATAGATCAGGTCGTGTATAAATAGGATAGGTTGACAGTAGATAAGTAGACTTTGTATACTCAGTATTTCTCTCTATAACCTTCAAGTGTTTATAATAGATGAAAGTTTAAAGTGATTCTCTTGTCGGTTTACTTTGTGTTGTAAGACTCTCCACCTAGTCACGGGTATTGTGCACCCGGTCCGACTCAGGAACGCACTTGCATGTGACGATCCGCCACACCCGAGGGACCTACATGTCATTCAATTGGTTAATGTATAACAGAAATACCGGAAGGGGTCGGAAGCCACTTGGGAAACAAAGAAGGATATGAGGGAGTCGTACCCTCAGTTGTTTGACATATGACAGGTTTCGAGGACGAAATCTATTGTAAGGAGGGTATATTTGTAATATCCCAAAAATAACAAATAAATAATAATCAGGCGTACTTACGAGGCAAGCGAAATAAACGGAAGGAGGGCCTACGGGCCACCCATTTGGGCCGAGATGATGGAGGACTGAGGCGAAACTAAGAAGGAATAAGTCCCTAGCCTCACCTTGTTTCTCCTCACTTTTGCACTCCACACCATATTCTAGAGAGAGATAACGTAGAGAGAGAAAGTCCCGGTTTGAGCCTAAGATCCCTTCTACATCTATCTCCACTGCTCAGGTGAAGATCAGTTGCAGAAGGACGTCGTTTTGAGGTAAGAATCCTACCCTAATATGAGTTTTTAACTTTTATGGGTTTTTCGGGTTTTTGAATAAAAAAGGACTGGTTGTTATAGGCTAAAAGAGAAAAGGATTATAGATCTAAGTTCATGAAAAGAAACTACATGTTTTGAACTTAAAAGTTAGAAACTTGAACGATAGAGCTTGAGCCGCCATCTCCATGCAGAAAGGTTTTCTGCTGGAAAAGACGACCTGACGAAACTACCAGGTTGTTTCGCTATAATGAAGGTAGCGAAACTGTATATTGTCGCCAATATGATATGGGGCGAAATTACCTAGTTTTGCCAAGACAGAAAGTAACGAAACTGTACTAGGTTCGCCAGATATAGAGGAGCGAAAGTACCATAGTTTCGTTAGGGATTGTAGGGGGGAAAAACTAACCTTTGTTTCGCCTAGAACATAATGGGTTTAGAATTGACACGTTTGATTATCGATTCAGATTTCAAGCATCTCCGGTAGAGTTGAGATAATACGTTGGACTAGGTTATCATGTGAGTTCTATAATCCCTCTTTATATGTTTTAAATAAAGTTTTTGGGCTAGTATGCATACGTAACAATGTGACTGATTTATAAAACGATGTTTATAAATGATGTTGCGATGTTTTATGAAACGATGTTTATGAATGATGTTTTGGAAGGAATGGGATATGAACGATATGTTTATGAAATGTCTCGAGGTTTACAATGTGTTTATGAATGAAGTACGAATGCTTTAACTGAAGTTTTGAAGTAAAAAAGTGATTTTTTATGAAAGTCACAAACGAACGAATCTGCCATTATTCCTTAGGGACTTGAGGTTATGGGTATGGGATGTATGTGATGGGCCTTTTCTTTATAGGGGCTGTTGAAGCACTTTCCTGTGACAAACACTCTGGATAGATTCTGGATAGATAGAGTCTTAGTTTAGTACTTTCATGTATGTATTTGTCTTTGTTTGTAAGTGTCTGTATGTATTAGTAATCGAGTTGTATTTACTTTTACATATTGATTGTTGCAATTTTCTCTAAGTGTTTTGGGCACTTGTATGTGCGCAGGAGATAGTTCCTGTGTACTTAGCAAGTACGCAAGAATACCTATGCGTACTTGCTAAGTACTCATGAGCAAATTGCCCTGCGCACTTGCTAAGTGCGCAGGCATCAAGTCGTGTATAAATAGGAATGGTTGACAGTAGATAAGTACGCAATCATAGACGCATTCAGATTAGAAAATACGCAGAACTTTGTAATCTCAGAACTTCTCTCTGTAACTTTCAAGTATTTATAATAGACGAACGTTTCTAGTGATTATCTTGTCGGTTTACTTTGTTTCGTAAAACTCTCCACCTAGTCACGGGTATTCTGCACCCTGTCCGACTAGTAGACCCACTTGCATGTGACGATCCGCCACACCCGAGGGACCTACAAGTGGTATCAGAGCGTTGCTCTTGATTTCGAGTGTTGTGAGTGAGTTTAGAAATTTTTCTACAGAGTTTTACAAGCAAAAGGAGGTTTTTTTGTTGATTTTTGTGATAAAATAGGGGTAACTCTTGAGCACTATTTTAGAAGCAAAAATCACTCAAAAACCGACTTTTGTTGTGTATTTTAAGTGTTTTGAGCATCAAAGGTTGGTTAGAAACAAGTTTCTGACCCTTTGGCTTAGTTTGATTGTTCATTCGTACGATTTTTGCCATCTCCAGTGTGTTTCCAGTGACCGGAATAGTTTGGTGAGAGTTGGTGAAAAGGTGTTCTGGGTACTTACCATATCTGGCAAAAAGTACAGTCTTGCTGCGTACTTACTAAATAAGCAAGACTAATCTCTTGCGTACTTACTAAATACGCAAGACTAATCTTGTGCGTACTTAAGTTATATCCTGCGTACTTATCATTTACGCATGCGTACTTATCAAGTACGCAAGAGCAAATCTTAAATAAGCAAGACCATTCCTCTAAGTGCGCAAGGCCAATATCAAGTGCGCAAGTGTCTCTGTTTTTTTTTTAAATTTGACAAAGTGCTCACCGTGTCGAATCTTCAGAACCTCGGAAACCTTTTAAACTATGACAATGAGATCAGTACTCCTCAAAAACCGCCAAAGCTGCTAAATGTAAATGATTATTCTAACTGGAAGGCAAGCTTCGAGCATTACATTTCATACACCGATTCTTCGTAATGGATACCAATCCAAGAAGGATATAAGCTTCCCACACACATTTATCTTGATGATGAACTGCCTAAGCCTATCTCTAAACTCGATGAAGAAGAAAAGAAAGCTTATGATCGAGAGAAGAAGGCTCTTGGTTCAATCACTATGGCATTAACTCGGGAGTTGTTCCACAACTTCAGAGGTTATGACAACTCTAAGGATCTTTGGAAGTCGTTACAGAAAAAATTCAAGGGGAATAGTGATATCAAGAAGAGTAAATGGGATCTACCCAGGAAACAGTATGAATGCTTCAGATTTTTGGAGAATGAGTCATTAGATGACCTCAGCTCTAGATTCTATCATCTGCATACAGAATTGAAAGCCTTTGAGCTCAAGTATCCCGATAAGAGTTGGTGGAAAAGTTTCAAGATGCTTTGCCACCCAGGTTTGAAATGTACACAACCCTGTTGAGAGAGAATCCAAAATTCTATGAAATGACAGTGGAGGAGGCAATTGGAAAGATTCAAGCTCATAACATGAACCTTAGAAAGAAGGAGAGCTCAGGAACACCTCAAATACAAGACCCTTCTATGTATCATGGGACGTCTTCTACAACCAAATCTTCGGGCTCTGGAATTGCCCTTTTCTCTGGAAACTCTAGTGAAGAAGACCACTCAAATGGTTGTGGTGGTCATGCATGCTATGCATCTGGATCAGGTTCTGGATCTCATCAACAACATACCTCAAGAAATCCTCCCGCTACAACTTCAGCTAACTAATCAGCTATCGCCAAAATAGTCGAAGATCATGTAGCACTATTTTCATCTTGTATGTTAGCCTACAAGAACTTCATAGGTGGCGAGCTTACAGATCCCGAGACAATAGAAGAAGACTTCAATCAAGTGGATCCTGATGACATGGAGGACATGGATATTCAATGGAATATGGCCATGATATTGAGGAGAGCCAAGCGTTTCCTGAACAGAACAGGAAGAAAGTTCATTGGCGGGCATTCTAATGCCAAGTTTGGTTTTGAAAAATCCAAGGCCAAATGCTATAAGTGTCTAAACTTTGGACACTTTGCTCGTGAATGTCAGAATGACAGAGCACCGGCTTCGGGTTTCACCAGACCTAGGCAAGGAAACAGCCATGGCGACAACAACACAAACAACCACAATCAAAGCCATAGTGGTTCATCCAATGCACTGGTAGATCAACAGGACGACAACCTTGATTGGGGTGTTCATCTGGAGGATGCCATCATTGCACAAACTCAGGTTGGTCTCATGGCTGAGATCATGGAGATGATGAAAGCTAAGAAAAAGGAAGCTAAGGAGAAGGAAACTAAGGAAAAGGAAGCTTCTGTGGCTAACCTAGAAGAGTCTACTACTGATGTTGCCCTCATTGCTATTGGAGAGGCAACAAGTTCATCAACTGAGGTAGATTCTAATCCCTTTTCTATTATTTCTTGTTCCAAATGTCTAGGCTTAAAAATTGAAAATTCTAAGCTTCAAGACAAGGTCGAACCCCTTCGTATTGCAACGTTAAGCTACAAAGAAAATGAAAAATGATTTAAAGATTCAATTGAAACGTTGAAAAAGGAAAAAAGTGATTATTCACTAAAAATGAGCGATCAACAGCTTAACTTGGATATTGCATATAAGGGGTTGGCGAAAAGGAACAATGATATTAACAAGCTGTAAAATGAAATCTTGTAGTTGAAATGTTCTAATGAGAAGTTGAAAAACTCTCATTTTGTGGTGGAAAACTACGAATTTGTAGTTAGGCTAATGAATGGCTTAGGGCTGGGTACTAATGCCATTCCTCCACCAGTTAGCGGGATGTTTGTCAACAGCTTAGTAGACATTGATCTAACTTGTCTTGATGAGTCCTCAAGAAAGGATGATTCCTCTAACAAGAATGATTCCTCAAGTAAGGCCAACTCCGCATCTAATGAGGAGGTCTTTACTACTTCTGATGATGGGTCGGTTAACACTTGCCCTGAAGGAGTAGTATCTGAGGAGTTGTTATCTGAACAAAAAGTCAAGAAAAACAATATCACTGATAGTGATAACTGTATTTTAACTGAACCCAATATCATTGAATCTAATGATAAATTAAAGATAATGCTTTTTGGGGGGTATAAAAATCTTAATCTAGTAAAGAAAGAGGCTTTTTCAGCTCACTATGGGCTTGGTTACAAATAAAATTTGCAAAAATACTATACTCCCAAGAACCAATCAGTATCGAGTCAGACTCCTGTTCACAAACCAACTCCTCCTGCTCATCATGCTGAGTCATCTAATGCCAGATCTAATGAGCCTTATAGGAGGACTTACACAGACAAGAGGACTTACTTTCAATGTGGCTTGGTTGGTCACATTTTTGTGAACTGTCCTTCAAAGAACCAAGGGAAATGGCCTATTGTTTCACAACCGGCTATCATCCCTAAGTCGCCATCAATGAAACCTCCCAAATGTCCAAAACAAAATGTAGTGAAACCACCAGTTAAACCGATGGCAAAGCCAAAGATCAAATCTGAGGCCAAACCATCTGTTTCAAGAAAGGTAAAGCAACCTGCTGTACCTTGTGTATCTACCTCTGGTAGTACACGTACTTGTGAGAAATATGTGGTGAAACTCTCTAAGCCACAGAGGAGGAGAAGGAATAAGAGGTTGAGAAAGCTAGAACAGCTGACTGAAGTTCAATCAGGTGAATTTTCTACTAGTTCACCTGCTGTTGTTGAACATAAGTCTACTGTTCCGGTTAAGAAGTAGAAGAGGTCCTGGACTATCAAATATAAAAATTCTCAATCTCCTAGTCCTAATTCTTTTAAAGATTCATCTATTTTGAACAGACATCACGACTGTAAGTTAAAAGAGGTAGTTTATTTTGAAAAGGATGGACGACCCAAGACCACTATGGATTGGGTCTCCAAATCTAACTAATTCTTTTTGTTACTCGTGCCGGGACGTCCGAAGGGTACTATCTCTAACCGCTGGTATGTAGATAGTGGATGCTCCCGGCACATGAGAGGAAACATGGCCTTGCTTTAAGACGTGAAACCTTTCAGAGGTGGCTATGTGGCCTTTGCTATAGAGAAAGGCGGCAGTATCACGTGTCAAGGCGTGGTATCAAATGGTTGTGTCTGTTTTGATAATGTCAACTTTTGCGAGCAGCTGAAGCATAACCTGCTGAGTGTCTCCCAAATGTGCGACAAGGAGTACTCGGTGATGTTTGATAAGAATGAATGCTTGATTCTCAAGCCTAGTTTTGAAGTTCCTGAAGACTGGATTCTGATGAGAGCGCCAAGGACAAACGACACCTATCAGATTGATATGAGCGTGGCAACAACCACCTCATCAATTGCTACTTGTTTGCTTACCAAAGCGATAGAGCTTGACTCTATCTTGTGGCATAGGAAACTCGGACATATTTCTTATCGTAAAATGAACCATCTTGTCTGAAACGGTTTGGTAACCGGGGTTCCTAAGCTGAGATTTACCATTGCAGATGACTATATGCCGTGTAAAAAGGGCAAACAGCAGCGGAAGTCTCACAAGCCCAAGCTCCAAAACTCCATTGATACCCCTTTGGAGGTATAACACATGGATCTGTTTGGCCCCATAAGTATCAGGAGTATTGGAGGTAAGTCGTTCTGTCTGGTTGTAACAGATGATTTCTCACGTTTTTCATGGGTGCATTTTTTAGGTACTAAGGATGAGACTGCTGATATTCTTCATTACATAGAATCTCTTTGCAAGCTGAAGGTTACAAGAATAAGGAGTGACAACGGAACTGAGTTCAAGAATAATTTGATGGAACTTTTCTTTCTCAAGAACGGGATCCGTCACGAATTCAGCTCCCCGTACACACCACAGCAGAATGGAGTTGCAGAACGGAAGAACAGAACACTGATTGAGACTGCAAGGACTATGCTGTCGGATGCAAAGCATCCTGTAACTTTCGAGGCAGAAGCCGTTAATACAGCCTGTCACGTCTTAAACAGAGTTCTGGTTGTAAAGAGGCATAATAAGACTTGTTACGAGTTGATCAACAATCGACTTCCCAATCTTAATTACCTAGTTCCTTTTGGTTGTCCCTGTTCCTTGTTGCTACAGTACAAAGACCGCCAGTCTAAGTTTCATGCAAAAGCGGTGGAAGGCATCTTCTTAGGATACGTTGCCAACTCTCCTTGCAAGAGAGTGTACAATATAGGAACTCGTACTGTCAAGGAATGGTTTGAAGTGGATTGCAGTAAACACAGCATTCCATTAGAACCAACAGCTCCAGCTTGAGGTTTTGATTATGATGCGCTATTCAAGTCATTCAATCTTCCTGGTCTATCTGCAGTTGACGCCGCAAATGTTTATGAATTATTGGGTGGTGGCGATGACTCCAGTTTCTCTACTCGTGCTACTGTACCGATTGTAACTCCTGATTCCAATGCTGCATCTGCATCTGGAACACATGACGGTGATAAAAGTGAAGATGTTCATGTTGATGGAGATGACGCTCAAGCTAATCCTAACAAAACTGTAGGAAATGAAGCTCCAGCTGATCCAACTAACATTGAATCTACTTCTTCTGGAACATAGGAAATGGGGGAGTTAAGCACGAATCTCGATTCAGAAATTCAGGAACCAAATGTACCAGAGACGAGAGTGCATAAGAATCATCCAATCGACAACATTATTGGTGATCCTCATGCCGGTGTTCAGACTCGTCATCGAACCATTGCAGAGAACACTAGTCTTTACTCGGAGATACTTGACACTGGTGTCATGGAAACATGTCTGCAAGCTGCATTCGTGTCCCAGTTAGAGCTGAAGAATGTGAAGGAGGCTCTCGCGGAAAACTGTTGGATTGAGGCGATGCAAGATGAATTGTCTCAATTCCAAAAGTTGCACGTGTGGGATTTGGTTGACTTGCCAAAAGGCTTTCAGCCATTTGGAACTAGATGGGTGTTCAAATGCAAGACAGATGATCGTCATGTGGTTGTGAAAAACAAAGCAAGATTGGTTGTTTAGGGTTTTTATCAACAAGAGGGCTTGGATTACACGGAAGTATATGCCCCAGTTGCTGGAATTGAGGCCATTAGACTGTTCTTGGCTTATGCCATATATGTCGGCTTCAAGGTCTATCAACTTGATGTGAAGAGTGCTTTCCTATATGGAAAAGTTCATGAAGAGGTCTATGTCACTCAACCTCCCGGCTTTGAAGATCCGCATAATATCAACAAAGTGTATAAGCTCGACAAAGCACTTTATGGTCTTCATCAAGCACCGCGGGCATGGTATGAGACATTATCAAAACATATATTGTCTAATGGTTTCCACCGTGGACAGATTGACTCGACCCTCTTTATTAGGAAAGCAGGAGGTGACATTCTTCTTGTACAAGTGTATGTCGACGACATTATTTTTGGATCTACAAATGAAGGGATGTGTAGGGAATTCGAGCAGGTGATGAAGTCCAAGTTTGAAATGAGTAACATGGGTGAATTGTCGTTCTTCCTGGGTCTGCAAGTCAGTCAAAGAGAGGATGGCATTTATCTACATCAAACTAAGTATATGCAGGACATTTTGCCAAAATACAAGATGAATGATAGCAATACTTATGGCACACCTATCCCAGTCAATCATGGTCTGTATCCTCACAAAGATGGAAAGGATGTGGATTGCAGATTGTACTGTGGGATGATCGGATCACTTATGTATCTCACAGCTTAAAGACCCTGTAGGTCCCTCTGGTGTAGAGGATCGTCACATGCAAGTGGGTCTACTAGTCGGACCGGGTGCGGAATGCCCGTGACTAGGCGGGGAGTCTAGCTAAACAAAGTAAACCGATAAGAGAAAACACTTTAAACATTCTTTGTATTATAAACACAGAGATAAGCACTAAGATTACAATCTGCGTATTTACAATAATACCTACGTTCTTAACTTCTGTCAACCTATCCTATTTATACAAGACCTGATGCCTGCGCACTTAGCAAGTGCGCAAGGCAAAATGCTCTTGCGTACTTAGAGAATTTAGCAACATTCAATATGTAAAAGTAAATACAACTCGATAAACTAATACATAAAAACTCTTACATATAAAGACAATTACAAACAAGACAATACAACCTAAGACTAAGACTCTATCTATCCAGAGTATTTGTCACAGGAAAGTGCTTCAACAAACTCCCCCTTGACAACAGCTCTGGATAATCTTCAGTCTTTGGTCTTCACATCTTCTGTATTCACAGCGCTTGATCTTTAGCTTCCATCTTCTTCTTGTAATCAAGGCAGAACTTAATCACCTTTTCATATTTAGAAGCAAGGAGCTTTGTCCATTCATCAGTGTAGACGCAATACCGTTCTGCTAGTACCTCTAGATCTTTCACAGCAAAGTTGATGAAGCAGACTTCATCAAATATTCTGATCAGTTCCTATGGCACTAGGTTCCCACTCTCTGAATGTGACATTTCGGGTTTTTAATTTAAGCTTTTGTAATATATATCATGTAATCATTTTCTATTAAATGAAATGCAAGTGTTTTTATTTAATCTTGTACAAAATATATATTTTTATTTTATGGATTTAAAATAATTAAAATTTTATGAGGTTTAAACTTATATAAAATTTTATATAAAAATCTAAATTAAAAAGGTTCATATATAAATATGATAATCTATCTAAATAATAATTAACTTTTATAAAAATATATTAATAATATAAGTTTATAAATTAGAATTGAAATTAAAAAGAAATTTAATTAATTATTTTCATAAAAGTTAAGGGTCTATTTTGAAAATAATTAAACTACAAGGTTTTAAAACATAAATCAGTTAAGGGACTAATTGTGGACAAATCAAACCACAAGGACTCATCCCTAATTATCTCAGGGACCAAATAAATTTAGAAGTAAACTCAGGGACCAAAATTGCCAAATCCTAATTCGCAATTCCGGCTGTCTTCCCCATTGACCGGCGGTCCGAGGTATTTTCCGGCGACCCACTCGACACGCCTGTCCCCTGCACCTCGACAGCCGAAATTGGTCTCCCTGACCTCGTCGTCCCCACGTGAGCATAAGCCCCAGAGCAATTTGTCGTTTAAACATACGAAAAGTGTGATCGTGTTTGTGGCCGAAAGTCAACGCCGCGCAATTGGCCCCGACAGTAGACCTCCACGCCTGAAAGATGGCTCGACATTTTCGTCTCGTCCAGAAGAGTGTCTGGACATGCTCAATTGCTTATCTCATTATCAGGATCAAGCTCGGCTATAAATAGCCATTATCGGACCTGCACGAGCTCGCCATACCCTCTTCACCCACTCTCACTCAAAATTGAAACTACCATTGTGTTCGTCGCCTCTGAGAGAAGCTGTGACCAGATTTTTAGGGTCCAATTCGTCCCGAGTCGTGTTGTCCCGATCTTGCTGTTCGACCCTTTGCGACCAAGTAAGAAGCCTCAAACTCGTTTCTTTATCTTCTGTTATCGACTAGCCAACTATCCCAATTGAAATCTCGGCCTCAGACCGTCGATCACCGGGCAAACCAATTTCTTGGACACTGGTTTGCCGGTTGCCGAGGACCAGCGACCTGTTTTGCACATATGGTTAAGTATTAAACAACATACACATAACCAGCGATGGGCGATAGCCCGGCTGGTTATGCGTGTGTGTGTTTGAGTCTTAGGTCGCGGGTTCGAATCTTGTGGCCTCCGGCCCAACCCATTTTTCTTCTGTTTTTATTTTATTTAATTATTTTATCTTATTTTAATATTTTCCCTATAAAATGAAAACTATTACGAGTTGGTTGACTCGTTCGTTTATTTTGGAATCAATTAAACCATTTTTCGTTACACATATTTAACCCGTCAAAGTTTTAAAATAATAAATAACAAACCCTATATTTTATAAACTTGTTTAAATAAGTTTTAATTCACAAAAGAAAATATATATATATAATAATGATAATATAAATAAACAAAGTAGAAATTTTTATAAATATAATATCTACTTGTTTAAAAATATAAATATTTAACAAGATTAAATATATATATTTTTAGATGTTAAATTTTACTAAAAATCATTATTATTTTACTACAAATAATTTTAAGGAATGTTATTATAAACCTATACACATTTAAGTACGAATACACATATGCAAACATACAATAATACATATTTATCTACATAGGATTTTATCGTGCTTAGTTTTCAACATCCTTATCACCCGCACTCGTGGATTAAAACATCCGCTAGCCAGGTGAGTTACATAGCCCCTATTTTACATTTTTACATACTTTGGGGTGAAACATTATTTCATGCTACTCAATCAAATTGTTTATACGTGTTATTCATGTGGATTATATGCTTATTATCTTGGGTGTACAATCATTTGCTTTAAACACAAGAAAACCAACAGTAATATTAATAGATCTATTGTGCCTGACCAGCCCACCCGGTTAGGGTGTTTATTACTGCATACTCGGATATAGCCGCGTGTTATATTCAAACATATCGGATATAGTGGGTAACTATATTCAAACATACCGGACCTAGCTGTTGTGCTATGTTCAAGCGCGTCAATCAAGGTTTGAATTGTGCTTAGATAAATGATACAACCATATATGCTATGTTTAACAAGATAAAAAATGAGTTGCAAAATGTTTTTATCTACTATTTATCGGTTCCACTAAACCTATGTACTCACCAACTTTATAGTTGACATTTGATTTAAATAATGTTTCAGGTTTGGACATGTGATTGCTTGCTGAAGATTCTACCACTTAAGAACCTATAGACCTAGTTAATTAAATCAATGTTTTGAAATAGACTAGGTTATTTGAATTTGTATTGTACTTGAATGTTTGTTGTCTTTAATTAAATTAATGAATTATGAAACATTTTAGTTATCATGTGCTTTTGAACAATCATTCCAATGTCCGCCTCGATGATTCCGCCATCGGTCGGGGTGTGACACTGAACGTCCTTTACCCATGATCACAGCTTCGCCCGTCTTTGGATCTACGTACCAGTACCACATGTCACCAAGAATATCCTGAGATAACTTGCTTAGGGGAATCTTAGTTTCACATCGCACTGGCTTGTATACCAATTTCTTTAAGTGCTTCTTAGTCACAGGATGTCTAGCGTGCTTATCCTTGACTCTTTTGGGCACTTGAGGCTTGAACATCTCGAAATTCCCTGATCTTGCTTCTCGATGCAATACCACCCACAAACCCATCGCCACTGCGTGATTGGAATGACCCAGCAGCTCTCGGTTTGCTAGGTTCACAAGGTCGTATTTGGGCACGGAGCTGAACGCTTCACTAGTGGGTTTCAATTATTGAACCCCGCCAGATATTTTGATAGCGAACATCTGCTTATCCTCCTCGAACCTTACAGCCAAGATCATCCCAGTCGCTCCGTGTTTGTCTATTATAGACGTCTTTTGCCACACAGGAGCTGGACCCTTTGATTAAGTAGAAGGCATGTCTGTTTCTTTCGGTGCCTCTTGGTCCATAGGTGCATGGTCAACTGGGGAGGCTTCAGTCGAGGCTTCTACATTACTAGCCTGCTCGACTAAACCTGTGTCGAGCATAGCGTCGAAGGATGGAAAATCAAAGATCTCTCCATCTTCTAGCTCGTACTCTCCTTCCCGGTCACCCTTGGGAATTTCGATTACAACGTCCTCGTCATCATCATCCTAATCGTCACCAGAGTCGATCTCTCCTTCCAGATTAAAGAGAGCATCGATCTGTGCTTCGTTGGAATAGTCAGTCTCTAGGTATAGGATCTCATCATCAGATAAGCCCTTGAGCACTCCAGTCACTGACTTTCCTTTGTCACCACCACCACCACCAGAGGTATCACCACCCTCTTGATGAGTCGACTCCCCCTGAGCCATTGGAACAACAGAGATGGGCACGATTGCTAAAGCTTGGTGCTCACCTCCACTAGGACCGGCTTCGGGATCCTTGTCTTTGTCGTCATCCTTAGTCAAGTCGACGGGATGACACGCCTCATCACCAGTAGTCCTCTTCTCTTTCTCTTTCTCTGTCTCCTTCTCCTTCTCCCCCTGAGCATCAAGCTTCTTTGTCAGATCAGCAATCAGTTTGACCATCAGCTCATGCTCCTTCCTTTATGTATCAAACCTCAGCTCCAAGGACAACCCGTGACCCAGAAGCATTTCATTTGTCTTGATTAGGAGCTCGTTCTGGGCCATGACGTCCTTCAATCGTTCCTCAGTCCCTGTTTCTGGCTACGAAGGAGTCTAACTTCGTCTACTAAAGAATTGATCTTTGCTTGTTGAGCGTCAGACTCCTCCTTTGATTTACGAATAGTCTTCAGTAATCCAGCAACTTAGGTTTCCAGAACATCTATCCTTGCATCATTCGGATCAGGATGTCTGGATGAGGACGCCTCGGCATTGTGAACAGGGGAGGAGAATATGGTATCAAAGTCAAACCCTTGTGTGAAATCTCCATAATTGAAGGGTTGACTAAGAGGCTCAATGGTGGTGGTTGGGATGGAAGATGTGACTAGGGTTGTAGGGGTAATGGTAGGGGTGATGGTGACTGACTCCGTGAGAATTGGAGTAGTCACCGCCACCTGAGTAGTTGTGGTAGGGAGGGTCACTATCACATGAATCACTCCTGTGATTGTAGTGACGACCACTTCACTTTGCACTTGTGGCC
This sequence comes from Smallanthus sonchifolius, assembly GCA_023525975.1. NCBI lineage: Eukaryota > Viridiplantae > Streptophyta > Magnoliopsida > Asterales > Asteraceae > Smallanthus > Smallanthus sonchifolius. The sequence continues at coordinate 56,038,808 of CM042022.1, read as the reverse complement.
TCCTCCTCCTACGGTAAAGCTGCTGTGAAGGTGGGGTGGAGGCTTAATCAGGACTAGCAGCTGACACTTGTACTTACTACTGAGCCTCCACCTCACTGGGGATAGAAGGCTGTTGCCTATCGCCCCTATTCTTGTGAATGGTTTCTCTTCTTTGTCTTTGTATAGCAGCGTCAGAGTCAGAGTCTGGCTTGTATTCGCTGCTAGAGGACTGTCGCTTTCTCTTAGAGGACGACTCAGGTAGGGTTACCTTAGCCGTTCTCCGTGGGTGTACCTGTGACGGTGCTTCATCGGAATCAGAAGAATCTGACTCAGTCGCTTCCGAGTCGGATCCCTCAGCACCATCATTTCCTCCTTCGTCGTCTCCATCATCAGACGAACCATCATCACTGTCCATCTCCTCCTCTTGCTGTTGTTGTTGTTCATCGGAGTGTTCACTCAATTCCGGCTCCGAGTCATGACTGTACCATCTCCAGTCACCTGGGCCACATACGCTTCATTGATGAGGTGGCCAAAGAGTTCTGTATGCACAGGGGTAGGATCTACACTGCTTGGCCTTAGGAATTGGGCGAATACTCTTTTGTCCACCATCTTTATTTGCAGTCTCTCCCCTATAGCAGGAAGGTTTGGCAACGCGTCATTAATCAGAAGTTGCACAAACCGAGGGTATAACAAGAACTGAAACCTCTCCGGGCGTTGATCTGATCATTGATGGCCTTAAAGATGTAGCGGGAGAAGTTGTAGCCCTTATTGAGAGAAAGGACGACCATGGCTGCTGCAAGGTCATGACCCATGGCATCTTTCCCAGCTTTCCTTGATGAGATGCACATGATCATGACGTGGGCGAAGTATCTCCATTGGTCTAACACCCACATCTTCTTGTATGAAGCATAGTCCCTCGCACCGACATAGCCCATTCTTTGTCTCCAACAGCCGTCCACAAAGTAATCTGGATAGGCTGTCGGGTCGGTCGCGAGATCTCTGAATTGAAGGACCCTTCTTATAGTATCTTCAGAGAAAGCAATAGCATGACCAGCAACGGTAGCCCTTATTACGTTGGGGGTTACCATGCAGTCGTGCTACACAGTCTCCCAAAACTGCTCGAGGTAGGGTCTTGACATGATCGGGTCAGCAGAAATGGCGTAGCTGATTCTTGACCGGTTCAAGAAATCAACTATGTTCCTGTACTGCAATGCTGCACCCTTCCACTCTGGTTCAGTGTTAGCTAACAGGTTGAATTCATTAGTAAATGCCCGAGCCATGATCTGCAAAAACACACAGAAAACAGAATCAGAACAACACGTATCATTGGAAATGGATAAACATGACTCAGTATACCAGTTACTCTTTGAACTGAATTTCAGACTTAGGAATTTTTTTGCCAAGTGTTGGTCCTGTGTACTTAGCAAGTACGCAGGGGTTTCCTCTTGCGTACTTAACAAGTACGCATGAAATACTTCTTGCGTACTTGTTAAGTGCGTAGGAAACGCACTTGGTGAAAAATTCAGAAGTTTGAATTTCACCTTGATGTTCAAAAATTGGTGTGTATTGGGTCACCACTAGGTCGGAATCAATGATTCGAGCCTATGGGACCAATACTTACACCACGACACTGCTAACCTTGACAGATTTTGACCTAACCGTCGAACGACACCACTGACGGTTCGAATTCAAGCCCAAAGTCAAAATCAAAGACTAAAAAGGATGATTAAGGGTAGATTAAGTTATCTAATCATGTTTTAATGATAAGAGGTTACCCAAACAACCCACAATTTGGCCTAAAAATCACGGATTGAACCAAGATTTTCTTAGTCAATGTATCGGTCCAATGTCACGAATTCGTGGATGGATTAAGCCTAAAATCTCACCAAATCGATGTTATGAGATGATGAAACTTGTAGTGGGACGAAAAATCGGATTGGATCACACGAATTTTTGAGTAAGTTTGCAGAGGGAAAGAGTCCGTTTGAATGTGATGAAAAATTCTGAAATTTTCTAACTCCCCCTTTTATACGCGACACTAAAAGGCCGTGCGTACTTAACAAGTGCGCACGTTTTAACTCGTGCGTACTTACAAGTGCGCAAGACTTAACTCTTGCGTACTTACAAGTGCGCAAGACTTAACTCTTGCGTACTTATTAAGTACGCAGGGCTTACTTCATGCGCACTTACAACTACGCACATACCCTTAATTGTGCAAACTTTCATCTCAAATTGATGAAATTTTTCAAGTCAAATAACGAACAAGTTAAAAATATTCAATCCAGAGGATTCAAATACAATTCAGGAAGGTTAAACACAAATATTTTTGGCTTTTCTGAATTAAATTGAACTATGCATAAACTTAAAATCTTTTTTTTTTATCTTTTCTAATAAAAATATACAAGTATTCACACAAACTATTTTTGATCAATGACACGAGCAGAGGATCATATCAGGCTATCTTTTAGCAAAAACGATACAATATAAAAATCAAAGAATATGGGATCATGTCATGGATTACTATTTATTCATACATAATAAGCACATAAACAAATAATTCAAGTTGAAAATATTATAAGATTTGAAACTATAAGCATATTTGTATCACGTTCTTGTGTATTAAGGTATTAATTATAAGATATACAACGTGTACCCCACTGATATGCTACACTAATGTAAATTGCATTATATCAAGGCATCTAAGATTTTCCCAATGATTTTCTAATTTTTCAGAATGAAGTTACATCTATTAGCACAGGAAAAATCAAGCAGAATCCATAAGGATTATCAGAAATCATAAGATTCAGAATCGAGTGATTCAAATGTCTTGGTTTCATTTGATTTTCCTCATTGAATATCGGTATGATGATTCAGGATAATATATATGGTGTTTGAGTTTTAAGGTAGGGAGATCCAACTTTTATCTGGATTTGATTTCAATGAATAAGGAGTGATTCGAGAGTGAATACATGATCAACAGTTAATGTAGAGACATGTCTTGATTTAATCTCTCCTTGCATACTTGTGAGTATGGGCAGTGAGATGAACCGTATTACTTGTGCTAATGACATAACCCGAAACTGACCTCAAAAGAAAATTATTACCAAAATCTAACATCCTTTATTTGATAATGATCTTTTCTATTCTTTTACGCACACACACTTGCAAACATGGGTTCAAATCACAGTTGTAGTTTAGATTTAGTTTCCACACTACTAGTGATTCAAAGACGCATACAGCCTACTGACAATTTAAATTACTTGTAAATAAGCACATTAAAAACATAATAATTTAAACAATTAAGTAAGCATGACGCAATCATTTCCCATATGAGCAGTCTGTGATGTTTAGATCATTTCTGATGTACTATCATTTCCTCTTTTCTCAAATTTAACATTGAAATTTTCTTCGTTTTCTATTTTGTTTTTGTTTTTGTAAAATATTTTGAAATTTAAAAGAACTATACAGAAAATTTAAAAAGAAATAAAATTTAACTTCCATGAATTGAATTGATTTAAGAAAAATTAATTTTCACTCAGGATTGAACATTCCTATCAAGTTGACAAGATGCTCAAAACGGGATCGATCAAATGCCTTTGTGAAAAGGTCAGTAAGATTGTCATCCGTGTGAACTTTTACAAGTGCAAATAAATGCTTTTCAGCACAATCACGGATGAAATGATAACGAATCTCTATATGTTTAGTTTTGGAATGTTTCACCGGGTTATTTGTGATGGACATGGTGGCGTTGTTGTCAATGAATAATGGAGTTCCAGTGAAGTTTAAGCCGTAGTCTCTCAACTGCTGCTGAATCCACAGTATCTGAGAACAACCGCTCGCCGCAGCAATGTATTCTACTTCACAAGTTGAGACAGAAACCGTTGACTGCTTCTTGCACTGTCAGGAGACCAGTCTGTCTCCTAAGAACTGACATCCACCAGAAGTTTACTTTCTGTCAAGGTTACAACCTCCATAATCTAAATCAGTGTAGGCTTTGAAGTCGAATGACTGCTGCTTAGAGTACCAAAGACCTAATCGGGGTTTCCCTTTCAGGTATCTGAAAATTCTCTTCACGGCTATCATATGTGACTCCTTCGGTTGAGACTGAAACCTTGAGCACAAGCACACATCAAACATTATATCGGATCTTGAAGCTGTGAGATACATAAGTGATCCGATCATCCCACGGTACAATCTGCTATATACATCCTTTCCATCTTTGTCAGGATGCAGACCATGATTGACTGGGATAGGTGTGCCATAAGTACTGCTATCATTCATCTTGTATTTTGATAAGATGTCCTGCACATACTTAGTTTGATGTAGATAAATGCCAACCTCTCTTTGACTGACTTGCAGACCCAGGAAGAATGACAATTCACCCATATTACTCATTTCAAACTTGGACTTCATCACCTGCTCGAATTCCCTACACATCTCTTCATTGGTAGATCCAAAGATAATGTCGTCGACGTATACCTGTACAAGAAGAATGTCACCTCCTGCTTTCCTAATGAAGAGGGTCGAGTCAATTTGTCCACGGTCAAAACCATTAGACAGTAAATGCTTAGATAATGTCTCATACCATGCCCGCGGTGCTTGATGAAGACCATAAAGTGCTTTGTCGAGCTTATACACTTTATTGATATTATGCGGATCTTCAAAGCTGGGAGGTTGAGTGAAATAGACCTCTTCATGAACTTTACCATAAAGGAAAGCACTCTTCACATCAAGTTGGTAGACCTTGAAGCCGACATATGTGGCATAAGCCAAGAACAGTCGAATGGCTTCAATTCTAGCAACTAGGGCATATACTTCCGTGTAATCCAAGCCCTCTTGCTGATAAAAACCCTGAACAACCAATCTTGCTTTGTTCTTCACAACCACATGATTATCGTCCGTCTTGCATTTGAACACCCATCTGGTTCCAATTGGCTGAAAGCCTTTTGGCAAGTCAACCAAATCCCACATGTGCAACTTTTGGAATTGAGACAATTCATCTTGCATCGCCTCAATCCAGCAGTTGTCAGTGAGAGCCTCCTTCACATTCATCGGCTCTAACTAGGACACGAATGGAGCATGCAGACATGTTTCCATGACACCAGTGTCAAGTATCTCTGTGTAAAGACTGGTGTTCTCAGTGATGGTTCGATGACGAGTCTGAACACCGGCATAAGGATCACCAATAATGTTGTCGATTGGATGATTCCGATGCACTCTCGTCTCCGGTATAATTGGTTCCTGAATTTCTGGATCTATATTCGTGCTTAACTTCCCCATTTCCTGTGTTCCAGAGGCAGAAGATTCAATGTTAATTGGATCAGCTGGAGCTTCATTTCCTACAGTTGTGTTAGGATTGGCTTGAGCGTCATCTCCAACAATATGAACATCTTCACTGTTATCACTGTCATGAGTTCTAGATGCAGATGCAACATTGGAATCAGGGGTTATAATTGGTACAGTAGCACGAGTAGAGAAACTGGAGTCATCGCCGCCACCCAATAATTCATAAACATTTGCGGCGTCAACTGCAGATAGATCAGGAAGTTTGAATGACTTGAATAGCGCATCATAATCAAAACCCCAAGATGGACCTGTTGGTTCGGGTGGAATGCTGTGTTTACTACAATCCACTTCGAACCATTTCTCGGCAGTACGAGTTCCTATGTTGTACACTCTCTCGCAAGGCGAGTTGGCAACGTATCCTAAGAAGATGCCTTCCACCGCTTTTGCATGAAACTTAGACTGGCGTTTTTTGTACTGTAGCAACAAGGAACAGGGACTACCAAAAGGAACTATGTAATCAAGATTGGGAAGTCGATTGTTGATCAACTCGTAACAAGTCTTGTTGTGCCTCTTCACAACCAGAACTCTGTTTAAGACGTGACAAGCTGTATTAACGGCTTCTGCCTAGAAAGTGACAGGAAGCTTTGCATCTGACAGCATAGTCCTAGCAGTCTTAATCAGTTTTCTGTTCTTCCGTTCAGCAACTCCATTCTGCTCAGGCGTGTACGGCGCGCTGAATTCGTGACGGATCCCGTTCTTGAGACAGAAAAGCTCCATCAAATTATTCTTGAACTCAGTTCCGTTGTCACTCCTTATTCTTCTAACTTTCAGCTTGCACAGAGATTCCAAGCTCAGGATCAAGTATTAAAGAATATCAGCAGTCTCATCTTTAGTACCTAAAAAATGCACCCAAGAAACGTGAGAAATCACCAGTTACAACCAGACAGAACGACTTACCTCCAATACTCCTGATACTTATGGGGCCAAACAGATCCATATGTAATAGCTCCAAAGGGGTATCAATAGAGTTTTGGAGCTTGGGCTTATGAGACTTCCGTTGCTGTTTGCCCTTTTTACAAGGCATACAGTCATCGGCAACGGTAAATCTCAGCTTAGGAACCCCGGTTAGCAAACCGTTTCAGATAAGATGATTCATTTTATGATACGAAATATGTCCAAGTTTCCTATGCCACAAGATAGAGTCGAGCTCTGTCGCTTTGGTAAGCAAGCAGGTAGGAACTGATGAGGTGGTTTTTCCCATGCTCATATCGATCTGATAGGTGTCATTTGTTCTTGGCGCCCTCATCAGGATCCATTATTCGGGAACTTCAAAACCAGGTTTGAGAATCAGGCATTCTGACTTGTCAAACATCACCGAGTACTCCTTATCACACATTTGGGAGACACTCAACAGGTTATGCTTCAGATGCTCGCAGAAGTTGACATTGTCAAAGCTGACACAACCGTTCGAAACCACGCCTTGACACGTGATGTTGTCGCCTTTTTCTCCGGCAAAGGCCACATAGCCGCCTCTGAATGGTTTAACATCTTGAAGCAAGGCCATGTTTCCTGTCATGTGCCGGGAGCATCCACTATCTACATACCAGCGGTTAGAGATAGTACCCTTCGGACGTCCCTGCATGAGTAACAAAAAAATTAATTAGATTTGGAGACCCAAGCTATTGTGGTCTTGGGTCGTCCATCCTTTTCAAAATAAACTACTTCCTTTAACTCACAGTCATGATGACTGTTCAAAATTGATGAATCTTTAGAAGAATTAGAACCAGGAGATTGAGAAGTTTTGGATTTTGCAGTTCAGGATCTCTTCTGTTTCTTAACCAGAGCATGAGACTTTGGTTCAGAAACAGCAGGTGAACTTGTGGAAGCTTCACCTGATTGAACTGAAGTCATCTGTTCCAGCTTTCTCAACCTCTTGTTTCTTCTTCTTCTTTGTGGATTTGAGAGTTACACCACAGGTTTCTCACCAGTACGTGTACTACCAGATGTAGATACACAAGGTACAGCATGTTGTGTTATCTTTCTTGTAACAGATGGTTTAGCTTCAGACTTTATCTTAGGCTTTACCATCGGTTTGACTGGTGGTTTCACCTCATTTTATTTTGGATTTTTAGGAGCTTTCACTGATGGCGACCTGGGGATAACAGCTGGTTGTGGAACAACATGTCGTTTCCCTTGGTTCTTAGAAGGACAGTTCACAATAATGTGACCAACCAAGCCACAGTGAAAACAATTCCTCTTGTCTAGATAAGTTCTCTTGTAAGGCTCATTAGATCTGGCCTTAGATAGCTCAGCATTATGAGAAGGAGAAGTTTGTTTATGAACATTAGTCTGAACCATTACAGTTTGGTTTTTGGGGGTATAGTATTTTTCCAAATTTTCTTTATACCCAAGCCTATAATGAGCTAAAAAAGCCTCTTTCTTTACTTGGTTAAGACTTTTGTAACCCCCATAAAGCATTACCTTTAGTTTATCATTTGTTTCAATGATATCGGGTTCAGTTAAAATGCAATTATCACCATTAGTGATAACGTTTTTCTTTACCTTTTGTTCAGTGAACAACTCCTCAGATACTGCTCCTTCAGGGTAAGTGTTAACCGACCCATATTCAGAAGCAGTAACAAAATCCTCACTAGATGTGGAGTTAGCCTTACTTGAGGATTCATCCTTTTTAGGGGAATCATCCTTATCAGAGGACTCATCTAGACAAGTGAGATCAATGTCTATTAAGCTATTGACAAACTTCCCGCTCACTGGTGGAGGAATGGCATTAGTACCTAGCCCTAACCCATTCATTTGTCTCACTACAGATTCGTAGTGTTCCACCACAAAGCGAGAGTTTTTCAACTTCTCATTAGTGCATTTTAACTTCAAGATCTCATTTTGCAGTTTGTTGATTTCATTGTTCCGTTTTTCCAACCCCCTGTATGCAACGTCTAAATGAAGTTGTTGATCGCTTCTTTTTTCAACGTTTCAATAGAATCTTTAAAACGTTTTTCATTTTCTTTATAGTTTAGAGCTGCCATACTTAGGGGTTCGATTTTGTCTTGGAGCCTAGAATTTTCAAGTTTTAGCCCTAGACATTTAGAACATGAAATAACAGAAAAAGGGTTAGAATCTACCTCAGAAGATGAACTTGTTGCTTCTCCAATGGCCATGAGAGCAACAGCAGTCGTCGATTCCTCTTCATCAGCTACATAAGCTTCCTTTTCTTAAGCTTCCTTCACCTCCTCTGTAGCAGCAGTTGTAGATTCTTCTAGGTCAGCCATAGAAGCTTCCCTTTTCTCTGCTTCCATCATATCCATGATCTCAGCCATGAGACCAACCTGGGTTTGTGCGATGATGGCATCCTTAAGATGAACACCCCAATCTAAGTTGTCGTCCTATTGGGCTACCAGTGCATTGGATGTTCCACTTTGGCTATGATTGTGATGGTTTAGGATGTTGTGGCCATGGCTGTTTCCTTGGCTAGGTCTGGTAAAACCCGAGGCCGGTGCTCTGTCTTTCTAACACTCACGAGCAAAGTGTCCATAGTTCAGACACTTGTAGCATTTGGCGTTAGATTTGTCAAACCCGACCTTGGCATTAGAATGCCCGCCAATGAACTTTCTTCCTGTTCTGTTCAGGAAACGCTTGGCTCTCCTCAATAGCATGGCCATATTCCATTGAATATCCATGTCCTTAATGTCATCAGGATCCACTTGATTAAAATCTTCTTCAAACGTCTCGGGATCTGTAAACTTGCCGCCAATGAAGTTTTCACAAGCAAGCATACATGATGAGAATAATGCTACATGATCTTCAACTATTTTGGCTATAGCTGATTGATTAGCTAAAGTTGTAGCAGTAGGATTTCTTGAGGTATGTTGATGATGAGACCCCAACCCTGATCCAGATGCATAACATGCGTGACCACCACACCCAGTTGAGTGGTCTTCTTCAGTAGGGTTTCTAGTGAAGAGGGAAATTCCAGAGCCCGATGACTTGGATGTAGAAGTTGTCCCATGATACATAGAAGGGTCTTGAATACGGGGCCTTCCTGAGCTCTCCTTTCTTTTTAGGTTCATGTCATGAGCTTGAACCTTTCCTATTGCCTCATCTACTGTCAACTCATAGAATTTAGGATTTTTCCTCATCAGGGTTGTGTACATCTCAAATTTGGGTGGTAAAGCATCCAAAAACTTTTCCACCATCTCTTCATCTGGATACTTGAGTTCAAAAGCGTTCAACTCAGTTTGTAAATGATATAATCTAGAGATGAGGTCATCTAAAGATTCGTTCTCAAAAAATCTGAAGCACTCATACTGCTTCCTGAGAAGATCCTGCTTACTCTTCTTGATGTCACTATTTCCTTCGAATCTCTTCTGTAAAGCTTTCCAGATATCCTTAGAATTGTCAAAACCTCGGAAACTGTGGAACAATTCCCGAGTTAATGCCATAGTGATTGAACCAAGTGCCTTCTTTTCTCGATCATAAGCTTTCTTTTCTTCGTCAGAAAGCTTAGAGATAGGTTTGGGCATGGTTTCATCAAGATAGATGTGCGTGGGATGCTTATATCCCTCAAGGATTGGTATCCATAGCAATGAGTCGGTATACGAAATGTAGTGCTCCAAACGTGCTTTCCAATTAGAATAATCGTTCACGTTCAGCAACTTTGGCAGTTTCTGTGGTGTACCGATCTCATTATCGTAGTTTAACAGGTTTCCAAGATTCTGAAGATTCGACATAGTGAACACTTAGTCAAATTTCAGAAAAATCAGACACAGTTGCGCACTTGATTTTTGGCCTTGCGCACTTGAGAAATGGTCTTGCGTATTTAGATTTCCTCTTGCGTACTTGTAAGTACACATGATTAAATGTAAGTGCGCAGGATATAACATAAGTTCGCACAAGTTCAGTCTTGCGCACTTATAAGTACGCAAGAGATAAGTCTTGCGTATTTAGTAAGTACACACAAAACTGTACTTTTTGCCAGAAATGGTAAGTACGCACAACACCTTTTCAGCAACTTTCACCAAACTTTTCCTGTCACCTGAAACTCACCGGAGATGGTAAAAATTTGTCTGATGATCAATGCAAATGAGCCAAAGGGTCAGAAACTTGTTTCTAACCAACCTTTGATGCTCAAAACACTCAAATACACAACAAAAATCAGTTTTTGTGTGATTTTTGCTTCAAAAATAGTGCTCAAGAGCCACCCCTATTTTATCACAAAAATCAACAAAAATAATTCTTTTTGCTTGTAAAAACTCGGTAGAAACTCTTCAAACTCATTCACAACACTCGAAATCAGGAGCAACGCTCTATTACCACTTGTAGGTCCCTCGGGTGTAGCGGATCGTCACATGCAAGTGGGTCTACTAGTCGGACCGGGTGCGGAATGCCCGTGACTAGGCGGAGAGTCTAGCTAAACAAAGTAAACCGACAAGAGAAAACACTTTAAACGTTCTTTGTATTATAAACACTTGAAGGTTACAGAGATAAGCACTGAGATTACAATCTGCGTATTTGCAATAATGCCTGCGTACTGAACTTCTATCAACCTATCCTATTTATACAAGACCTGATGCCTGCGCACTTAGCAAGTGCACAGGGCAAAATGCTCTTGCGTACTTAGCAAGTACACAGAGTTGTTCTTGCGTACTTGCTAAGTACGTAGGAGCGTTCTCCTGCACACTTACAAGTGCGTAAAACACTTAGAGAATTTAGCAACATTCAATATGTAAAAGTAAATACAACTCGATAAACTAATACATAAAGACTCTTACATATAAAGACAAATACTAACAAGACAATACAACCTAAGACTAAGACTCTATCTATCCAGAGTGTTTGTCATAGGAAAGTGCTTCAACAGACCCGATATAATGTTTGCTATGTGCTTGTGCTCAAGGTTTCAGTCTCAACCGAAGGAGTCACATATGATAGCCGTGAAGAGAATTTTCAGATACTTGAAAGGAAAACCTCGATTGGGTATTTGTTACTCTAAGCATCAGTCATTCGACTTCAAAGCCTACACTGATTCAGATTATGGCGGTTGTAACCTTGACAAAAAGTTAACTTTTGGTGGATGTCAATTCTTAGGAGACAGACTGGTTTCCGAACAGTGTAAGAAGCAGTCAACGGTTTCTGTCTCAACTTGTGAAGCAGAATACATTGTTGCAGCGAGAGGTTGCTCTCAGATATTATGGATTCAACAGCAATTGAGAGACTACGGCTTGTACTTCACTGGAACTCCTTTGTACATTGACAACAATGCCACCATGTCCATCACAAATAACCCGGTGAAACATTCCAAAACTAAACATATAGAAATTCGCCATCATTTCATCCGTGATTGTGCTGAAAAGCATTTAATTGAACTTGTAAAAGTTCACACGGATGACAATCTTGCTGACCTTTTCACAAAGGCATTTGATCGATCCCGTTTTGAGCATCTTGTCAACTTGATAGGAATGTTCAATCCTGAGTGAAAATTAGTTTTTCTTAAATCAATTCAATTCATGGAAGTTAAATTTTATTTATTTTAAATTTTCTGTATAGTTCTTTTAACTTTCAAAAATATTTTACAAAATCAAAAACAAAAGAGAAAATGGAGAAAATTTCAAAGTTAACTTGAAAAAAGAGGAAATGATAGTACATCTAAAATGATCTAAACGTCATAGACTGCTCATATGGGAAATGATTGCGTCATGCTTACTTAATTGTTTAAATTATTATGTTTTTAATTTGCTTATTTATAAGTAATTTGAATTGTCAGTAGGCTGTATGCGTCTTTGAATCACTAGTAGTGTGGAAACTAAAGTCTAAATTACAACTGTGATTTAAACCCATGTTTGCTAGTGTGTGTGCGTAAAAGAATAGAAAAGATCATTATCAGATAAAGGATGTTAGATTTTGGCAATAATTTTCTTTTGAGATCAGTTCCGCGTTATGTCTTTAGCACAATTAATGCGGTCCATCTCATTGCCCATACTCACAAGTATGCAATGAGAGATTGAATCAAGACATGTTTCTACATCAACCGTTGACCATGTATTCACCCTTGAATCACTCCTGATTCATTGAAATCAAATCCAGATAAAAGTTGGATTCCCTTACCTTATTCAAAGACCATATTCATTATCCCGAATCATCATACCGATTTTCAATGAAGAAATCAATTGAATCCAAGACATATGAATCACTCGATTCTGAATCTTATGATTCCTGATAATCCTTATGGATTTTGCTTGATTTTTCTTGTGCTAATTGATGTAGCTTCATTCTGAAAATTTAGAAAATCATTGAAAAAATCTTAGATGCCTTGAGATAGTGCAATTTACATTATTGTAGCATATCAGTGGGGTACACGTTGTATATCTTATAATTAATACCTTAATACACAAGAACGTGATACAAAGATGCTTATAGTTTCAAATCTTATAATATTATCAACTTGAATTACTTGTTTATGTGCTTATTATGTATGAATAAATAGTAATCCATGACATGATCCCATATTCTTTGATGTTTATATTATATTGTATCGTTTTTGCTATAAGTTAGCCTGATATGATCCTCTGCTCGAGTCTTTGATCAAAAATAGTTTGTGTAAATACGTATATATTTCTATCTAGAAACGATCAAAAAGATTTTAAGTTTATGAACAGTTCAATCTTAATCAGAAAAACCAAAAATATTTGTGTTTAACCTTCCGGAATTGATTGTTAATCCTCTTGATTGAATGTTGTTTATCTTGTTCGTTATTTGACTTGAAAAATCTTCATAATTTGAGTTGAAAGTTTGCGCACTTAAGGGTTTCAGCGTACTTATCAAGTGCGCATGAAGTAAGCCCTGCATACTTAACAAGTACGCAAGAGTTAAGTCTTCCGCACTTGTAAGTACGCAGGAGTTAAAGCTTGCGCACTTAGCAAGTACGCATGACCGTTTTGTGTTGGGTATAAATACTGGACTTAGAAAATTTTCAGAGTTCTTATCACTTTCAAATTTTCTAAGGCTGTTCAATTCCCTCCGACAATTTTCCTCAAAAATCCAAGTGTTCCAAACCGATTTCTTGTCCCATCTCTAGTATCATCATCGTGTAACAATCAATCGGTGAGAATCTTGAGCCAATCCATCCACAAAATTCGTGATTTTGGACCGATTCAGAGACTTAAAACTTAGGGTTTTTTATTCGAGTTTTTAGTCATAAGTTTGGTTGTCTGGGTAAAAACTGATAATTAAAACCAGTAATCGACCCTTAATCGTCCGTCTAATCTTTGATTTTGACCATTGGGCTTGGATTTGACCGTCGGTACGACTGGTCGTCTTATAGGTCAAAATTGGACGAATGTAGCAGTGATTTGGTGTTGTTGTTGGTTCCATGGGTCGTAATCATTGATTCCGACCTTGTGGTGACCTAATCTACCCAATGTTTGAACATCTGTTAAATTTTGATTTCTGAAAAAATTTGAACAAGTGTGTTTCCTGCGCACTTAACAAGTACGCAAGAAGCAACTCATGCGTACTTGTTAAGTACGCAAGAGGAAATTCCTGCTTACTTGCTAAGTACGCAGGACCAACACTTGGGAAAAATTTCTAAGTCTGAAATTTCAGTTCAAAGAGTAACTGCTATACTGCGTCATGTTTATTCATTTCAAATGAAACTTGTTGTTCTGATTATGTTTTTTGTGTGTTTTTGCAGATTATGGCTCGGACGTTTACAAACTAATTCAATCTGTTAGCTACTACTCAACCGGAATGGAAGGGTGCAGCGCTTCAGTATCGAGAGATAGTTGATTTCTTGAACCGTTCAAGAATCAGCTACGCTATTTCAGCTGACCCGATTCTTTCAAGACTTTATCTGGAGCAATTTTGGGAGACTGCGGAGCATGATTGCACGGTAACCCCCAATGTTATAAGGGCTATCGTGGCTGGTCATGACATCGCCTTCTCTGAAGATACAATTAGAAGGGTCCTGCAATTCCGAGATCTCTTGACAGACCCGACAGCCTATCCAGACTACTTTGTGGATGGCTGTTGGAGGCAACGAATGGGATATGTCGGTGCGAGAGACTATGCTTCATATAAGAAAATGTGGGTGCTTGACCAATGGAGATATTTTGCCAACGTCATGATCATGTGCATCTCCTCAAGAAAAGCTGGAAAGGATACAATGGGTCATGACCTTGCTGCAGCCATGGTTGGCTTATCTCTCAATAAGGGCTACAACTTCTCACGCTACATATTCAAAGCCATCAATGATCAGATTAACACGGCTGAGAGGTTCAAGTTCTTATTATGCCTTAGGTTTGTACAACTTCTGATAAATGATGCGTTGCCAAACCTACCTGCTACAGGGGAGAGATTGCAAGTGAAAAGGGTGGACAAGAGGGTGTTCGCACAATTCCTTAAGCCAGGCAGTGTAGAACCTACCCCTGAGCATACAGGACTCTTTGGCCACCTAATCAATGAAGCATACGTTGCACCAGGTGACTGGAAATGGTATAGTCACGATTCGGAGCCAGAGTTGAGTGAACATTCAGGGGAACAACAACAACAAGAAGAGGAAGATGAAAGTGAAGATGGATCGTCCGATAATGGAGACAAAGAAGGAGGACATGATGGTGCTGAGGGATCCGACTCGGAAGAGACTGAGTATGATTCTTCTGATTCCGATGATGCACCATCTCAGGCACACCCAAGGAGAACGACAAAGGTAACCATACCTGAGTCATCCTCAAAGAGAAAGCGACAAGCTTCAAGCAGCAAATATGAGCCAGATTCTGACTCTGAAGCTGCTATACAGAGACAACGACTTGAAAGCATTCACAAGAACAGGGGAGATAGGCAACAACTTGCTATCCCAAGTGTGGTAGAGGTCAGTACCCAGCAGCAAGTACAAGTTTCAGATGCTAGTCCTGATTCAGCCTTGTAGAACCAAAGACTGATTGTTACCAAATTATTCTAAGTACAAATGTTGCTGATAGGCTTATCAGTTGCATTCAGCACAAGTTGCTGCTGATAGGCTTATCAGCAGCATTTTGCACAAGTTGCTGCTGATAGGCTTATCAGCAGTGGTCATCCATGTTTGCTGCTGATAGGCTTACCAACAGCAACCTTCACTCTTTGCAGCTGATAGCCTTATTCACTGAAGACCAAACGTTGCAGCTGACTATCCAGGCCAAGCGTCTCTGATACCTTTATGCAAAAGCAACTGACAGACTCAAAGCAGAAGGAACCGCTATGGTCAACCAATGACGGACAACAATACACTTCTCCAAGCATGCAAACAAT
This sequence comes from Smallanthus sonchifolius, assembly GCA_023525975.1. NCBI lineage: Eukaryota > Viridiplantae > Streptophyta > Magnoliopsida > Asterales > Asteraceae > Smallanthus > Smallanthus sonchifolius. The sequence continues at coordinate 56,023,247 of CM042022.1, read as the reverse complement.
CATGAATAAAGAAAAAGTTTCAGTAAAGTTAACTAGATTAGCCTTTACGTGTAATGTAAATTAATAAACAAGATCAACGACTTGTGTTCGATCTGATCCTTAGAATCAAGGGTCTGTCTTGATTCTAAGTTACTATAAATACTGTGTTACCACTTCATTGTAAGCGTGTCTTGATAGTGCTAGTAGTGCTTGTCATACTTATTCATTGAGTTTCTCACTTGTAATCTTTGCATTCACAAAAGCTTAATACAACAGTGTTTATCAGTATTCTTTGTGTTTACTTGATTATAAATTGTGTAGTTGATTTTGTTTCCGCCAACCTCAACTAAGAAAAGAACCATCTTGTATTCTCACGATCCTACAAGTGGTATCAGAGCTTTGGCTCAGATTAAACAAACTAACATTTGTTTAATCATCTCTGGTTCCATTCTAAACTCTCTCTTTGAACAAGTCACCCAAAATCAAAACAAAAATGGCACAGAGCAATGGCTTTGAAGATATTGGCAGCATCAACCGACCACCAAGGTTGGTATCTGGAGAAGACTATGACATGTGGAAAAATCGCATGGAAAGCTTCTTCTGTTACCAAGAATACGGAATGTGGAGATCCATCAAGGAGGGTCCATATATTCCCATGGTGGCCTCTGCTGATGGTGGAGGGATACAAGTCCCGAAGGAAACCTCCAAGTACTCTGAAGAGGACATCAAGAAAATGGAGGTGGACTTCAAGGCACTGGGAGCCATCCAAATGTGCCTTCCGAATGAAGTTTTTCACAACTTCAGAAGCTACAAAACTGCCAAGGAGCTCTGGGAGGCGCTGGAGAAGATGTTTGCTGGCTCTGAAGAAGTCAAAGAGAACAGAAGGGACATACTAAAGCAGCAGTATGAGAACTTCGTTTGGAGGGAAGGTGAGTCCTTAACTATTTTATATAACAGATTTACCTATCTTGTAGGTGAACTGCAGTGCTCCAAGGTAAAGCTGGAGAATGAAGACATTCTCAAGAAGTTCATAAGATCTCTTCCTAGTTGTCGGACATTATACACTGTGTCCATCAGAAGAACAGAGAATCTGAAGACTCTTCAGATGACTGAGCTCTTTGGCATGCTCAAAACCTATGAATTAGAAATGATTCAAGCTAAAGAAAGGAGCTCCAGTTATCAATCAGCTACCACTTCCTCCACTACCTCCTCAGCGCTTCACTCTGATTATTCCGGTCCTAGTGCAAGCAGCTACTATCCTCCCATTGTTACTCACCCTCAGACCCCAACCGCTTCACAATCTAACTCATCACCATTTCTTCTTGAGGCACCTCCTCAACAGCCAACCTCTATTGCTTTTGTCTCTGACAACTCAAGAAGCATGTATTTCATAAAAGAGGATCTGGAATGCTTTCATCCAAATGATCTTGAAGAAATGGATATTCAGCACTCATATGCCATGCTCTCCCTCAGAGCAAAAAGGTTCTATTCTAGAACCGGAAGATCATTTCCAAGCAACAACTCAAACAGCAGAGTTGGGCTTGATAAAAGCAAGATCCGTTGTTACAACTGTAACCAAATGGGTCACTTTGCTAGGGAGTGCAAGGCACCTAAAGCCAATCAGGGTGCAGGCCATCAAAGACAAGCCTACCAAAGTCAGCCCAGACAACAGCAGCAGCAACAAACTCCCCCAGCACAAACTGCAGCCTGTGCAAATGTTGGAACTGCAGAATTCGACTGGAGTTTTCAATATGAAGATGTTCCTGCCTCCAACCAAGCACTTATGGCAGACACTACAGAGATACCACCTCAGGTATTTGAACATCTATGCTCTCAAGCTTGCATTGATAAAGTTTTAGGTTATAGAAAACATAACCAAAACCTTATAGATCAAAATGAAGAATTTCTTCAAATGAAATCTGAGTTCAAAAGGGTTGAAATCACTTACAAAGAAAAAATTGAATGCCTTAAGAAAGAGATTTCATCTCTAAAACATGAACAAACCAATCTTGAAACTCAGATTGATGATCTATTAGTAAAACTTAAATCAACCAGAGCTGATCTGGTAGAACAGAAAGTTCATGTTGAAAAATATGAATTTTCGTCTAAAAAGCTACAGAGACTTCTAGACATTCAAGTCCATGAAAAGGTAAAGCTTGGAGGACTTGGATATGGCAAGGAACAGTACAATACTGTTCCTCATCCAGCTGACTATGTTGCCATCTATGAACCAAGCTTCGATGTCGCAAAACTCGACACTGCAAACAGAAATCTTGATCCTTCAATGGATGAACCCCTTGTTAAAGACTGCACTACCTCATCAGAATCTGAGTTAACCCTCTCAGACCATGATGAAACCGGTACAGCCTCATCTGAAGCTGTTCTGAATAAAGTCCCAGTCCCTACTGTTCTCCCAGCTGTTCCAGCCCCTGTACCATTCAAACAGATAAGGATCAGCTATCCTCCAGGTGGAAGAAAGCTAAACACTGAAATGGGACAAACATCAGGACCCACAAACTCCAAGTCTCAGTTCATGCCAAATCAGAAGAATCAGCAAAAGGTTAGAAGAGTTACGACCAAGAAAACTCAGTTCAGAAACTCTTCTTCTCCACCAAGGAAGCAGCAGCCCAAGGTTCAGCAGTCCTGCATCATATGTGGGGAATCAAACCACTTTGCTGCAAAATGTCAGTTTAACCCCTTCAACCAGATCCTTCTTCAATTAGCACATAAACAAAAGAAGGATCAGCATACTTCAGTTGATAGGCCATCTGCAGCCAGTAGAAGAGTTGAAACTGCAGAAAAATACAAGCAACAGCAAAAGGCAAAGCCTTCAGCAGCCACCAAATCTGCTGCTGCTCAAACAAAGCAGTCAGCAGCAAAAACTAAATCTTCTGCTGCTCCAAATAAGCTTTCAGCAGCAAAAGCAAAATCTGCTGCTGAAAGGCCAAGGTCATCAGCAGCAACATCTGCAGCTGATAAGCTGAAGCCATCAGCAGCAAAACCTGCCCCTGCTGACAGGCCAAAACCTCAAGTAGGAAAATCAGCTGCTGATAGAGCAAATTAATCAGCTGCCAAAGCCAAATCCGCAGCCGATAAAGAAAAGAGAACTGGAAAACCACTTCTTAAGCAATTGAAAGCCAAAATCTCTGCTCCTGTCAGCAAAATCATCATCGGTGCTGTTGAATGCACGCATGATGAATCAGAATGTCCAAGAACTCTTTTCTTCAAAAAGGAGAGCTCTTGGACCACTCCCACTAACTAAATCTCTTTCATGTGCAGGGACAGCCAGGTAACAAGAATAACACCTGGGTGGTAGATAGCGGCTGTTCCAGGCACATGACAGGCAACAGATCCATCCTCTCCAACTTCAGACATTTCAATGGAGGATATGTTGCCTTTGGGAGTGACTCAAAAGGTGGATCTATCACTGGACAAGGCACTGTGTCCAATGAAAGGATGAGTATTGAAAGAGTCAACTATGTTAAAGAAGTTGACTTCAATCTCATGAGTGTTTCTCAAGTATGTGATCAAAAGCATTGGATGCTCTTCACTGACAAAGAATGTTTCGTGTTAGCTCCTGGCCTATCTAAACCCCCCCCAGAGAAGATTCTCCTAACTGCTAATAGAAAGGACAACTTATATGTGCTTGACATGAATGAAGTCACTCCATCTGGTAGTGTTTCATGTTTTCTGTCAAAGGCATCAGTTGATGAATCCGCTCTCTGGCACAGGAGGTTAAGCCATGTTAACATCAAAACAATCAATAAATTAGTGAAGGACAATCTTGTCAGAGGGCTTCCTGACAAAGAATTCCAGCTAGACGATCATTGCATTGCCTGCTTGAAGGGAAAACTTCACAAAAGTTCCCATAAGCCCAAGACATTGAACACAAATGACACTCCTCTCCAGCTACTACATATGGATCTCTTTGGTCCTACAAATGTCATGTCAATGGGCAAAAAGTCCTACTGTCGGTGATCACTGATGACTTCTCCAGATTCTCTTGGGTATTCTTCCTAAGAACAAAAGATGAAACTGCAGAGATTCTCAAATCCTATATTCTCAGGGTAGAGAATCAAAGTAATCTGAAGGTAAAGATCATAAGGTGTGATCAGGGAACAGAGTTCAAAAATCACACTTTGAACAGTTTCTGTGAGAGCAAGGGCATTGAAAGGCAGTACAGTGCTCCAAGAACTCCTCAACAAAATGGGGTTGCTGAAAGAAGAAACAGGACTCTGATTGAATCAGCAAGATCTATGCTGGCTGACTCAAAGCTGCCCCTTACTTTCTGGGCAGAAGCAGTAAGCACAGCTTGTTATGTGCAGAATAGAGTCCTTATTGTTAAGCCTCTCCAGAAAACTCCCTATGAACTCTGGCTCAAAAGAGTTCCCTACATTGGCTTCCTGAAGCCCTTTGGATGTCCATGTACCATCCTCATCACACATGGAGTTCTTCCTAAATTCGGTGCAAAGTCTGATGAAGGTTACTTTGTGGGTTACTCCTCTCAATCGAAGGCCTACCGAGTGTTCAATTCTAGGGCTCGGATTGTGGAAAAAACTGCTAATGTGGAATGCAGGGAACACGTTGTCTGTGAACAAGGCAAAGGTCCCAACTGGCTTTTTGATATAGACTCCTTCACCCAGATATTTGAGCCCCTCATATTCTCAAATATGGAGCCTCCTTCTTCAAACTCAACACCTTCTACCTCAACCTCTTCTTCTGACTACAGACTGGAGTTTCCCAGTCCCTACATCAGGATGAAAAGGCCATCCATTGATCCTCCATCAGTGGCAGAAGCTATTGAAGCCAGTTCAGGTGAAGCCGGTACATCCAACACCACAAGCAGCAATCTCTCTGACAATGAAATCCTAAATGAAGCCTCCTCAATTCATGATAAAGAGGCCTCTGATGCTAATGCTGCTGACTATGTGGAACACAATGATCAGATCCTCCAAGCTCCTCTCCACCCATTTGAAGACAATACTGATCTAAACCACAGTAATCTTGAAGAGGGAATACGGCTGGATGTGATACCTGCTCATAGAATAAACAAAGAGCATCCTCTGGAAAACATCATTGGCCAAGTCCACACAGGCATCCAGACAAGAAGTAAGTCTCATGAAGCCAACATTTGTTTGTTCTCTTGCTTTCTATCACAGGTGGAACCCAAAAGGATCGATGAAGCTCTCAAGCACAACAGCTGGATTGAAGCAATGCAGGAAGAATTGCTGCAATTCAAAAGACAAGATGTTTGGAAGCTTGTTGATCTTCCACCTGGTCAAACAGCCATTGGAACAAGATGGGTTTTCAGAAACAAGCAAGATGAGAGGGGCACCGTAGTTAAGAACAAAGCCAGACTGATAGCTCAAGGTTACACTCAAGAAGAAGGCATTGACTATGATGAAGTTTTTGCTCCCGTTGCCCGTCTGGAAGCCATTAGAATTTTTCTGGCTTATGCAGCATCCAAAAACTTTATGGTCTATCAAATGGATGTGAAGAGTGCCTTTCTGTATGGCACGATTGATGAAGAGGTCTATGTCAAACAGCCTCCAGGCTTTGTAGATCCTGCACATCCAAATAAGGTCTTAAAACTGGACAAAGCTCTCTATGGCTTACACCAAGCCCCAAGAGCCTGGTATGAAACTTTATCTGGATATCTACTTAGTAACAACTTCAGAAGGGGGGCCATTGATCAGACACTTTTCATCAAAGATGAAGGGGGAGAAATTTTGTTGGTTCAGATTTATGTTGATGACATTATCTTTGGATCTACAAGAAAGAAGCTCTGCAAAGACTTTGAAGTTCTGATGCATTCCAAATTTGAAATGAGTTCAATGGGTGAACTAAATTTCTTTTTAGGACTTCAAGTCAAACAGGTACCAACTGGAATCTTCATAAGTCAATCCAAGTATGTCAAAAGCATCTTGGAAAGGTTCAAAATGACTGACTGCTCTGCTGCAAGAACTCCTATGCAAGTGCACCATCAATTATCTCCGGATAAAGAAGGACAAGACACTGACCAACATCAGTACCGAGCAATGATAGGGTCTCTCATGTACCTCACTGCCTCAAGACCAGATATCATGTTTGCAGTTTGACTCTGCGCAAGATTTCAAGCAGCTCCAAAAGTGTCTCATTTTCAAGCTGTCAAAAGGATCCTTAGATACCTAAAGGGAGCTCCAAAACTTGGGCTGTGGTATCCAAAGAATGAAAATGTCAATCTCTATGCTTACACTGACAGTGACTATGGGGGTTGTAACTTGGACAAAAAGTCCACATCTGGGGGATGTCAATTTCTTGGAGGAAGGCTCATCTCATGGCAATGCAAAAAGCAAACATGTGTTTCTACTTCAACAGCTGAAGCAGAATACATTGCAGCCTCAAGCTGCTATGCACAGGTCATCTGGATCCAAAATCAAATGCTTGACTATGGAATGACCTTCATGCAGACTCCAATTCACATTGACAACATGAGTGCTATCTCTATCACAAACAATCCGGTGCAGCACTCAAAGACAAATCACATCGACATCAGGTACCATTTCATAAGAGATCAAGCTGAGAAAAAGAGAATTATTTTAACCAAAGTTCATACAAATGAGCAATATGCTGATCTGTTTACAAAACCTTTTGATGAAGCTAGATTCAGATATTTAGTTGAATCAATTGGTATGATGAACTTTGATTAAAATTCATCTCAAGTTTCTCCTTAAAATGTGTCTTTTTGTCCCTTGTTGTAAATAAAAGTTATGGGTCAACAGCATTTTTGCCCTTCAGCTGCTGACAGGTAAAAGCATTAGCAGCAAAAGTTTTGCCACTGATAGCTTTAAGTTATCAGCAGGTACATGTTTCCTGCGGATAGCTTTAAGGCTTTCAGCAGCAATTCCTTTGCTGCAGATCTTTAAACCTTTCAGCAGCAAAATCTGCTGCTGACAGACTTATCTTTCCGCAGCAACCAAGTTTGCAGCGGATAGGCTTATCCATCTGCTGCAACCATTTTTGCTGCGGATACTCTTATCTTTCAGCAGCAACCAAGTTTGCTGCTGATGGGTAAACATAAGTCTAAATTAACTTTTACCCGCTGTAAAATTTACCGTCAGTCCCTTCCATGACTGCCTTGGTGTATTACAGCTGTAACAATGAAAAGTGAAACAGGTTGTACTGTACAAGTGAAGTTGCTTTTTCTTCGTCTGCCGTTATATCACTATCTCAAACGTTCCCACCACCTCTTCATTTTCAATTTCAAACCCTAACCTTCCATCACTTTCTCTCCCGTCCCCACAGCATTCAAAGCCCTCCATAATCAACCACCATTCAAACACCCTTCTCTTTTCCCTCCAAATCCATAACAATGGCAGGCGCAGACATAAACAACCCAAACGACAAGTTTGCTCCATACCACAACCTCACTGCATACCTAATAAAAGGCAAGAAGTCCGAGGGTTTCGACGGTATGATCGACTTCCTCTGTCGGTCCAAAATTTACCATGCCCTAACCGTCAACCCAACCATATATACTTCACACATGGAAGATTTTTGGAGCTCAGCCGTGTATTCTACTGAACAGGGCACTCCTCAAATCAGAGGCACAGTTGACGGTAAGGAAATGATCATCACTGAAGCAAAACTCCGCCAACACCTCAAGCTTCAGGATGAAGGGGACGCCCTCTCTTACCCAAAAGACGTATAAATGAGGACCTTTGTATCCATAGGGTACACTGGGAATCAAACAGAGTATACGATAGAGAAGGCACTCATGGGTCCCAAATGGAAGTATCTCTGCCACACTCTTCTCCAATGCATATCTCAAAAGAGGAGTGGCTGGAACCAACTCAGCTCCGGACTTACGTCGGCAGTTCACGGTATGATAACAGGAGCAGGTTTCAATTTTTCCCACCTCATTCTTGAAGGTTTGAGATACAACCTTCAAGAAGGGGTGAAATCTCAGTTCTTCATGTACCCAAGATTCTTGCAGGAAGTGTTCAATTTTGAACACCAAGATCTTTCAAAAACTGCAAGAATCTACTCCATACTAGGACATAAGAACAACATTTTTCAGAGCATGAGAACAGTTTCATCAAATTTCTATGTGTGTTCCATTGTTATCTACAATGTTGAACACACATAGTGCCCAGGGTGACAGTTCAGCAAACCCAGCTGATACTGATCCCACACCCTCCACCTCACTGCCACAAACTCAACCTACTGTTTCCCTTGATCGAACCCCTGTGCATTCCACTGAGGATGCACAGGCACATACATTACTCACCCCCAGTTTGATTGCTCAACCGGAACACAGGGCCCCCGTTGCAGCCAAGTATACAAGGAAGAGGGGCAAGAGAACTCCTTCTTCTCTTGCATCCAAGGCCCAAACCCAAGCCAACATCCCTCACTCAGAATCACAACATTCTAGTGAGAATATCATAAGGGAAAGCCACATTGCTAGGGAGACTCCTTCGGAAGTCTCTCTATTAGGATTAGGATCACTTCCCGGATCCATAGAACAGCCCTTCGAGCCATTCCTCTCTTCTTTGAACTTAAGTGTAGATGAACCTGACCAAAGTGATGTACCCTCTCCAACTACCACTATCAAGGAGGTACTGATTGGTCTTGCTTCCGAAACACCCAGCCCAAGTTCTTCACCCTTGAAGGTCCACTCTGGGAGTATTGAAAGAGTGGATGTGGACGAGGCTGTCACTACTGCTGGTCCATCAACTGACCAGGAGGACAGTGACAACATCTTTAAGACCTCAACCATGGTAACTCACGGTGAGGGTGTTTCCTTGGAAACTCCCTTCACTGAGAGGAATCCCAGGCGCCAAGAAACCACGGGAGATGGGGATGCTGAGGCTAGGCCTACGGCCCCATCTGGGTCCAAGGATTCCACAACTGTGGATGAGGACAGACTGAAACTTCATAACATGGAATTGACGGGCAGGGTGGCTATGCTAGAGGCTGAAATGTCCAAACTAAGACACCAAGTCGCTATGCATGAAGCCCATCAATGCCCATCTCTAGCCTCTCCCTCTCTTGTATCAGTAAGCACCCAAACTGATGCTTACCTGTCTGCTGATGCAACCAAAAAGGGGGAGATGGTTTCTATGGAAGATGATATAGACAGTCTTGATGACTGGAGAGCAGGCTGCCTTCCAAAGCTCACTTTACAGGCCAGCTTTTGTACAGGTCTACGACTTGCCAGTAACAGAAGATGAAGAAGAAGAGATCTCTGAAGACTGGAAGTTGGTTGTCAGGGCTGTGGATGAAATGCTGACTGATGGTGAAGGCAAAGATCAAACATCTACATTGGTCAGCATCATCCCTGAAGCAGCAGCCATCATAGGTCAATCCACTACCCCCCAAATCTTCAAATCTTCAAAGAAGCTAGAGTTTGACTGTATTCTAGCTTGGTGGTATGATGGATCAGCTGAGAGGTTTTGGATTGGATGGGAGTTCAGCGGAGTAGAAGAACTGAACTGGAACTCTCTCAATGCCCTCCAAGTCCTAGAACTGCATCTAACTGACTGCATCAACACTTCAGCAGATCTCTCAGCTGAACTTGCCATTGGCAGGTTCCATGACCTGATGGATATAATCTACCCAGGTTCCAAAGATTCCTACAAGCAGCACATCGGGTAGCTTATCCTGAATCCTCGGCGGCCACAGAAAGAAGACTGACTCCTAGCAATCTTGAAATATCAAGGAGCAGTCTTCTCACTGAAGAAGAAGTTCTGGGCCTTCGAAGGTTCCTGTGTGCCTTCCTGGTCAAGGACTTGGATGTGCTAGGTTGGGTGAGCACTAAGTCTCTTGACCACACTTTTCTGCTTAGCAACGGCTCCTCTCTCATCATCAACACCAGAAACATCCTTCATCTGCCCTCAGACTTTCTCTTCAAGATCTATCAGCTCAGAACCAACATCTGCAATGTCAACTCACTTGAAAGCCAGGCAATGATAGATACTGTCAGAGCCAATCTTGAACAAGTAGGAAGAATTACTGAGGCAGTATATGTGTCAAACTCTGACACTGACACTGACTCAGCTTCCCCTCGAGTTAACATCTGCACTGCAGCTTATGAGTCAAGATCAACTATCAAAGAAAAACTAAGAGAAATAGAAGGTCCTGAGTATCAACTTGATGAAGACGATGACCTTCCCTTATTCACATCTCAAATTACCAATGAAGCCGAGGCAGAGATCCCAACAGCACAACAATCAGCTGTTTCTGTGATCAGTGAAGCCAGAGCAGAGGCATCCAATGTTAATAAAGGGAAGGGCATCATGACAAAAGAGGATGAAGAGAGGTTGTAAAAGGAAAAGAAAGAGAAAGAAGAGAGAAGAAGGAAAAGAGAAGAAGAAGAGTTGGCTGAAGAGATGGCTCTAAAACAAAGGCATGAAGATAGAAAGGCAGCCATACTTCTCAGACAACAAACAATCCAGCTGTATGCCAAACAGCTGGATGAAATGAAGGTAAAAGTCCTTGCAGGGTCTCAAATTGAGGAAGATGAACAACTTGCTAGACAGCTGCAGGAACAGTTTGCAAAAGAAGAAGAAGAAGAAGCTAAAGAGAAAAGGAAGGAAGATGCTAAGTTTAGAATCACTGATTCTAAATTAGCAAAAGAATTAAGGGAGGAGTGGACTGAAGCTCTGATCTCTCAAGGTGAGGATGAAGACTACCTTGAAAAACTTTCAAACAAAGAGATCTACAGAGCCTTCATGGGTCAGCAAGGTCAGTTGGCAAAGAAGAAAAAGGCTGAAGAAGAAGAAGAAAAAGCCAAACAACAGTCCAAAAAGACCATTGCCTTCAATAAAAGGACCCATGAAGAAAGAAAGGTCATGATTGACTTCCTTAAGGCCAGAGGAGATAGTGGAAAGAGGCTAGGTCCTATGAATTTCATGAACCTGCAAGCCCTCTACTTTAAAGTTAAAAAGGATGAGGAAGAAAGACTAGGGAAGAAGGGCTCCAAGAAAAGGGTACTTATCAAAGAAGATGAAGAACCAAAGACAAAGAAACCCAAGCCTTCTCACTCACCTACCTCTTCCTCAGTCCATCATCCTTCCACTCTCCTCCCCAAACCTTCCACTCCTCCACCCAAAAAGTCCAAGTCATCCCACCCAGCTCCCACTCATCAACAGCCTCCCTTGAAGATACCCAAACCCACTCCTAAACCAGAAGACTCAAGAAATATAGTTAACTGGTTCCACAATTCACAAGATCAAGTGTTTGAGATCTTCAGGGGGAGAACTGAGTGAAGAAGATCCACTTACAGGTCTGTTGATGAGGTTCTGCAATTACCTGATTCCGATCTTCAAAGAATTTTAGAGCTGGGTGAAGCTCATAAGCCTACAAATGAGAGTGGGAAACATCTTATGCTAGCTATCAGACACTACTTCAATCCTAGCAAAGATGTGGTAATGAATATCAAACCACTCAAGTCTCACTCTCCATTTGTATCTTGGTCCTATAATGCTGATTTGGATGAGTTCACACTGACTGATGTAAAGAAGCAGCAGATGAGATGTTCAAGCAAAGCAATCTACAAAATGCAACACAAAGACATCAAGACTCTGTCTGAACTTCCACTGAACAATCCCAGCAAGGATCCAAGAGGCTATGAGGTTGAAAGGATAGTCAGCCACATGCAAAAGCTTTAGCAGCAAAGTGATTAGAAGAATTTTTGGTTGCATCAGTCTAGGGGGAGTTTGTAGAACCAAAGACTGATTGCTACAAAATTATTCTAAGTACAAATGCTGTTGATAGGCTTATCAGCAGCATTCAGCACAAGTTGCTGTTGATAGGCTTATCAGCAGCATTCTGCACAAGTTGCTGCTGATAGGCTTATCAGCAGCGGTCATCCATGTTTGCTGCTGATAGGCTTACCAGCAGCAACCTTCACTCTTTGCAGCTGATAGCCTTATTCACTGAAGACCAAACGTTACAGCTGACTATCCAGGCCAAGCGTCTCTGATACCTTTCTGCAAAAGCAACTGACAGACTCAAAGTAGAAGGAACCGCTATGGTCAACCAATGACGGACAACAATACACTTCTCCAAGCATGCAAACAATCATGAATAAAGAAAATGTTTCAGTAAAGTTAACTAGATTAGCCTTTACGTGTAATGTAAATTAATAAACATGATCAACGGCTTGTGTTTGATCTGATCCTTAGAATCAAGGGTCTGTCTTGATTCTAAGTTACTATAAATACTGTGTTACCACTTCATTGTAAGCGTGTCTTGATAGTGCTAGTAGTGCTTGTCATACTTATTCATTGAGTTTCTCACTTGTAATCTTTGCATTCACAAAAGCTTAATACAACAGTGTTTATCAGTATTCTTTGTGTTTACTTGATTATAAATTGTGTAGTTGATTTTGTTTCCGCCAACCTCAACTAAGAAAAGAACCATCTTGTATTCTCACGATCCTACAAGCCTCTACCCCTGATTCAGCCTCTACCCCTTCACAGCAATTACACCGAAGACGGAGGAGGCCACATGTACAACCTGATGTGGCAGTCACTTCAATCATAGAGGAGGTTCCTGTGATAGTGACCCTCCCAATCATATCTGCCCAGGTGGCGGTGACTACTCCAATTCTCACAGAGTCAGTCACCATCACCCCTTCGATAACACCTACAACCGTCATCACATCCACAATCCCAACAACCACCATTGATCCTTTAAGTCAACCCTTCAACTATGGGGAATTTACTCAAGGGTTTGACTTCGACACCATCTTCTCCTCCCCAATTCACAATGCCGAAGCGTCATCATCCAGACATCCTGATCCTAATGATGCAAGGATAGATGTTCTGGAAACCCAAGTTGCTAGATTATTGGAAACTATTCGGAAGTCAAAGGAGGAATCTGACGCTCAACAAGCACAAATTAATTTGTTGGTGGATGAAGTTAGGATTCTAAGAAGCCAGAGAACGGGGACTGACGAGAGACTGAAGAACGTCATAGCCTAGAACGAGCTTCTAATCAGAACAAATTAAATGATTCTGGGTCACAGGTCATCTCTAGAGCTGAGGTTTGATACTCAACAGAAAGAGCATGAGCTGATGGTCAAACTATTTGTTGATCTGACCAAGAAGCTTGATGCTCAGGGGGAGAAAGATAAGGAGAAGGAGAAAGAGAAGGAGAAAACTATTGGTGATGAGGCTTGTCATCCTGTTGACTTGACTAAGGATAACGACAAAGACAAGGATCCCGAAGCCGGTCCTAGTGGAGGTGAGCACCAAGCTTTAGCAATTGTGCCCATCTCTGCTATTCCAATGGCTCAGGGGGAGTCTACTCATCAAGAGGGTGGTGATACCTCTGCTGGTGGTGGTGACAAAGGAAAGTCAGCGGCTGATGTGCTTAAGGATCTATCTGATGATGAGATCTTATACTTAGAGCCTGGCTATTCCAAGGAAGCACAGATCGATGCTCTCCTTAACCTAGAAAAAGGAGAGATCGACTCTGGTGATGATTGGGATGAAGATGATGAGGATGTAGTGATAGAAGTTCCCAAGGGCGACGAGGATGGAGAGTACAAGTTAGAAGATGGAGAGATCTTTGAATTTCCATCCTTCGAATCTCAGCTCGACACAGGTGTTAGGACATAGATTGTAATGACAAAAGCTTGTAATAGTTAGATTTTATGTCTTTATGTTTTTGTTATGTAAATGTCAAAAGTTACCAAGTGTTTTACAAGTGAGCCTAGAGGCGAACTTGTTAAGTTCGCCTGGTCTATCAGAGGCGAACTTAATAAGTCCGCTTAGGTCTAACTGAGGCGAACTTGTTAAGTTCGCTTAAGCTGTTAGAGGCGAACTTAATAAGTTCGCTTATATCAGGTCAGTTAGTTATATATATGTGTGTTTCCAGAGTCAGAAAAAGAACTAGAACGAATCAGAGAGAAGTCAGATTGAGTCTGTAAACATCATTGTGATTGGAATACAGATTGAGAAGTTTATTTACTTGCGTGTTTGATTGTCTTTTATGCGTATAAACGTTGACTCATTGGATTCCGCACTCCGAGTAAACGTCACGTCTTATCACGAGATCGATCCGTAGACGCGCCATGGGGACCTACAAGTGGTATCAGAGCTATTGCTCGTGATTCTTGTTGATTTGAGACGGTTTATAGGCAAATTGACATCAAATTCGACATTTTTGAGTTTTTCATTTCAATGAAGTTTCAAGACTGATTCAGGACTGATTTTTATGTTTTGAAGAGGATTATGATGAAATTGATTTGATAGAAAGCTTCTAATTGACAAATTACACAATCCTACGGTCCAATTTTGTTTAATTCCTTCAATTCAGTGATTAATGATGATTTCTGATTGTTTTTGGTTCGCGGCTGTGGTCTGAGGAAGTTCTTGATCAAGATTCTGTTACAGCAAGTGAACTTGTTGAATTCTGTGCAGGCGAACTTAGCATCAGGCGAACTTAAGTTCGCTTCTCACAGGGTTAAGCGAACTTATTATGTTCGCTTCTTTTTAAGTTCGCTTGGGTGTAGTAAAGGCGAACTTATTATCTTCGCCTGAGGGTAAAGGAAGTTTAACACTTGAAAATTTTTCAGAAAATTTAAAAAAAAAAAATGGCAAATATGGTTCAAGTCACAAACATGTTCAATTATGATAATGAAATCGGTACATCTCAAAAACCTCCAAAGTTGTTGAATCTAGCTGATTATTCTAATTGGAAAGATCCGTTTGACCAGTTCGTATCTTTCACCGATACTAGTTTATGGATTCCGATTTTGGAAGGATATACGCATCTGACTTATTCTTGGATGGGACAAGACAATGTTCCAAAGCCGGTGTCAGCGTTATCTACTGAAGAGAAGTTGTTATTTGATCGAGAAAAGAAAGCAATGGCTAGCATTTCGATGTCTCTTCCAAAGGAAATTTATCACAGTTTTAAACAGTTCAAGTCTTCTCAACAATTGTGGGAAGCATTACAGAAATGGTGTGAAGGGAGTTTGGATGTGAAGAAGAGTAGAAAGGAGTTACTAAAGAAGCAGTGCCTAGTCTTTAAACATTTTCAAAACGAATCCTTGGATGATCTTGCCACAAGATTCTATCATCTTCTTAGTGAACTGGCTAGTGCATCTGTGGTATATGAGACTGAGGAAATCAATGATAAATTCTTGGAGGCTTTACCATCAAAATTTGATGTGTATACGGTTTTAATCAAAGAGAATGTTAAGTACAAAACCATGTCTCTTGAAGAAGTTCTAGGAAAGATTTAGTCGCATGACATGAATATGAAAAAGAAAGTGACTAATATGGAGCATATCCCGGATCCCTCAATGTATTTTGCCAAATCTACTAGTAAATCTGGTATTGGAGTGGCATTCTTTTCTGGTGATGCTCAAGAGTCTTCAAATGATCAGTGTTCTGGAATTCCAATTTATTCTGGTCATTCAAGCCATTCTGGATTTTTTGTAACTACAGCTTCAACATCATCTGGATCTCATTTGAATCAGAAAGTTGCTGATGATTATCTTGCTATGTTTTCTTCATTCATGGCATCATATGAAAATTTCATTGGAAGTAAAATACATGAACCTGAGGTTATAGAAGAAGATTTCAGACAGATTGACCCTGTTGATCTGGAAGAAATGAATATCCAATGGAATATGGCCATGTTAATGCGTCAAGCTAAAGATTTCTTGAAGAGAACTGGAAGAAAATATATTGCTTCAAATAGTCGATCTCGTATGGGTTTTGATAAGAGCAAAGTTCGTTGTTACAACTGCCAAGACTATGGTCACTTTGCTAAGGAGTGTGTGAAGCCGAAGATAGAATTTGATTCTCAAAAGAAGTAGTCTAACTTTCAGCATAATTGGAATCAGTCACATGGTTCATCTGGTAATCAAAATCATGGTTCTTCTGGTAATACAAATCATGCATCTGCTTCATCAGCATTGGTTGCTCAAAACGATGACAACTATGACTGGGGAATTCATCTGGAAGACTTGGTGGGTACTGTGAGTCAGGCTTTTGTTGCAGAAATTCATTCTGAAAAACCAGAGGAGTCTACTGATGATGAAAGTTCTAGTGATGATTCTTGTGATGGTGATAGTGTTCCAAGCGTTGATGATGAGGAAGAACAAGGGCAGAGTAGTGATTCTGATGCTGCATCAGGGGTTGCTGAGGAGGAAATTGTTCTTACAGAAAATGCTTCAGTTGGAGATGATTCGGAGAATATTCCCATTGCCAAAGTATTCATGGCAGACATGTCTGATCTGTCTAAGGTAAAAGACTCTGTTTGTCATATATACTGTTCTAACTGCATTTCTGTTAAAGATAAACTGCAAAAAGTCATGGATGATAACACAAACTTGATTTGTTACATGAAATCAATGCATTCAGTTAATCAGAAACTAAAAGATAATGATAAGCTGTGCATTGATAGAATTGAGTCTTTGAAAAGAGACTTAAATTCTCTTGGGCTAAAATACAAAGAGCAAGGTTATCATCTAGATATGGCTTATGCTGAAATAGAAAAACGTAATGAAGTTGTTGCCCAAAAGAATATATGGTTATGAAGAATTTCATGAGACCAATATCAAATTATATCTTTAGCACAAATCTATTTCAGTTCACTTCACTGCCCATGCCCCGAAAAACATGCAAGGTGTTGTTGAACTAAGATATGCTTTCAAACATCTGTTGAAACTTATATACGCCCTTGGTTCAGTTAGATACATCATCTAGTCTGATTCCATTGAAGCTTATCCAGATAATAGTTGGATCCTCATACCTGAATCTGTTGATTCTCGATATCAGCCAATTTATTAGAATCTTCTGATTCTGAATCATCATGATTCTTATATCCTTTGGGATATGCTTCTATTCTTGTGCTAAAAGAGATAATTTCATCTTGGAAATTGATCTAATCTTAACATATACTGTATATGTCTTGAAGATAGTGCAATTTATTTTTCTGTTTGGCATATATGTGGGGTACACGATGTGTTTCATCTAAATGGTACTAAATCATATGAATTTGGAGAATAAATGCTTATAGTTTCAAATAATATAATATTGACGAATTTAAGAATTCATGTTTTATATTTCAAATTCGATATAAATAAAAGAGCATTTTATAACCTGATCTTATTTACTTTGAAATTTATCGCGTATCATTTCAAATATATTGAAATCATAAATACTTAATAGAATATATCAAAATGAAAAAGGTGCAAAAAGCACAAAACCGAGTTGTATGATTTCTTATTATAGGTTACCTTTTATTTCTAAAATGTGTGATGAATTAATCAGATACTGATATGATCTTCTTACTCATGATGTTAATTCAAAAATATGTGATTTCCGTTGTGTACAGATAAAATCCAAAAATATGTGATTTCCGTTTGTACAGATAAAAACCAAAAATATGTGTTTCAGTTTATTCAGATAAAATTCAAAAATATGTGATTTCGTTTGTATAGATAAAATTCAAAAAGATTTTGTTTTTTATTTTCCATGAAAATTCTAAACTTTTATTAAATTTGTTCGGGATTGGATCGGATATGTGTTACTGACTGAAGTTCAAGATTTGACAGGTTGAAATTGTTAAAATTTTTGTTCAAGGCAAAAAGGTTGAAAAGCTATTAAGTTCGCAAGTGTACAGTGAAGCGAACTTAATAAGTTCGCTTAAAACTGTGAAGCGAACTTAATCTGATTATCCTGGGTGAAGCGAACTTAGGGGTAAAGCAAACTTATCTTGTTCGCCGAAGGCTTGTTAAGCGAACTTAACAAGTTCACCAGGATCTAGATCAGGCGAACTTGTCAGTTCATCGTCTTCCTCAGTTTTAGGCAAACTTGACTGATTTTTGAGAAATTCTTAAACGTTGTTGTTGGAGGTGTTTACCGGTTCTGTCTTAATCCAAATTGAATTGCGAATTCAACCAAGGTATTTTCGTTGAATTTCATTCGGTAAATTGTGAGTATTTGAAGCTTTTCATCTCGGTTTTACGTCGACACTTTCAACGGACAATTTTTGACCTAATTTTGACCGGCTTTATAAAATTGATCATACTTTTTGATTGGAAATTGATATTCGACTGATATTCATTGCGTATTCCATGATTTCATCTTGATTGGTTGATTTTTGATTGTCTGAGTTTGAATTTGAAACGTCACTGGTTCAGGCGAACTTGTCAGAGTTCGCCTCTTGAAACACTAAGCGAACTTATTAAGTTCGCCTAGGGGTCAGTAAGGGTTTTGGACTTGTAAAAAAAAATTTGTGTGTTTTTTTTTTTTAATTTTTTTTGGTTGTTTATTTTGTTTTTGTTTCAAAATTGTTTTTTGTGTTGTTTGTGTTGGCAATTTGTCTAATATGTTTGTTGTCCAACTTTTTCAGATGGCTCGTCGTTTCGAATACAAGCACAACCAGGTGGCATTGTTAGATCCTAACATGTCAGAGGCCATACACTTTGAAGGAATTATAGGATTTCTGAACCGCTCACGACTACGTGTTGCCTTATCTTCTGATCCATACATCAGTCTGGTGTATATTCAACAGTTTTAGGACACCGTACATTCAGATACTGACGTAGAACCTCACGTTCTTCGTGCCACAGTTAACAATACTGAGATTGCTATATCTGAAGACGATATTCGTGCAGCTCTTGCATTAGGTGGTGCTGTTGAAGATCCTATATCCTATCCGAATACTTTGATCATGGGATGTTTTCAAAGAATGGGTTACCGTGGACGCCCTAATGATACTCAGGCACGTAAAGGTGGTTTGGTGGGTGAATGGAGATACTTCATGCATGTGATTATTCAGTGTCTCTTTCACGTAAAGCTGGTACTGATGGGTTAAAAACTGCTTTACAAGCTGCAATGGTGGCTTTGACGTTGAACAAACGCTTCAATTTTGCAAGATATATCTATAGAGAGATGGTCATGCAAATTACACCTGCTGAAGGTCAAGGATTTTTAATGTATCCAAGATTTATCCAGATGATTCTAAATCATATTCTTCCTGATCTCCCACAACATTCGCTTCGTTTGACATTGACGCCGATGTCTAAACGTATCTTTACGGATTGTACTAAAGTGAAACAACAGAATCAAGCGTTGATTCCAGTTAATGCTCCCTTGTTTGGTCACTTAATCAATCCTGATTATGTTGAACCACCAAACAATAACTGGTTTCATCCTAATGAGTTAGCTCAAGTTCAAGGTCAAAATATTCAACAACAACAAATTCCATAAGTTCAAGTTCCACAACAACAAGTTCCCATACAACAACAAATTCCTATTCCTGAACAAGTTCCTATTCCACAAGCTGCAGTTGATATACCTATTCAGGAACCAGTTCACGAAGAGGTCGTTCATGACCTTGATCACGATCTAGGAATGAATATGGAAGATTTCGTTGATGATGATGTGAATTCGCCCATTCATGAAACTGAAGGGAATGTGGTGACAGATGCTGATTCTAGTTCCAGCATAAGTGATACGATATCATCTGATGATGACAGCACTGATTCTGATGAATCTAGGGATTTTTCCTCATGTCATTATGAACGGTTGACTGCTATTCCACTGGCTAATGCTGGCAAGCGCATTAAATCTCAAGCCAGACGACCAAGAAGAAAGTCTGTTCGGGATCCTCCTTCCTGATCAGTACTTGGTAAAAGATCTTTGGTCGATGAGAGTTCTGACACTGATAGTGACTTTAATATAGATCCTAAAAATCAGAAGTTAATGTCTGCGTCAATTGCTGCTGCAAAATCTTCTCAAGGAGTCGAGGATGCTAATTTTGTTGCTTCTTTGATAATTACTCCTCCAAGATCTTAGGATCCATCTCCAGTTCGAACACCTGTTCCTCCAGTCATTCCTACTACTTCTAGTCCTTCTATTCCACAATCAACAGCTGGTCCGTCAAAGCCTTCTGATTCTGACAGGATTACTTTCCTTGAATCTTAAGTGCATTCTCTACAAACCCAGGTAAACACTCTTGTGTCTACTGATTCCCAACGGCAGCTGGTGATTCAGACTCAAGCTCAACAGATTGCTGACATGCAAGCATTAGTATCCAAACTCGTTCAGCGTCTTGATGCTCAGGGGGAGTTGAGGATACCTGATACTTGTCACACAGAGTCAATTCAAAGACGTGATGATGAAGACAATGATCCTGCTGGAAATATTGAGGGTGATCGTCAATACACTGACGCTAATCCTATATCAAAGGTTCAGGGGGAGTCAACATCACAATCACTTTAAGGAAACAAAGATACTACTGGTACTAATGACGAAGAAATTCTGTTATTAGAATTCTTTCACGATTCAGAAGAAGAGGAAGCTGAAAAGATTGAATGTCTTGATGACATTGATGATTTATTCAATGACATGGAAGATGATATGTCGGATACTGAGATAGAAGAAGGAGAAATAGTAGAGATTGAAATAGAGAAAGAAAAAGATAGTGCTACTTATGAAGGCTATGATGGTCTTAAAGTGCCTTATAACTTCATCCAGGATGATGTTATTCCTGAATTCACTTATGAAGGAGTAACAGATTCTATGGACTCTGTTGAAGACATCACACTGCCTGAAGACACTGCTGATTCAAAGATGGATACTGATGATGAGAATATTCATTTCCATCAAGATGCTGAAACTGAATATACTCACACTGAGTCTCCGAAGGTTAATGAAGAACCTGTGATGTATAGAGATACAGGGATGACAAGAGAACAGTGGCGAGAAGTTGTAAACAGTTGGATGAAGGTGCTACCCAAGTCTCCAGCACAACCTGCTCAGAAAGAGAAATATGTGAATAAAGAGCAGTGTGTAGGAAGGATCATAAGTTGGTTCTATGATGATGAATCAAAATTATTTGCTATTAAACGATCTGACGGTGTTCAATACTTAAAGCCAAGGATCAAATATTTCAGTACCTTGCCGAGGTGTGAAATAAATGGTCTAGCTTCAAAGCCACTCATAAATAGATCAAAGAATGGTTTGGCTGATGTGATAGCAAACCTGATCAAGAAAGAAGGTAGTTCGGGAAAGTATGAACGCCTGAAACCACATAAGGGAAAGAGAGTGAAGAACACAGATCCAAAGACTGGGAAAGTGACCTGGAGATACAAGTATAAACCAGTGCGTGCTATTCACAAGATACCATTAAAGAATATTCCTCAAGACTTCCTTTGAAATATGAAATTGTGGTATGTTGATGTTAATACTGCTGAAGCAAGAATTGAAGATAAAGATAATAAGGTCATTGTGTGTTTCTATGACGCAATGAATATTTTTAATTTTTCAAAGAAAGATCAGAGGACACTGAGAAAGAATGAGATCATGTACACTGATGAATGGAGAGAACAAGGTCTACAGTACAAAAGAGTTTTGGAGATATGCAGAAGATATGGAGTGCATGCTGGCAGCAGACTACCGGATAACTGGAAGAGTTCAAGATAAATACTGAAGACAGAAGATCAAGCTATTGTCAAGGGGGAGTCTGTTAGGACATAGATTGTAATGACAAAAGCTTATAATAGTTAGATTTTATGTCTTTATGTTTTTTTATGTAAATGTCTGAAGTTACCAAGTGTTTTACATGTGAGCCTAGAGGCGAACTTGTTAAGTTCGCCTGGTCTATCAGAGGCGAACTTATAGGTCTAACTGAGGCGAACTTGTTAAGTTCGCTTAAGCTGTTAGAGGCGAACTTATAAGTTCGCTTATATCTGGTTAGTTAGTTATATATATGTGTCTTTACCGAGTCAGAAAAAGAACTAGAACGAATCCGAGAGAAGTCAGATTGAGTCTGTAAACATCATTGTGATTGGAATACAGATTGAAAAGTTTATTTACTTGCGTGTTTGAATTGTCTTTTATGCGTATAAACGTTGACTCGTTGGATTCCGCACTCCGAGTAAACGTCACGTCTTATCACGAGATCGATCCGTAGACGCGCCATGGGGACCTACAACAGGTTCAGTCAAGCATGCTAGTAATGTGGAAGCCTCGACTGAAGCCTCCTCAGTTGACCCTACACCTGTGGATCCGAATGAACCAAAAGAAAAAGATATGCCTTCTACTTCATCTAAGGTTCCAGCTCCTATTTGGCAGAAGACGTCTATCATAGAAAAACAAGGGGCAACAGGGATGATCTTGGCTGTAAGGTTCGAGGAGGATAAGCATTTGTTCGCAATCAAAAGATCTGGGGGTTCAATACTTGAAACCAACCAGTGAAGCGTTCAACTCCTTACCCAAATACGACCTTGTGAACCTAGCAAACCGAGAGCTGCTGGGCCATTCTAATCATGCAATGGCGATGGGTTTGTGGGTGGTTCTACAGCGGGAAGCAAGATCTGGGAAGTTTGATATGTTCAAGCCTCAAGTGCCCAAGAGAGTCAAGGATAAGACAACAAGACAACCCGTGACTAAGAAATTCTTAAAGAAATTGGTATACAAGCCAGTGCTATGTGAAACCAAGACTCCACTGAGCAAGTTATCTCAGGATAACCTCGGTGACATGTGGTACTGGTACGTAGATCCAAAGACGGGCGAGACTGTGTGATTGGAAAGGTGAGGTCAGAAAGTGGATGCTTAGTGGTGAGGGAACTAATCAGAGTATTTGATGAAGTCCGCTTCATTAATTTCTCTATGAAAGATATGGAGGCACTAGTAGACAGTTATTGCATGCATACGGACGAATGGACGAAATTCCTTGCTTCTAAATATGACAAGGTGATCAAGTTCTGCCTTGACTATAAGAAGAAGATGGAAGCTAAAGATGCACAGCTGTGAAGACTGAAGACTAAAGATCGAAGATGATCCAGAGCTGTTTTCAAGGGGAAGTTTGTTGAAGCACGTTCCTGTGACAAACACTCTGGATCGATTTTGGATAGATAGAGTCTTAGTTTGGTACTTTCATGTATGTATTTGTCTTTGTTTGTAAGTGTCTGTATGTATTAGTTATCCAGTTGTATTTACTTTTACATATTGACTGTTTCAGATTTCTCTAAGTGTTTTGCGCACTTGTATGTGCGCGGGAGATAGTTCCTGCGTACTTAGCAAGTACGCAAGAATACCTTTGCGTACTTGCTAAGTACTCATGAGCAAATTTCCCTACGCACGTGCTAAGTGCGCAGGCATCATGTCATGTATAAATAGGAATGGTTGACGGTAGATAAGTACGAAATCATTGACGCATTCAGATTAGCAAATACGCAGAACTTTGTAATCTCATAACTTCTCTCTGTAACCTTCAAGTGTTTATAATAGACGAACGTTTATAGTGATTATCTTGTCGGTTTACTTTGTTTCGTATGACTCTCCACCTAGTCACGGGTATTCCGCACCCGGTCCGACTAGTAGACCCACTTGCATGTGATGATCCGCCACACCCGAGGGACCTACAAGTGGTATCAGATGCTAAGGGGGAGAAATATTAGGATAAGGAGAAAACTACTGGTGATGAGGCTTGTCATCCTGTTGACTTGACTAAGGATAACGACAAAGACAAGGATCCCGAAGCCGGTCCTAGTGGAGGTGAGCACCAAGCTTTAGCAATTGTGCCCATCTCTGCTATTCCAATGGCTCAGGGGGAGTCTACTCATCAAGAGGGTGGGGATACCTCTGGTGGTGGTGACAAAGCAAAGTCAGCGACTGATGTGCTTAAGGATCTATCTGATCATGAGATCTTATACATAGAGCCTGACTATTCTAAGGAAGCACAGATTGATGCTCTCTTTAACCTAGAAAAAGGAGAGATCGACTCTGGTGATGATTGGGATGAAGATGATGAGGATGTAGGGATAGAAGTTCCCAAGGGCGACGGGGAAGGAGAGTACAAGTTAGAAGATGGAGAGATCTTTGAATTTCCATCCTTCTCAGCTCAGCTCGACACAAGTTCAGTCGAGCATGCTAGTAATGTTGAAGCCTCGACTGAAGCCTCCCCAGTTGACCCTACACCTGTGGATCCGGAGGCACCGAAAGAAAAATATATGCCTTCAACTTCATCTAAGGGTCCAGCTCCTGTTTGGCAGAGGACGTCTATCATAGACAAACAAGGGGCAACGGGGATGATCTTGGCTGTAAGGTTCGAGGAGGATAAGCATTTGTTCGCAATCAAAAGATCTGGGGGGTTCAATACTTGAAACCAACCAGTGAAGCGTTCAACTCCTTACCCAAATACGACCTTGTGAACCTAGCAAACCGAGAGCTGCTGGGTCATTCTAATCAAGCAGTGGCGATGGGTTTGTGGGTGGTTCTACGGCGGGAAGCAAGATCTGGGAAGTTTGATATGTTCAAGCCTCAAGTGCCCAAGAGAGTCAAGGATAAGACAACAAGACATCCCGTGACTAAGAAATTCTTAAAGAAATTGGTATACAAGCCAATGCTATGTGAAACCAAGATTCCACTAAGCAAGTTATCTCAGGATAACCTCGGTGACATGTGGTACTGGTACGTAGATCCAAAGACGAGCGAGACTGTGCGATTGGAAAGGTGAGGTCAGAAAGTGGATGCTTAGTGCCGAGGGAACTAATCAGAGTATTTGATGAAGTCCGCTTCATTAACTTCTCTATGAAAGATATGGAGGCACTAGTAGACAGGTATTGCATGCATACGGACGAATGGACGAAATTCCTTGCTTCTAAATATGACAAGGTGATCAAGTTCTGCCTTGACTATAAGAAGAAGATGGAAGCTAAAGATTCACAGCTATGAAGACTGAAGACTAAAGATCGAAGATGATCCAGAGCTGTTTTCAAGGGGAAGTTTGTTGAAGCACGTTCCTGTGACAAACACTCTGGATCGATTTTGGATAGATAGAGTCTTAGTTTGGAACTTTCATGTATGTATTTGTCTTTGTTTGTAAGTGTCTGTATGTATTAGTTATCCAGTTGTATTTACTTTTACATATTGACTGTTTCAGATTTCTCTAAGTGTTTTGCGCACTTGTATGTGCGCGGGAGATAGTTCCTGCGTACTTAGCAAGTACGCAAGAATACCTTTGCGTACTTGCTAAGTACGCATGGGCAAATTTCCCTACGCACGTGCTAAGTGCGCAGGCATCATGTCGTGTATAAATAGGAATGGTTGACAGTAGATATGTATGAAATCATAGACCCATTCAGATTAGCAAATACGCAGAACTTTGTAATCTCAGAACTTCTCTCTGTAACCTTCAAGTGTTTATAATAGACGAACGTTTATAGTGATTATCTTGTCGGTTTACTTTGTTTCGTGTGACTCTCCACCTAGTCACGGGTATTCCACACCCGGTCCGACTAGTAGACCCACTTGCATGTGACGATCAGCCACACCCGAGGGACCTACAAGTGGTATCAGATGCTCAGGGGGAGAAATATAAGGAGAAGGAGAAAACTACTGGTGATGAGGCTTGTCATCATGTTGACTTGACTAAGGATAACGACAAAGACAAGGATCCCGAAGTCGGTCCTAGTGGAGGTGAGCACCAAGCTTTAGCAATTGTGCCCATCTCTGCTATTCCAATGGCTCAGGGGGAGTCTACTCATCAGGAGGGTGGTGATACCTCTGGTGGTGGTGACAAAGGAAAGTCAGCGGCTGATGTGCTTAAGGATCTATCTGATGATGAGATCTTATACTTAGAGCCTGACTATTCCAAGGAAGCACAGATCGATGCTCTCTTTAACCTAGAAAAAGGAGAGATCGACTCTGGTGATGATTGGGATGAAGATGATGAGGATGTAGGGATAGAAGTTCCCAAGGGCGACGGGGAAGGAGAGTACAACTTAGAAGATGGAGAGATCTTTGAATTTCCATCCTTCTCAGCTCAGCTCGACACAGGTTCAGTCGAGCATGCTAGTAATGTTGAAGCCTCGACTGAAGCCTCCCCAGTTGACCCTACACCTGTGGATCCGGAGGCACCGAAAGAAAAATATATGCCTTCTACTTCATCTAAGGGTCCAGCTCCTGTTTGGCAGAAGACGTCTATCATAGACAAACAAGGGGCAACAGGGATGATCTTGGCTGTAAGGTTCGAGGAGGATAAGCATTTGTTCGAAATCAAAAGATCTGGGGGGGTTCAATACTTGAAACCAACCAGTGAAGCGTTCAACTCCTTACCCAAATACGACCTTGTGATCCTAGCAAACCGAGAGCTGCTGGGTCATGCTAATCATGCAGTGGCGATGGGTTTGTGGGTGGTTCTACAGCGGGAAGCAAGATCTGGGAAGTTTGATATGTTCAAGCCTCAAGTGCCCAAGAGAGTCAAGGATAAGACAGCAAGACATCCTCTGACTAAGAAATTCTTAAAGAATTTGGTATACAAGCCAGTGCTATGTGAAACCAAGATTCCATTGAGCAAGTTATCTCAGGATATATCCTCGGTGACATGTGGTACTAGTACGTAGTTCCAAAGACGGGCGAGGCTGTGGTGATTGGAAAGGTGAGGTCAGAAAATGGATGCTTAGTGCCGAGGGAACTAATCAAAGTATTTGATGAATTTTGCTTCATTAACTTCTCTATGAAAGATCTGGAGGCACTAGCAGACAGATATTGCATGCATACGGACGAATGGACAAAATTCCTTGCTTCTAAATATGACAAGGTGATCAAGTTCTGGCTTGACTATAAGAAGAAGATGGAAGCTAAAGATGCATAGTTGTGAAGACTGAAGACCAAAGACTGAAGACTAAAGATCGAAGATGATCCGGAGTTGTTGTCAAGGGGGAGTTTGTTGAAGCACTTTCCTGTGACAAACACTCTGGATAGATAGAGTCTTAGTTTAGTACTTTTATGTGTGTATTTGTCTTTGTTTGTAAGTGTCTGTATGTATTAGTAATCGAGTTGTATTTACTTTTACATATTGATTGTTGCAATTTTCTCTAAGTGTTTTGCGCACTTGTATGTGCGCAAGAGATAGTTCCTGCGTACTTAGCAAGTGCGCAAGAATACCTATGCGTACATGCTAAGTACGCATGAGAAAATTGCCCTGCGCAGGCATAAGGTCGTGTATAAATAGGAATGACTGACAGTAGATAAGTACGCAATCATAGACGCATTCAGATTAGCAAATACGCAGAACTTTGTAATCTCAGAACTTCTCTCTGTAACCTTCAAGTGTTTATAATAGACGAACGTTTATAGTGATTATCTTGTCGGTTTACTTTGTTTTGTAAGACTCTCCACCTAGTCATGGGTATTCTGCACCTGGTCCGACTAGTAGACCCACTTGCATGTGATGATCCGCCACACCCGAGGGACCTATAGTGGCCTTTGCGGCTGGCCAACTATTGTACACAGGGGTGATGACGGTCACCATGGGGATTACCGTGATTCTTGAAGTCGGTATGACTTACCTTGCGGGGTAATCGTGCTTGAAGTTAGGTTCGACTACTCCACGGAGTATCGTGCTGGAAGTTTAGTACATGTCATCATTGTGATGCCGTGCTTGATGTTTGGAATGGATGCCCTATGTGGTATCGTACTTGAAGTTGGAATTGACGGTTACTAGAAGGCGCAGATTCGATATGTTTGTTGACTTATGTGTTATGTTATGTTATGTTATGTTATTGCATGTTTTACGTACGCTTTTATTAATGAAGTTTAAATGTTATGTTTCTGGCAAAATATTTGAAGTTAAAGTTTTATGTAAAGCTAGAACTCACCAGCGTAGATGACTTTTTAGTATGCACATTCAGGTTAAGGCAGGTTTTGAGGATGGACGGTGATGTTGGGCAGGCGACGAAGAGTTACCCAGTTGACTATGAAGACCAGCATCCCTTTATGATTTGATTATGTTATGTTTAGGTTTTAGACAATGTTTACGCTTTCGCATGTTAAACAATGTTGATGTTATGTTTGAATGAAAGTTTTCCGCTGCGTTATTTGTTATTCAAGTTTAAGAACTACTTGTGAATTAGTAATTCCAACACTTGAGGCCTCCCAGGTTTGGGGCCTTACAAGGGGCATGTTGATAGGTCTTAGACTTGCTAGACTTGAGTTTGATTTGTATGTTAGTATTGGGTTCTTTCGAACAATATACACATTGGCATTGTATATTGATTTAATGGTTAAATGCATTATAAATAGATGTTTCTATGTTCGTCATTTTGTACGTTTTAGAAATCCTTGAATATTATATTCTAAATGTCTGTAGTCGATCAAATTCATGGGAATCAATCTGAATGAAAGACTATTGTGAATTGGATGATTGGTTCATTATGAATGAATGTCCAAGTAGCTGGAGATCATATTCACAGATATTAATCAGTGAATGAATGTTGGACTTAACTCCTTTCAAAACTATCTTCATGGATCATGGTCTTGAGAAGTTTTGAATATGGTAAGATCTATCGATCCTCGACCCGAGGCACATACTAGTGTTAGGACATAGAATGTATGACAAAAGCTTTGTAATAGTTTAGGTTTTATTGTCTTTATGAATTGTAATATTGACAATTTGAATTTGTGTGTCATAGCCAGATCCTATTTTCTTTGAATGTTTATCGCGTATCATAACATGCAATATGAAAGTCTTGAAAAGATAGAGTGTGATAATCTTGAAAGATATTGGTTTGATTGGTCAAGGCTTGAAAGAATGACATAGGATACCATTTGATATTATATGGATGTTTATCCAAAATGTGTGATTGATGCATTATTTTTACTAATATGATCTTCTTACTCGTGATGTTCGAACAAAAAGATGTGATTTAGTATTTTACATTTTAGTTTGTATAGAGAAAAACCAAAAAGATTTTGTCTTTCTTATGCTTGAAAAACCAAAAAGATTTTATTTTTCCAGCTTCCATGGAAATCTTAATTGTTGGTTATTCATGGTTGTTCTCCTTTGCAAAAACTGAATATTGCAGACAGAAGTTGACAAGGGGTCCTTCTCCCAAGTTTTCTTCTAGAAATAAAGAGAGTGTGCAGATGAACAAGACGAAGACTATAGTGTGTTTGATGATATATGAAGACGGATGACAATCTTCTAAAGTTGTTGTCAAGGGGGAGTCTGTTGGAGCTTCTTCTGGTGACAACGAGCTTGAAGATATTGTCTTAGTCTTAGATTCTTTGACTTCTAATTGATAGAATTGTTAGCAACAATTAAAGGGGAGTCTGTTAGGACATAGAATGTATGACAAAAGCTTTGTAATAGTTTAGGTCTTATTCTCTTTATGTTTTTATGTAATTGTTTAGATTTTGTCTAAGTATAAGTTCGCCTAGTCTATTAGAGGCGAACTTGTTATGTTCGCCTAAGCATCTTTGAAGCGATCTTGTTAAGTTCGCCTATTGCAGAACGTGTGTCTATAAAAAGGAGTTTACAGAATCTGTTAAGTAGAACTTGAGAAAAAGAGAGAATATATTCTGTAAACTCTATGTGTTTGATGATATAAAAAGAGAAGTTTATTTACCTGCTGTTTCTATTGTTAATTGATATACAAACGTTAATACGGTAAGATTCCGCACTCCGTGTTAACGAGACGTCCTGTCACGAGATCGATCTGAGATGAGTCATGTGGACCTACAAGTGGTATCAGAGCTTTTGCTCGTGATTTATGTTTGAGTCTTGGTGATTAGAGACGTTTTTGTATACAATTTGACAAGAAATTGATCATTTTTAGAAGTTTTTGTATCCATGGAGTTTTCAAGTTCTTGAAACTGATTTTACTGCTGAATTCATGGATTTGAAGTTGATTTTGGTGAAATTAATCTGATAGAAGTGTTCTAATTCATAAAATCCTAATCCTACGGTCCAATTTCTTCAAATTCCTTCTAATCTGTGAGTAATGATGATTTTTGGTGATGTTAGTTCGTGTTTGGGTTAAAGTTCTTGCTGAGTTTGTTTCAACTGCAGCAAGCGAACTTGTTGAAAGTTGTTGCACGCAAACTTAGCAAGCGAACTTATTAAGTTCGCTTCCCTCAGTGTAAGTGAACTTAGTAGGCGAACTTAATCTGTAGCTTACCGGATTTTCTTGGTTAAGCGAAATTTTGATATCAAATTCATTTGTTTGGATTTGAAGCGCACTTATTATCTTCGCCTAAGGGGAGTTTTTGTTCAACACTTGGAAATTTTTTCTGAAAATGGCAAATATGGTGCAAGTGACTAATATGTTAAATTATGATAACAATATTGGTACATCTCAGAAACCACCCAAATTGTTAAGTCTTGCAGATTATTCTAACTGGAAAGATCAGTTTGATCAGTTCGTGTCTTTTACTGATACAAGTTTATGGATTCCAATCTTGGAAGGCTATACACATCCGACATATACTTGGATGGGAAAGGATGAAGTTCCTAAATCAGTATATGTGTTAACCACAGAAGAAAAAATATGTTTGATAGGGAAAAGAAGGCAATGGCTAGTATTTCTATGTCTCTTCCTAAAGAAATTTATCACAGCTTTAAACAATTCAGGACTTCTCAACAATTGTGGGAAGCATTACAAAAGCAATGTGAAGGTAGTTTGGATGTTAAGAAAAGAAGAAAAGAATTACTGAAGAAGCAGTTCTTAGTATTCAAGCACTTTCAAAATGAATCTTTAAATGATCTTGCAACAAGATTCTATCATTTGCTGAGTGAGTTGTCAAGTGCTTCAGTGGTTTATGAGACTGAAGAGATAAATGATACGTTTTTGGAGGCATTACCATCTAAATTTGATGTGTATACGGTTTTGATAAAAGAGAATGTCAAGAATAAAACTATGTCTCTTGAAGAGGTTCTTGGCAAGATTTAATCACATGATTTGAATATGAAGAAGAAGGAAACCAATATGGAGCATAATCAAGATCCTTCAATGTATTTTGCTAAGTCTTCTGGCAAAACTGGTGTAGGGGTTGCGTTCTTTTCTGGTGATACTCAAGATGTTTCTAATGATCATTGTTCTGGGGTTCCAAGTCATTCAGGTTTCTCTGCCAATACAGTTTCTTCATCATCTGGAACACATAATATGAATCACAAAGTTGCTAATGACTATTTACCGATGTTTTCTTCCTTTATGGCTTCTTATGAAAATTTTATTGGAGGAAAGAATCAGGATCCAGATGTTATTGAGGAGGATTTCAGACAGATTAATCCTGTTGATCTGGAAAAGATGAACATTCAATGGAATATGGCTATGTTGATGAGACAATCAAAGGATTTTTTGAAGAAGACTGGAAGAAAGTATATTGGTTCTAACAGTCGTTCACGTATGGGATTTGATAAAACCAAAGTTCGTTGTTATAATTGTCAGGAGTATGGTCATTTTGCCAAAGAATGTGTGAAACCAAAAGTTAAATTTGATTCTCAGAAGAAGCCTAATAACTTTCAGAACAATCTCAATCAGTCACATAGCTCCTCTGGCTCTGGAAATTCTAATCATGCATCTGCATCATCTGCTTTGGTTGCTCAGAATGATGAAAATTATGACTGGGGTATTCATCTTGAAGATCTGGTTGGTACTGTAAGTCAAGCGTTTGTAGCTGAGATTCATTCTACAAAATCTGAAGAGTCAACTGATGATGATAGCTCAAGTGATGGTGAGAGTTTGCCTAGTGCTGATGAAGAGCGTGATAAAGTACATAATGTTGAATCTGATATTGCATCTTGTGTATCTGAAGATGATATTGTATTAACTCAAAATTCTTCTGATGGTGCTGATTCTGAAAATATTCCAATTGCAAAAGTCTTCATGGCAGATATGTCAGATCCTTCAAAGGTAAATGATTCTGTCTGTCACATTTATTGTTCAAATTGCATCAGTATAAAATTAAAATGCAAAAAGTATTGGATGATAACACAAATTTAATTTGTGATATGAAATCGATGCATTCAGTTAATCAGAAATTGAAAGATAATGATAAATTGTGTATAGATAGAATTGAGTCTTTGAAAAGAGATTTGAACTCTTTGGGATTGAAATATAAGGAACAAGCATATCATCTGGATATGGCTTATGCTGGGATTTAGAAGCGAAATGAAATTGTCGCTCAGAAGAACAAAGAAATTTCTGATAAAGAATCTGAAGACATCAAATTACATAGAAAGCTGGAGAATTTTGAAAATTCATCTGTGGTATTGGATTACTTTAGTGCTAATGCTGATCCTACTAAGAGGTTTGCTGGAATTGGATTTGTTCCTCCACTATTTAATGCAAATTATGTGGTTTAACCAGAAATTATTCATGAAGAGGAAATTGATCCAAAGACGGTGTTGAAAGTAAATCCAGTAACTGTTGAAGATATGATATATGATTCTGATTCGGATGATGAAGTTTTTGATGATAAAAAGGTTGAAGGCATTCCTAAGGAAGTGCAACTTGATGAACCAAAGGTAGTAAAAAATGTTCCCCGTGATAGATGCATTTTAACAGAACCTGATGAGGTGAAAGTTGATCAACCTAAACTTTCCAAAATGTTACAATCAAGTGGTTTTGTTGTTTCTGGTTATCAGAAGAAGAATTTATCAATAGTGACTAAACAAGTTTTTGTTCAAAAGAAGCCAGTCAACTGTTTAGTAAAATCTTCTAAAGATTGTTCATCAGACGGGTCATCAAATTCATGAAAAACTCCTTATATCAGAAATCATCAAGATAGAAGAGTTTGTTTTCACTGTAATGAGGCTGGTCATATTCTGATTCATTGTCCTTATAAGAATATAGACAAATTAAAGAGTGATCCCTCACAAAAACAAGCGGTGGCGATTCTGAAAAGACCAAATGGGGAAAAGCCTACGTCTATTGTTGTAAAGAATATGCCTTGTCAATCATTTGCTAAATCTTCAGGATTTAAGCAACATGATAAGCGTATTTCTAAACCAGTTGTCTTTCAAAAGAAGTTTGAGATTCCACATGTTGGAATTCCAAAAGAGTCTCAACCTAAGGTCAAACTTTCTAGACCACAACGAAGAAGACGTAACAGAAAACTAAAGAAATTTTTGGAAATACCTGAATCTGATAATCATAAATCTATTCATGTTTTTCCAATTCATCATCCTATGTCTTCATTGAGAAGGTCTAATTATGAATCTTATGTTCCAAAGGTTGATGACAATGTTGATTGTGAATTGCTTGAAGTTGTTTATTTTTATCCATCTGGACAACCCAAGACCACAATGGCTTGGGTTCCAATTTCTAACTAATTTTCTTTGTTTATGTAGGGACAACCAAGGAGGACTATCAACAATACGTGGTATGTGGATAGTGGTTGTTCTCGACATATGACAGGGAATATTCGTTTGTTGGAAGATGTTATTAATATTGATGGTGGTTATTTTGCTTTTGCTGGAAATAAAGGCGGGTATATAACTGGTCAGTGTACTTTAAAGAACGAAAAAGTCAAATTTGAGAAAGTGAACTATGTGGAGCAACTTGAACATAATCTTTTAAGTGTATCTCAAGTGTGTGACAAGAAATTTTCATTTCATTTCAATGATTCTGAGTGTTGTATCTTGAAACCGGGCTTTGTGATTCCTGACGAATGGATTCTAATACAGGCTCCGAGGAGAAATGACACATATGTCCTAGACATGAGTGTTGCTACTACTACGAATTCAATTCCTACTTGTCTACTCTTCAAGGCGTCTGAGTCGGATTCTATTTTGTGGCACAAGAAACTTGCTCACGTCAATTACCGGAAAATGAATTATCTCGTGAAGAATGATCTGGTTTTTGGTGTTTCGAAAATGAAGTTTTCAGTTCCTGATGACTGTATTCCTTGCAAGAAGGGGAAACAACACAAGAAGTCCCACAAATCTAAGATAAAGAATTCTATTGTAACTCCTTTGGAGCTACTGCATATGGATTTGTTCGGACCGATTAGTATCAGGAGAATTGGTGGTAAATCTTACTGTCTAGTAGTAACAGATGATTTCTCTAGATTTTCATGGGTTAAGTTCCTTTCTTCTAAAGCCGAAACCACAGAGTTGGTACAATTCTTAATCCTGGGTTTAGAGAATTTGTTCAAACAGAAAGTCAGAAGAATTAGGAGTGACAATGGCAGCGAATTTAAATATAGAAAGATGGGTTTATTCTGTCTTCAAAAGGGAATTCATCATGAATTCAGTGCGCCATATGTACCTCAACAAAATGGTGTTGTTGAATGAAAGAACAGGACTTTGGTTGAAACGGCACGTACGATGCTTGCTGATTCTAAGCTTCCAGTAACTTTTTGGGCTGAGGCTGTGAATACTGTGTGTAACGTTTTGAACAGAGTCTTGACCGTTAAGCGACATGTGACAATCCGGACTTTAGAGTTAACCTCGTTAATAAATTCTGTTAAAAGTTAACCTAAATAACTTACCTAAAACTGCAGGGACTGTTTCTGTCATTTCTTCAAACTCCAACTTCATGGATTAGTTATGTAAATACTCATAAATCAAATCTATTGAGTTTGCAAAGTCAGATTTTTATTCTGTTGACCGTTGAAAGTCAAACAAACTAGTCCTTAACTCTATAGAAACCGCAAGGGCTAATTCTGTCAAACTCTAAAGCTTCATTTCACATGAAACTTCAGGGACTGAATCTGCCAAGTCCCAAAACCCTATTAGCGGACTTCTCAAAGTCAAAATCAAACGATTTTGTTTCCTGTTGACTTTTACAAGTCAAACCCGTATGCATTAGACCCAAATTAGAGATTTGTAACGGAAATTCGTGGGAATTGAAATCGAAACACACGATATCTATCATAAAAGCCCCTCATTAGAGCCTTTACACCGTCATTAATTCGAATTCAAGATCAATTACGAGGAGTGAAGTTGTAACCGTCGACTCATATCATGAATCCATCAAATTCGGCAAATTATCATAGGATTTTCACAAATCGAACTCCCGCACACATTATTCACATCCAACAGAAACAATTCCATACGTCAAATCCATTAGAGAAGTGGCCGGAGTCGACGAGGATCAAAACCGTTGGGAGTCGGAACAAGCTCTAGTCGAACTCAACCAATTCGAGCACCATTTTGGTAATTCTTTACTTCTGTAGTTTCGTTTAAGTGTCTAGAGCAAAAGCCATAAGCTAATTTGATCACAGAACATCTAATCAGTCATGATCCAGATTCTAGGGTTCATACGAAACCCAATTTGGGGCTTTTGATTCTAGACTCGATCAAAATGCAATTAAATCACTTGGTTAGTTTCGCAAGAACCCAACCATTGAAAGCCCTATATTAATTGAATCAAACAACATCAAATGTTTCAAGATCCGGATTCTAGGGTTCTTCATAAAACGATTGGGGGTTTCGACCTTAAACTCAACCTCAATCAAATTGAGTTACATCCTCAGATTCGCAAGGATCGTTTGAGTAAAAGCCCCATTATTCCATCTATTTATAACATCCAATTTTGTCAAATCGATTCCAGTTTTAAAACAAGGGTTTCGGTGTTAACTTGTGTAAATAATCGAATTCAAACTTGTTATTTTTACAATTAAAATCGGTCACAGGTTCGTTTTTAGCCATAAAACAAAACCCCTATGAATCCAAGTTCAATTTTGATCGATTTGGGTGGAATCGGGAGTGGTTTTGGGTCGGTTCGCGCAAGGGGGAAGAACCCACTGGAATCGTTGATTAAAACGATTTAGAACCAGATCCTAATGCGATGACCCTAGCGGGCGGACTGGTTAAGCACTTGTACAAACAGGGAGGAGACCCGGGTTCGAGTCTCCCCCCCTGTTTTGTTTTAATATTTATTTTAAGCATTATTTAATTTAAAAACTTTTTGCTATATTATTATATTTATACATTAAAGTGTTTTAACCCGAAAAACAACTCGTAGGCTCGGGTTTGAATTATTAACTCATGTTTATATATTATTCCCACTTTTATAAATAATATGTTTATGTTATTATCAAATAAAAATAACATGTTTACATTATTATCAAACCGTAACATCGTACTAAATAATTTATTCGTATTATTTTCAACCCGTGGCTAATGTTATTAAATAATATGTATTTATATTATTTCGTACCATTTTATACCTCGTGTGACGTTTTAAATTATTTAATAATATAATCGTTATATTATTTACTCACGTTTATACATTCGATTAAAAATAATATATTTATTATTTTTCCATGCAAATGATTATTTGTTTAAATCCTTCGAACCTAAAAATAATATACTAAATTATATTATCTTTCTAACTGTTGTAAACGACCCAATCGTGCGAAGTTGTGTATTTATTTACTTACTATCCGTTATTAACGTTCGACACGTAACGCTTTTTCCTTAATGATTTTATTAAGAAATTTATCTAATTCCGTAGACACGTTCTTATACTCTTTAATCCTTAGAATACGTTAAGACGTTCAATCTTTCGTGTCGTCGTCACAAATCCCAATGCATCCCTAACTGTTATATTTGTATCTCTCGGGCATACGTAAGCCGTGCAGGCTAACACTCGTGTACCAAGTCTCTTATTTGTGTGATGCTACTTCCTACGCAACGCAGGTGAGTTTCACGGCCCCTTTTACTGTTTTTATTTGGGGGTGAAAACATGTCACAACCTTTTTGCTTTATTGTAATTCATATAATATCACTGTTGAGGCTAAGCGTAACACACTATCATGAAAAGTCCTCACACACATCGGACCGTTAATATGGTATGAACGAGGTAATTTTGGTAGTACTACTGGGTTTGACAAACCCCACCCGCGTTAGTCGCGCTAACTCGATTGGAGGTCGAACGGGTGTTATGTTGACCTTAACACATTAGTCAGAGTTGATAGACCTGGCTGGAGGCAAACAAACAAACACACTGTCAGTTTCAGTTGCGAGCGCTTTAGCAAAACATGAATATAGGCATGCATCCTATTTATATATATATTGAATGTACATAATCCGTAAACGCTTTACTTTAAATGATTGAAACCTGTGAACTCACCAACCTAGTGTTGACTCGTTTTCTTACATGTTTTCTCAGGTTGCCACACAGGATCACGTTAAGTCATGCATGTGTCTTGGATTCCAATTGAAATAATTATCTATTGAATAATATTTATGTTTTGTTTGTAATTGGACTTGGGCGCGTTGTTTTGCGCATTTACTTTCGTTTAACGCTTCCGCATATACACTCTGAACCTTGATCTTTTATGTTATTACATTTCAAGTCCCATATAGTGTCGTTTGAAGTAACTGATGTCTGAGATCCTGGTTTGTCACCTTCCAAAACGGTAAAACTCCGTTAGTGGAATTGGGGAGTGTGACAGATTGGTATCAAAGCCAGGTTATAGAGAACTAGGACTGCATTCTAGACTATAGCCACACACATTAGTTACTTGGCATAGACACTCGACGTAGATACTTACTCCTTATGTTTTAGGAATTATGTCTACACCACCATCTTCACCACCTACCAATCAGGAACATGACATTCCTGCCATTGCATCACTGGAGCCCAAGAGGCGTAGGCTTGAGCCCATTGATAACTCTATTGTGTATGGAGAGCCCATGCATATCCGGAATGGGAGTGACTGGGATTGGTACCCCGGTTTACTAAGCAAATGGGTTAGATAGGAACGAGTTCCATCACCGTACTTTGGAGCTTCATCATCATCAGGACCACGTTTACCAGTGCTACCTTGTCACTTGGAGCAAGCCTTTGCAGCATTTGTAGCAACTATGGATCGAAAGATCCGGAATATGAGAGACGCAGCAGGAGCGATCACAGGTCTGTTAAGAGGAGAGAAACAAACGGATCATAGGATAGATCTGCTAGTAGCAGAACTGGCAGGCACTGACCGCTTACATAATGCATTAGTGGTTGAGGTAAGGGCGTTGCAGGCTAGAGTGAATGTACTCGAGGAGGCTGAGGTAGAATCTCAGGAAAGAATTGGAGAGGTAGAGATACAACTTACAGCAGCTTTAGAGCCAGCTGAAGTACCCGATTTTGAGCCTGTAGATGAGCCCGAGGAAGTAGAGGAGGATGATGATGAGTCAGTCATCTCATCCGTCGGCAGTGGAGCTTGATATTCCATTCTATTCTATCTTATCTTATTTTGTCATTTCTTTATGTTTCAAATAAAAACCTAAATGGGTAAGGATGTTCCCATTCCAATAAAATCTTAGTGAACTGTTTGAGTTGAACTATTTATTCTATGGCCTTATGATTTAAGTTAGCCTTGTACTAAAATCATAAACCTGCATGTCTTTACACATCTCCTTCTGTTTGCTTACACTTGAGTGATGTCAATATGCGATGTATTTACTCATTTCTTGTGTTTGTGAATATGAAGAATCATGGCCGGACGTGGACGTGGCGGTCGCAACGGTGGTCGTGGAAATATAAACCTGACACCAGCCGAACTGGCTGCGTTAATTAATGACAGTGTTGCTGAAGCCTTAGCAGCACATATTGCAGGTAAACATGTTAACCGTTAACCCTAGACAACCAACTGTACACATTTATTCCACTCTTTCCTAAACCTAACCTACTCTTTCCAATCCAGGGCAAGCGAACCATCCATAGAACAATCAGCATGTTTGTACCTTCAAGACATTTTTGGACTGCAAGCCCCTCACATTCAGTGGAGCTGAGGGAGTTGTCGGATTACTCCGATGGTTTGAAAAGATTGAATCTGTGTTCTCCATGTGTAACTGCCCTGTGGCCGACCGAGTCAAATTTGCATTGGGAACTCTAGAGGGTCCTGCAATCACATGGTGGAATGCACAGGCCCAGATGCTAGGTCTGGACATGGCCAATGCATCACCATGGGAAGACTTCAAGATCCCGATGAAGGAAGAGTACTGTCCCAGGGATGAAATTCAAAAACTCGAGGGAGAATTCTGGAATCTGAAAATGGAGGGTTCTGAAATAGAACTCTACACCACTCGCTCGCATGAGCTAGCGGGGATGTGTCCTCACATGGTCACACCACCCTACATGCAGATAGAAATGTTCATCAGTGGATTAGTACCACAAATCCAGAGCATGGTTACTTCATCCAGCCCCACTACCATTCAACAAGCCATCCGTCTTGCTCATAAACTGACGGACCAAGCCGTTACCCAAGGGACACTACCTCCCAGGAAGTCAGCATCCAAGTCTACTGACAACAACAAGAGGAAGTTTGACAGTAGCAATAACAACAAGGGATTTCAGCCAAATCAACCACAGCAACAACAACATCGTAGGTTTGAACCCATGAAGAACTTCAACCAGTCGACCTCTTCGGGTCAGCATCAAAGTGGTTATATTGGGAGACACCCCAGGTGTAACAAATGTAATTACCACCACCTCGGTTCTTGTGACAAAAACCGTTGCCAGCGGTGTGGCAAGGTGGGCCATGCTGCCAAACACTGCAGAGGGGATTTACAAGCCAAGCAGCCCTTCCAACAACGGGGTTTTACCAAAGGTTGTTTTGAATGTGGAAAAGAGGGACACTTTCGAAAGGATTGTCCACAATTAAAGAAGGATGACATCGACAACAACAACAACCACCAAAGCAATAATAACAACCAGGGCAATAATGCAGGGAATGGTGCAAAGGGGTGAGCCTTTGTGCTAGGATCCGGAAAAGCTCGTTATGACCACAACGTGGTTACTGGTAAATTCCTTATTAAACAACTATTTTGCTTCTATACTATTTGACACTGATCCTGATAGGAATTCCATGACTAATAAACTTAGCAACCTATTAAGAAAAACCCCAACCCTGTTAGAAGACAGATACACCATAGAAATAACCAACGGAAAAATAATAGAAGCAACCCATGATCTTAAGGGTTGTAAACTCAAACTGACTAGTCACAAATTTGACTTCGATCTCATGCCGGTCACACTCGGTAGTTTCGACATGATTGTCGGAATGGACTGATTATCTAAGAACCAAGCTGAGATTATCTGTCGTTAGAAAATCGTTCGCCTTCCTCTTCCTAATGGAGAAACTCTCTCCGTCCAAGGCGAAAGGAGTGGTACTGTTATAGGCATCATATCCTTCATGAAGACACAAATAATAGTCACACTTACCTCTAGTGGAGTCCTCCTACATTAATAGTTATCACACTATCATCAAGGCGGCACCATTCGAGGCATTGTGCGGACGTAAATGCCGACCTCCTATTTGTTGGGCTGAAGTTGGGGATAGTCAACTTACAGGTCCCGAACTTATATTCGAAACATCTGAAAAGATCGTCCAAATCCAAAACCGTATGGCGGCAGCTCGTGATCGTTAAAAGAGCTACAAAACCATAAGCGTCGTAAACCATTAGAATTTCAAATAGGCAACATGTTTCTATTCAAAGTCTCACCTTGAAAAGGTGTAATTCGCTTCGGAAAATGAGGCAAACTGAACTCTCGTTATGATGGACCGTTCAAGATAGTTAAGAGAATTGGCCCAGTAGTGTATCAGCTGGACCTACCTGAAGGACTTAGTGGTGTACACGATGTCTTTCATGTCTCGAACTTGAAGAAATGTCAAGCAGACGAAACACTCGTAGTTCCTCTTGAGGAACTACAAACCGATGAACAATTGCGGTTCGTTGAAGAACCGATAACAATCATGGATAGGGAAATCAAAACGTTAAAACACAGTAAAATTCCTATTGTCAGAGTTCGTTGGAACTCTAAACGCGGACCGAAATTCACGTGGGAGCGCGAGGAACAGGTGAAACGTAAGTATCCACATCTGTTCAAGCAATCCACTTCAAACTCTTAAAGTACTATCCTAATTTTCGGGACGAAAATTCTTTCAACTAAGGGACGATGTGACACCTCTGAAATTTTTTTATTTTATTATTTTAATTTTCGGGATGAAAATTCTTTCAACTAGGGGATGATGTGACAATCCGGACTTTAGAGTTAACCTCGTTACTAAATTCTGTTAAAAGTTAACCTAAATAACTTACATAAAACTGCAGGGACTGTTTCTGTCATTTCTTCAAACTCCAACTTCATGGATTAGTTATGTAAATACTCATAAATCAAATCTATTGAATTTGCAAAGTCAGATTTTTATTCTGTTGCCCGTTGAAAGTCAAACAAACTAGTCCTTAACTCTATACAAACCGCAAGGGCTAATTCTGTCAAACTCTAAAGCATCAATTCACATGAAACTTCAGGGACTGAATCTGCCAAGTCCCAAAACCCTATTAGCGGACTTCTCAAAGTCAAAATCAAACGATTTTGTTTCCTGTTGACTTTTACAAGTCAAACCCGTATGCATTAGACCCAAATTAGAGATTTGTAACGGAAATTCATGGGAATTGAAATCGAAACACACGATCTCTATCATAAACGCCCCTCATTAGAGCCTTTACACCGTCATTGATTTGAATTCAAGATCAATTACGAGGAGTGAATTTGTAACCGTCGACTCATATCATGAATCCATCAAATTCGGCAAATTATCATAGGATTTTCACAAATCGAACTCTCGCACACATTATTCACATCCAACAGAAACAATTCCATACGTCAAATCCATCAGAGAAGTGGCCGGAGTCGACGAGGATCAAAACCGTTGGGAGTCGGAACAAGCTCTAGTCGAACTCAACCAATTCGAGCACCATTTTGGTAATTCTTTACTTCTGTAGTTTCGTTTAAGTGCCTAGAGCAAAAGACATAAGCTAATTTGATCACAGAACATCTAATCAGTCATGATCCAGATTCTAGGGTTCATACGAAGCCCAATTTGGGACTTTTGATTCTAGACTCGATCAAAATTCAATTAAATCACTTGGTTAGTTTCGCAAAAACCCAACCATTGAAAGCCCTATATTAATTGAATCAAACAACATCAAATGTTTCAAGATCCGGATTCTAGGGTTCTTCATAAAACGATTGGGGGTTTCGACCTTAAACTCAACCACAATCAAATTGAGTTACATCCTCAGATTCGCAAGGATCGTTTTAAAACAAGGGTTTCAGTGTTAACTTGTGTAAATAATCGAATTCAAACTTGTTATTTTTACAATTAAAATCGGTCACAGGTTCGTTTTTAGCCATTAAACAAAACCCCTATGAATCCAAGATCAATCGTGATCGATTTGGGTGGAATCGGGAGTGGTTTTGGGTCGGTTCGCGCAAGGGGGAAGAACACACTGGAATCATTGATTAAAACGATTTAGAACCAGATCCTAATGCGATGACCCTAGCGGGCGGACTGGTTAAGCACTTGTACAAACAGGGAGGAGACCCGGGTTCGAGTCTCCCCCCTGTTTTGTTTTAATATTTATTTTAAGCATTATTTAATTTAAAAACTTTTTCCTACATTATTATATTTATACATTAAAGTGTTTTAACCCGGAAAACAACCCGTAGGCTCGGGTTTGAATTATTAACTCATGTTTATATATTATTCCCACTTTTATAAATAATATGTTTATGTTATTATCAAATAAAAATAACATGTTTACATTATTATCAAACCGTAACATCGTATTAAATAATATATTCGTATTATTTTCAACCCGTGGCTAATGTTATTAAATAATATGTATTTATATTATTTCGTACCATTTTATACCTCGTGTGACGTTTTAAATTATTTAATAATATAATCGTTATATTATTTACTCACGTTTATACATTCGATTAAAAATAATATATTTATTATTTTTCCATGCAAATGATTGTTTGTTTAAATCCTTCGAACCTAAAAATAATATACTAAATTATATTATCTTTCTAACTGTTGTAAACGACCCAATCGTGCGAAGTTATGTATTAGTTACTTACTATCCGTTATTAACGTTCGACACGTAACGCTTTTTCCTTAATGATTTTATTAAGAAATTTATTTAATTCCGTAGACACGTTCGTATACTCTTTAATCCTTAGAATACGTTAAGACGTTCAATCTTCCGTGTCGT
Organism: Smallanthus sonchifolius; assembly: GCA_023525975.1. Lineage (NCBI taxonomy): Eukaryota > Viridiplantae > Streptophyta > Magnoliopsida > Asterales > Asteraceae > Smallanthus > Smallanthus sonchifolius. The sequence goes on along the minus strand of CM042022.1, from coordinate 55,980,518 downwards.
CGTCACAAATCCCAATGCATCCCTAACTGTTATATTTGTATCTCTAGGGCATACGTAAGCCGTGCAGGCTAACACTCGTGTACCAAATCTCTTATTTGTGTGATACTACCTCCTACGCAACGCAGGTGAGTTTCACGGCCCCTTTTACTGTTTTTATTTGGGGGAGAAAACATGTCACAACCTTTTTGGTATGAACGAGGTAATTTTGGTAGTACTACTGGGTTTAACAAACCCCACCCGCGTTAGTCGCGCTAACTCGATTGGAGGTCGAACGGGTGTTATATTGACCTTAACACATTAGTCAGAGTTGATAGATGTAACATTCCTGATTTTTCGACCCTATTCTAATTTATTTTAATAACAATACAATGCTAGATCCTATACTTGTTCAAACCTACGCCTCATTAAATTGTTAGCCGATCATATTTTAATTCAAAGTTTTAGAACTCAAATCACATGGTAACACCTCCTAGAGTTAACTCAGTTAGTCATCCCGTTAGGTGTTCTGTTAAATCCTAACCAAGCTAATTCTGTCAAAGCTGAAGTTGCATGGGCTGATTTTATAAATAACCAGAAACCCTAGTAGGCACGGTCGCGCCTCATGTTGACACGGTCGCGCCTCGTCTGGCACGGTCGCGTCTATTATTGGCACGGTCGCGCCTCATCTTGGCACGGTCGCGCCTTGTTTTGGCACGGTCGCGCCTCATGTCTGAGAAAACGTAACTGCAGCTTTAATCGCCCGATCGTTGGTTTCCCGTAACCGATTTCCACTTAATATCTCTTAACAAAACAATTACAATGTCATTTTACAACCAATAGTGCCAGAAATCCGATTAGTCTCAGAAAAATAAACCTCCCTCCGTTTGAACCGAGATTCTTATATTCTGAAGTGAAGTTTCCTCAATCCATTGCACCATCGATCCTCATTGAAACTCGCGAGTACACTGGTTTAGCCGGAATTGCAGCAGGAGACGCCGGAGACCAAATTCGTCACGCCGGAACTCCTTCCTACCGTAAGCTACCAATCCATCATCGTACATGGTAATTGAAATCTTCTAAACCTTATATTTATTCTCTAGATCAATAGCCCCAATCTAATTTGGGCATTCAATATCAAAATCTACTCGAACCAGAAACCATATTTTCATTCAAAATAGTTTAATCGAATCCGGTCCTAAACATGTTTTAAACGTAATTAATCTACACCAAAAGACTTTTAATGACCTTGTGAATGAAAGCCCTATCAATTCTGACACCATCAATATAAGGATCAATCAATTCGTTTATGTTTTGAAAGAGACACGGTCGCGCTAATCATCTAGCGCGGTCGTGCCTCGGGAAACGCGGTCGTGCCTCCTTCTCAGACCCAGTCATGCTCGTTGGCTAGACTTGGTCGTGGCCCTGAAGCATAGACACGGTCGTGCCTAGTGATTTGTCTAGCTATGTCCTATGTTGATCAACACAGTCGCGCCCTGACTAGCGCGGTCGCACCCGTGGCACGAGCACGATAGTGCCTTGTCTAGGCACGGTAGTGTGTGTTCACAGAATCCTTAAAATTTCTATATTTTTAAACAATTAGTATTTCAAGTTAATTTTCAAAATAAAAATAGTTGAATTTATAAAAATGCGTATTATCTTTATTTAAAAGATCAAGTATTTAATCTTAAAATAAATGAAAATTATTTAATTAAAGTTTCAACCTTTAAATTATAAACCCTACACTTAAATAATATTTTAATGTATAAGTTACATTTTATAAATAGATGAATAAGGTAATAATTATTTATTTGATTTATAATTAAACAAAAACATTTATTTAGTTATACTTAATTACATCTAATACTTACATTATTCTTATAAACAATAATTAATTAATTTACTTATTTAATTATTCCAAACTCAAACCTTATTCAAAATGTTGTAAAAATATTAATTTCAAATCTTCCGTTTTATACAATACTTCCAAGTACCAATCACTAACTTTATCCAATTCAACCTTAGACTTAGACTTAGACTATTGTGCATTATTAATGCAATATACATTACACTCTAGGTTAACGTTGTGCGATACAAGGATCACATTACTTTCTAGTATCTCGTTTTAGCTACGCCTTCGAATCAAGGGAGTATACATAGCCCCTTTTACTCTTTTACATTTTTGGGGTGAAACATGAACATTATTCAAATTACATGTTTATATTTACACAAACAACACAAGAACAAATCCTATTTACATTCATGTGTGCAATTTGAGCTTTATGCCCGAGTGCTAGGTGTGCTAACCTTTGTATGCGATTATGTGCAATCATTAACTATTCAAGCCGACGGTTTTCAATGATATATCTATTGAGTCTGACAACCCACCCAGGTGCGCGGTGATTGAAACCGACAACACAATTTTTGCATGCTAGTTACAAAGGTTTGATTGTACTTGGTTACACAATAGCTGCTCCCCATAAACGCCTTATTTATCATGTTATGTAAAGGATTTGGTTTACAAATTATATGCTACCTATATACAAACCTGTGTTATACTCACCAACTTTTTAGTTGACCTTATTTTATTCATGTTTCAGGTGCTTTCATATGAGTTTGATTAAGACATGCTACACATAGGCTTTGGACCTAGTTAATCTTAATTCAAAAACAAATTGTATTTCATTATGTACTTTGAATTTGATTCATGTTTGTTTGAATGGAAATGGATTTAACATATTACAATTTAGTCAACCTTGAACTCATGAACAGTCTACATGTCCCGCCCCGATGATTCCGCCGTCGGTTGGGGTGTGACAGATTGGTATCAGAGTCTTGGTTATAGGGAACTAGGTTATTAGACACCTTTGACCTAGACTATAACTTTAGGACATCCATACAATGCCATACTACTACATGTTACATTATTAATTTCTGTGTGATTATTTTTACATGCTATCTTAAGTATTTACACTACATGATACAATACATAATGATTTATGTGTCACACTACTTGATAACTCTTGTGCTTACACCCATTACTACCTACATGCTATATGATTATCCTCATATGTGAATATTTTTACATTGTTATACTATATGACTACATCACATGATACAATACCCAATAGTTTATGTGTCACGTTACCTGCCCACTTTCCCTTCTATTAATAGCTACCTACTTAAATTATTTAAAACACTATCCTAAGTTTAACACACACACATACAAACCAAATTATTCATACACATTTGGACTCCCATACATGATACCATCACCTTTATGAACAAAGACTTAAACTATTGGGACTAATTCCCACCAATAATAAACTAAGAAGCCCATCTATTCCCCAAGAAGAAGAAATGCTGGAGCATGATCCCAACTATTGGGACTAAGCCCGCTGAAATGCATAAACCTTACCTTTGGGCCTCAAAGACCAGTCCACAACAATTCTCATCATGACCATGATCCCAACAATGGTATTATTAAATACATGATGGCTGGAAGAGTGTGTAGACCCATGAGGAATTCTGGCTAAGGAAAGATAGGGTACTTAAGTGTGTCTTATTGACCCACCCCTCTTTCCTGGGAATCCTCCTCAGGGATACATTACTTATAGGTCAAGTGTACTCCTAAAATACTATTGTGAAGACTCGGCGTTATGACTAGTCAAACTCTAAACCTATGAGAACTCCTATGTTTGACACTCAGTATTTATTTATCGCTTACAACTTTTTCATTGTTTTTCTGCTAGACATGGACTCCTACCCTCCTCCCTCCCCGGTTTACCATCCTGGATCAGAATCTGATTGGGAAGAAGACACTGAGACACCCGTGTACCGGTCACCAACACCCCCAGCTACTAGGCCAAGGTTTGATGCAAGGGCGGACTGGATTAGGAACACCGACCCGAGACTTCAAACACCTGGATCTCCCGTACCCAGAAACCCGTATCAAACACCTCGCCTCCACAATCAATTACCACCCCCACTAAGAGACCCATATCTAATGCCCGATCCGTACCATCCTAACCCTTGGGTAAGGCATACCATGGAACCCACTGGTGTTATGGGGATTCCAACCAATGACCTCCACCAATATGTAAGAACTTCAGAATTTGAGAGACATAGGATAGAGCAAGGAGTAATGCATGACTTGCAAGGACAAAGGATGGATAGCCTAGCAAACCAATTAGGGTACCAAAAGGAGTTAATCTCCATCCTCGAAAAAGAAATGCTGGAGCATCGCACGGAGGCAGCTAGAGCTGAAGCCAGATCGACTACCCGAGTGACTATAGCAGTGCTCATCTTGGTGATCATCTTCTTCCTAGTGGAAAACTACCAAAGACGTTAATCAAAGATTTCTAGTTATTATCTTTAAATTTTTTTAAGGACCATTTCCCTATGTTTTGAATAATGTTTAACATTTCAACCTTTAATCGATTTCATATGTTTCAACTCTATAGTTATTGTTCATTGATTTGACCCGTGGAGCGTAAATTACACCCGTTATATTTCCATCAAATTTTCTCAAGTATCACCTTATTCATTCAAATACGACTTAGTACACTACCAACAATCTCATTCATAAACCAATCATCCTATTTTATGATTTAAACAAAAACTTCGTTACCTTGTTTAATCAAAATGTTTATCAAATTTTTAGATAATATCAAAAACATAAATTTTCCATAAAACTTTTTCACCTGATAAGGAAAGTTAACACAACCAATTTTATAAAAAATATTATTATTTTTTTTTAATGATAAATAATTATGATTTTTCCTCATTAAAGTAAATATTTCTAAACTTTGGTTAAATTAATATGCTCCTACTTGTTTAGCCAATAGTTGAAAATTTAAATTAAAAATATTTTCTCATAAATTGCATATTCATTTAAAATATGCGATTCAATGATTTCACAACTTTATATATCTACAACCAAAAACAATTTCCCACTTTCTATGTTCAAACAAAGACCCGTATTTGTAAACACAAATTCCAGAATATTTCCAAAACCTCCTCGTTACCTTTCACTCGACGCTTCAAGAGACGATCCGTATCGCGTAAACGTTAACCTTTTCCACCAACCTCAATGAGATTTGAGGACTTGAACCTAACTACCACATTATGCAAGAACGCCAAACAACACGTTTGTCCGCAGCACTCGATCACATGCAAGACACGTTAGTACACATCGCACGCGAAGTTCAATACTCATGTATACACGTTCACAATATATTCAACGCAATCTCATGGTACATGAAACTCAATTATCCTCAAAATATCCAATTCTACACAAACTACATAATACATGAAACTAGTTTGCCTACAAATCACAATTTGCTCGATTGATCACGTAATGCACGAAATATGTTTACTTGCAATACATATGCTACTGGATTGAGCACATGATACACGACACTTAGTTGTTTGCAATATATGTTATACATAAAAATTGCTTCATTGATACATAATTCTAGATTGACCACACTATACATGAAACTCATTTGGTTACAAAGCACTTTATACTAAACGGTGTACATTATACAAAATACATGATGCTAAGTTGCTAACACTATACATGAGATCCATTTCCTACAATACACATAATACTATGTTGTATACATTACACATTAGAGCTTTTTGATTTACAAAATACAAGACGCTAAATTATTTACGCTATATATGAGACCTATTTGATTACAAACTACGTGACACTAGATCATACATGAGACTTGTGTGCTTACTATATACTCGAAACAAAATTTGCTTACAATTATTGCATTGGATTGATTACATTATACACAAGACATGGTCATGCACTTTGTACACCAAAGTTGAAGAGCATAATACATTGAAACGACTCGGGGTTTTGACGTATTCTTGTTCAAACACTAGCAAACTAAGAAACTTTAAGTGTTACTACTTTACTACTCTTTAGTTGCGAACTGACCTGATTAGGGACATAGTTACTTGTTAACGACTTTTTATGTGTAAACAATAGACGTGATCATAGTGAAATTGTGCCCCCTTACCCACACATAACGAAACAATCTATACGGACCATACGATGATTTGAATAATTACGGGTGCACACGAAATTATGAAAATCAACGCATGGAAACTATAGTGAAATTTTGTCGTGTGTTGTGACCTAAAACTTATCATGATGTGAAACAACGAAACGGATGTAATGTGACGAGGGCATGGTGGATACGCCGATGGTACTTCCTATATATAAGTGTCCTATCATATTATCAGGAGTAGCGTTGTTCGTGTCATATTATCAGGAGTAGCGTTGTTCGTGTCACGTGAAGTTTTGACCCAGACCAATGTTTATGAAATCTTTTACCCACTAACAATTTTGAGCACGTTAGACTACATATTACACAAACTCAAAATTTCAAAATCTCATCAAATTTGTTCCAAGTAATACATCTTACATTTAGAATTCAAATTACTATTTGACAATCTTCTCCTTAAGTCCATTTCAAAAACTAAATTCATTGTCATCATTCATATTCAACCTTGATGATCAGGCCTAAGCCATGTCCAACAATCAAAGCTCACCGAGAACCCAAACTCCCACCTCTTTCTTGATTTAGTAGTCTCCATTAGTTAAATTTTGGGACGAAATTCCATTAACATGGGGAGACTGCAACATTCCTGATTTTCCGACCCTATTCTAACTTATTTTAATAACAATACAATGCTAGCCCTATACTTGTTCAAACCTACGCCTCATTAAATTGTTAGCCGATCATATTTTAATTCAAAGTTTTAGAACTCAAATCACATGGTAACACCTCCTAGAGTTAACTCAGTTAGTAATCCCGTTAGGTGTTCTGTTAAATCCTAACCAAGCTAATTCTGTCAAAGCTGAAGTTGCAAGGGCTGATTTTGTAAATAACCAGAAACCCTAGTAGGCACGGTCGCGCCTCGTCTGGCACGGTAGCGTCTATTATTGGCACGGTCGCGCCTCATCTTGGCACGGTCGCGCCTTGTTTTGGCACGGTCGCGCCTCATGTCTGAGAAAACGTAACTGCAGCTTTAATCGCCCGATCGTTGGTTTCCCGTAACCGATTTCCACTTAATATCTCTTAACAAAACAATTACACTGTCCTTTTACAACCAATAGTCCCAGAAATCCGATTAGTCTCAGAAAAATAAACCTCCCTCCGTTTGAACCGAGATTCTTATATTCTGAAGTGAAGTTTCCTCAATCCATTGCACCATCGATCCTCGTTGAAACTCGCGAGTACACTGGTTTAGCCGGAATTGCAGCAGGAGACGCCGGAGACCAAATTCGTCACGCCGGAACTCCTTCCTACCGTAAGCTACCAATCCATCATCGTACAGGGTAATTGAAATCTTCTAAACCTTATATTTATTCTCTAGATCAATAGCCCCAATCTAATTTGGGCATTCAATATCAAAATCTACTCGAACCAGAAACCATATTTTCATTCAAAATAGTTTAATCGAATCCGGTCCTAAACATGTTTTAAACACAATTAATCTACACCAAAAGACTTTTAATGACCTTGTGAATGAAAGCCCTATCAATTCTGACACCATCAATATAAGGATCAATCAATTCGTTTATGTTTTGAAAGAGACACGGTCGCGCTAATCATCTAGCGCGGTCGTGCCTCGGGAGACGCGGTCGTGGCGACTTCCAGCGCGGTCGTGCCTCCTGCTCAGACCCAGTCATGCTCGTTGGCTAGACTTGGTCGTGCCCCTGAAGCATAGACACGGTCGTGCCTGTACAAGGCACGGTCGTGCCTAGTGATTTGTCTAGCTATGTCCTCTGTTGATCAACACAGTCGCGCCCTGACTAGCGCGGTCGCGCCCGTGGCCCGAGCATGATTGTGCCTTGTCTAGGCACGGTCGTGTGTGTTCACAGAATCCTTAAAATTTCTATATTTTTAAACAATTAGTATTTCAAGTTAATTTTCAAAATAAAAATAGTTGAATTTATAAAAATGCGTATTATCTTTATTTAAAAGATCAAGTATTTAATCTTAAAATAAACGGAAATTATTTAATTAAAGTTTCAACCTTTAAATTATAAACCCTACACTTAAATAATATTTTAATGTATAAGTTACATTTTATAAATAGATGAATAAGTTAATAATTATTTATTTGATTTATAATTAAACAAAAACATTTATTTAGTTATACTTAATTACATCTAATACTTACATTATTCTTATAAACAATAATTAATTAATTTACTTATTTAATTATTCCAAACTAAAACCTTTTATCAAAATGTTGTAAAAATATTCATTTCAAATCTTCCGTTTTATACAATACTTCCAAGTACCAATCACTAACTTTATCCAATTCAACCTTAGACTTAGACTTAGACTATTTTGCATTATTAATGCAATATACATTACACTCTAGGTTAACGTTGTGCGATACAAGGATCACATTACTTTCTAGTATCTCGTGTTAGCTACGCCTTCGAATCAAGTGAGTATACATAGCCCCTTTTACTCTTTTACATTTTTGGGATGAAACATGAACATTATTCAAATTACATGTTTACATTTACACAAACAACACAAGTACAAATCATATTTACATTCATGTGTGCAACTTGAGCTTTATGCCCGAGTGCTAGGTGTGCTAACCTTTGTATGAGATTATGTGCAATCATTAACTATTCAAGCCGACGGTTTTCAATGATAGATCTATTGAGTCTGACAAACCCACCCAGGTGCGCGGTGATTGAAACCGACAACACAATTTTTGCATGCTAGTTACAAAGGTTTGATTGTACTTGGTTACACAATAGCTGCTCCCCATAAACGCCTTATTTATCATGTTATGTAAAGGATTTGGTTTACAAATTATATGCTACCTATATACAAACCTGTGTTATACTCACCAACTTTTTAGTTGACCTTATTTTATTCATGCTTCAGGTGCTTTCATATGAGTTTGATCAAGACATGCTACACATAGGCTTTGGACCTAGTTAATCTTAATTCAAAAACAAATTGTATTTCATTATGTACTTTGAATTTGATTCATGTTTGTTTGAATGGAAATGGATTTAACATATTACAATTTAGTCAACCTTGAGCTCATGAACAGTCTACATGTCCCGCCCTGATGATTTCGCCGTCGGTTGGGGGGTGACAATAGACCTGGCTGGAGGCAAACAAACAAACACACTGTCAGTTTCGCTTGCGAGCGCTTTAGCAAAACATGAATATAGGCATGCAACCTATTGATATATATATATTGAATGTACATAATCCGTAAACGCTTTACTTTAAATGATTGAAACCTGTGAACTCACCAACCTAGTGTTGACTCGTTTTCTTACATGTTTTCTCAGGTTAGCACACAGGATCACGTTAAGTCATGCATGTGTCTTGGACTCCAATTGAAATAATTATCTATTGAATAATATTTATGTTTTGTTTGTAATTGGACTTGGGCGCGTTGTTTTGCGCATTTACTTTCGTTTAACGCTTCCGCATATACACTTTGAACCTTGATCTTTTATGTTATTACATTTCAAGTCCCATATAGTGTCGTTTGAAGTAACTGATGTCTGAGATCCTTGTTTGTCACCTTCCAAACCGGTAAAACTCCGTTAGTGGAATTTGGGGGTGTTACACGACACAACAAGACATGCTATGCGTTGCTTAATAATCGTAAGCCGAGTCTGAAATATTTACTACCTTTTGGTAATCCATGCACCCTGCTGAAAGTTAGAGATGTCCCAACCAAGTTCAGTGCTAAGGCTATTGAAGGGATCTTTCTGGGGTATGTTGCAAATTCTACTACCAAGAGGGTTTATAACAAAGAGACTCGCCAGGTTGAAGAATGGTTTCATATTGACTGTTCTAATCGGTCTGGCGATTGGACCAGACTGGGCTTTTCATTATGAGAATTTATTCAAGTCTTTTCATTTACCTTCTGATATTTCTCTTGAGGAAGCTGCTGTATTATATGATTCATGTCAGGATGCACAGAATAGTGGTTTTCTACCGACTGTGGTTCCACAATCATCTGTTCCTTCTACATCTGCTCCAGATCCTAATGCTGCTTCGTGTTCGGGAACACAAGAGTCTGATAGTGAAGATGAAAATGTTATTTTTCAAGATTCTTCTGCTGATCCTTTGATAGTTGATGAACCTTCTAATTTGTCACAGGCTCAGGGGGAGATTCCTACAAATCTATACTAGGCTTGAAGATATACGGCTGTTTCTTGCTTTTGCTTCATACAAAGGGTTTAAGGTGTTTCAATTAGATGTAAAAAGTGCTTTCTTATATGGTAATGTCAAGGAGGAAGTTTATGCGTGTCAGCCGCCGGGGTTTGAAGATCCAATTAATCCGTCTAAAGTTTTCAAGCTTGATAAAGCTCTCTATGGTCTTCATCAAGCTCCTCGAGCGTGGTATGAACTTTTGGAAAATGATTTTGTTCGTGGACATATTGACTCGACTTTATTCATTAAGAAAGCAGGGGGAGAATACTTACTGGTATAGATATATGTAGATGATATTATTTTTGGCTCTACAAATGAAGGGTTGTGCAAAGAGTTTGAGAGTAGTATGAAATCGAAGTTTGAGATGTCAGCTATGGGAGAGTTATCATTTTTCCTAGGTCTTCAAGTTAATAAGAAGGAAGATGGTTTCTTTATTCATCAGTCCAAGTATGTAAAGGACATCTTGAGCCGGTTCAAGATGGAGGACTGTACCCCATATGATACTCTGATTCCGGTCAATCATAAATTGAATTCTGACCCGGATGGAAAAGAAGTTGATTGCCGACTATACCGTGCAATGATTGGATCTCTCATGTACTTAACTGCTTCAAGGCCAGACATAATGTTCACTGTGTGTATTTGTTTCAGGTTCCAAGCAAAGCCAAAAGAGTCTCATTTGATTGCAGTAAAGAGAATATTTTGGTATCTGAAAGGAAAACAAAGATTGGGACTATCGTTTCCACGTGGTTCTAACTTTGAATTCAATGCATATACTGATTCTGATTTTGGAGGTTGTTGTTTGGACAGGAAATCTACTACAGGTGGTTGCTAGTTCTTGGATAATCGTCTGGTTTCCTGGCAATGCAAAAAGCAAACTACGGTCTCCATTTCAACATGTGAAGCAGAATACATTGCTGCTGCAAGTTGTTGTTCATAGATCTTGTGGATCCAACAGCAATTAAGTGACTATGGTTTAAATTTTACATGAACCTCCATGTTTATTGATAATAATGCTACATGAACCCCCATGTTTATTGATAGTAAGCTTGCCACCAATGAAATTCTCATACGCAAGCATACAAGATGAGAATAGTGCTACATGATCTTCAACTATTCTGGCTATAGCTGAGTGGTTAGCTGAAGACGTAGTAGGAGGATTTCTTGAGGTATTTTGATGATGAGACCCCAACCCTGATCCTGAAGCATAGCAAGCATGACCACCACACCCAGTTGAGTGGTCTTCTTCAGTAGGATTTCCAGTGAAGAGGGCAATTCCAGAGCCCGATGACTTCGATGTAGAAGTCGTCCCATGATACATAGAAGGGTCTTGTATCTATGGTCTTCCAGAGCTCTCCTTTCTTCTTAGGTTCATGTCATGAGCTTGAACCTTTCCTATTGCCTCCTCTACTGTCAACTCATAGAATTTAGGATTTTCCCTTATCAGGGTTATATACATCTCAAATTTGGGTGGTAAATCATCCAAAAACTTTTCCACCATCTCTTCAGCTGGATACTTGAGCTCAAAAGCCTTCAACTCAGTTTGTAAATGATAGAATCTAGAGATGAGGTCATCTAAAGATTCGTGCTCTAAAAATCTGAAGCACTCATACTGCTTCCTGAGAAGATCCCTCTTACTCTTCTTGATGTCACTATTTCCTTCGAATCTTTTCTGTAAAGCTTTCCAAAGATCCTTGGAATTGTCATAACCTCGGAAACTGTGGAACAATTCCTGAGTTAATGCCATAGTGATCGAACCAAGTGCCTTCTTTTCTCGATCATAAGCTTTCTTTTCTTCGTCAGTAAGCTTAGAGATAGGTTTGGGCATGGTTTCATCAAGATAGATGTGCGTGGGATGCTTATATCCCTCAAGGATTGGTATCCATAATGATGAGTCGGTATAAGAAATGTAGTGCTCGAAACGTGCTTTCCAATTAGAATAATCGTTCACGTTCAGCAACTTTGGTGGTTTTCTGTGGTGTACTGATCTCATTATCATAATTTAACAGGTTTCCCAAATTCTGAAGATTCGACATAGTGAACACTTAGTCAAATTTCAGAAAAATCAGACACAGTTGCGCACTTGATTTTTGGCCATGCGCACTTGAGAAATGGTCTTGCGTATTTAGATTTGCTCTTGCGTACTTGTAAGTACGTAGGAATAAATGTAAGTACGCAGGATATACCTTATGTTCGCACAAGTTCAGCGTTGCGCACTTATAAGTACGCAGGATATAAGTCTTGCGTATTTAGTAAGTACGCACACAACTGTACTTTTTGCCAGAAATGGTAAGTACGTAGGATACCTTTTCAGCAACTCTCACCAAACTTTTTCGATCACCTGAAACTCGCCGAAGATGGTAAAAATTGTTCTGATGATCAATGCAAATGAGCCAAAGGGTCAGAAACTTGTTTCTAACCAACCTTTGATGCTCAAAACACTCAAATACACAACAAAAATCAGTTTTTGAGTGATTTTTGTTTCTAAAATAGTGCTCAAGAGCTACCCCTATTTTATCACAAAAATACCTCTTTTTGCTTGTAAAAACTCTCCAAACTCACTTACAACACTCGAAATCAGGAGCAATGCTTTGATACTACTTGTAGGACCCTCGGGTGTGGCGGATCGTCACATGCAAGTGGGTCTACTAGTTGGACCGGTTGCGGAATGCCCGTGACTAGGCGGAGAGTCTAGCTAAACAAAGTAAACCGACAAGAGAAACACTTTAAACGTTCTTTGTATTATAAACACTTGAAGGTTACAGAGAAAAGCACTAAGGTTACAATCTGCGTATTTGCGTTTATGCCTGCGTACTTAACTTCTGTCAACCTATCCTATTTATACAAGACCTGATGCCTGCGCACTTTGCAAGTGCGCAGGGCAAAATTCTCTTGCGTACTTAGCAAGTACGCAGAGTTACTCTTGCATACTTGCTAAGTACGCAGGAGCTTTCCCCTGCGCACTTACAAGTGCGCAAAACACTTGGAGAATTTTACAACAATCACTATGTAAAAGTAAATACAACTCGATAAACTAATACATAAAGACTCTTACATACAAAGACAATTACAAACAAGACAAAACAACCTAAGACTAAGACTCTATCTATCCAGAGTGTTTGTCACAGGAAAGTGCTTCAACACTGTTAAGCACAGTAAAACAAAGCACATTGAAAATAGATATCATTTTATTCGTGATTGTGCAGATAAGAGGTTGATTGAGCTGGTAAAGGTACATACAGATGATAATTTTACTGATCTTTTTACCAAGACATTTGATCGTACCAGGTTTGAATTTCTGATCAAAATGATAGGTATGATCAATCCCGAATAAAAGTTTTCCAAAAACAATTTTCATGGGAGATTTTGTTTTTAAATTTTTTTATTGCTTTATTACATTCCTGAATTTTAAATTTCAGTCAAAAATTGTTATTTATAAAAATTCAAAACAAAATGAAAAATATAAAATTGACATCATTTGAAGTTAGAGAAGAAATGATAGTACATTAGTGAATAGTTCATTACACATGACCATAGTAGACCTTTGATATATGATAGTTTAAAGTAATTTGATTTGATCTAAGTTTCAAAGTCTTCATATAGGAGAAATGATAGTGTTTTGAATTCTCTAATCTTGATAATATGTTTTAAATTTGAATATGAGTTTGAATCTTGAATTGTCAATAGACTAGAAGCGTTTTTAAACCAATAGTAGTGTGAAAATTAAATATGATATGATTACATATGTGATTTGAATCCATTATATGCATAGGTGTGTGTGTAAAAGATCATTATCAGATATAGAATATATGGTTTTAAGAGTTTCATGAGACCAATATCGAATTAATTCTTTAGCACAATCTCTTTCAGTTCACTTCACTGCCCATGCCCCGAAAAACATTCAATGTGTTGTTGAACTAAGATATGTTTCTAACAACATCTGTTAGAACATATATTCAACCTTGGATCAGTTAGATACATCATCTATTATGATTTCATTGAAATTTATCCAGATAATAGTTGGATCCTCCTACCTGAATCTATTGATTCTCATTATAAAGCCAATTCATTAGAATCTTTTGATTCTGATTCTCATATCCTTTGGGATCTGCTATTCTATACTTGTGCTAATAGAGATAATTTCATCTTAGAGATTGATCTAATCTTGCAATAAACTCTGTATGTCTTGAACATAGTGAAAATTTAAATTTATGTTGGCATATATGTGGGGTACACGATGTTTTTCATCTAAATGGTACTAACTCACAAGAATTTGGAAGAAAATGCTCATAGTTTCAAATTATATAATATTGAAAATTTAAAAATTCATGCTTTGTATTGCAATTTCGGAATGAAAAATTGAGCATTTCATAACCTGATCTTGTTTACTTTGAAATTTATCACGTATCATTTCAAGTATTATTCAAATTGATTGCAAAAGTTACATAAAATTGAATAAGATTTGAGTTACATAAGAATGAGTTTGATTGTTTCATATCATAGGTTACCCATAGTTGATAATAGAATGTGTGATGAATCGCTCATATACTGATATGATCTTCTTGCTCATGATGTTCATCCAAAAATATGTATTTTAGTTTGCTCATATAAAATCCAAAAATATGTATTTCAGTTTGCTCAGATAAAACCAAAAAATATGTGATTCCGTTTGTACAGATAAAATCCAAAAATATTTTGTTTGTATCTTCACTAAGAATTTTATTTTTATTAAAATGATTCGGGATTGGATCGGATACATGCTACAGATGGAAGTTCACAAGAATGTGATTTGTTGAAAGTGAAGAAATTGTTCATGGCAAAGGTTTGGAGCGAACTTGATATGTTCGCCTGGTTCTGATTAAGCGAACTTAATGTGTTGAAAGTGAAGAAATTGTTCATGACAATTTTTAGAATCTGCTGAAGAAGTTGTATCGACAAACTGGTTCAGGCGAACTTGTTCAGGCGAACTTGTTCAACCGAACTTGTTTAGGCGAACTTATTATGTTCGCCTCTTGCAAAACTAAGCGAACTTATTAAGTTCGCCTAAGGGCTCAGTAGTGTTTTGGACTTGTGATTTTTTGTGTGTTGAAATTTTTTTTAAATTTCTTTTGATTTTTTTGTTTTGTTTCTTTGATGACTAATGTGTGTTTTTGTCCAATACATTTACAGATGGCTCGTCATGTTTAGTACAAACATAATCAAGTGGCGTTGTTAGATCCAAATATGTCTGAAGCTGTTAATTTTCAAGGAATTATCAACTTTCTGAATCTTTCACGTTTGCATGTGGCCTTATCTGCTAATCCGTACATCAGTTTACCGTATATTCAACAATTCTGGGATACCGTACATCAAGATACATATGTTGAACCTCACGCACTTCGTGCTACAATGAATAATACGGAGGTAGCTATTTCAGTGGAAACTATTCGTGCTGCTTTGGCTTTGGGAGGTGCTGTTGATGATCCTATGTCTTATCCTGGAACACTGATTATAGGGTGTTTTCAGAGGGTGGGTTACCGAGGCAGACCCAATGATACTCAAGCAAGAAAATGAGGTTTAGTTGGAGAATTGAGGTATTTTATGCACGTCATCATACAATGTTTGTCTCCAAGAAAGGCTGGTACGATGGTTTGAAGAGTGCATTACAAGCTGCAATGGTTGCATTGACTCTAAACAAACGGTTTAACTTTGCTTTATATATCTACCGTGAGTTGGTCATGCAAATCAATCCTCTAGAAGGTCAAGGGTTTCTTATGTACCCTAGGTTTGTGCAAATGATTCTGAACCATTTAAATCCAGATTTACCTCATCATCCAATTCGTTTGACCTTAACTCCTATGTCAAAAAGAATATTTACTGATTGTACTAAGGTTAAACAACAAAATGCTGCTCTAATTCTTGTTCTAACTCCTTTGTTTGGTCACTTAATCAATCCTGATTACGTTGAGCCACCTAATGATCACTGGTTTCATCCTGAGGAGTTAGTTCAACGCCAAGTCCAGAATCAAGTTCTACAACAACAACAGCAACAAGTTCAAGCTCAACAACAAGTTCCTATTCAACAACATCAACAACAAGTTCCTACTCAACAACAACAATAAGTTCCTATTCAACAACAACAACAACAAGTTCCTATTCCACAAGAACAGGTTCACATTCCTGTTAATGAACTAGTTCAAGAAGAGATTGCTCACGATAATGAAGAACCATGGGTATGAATATGGATGATTTAGATAATGAAGCTGTTAACTCACCTATTCATGAAGCTGAAGGAAATGTTGTAGATACGAGTTCTGGTGATACTATTTTACCTGATTCTGAAGCTACTGATTCTGTTTCGTCTAGAGATTTTAGCCCAGATCATTATGAGAGGTTGGCTATGTTACCATTGGCAAATCCGGGGAAACATATTAAATCTAAAGCTAGAAAACCGAGGCGTAAGTATGTTCGGAATCCTCCTTCTGGATCAGTACTTGGCAAGAGAACTTTAATCGATGAAAGTCTGCTTCTATTGTTGCTGCTCATTCATCTCAAGGTGTTGAGGATGTTACTTTTGTTGCTTCCTTACTGATTACACCTCCTACTTCTAAACATCCATCTCCGGTGATTTCTCCAAATGTTCCACACTCATTTGACGATGGTTCTTCAAAGCCGTCTGATTCTGAACGGATTACCTTCCTTGAATCACAAGTTCTTGCTTTGCAGACTCAAGTAGATACTCGTGTGTCTACTGATACTCAGAGACAGTTGGTCCTTTCAAGCACAAGCTACACAGATTGCTGACATGCAGTTATTGGTGTCCAAACTTGTTGAGCGTCTTGACGCTCGGGGGGAGTTAAGGATACATGATACTTGTCATGCTGAATCAATTCATAGAAAGGATAATGATGACAATGATCCTAGTGGTAATATTGAGGGTGATCGTCAATACGCTGACGTGAATCCAATATCAAGAGCTCAGGGGGAGTCGACATCACATACTATTGAAGGAACCAAGGATGATTCTGGAGTGAATGAAGAAATTTTATTATTGGAATTCTTTCAAGATTTCGAAGAAGAAGCTGAG
Organism: Smallanthus sonchifolius; assembly: GCA_023525975.1. Taxonomy (NCBI): domain Eukaryota; kingdom Viridiplantae; phylum Streptophyta; class Magnoliopsida; order Asterales; family Asteraceae; genus Smallanthus; species Smallanthus sonchifolius. The sequence goes on along the minus strand of CM042022.1, from coordinate 55,963,244 downwards.
AAATTAGAATGTCTGGATGATATTGACAAATTATTTGATGATGTTGAAGAGGATGTGATGGATAATGAAGTTGAAGAAGGAGAGATTGTAGAAATTTAGATAGAAAAGAGTAAAGATAAAGTTACATATGAAGGAAGTGATGGTCTGAATGTTCCGTATAACTTCATCCAATATGATGTTATTCCTGAGTTTTCTTTTGATGGAGTAACAGATTCTATGGACTCTATTGAAGATATCACTACAACTGATGATACTGCTCAATCCAAGATAGATTCTGATGTTGATACTACTCATACTGTGTCTCCTAACCTGAACTGTGATGTATAGAAATACAGGAATGACTAGAGAACAGTGGAGTGAAGTAGTTAACCGTTGGATGAAAGTACTACCAAAGTCACCTATACAACCTGCTCAGAAAGAAAGATATGTGATTAAAGAGAGGTGTATTGGAAGAATCATCAGTTGGTTTTATGATGATGACACGAAGTTGTTTGCTCTTAAAAGATCTGATGGTGTTCAATACTTAAAGCCGAGGATCAAGTATTTCAATACCCTGCCAAGGTGTGAAATGAATGGTCTAGCTACGAAACCACTAATTAATAGATTAAAGTGTAGATTAGCCGATGTGATTGCTAACCTGATTTAAAGAGAAGGTGGATCAGGGAAGTATGAAAGATTAAAGGCACAGAAAGGAAAAATAGTGAAGATTGTAGATCAAAAGACTGAGATTGTGACTTGGAAGTATATGTCCAAGCCAGTACGTCTTGTATAGAAGATACCATTGAAGGAAATACCACAAGATTTTCTAGGGAATATGAAATGGTGGTACGTAGATGTAAATACTGGTGAAGCTATGATTGATGATAAAGATAATAAGGTCATTGTTAGTTTCTACGATGCAATGAATCTTATTAACTTCTCAAAGAAAGATCAGAGGACGTTAAGAAAGAGTGAGATTATGTTTACTGATTAATGGAGAGAACAAGGATTGCAGTTTAAAAGAGTGTTGGAGATATGTCATAGATATGGAGTGCATGCAGGAAGCAGATTACTAGATAACTGGAAGAGCTCATCATACAGACTGAAGACAGAAGATCAAGCTATTGTCAAGGGGGAGTCTGTTAGGACATAGAATGTATGACAAAAGCTTTGTAATAGTTTAGGTCTTATTGTCTTTATGTTTTTATGTAATTGTATAGATTTTGTCTAAGTATTAGAACAAGTTCTGCTAAAGGCGAACTTGATAAGTTCGCCTAGTCTATTAGAGGCGAACTTGTTAAGTTCGTCTAAGCATCTTTGAAGCGAACTTGTTAAGTTCACCTATTGCAGAACGTGTGTCTATAAAAAGGAGTTTACAGAATCTGTTAAGTAGAACTTGAGAAAAAGAGAGAATATATTATGTAAACTCTATGTGTTTGATGATATAAAAAGAGAAGTTTACTTACCTGCTGTTTCTATTGTCAATTGATATACGAACGTTAATATGGTAGGATTCCGCACTCCGTGTAACGAGACGTCCTATCACAAAATCGATCTGAGATGAGTCATGTGGACCTACAACTAGAACTAATTCTGACTAATGTTTGTTCTTTAATCTTATCTAACGATGTACCTTAATAGGTAGTAATAAGGGTATGGTTAGGAATAAATCTACAGTTAAGTGGGAGTTGTACGTGACCAAAGGAATTTGTTCTCCTTTGATTAGGAGTTGGACATTCTGGCGCCCTCGTTGATTCGAATTGTTATAAATCACGTGGCCACGCACAAACTAAGAGTAGTTTGTTTAGACCACTTTGAATTGGAGAACGAGAACAAGAATAATTGAACACATGTGAGAAGTGACTCTTATACATGTCTCATGTTCAACGAATGAGCTAAATAGAAAGGATACATATATATGTTTACCATGGCAATTGTACTTGGTTAAGTAATAGTTACAAGGACACAAGGAAATAGTTGACGATTGTAATACGTCATACCTTGCTAGGGGCAGTGAGATGCAACAAGGCGTCCCCCACTGTTTACGTTGAACCGATTAATCGATGAATTGTCCAAGAGGGAGATTGTTGGATATTAGATGTCCGATCATCATTAATATCAACGTTGCTATCGAGGTATGAGCCGAAGAGTTACGCTTTGGGAAAAGAACATTTCATAGCGTCTAAATGTTAAACTTTATTTTCACGAAACACGAATTTGGAATTCGGTGGATTAAATATTTACAGAAATATTTATTGGTTATGTCATGTTTAATTATTTAGAATAATTAATTAACGACGAGACGGAATAAGTTTTATATATATATATATATATATATATATTAGTGGAATATATATTAACGAGTTTTATATTTAATAGTTAAATATTAGACGTGTTCGCTTTACACAAGATTTGTTTATAATTAGTGTAATTATTAAGTACGAGGACTAGAACTGATTAATTGTTAATTAGTTAGTAATTAAACGTTAATTACACGAGGGTTAAGTTGTAAATTAGTTTACTATATAAACATGTTAAAGTCAAAACCCTAATACAAGTTTTGTGGCGTCCCCTCCCTCTCTTACGGACCAGATCGGCCACCCCACTTTAGTCGCCGCTGACCACGCTGTCGGCCATCATACCAGCCGCCTCCGCCCGCCGACGAGCAAATGTGATCCTGCTGTGAACCACCGGAGCCTCACAACCCTTGTCGCCTGAATCCCTTCATTGCGCGAGCCGTATACCGTGAACCGGGTTCAACCTGCGATCAGGACCGGGAAGTTGCAAACCGGTTTTTCCAAGCTACGTGTTTTCGTGAGACGAGTTCGTGAGACGGATTTGTTTTGGAGTCAACTACAGTGACGTTCTTTGTACCCGAGTGTTTCAACTCGATTTATCCGTCAAAGGAAAACATTTTGAACACCCTATGGATACGTTTATATTTTAGTTATTATTGTCTAAACGTCGTGTAATCGGATCACTGTCGGATAAAGTTCGGAACTTTATTATGGTGTGCTATTGTTATCTCTTCTGCCGTCGCAAATATGTTTTTGTAAACTATTGTTTTAAACGTTAAAACTGGTGCACGATATCCAACACCAACTTCTTTGTAGGTCCCTTAGGGCGTGACAGATCTTCTAGACACGCGGTACGACACGGTGATAACGTGCGGAATCCATTATCAACGTGCAACGTGTAAACCAATCAACAACACGGTGTAAATAAACGCTTTGTATTTCACTCACAAACATTGTTTACAAACATTGTTTACAAAATCTCTCAGATCTGTTCTTGACTTCTAATCTCTAAGGTCTTTTTATTTCTCTAAGACTTGTAAACCTATTTATAGGGAAACACAAATGCCCATAGCACCATAGGCGAACTAAACAAGTTCGCTCCTAAAGATGCTTAGGCGAACTTGTTAAGTTCGCCCCTCTAAGAACTTATGCAGAATTTCAGCGACAGTTACAAAACATGTCCTAACAGACTCCCCCTTAACTGTTGCTAACATTTCTAACACATTACAGGTCAAAGACTGTAAGCCTAAGACATTGAATCTTCAAGCTCGTTGTCACCAGAATATGCTACAACAGACTCCCCTTTGACAACAGCTTCAGTAGATTGTCATCAGTTTTCATTATCATCATGAAATATATTATAGTCTTCATCTTGTACATCTGCACACTCTCTCTTTCTTTCTAGAAGACAAACTCGGGAGAAGTGTAGGTCCACATGACTCATCTCAGATTGACCTCGTGACAAGATGTCTCGTAAACACGGAGTGCGGAATCCTTCGTGTTAACGTATGTATATCAATTGACAATAGAAACAATAGGTAAATAAACTTTCTCTTTTATATCACCAAACAGAGTTTACAGAATACTTGATTGTTCAATCTCTCATCTCTCGTCCTAAACAGACTCTGTAAACTCTATATTTATAGACACACGTTCTGCAATAGGCGAACTTAACAAGTTCGCTTCAAAGATGCTTAGGCGAACTTAACAAGTTCGCTCGCTTCAAAGATGCTTAGGCGAACTTATCAAGTTCGTCTCTAGCAGAACTTGTACAAATACTTAGACAAAAACTAAACAATTACATAAAAACATAAAGACAATAAGACATAACTATTACAAAGCTTTTGTCATACAATCTATGTCCTAACAGACTCCCCCTTGGCAATAGCTTGACCTTCTGTCTTTAGTCTTTATGACGAGCTCTTCCAATTATCTGGTAATCTGCTTCATGCATGCACTCTATATCTCTGACATATCTCCAACTTTCTTTTATACTACAATCCTTGTTCTCTCCGTTCATGAGTGAACATGATCTCATTCTTTCTTAACGTCCTCTAATCTTTCTTTGAGAAGTTAATTAGATTCATTGCATCATAAAAACTAACAATGACCTTATTATCTTTATCATCAATCCTAGCTTCACCAGTATTCACATCTACATACCACCATTTCATATTCCCCAGAAAATCTTGTGGAATTTTCTTCAATGGTATCTTCTCTACAGCACGTACTAGCTTGAACTTATACTTCCAAGTCATATTCTTAGTGTTTTGATCTACGATCTTCACTCTTTTTCCATTTTGTGGTTTTAACCTTTCATACTTCCCTGATCCACCTTCTCTCTTTATCAAATTGGCAATCACATCGGCTAATCCACACTTAGATCTATTAATCAATGGTTTCCTAGCTAGACCATTCATTTCACACCTTGGCAAGGTATTGAATACTTGATCCTAGGCTTTAAATATTGAACACCATCAGATCTTTTAAGAGCAAACAACTTAGTGTCATCATCATAAAACCAACTTATGATATTTCCAATACACCTCTCTTTATTCACATATCATTCTCTCTAAGCAGGTTGTGTAGGTGACTTTGGTAGTACTTTCATCTAACTGTTAACTACTTCTCTCCACTATTTTCTAGTCATTCCTGTATTTCTATACATCACAGGTTCTTCATTCAGCTTAGGAGACATAGTATGAGTAGTATCAACATCAGAATCTATCTTGGATTGAGCAGTATCATCAGGTGTAGTGATGTCTTCAACAGAGTCCATAGAATATGTTACTCTATCATAAGAAAACTTAGGAATAACATCATCTTGGATGAAGTTATACGGAATATTCATATGTAACCTTAGATTTACCCTTTTCAATTTCAATCTCTCCTTCTTCAACTTCATTATCCAACAAATCTTCTTCATCATCATCAAATAACTCGTCTATATCATCCAGACATTCTAATTTCTCAGCTTCTTCTTCTTCAGAATCTTGAAAGAATTCCAATAATATTATTTCTTCATTCACTCCAGAATCATGCTTGGTTCCTTCAATACTATGTGATGTCGACTCCCCCTGAGCTCTAGATATAGGATTCACGTCAGCGTATTGACGATCACCCTCAACATTACCACTTGGATCATTGTCATCATTATCTTTTCGTTGAATTGATTCAGCATGACACGTATCATGTATCCTTAACTCCCCTTGATCGTCAAGACACTCAACAAGTTTAGACACCAATAACTGCATGTCAGCAATCTGTGTAGCTTGAGCTTGAAGGACCAACTGTCTCTGAGAACTTAAGTCTGTAAAGCTAGCACCTGTGATTCAAGGAATGTAATTCTTTCAGAATCATACGGCTTTGAAGGACCAGCTTCAGATGTGTGTGGAACATGTGGAGAAAGAACTGGAGATGTATGCTTAGAAGCATGAGGTGTAATCAATAAGGAAGCAACAAATTTAGCATCCTCAACACCTTGAGATGAATGAGCAGCAGCAATAAAAGCCGACATAAGCTTCTAAGCTTTAGGAACTGGAATATCATCACTATCCGAGTCAAAACTTTCATCTATTAAAGTTCTCTTGCCAAGTACTGATCCAGAAGGAGGATTCCGAACAGACTTACGCATCGGTTTTCTTGCTGTAGATTTAATACGTTTCCCCACATTAGCCAATGGTAACGTAGCCAACCTTGTATAATGATTTGAGCTAAAATCTCTAAATGAATCAGTATTAGTAGCTTCAGAATCAGGTAAGATAGTATCCCCAGAACTCGTATCTACAACATTGCCTTCAGCTTCATGAATATGTGAGTTCACAGCTTCATGATCAAAATCATTCATATTCATACCCAAATCTTGATTATTATCTTGAGCAATCTCTTCTTGAACTAGTTCATTAACAGGAATGTGAACCTGTTCTTATGGAATAGGAACTTGTTGTTGTTGTTGTTGTTGTTGTTGAGTAGGAACTTGTTGTTGTTGTTGTTGAGCAGGAACTTGTTGTTATTGTTGTTGAGCAGGAACTTGTTTTTGAACTGGAACTTGTTGTACTTGAACTTGAACTGGTTGTTGAATTGGAACTTGATTCTGGACTTGTCCTTGTACTAACTCCGCAGGATGAAACCAATGATCATTAGGTGGCTCAACATAATTAGGATTGATTATGTAACCAAATAGAGGAGTAGGAACAGGAATTAAAGCAGCATTTTGTTGTTTCACCTTAGTACAATCACTAAATATTCTTTTTGACATATGAGTCAAAGTCAAAAGGATTGGATGCTGAGGTAAATCCGGAATTAAATGATTTAGAATCATTTGCACGAACCTAGGATACATAAGGAACCCTTGAACTTCTAGAGGATTGATTTGCATGACCAACTCACTGTAGATATAAAGCAAAGTTAAACCGTTTGTTGAGTGTCAAAGCAACCATAGCAGCTTGTAATGCACTCTTCAACCCATCAGTACCAGCCCTTCTTGGAGACAGACATTGTATGATGACGTGCATAAAATACCTCCATTCGCCAACTAAACCTCCTTTTCTTTCTTGTGTATCATTTGGTCTTCCTCTGTAACCCATCCTCTGAAAACACCCCATAATCAGTGTTACAGGATATGACATAGGATCATCAACAACACCTCCTAATGCCAATAAGCACGAATAGTTTCCACTAAAATAGCGACCTCCGTATTATATATTGTAGCACGAAGTACGTGAGGTTCAACATCTGTATCTTGATGACCGGTATCCCAGAATTGTTGAATATTTGGTAAACTGATATACGGATTAGCAGATAAAACCACATGCAATCGTGAACGATTTAGAAAATTGATAATTCCTTGAAAATTAACAGCTTCAGACATATTCAGATCCAATAACGCCACTTGATTATGTTTGTACTCAACACGATGAGCCATCTGTAAATGTAGAGGACAAAAACACATTAGTAAGCAAAACAAACAAAAAAAATAAAAAAATTTTAACACAAAAATTTTCAACACACAAAAAAATCACAAGTCCAAAACACTCCTGAGCCCTTAGCGAACTTACTAAGTTCGCTTAGTGTTGCAAGAGGCGAACTTCAAGTTCGCTTGAAAAAGTTTGCCTGAACCAGTTGTCACACCCCAACCGACGGCGGAAACGTCGGGGCGTGACATGTAGACTGTTCATGAGCACAAGGTTGACTAAATTGAAATATATTAATCATTTAAATTCATTTCAAACATTCAAGACAAAACAAAATCAAACCAAGTACATAATATGAAATACATAATCTTTTATTTAAAATTAACTAGGTCCAAAACTTACGTGTAGCAAGTCTTGATCAAAATCACACATTAGCACCTAAAACATGAATAAAATAAGGTCAACTAATAAGTTGGTGAGCATACACAGGTTTAATCATAAATAGTGTATAAATGTAAATAGTCAAATCCTTACCTAACATGATAAAATAAGGCATTTATGGGGAGCAACTATTGTGTAACCAAAGTACAATCAAACCTTTGTAACTAGAATGCAAATTGTGTTATCGATAACAATCACCCCAATCTGGGTGGGTTTGTCAGACTCAATATATCTATCATTGTTAACCGTCGGCTTGAATAGTTAATGATTGCACATAAATTGCACACAAAAGTTAACACACCTAGCACTCAAACATAAAGCTCAAATTGCACACATGAATGTAAAGAGGATTTGTGTTTGTGTAGTTTGTGTAAATGTAAGCAATTGTTTGTATAGAGTTCATGATTCACCTCAAAAAGTGTAAAAGAGTAAAAGGGGCTATGTAATACTCACTTGTTTCAAAAGTGTAGCTAACACGAGAGACTAGGTAGTAACGTGATCCTTGTAACGCACAACGTTAACCTAAAGTGTATTGCGTGTGAACATGAATTAATAAAATGTCTAAATCAAAGTCTAGGGTTTCAATGGATGTGAGCATAAGGAATTATATAATGAGTTCATGTCGAATTATGAAAAAGGGTTGTGTAGGTGTTGAATAAAATGAAAACAATTTGAAATGAATAGTTTAAAATATTTTTAAATTAGGGTTTGGATTTGAATAATTAAACCAAATTATTATTTAATTATTCTAGTTACAAACCAATGTAATTATTCGGTTTATTTAACTATCGCCTAAATAACCAATTTTGTTTAAATATGAATTAAATAAATAATTGTTACTTTATTTATTTATTTATAAAGGCATGTAATTTAATCATTTAGCTATATATGAAAAAAATAGCGGCGTATTATATTAAATATAAATTTAATAAATAATTTTTACCTCATTTATTTATTTATAAAGATACGTTAACACGGAGTTGTGTAAATAATATCTATGTGTTGGGTTATACATTTAACTTTGCACGTTATAATAAATAACTTTTATTTATTTATTTATCATTTAGAAATAAATATTTGATTGTTTTAAACAAAGTTAATATTTTATAAATTTTATAAAATCAATTGTTTTTATTTGGAAATTAATTTGAATATTTGAATTTTTGTTTTAAAAATTTAATATACAGGTTTAACAATTAAATTCGAAATAAATCTGAATTTATATTGAAAATTAAAAATTCTGGTTTTACTCCGTTATAAATATTGCAAGGTTTATAAAAATATTTTTTTATAAAATTTTTGGAGTTTTAAAACTGCTTTTAAAAAATAACGCAGACCACCCCGTTCGAATCCGGGTGGTTTCTGTATGGATAGCACGCAAGCACCACTAGACCAGGGGACACTCTCGTGTAATAGAATGGTTCCTAAATGTATTAACACGGGTTTACATGGGAACCGGGTTTGGGTTTGAGGCTTTCGCAAAAAGGTCCGGTGTTTGTGGGTTTCGAACCCACGCCACCTGGTTCGGCGGCGCAGTGACTTGCCGGGCGGACCAGGTGGTTTCGCTGAATAATTACGGATCCTAATTTATTAAAACATGATATTAAATAAACCAAAATTCAAATCCGATCCAACCCGCCATGAACCCTAGCCCTAATCGGTCACGATTCGTTTTGTTAACACGAATTGGTATAGGGCTTTTGACAAGGATTCAAAAACGAATTGAACGAGTGTAATCTCACCTGATTTGGTTTGTTCACGAATGCGAGCGGCTACAGGTTTGCTCCGATTGTTCTTCGTGATCGACAGGATTCCAGAGATGAAATAAGAGGCGATTATCGGTTCAGAAAGGTTGTAAGGGACCAGGCGAAGGTATGTGTGTCGTTGAATTGAATTGATTTCATCTAAATTACACGACTGGGTTTCGATTTGACCGTAACAGTCGTGAGGCTGATTACACATTAATTCAATTAATTTGGGATGAATCGAGTCATGTTAAGGTGTTGAATACATGAAGGACTGGTCTGCGCGTGATTTACGAGATCCAGTACGCGTCAATTACATAAATCGATCGGAGATTTATACAGGTTTGACTATGTGAAGTCAAATTCTTTTGAATTTGAATTGCCGCGTAATCTGTTGAATTTGTTTGATGTTTGGGCCGGGACTTGGTCGATTCTTGTTTGGGTAAACATGCGGAGTCCAACTCAAACAATAATCCGTCGATGGCATCCTTGGATTATCACGGTTTGGCCACTTTGACTTTTGAAAGTCAACCGGATCAAGGAAAGTCAAAATTGAGGTTTCAAAGTCAAAACTTGAGAGTGTGGGGTTCCAAATTAAGGTTCAAATGGTTTGGGGTTCAAGCAAACGAGTAATTCCTTGTTAATTGGATAAACGTATATATGTGAGTATGTATTTGTTGGATATTTACATAAATATATCCATATATAGGATTCTAATAATGTATACTCGTGTAAAACTCGTGAATTTGCATTGGAACCTAGTGTTTAATTGTTGGTACGAATAGAATAAACCAGTGTACTATATTTTGGAATTGAAATGAGTTACATTGAATTGAAAATAAAGATAGTAAAATCAGAAATATTACAATAGTTTTGTTGATACAACTTCTACATCAGAATCGCAAACATGTCTAAATCATGTATAAAATCTCAATTCAAACCTATCACTAGCATCGATTAACAACTACGACACAAGTTTAAGCATCAATTACAAGTGTTAATCTAGAAAATTTGTTTAAATCTCAGAAAAACTTAAAACTTTTAAAAACCCGACAAACACAAAGTCAAAATCACAGATTCCAGACAATTTACCGGATAAAATTGGTTGAAATTACCTTCGAAAAACTCGCAATCAAAAATCGATCCAGAAACAAATACAAACAGGTCAAATCAGAAACCCTAGATCAGAAATCACAAGTTCGCTAAATAGTCCGTATGTTCGCTCTATAAGTTCGCTCTCACAGTGAACAAGATAAATGAATAAGTTCGCGTTGTAGGTCCTCATGGCACTTCTACAGATCGTTCTCGTGATAAGACGTGTCGTTAACTCGAAGTGCGGAATCCAACGAATCAACGATTGCATAAACAAAAGACAATAGAGACAATCAAGTAAATAACATTCACGATTGTATTCCAATTCTCAATAGAGTTTACAGACTCAATCGTTCAACTTTGTTCTATTCGATTCTGTTCTATTCGATCTACAAACTGATTCTGTAAACATCTATATATAGACTACTGACCTGCATTAGGCGAACTTGACAAGTTCGCCTCTAACAGACTAAGCGAACTTAACAAGTTCGCCTCAGATAGACTTAAGCGAACTTAACAAGTTCGCTTCTGTTAGACTAGGCGAACTTAACAAGTTCGCCTCTAGCATAACTTGCATAAAACACTTAGAACATTATTACATTACAAAAACATAAAGACATAAGATCTAAACTATTACAAAGATTTTGTCATTACAAACTATGTCCTAACAGACTCCCCCTTGACAATAGCTTGATCTTCAGTCATCTGTCTTCATGATGAGCTTTTCCAATTATCCGGCAATCTGCTTCCTGCATGCACTCCATATCTTCTAGATATCTCCAACACTCGCTTGTACTGCAATCCTTGTTCGTTCCATTCATCAGTGAACATGATTTCATTCTTTCTCAGTGTTCTCTGATCTTTCTTTGAAAAATTGATAAGATTCATTGCATCATAGAAACATACAATGACTTTATTATCTTTGTCTTCAATCCTTGCTTCACCAGTATTAACATCGAATACCACCATTTCATATTCCCAAGGAAATCTTGAGGAATCTTCTTCAATGGTATCCTGTGTACAACACGTACTAGTCTGAATATGTATTTCCAGGTCACTTTCCCAGTCTTTTGATCTATGTTCTTCACTCTCTTTCCCTTTTGAGGCTTTAGCCTCTCATACTTCCCCGAACTACGATCTCACTTGATCAGATTTGCTATTGTGACACCCGGTTATTTTAATTTTCGGGACGAAAATTCTTTCAACTAGGGGATGATGTGACAACCCGACTTTTCAAGTTAACTCAGTTAACAAGGTCGTTAAAAACCCTATAGAAAACTTAACCCCGTTAATCTAATCTTGAACCCCAAGGACTATTCTGTAAAATTCATAAACTTAAATGCTTGAAAATAGAGGGATTAAACTTGTAATTACGTCAATTTCTATTTAGGTTGACTTTAGAAGTCAAAATTTAGAGATTTGGAACCCTGTTGACTTTTTAAAAGTCAAACTCATAATCAATGGACTCAAATTCGAATCCACGATCGTTTTCGTTGAAATCTGTAACCGATACGGACGTTATAGTTACCATCGATCATCATTGGGACATTAAACCTCGGCATTAATTTGAATTAATCCAATAATGGGAATTATGTTCGTAACCGTCGAACACATCAAGCATTCATCAAAATCCGACGGATTTTTGTATCGCTTTCACAAATTGATCCTCTGCACACCACAAACGAGTTCATCTGAAGCTTTTGCATACTCGAATTCAGGCGGAGAAGCAGTGGTATTGGCCGGAGATCAAACCCGACGCTGTCGGAACTTATTTTGTTCGACCACCACCTATTCTGGTAATTATCAATATCCATAGCTTCGTTTTCATTACTAGAGTAAAAGCCCTATGATTAATTGGGCTTATATCATAGATTGGATCAAAATCCAATAACTAGGGTTCATACACTTCCAGTTTAATCGAGTCCTAGCAATTCGATAACGAATAATGAAATTGAGCACATTCTCAGACTCCTTTCTCTTCCTAGAGTGAAAGCCCTATAAAATCAGGGGTATATATTATCGAATTGACCTCGATCTGGTATCTAGGGTTCATCATATGTCGGGTTTAAACGAACACCATCCTAGACACAACCAAAATCCAATTAAACTATATGGATAGTTTCGCAATCCTTCAATAAGTGAAAGCCCCATGAATTTATCAAGTTCTATTACAAGATTTTGTCAATTCGATCCGGTGTTCTTGAATTAAGGTTTCGGCCCACTTTTCTTAATTAAACGATTTTAAACTTGATGCTTTTCAAATTAAACACACCCACTGAATCGCCAATACTCGATTATCATAACCCTTAATCAATCTTGCTCATTCGTTGTCGAAATCATGGGTATTGGGACGGGTTTCGATCGCGAATGGATTGGGGAAGAAAACCACTTGGACCTGGGTGTTAAAAGCAATGGGTCTCGGGTTTGTTCGCGATAGCCTAGCGGCCGAGATGGTTAAGTCAGTGTGTGCGTGTGGGAGAGACCCGGGTTCAAGACCGGGCTCCCACATCCATTTTTAAAAACATTTTTCTGGAATATTTAATTAATAAAAATCAAACCTTTTAGTATTATATTATTATATAAATGGGTTTTAACCCAGAAAACAACCCGTAGGCTCGGGTTTGAATTATTAACATATTTTTATAAATTATATCCACTTTTATAATTAATATATTGTTATTATTATCAAGAAAAAAAATAATATATGTTTGTATTATTTTAAACCGTAACGTCGTATGAAATAATATGTTTATATTATTTTCAAACCGTGACCCGTATTATTAAATAATATATATATTTATATTATTTCAAATCATTTTATAACATCGTGTGTCGATTGAGACTAAATAAATATATAATTGATTATACTATTTACTCGTATATATATATTATTATTTATGTCGTTCGTCGCGTAAAGTGAATCCTAAACCCGTGGACACGTTCGTCCACTCTCGTTTATTAGAGCGGTTCTTTAAGACGTTCTTTCCGTGTCTCAGTCTCAGTCCCCATTATCATTCCTAACTTATGTATTTATAATTTTAGGACATTCGTAGGTCTTTTGAGACTTACACACGTGATTACAACTTATCCTTTGTGTGATACTACCTTCAACGCCAAGCAGGTGAGTATTCACGGCCCCTTTTTACTGCTTTTAAACTGGGGGAGAAAACATGATGCAAACTCTTTTTGATTTTTGTACTTCATATTATATCACTTGTTATGACTATGCGTAAACTCTATCATGAAAGTCCTCACATCGAACCGTTTAAATATGAGAATAACGAGGTATGTTGGGTAGTACTACTGGGTTTGACAAACCTCACCCGCGTTAGTCGCGCTAACTCGATTGGATATCGAACGGGTGCAATATTGACCTAAACGTGCACCGTGGTTGATAGACCTTGTGGGAGGCAATACAAACAGTCAGTTTACGGTTGCGAGCGTAATAGCAAACATGAACATGGGTTAGCTACTCATTGATATATATATGTTGATTGTACATTAATCTGGTAAACGCTTTATTACTATACTGAAACCTGTGAACTCACCAACCTTGTGTTGACACTTTTCTTACATGTTTTCTCAGGACGCTAAGCTATGGCACAGGTTGCACAATTAGGACATGCATGGAGTCCTACTGTCATTTCATTCATTTCAAACATGATAAACAGTTTACTTAATTATATTGATTGACGCTTGTTGCATGTAACTACTTTAAATTTTATATCAACGTATACGCTTCCGCATTAACTCTGAACTTTTATGTTATGACATTCCAAGTCCCATATAGTGTCGTTTGATGTAACTAATGACTGAGATCCTGGTGTGTCACCTTCCAAACGCTAAAACTCCGTTAGTTGAAATTGGGGGTGTGACAGCTATCACATCAGCTAATCCAAACATGGATCTATTAATAAGTGGCTTTGAAGCTAGACCATTCATTTCACACCTTGGCAAGGTATTGAAATATTTTATCCTCGGCTTTAAGTACTGAACACCATCAGATCTTTTAATAGCAAATAGTTTTATGTCATTATCATAAAACCAACTTATGATTCTTCCTACACACCTCTCTTTATTCACATAGATTTCTTTCTGAGCAGGTTGTGCTTGAGACTTGGGTAGCACCTTCATCCAGCTATTTACAACTTCTCTCCACTGTTCTCTGGTCATACATGTATTTCTGTACATCACAGGTTCTTCATTCATCTTTGGAGACTCAATGTGAGTAGTATTAGCTTCAGCATCTGTATTGGATTGAATGTTTTCATCATCAACAGATGCACATAGCGAACATTATATCTGGTCTTGAAGCGGTTAAGTACATAAGAGATCCAATCATTGCTCTGTAAAGTCGACAATCCACATCTTTTCCATCCGGGTCAGAATTCAACTTATGATTGACCGTAATCGTTCCTCCATCTTGAACCAGCTCAAGATGTCTTTGACATACTTGGACTGATGAATAAAGAAACCATCTTCCTTTTGATTTACTTGTAAACCTAAGAAAAACGATAACTCTCCCATAGCAGACATTTCAAACTTCGACTTCATTACACTCTCAAAATCTTTGCATAACCCTTCATTTGTTGAGCCAAAAATAATATCGTTCACATATATCTGCACCAGTAGGTAATCCCCCCCTGATTTCTTTATGAATAAGGTCGAGTCAATCTTGCCACGAACAAAATCATTTGCCAAAAGATGTCCGGACAATGTTTCATACCACGCTCGAGGAGCCTGATGAAGACCATAGAGGGCCTTATCAAGCTTGAAAACCATATTCGGATTAAGTGGATGTTCAAACCCCGTCGGCTGACAAACATAAACCTCCTCCTTGACCTTACCATATAAAAACGCACTTTTCACATCCAATTGAAACACCTTAAAACCTTTATAAGAAGCAAAAGCTAGAAACAGTCGTATAGCTTCAAGCCTCGCAACAGGCGCATAAACCTCGGTGTAATCAATTCCCTCTTGTTGATTGAAGCCCTAGACAACTAATCTTGCTTTGTTTCGTACCACGACACCTCGATCGTCATTCTTACATTTAAAAACCCATTTAGTACCAATCGGATATACACCCTTCGGAAGATCTACAAGATTCCAAACCCTAAGTTTGTCAAACTGAGCAAGTTCTTCCTGCATAGCCTTTATCCAATTGTTATCATTTAAAGCCATTTCAACATTTTTGGGTTCGACCAGAGAAATAAAACATGAATGTGAGCAATCATCAAGAACACCAGAATCTTTAATACATGTGTACAAACAAGTATTGTCTACAAGAGAACGTGTTTTCACGCCATCCTGCAAATTTCCCATTATATTTGTCACTGGATGATCTTTGAGTTCCTTGATGGAAGCGACCTCAGGAACCTGTAACACTTCAACACGAGTTATATCACATTGATAAGACAAATCATGATTAATTGGAATTTCCGAGTCCAAATTTGTAGGAATCTCCCCCGAATCCTGTGTCGAAGGTAATGGATCATCACCCAACAAAGGATCAGCAAAAGAATCTTGAAAAATAGCATTGTCTTCCTCACTCTCTGAATCTTGTGGTCCCGAACAAGAAGCAACATTAGGATCGGGAGCAGAAGTAGATGGAACCGATGAATGTGGAACTGTATTTGGTAGAAAGCGATTGTGTTGTGCATCCTGACATGAATCATAGAGAACAACAGCTTCATCACGAGAAATATCAAAAGGTAAATGAAAAGACTTGAATAAATTTTCATAATCAAAGCCCAATCTGGTCCAATCGCCATTTGAGGTAAAGGCCGATTTGAACAGTCAATATGAAACCATTCTTCAACTTGGCGCGTTTCTTTGTTAAAAACCCTCTTGGTAGTCGAATTGGCAACATACCCCAGAAAAATCCCTTCAATAGCCTTAGCACTGAATTTTGTTGGGACATCTCGAACTTTCAACAGGGTGCAAGGATTACCAAAAGGTAGTAAATAATCTAGATTCGGCTTTCAATTATTCAGCAACTCGTAGCAAGTCTTGTTGTGTCGCTTGACGGTCAAGACCTTGTTCAAAACGTGACACGCAGTATTCACAGCTTCAGCCCAAAAAGTAACGGAAGCTTAGAATCTGCAAGCATCGTGCGTGCCGTTTCAACCAATGTCCTGTTCTTTCGTTCGGCAACACCGTTTTGTTGAGGAACATATGGCGCACTGAATTCATGATGAATTCCCTTTTGTAGACAGAATAAGCCCATCTTGCTATTCTTAAATTCGCTGCCATTGTCACTCCTAATTCTTTTGACCTTCAGATTGAACAAATTCTCCAAACCTAGGATTAAGTATTGTACCAACTCAGTGGTTTCAGCTTTAGAAGAAAGAAACTTAACCCATGAAAATCTAGAGAAATCATCCGTAACTACCAAACAGTATGATTTTCCACCAATGCTCCTGATACTAATTGGACCGAACAAATCCATACGCAGCAGCTCCAAAGGAGTTACGATAGAATTCTTCAATTTAGATTTGTGTGATTTCTTTCGTTGTTTCCCCTTCTTACAAGGAATACAGTCATCAGGAACTGAGAATTTCATCTTCGAAATACCAAGAACCAGATCATTCTTAATAATATAGTTCATCTTCCGATAGTTGATGTGAACTAGCTTCCTGTGCCACAAAATAGAATCTGATTCTGACGCCTTGGAGAGTAAACATGTAGGAATTGAACCCGTTGTAGTAGCGACACTCATGTCAAGAACATATGTGTCATTTCTCCTCGGGGCCTTCATGAGAATCCATTCGTCAGGAATAACAAAACCGGGTTTCAAGATATAACACTCAACATCATTAAAATGGAACGAAAACTTCTTGTCACAAACTTGTGATACACTCAAAAGATTGTGTTCAAGCTGCTCCACATAATTCACCTTCTCAAATTTGACTTTATCATTCTTTAAAGTTCCCTGTCCAGTTATGTACCCGCCTTTATTCCCCGCAAAAGCGACATAACCTCCATCAATGTTTTTAACATCTTCAAGCAATCTGATATTCCCTGTCATATGTCGAGAGAAACCACTATCCACATACCATGTGTTGTTGATAGTCCTCCTTGGTTTTCCCTACATATACAACGAAAATTAGTTAGAAATATGAACCCAAGCCATTGTGGTCTTGGGTCATCCAGATTGATCAAAATAAACAACTTCTAGTAATTCACAATCAATGTTATCATTAACTTTTGGAATAGAAGTTTTACCAATAGCCTTTTTCAAAGAAGACAATTTTTGATTATTTTGAAAAACATTAGTTGATATATTATTATTAGATTCAGATGTTTCCAAAATTTTCTTCAATTTTCTGTTTCGTCTTCTCCTTTGTGGTCTAGACAATTTAACTTCATATTGAGAATCTTTTGAAATTCTAACATGAGGAATCTCAAGTTTCTCTTGACACACAAATGATTTAGAGTTCAATTTATCCTGCTGTTTAAATCCAAAGGATTTAACAAAAGATCTACAGGACATATTTTGCTCCAAACTAAATGATGACTTTCCCTCATCTGTTCTTTTCAGAATCTTCACCACTTTTGGTTGTGAAGGAACAGTCTTCAAATTTCCCTTGTTCTTATAAGGACAATTAATCAGAATGTGACCAGCTTCGTTGCAATGAAAACAAACTCTTCTCTCTTTATAAGTTCTAAAGTAAGAAGAATTCTTTGAGTTTGAAGAGCCATCAGAGGAATAAGCTTCAGAAGATTTTCCAGAAACGTTTACTGATTTCTTTGGAACATAAACCTGTGTAGGCACCTTTGATGAATGCACCTTTTGATGACCAGCAGTAACAAAACCACTTGACTGTAAAATTGGGGAAAGCTTAGGTGTAACAAATTTCACCTCATCAGGTTCAGTCAGAATGCATCTATCACGCGTAACAGTTTTTACAACTGTTGGTTCATCAATTTTCACCTCTTTTGGAATACCTTCAACTTTCGTCTCATCAAACACCTCATCCTCAGAATCAGATTCATACACCATATCCTCACCAGTTACCGGGTTCACTTTCAATATTGTTTTTGGATCTATTTCCTCTTCATGTATGATTTCAGGTTCAACCACATAATTTGCATTAAATGGTGGAGGAACACATCCAATCCTAGCAACCCGTTTAGTAGGATCAACATTTGAATTAAAATAGTCCAAAACAACAGAAGAATTTGTAAAATTTTCCAACATTCTATGAAGTTTGATCACCTCAGATGTAACATCTCTGATTTTTAGTATTCATATTTCAATTCAATGTAATGAAATTTCAAGTTCTATACTCGTGCAATGTCTCAATATTTTTCCCGCGGTAAATAAAATGCAATGATTCTATACAAGTTCGCAAGTTTTACTCGATTATATGCACATAAACGCTATACAAGTAACTATATATTTCAAATTTATAAAACCTGAAAAGTCAAGGACTAAAGTTGAAAATTTATCAAGAAACCCTAGTTAGCACGGTCGTGCTTCGTTCTAGCACGGTCGCGCCAAGTGCCTCGGCACGATCGCGCGGCTGGTCCTGGAACGATCGCGCCCGGTTCCTAAGCACGGTCGCGCCAATCTTGGCACGGTCGCGCCTGCGAAACAGTCGAAACGTAAATGTGATTTCAAAACGCTCAATCGTTCGAATTTCAAATCCGATTACGTTTCTTTTCCTTTAACGCGAGTTATACCATTTTCAATTACTCAACGCCTCAGTTTTTCTCCATCAATCTCGAATTCTCTCTCAAGCAATTCAAACAAAACTCGAGTCTTCCTCCTGGAACCCAAATTCTCCCGATCAAGAAAGGATTTATCATCTCCCGGCTCTCTCCAAGACTCTGGACTCTCTGGCCTAGCCGGAATCGCAGTCGAAGTCACCGGAAACCTTTACCTCCGTCGTCGGAACTCATCTCTGCCGTTCTTCATCGATTCGTTACGTTTCAGGGTAAGTATACTCTCCATCTCACTCATTTCAGTAACATTATCAAAAGCCCTCATTCAATTTGGGCTTCCATTATAGAATTCGATCAGAATCAGAAATCATATTTTAATAAAAATGATTTAATCTAACCCATGCTTAAACTCGATTTCCATACAATTAAGTTATATGAAAAGACTCTTAATAACCCATTAATCAAAAGCCCTAACAATTCCTGTGTTCAAAATACAAGAAACTCTCGATTCGTGTCTGATTTGGAATAGACACGGTCGCGCTAATCATCTAGCGCGGCCGTGCCTCGTTTAGCGCGGTCGTGTCGACTAGCAGCGCGGTCGTGTCATCCGTCCAGACCTTGTCATGCCCTTTGGGCTAGTCTCTGTTGTGTCTAAAAATCATAGACGCGACCGTGCCGGGCTAAGGCACGGTCGTGCCTGATGACTTGTCTAGATTGTGCTCCTGATTGATCAACCCGGTCGCGCCCCGACTAGCGCGGTCGCGCCCGTGGCTTGAGCACGATCGTGCCCTTCCGAGGCACGGTCGTGCTAGACTCAGAATTTTTAACAGAATTATAATTTTTAGATTTTAATCAGTAAATGTTTCAGATTTTATAAAAATATGTTTTCTGTATTTAAAAATAGATTAAAAGTTTAATCTTGGCATAAATGTAATTTATTGAAAAGTTTATAAAAATTAAATTTATATTTATCATCTTACACTTAAATGATATTTTAAATAATTAAGTTACAAAATTTATAAATAATGATGACTTATTTACTTTACATTTTAAATCAAAATCGTTTTATTTATTTATACTTAATTATAATTAATATTGACATTATTTCATAAACTATAGTTATACACTTATTTATTTAATTCAAACCTAATTAAATTGTTTCAAACATATTTTACCTCAAACTTTATATATTTTATTCAATCCTTTTTAAATACAAACCAATGGTTTTATATACAAATCCAACTTTCATTTTTAAACTTTATACATCTATGTGATTCAATGCATATTACTATTTAGGTTAAAGTGTGCTTTTCAAGGATCTTTTTGCTATCTATATTCCTTGTTAGCTTCACTTCCATACCAAGTGAGTATTCACAACCCCTTTTACTCTTTTACACTTTTGGGGTGGAACATGAACTCTATACTCATTACACATTACACATTTACACAAACTACACAAGTGCAAAAAAAATCCTATTTACATACATGTGTGCAAAAATTTGAGCTTTGTGCCCGAGTGCTAGGTGTGTTTAACCTTTGTATGCTCTTATGTGCAATCATTAACTATACAAGCCGACGGTTTTCAATGATGGATCTATTGAGTCTGACAAACCCACCCATGGTACGCGGTGATTGAAACCGACAATACACTTTGTTTTGCATGCTAGTTACAAGGTTTGATTGTACATTTGGTTACACAATAGTTACTCCCCATGAACGCCTTATTTATCATGTCATGTAAAGGATTTGTTTTCAACTATATGCTATCTATATACAACTGTGTTATACTCACCAACTTTTTAGTTGACTTTATTTTATTCATGTTTCAGGCCCCTATATGTGAGATTGATTCAAGACGTGTTCAACATAGGATTTGGACTTAGCAAAATAAATCAAGATTTTATGAATTGTTTATGTTTCTTGTTTGAATTTGATCTTGTACTTGGATTTATTGTAATGCAAATTTGACTTTAATATATTTCAATTTAGTCAACCATGTGCTATGAACAGTCTTACATGTCCTGCCCCGATGATTCCGCCATCGGTCGGGGTGTGACAGATTGGTATTAGAGCCTTGGTTATAGGGATTTAGGTTATTAGACATCTTGACCTAGACTATAACTTTAGGACACCCACTTATGTTATGCTTCATGATTTTGTGCTATGTGCTACATGCTATGTGCTACATGCTTACCATGATTAATTATTATTATATTTGCTACCTTCTTTGTTAGAAATGCATGACTTATTAGGATATTCTTAAATAATAATTAAATAAATAACATCCTTTCCTATGGCCTAAACCTCTTATTATTCTTATCTTCTTTTTCTATCTTTATCCTTTCTAAGCATGTGGAAAATTCTTGAAGCAAAAATCTTTAAATAAAATTTTTATTTCTTCGTTGAGGTTTTTAAACTTGTTAAATTATTTGAGGACACGTGCAATCTGGAAGGGTGACACCTGTATTTTGGGTTTTCTGTCTAGGAAAGCATTTCGCATAAATCCCAATCAACCGAGGGACCCGTATGCTTTCCTGGGAACTCCCGAGATGAGTGTTTACCTATAGGCTAAAGCATGTCTCCTTGAAAATTATATGAGTTTAAATTAACTTTAATATGCCTTAGTATTCAAGTGAATTTTTGTCACTTTTGAGTACAATCCAAACTATGATTATCTATCTTTTATTTTGTTATCTCATTCTATTAAATCCTAGCAATTCTCATAAGTTCTTACAATCTCTCTTGCCTTGTGTTTCAAATCTGTAGAATGCCTCCTCGTCGTGCTCCCGCCGCTAACGCCAACTCCGACATTGCTGCTATTCTTACTCAATTGGTGACACAACTCACCCAAGCCAATGGTGCCACTAATGGCAATGGAAGCAATAGTGGTAATAATGGTGGTAATGGTGGAAATGGTGGTAATCCATCCCAATGCACCTTCAAGCACTTCAATTCGTGCAATCCCCTAAAGTTTTATGGAACCGAAGGAGCTACCGGACTCCTCCAATGGTTCGAAAGTATTGAGAATACCTTTCTCAATAGTGACTGTCCCGACAACCTCCGTGTTCGTCATGCTACTAGTGTCCTTCAAAAGCGGGCACTTACATGGTGGAATGGGGAGAAAAGGGATAGGGGTGTTGATGTAGCTATGGCCTTACCTTGGGATGAGGTCAAAAGGCTTATGACCGAGGAGTTCTGTCCTCGCAATGAAGTGAAGAAGTTAGAGGCCGAATTTTGGGATCTTGCCCAAGATAGTGGGGAACACTTGGCTTACACAACTCGGTTCCATGAATTGAGTCTTCTTGTGCCCCACATGGTCACTCCATTATCTCGTTGCATCGAAAAGTACATTGGTGGGCTACCAAGACAAATTCAAGATACTGTCTTAGGTAGAAATCCTGCTACTTTGGAAGATGCCATCCGCCTGTCTGCTACTCTAACCGATAATCATGTTAAAGCTGGAACTCTTACCAAAAAGGGTTCTAAGAAAGTTGCTGAAACCGTAACTCCTCCTAACCACACCAAAGAAGCTACAACCGAGCCCTCTCGCAACACTAGAAAGAGGAAGGTTAGAAATTTTGCTGTGGTTACTCCTGCTGTTCCCGTGAACCAAGCTGCACCTATGGTTCAAGCACTAGACAAAAAGCCATATGGTGGAATTTACCCACTTTGTGCCACCTGCAACTATCATCATCCCCAAAACATCCCATGTCGCCTTTGTACTTATTGTGGGAGATATGGTCATACGGTTAATGTTTGTAGGACCAAAGCCCTTACGGGCCAAGTCAACCCTCCAAACCAAACCGTACCTCAAGTGGCTAATCAAGGTGCTCCCGCCATTGCTAATGGGCGTGCTTGTTATGAGTGTGGTGACCCGAATCATTTTCGTAATCTATGTCCAAGGCTCGCAAATACTAGACAAGGTGGAGCTCGTGGGCGTGCTTTCAACATTAACGCCAACGAAGCTCAAGCCAACAACGACGTGGTTAGTGGTACGTTCCTTGTTAATAGTCAATATGCCTCCATTTTGTTCGATACCGGTGCCGATAAAAGTTTTGTGTCACTTAATTTTGAGCCTTTACTTGCAAAGACACGATCCCAATTAGAGAAAACCTTCACCGTTGAAATAGCAAATGGTGACTCCCTTACAATTGAGTCTATTATCTATGATTGCTCTTTAGAACTTAATGATCATGCATTCCCAATCAACCTTATTCCAATGCCACTAGGAAGCTTTGACATTATCATAGGTATGGATTGGCTATCAAATCATCATGCCGAAGTGATTTGCTTTGAAAAGTGCATCCGAATTCCGCTACCTTCGGGAGAAACCTTAAGGGTTTTTGGTGAAAAGCCTTGCAAGGGTCTTAAATTGATGTCTTGTACTACTGCTCAAAAGTACTTGCGAAAGAAGTACATCGCCTTCCTAGCTCATATTGTTCAAAAGGATGTCAAGGAGAAGAGTATCCAAGACATTCCCATTATTCGAGATTTTCCCGAAGTGTTTCCTAAAGATTTATCCGGTCTTCCTCCCGTTCGTCAAGTCGAGTTCCGTATTGATCTCATGCCTGGAGCTAACCCTGTTGCTAGAGCTCCTTATCGTCTTGCACCTTCCGAAATGCAAGAGCTCGCAAGTCAACTTCAAGAACTCTCCGATAAAGGGTTCATTCGCCCGAGTCATTCACCGTGGGGTGCACCCGTCTTATTTGTAAAGAAGAAGGATGGATCATTTCGCATGTGTATTGACTATCGCGAACTCAATAAGCTTACTATCAAGAATCGCTATCCTTTGCCTAGAATCGATGATCTCTTTGATCAACTTCAAGGTTTTACGTGTTTCTCGAAGATTGATCTTCGATCTGGTTATCATCAGCTCCGTGTTCAAGAAGATGACATTCCTAAGACTGCTTTCCGAACAAGGTATGGTCATTACGAGTTCATGGTTATGCCTTTTGGATTAACCAATGCACCCGCAGTTTTCATGGACCTCATGAATCGTGTGTGCAAACCGTACCTTGATAAATTCGTGATCGTTTTCATTGACGATATCTTAATCTATTCCAAGACTAAAGCCGACCATGAAGAACACCTTAGATTGGTTTTGGACCTTTTAAAGAAAGAACAACTATATGCCAAGTTCTCCAAATGTGAATTTTGGTTAAAAGAAGTTCAATTTCTTGGTCACATCGTCAACGACAAGGGTATTCATGTTGATCCTGCTAAGATTGAAACGGTTAAGAATTGGAATGCCCCGAAGACTCCTACCGAAGTTCGTTCGTTCCTTGGTCTTGCGGGTTATTATCGTCGTTTCATCTCAAACTTCTCAAAGATTGCTGTCCCTCTTACCGCCTTGACCCATAAGGGTAAAGCTTATGAATGGGGACCGAAGCAAGAAGAAGCTTTCCAAACTCTTAAGCAAAAGTTGTGCAATGCTCCCATCTTGACTCTCCCCGATGGAAATGATGATCTAATTGTCTATTGTGATGCTTCTAACCAAGGTCTTGGTTGTGTCCTCATGCAACGAGGCAAAGTGATCGCTTATGCATCAAGACAACTCAAAATTCATGAAAAGAATTATACGACGCACGACCTCGAGTTGGGTGCGGTCGTATTCGCGTTAAAGATTTGGAGACACTACCTATATGGCACGAAATATGTGGTATTCACCGACCACAAAAGTCTTCAACATATCTTCAACCAAAAAGAACTCAATATGAGGCAACGACGTTGGGTCGAACTCCTTAACGACTACGACTGCGAGATTCGTTACCATCCCGGCAAAGCGAATGTTGTAGCCGATGCTTTGAGTCGAAAAGACCATGTTATGCTTCATTGCGCCCGTATTCAATCCGATATTCAAACCCGTATCCTGGAAGCTCAACACGTCTCAGTTACCGAGGGTAACATGTATGAAGAAATGTCGTGTGGTGTTGAACTTCTTCTTGAATCTAAACCCAATGGCTTACTATATTACTTGAACCGTATTTGGGTTCCCGATCGCGATGATATCCGTGCAATTCTCATGAACGAGGCTCATAAGACTCGTTATTCTATTCATCCTGGTGCGGATAAAATGTACCAAGATCTTCGTCAGCTTTATTGGTGGCCCGGTATGAAGAAGGACATTGCTCTTTATGTTGCCAAATGCTTAACTTGCTCCAAAGTCAAAGCCGAACATCAGCGTCCTTCTGGTTTGCTTGAACAACCGGAAATTCCCGTGTGGAAATGGGAGAATTTAGCTATGGATTTCATTACTAAGCTCCCTCGCACCTCGAGTGGTTATGATAGTATTTGGGTGATCATTGATCGACTCACCAAATCCGCCTACTTTTTGCCTATTCGTGAAGACTTGTGAGCCGTCATGGTGTTCCCTTGAACATAATATCTGATAGAGACGCTCGGTTCACTTCTCGATTTTGGCAATCTCTCCAATCTGCTCTTGGTACTCGTTTGGATTTGAGCACGGCTTACCATCCCCAAACTGATGGCCAAACCGAGCGAACAATCCAAACTCTTGAAGACATGCTTAGAGCTTGTGTAATCGATTTTGGTGGCAATTGGGATTCACATTTATCCCTTATTGAGTTTTCTTATAACAATAGCTACCACACAAGTATCAACATGGCTCCATTCAAAGCTCTCTATGGTCGCAAGTGTCATTCTCCGATCTGTTGGAACGAGATTGGTGAAGCACAAATCACCGGTCCCGAGTTAATTCAAGAAACTTCCGACAAGATTATTCAAATCCGTGACAATATCCGAGTAGCAAGGAGTCGACAAAAGAGTTATGCCGACAAGCGTCGAAAACCCTTGGAATTCCAAGTCGGTGATCTCGTTCTTCTTAAGGTATCTCCATGGAAGGGTGTGATCCGTTTTGGAAAGAAAGGCAAGTTATCACCTCGTTATGTTGGTTCATTCAAAATCCTTGAAAGGATTGGGAAAGTGGCTTACAAGCTCGAGTTACCTCCATCTCTTGGCAATGTGCATCCTACATTTCATATATCTAACCTAAAGAAGTGTCTCGCTGATGAAAATCTCCATATACCACTTGACGACGTGCGCATTGATGAAACGATGCACTTCGTTGAGAAGCCGGTGGAAATTATGGATCGTGAAGTCAAGCAACTCAAGCGAAGTCGTATTCCTATCGTCAAAGTTCGTTGGGAGTCTAAGCGTGGTCCTGAGTACACTTGGGAACGAGAAGACCAAATGAAGCTCAAGTACCCTCATCTTTTTACTATTAATGTTGTTTCCTCTAGCTAAATTTCGGGACGAAATTCTCTCAACATGGGGAGACTGTAACATCTCTGATTTTTAGTATTCATATTTCAATTCAATGTAATGAAATTTCAAGTTCTATACTCGTGCAATGTCTCAATATTTTTCCCGCGGTAAATAAAATGCAATGATTCTATACAAGCTCGCAAGTTTTACTCGATTATATGCACATAAACGCTATACAAGTAACTATATATTTCAAATTTATAAAACCTGAAAAGTCAAGGACTAAAGTTGAAAATTTATCAAGAAACCCTAGTTAGCACGGTCGTGCTTCGTTCTAGCACGGTCGCGCCAAGTGCCTCGGCACGATCGCGCGGCTGGTCCTGGAACGATCGCGCCCGGTTCCTAAGCACTGTCGCGCCAATATTGGCACGGTCGCGCCTACGAAACAGTCGAAACGTAAATGTGATTTCAAAACGCTCAATCGTTCGAATTTCAAATCCGATTACGTTTCTTTTCCTTTAACGCGAGTTATACCATTTTCAATTACTCAACGCCTCAGTTTTTCTCCATCAATATCGAATTCTCTCTCAAGCAAATTCAAACAAAACTCGAGTCTTCCTCCTGGAACCCAAATTCTCCCGATCAAGAAAGGATTTATCATCTCCCGGCTCTCTCCAAGACTCTGGACTCTCTGGCCTAGCCGGAATCGCAGTCGAAGTCACCGGAAACCTTTACCTCCGTCGCCGGAACTCATCTCTGCCGTTCTTCATCGATTCGTTACGTTTCAGGGTAAGTATACTCTCCATCTCACTCATTTCAGTAACATTATCAAAAGCCCTCATTCAATTTGGGCTTCCATTATAGAATTCGATCAGAATCAGAAATCATATTTTAATAAAAATGATTTAATCGAACCCATGCTTAAACTCGATTTCCATACAATTAAGTTATATGAAAAGACTCTTAATAACCCATTAATCAAAAGCCCTAACAATTCCTGTGTTCAAAATACAAGAAACTCTCGATTCGTGTCTGATTTGGAATAGACACGGTCGCGCTAATCATCTAGCGCGGCCGTGCCTCGTTTAGCGCGGTCGTGTCGACTAGCAGCGCGGTCGTGTCATCCGTCCAGACCTTGTCATGCCCTTTGGGCTAGTCTCTCTTGTGTCTAAAAATCATAGACGCGACCGTGCCGGGCTAAGGCACGGTCGTGCCTGATGACTTGTCTAGATTGTGCTCCTGATTGATAAACCCGGTCGCGCCCTGACTAGCGCGGTCGCGCCCGTGGCTTGAGCACGATCGTGCCCTTCCGAGGCACGGTCGTGCTAGACTCAGAATTTTTAACAGAATTATAATTTTTAGATTTTAATCAGTAAATGTTTCAGATTTTATAAAAATATGTTTTCTGTATTTAAAAATAGATTAAAAGTTTAATCTTGGCATAAATGTAATTTATTGAAAAGTTTATAAAAATTAAATTTATATTTATCATCTTACACTTAAATGATATTTTAAATAATTAAGTTACAAAATTTATAAATAATGATGACTTATTTACTTTACATTTTAAATCAAAATCGTTTTATTTATTTATACTTAATTACAATTAATATTGACATTATTTCATAAACTATAGTTATACACTTATTTATTTAATTCAAACCTAATTAAATTGTTTCAAACATATTTTACCTCAAACTTTATATATTTTATTCAATCCTTTTTAAATACAAACCAATGGTTTTATATACAAATCCAACTTTCATTTTTAAACTTTATACATCTATGTGATTCAATGCATATTACTATTTAGGTTAAAGTGTACTTTTCAAGGATCTTTTTGCTATCTATATTCCTTGTTAGCTTCACTTCCATACCAAGTGAGTATTCACAACCCCTTTTACTCTTTTACACTTTTGGGGTGGAACATGAACTCTATACTCATTACACATTACACATTTACATTTACACAAACTACACAAGTGCAAAAAAAATCCTATTTACATACATGTGTGCAAAAATTTGAACTTTGTGCCCGAGTGCTAGGTGTGTTTAACCTTTGTATGCTCTTATGTGCAATCATTAACTATACAAGCCGACGGTTTTCAATGATGGATCTATTGAGTCTGACAAACCCACCCATGGTACGCGGTGATTGAAACCGACAATACACTTTGTTTTGCATGCTAGTTACAAGGTTTGATTGTATATTTGGTTACACAATAGTTACTCCCCATGAACGCCTTATTTATCATGTCATGTAAAGGATTTGTTTTCAACTATATGCTATCTATATACAACTGTGTTATACTCACCAACTTTTTAGTTGACTTTATTTTATTCATGTTTCAGGCCCCTATATGTGAGATTGATTCAAGACGTGTTCAACATAGGATTTGGACTTAGCAAAATAAATCAAGATTTTATGAATTGTTTATGTTTCTTGTTTGAATTTGATCTTGTACTTGGATTTATTGTAATGCAAATTTGACTTTAATATATTTCAATTTAGTCAACCATGTGCTATGAACAGTCTTACATGTCCCGCCCCGATGATTCCGCCATCGGTCGGGGTGTGACATCAGACTCTTTGTCAGAAATTTCTTTATTCTTTTGAGCAACAACTTCAGTTCATTTTTCTATTTCAGCATAAGTCATATCCAGATGATAAGCTTGTTCTTTATATTTCAACCCTAGAGAATTTAAGTCTCTTTTCAAAGACTCAATTCTATCGATGCACAATTTATCATTATCTTTCAGTTTCTGATTAACTGAATGCATCGATTTCATATCACAAATCAAGTTTGTGTTATCATCCATGACCTGTTGCAATTTATCTTTAACAGTAATGCAGTTAGAACAGTAAATATGACAAACAGAGTATTTTACCTTTGACGGATCAGACATGTCTGCCATGAAAACTTTGGCAATGAGAATATTCTCTGAATCAGCACCATCTGAAGCATTTTGTGTTAGAACAATATCATCTTCAGCAACACCTGATGCAACATCAGAATCAATATTCTGCACTTGTTCTATCTCTTCATCAACAATCTGCACACTTTCACCATCACTCGAACCATCACTCGAACCCTCACTTGAACCATCACTCGAACTGTCATCATCAGTCACCTCTTCTGATTTTTCAGAATGAATTTCTGCTACAAAGGCTTGACTTACATCACCCACTAAATCTTCCAGATGAATACCCCAGTCATAGTTCTCATCGTTCTGTGCAACCAATGCCATGATGCATATGCATGATTTGAATTTCCAGATGAACCATGTGATTGATTACGATTATTCTAAAAATTATTCTGCTTCTTCTGACAATCAAACTCAACCTTTTGCTTCACACACTCTTTAGCAAAGTGACCATACTCTTGACAGCTATAACAACGCACTTTGGTTTTATTAAATCCCATGCGTGATCGACTATTAGATCCAATATACTTTCTGCCAGTTTTCTTCAAGAAATCCTTTGCTTGACGCATCAACATGGCCATTTTCCATTGGATGTTCATTTCTTCTAGATCGACAGGGTCAATCTGTTTGAAATCTTCTTCAATAACCTCAGGATCATGAATTTTCCCTCCAATAAAATTCTCATAGGAAGCCATGAATGAGGAAAACATAGCTAGATAATCATCAGCAACCTTTTGATTTATATGAGATCCAGAAGATGTAAAAGTCGTAGTCGCAGAAAATCCAAAATGACCAGAATGAATAGGAACTCCAGAACACTGATCATTAGAAGAATCTTGAGCATCTCCAGAAAAGATTGCAACTCCTGTACCAGTTTTACCAGAAGTCTTGGAAAAATACATTGAAGGATCCTGGATATGCTCCATGTTAGTCTCCTTCTTCTTCATATTCAGGTCATGCGATTGAATCTTCCCAAGAACTTCTTCAAGAGACATGGTTTTGTACTTGATATTTTCTTTGATCGAAGCCGTATACACATCAAATTTTGATGGTAATGCCTCCAAGAACTTATCATTAATTTCTTCAGTTTCATACACCACAGAAGCACTCGACAGTTCACTAAGCAGATGATAGAATCTGGTAGCAAGATCATCCAAGGATTCATTTTGAAAATGTTCAAAGACCAAGAATTGCTTTATCAATAGCTCTTTTCTACTCTTTTTTACATCCAAACTGCCTTCACATATTTTCTGTAATGCTTCCCACAATTGTTGAGAAGATTTGAATTGTTTGAAACTGTGATATATTTCCTTCAGAAGAGACATCGAAATACTTTCCATCGCTTTCTTTTCCCTATCAAACAACAACTTTTCTTCAGTCGTTAACGCTGATACCGGCTTTGTAACATTATCCTGTCCCATCCACGAATAAGTAGGATGCGTATAACCTTCTAAAATAGGAATCCAGAGACTGGTATCGGTAATAGATACGAACTGAACAAACCTATCTTTCCAATTAGAATAATCAGCAAGATTCAACAACTTCGGTGGTTTTTGAGATGTACCAATCTCATTATCATAATTGAACATATTCGTTACTTGAACCATATTTTCCATTTTTCTGAAAAATTTCCAAGTGTTGAACACTCACTACCCTTAGGCGAAGATAATAAGTTCGCTTCTGTGATACCCAAGAGATCTTAATATGAAGCGAATTAGACATCCAACCCGTAATCGCAACGACCCAATTGCAAGAGCGGAGCTCTACCAACTGAGCTATATCCCCCCGAGCCAAGTGGAGCATGCATGAAGGAGTCAGACGCTTCTTCTATTCTTTTCCCTGGCGCAGCTGGGCCATCCTGGACTTGAACCAGAGACCTCGCCCGTGAAGTAAATCATCGCACCTACGGTCCAACCAATTGGGAGAGAATCAATAGATTCCTTTTCGGGAGCGATTCATCCTTCCCGAACGCAGCATACAACTCTCCGTTGTACTGCGCTCTCCAAGTGTGCCTGTTCCCCCCTTCTTTTAATTCAGAAACCAGAAAATCTGATTAAGTTCGCCTAAAAATAAGTTCGCTTAATTTGTGAGAAGCGAACTTGACAAGTTCGCTTGCTAAGTTCACCTACACACGAAATCAGCAAGTTCGCTTGCTTCAGCAGATTCAAACTCAAGAACAGTTCAGTCCAGAACCGCGAACCAAGAATCACCAAAAAACTTCATAATTCACTGATTTGAAGGAATTAGTCAAAATCAAACCGTAGGATTGTGTAATTTCTCAATTAGAACCTTTCTATCGGATCAATTTCTTCAAAATCCTCTTCAAAGACACCAAATCATAACCAAATTAAGCTTGAAAACTCCATGGAAATGAAAATGTCAAAGATGATGAATTTCTTGTCAATTTGCATACAAAACCGTCTAGAATCACCAAGAATCATGAGCATAAGCTCTGATACCACTTGTAGGTCCTCATGGCACTTCTACAGATCGTTCTCATGATAAGACGTGTCGTTAACTCGAAGTGCGGAATCCAACGAATCAAATATTTCATACACAAAAGACAATAGAGACAATCAAGTAAATAACATTCACGATTATATTCCAATTCTCAATAGAGTTTACAGACTCAATCGTTCAACTCTGTTCTATTCGATTCTGCTCTATTCGATCTACAAACTGACTCTGTAAACATCTATATATAGACTACTGACCTGCATTAGGCGAACTTAACAAGTTCGCCTCTAACAGACTAAGCGAACTTAACAAGTTCGCCTCAGATAGACTTAAGCGAACTTAACAAGTTCGCCTCTGTTAGACTAGGCGAACTTAACAAGTTGGCCTCTAGCATAACTTGCATAAAACACTTAGAACATTATTACATTACAAAAACATAAAGACATAAGATCTAAACTATTACAAAGCTTTTGTCATTACAAACTATGTCCTAACACGCCTAACACAAAATTAATTCACAATTAAGTTCGCTTCATTAGGCGAACTTGTTAAGTTCGCTTAACAAGCCTCAGGCGAACATATTAAGTTCACTTACTCAGAAACAGGCGAACATATTAAGTTCGCTCCAAACCTTTTCCTTTGAACAAAATTCTTCACTTTCAACCTGACACATTCTTGTGAACTTCCATATGTAACATGTATCCGATCCAATCCCGAATCATTTTAATTAAAAATAAAATTCTCATGGAAGATAGAAACAAAATATTTTTGGATTTTATCTGTACAAACGGAATCACATATTTTTGGTTTTTATCTGAGCAAACTGAAAACACATATTTTTGGATTTTATATGAGCAAACTAAAATACATATTTTTGGATGAACATCATGAGCAAGAAGATCAATTCAGTATATGAGCAATTCATCACACAGATTATTATCAACTATGGGTAACCTATGATATGAAAGAATCAAACTCATATTTATGTAACTCAATACTTTTTCAAATTTTATGTAACTTTTGCAATCAATTTGAATAATACTTGAAATGATACGCGATATTTTTCAAAGTAAACAAGATCAGTTCATGAAATGTTCAATTTTTTATTTCGAATTTGCAATACAAAGCATGAATTTTTAAATCGTCAATATTATATAATTTGAAAATATAAGCATTTTTCTTTCAAATTCATGTGAGTTAGTATCATTTAGATGAAAGACATCGTGTACCCCACATATATGCCAACGGAAATTAAATTTGCATTATCTTCAAGACATACATAGTTTATTGAAAGATTAGATCAATCTCCAAGATGAAATTATCTCTATTAGCACAAGTATAGAATAGCAGATCCCAAAGGATATAAGAATCAAAATAATTCAGAATCGAAAGATTCTAAAGAATTGGCTTTATAATGAGAATCAATAGATTCAGGTAGAAGGATCCAACTATTATCTGGATAAATTTCAATGAAATCAGAATAGATGATGTATCTAACTGATCCAAGGGTAAATATATGTTCTAACAGATGTTGTCAGAACATATCTTAGTTCAGCAACACATTGCATGTTTTTCGGGGCATGGGAAGTGAAGTGAACTGAAAGAGATTGTGCTAAAGACATAATTCGATATTGGTCTAATGAAATTCATAAAATCATATATTCTATATCTGATAATGATCTTTTACACACACACTCTGGCATATAATGGATTCAAATCACAGATGTAATCATATCATATTTGATTTTCACACTACTATTGGTTCAAAAACGCTTCTAGTTTATTGATAATTTAATTTTCAAACTCATATTCAAATTAAAAAATATTATCAAGATTAGAGCATTCAAAACACTATCATTTCATATTTATGCAGATTTTGAAATTTAGATCAAATCAAATTACTTTAAACTATCATATATCAAAGGTCAACTAAGATCATGTGTAATGAATTATTCACTGATGTACTATCATTTCTTCTATAACTTCAAATGATGTCAATTTTATATTTTTTATTTTGTTTTGAATTTTTTTAAATAACAATTTTTGACTGAAATTTAAAATACAGAAATGTAATAAAGCAATAAAAGAAATTTAAAACAAAATCTCCCATGAAAATTGTTTTGATAAACTTTTATTCGGGATTGATCAAAGCGATCATTTTGATCAGAAATTCAAACCTGGTACGATCAAATGCTTTGGTAAAAAGATCAGCAAAATTATCATATGTATGTACCTTTACCACCTCAATCAACTTCTTATCTACACAATCACGAATAAAATGATATCTAATTTCAATGTGCTTTGTTTTACTGTGCTTAACAGGATTATTTGTAATAGACATTGTAGCATTATTATCAATAAACATGGGGTTTCTTGTAAAATTCAAACCGTAGTCTCTTAATTGCTGTTGGATCCACAAGATATGTGAACAACAACTTGCAGCAACAATGTATTCTGCTTCGCATGTTGAAATGGAGACCGTTGTTTGCTTTTGGCATTGCCAGGAAACTAGACGATTACCCAAGAACTGGCAACCACCTATAGTCGATTTCCTGTCCAAACAACAACCACCAAAATCAGAATCAGTGTAAGCATTGAATTCAAAGTTTGAACCATAAGGAAACCATAGTCCCAATCTTTGTTTTCCTTTTAGATAATGAAATATTCTCTTTACTGCAATCAAATGAGACTCTTTTGGTTTTGCTTGGAACATGGAACAAATGCACACAGCGAACATTATATCTGGCCTTGAAGCGGTTAAGTACATGAGAGATCCAATCATTGCACGGTAGAGTCGGCAATCAACTTATTTTCCATCCGGGTCAGAATTCAATTTATGGTTGAACGGAATCGGAGTATCATATGGGGTACAGTCCTCCAACTTGAACCGGCTCAAAATGTCCTTTACATACTTGGACTGATGAATAAAGAAACCATCTTCCTTCTGATTAACTTGAAGACCTAGGAAAAATGATAACTCTCCCATAGTTGACATCTCAAACATTGATTTCATAATACTCTCAAAATCTTTGTATAACCCTTCATTTGTAGAGCCAAAAATAATATCGTCTACATATATCTGTACCAATAGGTTTCTCCCCTGCTTTCTTAATGAATAAAGTCGAGTCAATATATCCACGAACAAAATCATTCTCCATAAGATGTGTAGACAACGTTTCATACCATGCTCTAGGAGCTTGATGAAGACCATAGAGAGCTTTATCAAGTTTTAAAACTTTGGACGGATTAATTGGATCTTCATACCCTGGCGGCTGACACACATAAACTTCCTCCTTGACTTTACCATATAAGAAAGCACTTTTTACATCTAATTAAAACACCTTAAACCCTTTGTATGAAGCAAAATCAAGAAACAACCTTATAGCTTTAAGCCTAGCAACATGCGCTTAAACCTCGATGTAATCAATTCTCGCTTGGTGATTGAAACCTTGTACAACTAATTTTGCCTTATTTCTCACCACAACACCATGATCGTCTTTCTTGCATTTAAACACCCACTTTGTACCAATTGGAAACACACCATTTGGAAGATCTACAAGATTCCAAACTTTAAGTTTGTCAAACTGAGCAAGTTCTTCCTGCATGGCCTCTATCCAATTGTTATCACTTAAAGCCATTTCGACATTCTTTGGTTCGACCTGAGAAATAAAATAGGAATGTGAGCATACATCAAAAACGCCAGTCTCTTTAAAACCTGTATACAAGCAAGTGTTGTCAAGAGTAGAACGCGTTTGCACTCCATCATGCAAATCCCCAATGATATTTGAAATCGGATGAGCTTTGAGTTCCTTGATTGATGCAACCTCAGGAACCGGCAACACATCAACTTGAGTTGTATCAGATTGATAAGACAGATCTTGATTAACTGGTATCTCCGAGTCTAGATTTGTAGGAATCTCCCCCTGATCTTGTGACAAATTAGAAGGTTCATCAACTATCAAAGGACCAGTAGAAGAATCTTGGAAAATAACACTTTCATCTT
The DNA here is from genome assembly GCA_023525975.1 of Smallanthus sonchifolius. NCBI lineage: Eukaryota > Viridiplantae > Streptophyta > Magnoliopsida > Asterales > Asteraceae > Smallanthus > Smallanthus sonchifolius. The sequence goes on along the minus strand of CM042022.1, from coordinate 55,927,501 downwards.
CACTATCAGACTCTTTTTGTCACACACTTGAGATATACTTAAAAGATTACGTTCAAGTTGCTCCACATAGTTCACTTTCTCAAATTTGACTTTTTAGTTCTTTAAAGTACCCTGACTAGTTATATACCCGCCTTTATTTCCAGCAAAAGCGACATAACCACCATCAATATTAATCACATCTTCCAACAAACGAATATTCCCTGTCATATGTCAAGAACAACCACTATCAACATACCACGTATTGTTGATAGTCCTCCTTGGTTATCCCTACATAAACAAAGAAAATCAGTTAGAAATTGGAACCCAAGCCATTGTGGTCTTGGGTCGTCAAGATGGATCAAAATAAACAACTTCAAGCAATTCACAATCAACATTGTCATCAAACTTTGGAACATAAGATTTATGATTAGACCCTCTCAAAGAAGACATAGTTTGATTTATTGGAAAAACATTATTAGATTTATGATTATCAGAATCAGGTATTTCCAAAAATTTCTTTAGTTTTCTGTTACGTCTTCTTCGTTGTGGTCTAGAAAGTTTGACCTCAGGTTGAGACTCTTTTGGAATTCCAACATGTGGAATCTCAAACTTCTTTTGAAAAACAACGGGTTTAAAAAAACGCTTATTATGTTGCTTAAATCCCGATATTTAGCAAATGATTGACAAGGCATATTCTTTTCAACACTACACGCAGGCTTTTCCCCATTATGTCTTTTCAGAATCGTCACCACTTGTTTTTGTGAGGGATCACTCTTTAATTTGCCTTGATTCTTATAAGGATAGTGAATCAGAATATGACCAGTGTCATTACAATGAAAACAAACTCTTCTATCATGATGATTTCTGATATAAGGAGTTTTTCTTGAATTTGATGACCCGTCTGATGAACAAGCTTCAGAAGATTTTTCTAAACAGTTGACTGGCTTCTTTGGAACAAAAACCTGTTTAGTCACCATTGATGAATTCTTTGTAGGTCCCTTCGTGTGTGTCGGATCGTTGCATGCAAGTGGTCTACTAGTCGGACCGGGTGCGGAATACCCGTGACTAGGCGGAGAGTCTTACTAAAACAAAGTATACCAAACACGAGAGTCACAATAAAATCTTTTTCTATTATAAACACTCGATGGTTACAGAGATAATACAAATTGCGTACTTAACAAACTGAGTTCGTCTAAGATATGAGTTCTGCGTACTTATCCTCTATGAACCAAACCTATTTATACAGACCTGATGCCTGCGCACTTAGCAAGTGCGCATGACCAAATGCTCTTGCGTACTTAGCAAGTACGCATGGGTCTTCCTGCGTACTTGCTAAGTACGCAGGAGCTTTCTCCTGCACACATGTAAGTCCGCAAAACACTTAGAAGAAATGCAACATACATTATGTAAATGTAAATACAACTCGATAAACTATTACATAACGACTCTTACATACAAAGACAATTTACAGACATTCGAAATACAAACTAAGACTCTATCCAGAGTGTTGTCACAGGAAAGTGCATCAACAAACTCCCCCTTGACAACAGCTCGGGATCTTCATCGTCTTCAGTCTTCAATCTTCAGTCTTCACAGCACTGGCTCCATAGCCTCCATCTTCTTCTTGTAATAAAGGTTGAACTTAATCACCTTGTCATATTTAGAAGCAAGGAGCTTTGTCCATTCGTCCGTGTGGACACAGTAGCGTTCTGCTAGTACCTCCAGATCTTTCACAGAAAAGTTGATGAAGCAGACTTCATCAAAGATTCTGATCAGTTCTTTTGGTACGGTGTTCCCACTCTCGGAACGAACCTTTCCCATGATCACAGCCTCGCCCGTTTTTGGATCTACGTACCAGTACCACATGTCATCAAGAATATCCTGAGATAACTTGCTCAGGGGAATCTTAGTTTCACATCGCACTGGCTTGTATACCAATTTCTTTATGTGCTTCTTAGTCACAGGATGTACAGCGTGCTTATCCTTGACTCTTCTAGGCACTTGAGGCTTGAAGTATTCAAATTTCCCTGATCTTGCTTCCCGCTGTAGTGTTACCCACAAACCCATTGCTACTGTGTGACTCGAGTGACTCAGCAGGTCGCGGTTTGCGAGGTTCACAAGGTCGTACTTGGGCAAAGAGTTGAACGCCTCACTGGTTAGTTTCAAGTATTGAACCCCCAGATCTTTTGATGGCGAACAGCTGCTTGTCCTCCTCGAACCTAACGGCCAAGATCATACCTGTAGCTCCGTGCTTGTCTGTGATGGACGTCTTTTGCCACACGGGAGCTGGACCATTAGATGATGCAGAAGGCATGTCTTCATCTTTTGGTTCCTCGGGGTCCACAGGTGTAGGGTCGGCTGGGGAGGCTTCATTTGTAGCTTCAACATTACTTGCCATGTCAACTAAGCCTGTTTCGAGCAGAGATTCGAGCGATGGTACTTCAAAGATCTCACCATCCTCTAACTCGTACTCTCCTTCCCCGTCGCCCTTGGGAATCTCTATTACCACGTCCTCATCTTCA